>CP141150.1:4784381-6271534 GCA_035235625.1 Saururus chinensis
GACTCTGACTTTGTCGAGAGCAGTTCCACAACTCCGACCTTGTTGAGAGCAGTGACAACGTCTTCATTTACAGGAAAATTTATTTAGTGTGCATCGCCGTTGGCCGTGTATCTCACCAGAGCAGCAAGCAATAATAAATACTGATGAAATACACGGCCAACAGGGTGTGCGATGCATACTAAAAAAATTATCGATTGGCAGTTTTCAGGTACTCATGTATCGATAGTCTTGAGTTTTTAACATAAGGGTATTAATGTATTTTTCTAATCAGTTATTAATATTAGGATTAATTGGTATAGTATATTTCGGTCAGGACTAATTGGATATTAAAGATTTAATTTTGTCCTTATCAGTCGCCGCCCCAAGAAAAAATGAAAACTCTATGTAAAAGTCTAGAAAAGTAGCATAATAAAGGGGATAAATGTTGGGAAAAAAGGCATTGGTCTTGCAAATTGCACAATAGGTAATGCATAAAATAGGATTTGTTTGTTGCTAACTATAGACTTTTTGATTGGGGTTGAGGTGTTAGGTTAGATACTTAAAGTAATTTTTTTCTAAAATTAGCTCCCCCTCCTGCCGCCCCCTCAAACAACCTATAAGACAACTGTGGGCCCCTACAAATTGCGGCCCCTGCAAATTGGTTGGGGGTGAAGATAGATGACCCAAGACTTCTTGCAATTAGATTCAAGCACCAAACACTTTTTATGCTATTCTATCTAACTTCTAAAGTCAGTTGTACTCGGACCGTCAAGTAAAGGGAATAGTTTTTTATGATTCTTACTCACTATGAGGATGACCGTTTATTTTTAAGATCGATGATGCACACGCTAAGGCAAGCTATGATGCTGATGCTAACATGCTCTAGCATGTGCATCATCGATCTCATGGATAAATAGCCCTCATGTGTTTCTAACGCTGGCTCATATGGTAAGTAGGGAACATTAAAAACTCACGGATTAAAGGTTCAACATGGATTTTCAAAGTCACATTCTAATGAAGGTGGATTTAGAACTAGTGCAAAATTATGCTACAAAGTACCTAAACCAAGCAAAAATTATTAGTAGAAGAATGACAATACAAATTTTCAGAATATTTTCAGCACCCATGAACTTAAAATCAAAAATAGGTCCTACCAGATAGAATGAGATTGAAACCCTTGTCCACCAGCTTGTATGCGCTTTCACAAAACTTGTATCATAGGCAAATCTGAATCTCAAAGGATCTGAAATAATGTTAATTGTGTCATAGACAACCAAAAATCGAGGAGGAAACTTTTCTTTGTTAAATGGATTGGCAGAGGATCTAAAAAGTCGATTCCAAAAAACTGGCCAACTGATTGATACAAAATTACATGGCGGCTTTTAATAGCTTGACAGATACCATTTGAGAACTCATAATCAGGGGATAAGGTTTCTTTTTCCCATTCCTTCCACCGACGAATCTGTAACAAAAAGAGATATTTGACAAACTTCAAATTTGTCAGTATCTATTTTAACTAAAGCAGAAGCCATACTAATGTGACCCCACTTCTTTCACTCACCTTCAATCTACCAAGGGCCATTATCAGAGCACTGCAAGCTACATGAAACACAGCCAAGAAAAATATGAAGATGTGTAACTGATGTATCCCTTCTGTGGAAACCAGCGGGACCTTCCCCTGTTGACAGGGATGAATTAGTTATCAGGCACGTGTACGCTACTTACTCATTTCTCGAAGCACAACTAGACTTCATCTGTCAATTCTAACTGCTTGGAACATAACATGTAAACCTGACATATGAAAATGCATACTGATGCCTAATAAAATTTAATGAAAAGCTCATATATTTCAGCACTTTAAAAGAAGATTAGTTAACCAACCTCAGAACATTTACTACCCGAAGATCCTGCTGCTAAAATTCTTCTTTGTGAACTAAATTTTATAAGTATTTCTGCCCACAGAAGCCACTTTTGATGTCCATCCACTGCCCCTGTAGTTACATCAGTCTTCTTAACTGCACAGGGCAACATTGTGTCTGCAACTTTCTCTGTAATACAGATTCGGGAAATGTAGCTCTGCCCAAAAGTTAGAAGCAAGGATATAAAACCAGGAATCATCAGCTCTGCAACAAATCCAAATAAAACTATAAGTTAGTCAATGTTTTGCAAAGCACATAATTTTTTGTTAACAGAATTCAAAGATTAAAATTAGCACCACAACAGATTCATTTCTTGAAGAAAAGTATGCTCACCAGATTTATCCTTTTCAAGAGCTTCAAATAATGCTGTCTTGCGTCTCTGAGTAAACCACTGAAAGTCCATATCATCCAAAGACCATATCAGTTGTATAGTTGTATTACTATTTCACCTTTCAACAAACTGGAAAAAACATAATGTATGGTGCAAATTTTATCCACATACACATGTAGAGTGCGAAAAAATTGCCAAGAAAATTGCTCCACCATTCACATAATATATTATCAATTATAAGAGAAAAAAAAGGTCTATAACTGAAATCTGAACAAATGAAGTATTAAACCAGTAAAATACCTTTCTATCCCTAAATAACATCCAGCACGGTATAAGTACAGTTAGATTGCAACAAAGACAATAAATCGAAAGATAACATGAGCATCAAAACTAATTAACCAACAACGGAGAAGGACATGCCTTTCAATAAATATCAGATACAACATAAGCAAAACAACCAAATGAAGCAAACTCGACAAATGATGAAGGGGAAAGAAAGAAAGATACCCAGTACCTCCCCAACTCGGTGAAGAAACTTTTCAAGGACAATAGAGATGAGTACAATAACAGCACAGACAGCAGCAACAGCCCATGTGGGTGTTTGATCCAGCTGCCTCTCACCCACAACTCCACCTCCTCCGGCCATGGCCAAGATCAAACGACCAAGACCAGCAAAATCCCAACAGGAAAGCTGCACAAATCTACATGACCCTTCTGCAAGCTGTCTTCTTTGTGTTTCAGCTCTTCTCCACCATTATTGGATCCTGCACCCAACCCGGGCCGGTGGGAGAGTTGATTGTGGAGAGAATTCATGTGGGCAGTCATTGAAAATTGTGGCCTTTGGGACAAGCGGCGGTTTTTTTAATGTTTGAAAAGCGGTTTCCCGGGAATGCATCAATGCTCATCTTATAACGGTCAAAGTGTTAACTACCACTCGTGCTTGAATGCATTCGATAGGTTTGGCAAGTAATTGACAAAGAATCCTTTTATTCCAACCTAGTTTTTTATTATTTACCCCCAAAACTAAAAACTCCATTAATTATAAAATTAATCAATTATCCAATCTTTTTTTGACACTTACCCCACCTCACTTCCACACCTCCTCACTCCCAGCCATAGCTACCCCCTTCCCATCGCTGAGCTTGCCTCACCCTTTTGACATGTGAAGCTACCCCTACTCTGCTGAGGGAAGAGATGGGGGTTTCTAGCTCCCAACTTGGAAATATGAAGTTCCCTTTGTAAAAGGGTAGAGGTGAGGCTTGGTTAGGGTAGCACATACTCCACCGAAAGGTTTTTTTTTTGTTTTGAAAAGGGGGAAGTAATTGAAAAAAATGGGTTGATTATAGGTTAAAAGTGAGAAATTTTAGTTTTTGTGGATGGGGTAATAGATCAATGGGGTAAATAATAATAAATAAGGTATAAATAAAGGCATTTACAAAATGGGCCTATTGCAATCAACGCATTTGGATTACTAGTTCTTCCCCTGAATATGAATTTAGTTGACTTTTACCTAGTCTTGGTAGGAGGGTAAGCCAATACTGTTTTTAACTTAAAATACTATATATCTTAAAAATAAAATATTTATAATAACACAAAATATTGCTAAAACACGTGAAGACTCATTATATTTTAGGTGTTTACAATGTTACATTATTTTGGCAATATTCTTAAAACATTTTAACAGTATTGCTAAAATATTTTGCCATTATTGCCATGTTTTGGCACTTTCGCTAAAATGTTTTGGCTCTATTGCCAAAACGTTTTCGCAATAGTGCCAAAATATTTTCACAATAATGCCAAAACGTTTTAGCGAAATACCATAAGTATTAAATTAATTAAAATTTGATAAGAGAGCTGATATTATTTACAATAATATGGCATTTTAACATTTTATCTCTTTGGACATATAATTCTACGTTTATGGCACACGTGTATAGAGGGTTCATGGCCGATAGTTTAAGTACCAAACAAGTTTTACTTAAATTACTACATCTCTTAGAAATAAAATATTTATAGTAACATGATAAATTGCTAAAACTTTTCAAGACTCAGCGACCATTCCGGGTTAATAGCCGGGCTGGTTTTTAAAACATTGGCAATTAGCAATAGCAACTACCATGTTATATATCTTAATTATTGTACTTCAACAATAAGAGAAATTGGGTCCTACCACATGGGTTAAATTATTTTTTTCATAACAACCACTTGGGTTAAATTGTTGTCCTATCCACTACTGTTATCCATTAATCTAGCATATGATCATTCCATTTGGAGGCTCACATATCTTATAACTTAAGTTGTAAACAATTTATTAAGGAAAGAATTAATACAAAGTAATATAGCCATGATCAACAATTCCACTATTCAAAGGGGATATACAAGGCACCCACTTTAAGTCATAATTATCCAACTTCTATCCATGAAATAGAATCTAGCATACAAGTTGATATGACTCGATTAACATATATATAGTACAAACTTTATCAGTATAATCAGCTCTAGTTTTGTCAACCTTCATTTGTCAAGTAACTACAATTCACCTTCTCTGTCTAAGCATGGGCTTGTGATATGCTTCTCTTACCAGTTGCAATTCAGTGCACACATCTCTTATATTTTTTCTATCTTGTGGAAGATCAGTTGCACATGCAATTCCAATTTTGAAGACCGATAACAAGCAATCTTCAAATTTGACAACATCAGTGATGTTTTCTTGTGAGAGTAGTGTTGGATCAACAATTTCTATCAATCTTTCTTTCAATGCCATTTGTGCATGCTTTGTGATGTTGACACCATCATTGAACATTTCATCTGTGGGCCTTTTCCCCGAGAACATCTCTAACAAAATTATACCGTAGCTATACACATCCCCTTGGGTAGTAACCTTACATCCAATACCGTATTCTGCAATTGGTCTCAAACAAGAATCATACACCTCATTAACACAATAATTTTAAAATGAATGTAAAAGACAACTATAAGCTTTTTCCTAGAGAAATAATAATATGTTCATGCACGAATACAATATATCATGATTGGCAAATGACATTATTTACAGATAATGGGGAACGTACCTGGAGGAATATAACCAATAGAACCCTTTAGCATGGATGTGTAAGAGGAATCATCTCTTGCAAATAATAGAATTTTAGCTAGGCCAAAATCACTCACATGTGCTACGTGGTCCTCATCAAGTAGAATATTGTTGGGTTTCAAGTCACAATGAACAATTGGAGTCTCACAATGATTATGAAGGTAATCCAATGCATGAGCAATATCAATGGCCACATCTAACCTTTTGTTAAAGCTAAGATATAAATCTTGATCAACGTGAGGATGTAGCCATGACTCCAAATTCCCATTTGGCATAAATTTGAACACCAAAGCTTTGAACTCATTACCTTGAAAATCAAGACTTGAGCAAGAGGTCAATATCTTGACAATATTTCGATGGCGAATCGTTTTCAATGCTTCGCATTCAGCCGTGAAACTCTTAAGACTTCTATGTTCAATCCTTATCACCTTCACAGCAATATCCATTTGATAAGAATATGAAGTTCCCTTATATACAGAACCAAAACTTCCAGCACCGATCAAGTTAACTGAAGAGAATCCATTGGTTGCTCGATGGAGCTCCGCATAGGTGATTTTCATGTGTTGCTCCTTTATAGAAGAGGTCAGAGACTGTTCATTTCCTCGCCGTTTTCTCCAGTAACGCACAAAAATATAGCAAGCAAAGATGAAAGTGCATGTTCCCACAATCAATGGTAGTACTATTTTAAGTGGAAAAGACTTTCTGGATTTTTTTCGGCCATGCTTTTGACATGAAGGCAAATGCAACTCAAATATTCCTCCACAAAGCTTTCTATTTCCTAGCACTGAAATTTTGCTTGCATTTCTAAATGAACCTTGTTCCGGCACTTCACCCTCAAGGTTATTGAAAGACAAATTCAACAATTGCAAGTAAGTAAATTCTGTAAAATATGTGGGTATCGTGCCTGACAAATTATTGTTTGAAAAGTCAACACGTTCAGCTGCAACACTCAAGTCTTTCAATGACATTGGGATGGCTCCGGCAAAGGAGTTGTGAGGCATGTAGATCTCTGTAAGCATCCTGCACTTGCCAAGTGCATTAGGAATTTCACCGGATAATTTGTTGTTCGAAAGATCTAAAAAAAACATGTTTTGTAGTTGCCCAACCTCTGATGGCAAGCTGCCGCTTAACAAGTTACTCGACAAATCGAGAGTAATAATTGATCTGAGGTTGAAAAGCTGGCTCGGTATGTTACCGTTAAGGCTGTTTTCAGAAAGATTAAGATGTTGCATACCTGAAATATTTCCAAGACTTGGGGGTATACTTCCTTGCAAATGATTTTGCGACAAATATAGTTCGTTCAAATGAGAGAGGTTGCCTAGGGAAGCTGGGATTTGCCCTGACAATCTGTTACCGATCAAGTAGAGCGCTTCCAATATTGGAAACTTTCCAATTCCATCCGGAATCGGACCCGTTAGAAAGTTACCATGAAAATCTAAAAATTCCAAATTGAAGAGATTTTCAATTCCCGAGGGGATTCTTCCGTATATCCGATTACTCCCAAGGGACAAAAGAATAAGATTACTAGAGAGGTTGGAAATGGAGGCAGGCAATGGACCATTGAGTTGATTTTCTTGTACGAGTAGTGTTTCAAGGCTGCTAATATTGGCCAATGACGTGATAAAGTGGAGGTCATCGCCTTTTTGGTTGCCCAGTTTATTCTCAAAGAAAGAAACCCAATTTAGGTCTTGCAACTTCCCCAAATCAATCGGTATCGACCCATGAAAGTGATTTTCATCTAAGGCAAGTACTTGAAGGTGAGAAGCATTACACAAGGAATTAGGGATAGACCCAGTAAAGTGGTTTGTGTGAACAGAAAGAAGCTGAAGGTTGGGGAAGAAGTAGCCCATATGAGGGGAAATACTTCCACTCAATTGGTTCCGCTCGACTGCTAACCGCTCAATTTTGGAGAGATTGTAAACTGTGGGAGGGAGCTTACCAAAGAAGTTGTTGCCACCCAATAGAAGAGCTTCTAAGCCATATAGCAAGCCAACCTCTCTTGGGATCACCCCATAAAAATTGTTGCTTGCTAGGGAAAGCTGGGAGACAGACGAGAGGTTCACTAGAAAATGTGGGAAGACACCTGTGAGATTGTTTTCTCGAAGATAAAGCACAGTTAGCTTGGATAGAAGGCCAAACTCTGGAGGGACTTCTCCCACAAGCTTGTTGTGGGTTAGTTTCATAAATCTGAGGTTGGAGCAGTTGGAGAGGCGAGCAGGAATGGCTCCTCCCAATGAGTTGTACGCCAAATCCAGATCCTGAAGACGAAAGAGACGGCTCATTTCTTGTGGTATCTCCCCATGCAAGCTGTTGTTGGACAGAGTGACTGTCTTAAGGAAAGAGAGGTTGGCGAGGTGGGGTGAGATACGGCCTACCAGGCCAAGCGTGCTGAGGTCGATTGCAGTGACTCGCTGGTGTCGGTGCCCGCAAGAGATTCCTGGCCAGAGGCAGAAATGGAGAGAAGCATTCCATGAGCTGAGGAATTCGTGAGGGTCATTGCTTATCTGGGCCTTGAATGACAACAGAGCTTGTCGGTCTGTTTCATTACTCAGATGTGCAGCTCCGTCCAATACCAGAATGTGGTAAGAAAGGAGGAAGAGGAAAGTATGGGGGAGAAGATGGAGAGGACACAGCCAACGCCATGACGCGTGCATGTGCATTTGGAGAACCATTGTGTTTGCCAGTGGGATTTGTTTCAATGAGAATGAAAAACAAAAGACACCAACATCCTATGTATATAGGTGAGGAAAAACGTAAGATAATCAGTAGTCTCTTTCCTGGCAATGTCGTGCCAAGATTCCACTCATATTAATGCCGTGAATTTATTTATATTGGTCGCTAGATGCACTCGAATGTTTATTAAAATGGGATTGTCTTTGTTTGCCACTGAAGAGAAGAGTGGAGAGAGTCTTGAGAACATAAATGTGTCTTGCCCACTTCTAACTGATTGTCCCTCTTCTACGGCACCGCAAAGACTTGTGCAACTTGTTTTCACGGCATGCAAGTGCGCGCGGCAGTGCTCAAAACGTTTTCTTTCCAACATAAAAGCAAAGCCAATTCGGTCTCGATTCACTGAATTAAATTAGGACCTACGCCTTATAAATGATCCGTATTATAAGGTATGAAAGTGAAAGCATACATATCTAAAGGTTTGAACTCATCCAATATAGGCCTCATAGATCTGTCATATGTCTCAATGATGACTTACTTCTTCCAATAACGAGAAGAGTATAAATCTTGGAACGTGTAGCCTGACGGCACCTAGTATATGTAGCTCTTAACATGGTATATGGAGGCAAATATTACCTCTACATACCATGTTAGCATATTGGCTTCTATATTCCATGTTCGGAGCACTATGCAGCTTAGTCATCGGCTCTGGTAATGTAACATGTTAAAAGAACATCGGCTCTGGTAATGTAACATGTTAAAAGAATAATTTTGTAAATGATTGTTGGTTACCCTTCTTGTTGATCATCAAGTGACATACAGTAAGCAAGTAGCCTAGATGGCTTAATATGAGTCCATATTTAATGAGAAAATGAGAAACTTTCTAAACTATACTCCCTTTATCATAAATTAATAGTTTTATTTAGTAAAAAATTTTATTTTATATTAATAATTTTATTTTATTTTATTTAAGCGATTAGGTAATTTAAAAGAGTATCATACTTATTTTTCATTTTCTTATAAGATGAGTGGGTTTTACCATTCAATAAAAATCATTATTGTTTTAAATGTAACTATTAAAATAAGATCATGCATAGAGTAATTTGAATTTCAATGCCTAAGCAACTACAAGATATAGACATAGGGGTGACAACAAGCCGGGGTCTAGCCTGATGAGCCATGCCCAAGAGGGCTACGAGGCTAGCCCGGCCCAGCCCAGGGACTATGGGCTAGTGGATTAGGCCTTCAATATATTTTTAAAAATTAACACAACCTAAAAGCCCACAAGATTGAGAAAAATTAAAGCGATCAAGCGATCAATTATCCTATGGACCCAAATGTCCTCATATTGGTATTGTTTCCCAGGGGTACTCGGGTGTGCTAGCCCCAACGCCTAGAAATGCAGTTCTGGCCCTGCCCATTACCCCTAACGGGTAGGGTCAGGCCCACTACAATACCAATCCGGACCCAAGCCCGGCCCATTACATAGGTTGCACGCTGACCCGCACTTTTGCCACCCCTATATAGACAAACCACAATACAAGCGGCATTTAGACAAAGGTGAAAAGAATGTCAAAGGGAAAGATTCCGGTGTCGGAAATGTAAGAGAACTCGCCGGAGAGAAAATTGTGTTGTGTTGGAGAAGCAGTCTCCAACTTCTTTCACTCCTTCCTCGTTTATATTTGACAAACTACAGCTTAGGAGGACAGTGCTATGTGCAAATCGCTAGCATATCATCTAGGCAATATTCATCGAGCACTTGTTTTAGTTATCAGGCTTTGACTGCACTCGGAGACAACGTGAATGAAGTTGCTAAGTGGATTGTCATTTACATCGAGCACTTAATCGCCCACTAGGAAGAATGCACACAGACTGCACGTGAAAACAAGTTATATTATCAAATATTGAATGTGGACGTCTTGCAATGAGTAAGGAATTCTTTTGAACAATACAAAAGGCCGATTTATATTTATCTAGAAATTGTGATCAATCTAACACTTTGGGCTCCATCTATTTAAATAGTTATGTTTGCATCAGGTGATCCCCAGCATCACATATAGAAGCCATTAATATTCTTATTTTTCTCTCCTTCAATGCAATATTGCTAGACCTATCATTGGCTGCTCTATACATGACTCAAGGTTCTCTATACCAGTATCAAATGTTTAGTTCAAGCATGATCTCTATGGTTTTTCTTAGATGAATTAGTTACTTTATTTATGTTGCTTTTGGTCCAAAGACAGATTTTGTTAACCAGTGATCACTGATCAGATCATACAAGCCATGTAGTAGACTTTTGACTGAAATCTCAAAGGCATATACAAACAATCACCAAGTTCGGTCTTCTTCTCTACCCATTGCAAATGAATAAATATTTTTCAATATAACTACCAATTAGGATGAGTAGACCTAGAATCTTTTCTTATCCAATCAGTTTTCTTCCATTCCTTTTAAGCACAACCTACTTTTTGAAACCTTTCATGATTTCAAATGTTATTTTCGTATTTTTGCAAATATGAAGATGAAAATTCTTACTCGAAGTTTTATGATCAAATCAAGCAAATCGCGTTGTCCTTAAGACAAAATTCGTCCTCCTTAACAATGCTTAGGACTTTTGGGCGTCTATCTCCTAGGATAAAACGATTAACTATGTACTGTAGGAACACCTCCAACACAGTACATGTAGCGAGCCACAATATGTATGCTCTCACAAAAATAAAATAGACGAAAATCCAATGTAGGATTAATGCTGAAATCATTTTCCATGATTTTATAAGAAATCCCTTTGAAGACACTATTTCCCATTCAAATATATATATCCATCTATTAACTGACACATTCTTTAGTAAAAAGAAAACCAGACCCATTTTAGTTAATAGAAAATTAAACAAAATAAAAATAAAACCAGACCAAATGAATTTGTCTCAAAATTAACTATCTTGTTAACCCAACTCAACCGGCTGCGTGTGCGAACATAACCGGACAAACGGACGGCGGCATACGCATGTGGGTTAGCTCACCTAGGTGCATAGGTCCAACATATCTCTCCCCTATAAAAGTGGGTTGGCCTAAGGGCCTAACTTGAAAAGCCAAATTTGTGCCTTATATACCAACAATATCACCTTCTTCTAAGCGTCGCAATTATACATACATTAAGATTTGTACTCATCCAATACAATCAACATGGCCTTCTAGGGTATAAATAATTTTACTAAAATATCATAAAATCACATATGAATTCAAACTTATATTAAATAACATAAGGATACAAAATATGGGTAAAATAAAAAATATGAGTAAAATATATAGATAAAATAGTCCAAAAATACAAATTCTATTATCACCCAATCTGTATTATTCTCCCTATGTCCTATATTAATAGCTCCATTTAATTTTTTAAAAGGAACTAGATTTTATTATTTAAAAAACCCAAATAGAGCAATTAATATGGGACGAAGGGAGTATAATAGTATGCATGATATAACTCCGTCCCTCTTGAACAGATGAACTACTGACCGAAGTTTATAAATACGGGAACTACATGTGATACTCTTGTAGTGTAAGAACGAGCTCCATTCTTCAGCATTTAAACCTGTCCCAAACATCTTTTCCCCTCTACCAGGTAACCATCATCTCCGACCACTTGTTCTTGGCCATGCTCATGTACCTCTCCCTCACCAACAATGATGGTAGAGCCTAGAGGAGGCCATGCAAAGCTCCGCCATATGTTTTCTGACCATCAACAAGTGCTAATTAGTCTGATTCCGATGGCCTTGTATGTTACATAAATATACAAGATCACAGGGTAGCTTGCTCTCTGCAACTCTACCACCAAGCAGAGCAGAGTCCTTCCCGCTCTTCCCGTATTTCAGCCTCGCTTGGCTGGCCTTCAGCTGGTTGTTGGCCAGAGGAATCGACGATACAAGGTGGTGGAGTTTGCGTCTCCCCCACTTCTTCATGTACTTGTCAGAGTCATGAAAGTGGAGAGGAGTGCGGCAAGAGCTGGCGTCGTTGGCAAGTGCTATTGACGCGCAGGTGCAGCCGGTGAGGCAGATGGAGCTGCCGGAGTTTATATGGTAGAAATCATATGAGCAAATGCTTCGACAGTGCCTGGTTTGGTTTTGTGGATGGAGAACATTTGAACTTAAGAGCAGCTGATGGGGTGTGAGGTGGTGTTGTGAAAGTAGCACTGTTGGAGATGAGAGATTAAAGCAATGGGATATAAGGAGATAACAAACATGGAGCCATTGGATTCAACCTATCTTCCTCTTGGATGATGAAAGAGTGTTTGTTTCCTGGGAGAGGCCTCACAGTTTCCCGACGTTCAGAGTCTAATGGAAATTTAGATCTTGAGAAAGCTCAGTGGTAGGAGAGATCGTTCTTGGTAGGAGAGATCATGGAGGGACTGTTAATCACATTTCTTTGCTTTAACCAGCAGCTTGGTCCAAGTTATGACTGAAGTTCGAATACCTATTGTTGAAGTCTTGAAGAGAGAAAGTGTCTCCGTTTTATTTTTTTGGCACTGAGATAAAGTGTCTTATTAATTTCATTGAATTTTCAGATTTTTGTAACTCGTGTAAATCATTAGTTGAACATTCAATGCTTGTATGCTCAAGAAATGTCTACTTAATTTCATTGATTTTTCATTTTTTGAAACTCATGTAACTCATACAGTTCGGTAGCATTATTCAATATTCTGAAAGACTCGTACAGTTAGAGCAATTTAATGATGCAAGTGAAGAATAAATAAGACTGAATTTCTCCTCGCAGAAGGGTTTGAGGCTTCCACATTTCTCCGTCTTCACAGGCAAATAAAACTAGTTCTTTTTTCTTTTATGGAAAATAGAACTAGTTCGAATGTATCAGAAAGCACATAAAAGTGTTAGCGTCCATGCCCTATAGGTCATGAAATGTGGACATAGGCCCTCTAATTAAGCAACCTCTTGATCTAAATGCTCATATCGACTTTCTACTCTTTCAAATTTCTTTCCATCAATGGACCCATATGTAGTCAGAAAATTATCCAGTATTTGGTACCCAAAGCTTCAACAGACATGTTCTGAAGGCCTATGGCAGGCGTTATGGAAATCTTGGATGTTCAGGTACCTCAGAATCTCGTGGAACAAACACAGGAAGTTGGGAAGATCGTCTGTCCCTGTCTAACCAACTCGGATGAGTATTTGTTGAAGCCCTATCTGTAACAGGTCTTAACGAACCAGAGCTTCTGGAACCTCTAGCTGGCAAATGAGGACCACCAAAAAATATAGAAGGCTCAGAATATAAAAGCTCAGGTCCTCCGGCTACAGGAATGCCTCTTGTGCCGTTCTCTGGTCCTGTACTGCTGCTCCTTCCAGTAGGTGGAACAGAAACAAAGCGTCCAGCTTCCTGATCCCATACAACAGTTGATCGAGGATTCGGAATAATCGCAGCGTTGGTTCTTCTAATCCGATTTGGCTCTGAATCTTCAGCTGCTGCACTTTCATACCCATCATTGGTCTTTGCTGACCAGGGTGACTGATCAGTGGAAATCTGGTACATCGGATTGAAATGTTCCATGTTAGAAGGTCTCTGCTCTAAGGGACTCACACCCATTGAAACATTCAAATGGCGAGGGCTGCTGTAACTACTTGGTGTGTTATGGTTGCATGAATCAATATCTTCTAAGCTCGCTTGACTTGGTGGATATGAACTCTTGAGAGGAGATGACCTTACAATGTCTTTTCCGGTTCCTTGGTTGAGTCCAGCATCAGTACCAATGGTGCTGCTTCGAGCACTAAGGTTACCACTAGAGGAGTGATCTGAATCAGTTCGCCGGGAACTTATGAGTCTCAGAACAGAAGATGATGCCCTAGCTTTGGCTGCAGCTTTTATGGCCTCACTGGAATCTAACTTTGCAAGCTTCCAAGCACTTATCCGAACAGGTAGTTTGGGCAACTTTTTTCCTCTTTCCGATAATATGTTGTCTGGATCCACTGTTGAAGGTACTCGTCCAGGGCCCAAGTGAGGCATGACTTCATCCTGGTTAAAAGTTAAATGATATCAGAAATATTAGCTCTGGAAACAGAAATACTGAAGTAACTAAGCTAATGTTATAACTTGTAATAGAAACTGGCTTGAAGCTAATTAAAATAGGGTATCTAATCTGCAATCTATGATAAAACATTACCTGATGGTCAATAAAAATTCTTGGTGGTGTGCACCAAGCACCTTTGTATTGCAATGCAAGATTGCTTCCCAAACTTAGGGCAGTTGTACCTGAGCCAGTTGGCGAAGATGGAAGACTCTGATGGATTTGATCCTCATTTACAGAAGGCCCAGGTGGTTCACTCTGGGTTCTCATGGCAACTACGTACTCATATGTCGTGATGCCCTGCATTAAAATACGAACGAGCTCTAGATGAGACGAAAGAAGACTGTATAAACGTAATCGAGATGCTTTAAGGAACACACCTTCCTCATAAGTATGATATGGAAGAAAAAAAGCTCTCCCAGTGGGATGATTGCCAACAATGAAACTGCGGTGCACAAGGCCTGAAGCAAAAATAAAGGAGTGTTGAGGAGATGCCGTGAAAAGTGACCAAAGATGAAGACATGCCATTTATGAGATGGAATCTTCACATTATGCTTTCACAAAATGAAGAGACACCCTTTTAGGAGAGACCAATTATTCTCCTGTGATATTCAGTGTCAAATATCATCATCTCAATGTCTACTAGTTATCGCATCGTGAAACAAAAAAACTGCTCTGTGGTTTCTGTCAAACTGAGCTATCCCATAGGTAAATTATCTCAACCGAAACTAAACAATTCAAAGTACCAACAGATTGAAGATGTGACAATTATTCTACGATGCCTGTATATATACCAAATATAAGAGTAAACACTAACAATTACAACTAAAATCTTGTGCAGTAAATTCTTTTTAATTTTGTGTCACTAATACTCAAAAATAGGACATGTTTTGGTACTGTAATGCCTAAGCCTCATATCTAATGGCCTAAATTCAATTATCCCGAAAGTCTAGTGCCTTGAACGAACCTGGGGTTTATAAGACACCTTCTTATCCTAAAAGCCAACTCAGATCATTGCTTTGCTCAGAAATAAAAGAGGACAACTTCCAAAAATAATGCATATCCTTAGAATATCTAATAATATGTGATAATAAGGCCTGAGATGCAAAATAATTGGGTGTGGCAATGATGATGGTGAAACAATTGACAAATGGCAGTATTCTTACATCACATCATAAACTTTAAACCTGAACTGTGACTTAACAGTATACACATACCACAACAGTAGCAAATGGAGGACGTGAGAACCCATCTCCTAGCCTCTCAACAATCTCTGTTTCAATTCCCTTTCTATTGGCAAAGCACCTAACGATGACCGTAATGCCAACCCCACATTCAATAACAAGCTGGCACAGAAGAATCACAGGAAAGAGCTAAGGGTCCAATGTACAGAGAGGAATATTAAAGCCACAAGTACTAAATAAGACATCGTACAATCAATACTTACCCAAACTAGACTTAAGGCCATAAGTAACACAAATGTGATGTAATTTCTCCGTCCAACACAATTATTTAACCACTGCAAAATTATGTCCAACTAGCTCATCAATTTGAACCAGAAGAAGAAGAAATGTTCACAATCAACTTTTAAGCGAGTAATTACAAACCCGACAATGATGATCAAACCCATCAACACATTTGTCACAACTTCTGCAATGTTTGCTGAACTTGCGCACCTGAACAAAAAGTTCACTAAAATCAAACGACTTGACTATTGCAGGAATTTGGGAAGATAGACAGAAGAATCAATAAGTATCACAATAGTTTCTGATCTTCCTAGCATGTCTTAATTAGACATCATAGAAGTCTTTGAAGCTCACATAGGTATAATGATAACGTATCAGTCAAACAAACAAAACCATAAAGTTGTAGATGTGACAGGAGATACGCCAGAGAAAAGAAACAGTTAAACATTATCCTAGAAAAAATAGTTATAGTTGCAAACAGACATAGCACAAAAATAAAAAAGGAAAACTTATCAAGAGATAAATATCATGTTAATACTACAACAAGATACAAAAGTTACACAAAATAAG
This sequence comes from Saururus chinensis, assembly GCA_035235625.1. Classification (NCBI taxonomy): domain Eukaryota; kingdom Viridiplantae; phylum Streptophyta; class Magnoliopsida; order Piperales; family Saururaceae; genus Saururus; species Saururus chinensis. Next base: position 4,800,478 of record CP141150.1, read on the forward strand.
AAGACAGGATATGCATGAATCAAACTACCAAAGATTTCACATTATATGTAATCTTCCACATGCAATATTAGGAGGCATTTCTTAATTAAAAAAATTATAAAAAAAAAAAGAACATTGCACTCAAATAATTGCAAGAGTATACATTGGATTGGAATGATTGGACCAATATTAAAAAAAACAAGAACTATGATACAGAAGAAAAAACTATATGACCATCATTTGTCACACAGGAAAGCAGTGACATCCTCTGATGGTTTTTACAACAAGCAGAAACTTATATGGACAAGCCACCGATGAGAAACGTAACCTAAGAATGAAAATCCACAAAACTGTACTAAAATTAACGTAACGGTCCAAAGTTAAAAAGGGTCTCTTCTTCACAACTTCCATGTAATTCACTTCTCTTTGGTGCAAGCATTATGGGCATATATTATTAAGACATTATAACAGATCAAATAAGATAAGTTTATTCAATATAATACCTCTGCATTGCATAAGGTGCAAAACAAAGCCTCCTCTTCAGCAGTTTGTTCTATATCACTGTCTGCACCTTTGCGACAATCATCCTTGACAACAAACCCACAAAAGAAGCTACACACTTTTGAGCACGAGCATGCACTACTATGATCAGTCTTTCCATAGGTATTGAGCCCCATTTTGCTTGGTTCTGCATTCCACAGTTTGCATGATAACTTAAATTAAGCTCGATAGGTGAATATTTGGTCAATTGACCTATTTTGATTCTAATTGTATCAAGTTATATATGTCCATTTCTGACTAACCCCATTTTCAAGAACAGGTTAATCTTGATGGCAATATTAACAGCCATCAAGCAAAAAAATATAACAATCACACAAAAGTCCAACACCATGTGATGTATATATCAGTCTCCACTTGTTTAAAATATATCTACAGATGCTGAGAGAGAAATATATATATGTTCATCATAACAAATGAAGAGCTATCATCACTAACCAGATAACTCCGCATTATTGTGTGATTCCACCAATATTCCAGGATCAGAAGGATCAATAGCTGTGCATCTTACATAGAGAAAAAATACAGCAAGTGCCTGAAGATCATATGTAAAATATTTAAATATTTAAATGATGATGCCATGAAAATTCCAATTAAACTAAAATTTAGGCAACTGGATACCTACCACAGGAGTATATACCCCTACGGCCACATACTCGTATAAATTCTTCCCCAGAAAAGGAGCAAAAAAGGCATAAAATGCAACCGATAGCAGAAAATACACTGTTATAGCTATAACCTGCCCAAAAACGAATAAAGAAATGAACCAGTTAGTACAGAGTTAACTAAGAGCATTTATACTTTACAAAACAGAGGCATAAAAGAGCTTGAAGGTAATGTTACTAATTAAACAGGAAGACTACTTCTATGAAAGCCTAAACTCGTTCCATAAATGCTAAAAACTAGAAAGAAAGCTTGCGCTCAAAATTTATAGAATATTTAAATTGACGAAAATTCAAAAAGACCAACAACATGAAAAATCATTTTTGTTTTTCACAGAGATACGAAGTTATAGGCTGCATATCCCCCATAGTGAACACTGCCAGAAATCCTCTAAACTCTCTGGCTTTAGGTGTTGCAACATTCTTTCACTCAATTCGGAAGAAACGTCCAATGAAAGCATTGAAGCCACAGATTTTGCATACCCACACATCATCCGGATGACTAAGTATGATAAAAACCACTCAAGAGCATGTCAAGGTTTTAGGAAGGTGAGAATTCAAAAAAATAGGAAAAGGAGGAAGGAATTAAACTCATAGACGAAATTAGTTATGTTCAGCATTACCACAGTCCAGATGTTCACAATGCATATTATAAACATCTAGAAACTATTATTAAGCAATGGTCCGAAAGTTTAACCAGCCCCCCACCATCCACCATTAGATAAAACCCACATTACACAGGTACCAACAGATTAACAAATAAATTACCAAATGCAACTTAAGATGAATGACTATATTCACCAAAACTAACCAACTACGAGCTCTTGTGTTACCCCAGCTCATAAACTTGAATTTAAAAACAAAAGCATACAGAGAAACCACGCATTAAGCTAGTTTTATGGTTTGCCCGTCCAAACTCATGACGATATCACGGAACAAGCTTTTCTCAACACCACATTGTCAACTATGTGATGTTAAAACGCCAAACAAAAATGATTCAGAGATGCAAACAACAGCCAAAAACATGAACCAAATTTGACAAAATCGGCATGATCCGCCAGAAAAGGAAAAGAAAAGTAATAACAAACCTGAAATGTATGAGCAGGAAGCTGCCACCCATGCCGTCTCGCCATGGCTGCACTTCAAACTACACTATTACTATAAACAGAAAAGTTGCCAAAATCCAAAAAAACTCCAAACCAAAAAAAAAAAACTCACAGCAGCTAAAGAAGGAAACCCAACTGACTAACACCGCTTCACATCACATAAAGCTCGACTCATCCTCCCATTTTGACACCGACCCATTACACCAAACCTTGCTTGGAGACGACCCATTACGCAGATTCACGGCGAGACGCCACCAGACACCCTGAATCAATGCCAAGACGACACTATGGAAGGACAAGGAGGACCACCCAACACTCTCACACCCATTTGCAGGCGACCCATCAAGCAGAATACCACCGAGAAGCCATTCCACACCCGAATCACAGACCAGACCACACCATGAAAGAAGAAGGACAAGAAGAACCCATTACTCTAAATCCAGTTTAGAGACGACCCATTAAGCAAATTAAGCCAAGAAAGCCACCCCACATCCGTATCACTGTCCAGACTCAGCCATTAAAGGAGCTCTGTTACCCCTTTTTTTACCAGACCACATTCCCCCACCTTCCTTCCTTCGACCCAAAAGCCGGCAAGGTAAGTTTTGCATCTGATTTGACCTCGCCACTGCAAGTCTGGGATCTCTCTCTCCATCTGGTCTTTCAGTTGAGGAGTGAGAGGAATATCCGCAAAAGGAAGGTGACCCGCGGGAGCTTGCAGCAGCCGTGGTCCCTTGGGCACCATGTGAAGCAACAGAGATGGCGCCGGTGGGACGTTTCCATTATTGGAAACGTCGTAATTGTCGGATCATTTGTTATTAAGACAAGGTTTCCCAACTCTTCGAGGAAAATTTATTCAGTGGAACCGTTTTAAGAAGTATTTTTTATGGTCTCTTTTTAATGTGAGCCGAGTGTAAGAAATACATGAAGCCCTCAGATTTTAAGATCGGGGTGTGCACCACCGATCTTAAAATTTGACTATTCTTAAGCATTTCTTACACTCGGTTTATATTGAAGAAGGAGCATAAAAAACGTTTCCTATATGGTAGATATGCTCACTTAATTAGTTAATGTGTTTAACTAATTTATATAGTAGATATATTTATTTAATAGTTAATACGATTTAACTAATTTATATATATTTAAAAGTGAATAAATTAAGACATAAGTTTGAGTGTACGTATGAAAATCCTAATGGACATATGCACAACAATCTGGTAGAACGGTTCCATCCCATACTTTCTCCAATGTGAAGATCTGATAAGTAAGAAAAAAAATGATAAAGTGTGTGCATTAAAATGTGTAATAATCTTTTGTTTAGGGCCGTCCGATAAACGGACCTCACATGATCTGACGGTCTTCCCCCTTGACCACAAAAATGGATGCACAATATAGGATAGGACATGAATGTTAACATTATTGGAAAGAAGGATCCCATGGCCTCACCATGTGATCTTATAGGTCCCACCCTTAGGCCTTTTGCACATTATATAGAAATTTGTTACCAAGTATCGGATCGATTACGACAAGGCTTGATAAGTTTTGCAATTCCAATTTTTGAAATAATGGTAACCTTTATGAAAAAAATTATCCTACATAAGCAATTTGTTGTGGCTTGACAATGGAGTGCAGGGAAGGATGATTGGTTTCAAAGGTTGAAGTCTGAAGGAGACAACTAGATTGTAGAGAAACATGGCAAAGATCAAGCACAGAGAGAGAAGCCAAGAGATGGTAACTAAGCTATTAATGTACTAATTTGTGAACAATTCACAATTAGGGAGGTCCATTACATTGATATATATAGGCAGAGGCCTTCATTAATTCTAACATAATTAGGAATTATAGTTCAAAAGAAGTTATCGCTAATTGAATCACAATAAAACTACGAAATTAAAGACTTATTATGAGCTAATTAGAAAAAGGGTAGTGATGCCACTTCCACCTGGCCTTGTCCTCAGGGCCACTATTTCTTAAAGGCTCGAACATAGGATGCACGTTATTAACCAGCATACCTAAATTGTCATCGAATTTGGCTACAGGTTTAGTTAGGGCATCCACAACGTACATATGGAGAGATTTATACTAGTGTTATTATTTATTTTCCTCAGGGTAAATGAAGTGAAACCTCTAAACTTACCAAACTATAAGCAAACATATTAAGAGATTCAAATTCAACCTCTATCAACTACCAATTAATCCTTATCTAAATCCATGTTAATGAAACAATAATGTTATTGAGAAGATGACTATTAATTGCCCACAATTTGGGTTTGCAACTCCCTGATTATGTATCGACAGGATAAAATGGATCCTTGGTAGAAGACACTTAAACCCGTGAGTTTTGCGGGTGAGACACCAGTTGGGGTTCGTTTTTCTAATTAATTAACCAGGAAAGACTATGACAAAGGCATTTCCATCCCATTGATTTGGGTTTTTTTTTGTGATAAGGAGTGCTTTGATAATTAATTACTACAAGAGGAATTCATTAAATTAACTACATGAATACAAAATTATAACATCCTTATTCCCCATCGAAGAGTTTTTAATGTTCCTCACTCATTATGAGCACAGAGTAAGGAATGCTTGATGACCATTCATCTATTAGAACGATGGTGCATATACTAGCACACGTTAGTAATAGTTTTACTGTAACTAATATGTACTAGTGTGTGTACTGTCAATCTTAAAAATCAACGGTCCCCAAGCATTCTTTACCCTGGGCTCATGGTGAACAGGGAGTATGAAAAACTCTTCCAATCCGTTGACTCCATTCACTGAAACACCCCAACATTGGGCCTAACATGATCCTCCATGGCAAACACATATGGAGCTGCCATGATTGGTACTAGACATAAGTGCATTGTAATTGGCTGAATCTAGCCTGACCGGGATTCATGACAAGAGCCCCATCAAACATGGTACATAGAAAGAAAATTGTTATCCTCTTATGTACCATGTTTAGAGCCCTATGTAAGCTGGTTACATAGTTGGTCAGGAAAACAGTTTCGATTGTAATTTGTAGGTCAGGTCATAGTCTCATGCCGCCTTGGGGGAGGAATTTAGTTTTCAGAGGGAGACTTGCTAATCAAGGAGATGCATAGTCCATGAGTGAATACCTTATTTGACTTGTGAGTAATTGGATTCATTAGTCAAGTTGCATAGTTTTTTGTGACCAGTGAATATTCGTCCAGCTTTAGGTTAGACATGGGAAAGAAGACTTTGTCAACTAGCAGCATTTTATATGTTCACAGACTGAATAAACTTCTGCCCAATCAATTGATTAAATAGCAGGCCAAGATTTGAAATGAAATGGAATCAGCTGTTTGTCTCTCTGTCTGCCCAAACCCTCCATTTGGATGCCAATACATCTCCTACAGACACAGCTATGCCTCAAACAAGTTGGGGGCCTATTTCTTGGACCACTCTAGCCCTGTATCTATGTTATTATATTAGCCTGTGGTTGGGATTTCCCCCCAATGTTTTGACCAATTCCTCTTAACAATAGTTGCTTATTTTATCTAATAAATTTATCAGCCACTACTGAAGAAATTGTTTGTCCCATGTGATCATGTTACCAAATCCTATGTTCCTTTCTTCTTTGTTTCTTTGTATCTTCCTTCTCAAGGGAATTGTTGGCACAATGTTACTTTTCCATGTGGCAATTGTGTGGAATTAGGTTGGATATGTCACCATTGTTTGAGGCTTTAGCCAATGAGAGATCAAAGATGGCCAGAGTGGTTGATGGCCATGTATCAATCACAACAAGTTAGATGCAAGTAAACAGAGATGAAGACAAACTTTGGATCAACTAATTGGTACATAACGATAGTGGATGTGTTACAGAACTATTCTATACATCATTTTGTTTGATCAGCTATAGAGAATCCTTGAACTAGGAAAAAAGTGCCTTCAAGTTAGGCTTGAGAAAAGGAAAAATCAGTACTATGAGTTTGCTCATCTCTTCTTGATGGCTCAATTCTCCTGGGGCCATGGTTATATTGTGGAGCCTCAGGAAGGTTGTACTCCATGTCTGACATGTCATTATCAGATATATAAGACCTCGGCGATGTGGGGTAAGATCTAGGCGAGCCAGGGATGCTTTCAATGTCAGTTAATCTTGCTTTGGCTTTGTGAAGAAGATGCAGAGGTGATGAACCACGGCTTGGGGTGTTATCCCCACTAAGGACTGAAGATGACATGTCCATCCCTGCCTTCCTCTGCTTCTTCCTCTCTTTGGCAGCCTTTTGCCATTTCATTAGAGCTCTGGCTGTCTGCTCTTCAAAGATTGCCTTCTTCATGTGAGATCCCATCTGTAGATGAATGTATGGGAGCATTGCAGCAAATATATTATTACCCTTTGCCTTATACTCAAATTTGATTTGAAGGTGGAGCTCAAATCGTAAATTACAGCTCTTCATGAAAAAATTAGTTGGTGAAAATAAATGTTTAAAATTGTATAATAGGCTAGCTGCGGATCAAAATGATCAGTTAATTTACAGAATCTCCTTAAGTTTCATATCATGATGACTCAAATCCTCAAATATCAATTCAATAAGCCAAACCCATGTAATCAGAATGTTACAATTATGCTTCTTAATGATAAGGGATACTTACTTGTGTTACTAATGCATAAAGCGGAAAGGTGATGTAGCTACACAAGAATTGGAGGGCTACACCCATGAATACACGAATCAAAATGGCCACCAAGTTGTCATGGAAGCATGACTTCATTCCAAACTCATACTGCACGGGTTCATTTTACTCCAAATTAATCTATGCACACTTAGCTTAATCAGATATTTGCTTGATCAATATTAGTACTCACCCATATCCACAGGAAATATGCCATTTGGAATGCATTCTGAATAAGTAAAAACCAACATCAGTGACAAAAACATTAGAATCCCATGTAAAATATCTTACAAACTCTGTTGCTTATCTAAGTAGAATTGTCTGGTAACAATAGGGAAAAATCAGCAGCACTTACCTGGAATAATGTTATGTGTATCAGAAACAGGATCCATTGTGGACGGCTGAACCAAAACAACTTATTGCTAGGCTCTACTACTGGAGCTCCCTTGACTACAGCTGTTTTTTCCTGGATTTGCTGAGCCATTTCCATGATAATGATCTCAAGTTTCATGCCCACCAAGAGAAGTATCTGAAAAGATGATAATTTAAAGTTTACTTTATAGAACTGAGAATATGCTTTATGAAAGTAATTAGTTGACAAATTAAAAAACCTTACTATGAGGGGCACGAAGGAGATCCAAAAGAGTGTGTACCATCCTGTTACAAAGATATGTAGATGATGTAAGGGATCATGGATCCATTATGCAATAGTGGAAGGAGTGAAAGTGTTGCTTACCATAGACATTAAGAAGCAAAAATAAGACAGCGGCAATCCACAATGGAATACTGATTCCGACGACTACTTTGAAGTCATCTTCGAGGGACCTCTTTATGTACTTATGGAAGTTGAATTTGCTGTTTGGGGCCAAATGAGCCTGCTCTTTTTAAGACAATTAATTATCACTGATTAGTTAAAAGAGAAGGAACAGTTACAGTATTTCAATAAGTTATAAAAACAGACAAGTAACTTACATTGATGAATCCATGCCGCATAGTCAGGTAATCCACCTTTGTCACTGATCCAAAGAATTGTCTGAAAAATGCCACCTTCAAATTCACCAAAACAAGGTACACTTAATATTGATTTATTAGAACTTTGGAATTTTGAGTTATGAACAATGAGCTTAATTCATAATGTTGGAGGAAAAGTCGTGACTAGGATTATTAGATATGCATCAAACAGGATCAGTGTAAAGCATCTGCCTGTTGATCTATTACAGTTTGACATAATAGTTTTCCAGCTAGAAAGCTTAATGGATAATTATTATCTAGATAACAAGAGACTTGAATCAGCAAGAACTTACTATCCATCTCAAGCCAGGTGTGCTTGATAGGCCTATGTGCCTTCTAACGAAGGAAGTTTGATGAGTAAGCCTAAATCTTGAAGGATCTGCATAACACAATTAAATAAACTAAGCATAGAAAATATGTGATTTGTCAACTGGACAAAACAAACAGTGTCTTTTTTCAGAGCCACAGATAATGCTAACTTCTCCTCTATACTGAAAATTTCTCAAATCAAACTTCACTTGCACTTTGACAAGCAGTTTCTCACAAAATTTATTTAATTTTCACTAAAAGGATATACTAATGAGTTGGTTATTTACCATTTGTAAATTGATATTCCAGGGAAGTAGTCTCCAATTCCCAGTGCTTCCATTTCTTCATCTACACATGCCCAAGGAGTGAACATCAAATTTACATAAGCTTTTAGTATGATGTGCTTATTATTAGCTATTGTGTTGAGTTGAGTTAAATATTAAAATAACCCTTTCCTAACAGCTCCAGCTTTTGGGAAACTTGGTTATCTTACATGGTATCAAAGCTCCAAGAGCTTTTGGGAAACTTGGTTATCTTACATTTTGCCTATCACAAAAATTTGAAAGAGGTGATGATTTGATCTATATACGTATTGGACTATGGAAATTGCTCACTTTTGCTTGTGCTAGAGCCATGGTGATGACACTGTACAGAACATGAAATACAGCAAGGACAAAGATGAATATATGCAATTGATGGACTCCACTCTGTGTGATCAAGGGAACCATGTTCTGCACAAAAAGTAAAACCCAATTAATTCAGATATCGAACAAGTATAAATTATGAAGCAGAAGAAATAGGGAGACCCTTATGACTATTTCTAATGAAAGCAAATCATAATCCAGAGCTACTTTAACTGAGGTAACTAAGACAAGAGAGGTAAAGACTTCTTACTCCACGAGAAGCGCAGTAGTCACCTCCAGGAGCAGCTGCAGCCAGTGCCCGGCGCCATATCTCGTGCCCTCCATGCCATAGCAACCTCCTTCTTTGATCCTCCCCATCGTTGCTAGCTTTCCCTTTCTTGCATGGTAGCATGAAGTCCCCAGCTTTGGCAGGGATGCATATCTTAGAAATGGGCTTTGTTCCAACAGTTAGCAGTAGGGAGATAAATCCAAGTAGCATCAATTCTGCAAGACAAAACGTGAATAAAATTAACATGGATTCTCAAACCTAAATATAACTTGATATAGTAGTAAGCATAATTAATCACTAACCAAAACTTAGTATGAAAGATGATCACAAATTGCAGAGAAAGGACACAAATATATAAGAATGGCCTTCACTCTGAATTCTCATCTGTGTGTGTGTGTGAGAGAGAGAGAGTTTACCAGCTTTGATTTTCTCCAATGCTTCAAACATGGCCTTCTTCTGCTTCTTTTGGAACCACTGCGAACATTGACAAACATCACATCAGAAGAAAGTAACTCCATGAACTTGAACTACGCAATTTGAAGAAACAAATGCCACCTTGCCAAGGGAATGAATGCAGTACTCTATGATCACCGAGATGATCACGAACACGGCGCACACCAGCGCCACTGCCCACGTCGGCGTCTCCTTCAGCGACCTGTCTCCTGTGCTTGGACCAGCCATGCCTGCAAAGTTCCAACAGTGTGGGGGAATGAGTTTGAGAGGGCCAAACCGTTTATAAAGGGGAGGTAAAGTTTCCAAGTCCTTTCCAACATGCAACCACTTTCTTGTCACACTAGTGCCTTGTCAAGAGCTCCATGTCCGGCCCTTGACACCATTCCACGCGGTGGGAAGCATGACTGTAAGACCTTGTCAGTATGCAGAATGATTTTCTTATGATTGTTATAATGATGTGTGTGTCTTTTTATTGATGGCCGGCAAATAGGTACCAAAGGAGAATGTAAACTTGGGGAAGCTGGAGCAGGTCCTTCCTTGCAGGGGAATAGATATATGGCAGTGGAAGAACAGGACCACACGAGGGGCTTGGCGTTGTTTTGCATGGATAATTGTTTCCTGCTTGTCTTGTTCTAAGAATTAGTTGGCTGCTGCATAGATGAAACCGAAGAGAGCTTTAAAGAGATATACCTGGAAAGGAGGGCATAGATTGATGTGAAAAGTCTACTTCATCTTCCCGTCACCATGGATGAGTGGACCCATAAACCACCACTTTATACTTTTCACGTACGTTTTTTGTCGTGTAGGCCTAAGTGAAATAATGTTACTTTTATTACACCACACCATGCGTAGCTGCATGTAAAACCGGGAATGCTGCGTATCAATACTATCTTACTTCCCCTAAAATTTATGGGAAAAACTAGTCAGTTGTATCTTGCAGCTCCCTGCCTTTCAGATTATGAATGACACTAGGATCTAAGCTTACTAAGTTGTAGTTCTGCCCAGACATCCTCAATAAATATATATATATATATATATATATATATATATATATATATATATATATATATATATATATATTTATATATATATATATATATATATATATATATATATATATATATATATATATATATATATATAATTACTTTTTTCATTTTGAGGAGAGTTTTTTATGTATCTTGTTTACCGTGAGCCCAGTGTAAAAAATGACTAAGAACTATTTATTTTTAACATGCATGTGTATCATTAATCTCATAGATGAATGACCCTCTAACATTCTTTACACTAGGCTCATTGTAAGTGAGAAGCATTAAAAATTCTTCTCTTTATGTACTCTTTTATTTTCTCTACTACCCCAGGTCCCCCCCTTAATTTTACCTCTCTAGCTAGGGATGGTGTATTAATTTTGGATGGAGGGAGTATAATTTAAAAAATTTCTCATTTTCCTATTAAATATGGATTCATATTAAGCCATTTAGGCTACTTGCTTACTGTATGTCATGATAATCAACAAGAAGGGTGACCAACAATGATTTCCTAACCACATCTAAACCGTGTGCGACTGAGTCCAACTGTGCATTTATTCATGCTTGAAAGCGTCAAACATGAAGGTTCACAACCTCATTTAAATCTCTCTCTCTCTCTCTCTCTCTGTCTCTCTCTCTCTCCATATATATATATATATATATATATATATATATATATATATATATATATATATATATATATATATATATATATATATATATATATATATCAAATAAAATGTCTTTATACAAATAATCCTTTTAGAGAAGAATCTTGTAATAGTAGGACCTAGCTTATCTTTATACAAATAGTCTTTTTTATACAAATACAAAAAGTCCTTAATAAAAAATGGAGGCTTTAAGCCAAGTACAAAAATAAGAAAAAAGTTAACATAAGTATAGACTCATGGGCACTTGCGTAAGCCCGGGCATCATGAGCATTAAATCAAGCACATTAATAAAAAGGGTGGGCAAATGATTCAATTGACCTCGATAATGTGCAACATTAAATTGAAATTCGATGGTGTGTGAAGCGAGAGTTCACATGGGCACGTGTGACCCAAACCTCATACTAACGGGACTCCAAGAATGATTATCAAGGACAAAATTTAGTAATTGGTCAGCATATTGTGTAAAATTCAGGGAATATATTCTTTATGTGCACTTGGGAAAAGCCCTCTTGTATCTATTTGATTTCAGATATGATGTGCTAATTAAATTAATATTCTTGAGATTATTTCATAATATGCATGAGTACTTAACTAATTAAATATAAATAGTGTTTGGTTTTACAAAATCATAAACATTTCCAAAGGAACTGCCTGTGAACGTTGTGCCAACCGCATCTTAACCTTGTCTAGTTGTGTATGTGTTTGTACATGTATGTGGCTTAACTGGATACAAAAATGGACAAGTCTACTCATGCAACTAGATTTACAAATTATTCTTTTAATATGTTACATGACCAGAGCCCATGAATATGCTACATAGTGCTCCTAACATGGTACATAGAAGCCAATATGCTAACATGGTATGCAGAAGTAGTATTTGCCTCCATATACCATGTTAGGAGCTACATATACTAGGCGCTGTCAGGCTAGACGTTCCAAGATTTGTATTCTCATTATTAATGGAAGAAGTAATTCATCATTGAGACATATGACAGATCTATGAGGCTACATTAGACAAGCGGAACACCTCATGATTTTGTCCTCAAAAGAACACGCAATAGAATCGACTATATTGGATGAGTTCAAACCTTTAGATATGTATGCTTTCACTTTCATACCTTATAATACGGATCATTTATAAGGCGTAGGGTCCTAATTTAATTCAGTGAATCGAGACCCAATTGGCTTCGCTTATACGTTGGGAAACCAAAGTCTAGTTCCTTCTGGCATTGAATATCAGAAATGGCCTAGAAACTGCCAGGAATTTCTGAGCCATAAAAATGTATTGATGGATAATCTAAGCAAATTCCTTCAGCCTTCGTAGTCAAGACCAATTCCAAATAAGAGGGGGACGACAACTTGAGTAGCAGTCGGCCGGGAAGACCTGAGTCAACTACATTACTCAAGTCTTCCTTGTGTGCACTGCCGTACTTGCATCACCAGATGTTCCACACTCTTTGCCGTGCCGTAGAAGAGGGGGGAAGACAACAAATCAAATGTAATCAATTTACACCATTTTTTTCCTGGGATGGCCAATCAGTTAGATTTACAACCTCTGCTCAATCAGGAAAAAAGAAAGAAAAAGCATACAACTTGAAATTTTTTTTAGAAATAGACTTAACAAAATGTCAGAAATATAAAATTAGGTCAGGAAAAATAATTTTGTACAATTATACTTATGCATGTTCAACTTTCCCATACGCGTGCTTAAATTACCGATAATACCCTTAGGCTATATATATAAAGAGAAAATCCCCCATGGGAGATGAAAAGACCGGACGGTGGCTCCTGGAAGGAGTCGCCTTCCTCCTCTCCTCCCCCATCTCCTCCATCATCTTCTCCTAGATATGGGACCTGCCGTATGCTTCTCGTCGTTTCCACATCCTCTCCATCCAGTTGAAGAAGGTCCCTCCTCCGCTTAGATCGTACACCAGCACGGTCAAACCCAGTTCGTTTGATGTAGCAGGGTGATCGGAAAATAGCTACAAAGTAAAGACGCATGGTGGGTTTGAGGTGTGTATTTTTTGAGTCTGAATATATGTTACAAACATATTTCTTTATATTGAGTATATGTAATATGTGTAGTTCGTGAGTGTGCAATGTTTAGTTAAAAGTAGGGCGATTTGTATTTGGTTTGATTTTTACTAACATAGGGATGTAGGTCTAGGGTCTTGTGACTTGGCTGAGTAATATTAGTTTGTGCTGAAAAATATATAATTCATGAAATATTTAGTTATATGGTTTGTGCTAAAAAATATATGAGAGAAAATGGATTCAATATCTGTTTTCTTTGGGTCTAGTTGTTTGCTACAATTTCCCATTAAATGGGTGGTCTAATTGTATCAATTGGGTTTGTAATGTGAGGTTGTATTTTGATAGTTTATGACGGATTATGTTCTTTTGGGGATTGTATAATAAATAAATTAAGGGTAAAAGAAATAGATTATGTCTTTTGCTTGTATGTTTAGATTAACTAATGATTTGATATGATATCTAAAGAGGAGGAGACAATTATACCTAGTTTACATGAGTAGTACATAGTTAACTGATACATCCTAACTATTGTCTGGTAGATGGTAGGAGGGTATTGTTTGTTGAAGTGCATTGCGTGGTCATTAGATTTAAGTAAGATAGGTTAAAAATGTAGGTTTTCATGATGTGATTGGATATCTAGCAAGGAGGGGACCATATGACCTATTTTTTATGGGCAAATCAAAGTTAACTGATACATCTTAGCTATTGACTGGTATAGGATGCTTAACTTTGGCCTAGCATATTTTGAGGTAATTAGATTCAAGGAAAATAGGTGTAGAAGGTAGGTTTAAATGGTGTGATCTGATATCTAGCGAAGATGATACCACATAACCTATAATATATGGTTAAAACAAAGTTAACTGATCAAACGAACTATTGACTGGTAGATAGTATGAGGCTTTTTATTTTTTGAAGTGCATTGTATGGTAATTAGATTTGCTCAATATGGGTTTACAAGGTAGGTTTGAATGATGTGATCTGATATATAACGAGTAGTATATCATATGACCTAGTAGATGGAAGAAAACAAAGTTAACTGATACATCCTAACTGTTGACTGGTAGATAGTAGGAGGCTTATATTTTTTGAAGTACATTGGGACGTCATTAGATTTATAAAAGTTATGTTTACATATAGGTGGATATATAAGAGTGTTATTAAGTAAAAATGTCAACTTTATCTTGTATGTTTGGTGCTTAGTTAGTATGCTTGTAATATATTTTAATAGATGGAAAGTAAGTGTCACGCCTGAGGTTTTTCCTTATATTTAATTAAAAATTTTGTTAATATTTTATTTTAAAATATCGATGTCAATCAAATAAACTAACAAAATTCAAAACGTGTGAAAATGATTTTTGTAAATTAATTCATCATATGACCAAACTAAAATTCTCAGGTGTGACCCAAAACAAACATATAAGTAAAACTTGCCATGGTCATGGTCTTTAAAAACAAATACATCTCAGGCCTTTCTGAGTATAAGTTCTTTAACAGTCTAAGTTCTGATTCATATATAGATATACAAGTCCAGAAAATAATACATTTATCCCTCACCTTAAATAATACAAGAAAGCATGGCACCAAGATCCACATAACCTCACTACGAATTCGTTGCACTCTAGGTTGAGGAAGAATTATCCACCATGGGGAAGAATCCAGTCTCAAACAGCTATCGATCGACCTGCA
This sequence comes from Saururus chinensis, assembly GCA_035235625.1. Taxonomy (NCBI): domain Eukaryota; kingdom Viridiplantae; phylum Streptophyta; class Magnoliopsida; order Piperales; family Saururaceae; genus Saururus; species Saururus chinensis. The sequence continues at coordinate 4,815,516 of CP141150.1, forward strand.
AAAGCCTCTGGACAAAGGGGCTAAAAAAATAGGGTGAGTATTTTCATATTCAGTAGGAAAATACCCAATAGGGGAAAAATCAATGAACTTCGTAAGTTCATACATAGATGCATCACTCATGCAATCATACATGAAGCAAATACATGCAGCACAAATAATGTATCTTACACACATGTAGTCATACTAACTAAACTTATACTTACAGTTACATTTACACTTACGCTCACACTTACACTTACACTTATAGTCTGAATCAAAGTCTCACCAACTTACTCGTACAATCATATGCTTACACTTACAATATATACATATTCGTATGACCTTATTCGTACGAACTTACTTATATGACCTTACTCGTACAATCTTACTCATACACATAAACTTATTCTTACTGTCTTCCTTAGAAGCTCACACTTACTCTGGATCTTACACGTACAGCTTACTCAGAATCTAAAACACACAACTTACTCTTACATATACTACTAACAACTGAAGCTCATTACAATTAATAAGCTCTAGCGTCGGAAATGAATTGAATGCCACTGGGGCGTCACCTTAACCTTCGAGGAGCAATTAGACACCATGGACTTTTTCGAAGGCAAAGCACACCTATGCTCATGGGGCATAGGATCAAACAGGTGAGAGCAGATCCATGATACTACTTACCTGAGCGCGCAAATGCCTACTCTCTAGGGTCATACAATGCCAACAAGGGCCATACAATGCCAACTAAGGGCGGAAAACATACAGTGCCACTCTTGGGCAGGAATCTTACCGTGCCACTCTTGGGCAGAACATACAGTGTCATATGTAGGCAGAAAACACAGGGCCCATGAAGGGTAGAAACTTACAGCTCTCTCAATAGAGCATCAAATGTCTGGGCTAAAATACAACACCAAGACTAAATCTCGCAGGAAAACACCATGGCTAGACCCAGAAGGACGCTCAGTCAATTACCTATCGACTGGAACAATAACGGAACTTAATCCGTCAAAACCCTTAGTCTCAAACTCACAACGTTATCAAATTAGGGTTACTTACCATTCAAGTTTATATTAGGTAACTTATGCATGTACAATTATGTTTGGAACTATTTCCGTCTCACATTCTTCAGCCAATAAGGCTAGAAATACGTTTGTCCCGAAGTTCCAATCCACAAAGGTAGAAATCCTTACTTAACTCATCCTCCACTCTTACGCTTACAACCTTTATCGACCTCTGCATAGCCCTACTTAAACTCGAATTCCAATATTGATAATCTTACCATCATACACTTACGGTCTTACCTCTTACATCAACCGCCTTAAAACTAAATCATCTTACTCGAACTCCTCAAATGATACCCTTTAAACCTAAGTCTCGTCATCAAACCCTTAGGGTTTGTTTGGATTGGTAGAAACGAGGAGAAAGGGAAAGAGAAAGAGAAAGTGAATCTAGGTGAAAGAGAAACTAGGAGATTCCTAAATATTTTCTATTGTTTGGTTACACAAATGATGTTAGAGAAAATTGACAATGATAGTGTTGGTAGCGGTGGTGGTGGTTGTGGTGGCGGCGGTTGTAGTGGTAGTGGTGGCGGTGGCGGTGACATTGGTGGTGGTGGTGGTGGTGGTGGCAACGGCGGTGGTGGCAACGGTAGTGGTGGTAGCGGCAGCAATGGTGGTGGTGGTGGCAGTAGCGGCGCTGGTGGTGGCAACACTGGTGGTGGTGGCAGTGGCAATTGTGGTGGTGATGGTGGCAGTGACAGTGGTGGTGGTGGCGACAACAATGGCAGTGGTGGTGGTGGTAATAGCAATAAGACAAGTGTTTAGTATAATAATTTTCTCCCAAAATCCATCAGTTGATGGGTGAAAAAATTTTGGGCCAAATTTTCATCCATTTTCTCTCACTTTTTACTATAGTTTTTCTTTCCCTGTTGTACCAAACAATAAAAGCACCAAACAGTAGAAATTGAGAGATTTTAAGAAGATTCCTTTCTTTTCCCCCACTTTCCACCAATCCAAACAAACCCTTACTAATTCCTTACTCATGATTCTTTTGTTACTATTTATATTACGTACATTGTGTATGTACAATTATGTCGTTATCTCTTACTAACTCACAATCCCCCAACGACATTAAGAACCCTGAATCTTTCCAATCATTACATCGCTTAGGTCTTCTGCTCACTGCTCCAATGTACTACCCAACTCAATCCAAGCCAATTCTTCAACCTCATCAAATCCAACCTTCGACAGTCCATCTTACATCCTTCCTCGCTCGTCATACCATCATCATTTCCATGTCGTAGCCTACGAAGCACCCTTTCGACAAACTTACAAACAAACGCACGTACTCGTGCTCATCGACCACACATATTTATCACATACTCAAATCACACACATACAATTCATTAATTACTTACTGTCATACCTTTAGTCCATAACATATGCATGATTCACATATATAAAGCATGCTCATTTAATTAGCATTATCATGCAAAACATTAAATTATAAACTCCTAGCATGCTACTACACAATCAAAGCATGCTATAATGAAATTACGAATTCAAGGTCCCCTACCTCATAATCCACAGGAGTTTGATGGAGAGCAAACGACGGTGGTGGCGTCGATAGCGGAATAGGTGGCCAAAAGCATCGCACTGAGAGAGTTGTTATGTCCCGAGGATTTTTAGATATGCTAGAATCAATCTCGATATGGTTAGATTAATTTCACTTGAAGCCAAAGGTTTGGATGCACTAAGGAAGACAAACACAAGATTGTGCCACTAGAAATGATAGTGACCACATAATGGGGGCTGACTGATTAGAGGTCGGCCAATGGTTTAAAACACTTTGTTGGCCACAAAACATTAATATGGACCGCAGACTACAACCAGCGGTAACAATTCCGCATTGTCAAAGCCTCACAACATGGCGGACGACTTGATTACGTACCCACGAACATAAGGGAGACAGAGGAGGGCTTTAATGGCCATATTGCCTAATGGTGGAGACATTCCATAAACATACGTTGAGGCACTAAGGCTTGGCACAGGTGGCCGACAAAAGCGGTGCCATTTCTAAATGCTACCCACAATGAATTCATCGTCCAGAGAATCGTGCATCAAGCACAGCTTACTGTGGAGGATATTGGCACGACATCGGTCGAGCCTTCAATGGGCTGAATTTAATGGCTAACTGTATTACTTGCTTGGAAGGATCTGAATTCGAGGACTCTTTCCTCGTATGTTCCGGGTTGTGTGTAATAGAAAGTGGGGGTGCAAAGGTAAATTCGGGCTAGAAGTACTGGCCCTAGCCATCACTGGGCTGGGGCAGAGCCCATGTTGATTGGATCTGTAGCCCAAGTTCACGAAATCCCAAGCTAAACACATTGGCTTGGGTTGGAGCGGGGCCCATTAGCAGCAATCAAAGACACATCCCAAAGTTTAGGGACATCTGGTGTGTGTAGAAGATGTGCAAAGGAGGTCGAAAGCAGGGACCCCTTGCTGATATTGGTCAAACCAACATCCGTAGTTGTCTGCTAGACGATGTCAAGCAACAAAACACCTGGTAAGAGAAACAAAGAGACCCAATTTAACCGGGGCGACAGTGTACCGAGTTGGGGCACAGACACGCATCGCAAGGCCATGAACGGCTGATGGGGTCAGGGGCCGAACTTCGAATATGGTGGTGATTCAATAATCACAAACTGCTACAAGCTGGATGGACACCGATTGGTGTTCGTCTGAAGTCTAACTGTAACACCCCGACCCGCACCACCTGACCCGAACCGGGGGTTAGATCGGAAGACACAATCGGAGTGGAGAAAATAAGCGGAAAAATTAAAACCGACTGACCAGGAGCTGCAGACTCTGAGTGCGAGAGTCACAACGTTCATCTGCGCACTGCGGAGCATTAACGTTCCATTGTGCGCAGATCAGAACAAACCTAATTTTATAACTAATTTGGATCGGGCCAACGTTATTTTATTGTTGGTTGCCTACGTACATATTGGATATCATCTCTGACGTTATTCCAATACAATCGGATCCGAACGTAGTTCTGCCTAATGGCTAATACATTTACCAAACATCAGAAAATCATATACGATAAACTACGTATACGTTATATCTGAATGATTCATTCAGAATCCAACGGAAATCTTATCAGTCATCGGAGTTAAATGAAAACCAATAAATCAGAAAACACACATCTCACGTAGGTGAGAAGAATACTAACAAAACACATATCCTACTCTATCATAGAGCAGAGCAGAACACACTACATAACCTATTGGATCATATCAGATCCTATCAGATCATATCAGATTTTATCTGACCATACCGGTCATATCAGATCAGAGTATGTCCCGCCATAGCAGAGAGCATTTTAGATCACCACAGAATAAATCACGATGTGCAGTCATATAAAGCATATTAAACTAGAAGGTCAAGAAAGCATACTCCCCTCCAATTCCGGAAGTGGCGATGTTCGGAGTTGCTCGTTTCCTTAGAGCGTCTGCTCTTTCTGATCCGGAGACTGCGACCAGAACCTTCTGTAACTTTGGAATACTAACAGAACCTCCCCTTACCCGGAGACACTTTACCCTCACAACGCCCGTAGGCAGCGGACAGAACCTCCCCTTGTCCAAAGACACTTTTCCCTTCCCGTGCCCGTAGGCAACGGGCAGAACCTCCCCTTACCCGGAGACACTTTACCCTCACAACGCCCGTAGGCAGCGGACAGAACCTCCCCTTGTCCGAAGACACTTTTCCCTTCCTGTGCCCGTAGGCAACGGGCAGAACCTCCCCTTACCCTTGGCATGTTTCTCTCACCTAACATTGATAATTCGAGGAGTGGATGCTTCCATTGTGTTGCTCACCCTCGAATTAGCTAGGAAGGCCTCTTCAGTGACTCCGGAGATATTTTACCCTTGTCGCGCCCGTGGGCGGCGGACATAACCTCCCCTTGGCCCCAGACGTTTCTCCTATATAGAGTTGCTAACTCGAAGAATTGATGCTTACATTGCGTAGAACACCCTCGATTTAGCTAGGAACGCATTTTGAACAGAAGAAAATGGACGGAGAACGACTCCAGAAACTCCTCCAGAACAATGAACGAAATGAGCTATTTATAGAAAATTGGCGTGCGAGCGTACGGAAGAAAAGGAAAGTCGTGTGCACGCGCTTGCGCCATGTGGCGCGACATAAATGGGTCAAAAGTGATGTCGGCGCGCGCGTCACGCGCAGCGGGTGTGAACACGCCGCGCGTCTGACGCGCGACGCGCTCGTTCGCAGCGCGTCCCGCGCGCGTCGCGCGGTCAGCCGCGCGATCTCGCGGGACCCGCATCACGCGGATGGCCGCAATCGCGCGCTGCCGCGCAGCGCGCGGCTCCCCGGCGCGGCTCAAGCATGGCTCGGCTCCAGCTCGGCGCGACTCGGCTGATGACGTCAGCTATTCTGTCTTTTTCTGAATATTTTATTATTATTCCATTTAAACATAATTCCAACTTCAAAACGCAATAACTTTTTATCCCGAAGTCGGAATCGCACGTTCTTAGTACCGATGGACTCATATTGATGAGCCCTTCAAAACTAGACCCCACATGGGTAGGTTATATCGCATTTTTAAAGTGGGTCCCGCCCATGTGGCACGCTTCCCGAGGTCATAACTTTCGTTCCCGACCTCCGATTTGCGCATAATTTGATTCGTTACACTCATTACTACGAGCTCTACCCAGATATGGGGATTTTACCTAATGAAACCCCCTAACACTAATATCAAATTACCAAATTACCCTTAACCCCCCGGGTTAAGCATAACTGGAAGACGGGTTGTTACACTAACAGTGGCGAATTGACACCACTAGACTGAAACTGTGTCTTGGACTAAACGGAGCAATGGGGCCAAAGAGAGGAGAATGGCGCAAGAGTTTGTCGTCGGCCCAAGGTGGAGCCGGCGACAGTGAGCCGGAGGTCCTTTGGCTATTCAAAACCACATAAAACAAAAGGGAAACGGACATGATCTGTCCGATCGGAAAATAGCCGAAGGAGGGGTGCCACCTGGGGGAGGCTGCGGCCTTGCCGTCGCCGGTCCGAGAGAAGGCCAATAGCCAAAGACCAATGGCACAACACATTAGAATGGAAAAAGGGAATTTTTATCCCGTTTCAAATATTGCAGAGGGGGCTGAATGAGGTGACAACCAGGGCAGCGGCAGAGGCAGCAGCCTCACCGTCGCTAGATTGGGGGGAGGGCCAAAGGTCAATCGCCATGGCCGGCCACCAGTGGCACAGCTAGCGGCTGCAACACCTAGCAACAGAATAGAACACTGCCCGTCCAGATCGAAAAATGGTGGAAGAAGAGGTGGCTGGCCGGGGAGACGGCGGTCCGGTTTGGGTGGTGGTAGTCTTGTCATTGTCGGGCCGAAAGAGAGCCAGAGGCCCGGTGGCAGCAGCCGGCGACCAGCGGCACAACCACAGGTCGCAGTGAACAGAAAATCGAAAAATAGAGGTGGGGTGGTTTTACCTCACGACGGCAAAGCGGGGGCGGGGAGGCCGGGACGGTGGTGGCCGGAGGTCACCATGGTTGGGGTGGAGCTGTGGCAGTGGGGTGGCGTCCATGCAGGTGGAGACAACAGCAGATCCGGCAAAAACCTCTAAAAAACTATTACTAGGCCAAAAACGGGAAAGAGGGAAAGGGGCGGCGGTTGCCAGCGGGGCTAGACCAGGGAGGCGGCAGCAGCGTCACCAGGTCGTGGCCGGTCGGGTAGAAGGCGGTGGCCATAGGCTGCGCCGCCTCTGGCCTCAAATAGTGAAGGCTGGCCCCCCTCGCTCACTGTTCCAAATACAGGTCAGGTGTGCCTCAACGCGCCCGATCTACCTTAAAACTATTTTTTTTCATTTGCTTTTGTTCTCACACGTCCTATCCGTTTTTCGTGCTAAAAATTTCTGTGATGTGTCGAGGCCCATGACCTACGACTAAACACCACTCCCAACTCTTACGGTTGCGAAGATTACAAATATGGATACGCTGAAGCATAAAATTTATTTATTGAAAATACGACCAGAAACTGCAAAACATAGAAAAAAATGCAGAAAAATTACAGAAAAATTCGGGATATTACAGTAAGTAAATAAATATATATGTTTTGTTATTAGGGTAAGTAAGAAGAATATATGTAAATAGTTTTACTCATGAGTATGATGCGATTTGATATCTAGCGAGGAGGAGACTATATAACCTAGTTTATATGGTTAAAACATAGTTAACTGATGCGTCCTAACTTTTGACTGGTAGATGGTAGGAGGCTAATATTTTTTGAAGTACATTGTGTGGTTATTAGATTTGCGCAATTTAGGTTTACAAGGTAGGTTTCAATTATGTGATCTAATATTTAGCGACGACAATACCATTTAACCTAGTTCATATGGTTAGAAGATAGTTAACTGATTTCAATTAAATGTTGACTAGTAGTTAACTGAATTTGACTAAATATATATCTTCACTTCACCTCAGTACACTTATATCTCCACCTCCCCAAAGCATGCGAGGGGCAGCGGAAGAGAAGTCAGAGAAGAGAACAAGTCGGTAGTGGCCAACGTCAAGGTGTCGAACAGCTTCACAATGTATAGATTGATTATGCTAGATCAAAAGATGGGATGGATTTGGAGAGCAAACATTTTGCACATAACAAAGTTTCTTCATTAGGCATTGGTGGTGGCAGGTGAAAGTATAAAACAATCATTATTATTGACTCAGACGATAAAGTTGTTAAATCTGAGGTGGGAAGCATAGATATGGTGTAACCATATCTATGCTTCCCACTTTAGATTTAACATCTTTATCGTCTGAGTCAATATTTATGATTGTTTTATACTTCCTCTTGCCACCACCACGTCCTAATGATTAAATTTTGTAATGTGCATGACTAATTGCTCTCCAAATACATTACATGATCTGATCTAGAATAATCACTTTGTATAATCAACAAAAGAAAATGTATGAACATATTGCCATATACCACCAACATCAAATCGTATGCCGCACATGATAGAGTTAATGATATTTTGTAAGAATATATGCAATTAGTTTTACTCAGGAGTATACTTTGATCTGATACTTAAGGATGAGGAGACCATATGACCTAGTTTATATGGTTAAAACAAAGTTAACTTATATGGGCTACCTGGTGACTGGTAGATGTTAGTATGTTATTATTTGTTGAAGTACATTGTGTGTTCATTAGTTTTGAACAAGATAGGTTTACATGGTAGGTTTCAATGATGTGATATAATATTAGTGAGGACGAGACCATATAACCTAGAGTATATGGCTAAAAGAAAGTTAGTTGATACTAGTTAATTGATGACTGGTAGATGGTAGGGGGCTGATATATTTCAAATTAAATTTTAGCTCATTAATTTTATTATTGATTTGAAGGGGCAACAGAGGAGAAGCTAGAGTGGATGAATAGGTCATTGGAGTCTGACGTTGAGGTGTCGACCAGCTTCGTAGTGGATAGAGTGATTATGCTAGATAAAAAGATGGGATGGACTTGGAGAGCAATCATTCTGCACATAACAAAGTTTCTTCGTTCGGCGGTGGTGGTGGCATGTAGAAGAAGAAAACTATAATTATCATTGACTCTGATTCTGAAGATGCTAAATCTAATGTGAGAAATGATATGTTATACAATCATGAAATAACTCAATGATAGTATAACATATCGGTTCTCACCTTAGATGTTACATCTTCAGAATCTGAGTTAATGATAATTATAATTGAGTACTTCTTTTTCTTGCCACCACCACCTCCTAATGATTAAATTTTGTAATGTTCATGACTGATTGCTTTCCAATTCAATTACATGTAATCACATGTTGCACATGATAGAGTTAATGATATTTTGTATCTTCAGCATGTATGGGTATGGTGGATAATGTATATGAGATTGTTTTTAATGATTAGAAAATGTCATCCTAAACAGTTTAGTTGATATTGTACAAGCGAATGTTTTTCAGTGTTAGAATTGCCTTTATTTATTGATTATGTTGATTGGATTGGTGGAAATAGAAATAATTTTTAATGCTTTCATATACAATTTAGTGGTTGTTATAATCTTGAAGATATAAATATTATTTAGAAAATATTAAAAATAAAATCAAAAGCTACAACTTACCATAAATGTTGTTAAAAACACAGATAGAGTTAAATAAATTCAGTATCGATGATTAGAATTCTCCATGGTAAAGAGATATTTCGACGGAGTGAAGGCTTTTATTTAAAAGCTTCATTTACGGTTATTATATCATATTGGAAAGTAACCTAAAACACGAGGGAGGAGTAAAATCTTCATATACGGTAAAGATACAGAATTTGAAAGTAAACTAAAACACGAGGGAGGAGTTTCCATTGCAAATACTTCAATTGCTGAAGTATCTTTAGTTCGTGCATTCTCCTTTGAGATCTCACAAATGTTATTTTCGATGACTGAGACATTTATAATAGAGTCCCGTTTATATAAGCCCTAGCTCATGCCCGCCTATGTGCACTCGGGCTCTATGGGCAGTCAGATTTACATTCGATGGCCCATAATACTCACGGTCCATTTAAACCCTATGTCAGATTTACAATAAGAAACTTAATAAAATGCCAGTGTCCTTAAATAAGTACTTCTTGTATCTTTAAATAAGTTTCTTATTTTAAAATAGTCAAATATTTAAGTTGCACATCAGATTTCACCATTTTATAAACTTTTTCCTTTATATAATATATTTTATTAAGTATTATGGGTCATCAGATTTCACCGTTTTATAAACTTTTTTCTTTATATAATATATACATTTAGTGGCATATTTCCATTGTGTATCACGATAATCAAGATACTTCACCACGTTTGAGTTGTCCACATGCGCGCTGCATATAGCAAAAATGAGCCATCCCTCGTCATAAAGGTGAAAATTGGTGTTTCACCCTACCAATTCTTAACAGCCGAAGGTTTCTTCCCAGGCTAACTTTTGAGGTATTCTCTAATGGACCCATATTCTCATCTCCCTATCGGTAGATCATGTGACTGTAGGTTGGTGAAGGGTGGATGTCTAAGAGCATCCTCCCCATATGTACCCTAACTCATGGAGGAAGACACAAATAGTCGCGTTTCTACCTAAAGATGGTCGTACCAGAACAATGGTAATGTTGGATGTGGAGAATATGTTAATGATTTTACTTGTGGATGAACTAGTTCTTACCTGCTATGCTCTGAAGATGAAACAAGAAAGGCAGTAAATATTTGTGTGTGGAGAAGGTCGGCAAAAGATTTAACTGATCCGGTTTAATTGATAACTGATAGTGGCTAACATAGGTAACTCTTGGGTACATTTAATCTTTACTTTTGGAGGCACTTATAGGGTGGGTGTGTTGCATGTACATTTGTAATACATGAAGGAATGATTGAGGTTAAGAATCAAATTGAAAAACATAAACACAAACTTCTTTCAATTTTGAGATGGAAATCATTGATTGATAAGTATCAACTGATAACTACTATCAGTTGTCACAGCCAAACCCTAAAAAGGATGGTCTTTCAGGAGTTAGGGTGGTTGGTTGTGGAAGGGGTGGGGTTTGCATTTGGCTATCCCCTAAGCAAAAGTTGAAGGCACTAAAGGCCCAAGTTAGGTGGCTGGCAAAGGCAGCAACATTTCTAATCGCTAAAATAAATCATTGTACGGGTGGTCATGCATCAAGCATAGTTTACGGTAGAAGATACAAGCACAACAGCGGTCAAGCCTTCAATGGCCCAAGGCTAATGGCTAACAATGTTACTTCCCCATAAAAGGATCGGGATTCAGAGACTCTTTCCCCAAATGTTCTGGGTTGTGCTTAAGGGAAAGTAGGGGTGCAGACGTTGAATTGGGCTAGAAGTGCTAGCCCTAGCCATCACTGGGCTGAGGCAGAGCCCATGTCGGTCAGACATGCGACCCAAGTCTTCACAATATCAAGCTGGATACATTGGCTTGGGTTGGAGCGGGGCCCATTAGCGGCAGTCAAAGACGTACCCCAAAGTTTAGGGGAATCTGGTGTGTGCAGAAGACGTGCAGAGAAGGCCGGGAGCGGCAGCCCCTTACCGTTATTGGGTTAAGCTAACATCCGCAACTATCTGCGGCAGAACAGTTGATCAAAGAAGTGAAGAGACCCGATTTAACTGAGGCGATCGTGCGCCAAGTTGGTGCGGCAGACATGCATCGCCGAGCCACAAATGGCTAAACATGGCCAAGGGCTAGTCCTGGAAGAAGACGGGACCCGGTAGTCACTGGATTGCGGCAAGTCAAATGGACCGCAACACTACGCCATTGTCAGCTCGAGGCGGCAATTCAAAGGCTGATCAATGGGTGGCGGCCGATAGGGAAAGCAATTGATAAAAAAATCAACGGATGGGGGAAAATTTTGTCCAAATAGGCATAGGGCAAAGGAGGCTAAGGGGGGCGGCAGCTTGCCGTTGCCAAGCTGGGGAAAGGCCAAAGGCCGATCAATGGTGGCCGGCCACCTGCGGCACAGCCGACAGCCACAACGCAAAGAAAAAAGAGAAGCAGGGGCAACATAATTTTTACTCCACAGCAACGAAGCAGGGGTGGGGAGGCCGGTGGCCGGAGGTCATCCTTGCTAGGGCAGAGTTGTGGCGGCAAGCTGGAGGGCATGTAGTTGGCGGCAGTGGCAGATTGGGTGACATTTTCCAAAAGGTTGGAGGACGCGTCCGATCATTTTTATTTTTATTTTTTTCCATCTCTTCCTTTCTTTGTGTTTCTTTTCTCCATTGTGTCTCGTTCTTTTCTCTCCCATTTTTTAGTCGAAACATTATGTGGCGCGTCAAGATCCATAGCATGTGACTAAACACTACTCTTGACTCTTACAGTTACAAATATCGGGATTAATTTAAAAATATAGATACGCCAAAGCATTAAATTTCTTAATAAAAAATATGAACAGAACATTGTAGAAAAATATAAAAAATTATAAAAAAATCGAGGATGTTATAAGCGTGAACTAAACATTTGATAGTGGAATAGTGAACCTTGAGTCATATATAGAGCAGCCAATGATAGGTCTAGCAATATTACGTTCTATATGTGATGCAGTAGACGGATGGGTCCCGTGGGCTAGGGACCAACTGATGCAAACATAACTATTTAAATAGATGGAGTCCACATGTTAGATTGATCACAATATAAATCAGCCTTTTGTATTGTTCAAAAAATTCCATACTCATTGCAAGACATCCACATTCAATGTTCGCCCTAAAATGATTCACATAACTTGATTTCCCGTGCACTCTCTGTGCATTCTTCGTAGTGGGCGATAAAGTGCTTGATGTAAATGACAATCCACTTAGAAACTTATTTCACGTTGTCTCCGAGTGCAGTCAAAGCCTGATAACTAAAGTTAAACAAGGGCTCGACGAATATTGCCTAGATGATATGCTAGCGATTTGCACAAGGCATTGTCCTTCCTCCTATAGTTTGCCAAATATAAACGAGGAAGGAGTGAAAGAAGTTGGAGACTGCTTCTCCAACACATTTTTCTCTCCGGTGAGTTCTCATACATTTCCAACACCGGAATCTTCCCCTTAGTTCTATAGGGGTGGCAAAAGTGCGGGTCGACTGCAATCTATGCAATGGGCTGGGCTTGGGTCTGGATTGGTACTGTAGTGGGCCCAGCCCTACCCACTAGGGGTAATGGGCCAGACCAGAACTGCATTTCTAGGCCCTAGGGCTAGCACACCCGGTACCCCTCAGGATGCAATACCAATATGAGGATATTTAGGTCCATAGGACAATTGATTGCCCGATCACTTTAAATTCTTTTACTCTTGTGGGCTTTTAGGTTGTGTTATTTTTTAAATAAAATATTGAGGGCCTAGTCGACATACCCCCATTGAGCGGGCCATGGGCTAGCCTCGTAGCCCTCTTGGGCATGTTTTGTTGTGCCATTAGGGCATTCCAGGCCAGACCCCGGCTTGTTGCCACCCTTATGTCTATATCTGGTCAATGTTAAAGTATTAAAATATAAATTACTCTATGTGTGATCTTATATTAATAGTTGCGTTTAAAAAAATAATATTTTTTATTAAATGGTAAAACTCATTCATCTTATAAGAAAATAAAAAATAAGTATGATACTCTTTTTTAATTATCCAATCACTTAAATTAAACAAAATGAAGTTACTAATATAAAATATATTTTTTTTTCTTAATAAAGCTATTAATTTGGGACAGAGCAAATATAGTTTAAAAAGTTTCTCATTTTCCCAATATGAACTCATATTAAGCCATCTAGGTTACTTACTATATGTCACTTGATGATTATCAAGAAGGATAACCAACAGATCACATCTAGAGCATGTGCTACTGAGTCCAACCATGCATTTATTCTTGCTTGCAAACGTCAAACGTGAAGGTTCACAATCTCATTTTAATCTATATTTATTAGATAGATATATATATATATATATTTATTTATTTATTTCTCATATAAAATATCTTTATACAAATAATCATTTTAGAGAAGAATCTTATAATAGTAAGACCTAGCTTCTCTTTATATAAACAGCCTTTTTTTAACAAATACAAATAGTCCTTAATAAAAGAATGAAGGCTTTAAGCCAAGTAAAAAATAAGAAAAAAGTTAACATAAGTAGAGACTCTCATGAGCACTTGCGTAAGCCTGGTCATCAAGAGCATTAAATGAAGCACATTAATAAAAAGGGTGGGCAAGTAATTCAATCGACCTCCCCCGTAATGTGCAACATTAAATTAAAATCTCTTGGTGCGTGAAGCGAGAGTTCACATGGGTACAAGTTCACATGAGAATCCAAGAATGATTATCAAGGACAAAATTTAGTAATTGGTCAGCATATTATGTAAAATTCAGGGAATATATTCTTTATGTACACTTGGGAGAAGCCCCCTTGTACCGATTTGATTTTAGATATCATGTGCTAACTAAATTAATATTCTTAAGATTATTTCATAATATACATGAGTACTTAATTAATTAAATATAAATAGTATTTGGCTTTACAAAATTATAAACATTTCCAAAGGTACTACCTGTGAACATTGTGTCAACCGCATCTTAACCATGTCTAGTTATATGTACCTCTTTCTCTATATATGTGTGTGTGTGTGTGTGTATATATATATATATATATATATATATATCTGTGTGTGTGTGTGTGTGTGTGTGTGTGTGTGTGTGTGTGTGGTTTAACCGAAGACAAAAATGGACAAGTCTACTCTTCCAACTAGATTTACAAAAATATTCTTTTAACATGTCACATAACCAGAGTTCATGAGTATGATAGATAGTACTCCTAACATGGTACAACCTAGATCAGTCGTAGTACTTCAGGTGATTAAAGGCCCAGTAGGACCTCCAGTGAGCGACTAGTACCAACTAGCCCAGTAGTACACAGGCCCATCCAGGACCTCCAATGAGCGACTAGTACCAACTGGCCCAGTAGAGATATGTTTATTAATTCGTGCATAGATATTATCGAACTGAAAATACCCGGCTTGAGCTTGAACACTAATATTTTCGTGCATTTTTTTTTATTCATTTTGGGAACAAAATTGCAGAAAAATGGCAGCTCTGGCGCAGTCCCTCGTCGTGTCTGCTAAGGATCCTCAAGTTCCTATGTTTTTCGGTAATGGGTCGATCAGCTCTTTTAGTTTCCAGTAATATGGCCCGTTTATGTGTGTTCCTGTTGCTTCTTACTGGCTTGTCGGATTGACTAGTTTGTTTTTTTCTTTCATAATATTATTTGATTCTTATTTGTTATTATAATTTACTGTATCAGCTGCAAACCCTTTTGTTATCTTTTCTAAGCTTTCATGTTTTGTGTTTAAATCATACATTACTGATTTGAGGGATGCCATTTTCTGTAATTCTCTGATGCTTGGCATATTTTATAAAAGAATGGTGGTTAGGAGTTAGCTGGCATTCAAATTTATTGTTATACTTCTGAGGTTCGGTTTTATTCTGATATAATGTGGGGTCGAAGAGTGAGATAGCAACTACTGATATTCAATTGCTCCCGTCCTATCTTCTTTCCTGTAGATAATATTAGCTTGTTGTTATGTACGCAGGATTTCATGTTGTCTGTGCAATTTTCTTCTTGTTCTAAATTTTAGAAAAATGTTGAGATAGAAACATGTATTTGAATTTATGACGTATATAAAAAAGTTATCCTCCATTTAATATTCAAATAGCTACTTCAGGCTACACGTTTGTTTTTCCTTACCTTTTTTTTGGGGTGGTGAATTGTCCATACTAAAATTTGTTTGATACTTGAGAATGTCTTATCCTTATTTTATAATATTGTGAAGGATTTTCGTCAAAGGCAACCAATCAATGTCTTTTAAAATCTAGCTCTGTTAAATTTACTCGCCATTCTACTTCCCAAAGGAGTATACACCAAAACAGGTTCATAGTTCAAGCTCGTTACAGGTATTACGCCATTGAGTTTTTTATTTTTGTTGATCTTTATCTTGCCTCAGTCAGTAATAGCTGATTCATTTTTACTTATTCTTCATGTTACATTTTCTATTCATGTGAACGGACCTTGCAAAAGTTTCATGTTATACATTGACTGTTGTTAGGAAATAATCAACAAAAGGAGGCAAAGGACGTACATGTCTGCGCAGATCTAAATCTAATCTAAACTAACATAATAGGATAATAGATATAAACTAGGAACAAGTTCCCCAATTACCAAGTAGTGGCAAAATAAATCAACCTTGCAAAAGCACTCAAGGTGTATCTTGTAAATAAAATCTTAGAATTAATTGTTCTACTTTCACGGAGTTATCATTTTTAGCAAATAAAGGTTCTTAAATGAAGTGCTGCTTTGAATAAACTTTATGTTTGACTACAAACTCTATGGAGTAAGTCGTCAGTGGCAGCCTAGTTTAGAAATTTCTGCTTATCTGCAGCCTTTGCATACTAATTAGTAGTCTGTCTGTTTCTGCTTGGGCATGAAAAGAGAAGTCTGTTTATAGCACATTCTTATCCTATGTAAGCCGTGAATAGACTAATTTTCCCATATGATTAACAGTGACAGCGGAAGACCAAACAATGCAGGCACCTTCATCGGGGGCTTCATACTAGGAGGACTTGTTGTAGGAGCTCTTGGATGTTTCTATGCACCTCAGGTACCTCTTTTATCTGTTGCTATCCATGGTCTAATGCTGGTGTTTTGGATTCCATTTTTTGTTAAGTCTAGAATTATGTTTTCTAATTGAGTGAAGATTTATATGTTGAATTTATCGAGAGGGGATTGACAGACCAGCTGACCACTGTGAGCATGCCTAAACTGACAAATGTATTTTGCTTATATTTTTTTCGTGTATGAGGAGCCATGGAATGCCTATGATATTTTGATGGGTAATGATATGTGCTCTTACGCACAGGAACGCTCACAGCATGCTTCCAGTGATACATGGGACCACTACATGACCAGGACCAGGCATGGGGCACGCACATAGCTGTGTGCAAGCTGTGAGTGCCTTGTGTGCGAGTGCATATATCATTTCAGAATTTGGTTAGCTAGATGACATATAATTTGTCATTTCTTGGGTTTCCTCTGGATGATATATCATAGGCTTTGGCTTTATGAAGCGATGATTTGAATCAATGTGCAAAATAAGGAAACTTTTATGTATGCTTTGCTAGGTGTGATGTAGCTGGTGCACCTAGATGGTCTCTCATAAATTCATGGCATTGTTGCATTTTACATTGATAACGGACTCTGGTATGTGGTCTTACAGATAAGCAAGGCAATTGCTGGGGCTGACAGGAAAGATTTGATGAAAAAACTACCAAAATTTATATATGATGAGGATAAGGCTTTGGAGGTCTGCTCCTGCTCATTGACTCAGTCGCTTCTTCCCATTTAATTAAATATATTCTTAGTCCATGAGGTTTGCATAATACATTAGCTACAATAATGAGCTTAATTTGTGTCTTGTTGTTTCTTCTAAATTCTCTTGTGGTTGTGCATCACGTGTGGCAATTTTCATGACTATGATCACATTGGTTGTCTTTCTTGCAATTACAGAGGACTCGGAAAGTTCTGACTGAAAAGATAGAGCAGCTGAACTCAGCCATTGATGGTGTGTCTTCACAACTCCGTGCCAATGATGCCCCAAATGGTGCACCAGTAGCTTCGGATGAAATGGAAGCTGCCATATAGAAGCATTTCATAATATATGTCCAGCACATTTTTGAGCAATCGGCTCCTACCATGAGACTCTGTCAAAAATAATTGCTCGAGTCCTCTGCTGGATATTGAGACTCTGTCAAAAATAATTGCTCGAGTCCTCTGCTGGATATGCATGGTCCTCGTGTAAGCTTTTTAGTTCAAGTCAATTTCACCTTGTTTTTTGGACCGTACGAGCCATACATATTCACTTGATATGTCTGTTATCTACATCATTGTATTGTTGGCTTTGGATTCAATTCAAAGGATTGGGAGCTAGTGTATCCTGTTATTCTTATGCTTGTGTGCCCTGTTCTTGTTGCTGTTAATGATGTTGTTGATCTTCCTCTTGAATAATCCTCACTGACATCATCTTTAAACACTACATGTTCATAAGAAAGAAAATCTTTAGGCCATGTAAGTTGATGATTTTAGGATTTGGCACCTTCGGATACTGCTGTTTATGTATACTGAGGATCCAGGTGCATAGAAGTGCCTTGTGCAAGAATTCATCTTTAATGGACAAAAACCACACAGTAGTCTTTTGACGAGTATGTAGGCTTTGTTGTAGAATGGAATAAAATTTTTCTGGTCTAAGCGTAGAAGTATTGTGTGAACATGCACAGAAAATAGGATATGCAAGGAAGTTCAGGCTTCCACTGATCGACATTGAATCTCCCTCCTTATGGATCTGCAAAATACTATATGCAACAACTAATAAGAAAAGTAATGCATGGCGCATTGGCCTCTGCCCTTTTGCTAATGACATAAGCTGATCCATCAAAAGTTGACGTTATGGAAAAAGGAATGTGTTAGCGAATGAGCAGTGCTTGTTATGCAAGTAATGCGAAGAAAGTTGGTCATTGTGTGACTGATCAAACATTTGGACATTCAGCTGACAGAAGGGGCGGCAATGGGTTATTTGAATCTTGCCCGAGGGCCCTGTTTGGCAACTATTTTAAAAACTAAATGGAATGCTCTTTAAAGTCTTTCTTCTCTAACCCTCCCTGAGGAGCGTTGTTTTTAAAAAAAAATTATTTATGATATGATATTTCATACTTTAATTTGACTAAAAAAAACTATTTTAATTTTCAAAGTGGTTGCCAAGCAAGCCCCAAATAAATACTTATCATACTGTTGCAGTAGTGTCTTTCCCAAAAATAAAATTTTCTTCAATAAGTGAGATTAGCTTTAGATTTCATCAACAATAGCAAATTTGTAGTTACATATCATGGGTGTTTTGGTGATATATAGAATTTCTCTTTTTTAACTTACTAAAGTGGGTTAGTGAGAGCAAGACTGGAAAATTAAGTAGGGGTCACGATCATAGGCTGTTGGTGACATATACTGCAAAAGCACCACCTTAATGACAAAGATTAATTTGCACTTCCATTCTAACAAAGATTAGGAAGATGCTACCAGGGCTGTTTGCTAAAGAGGAAGAGGGAGGCTTGAGGCTTTTCAGCCTGTTCACACTGAAAGCGTTTTTGGTCCTCCTTGGACCCACAAGGATATCTCCACGTGGTTGTCGATGATTTCTCAATTAATAGGCAATACATGTATTAGCACAAATAATGCACTAGTGCACGTGTGCATTCTCAATTTTAATGATCTACTGATTTATACGAAACACTTTTTATAATCCTTACCAACGTTAAGTCTAATCAATAATAAGCTTAATGTAAGTTATACATAAGAACCGGTAATATTTAAGATGGATATTTAAAATTTATAATACACACATTAACTCACATTAGTATTAATAATATTTATATTAATATAGGCTAATTTATATTAGTATTTCATAAATGAAGGGTTCTTATGCACATGTTAAGCTCATTGTCGGTGAGCCGTAAATCTTATATATAAGAAAATGCTTTCTCTTCGATGGTAGGCTAGCCGTTAACCCAAACACGAACATGGACGCAGTATGTTGAACCGTTTGGCATTAGATCCGTTTAAGACCCGGACTGAGTTGCAGCTCCGGAGACCGATTGGACCAGCCAGTTGAAACGCGTCAGTTGCAGAAGCGATCGTCGCCGTATTCGGGCGACTTGCGCGACTCGCAATCTGGTTCATCTTCCTCGAGCTTCCTTCCTGCGCAGTTCCTCTCGGGCTCAACCCCTCTGGCCCTCCCTTTCCCTCGTGGGTGCGGAATCAGAAAACCCGTAGCCTCGATGTGATCTTTGTTTCCGATTTGTAAGTGAAATTTCTTGTCTTGCTGCTAGTCCCCTCCAAAAATGGGTTCTTTTTGTCTTGTATACTCTCAATTCGCTGTTTTTGCTGCTGCTTTATCCGCCGTCGTCATTGAAATTGAGACTTTGATGTTTTTTTGTGTGTTTTCTATATGCAATCTGTTTGGTTGTTATGCTCAGCAAATTTCGTTCTTTCAGATTGGTTTGGTCTCGTATTGCTATGTGCCCTGAGTTTCATAAGTTCAGCTTGTTCGAATAAATTTGGTAACTGAGATACCGAGCAGAAAAGAAAAGGTTATTGAGTGAACAGATATTGTAATGATAGTTCATTGGGGAAGTGTGATTTACTGCGATGGGGGTCAGTGTGGAGCCGGGACTAATGAAACTTGGGAAGGACCCATGTTTTAATTATGAGTATTAGACTATTGTTTTATAGTAAGTCTGTAATTAGTTAACTTAGTCGCCCAATGTTTGTATCAATAATCTGATTAGAGCTCTTCAAGAGGTTTTATTTCGTCTTGAAAAGGCTGCTTTAGGATGGGCATTTATCTCAAATTTTTATCAGATTGGAGGTTGAGAGGAGGTTCCAATTTTCTGCCTTTTATTTTACTCACATGGATTAAAAACGGGTGGAGGGGGGAATCATTGTTTGTTGTAAAAATGTAAATTTGTCCATAGGCCGGGCAATGCTTTGGGTTATTATAATTATGTTTTTTTCCCAGCTATTGCGAAGAGACTCTTCTTGGAAACCTGCTTTTGCTAGGTTTTATCTGCAACAGTACAGTGTACTGACCTAATATTCGCCTCGAACTAGAAACTGATTTCTTTTCTGTTTTGTTTATCTAAGCAGAAGGAATAGGGGTGAAGTGCCAGAATCTGATTAAGCCAAGAGGGTGCCCCACCCATGTCTACTAGTCCCTGCCATTGCCTTGCCAATCATCCCTTGCTTCGTCATTCTTTTCCTTCTACCTCAAGGCGTAGGATCTTTAGACCAAATCCAAGTCTGTATCACTTCAATGGAAAATTCCAGAGTCTAGAATATGGTTTTCCCAAGACCTCAAAGAAGGTAAGATTAATTTTTCAATTTTCAATGTGAATTTTAATGTTCTTGATATAAATCACTCTGCTTATTTTTTCTACTCAGATGCTATGGTGCTGATGAAGTTTCAATAGACCCCATGTTACTTCTTTTTGCCTACTAATGCATAACATTAGAGGAGTTGCCTCAATAAAGCTTGCTTATTAGCATATTTATCTGTTATGATCTTTTAAACATATCTAACTGATAGTTTCCATATGACTGTACTGTATTAAGATGATGATGGGATTTTCATCACTGGTTATAACTTGTGCAGACAAAGATAGTGTGGCTGACTTTTTTGCATTGCTTTGACATACCATGTTCTAAGAATTTGTTGTGTTTGGGAGAAATACTAGTGGCATATCATTATGAATTAAACCACAATTAGAGGTGAATGCGTTGTGCTCCCTTAATGGTGCACAGCAGGCAGTGGAATAGACAGAGAGACGCAGAGAAGGAGGTGAGAGGATTCGAGGCTCAAAATCTCATTTGTTTTTCCATTAGGGACGGAAGCCCTCTTTTACATAGCTTACTCGTGGCCTAATTACCCTAATCTCTGCTAATCCAACGACTATGATTAAAAGCCTAATTAAAGACTATGCCTAACAGATTTAAGCCTATGTAATTAAAAGCCTAAGTAAATAAATATAGTAAGCATCATATCAGAATCACAACCACTTAACTGATTATCCATTTTAAAACAATTTGTTTCTCCATTGTAAAAGAGTTATTTTATATGTTTTTGTAAAAAAATTTATAAATGATAAGTCTATGGTGTTTCGAAAGATTTTGAATTGAGAAGCTGGAAGTTCTTTTACAGAACACCTCCTTTCTGATACGAAGAAGGCTAATTGGAGTAGATCGAAGTTGCTTTTAAATTTTCTCCTTATAGTTGGGTTGTGATTAAGCTGTTTAATTTGGTGCTTGAAGAATGTTGCTGTAAAAATTTTCATGAAAGGCACATAGTGTCTTTTTTCTTCTCTGATAGTCAATCACTGGGAAGAGAAGAACCTCACTTGAAAAATTATAGTTTTCAAAATCTACTAACTGTATGCAAATGGTTTTACATCTTATGGTTGGATTCATTTAAACAACTCTTTATTGTGATATTCATTATGTCAAATGTGATCCTTGGGAAATGCATTTTAAAGATCTCCTTTGTGATCCAATTGCCATCAATTTAAAAGCAGCAAATGATTTTGCTTAGATAAGAGTGTTGCAACAGATTTTGTTCAGTTGTAAGAGTACAATGATATGTATGTATGAATAATGGGAGTGATTATAGTGCAAGATGTTTTGTTGCTTTTTCTCTCTTGGTTGTTATATGATTTACTTTTGTTTGTTGCACATCTGATTTGACTCCAGTTTCTTGTTTCTTGTAGATATGGAGATTCTCTTGTTGTTTGCCTCAGGAGCCATTTTCTGGTAATAACTATTTTGAATATACAGAAAGGCACACCAATGGATTGGGTGAAGCTGAAGGGGACCAGCTTAAAGTTGAGCACAATATTTGGTTTTCAAAATTGAGAGGGGTAATCCTTTAATTTTGTTGTACTGCTTCCCTTTATTTGACTAAACTTACCACGTGTTCATTATTGATAGTGACCCTCTATGTGGCTTTGCGATAGATAAGGGCAAAACACTTAAACAGGAAGTGGGAGGTCCTTTAGGTTGAGAACCTTAGTTATTGACTGCTCCACGGATGAAAATGCCTCCTAGTGGAGGTCACTTGCACAGAGCTCTAAGCTCCTATGTCTCAACAACCTGACCAATTGAAAACACAGAACACATTAACAAGAAATTTTTTTATTTTTGGTAAACCATGGACAAGCAATTAGAATGATAAAAATAGTCATACTGGTCTTAGCCTGATCTGGGTTCTTGGGCAATCTTCTTTCAATAGAAAAATCTTGCTCAATATGCCAAAGAATGTGGGACTGGCAGTAAAAGAACCCAAACTGCCATGACCGAGTTCAAGGAGCCGACAGCTCATGTCGGAAAGAGGGGGCAAGGAGGTCTATTGATTACCATCCACACTCTTTTTATTCATAGATTCAACAACAATGAAATCTGACAAGAAATATGACAGCTGGGGCGATGCTTGCACATGGGAACTCAGGTGGTTCAATGTAAAATTGGGCTTCTCGATCTGACATGATGAGGTAGAAGCAGCAGAAAAATAAAATTTCAGCTGGTAGAAAATCACGAGGAACTGATAAAAACTGTAGATGCTTAGTGAATGCCGCCTGATGCTGGATTGGCAGGAGATGAAAATGTGCAGCCCAGTTTTCTTCTAGCTGTTGGATGGGAAACCAAGGGTCAGATGAAACTCTCCTGCAGTCAAGATACCTACAGGCTACAACATACTCCGTGTTCCCCTTTTTAATAGGTCTTGGGTCAAACTTAGGCCTCTGTTTATGTCTTGCAGTATATGCGTGCCACTATTGGTAAAGTTATAAGCTATTAATTGGGTTGTTATCACCCGCACTGTCCTTTTGCCATGCATTTGCAATGTGCCTCTTATTAATATTGGGTATAAACCTTGATTGAGTGTGCAACACACACACAGTCACTTTTAGGATTGTTTTTTTATGTTGATTGATTAAGATGACTGAAAACACTACTTTTTTCAGGCTGTAAATAGTGTTTTTAGAGATCATTGGAAGCCTTGGAAGGTTCCTTGGACAGCAGAAACTGTTTTTCAGGTATGATCCTTCAGACAAATTCTTTTTGAATGTCTGTGATATTTCTGGTCGTTTGGAGTTTAAAGGGACTACTATTTGCTCGTGTTCCCTATTTCTTCTGCTGCATTTTTCCTGAAAGCTTCTTCGCAAGCATAAGTTCAAATGTATATTCAGGGTGCCGTTACTTCTGGGCATGATAAGATCCTCTCATAGTGAGCAAAGCTAAGCTATATTTTAATACACAGTATCTCTTCTGCTGTTCTTCTGGTCCATTCTGGATCCTTGTGGAAGAAACAAACTACTTATCTGCCTGACAATCTTTTGTTGTTAGCTCAGTTAAGTTGCTAAATTTCATGAATGTCATTGCTATGCATGGTCAATTTGGCTTTTTCTGAGAAATCCATCTTTGCAGGTTATGTTTCTGTGGATTTCTTCCTTCTGGTTAGTTGGATCGTGGATCATCCCTTTTCTTGCCCATGCAGCTGGTTTTAGCAAGGAAACACTTACATACAGGGGACAAGCTTTGTACAGTCTCTTAACGGATGTGGCTGAGGGCCTTGCTGGAATTGCAATCCTACACCGTTGCCTCTCTAAATTTCGACCTCTGCCTGCCAACTGGTTCCGCTGCAGCATGAAAGGACACTGGCAGTTTGATGTTGGGATTGGGTGCCTCATGTTCCCATTGGTCAACTGTCTCTCCCAGTTCAACATCCATTTGTTTCCATCCCTGCCAACAACCCCTGTTGGTGCATCAAGTGTGGAGCAGTCCATTGTGGCACGCGATCCTGTGGCTATGGCTCTCTATGCAATAGTGGTTTCAGTGTGTGCACCAGTATGGGAGGAGGTTTTATTTAGAGGCTTTCTTCTGCCTTCTTTAACAAGATACATGCCAGTTTGGTGCTCAATATTTGTGAGTGCAGTGGCGTTTGCTTTGGCGCATTTCAATGCACAGAGGCTACTGCCACTTGTGTTCCTTGGCGTGGTGATGGGGACCGTATTTGCTCGCTCCAGGAACCTTTTGGCTTCAATAACATTGCATAGCCTTTGGAATGGGTTTGTCTTCTTGGATCTAATGAAATGATTGGATTCAACCATTTGTATACTAGCATTGTACTTTAGCATTCATTAATAGATGTGTTTTTGGTGATTTGCTTTCCTTAATCAATAAGTGACTTCATGAGCAGTCTTTTTTTAATTGGGTGAGCAGTCTTTAGAGTCAACAGAGCAAAATCTGGGATTATGGATGTTGTGTTCTTTGAAAAAATGCTTGAAAATGTTCGAAGCGGGGATGCTTTTTGAAGAAATTCCCAAGAAAGATTCTGAGTTGGAACACTGTTTTAGATGGGTATGCAAAGGCTGGGAACATGGATGCTTATTTGAATTGTTTCAAAAAATGCCCGAAAGGAACATTGTCTCTTGGTCGACAGTGATCTCAGGGTATAGCAGAGCAGGAGATATAAAAATGACAAGCATTCTCTTTGACAGAATGCCTGTGAAAATTGGAGAAGGCAGACTTGGCACCTGATTTGGCTACTAGTGTTAGTATTCTAGCCACTTGCGCAGAGTCTGGTTTACATGGTTTAGGAAAAAGAATCCACTCATATGTCAATAGAACTAAACTGAAGTATTGCAGTCAAGTCTGCAATTCATTGATCGATATGTATGCAAAATTTGGTGTTTTGGACAAGACAAATTTGAGTTTTCAACGGGATATGCCAGAGGGATTTGGTTTCCTGGAATATTGTAATTGAAGGCCTTGCTGCACATGGGCATAGCTAGCAGACTCTTCACCTCTTCTGCAGGAAGAAAGAAGGGTTCCAGCATGACACTGTCACATTCATTGGTGTATTATCTGCTTGCAGTCATGCAGGCCTTGTAGATGAGGCCTGCCATTCTCTGTTACTATGGAGAAGGATTATGGAGTTGTTCTATGTCAGGGGTTACCTAAAAGAAGCATTTGGGCACGTGCAAAGCTTGCCAAGGAAGGGCAATGCCATTATTTTGGGCGCTCTTCTAAATGCATGTAGAATGTGTAACAATGTGGAGCTTGAAGAAAAGCTGGCGGATTGGCTGACCGATCTGGAGCTATTAGAGGCAGGAAATTTGCCAATTATGCCAAATATCTAAGCTTTAGCTGGGAGGTGGCCGTGTGTCCAAGCTAAGATTGCGCGTGAAGACTGTTGTGACAGAAACACTGCAGGGTCAAGTTTTGTTGAGGTGGATAATGTTGTTGATGAATTTATTGGAGGCAATTGATCACATCGGCAATCCTACAGAGGTTAAACCATCTAAAACAAGCTGGCTATGTTGCAGAGGCAATAGATTGGAGTTTCCTTCGTTTATAGCATTGACCGGGAACATAAACCATTTTAAATATGAATGATTGTATATGTGCCCCAATAGCCCCCTCAGAACCCAATAACCCCATAAACTCGCTCATGAATTTATAAGTAAAATGGGTTACTGAGGGGATTAGTGGGGTATATATAAATTTATAAGTAAAACGGGGTACTAAGGGGATTAGTGGGGTGTACATAGTCTTTAAATAATTCGATAGAAGTGAGCAGTGGATAGACTCATTCTTTAAATAATTCAATAGAAGTGAGCAGTTGTTTATGATTTTCTACTATGATGGTGCACACTTGGTGGATGATGGCCCGAGCAAGACTTGAAAAATCTTTTCTCTTGTTTCAAAAAATCCGCCTATTTATTTCATTTCGGGTAAAATTGATGTAAACATTAAAAAGTGACTTGAGAAATATAGCAACAAACTGATTAACCTCAATAAAATGCAACAGCCACCTAATTTCACCGTCGAAGTCCGAGATGATTCCGAAGATGCGGCATTTGGCCAGGAGATATTTCCAAACTTAGTGTATTACTGGTTTCAGCTTTACAAAGACAAATGGGGCATCTACTTACGGAGGAGGCATCTTTAGGAACCGTTCTACTACTGGCGTCCATTCATGTTTTGACAAGTAAACTTAAATTTATGTCTCAATTTACTCATTTTTAAACACGTATAAATTGTCTAAATGTGTTAAATATTAAAAAAGAATATTTACTACGTGGCCCTAGAACGGTTTCACTGAATAATTTTCCCCATCAGCCAAGTGAATCCCTTTAGCAGACGAAGTGCCCAAGAAGGTTAGTAAACCAGAGCAAGACAAGACGTGAAAGAATGGCGATTATTCCATCCAGCTTTGAGGAGTTTATTACGATCATAGGAGAGCCTGAGTTTGGATTTGTAGAAAATCCTTTGGATGCACACAACATATTTTTGTCTAGGCATCCCCCTAGACACTTGAAGGGGGGCCGACGCCGGCCTTGTATCCACCTTCCTTTGCCGTCTTCCTTTGTGAGTCTCTAGTCTCCACCCAAATTCACAGAATTCACCTCCATTTCATTGTTCTCATCTTAGTCCTCCAGCTTGGAGATCGGGTGGTTCTCGTAGAAGTTTTTACTCATTCAGATTGGTTTAACGCAGATCAAGACTTGGTGACGATCTGTGGGACTTCCGCTGTAAATATCATTTCTACAGCATAAAAAAGAAGAAGAAAATTACTGGGAGGCTATTGTTTTGTTGGACATAGATGTCATGCTAAACACATCTAAACACTTCCATAATGAGTCCAATTTCCTTCTTCCCAACTCTGTGCCCATGTCTTTTGAATCATAATCTTCGTTGGATATGTCTGATCATCATTAAATCTCCCTTTTTGTAACCTGTAAAATGCTTCATGTAACAACAGATGATTAAAACTAGTGCATGTAGAAATCGCCACCGTCAAATTGCTATCACCGGCCCGAGAGGAATTGCATGAGAAGATTTGTGACAAGAGCTGATCTATCGAAAGTTCAGCTTATGGAAGGGAATGTGATTGCAGATGACGAGTGCTTGTTATGCAAGAGATGGTAAGAGAGTAAGTCATCATGGGAATGATCAATGTTTTTGCATTTAGATGACAAGCTAAATTACTTGAATCTTGTACTAATTTCCTGTTCCGCCACTGCTTAAATTACCCATTAAGTACCTCTCAAATTGCTTCTATATCCAGAATGGATTGATATTTTATCCAAAATAGCAAACTTGTAGTTGCAGAATGCCTATGTTTTCATAGTATTTTAGAACTTCTTGTTGCTAATTTCTCAAGTGGATTAGAAAGAGCAGGACAAGGAATAGGGTCTTGGTGACATAAACACCAAATGTTTAAGAACATGAACAACCTAAACACAGTCAAGAACAACTAACATTGAAAGTTCTGCTAATTGCTCTAGATGTGACTTGCAGAGGGTAGACCATGCCTTGCTAGAGGAGCCAATTAGTAGAAATTGCTTAATCACCAGAATGGTACCTTGTCTGATTTTTACAGACAAAAGAGCATGGAAATCCTCATTTCACTAGGTATGGAATTGAGGTGTTTAGATAACTCAAAGCTTGCTGGAAATTTATATGTATTCGATGAGTTTTTAACTCAGATTCAAATCAGATATGAGAGCTGTTTGTTAAGAAGAAGAGGGGGGATTAAGGCTGCTAGAGAGACAAGAGGACCCTAATGACACCATATGTCCTTTCAGGGAGTATTAGTTTTCATTCCCCACCTTATAAATCTTGACTCTCTAGTTGAACTACACAAGTACAGTAGCACAACATTGATGTTTGTCATGGCCACATTATGCCCACTTTAAATCCGTGGTGAGTACACTTACATGTAATGCCCAATAATGCTATGACACTATACATTGTGTGTCATGCAACTTACAAGAGTTTTTATGGCATGCGTTGCTATTGGGTACTCACATGTGGGTGCACTTACACGGATATGAATGGCATTTATGCCCAAGTGTTTTGTGATTTTTGTTACTATTTTAAAATGGGGTGACATTACTTGTATGCTTGATTGCAGAACATCCTACCACTATTCTAGCCTAAGAAACACATACGCTTAACCGTGGAATAATGCTAGAATGATGATACCCTCTAATATTTTTTTACTTAGAAAGATCACTATAATCAAATGCCCTCTAATACCCTAGTCTGTTATTTGAATAACTCTTATCTATGTCCATCTGTATCTACCTTAGTCTGTATTATATTTTGTCCAAGTTTGCCCGCTACAGACACAGACGAACATGGACAAATATTTCAACACTTACATTTTTATCCCAATCCAATTTTTTTAAAACTTTTATAGCATATAAAAGTTATTTTAACATGTTACATAAATACTAGATCTATATTTTCAAGTTATATAATACTCATGTATTATATTAAGATTATCTTAACATGATATATAAGTTCTAGATTTATATTTTCAAATTGTCTAGTATCTATATAATATGTTATGATTATTATAACATGGTATATAAGTATTAGATTCATGTTTTTAAGTTAAGTGCCTATGTAGCATGTTAAGACTATCCTAAGATGCTACATAAGAACTAAATTTTATTTTTTTATAATAGTTAGTAATAATTACTATTATATTAAATATAGATGGACATATGGACAACAAACATCTGTATGATGGGCTCACTGTCACTAAGGAACATAAAAAGTGCTTCGGTTACCTGATGAAATCTTATTTTGACCTAAAGATGACATTATTGTAACATTTACAGTGTATCAGTAACTCTGCAAATCAACTTCACCCATCATTTCAGCACACAAATTACTCATTAGCCCAAGATAAGGGGAGTGTGCAAATTACTCATTAGCCCAAGATAAGGGGAGTGTGGTGAACATGGAAAAATTATTAGGTATGCGTAGACAGGAAAATCATACTTAACACCAATTTGTGGGCACAAAATGACCCCGTGTATCCAACATGGATCGGTGTTGAGCACGACTCTCATATCCCTAAGAGTATCTAATAATTTTTGGGTACACATCATCCTAAATAGGAAGAGTTTTAACAATGAGCCCAATATAAATAATGCATATGAGATTTTGATATTTGAGATCTATGATGCACACGATGACGAATGTTAGCACCAGTATTATTGGTACTAATATATAATAGCATGTATACCATTGATCTTATAGATGAATGACTCTCATATATCCCTTATGTTAGACTCATTGTCAAAATAGAGCAAAAAAATACTTCCGCCTAAATAAAAATTGTACATTGTCGTTTACCCTTTTTCTACATGTGCATAAATAAGGATTGCACCTTCCTCCCAAATGTTAGGAAGGGGTCCATTCAAACCTAATTATTGAGTAAACAACAAAAATATATCACTTTGCTAGCTCATGGTCCTGCATGCCTTTGTTGATTGCATGGTCCCATGTCTTTGAATAAGTGAGCAATAATAGAAGAATGTGCATCATCTTCTTTGTCATCGTCTGAACTCACCATCTAGGTGGCAATTTCAAGGCTCCAATCATTTCTTAAAAAGAAAAAAAATGCTTGTTCCGAGCTGGGTTCTCAACATGAGAACATATTCAACTTTGTTATGATAACAATGACATAGAAATCACATGGCCGCCAGCAGCATTATCACTAATTCTAACATTATTGCTTATAAGAGGAACATTAACATCAGCTCAGTCTCAGGTGCGCTAGCATGATCTCGGGCATGATAAATTGTTTAATTGAAATCCAATGACATGTGTTAACAGAGGAGGCGAATGATTCACTGCTTATCCACTGAGTCACGTACACCGTCAAATTGAAATCTAATGGCTAATAGTGATTGGCACTCACGTTAAGCAAGTGAAAGTGGGGCTCATACTACCGGGATATTTTTTAATGGTAATCATATGAAAGTACAAACGATAATAAATAAATGAATAAAAGTTGCCAACGAAGATTATGTGTTTTAAATACATATATTAGAAGTCAAAAGGAAAAAAAATATAAGGAAGATTCTTAGGAGCTTCAAAAGGGAAGTATTTTTTATTCTTCCAACTAACAATGCACGCAAAAATGTATGAGAGTCTTTTATATTTGAGATTGATATCGCACATGCTAGTTCACGTTAGTTCACGTTACTGACGCTAATGTGAACTAGTATGTGCATCATAAATCTTAAATATCAAAGGCTCTCATGTTCCTTTCAAGTGCCTGCATTTCTAGGGGTATGCAACTATGTAAGACCGATATGAGATAAGAAAAGAACAATCTCGCCAATAATCATCATCATCAAAATCATTAATTTACAACCTCAGGAACCAAGTGATTTACTTGATCTTACTATATAGATTCTATACTTCTATTAACTTTACTTTTTTTCTAAAAAAATGCTCGCATAAAATCTCATTATCATCGTGTTCTCCCAATCTAGGCGATTACGATAACTATTTGGAATTTAGGATTGATATCTATTTGATCTTGAAGTGGTAACAAAGAATTCATGTGATCAGAAACTATTCATGACATTCAATCAAAAACAAAAAAGAAAACTTTATACACTAAAGGGCCTTCTCCTTACAAAAATGTTTTTTTGTGACTAGACCTAGTCGAGTTGTCTTCTATGTATCATGTCAAATACCCAATGTAGTAAGATAGCGGGCACTTGTCATAAAATTGGTCACTCTGGACATGTATAATAATACAATTATACATTTATATATACGCAAACAATTGTCGAGGTTCCCGGTCACCCTCACTAGTAGTTGTACGTACTATGATACTATCTCTTGATGCATGGTGGTTGATGGCTTTGCCTGCCATTAATGGCTGATAAGATTATTTTGCCTCCAGCAGCATGGGGAGCCAACACATCAAAACGGGAATTCTGATCAGATTTCTTCATGTTATTACGTGGTGCACTAGTCAAGTTCATGAATGTGTACAAATTTGAATGACGATAATAGAACAAAGGAAAAGGCAAAGCTTCTTACTTTTGTACATATAATTAGTAGTGGGTCCCGAAGCACTAAATTGGTACCCCACTTGTGAATCAAAGGGGGGGCCCACAATTTTCTTTCTCTAGCCTGATCACAGGTAAGGGGTAAGTGCATGTGAGGTGTGCTCCACCCCCAATCAATGCATCTTCTCTCTTTGTCCCTTTTGCATAATTACAAATGTTTAATCTTTTGTGATAATTAGATGGAATTTGTAACTCTTATGACCCGCCTTAGAGGTTAGGTCCCATTTCCATAGTCTATTAGAGTTAAAATTTAATTAATAAGAATAATTTAACATAATTAAAATTTAATTATAAAATATAATTTAAAATAATTAAGATTTTATTGGACTTAAGTTAATGCTAAAAGTCTATTTAAATTAGAAATTCTATTAAGAGTAAGATTATGATTATCAAACGTTTATAAAGATGTAGGGGTTATACTCTATTTTAATAATTCAAAAATTTATAAATCAAGACTCAAATTAGTTTATTTTAAATTTATAATTATATTATTTTCTTTATATCTTTATCTCTAATTTAACTAATGTAGACGTCCGTCTACATAACTGAGAATTCGATTTTAGACCTCTTATAACCCTCCCAATTATAGATCCTAAACTTTTTAAGCTCCACCGCCATTTTGACAAGGTTTTGTATGTCTTAGCCTCGTTCACACTCGTTATTCACTCGCTGTCGCCGCTTTCGTCCAAGCTTTTTGGCGGCTTTTCCTCAGCTAATACTGGCCAAACAGGCCCTTCAAAATTACCAGCCATGTCCATACAAGAAGACACCCCACCTTCGTACATGCATGCACACTATGCCGTTGAGGAGAAGCCTATTATTGATAAAACATCATCTCGGTCGGTTGTTGTGGAAGGGATGCATGCCCTCTCCGATCCATCTGCAACTGAGCGACAAGACACTACTATGCCGCACCAGTCTCAGCCATTGCGAATTGCACTTCCGCCGGTGCTAATCCCATCTCTGTCTGTTGCCCTCGCCCAACCACATCGACCCATCTATCACACACTAAAACTAGTGAAACAAATAGTGTGTTGATCAACTTCTTCAAGGTCACCTTTTTTTCTGGGTGAAAGAAAAACTAAATTTTTTCCGTCAACCGATCAGGTCGCCCAAGAAATTGCCCTTCTGTACAGTCACTTCGGCGATAGCACACGTTAATATAGAGGCTTCTACCACCCCACACAAACTTTGATGCATATTAATTTTTTAATTAAAATAATAAATAATAAAATTTTATGTGAATAAGACATATCAAAATCTTTGCTGTAGTCTTGGAGAGATTGATGAGCTAGTAGTCTCTGCTGCCAATTTTTTATGTTCTTCATGTTGGTCTCGTTTTTGGTTTTTGGTAGGCTTAAATCTTCTGAGTCTTAAGTCATAAACCCAAGTCGTGTAATCGATGCATGTATCTATAAGTCTTTCATTTTCTTCTCTAATTCGAGATGTGACTCATCTTCTTTAATGTATATGTACAATCATAAAATTAAAAAAAAATTATTTTATACAACCTATTTGGTTTTTTAAATGAATGTCGTTATTTAGACTCTTTTTTTTAATCCTTGAAACAAAAAAAAATTATATTTTTTTTCTTTCTTACCCCCCCTTATGTCTCCTTTAAGATTCAACGAACGGGAAAAAAACCAGCAGGCTACTCGTCGTGGCCATTGCTAGCCGTGCACAATGGCCCAATGTCCGCTAGCAACCTGGCCCAACGCCACCAGCGGCTTCCAGCGTACTGTGCGTGGCCATGCCCAGCGGCCGCTGTCACCTGGCCCAGCAGCTGCTGTTGGCCATTGATGGCCGTGCACAGTGACCCAACGGCCACGATTTTTTTTTTTCGGTCAGATTTGACTGGCCAGCACCTGCCCGGTGCTGGAGTTGAAAGAGAAGGTGGGGGAGAAGGGGGGGAAAGTAAAAAAGAAAAGTGGGGTAAAAAAAAAATGAGGGACACAAGAGAAAAAATAGGGTTTGAATAACCACGTTCTTTTAAAAATGAACTAAAACTATTTCACTTTAAAAAATTATTTTAGTTTAATTTTAAAAACTAAATGAAGCTATTACTGTAAGACCAATAGAGTATATTTGTGTTCTTTACAGATTAGTTCTCATTATTTATTTTCATTGCAGTTACCATTAAGCCTAAAAGATTTTTTAAAAAAGTAATAAACCCAAACAATAATACAATATGATTATCTTGTACATTATATTTCACCTAATATTTTGGTAAATTTTTTGGATAACTTTAATCATTATTAACATGGGGGTGTTTGCCACCCCCCCAATTAAATATCATCATATAGTTTTAAGTGAGCCTTAGATTTTTCTAATTCAGTAGAACCACATGCCTCTTCCCTCCAAGGTTTGTACTAATTCAATGGCCATGTTGCCTCTATTTTATGGATCTGTCTCTCCGTACTTTATAT
The DNA here is from genome assembly GCA_035235625.1 of Saururus chinensis. Classification (NCBI taxonomy): domain Eukaryota; kingdom Viridiplantae; phylum Streptophyta; class Magnoliopsida; order Piperales; family Saururaceae; genus Saururus; species Saururus chinensis. Next base: position 4,849,010 of record CP141150.1, read on the forward strand.
ATTTTTATTTAGTTTTTAAAAATAAATTATTTTAAAAAAATAAGTAAGATACTTTATATATAGGACAAAAGGGAGTATTATTGTCACCAACGATTCATTATCTTTATTTGACACCAAAAATCATGTTGAGTCACATGGTGCATACTTCACGTGATAATGCCTTCCAAATCACATTTCACATGATAATGCACACGCACGCAACTCAATAATAGCTGTATATCAAAAAAAAAAAAAATGCTATTATGAACGTGAAGCTATTTCATTATTTTCACACTATTAATGAGTAGGGTCCACTCCACTAGTAGGTCTTTAGAAAGTGGGCTTCAATTATCATTAGTGTAAAAATAATAACGTAGAGTTTTAACTTGTAAAACTTCACTTGGCTCAAGCATTTTTCAAATAAAAAAATAATTTACCTTATGCATTATAGATTGCAATTATTAATGAAGATGTCCATTCAAGATTCATGAACCAACATATTTGGGAAGAGATCACTCAGCTAATCAGCTAATTAATGACCTCGTCTTGCTGTATTAATGACACCAAATTGCATGTCAACAACATACTTTTATTCTTTAATGGTAAAGAAATAGCTTAATTGACCAAATCTGACTTCTTAATCTATTTAACAGTTCCGTCTACTCTCCAAACACGACTGCGTTGCAACTGGGACTGGAAACGGACAAGTCCAACTTGGACATGTGAATTCCGTTCCCTGTCGTTAGATTGTTGACGGAGATAGGTCGTGTAGGGATGTGGAAGTACAAATCTACCCTCATGTCTGTGAGGCAAGCTTCATCTTTAGATGTGAACTTGTTTAGGACACAACTCCGGGTCCAAATTGAGCTAATAGCTAATACTTAATGAATCCTGTTAGTAAATAGATGAATAAATAATTATGTTTAAACTGTGTAGTTCTCTTAATCAATTAATAGAATGATCATAAATAAGGTTTTGTAATAGTTAATACAACATTTATATCCTATATACTGGGCTGATCAGAAAGATAATTACTATGATTTGGATAACAATAATTTTAGAAAAAACTGGCGTCTACTATAAAGAGCAGGCTTTTTCTAACATAAGGTATAAAAAGTTTGTGAAATACTTTTAAAGTCCATGTGATTTAAATTTTTGGACAAATTTACCCTCTAATCCTATTCTTTCCTTCTCCCTTATGTTTCGCCTTCTTCTTGCTTCCACCTTCATCATTAGGTTCCATATCCTTAGTCTCTCCTTTTTCCTTACGTTTCTCCTTCTTCTTCTTTCCATGTTCATTCTTAGACTCCACCTCCTTAGTTGCGGTTCTAGGCATAGCAAGTAGATCTAAGCAGAGCTCAGCGAAAACGAATGAAGCAAGCAAATCTAGGGGTGAGGAGGAGGGTGACTGGGAGACATTTTTGTCTAAATACAAATTTTAGAGTTAATGTTATATTAATAAAAAAAATTATAGGTAGCGCCTAAAACCCCATAATTTTATCCTTCATTAATGTCATTGAAACTAATCATCACAAGAAAATATGTGTCTGTTGAGTCCTAACGGGTGCACGAGAAACCACACGATACCCATCAATATAGGGGATAAGCTAGTGTGTTTGTCTCAGCTTCTTGCCTGCCCCTGGCACACAAGCCATCAAATTTACTTGTAATGGTCGATAAAGGTTGTGCCAGTGTTTAGAAGAGTGATTTATTAACTTATTTAACTTCCCTACTAAATTGATTTTCTCTTATCATTTAACTGAGATAATTTAAATATGTAAAAAATTGTATGATGTGTGGTACTATTAGTTTGGGTGGATGAGGTGGTTAGGATAATTTGAAAGTGTAAAAATTATACAGATTGCATTTAATTATTTCACCGGTTTTATATTAAATATTAATATTCCCTCTATCTCATATTAATTGTCTGGGTTTAAAAACTAATTAATTCATTTTGGTTATCTAATTTAAACAATTAATATAGGATGAAGGGATATAAAAATATAGAAAGAGTTTGTTTAAATAAGTATTTTCTTAATTTAAACGTTCTCTTAATATATTAATAGAATAATTAAGGTTTTATAAACTGTTAATGCAACAATTATATCCTACTAGAGCGATAAGATATTCAATTACTACAATTCGCATGAGATATTCAATTACTACAATTTGCATCACTACAATCTTATTTTGTCAACATAGTAAAAGTGCATGTGAAGAATGCACGTGCTACACTCTAAATATTTAAGCTTTGTTATTACCTTATGCAAGTTGAGCTTCTAAGTTTAGCAATTTTACTAGGTACACAAATAAAATCTATAAATTATACTTTAGTCATATTAGGGGTAGTTTAGAACTTCTATAATATTATAATAAAAATCCCCGTGCTCCTCCTTTAAGTAATAGTATTAATATAAATATAGATTAACTCAATTAAAACCGATTACCACAAGAATTTAGCCAATAATTTTTGCCCCAATAGAAAAGGCAATCAAGGGTAAGTTGGCAACTAAAAGATCCCACTGTAACGGCGTTAAGTCTGCCCTGCATGTCAAAGTCGATAGTAGACTAAAAATGCCATATCCACGTATGAACTACCGCACCAAGACCCATACTTGTCGTGTACAATGAGCAATTTAACTCTGTACAGGAATTTTAATAAGAACAGGCAGCCCTTCCCTCCAGCAGGACAATAAAGACCGAATAATACAGGTGAGAGATCTGAATCGACAGCCTCTTTCTCTATCTAATAATTTGCACTGTTTATTATTTTTCCTTTGTCTTGGGGGACTTTAATGGAAGGAGGTTAGTATTACCTGTTAGCGGCGGGGCCCGGTGCAATGCTGCTCATCATCTGTTGTCATCACGCCTGCTCTCTCTCCTTCCTTGCTACTATATCATGTCTTCTTTCATGTCCAAGCTCTTCAACCTCACTTGTGCAGCCTCTCATGGACTTCTCCTTTCCCCTCTCTCTCCTTCATTCCCCACCTCACAGAAGAGGACTCCTGCGTTTCTGGCTTTGATATGGGCACCATGATGATCATCACACCCGGGTCTCTCTCTCTCTCTCTTTCTCTCCCAACAGTCATACATATACGGGGCATTAAAGCAGTGCATATGGTTTTTTTCATCATTCTTAATTTGTTCTTCAGAGATGAATGCATGAGGTTTCTCTCGCCTGTGCTTTTATTCTTTGTTTCTTTTCAATATTTTTCTGTGTTATTTGCAGCTTTTGTGGTCGGATTAGCTGCTGAAAAGAATTAACAACAGAGTAAGTTGTTTCAAAGCAGAAACGATAAAGAACAACTCACAAGTGGCTGATCAGAATCAGAGTCCACTTTTTCGATGATATATGATGATGAACACTCCTTATGCCTTGTCAAAAAGCTATATATTTGTTTCTAATACAAAATAAAGTTGTTCCATTGATTAAAATACAATATTTTCCAGCTTTTCAAATGTATAATTATCCTCTAAAATCTCCTAATTGTTCATGCCAATTTTGTTCAAAGCATCATCGTCTCAAAAGTTTGATTCAAGAACTTTCTGAGTTTTTCTGGCGAGGATTCCTTGCCGGAGATGGTCTCTTCCATGACTGGTTGAGTCAGAAAAACGTAAAGTGGTTCAAATTCCGCATACAATTGGGCCCACAAAGCACAAATAATCAAATTGCTACTGATTTATTGTTTTTTTTTGTGGTGGCCTTTTTATAATAAAAAATAGCTAATTTTTAAATGATGAGCAAGGAGACTTCTAGAGTTTAGAGTTGCTTTTTTACATAAAAAAACATCTTATTTATTCAAAAGGTTAAGATGCAGCGCACTGCATCTCACACGTTGGCGTATACCTGGGCCACAGAGCTTGCATGCGGATCAAAACCCGTCTGCCCTATTTTGATCGCACGGCCCAAAAGCATAACTCGCCAAGCACATCAAATTCCAAAATCCACCTTTCCATCCAACTATAAATTTGTATTGGGATGGACCCTTCACTTCTTCTAAATGGTTTATCACAAACTGCCAAACCCCAACTGCTAACTGTGTTCTCACTAATTATTTTTGTCCGTTAACTTGTTTCAGGATCTTCTTGCTGCTTTACTAGACCAACATCAAGGCCAGGCTGATCATCAGCGTCTGTTAAAATCTGTAGTTGGGATATAGAACATAGCTCAATTTTGGATGTGAATATATGCAATCTAAGTAAGAAATAGGAAAATTTAGGAGAGAATTCTTTGTGATAGGAAAATAAAGAAAAATATACAAAGAGAAGGAATATAAGAGACAAAAAATGGGGTTCTGGACACTGTTGGAGGTGGCATCCATGCCAGTGTTGCAGGTGCTGCTTATCAGCGGTTTGGGTGCAATCTTGGCCACTGACTACCTGAAGATCCTCAATGCAGATGCTCGGAAACACATGAACAAGGTCCCTCTTCTCTTCACACTTTCTCAATAGTGTTATAATTAAGGCAAATTGGTCAGTGAGCCAAAGGGAGCTAATTAAAGCTTTTTGTAAACACATGGGTCCTAGTGTTTTGGTTTGATTATGCATGAAATCTAATATGAAAAGCATGTTAAAACAGGTGGTGTTCATCATCTTCACCCCCTGCCTCATGTTTGCCAGTCTTGCCAAGACTGTCACCTTGCAGGAAATCATCTCATGGTAGGTTTCTCATTTATCATACATACATTCAGAATGAGAAAAACCCTGATACTAGATAGTGCTCATCTTAATCTATTAGTCCTAGTTCAGAAAGATGAGGAACTATAGAATTATTGATAACTTTAATTCTTGATGGATCAGAATGAGAAAAAAAGGTTTATCATCAACTGATAAAATCTAATTGTTTTTAGTGTTTGCTCTGAACTCTAGGTGGTTCATGCCTGTCAACATTGGGCTGACATTTTTCTTTGGAGGAATACTTGGATGGATAGTGGTAAAAGTACTCAAGCCAGAACGCCACCTTGAGGGCCTGGTCATTGCTACCTGCGCATCAGGTGTCTAATGATACAATTCTGCAGTTCAAAATTCAAATTGACCACCGGTTGTTATAAAAATGACTATAACACAATTATATTCATGACTGGGCAGGAAACCTAGGCAACCTACTCTTAATAGTCATCCCTGCCATTTGCAGTGAGGAAGGCAGCCCATTCGGAGAGGCAGGCATTTGCAGTGTCCATGGCGCAGCCTACGCCTCCTTCTCCATGGCGGTAAAGTGATTTGAATTATGTATTTATGTTACTTTTATAACATGTTCAAATAATAAGTTCAAAATCATGTTTATGCAATATTTTCTCTGATCTTTTTTTTTCTGTTTGTTATGTTAAAATGCAGCTTGGTGGATTTTACATTTGGACTTACACTTACCACCTCATTAGAACTGCTGGTGCAATTTATCATCAGAAGCCATTGCTCATAGGGGAGCTGGAAAAGGTGCCCAACGATGAGATCGATGGTGGTGTAGATGCCCAGCTTCTTAAGACACAGTCTGGTGAAGCTGGACATGATCAAGTGGCTATATCATTGCCACCTTCAACCAAGACGGATGATGATCATCTGGACCACCAAGAAGTAAATACCCCCATTTCTTACTCTCAAAACCATGCTCCTGTGTTTCACATTCAGCATTGTCTAATTAGTCATAATTCCCTACAATTGTAGATTGTTCAGTATAATGGGGTTTTGGATGTTAAGAAGGTGAACTTTTGGTCAAAGCTAAAAGGAGGTCTTCACCAAATTGTTGAGGAACTGTTGGCACCACCAACCATTGCAGCGGTGGGTCGGCTATTCTCTTCTCCATTCTGCCTTCCAATGCCTATACAGACCTTTTCTTGCTCACATTCCTGAACTGATTATTTTTATCTGCTTTCAGATATGGGGATTCATATTTGGTGCAATTCCCTGGCTTAAATCTCTTCTTATTGGTACAAATGCGCCTCTAAGAGTGATCCAAGACTCCATTCAATTATTGGGGTGAGTATCAACAGTGATCTCTTGTGCTAGTTTTTGCACAAAATCATACAGTGAGCTAAAAACCAATAACAAATTTCTACATAATATGCAGAGAGGGCACCATCCCTTGTATCACTCTTATACTGGGTGGAAACCTCACTAAAGGTAAACATAAAAATAAGAGATTTAATGAAAGAGATCGCAGTTCCTTTTTTGTGTTCATGTTACTAATTACTACCTTGTACTAAAAACAGGATTGCGAACTGGCAAATTGAAGCCATTGGTGATCATTTCTGTTCTTGTTGTGCGCTACATCCTACTTCCCCTAATCGGTGTGGGCGTGGTTAAAACAGCAGGTCATCTAGGCTTCCTTCCCCAGGATCCTTTGTATCATTATGTCTTAATGATTCAGTTCACCCTTCCACCAGCCATGAACATTGGTAATGTTCTCTCAGAAGCAATACTTCTATTTTATCCTAAATAAAGATCATTTAAGATAGATATTCATAATTTCTCACTCAAAACATTTTTGTGAATCCATAAGACCAAATTTGATATGCTTGTTCCGACTCCTATAATTTTTTATTTTTTTTGGGTAATTGAAAATTTCAGTAAGCCAAATCAAGGAAGAGAACAATTCGCCTGCTATTATCACTAACCAAGAACTTGGCACTGCTTTTACAGGCACAATGACCCAGCTGCTTGATGTGGGTCAAGATGATTGCTCAGTCCTTTTCCTCTGGACATACTTGGTTGCTGCTTTTGCCCTTACCATCTGGTCCACTTTCTATATGTATATCCTCTCTTGAAAACGTCTCTTAGCCAAGCCGGTTTGGCTCACCAACAAGATCCAAGGTCCAATGTGGTGGCAAAATATAATGCATATTCATATTGATTTTTTATCATTTTTTCCCTTTCTTTTATTCATAGTGATTATATAGGCATAGGAGCAATTATAAATGATTTAAAGAGTGAAAGCATTTGTATTCTTCTTTATGTAATTATGTCATCTACTTGGATGGCATGTATGATGTATGAGAAAGAGTGATTACTAAGAAAGCTATGACATATGTTATCGGCAAAATTTCACTGCGAAGCATTGACTTAAAATCTTCTATATCACCTTGCATTTAACGAGTTCATGACTACTCTGATCAAGAACATCTAGCTCAACTTTCACTGCATATATTTACACAAATGGATATGCAGACCCACCTCACATTGGACTTTACCTGTCTGTATACTTCATTGCCTTGATCAGGACCAAGATTATTATTGATCTCAGGAAATGAAAATAGCATTCCGAAGATATTCCTCAGAAAATCGGAAGAGTAGTTCTGGTCGTATAATGTCCTTGGACAAAAATTGGGTCCTTTTACTTTGAAAAGAAAAAGGAGGGAAAATGGTATTGCTATAATCGCCTCTAGTACTGCTGATAAGTAATGCCAAGAGTACAAACGATCTGAGCCTTATTAAGTTTTAGCTAGCTTAAGCTTGACTATGTTTTAAGCTTAATCTGAGCCAAGTCGACGAGGAGGAGGTGGCGGAGGCGGAGGCGTATGTGGAGGAGGAGGCCTAAATTAAATACCAGTTTACAATTAATTAGATGGTTGAGTATACAATAAACACAAAATCTGAGCACCCTTCTAATTGGAAAAATCTGGCGAGCACTGTGGCTTTCAGCACTGGCTAGTGAGTTGGAGCCCCATTGTCATCAGATCATGATCATGGGGGCAAGAAAGGTCCTCATATGTGGTGGTTTCTTGGTCATATCCCACAGGACCCCTGCAAGGGCAACTAGTATTGTTGTGCCCCCCTGAATCCCTCCAGTCCAATACAATGGTTAGACAAAGAAAATAAGGTGACAACACTGTGCTAGACAATGGGTTATTGTGTCCTCCACCATTACTTATCTATGATATTTCTTCACTTTCTTGTCAATTAAGTGTTCTAATTTATCACTAATATCTTAAAATAAAGTATCAACAACCACTTATTTATCACGCTATATGAATCACATGGGAAAAACCAATAGTTGTAATTATTTTGTTGGTAGGATACAATACTAAGAGACCGGTTAATCTGCCCCTTTATATCGGGTTTTAAGGACTCGAACACCCCTAACAAAAAGAATAAATCATATCTATATTCATGCCAAAAAACATAAAAAAATTTACAAATTTATTGAACCCTTTGATAATTAACGAAGAAAACAATGTTGCATTAATTATATATAGATGAGTAGTTTGTCACCCTCATTTTAGGAAGCACATACCCCTCATATATTGACAATAAATATTCATTATTAGATATATTAACGGTAAATATCCACCGACAATGTTAAAGAGACAAGTTGGCTTAAAAAACAAAGTGGTGCATGTATCATCATGTACGATGTGTAATATAAATCTATGTAGTTACTTAGATTAGAACAGGCGGCCCTTCCCTCCAGCAGACCAATAAAGACTGAAAGAAACAGGCGAGAGATTTGAATGCACGGCCTCTTTCTCTCTCTAATAATTTGCAGTGTTTTTTATTTTTCCTTTGTCTCGGGGGACTTTCAGTCTTTAATTGAAGGAGGTTGGCACTTGGCAACACCTGTTGGTGGCGGGGCCTGGTAGAATGCTGCTCATCATGTGTTGTCCAGCACGCCTGCTCTCCCTTCTTCCTCATACTACTATATCAGGTCTTCTTTCATGTCCAACCTCTTCAATTTCACTTGTGCAGCCTCTCATGGAGTTCTCCTTCCGCCTATCTCTCTTTCATTCCCTCCCTCACAGAAGGAGGATTGCTTCTGCATTTCTGGCCTTGATATCGGCACCATGCTGATCATCACACCCGGCGGGCAGGTCTCTCTCTCTCTCTCTCCAACAGTCATACATATACGGGGCATTAGAGCAGTGCAAATGGTTTTGTTTATCTTCTTAATTTGTTCTTGAGGAGAGATGAATGCACGAGGTTTCTCTCGCCAGTGCTTTTGTTCTTTGTTTCTTTGTGTTATATTTGTAGCTTTTGCGGTCGGATTAGCTGCTGCAAAGAAGTAACAACAGAATAAGTTGTTTCAAAGCAGAAACGATAAAGAACAATTCATAAGTGGTTGATCAGAGTCCACTTTTTCGATGATACATGATGATGAACACTCCTTATGCCTTGTCAAAAAGCTATATATTTGTTTCTAATACATAATATTAAAGTTGCTCCATTGATTAAAATACAATGTTTTCCAGCTTTTCAAATGTATAATTATCCTCCAAAATCTCCTATTTGTTCATGCCAATTTTCAAAGCATCATCGTCTCAAAAGTTTGATTTAAGAACTTTCTGAGTTTTTCTGGTGAGGATTCCTTAGCCTGAGTTTCACAACTGAGATGGTCTCTTCCATGACTGTAGGGACTTAAAAAGGGTCAAACGTGACTACTCAGACCTCACTTATTTTCCTATATCTCTATGTATTTTTTACCCTTAACCTCTTTTATTATAATCTTTCGTATATCTCCTATATTTTAAAAAAAAAATTATCTCACTTCTACCCACTTTCCCCTTCTTCTTGATAGAAGTTTGGCGCCGGTGCCGACGGCCAGATGTGCCGTGCAGGCCAGTCCCGCCCGGCCTACGCGCCAGCCAAATCTGGCCCGCACAGGCCAGTTCTACCTGGCCTAACCTGCACCTATGTGGCTAGATTCGGTGCGCTGCATCTGGCTGCATAGACGCATGCCATGCTGAACTGGCCTATGCGGGCCAGATCTAGTTGGTGCGGAGGCCAAGCCCACACACAAGCTAGATCTGGCCTGCGCTACGCATCTAGCCTGCGTGCCAGATTGGCCACACGACCCAGATCCAATCATGTCCCAGCCTGCGCAGGCCAGATTTGGCCCACTGAACTAAGCCAAATCTGGCTTGTCTAGGCCATATCTAGTTGTCAGAGTTGTAGTCATGAAAAAAAAAAAAAAATAGGTTTAATATAGGAGGGGTAATATGAGCAAAATAAAAGAAGATATATGGGGAATAAAGTTAAAAAAAAACCTATTTTCTACTTTCTTTTGGGGATAAAAAAAAAATCAGTGAAGTCTAAATAGCCACATTCAAAAAGGTCACGTAGTCCCACTGTCCCAGTTGCTTGGCCACAACCGACAAACAATCTAATTGTTACTGATTAATTATTTTTTTAATTTTTTTGTGTGGTGGCTTTTTTATAAATAAAAAAAGTTAATTTTTAAATGATGAGTAAAAAGACTTCTAAAGTTTAGAGTTTCTTTTTTATATAAACAAATATTAATTATTGAAAAAAGTTAAGAAGCACTGCACTGGGTGTGACACCTTGGCGTAAACATGGCCCATCATGGGCCGTTGGATTTTGATCCAACAGTGCACGATTGCCAGAAAGCATTCATGCAGATCAAAACCAGCCAGCCCTATTTTGATCGCACGGCCCAAAAGCATCACAAGCCGTGCACATCAAATTCCAAAATCCACCTTTCCATCCAACTATAAATTTGTATCGGGATGGGCCCTTCACTTCTTGTAAAATGGTTTACTGCCAAACCCCAACTGCCAACTGTGTTCTTACTAATTATTTTTGCCTGAACTTGTTTCAGGATCTTCTTGCTGCTTTACTAGACCAACATCAAGGCCAGGCTGATCATCAGCATATGTCAAAATCTGCAGTTGGCAGATAGAGCATAGCTCAAATTTTTGGATGTGAATATCTGCAATCTAAATAAGAACAAGGAAAAAAAAAGTGAGAGAAATCTTTGTGATAGGAAAATAAAGAATAACATACACAGAGAAGGAATATAAGACACAAAAAATGGGGTTCTGGACACTGTTGGAGGTGGCATCCATGCCAGTGTTGCAGGTGCTGCTTATCAGCGGTTTGGGTGCACTCTTGGCCACTGACTACCTGAAGATCCTCAATGCAGATGCTCGGAAACACATGAACAAGGTCCCTCTTCTCTTCACATTTGCTCAATAGTGTTATAATTAAGGCAAATTGGTCAGTGAGCCAAAGGGAGCTAATTAAAGCTTTTTGTAAACACATGGGTCCTAGTGTTTTGGTTTGATTATGCATGAAATCTAATATGAAAAGCATGTGAAAACAGGTGGTGTTCATCATCTTCACCCCCTGCCTCATGTTTGCCAGTCTTGCCAAGACTGTCACCTTGCAGGAAATCATCTCATGGTAGGTTTCTCATTCATCATACGTACATTCAAAATGAGAAAAACCTTGATACTAGATAGTGCTCATCTTAATCTATTAGTCCTAGTTCAGAAAGATGAGGAACTATAGAATTATTGATAACTTTAATTCTTGATGGGTCAACAAGAGAAAAAAGGTTTATCATCAACTGATAAAATCTAATTGTTTTTAGTGTTTGCTCTGAACTCTAGGTGGTTCATGCCTGTCAACATTGGGCTGACATTTTTCTTTGGAGGAATACTTGGATGGATAGTGGTAAAAGTACTGAAGCCAGAACGTCACCTTGAGGGCCTGGTCATTGCTACCTGCGCATCAGGTGTCTAATGATACAATTCTGCAGTTCAAAATTCAAATTGACCACCGGTTGTTATAAAAATGACTATAACACAATTACATTCATGACTGGGCAGGAAACCTAGGCAACCTACTCTTAATAGTCATCCCAGCCATTTGCAGTGAGGAAGGCAGCCCATTCGGAGAGGCGGGCATTTGCAGCGTCCATGGCGCAGCCTACGCCTCCTTCTCCATGGCGGTAAAGTGATTTGAATTATGTATTTATGTTACTTCTACTACATGTTCAAATAATTAGTTCAAAATCATATTCATCTAATATTTTCTCTGATCTTTTTTCTTCTTCTGATTGTTATGTTAAAATGCAGCTTGGTGGATTTTACATTTGGACTTACACTTACCACCTCATTAGAACTGCTGGTGCAATTTATCATCAGAAGCCATTGCTCATAGGGGAGCCGGGAAAGGTGCCCAACGACGAGATTAATGGAGGTGTAGATGCCCAGCTTCTTAAGACAGAGGCTGGCGGAGCTGGACATGAACAAGTGGCTATATCATTGCCACCTTCAACCGAGACCAATGATGATCATCTGGACCACCAAGAAGTAAATGCCTCCACTGACTCTCAAAACCTTGCTCCTGTGTTTCACATTCAACATTGTCTTATTAATCATAATTCCTTATAATTGTTGGTTGTTCAGTTTAATGGGGATTTTGATGTTAAGAAGGTGAACTTTTGGTCAAAGCTAAAAGGAGGTCTTCACCAAATTGTTGAGGAACTGTTGGCACCACCAACCATTGCAGCGGTGGGTAGGCTATTCTCTTCTCCATTCTGTCTTCCAATGCCTATACAGACCTTTTTCTTGCTCACATTTCTGAACTGATTATTTTTATCTGCTTTCAGATATGGGGATTCATATTTGGTGCAATCCCCTGGCTTAAATCTCTTCTTATTGGTACAAATGCCCCTCTAAGAGTGATCCAAGACTCCATTCAATTATTGGGGTGAGTACCAACAGTGATCTCTTGAACTAGTTTTTGCACAAAATCATACATTGAACTAAAAACTAATAATAAATTTCTACATATATGCAGAGAGGGCACTATCCCTTGTATCACTCTTATACTGGGAGGAAACCTCACTAAAGGTAAACATAAAAAAAAAAGAGAGAGAATTGATGAAAGGGATCACAGTTGCTTTCTTGTGTTTATGTCACTAATTACTACCTTGTACTCAAAACAGGATTACGAACAGGCAAATTAAAGCCATTGGTGATTATTTCTGTTCCTGTTGTGCGCTACATCCTACTTCCCTTAATCGGTGTGGGCGTGGTTAAAACAGCAGGTCATCTAGGCTTCCTTCCCCAGGATCCTTTGTATCATTATGTGTTAATGATTCAGTTCACCCTTCCACCAGCAATGAGCATTGGTAATCCTCTCTCAAAAGCAATACTTCTATTTTTCCTAACTAAAGAACATATGAAGATAGAAATTCATCATCTAACTCAAAACATTTTGTAGATCCATAAGACCAAATTTGATATGCTTGTTTTGTCTCGTATAAAATTTTCTTTTGGCTAATTGAAAATTTCACTAAGCCAAATCAAGGAAGAGAACAATTCGCCTGCTATAATCACTAACCAAGAACTTGACATTGCTTTTATAGGCACAATGACCCAGCTGCTTGATGTGGGTCAAGATGATTGCTCAGTCCTTTTCTTCTGGACATACTTGGTTGCTGCTGTTGCCCTTACCATCTGGTCCACTTTCTACATGTATATCCTCTCTTGAAAACTTCTCTCAGTCAAGCCGGTTTGGCTCACCAACAAGATCCAAGGTCCAATGGGGTGGCAAAATATAATGCGTATTCATATTGATTTTTTATCATTTTTCCCTTTCTTTTATTTATAGTGATTATATAGGCATAGGAGCAATTATAAATGATTTAAAGAGTGGAAGCATTTGTATTCTTCTTTATGTAATTATGTTATCTACTTAAATGGCATGCATGATGTATGAGAAAAAGTGATTACTGAGAAAGCTATGACATCTGTTCTCGGCAAAATTTCACTGCAAAGCATTGACTTACAATCTTCGATATCACCTTGCATTTAACAAGTTCATTAAGCTACTATGATCAAGAACATTAAACTCACCTTCCACTGCATATAGGATATGCAGACCCACCTCACATTGGGCTTTACCTGTCCGCATACTTCATTGCCTTGATCAGGACCAAGATTAGCATTGATCTCAGGAAATGAAAATAGCATTCCTAATAAAGTTTTAGCAAGCTTAAGCTTGACTATGTTTTAGGCTCAATCTGAGCCAAGTCAACTAGGAGGAGGTGGCACAGGCGGAGGAGGAGCCGTATACAACACTATGCCTCCAGTCCAATACAATGGTTAGATAAAGAAAATAGGAGACAACACTATGCAAGACAGGGGGTTATTGTGTCCTCCACCATTACTTATCATTGAAACTTGTTTGTAATGATAAATCTATGGTATTTTTCACCTGTTTCTTGCCAATTAATTGTTCTATTTATTACTAATATCTTAAAATAAAAAATATCAACAACCACTTATTTATCATGCCATATGAATCACATGGGAAAATTTATTAGTTGTAGTTATTTTGGCAGCAGGATAACAATGCTCTAAGAGGACGGTTAATCTGCCCCTACCTCTTAGGTCCTAAGGACTCGAACACCCCTAATAAACAAAATAAATCATATTTATTTGCATGCCAAAAAAATATAAAATTTTTACATTTATTGAATCCCTTTATACACCGAACTATAAATATTTACTCTCCAATTATACATTAATGGTAAATATCTACTGTAAAAGAGGTGAGCTGGCTAAAAAAAAGAGGTGAAACACTTACACTTTATTTTTATTTTTATTAGAAAATACTTACACTTTACCTATGTATGATTAAGCAAAAACAAAATCCCATTGAGCTAACCAATTTTCATAAATTCATGTGGGCCCCACCTACGCATTACCATCTCCACACAACAACAAAAATTCCAAGTCCATCGGTTTGGCTTACGTAAGTCCCCGGCAAAAGGCAATCTCTCTTTCTCCTCCTTAAATTCTAATCCCAAGTAATTTCGCCAAAACTCAATTAATTTGGTCAAAACGGCATTTTCAAGCAGGGGCAAAAAAGTAAAAACATCCGAAATCCGCAAAATGTCCTAAATTCCCAAAACCTCCTTCCCTTGCGCCTCCCCTGTTTCTGCCTCCCCTGCTTCGGAGGACCTCCGCCGCGGCCCCCATGCGATGAGACTGGTCCCAAGCTTCCTCCTTTTCCTCTCCCTCCTCATCCCCGGCTTCCTCACCGCCGGATGCAACTCCTCTTCCGATGCCGCCCTCCGGGAACCGCTGCCGGACCGCCCCATCTCCGCCCCGGATCCGAATTTCGGCCTTCCCCGGCCTGTTCCCACCGCAGCAGTTCCGGTACAGGATGGCGGGGTTGAGGGGGATTCGTCTGGCGGATTGCTTCCGCTGGTGCCCAGTTTGGTTGGAGTCAACGTTGTGAAGCCGCCGCCGCCGCCGCCTCTGCAGGAGCGCGGAGGCCATGGGGGAGGGCCAGCTCGATCTCTCCTGTCCAATCCAACGTGAGTATGATTATGTGCTCCTACAATTGCTGATGTTTAGTTTTTTTTTTGGAATGGCTGAACTCTGTTCGAAATGGGGAGAGGATGAAATAATGTGGTCCTTGGTTGTTTTTGCGTCTTTCTGATTGGTAAGATGAATTTGTAGCTATCTCTATCTTCAATAATTGAAAAAAGGATCCAATAATTTTTAAAAAATAAGTCCTTGATGATATTGGTAAATGGCTGGAAAAAGATTAGGGAATTTTCTGAGTTTCTGATAATAGTTGTTGTTTGCTTCTTATGCAATATTGCACATTCATTGCTACGATAGCTATCGGTGAATTGAGATGAAATTGTTCACTTAATCTCTCTTGGACACCTTATATCCTCAATCAAAAGAAAAAAATGGATTTAGCGATAATTGTTCTGGAATGTCAAGATAGTGTATTTTTCTTTCATGGGTTACATTTCCTTGTTCAATGTTTTTTCGTTGTAGTTATTGGCACTTTTTTTGCTCAAATCAGTGGATATTCGTCTTCCCTGATTTACATGGTGGTCTTTAGATTTGCTTTATGTTAATAGTCGTTTTCCTGATATATTGATATTGGGTTAGGGAGCAAGCGACCAGCCTTGTCGCAACTATGGATGGCTTGGTGCATTTAAAAGATAGCAAGTCAGACAAAATCCTGTGGTCATTCCGGTCTGGTCCCTCACTATATTCAGCTTACCAGGACCTTCCTCGCATTGATGGCGATAAAGAAAATGCCTCTAAAAGTGGTGAGAAACAGGTTATGGAGTCCTTTCCAAAAAATGCATATTATGTGGAGGTTGGGGATGACGAGAAGCTGTATGTTATCTCTAATAAAAAAAGAAAGGTACCATGGTAGTTGGCAGCTTGGCATAGTTTTTTGTCCTTTCCTTCTTTGATTGTACTCGTTTCACTTAACTTATGAACTTCTATTGCTGTAGGTGAAACATGTTTATTACGGTGAACTATTGGTATTTGTTTTTCTTTTCACATTGGCAGTTAACTAAGGTTATATTGGTCAAACAAATTCATTTCAGATTGAAATAAATCATCCGATCAGTTTGATTATATATCTGGTTCTACACAACCTCTTGCTTTTGATAGAATTTTTAGGTTAGCTTCAAGATTAAATGCAGAGAGGTATCTGTATAATGCGAATAAACCAAACTGTCACATCCTCTTAGTGACAGCGAGAGAAAGTGATTTTCTTTGCAAATAGTTCATGGTGCTAAGAGGATCATGAAAAAACTGAGATGGAGTAAATTGAGTTGACAATGAAAGACAGGAACAAAGAAATAATTATAAAAAGCATGAGATAGTCTTATATATTTTTACAGTGATATATAACATCATGTACTTATTAAGGCATTTGATTATGCCATGACTCCGAAGATAGTATGAGATAAACTGTTTTACTTTTCATTGTCTAGTGAGATTGTTTCTACAATAAATGAATATTTGTCTCGTTGTTTTACTCCAGAAAGTTGAGTATACTATAGAGGAGTTTATCAGCAGCACACCACATATATCAGATGAGGGGATTATCACCATTGGCTCCAGGAGGCAAACTTTTTTTCTTGTTGATCCCGGAACAGGGAGAGTAATCAATTCAGATTCATTGCCAATGCCGGATGTCCAGGGCATTAATGATACAGGAATGGAAATACAAAGTATAGAAAGTAATACTGGCTTGCTTTATATAACAAGGACGGATTATATGCTGCAGTCTTACTACTCGGGTTCAAAGAGAGTTTTGTGGAACATGAAAGTTGCTGAAATTGTTGCTTCTTTTCTTTGTCCTGGGAATAAGCTTGGTTTGGAATACCAGAGTGATTTTGAATTGCCACTTTCCTGTGATACGAAAGTGGTGGTTCCCAGAGATTACATGTTGCAGATGGGTTCGGGTTTCAATCAGTTAACAAATGCCCTAGACTCTCATCTTGAGGATGAAAGACTCCCTTTGCCTACGATGCACAACTATGAGACATTGAGCCTGCCTGACAAAAGTAATACACAGATTAATATGTTGGAAAATTCTTGCGAAGTTGGGAAGAATTGTCTTTTGAGATACGATGAAGATTTCAAGCAACCTGATTCTGGTATTTCTGAAGTTGTAGTCTGGACTTTAAATCCATATCTGCCTCTATTTTTACTTGGTGGGTTCATCCTTCTTCTTATATTCAACTTTTTCAAGGGGAGGAGACTAGTGGAAGCAGATAACAATATGAATGAATCAGGAAGAAAGCATCTTGTAGTCACTAAAAAAAGGAAAACTCGGAAGGCATCAAACAGTAAGAATGGTGTCATCAGTGGTGGGAATGTCAATAGCATGTTGTTGAAGAATGATGATGTTGAGAGCCATCAGGTTAGCAATGTGCAAAACAATGACTCGGACTCTCCAACTTCTCGTATAAATGATGCTGAATTTGGTGATGGTCGTTGGATTGGTGAACTTTTTGTATCCAACATAGAGATTGCAAAGGGGAGTAATGGCACAGTTATATATGAGGGAATTCAAGATCGCCATCGTAAAGTTGCTGTTAAACGTCTTTTACTTACCCATAATGATGTTGCTTTCAAAGAGATAGAATACCTTATATTGTCAGATCAACATCCTAATATTGTTCGGTTGTACAGAGTGGAACAAGATGTGGATTTCGTCTATCTTTCCTTGGAGCGTTGCACTTGTAGCTTAAATGATTTGATTCAACTACATTTAGAGACCTCTTTGGACTCATTATTTACTAGTAGTCCACCTTTGGGGCCTACAAGTAGATACAATGTACAGGTTGGATCTTTGAAGGGAATGACCAAGGATGAACTTTGGAATGCAAATGGGTATCCATCACCTTTGCTTTTAAAGCTTATGAGGTATAATTTTTGAATTATAAATATATAGGTTTTTTTTCTTCACTTTTCAAATCTTGTATAAACTATTTTATCATTTTCTCAAGGACATAAGCATGCTTCATTTTCTTGTTTGTTTTAGGCATGATGCATATTGTGTTTGTTATTTGTGGCTAATGTTACTTTCTTTAGTTTTATACAATTTTTTTTTTCAAAAATCTCAGTTATGGACTAGTCAATTGCCACCATTGATTTTTTAACAACCGTAATCCAGGGATGTGGTACGTGGGCTTGCTCATTTACATGATTTAGGAATTGTACATCGTGATTTGAAGCCCCAAAATGTGTTGATTAGTCAGGAGAAGGTTTTTTGTGCTAAAATTTCTGATATGGGCATAAGCAAACGTCTTCTTGGAGACATGTCTTCGTGTTATCATCCTACTGGTAACTCTCATATCTTTGTAGAGGAAATGACAAAATAATTAGAATTACACATTTATTTTTCTTGTAGCACTGCATATTTTTTATTTGTTTTGTGATTGTGGTAGGATATGGTAGTTCAGGATGGCAAGCACCAGAACAACTTCAACATGAACGTCAAACACGAGCTGTAGATATTTTCAGTCTAGGTTGTGTTCTTTTCTTTTGCATTACTGGGGGTAGGCACCCTTTTGGCGAGCGTCTTGAACGTGATAGCAACATTATAAAGAATAACGTGGATTTGTTTCTGGTGGAACATATTCCTGAAGCGGTAGATCTTTTTTCCCGTTTGTTAAATCCAAACCCCAAAATGAGGTATTTAGTCTCATTGTACTTATGTTTGCATTTGAGTATTGTTTTATTTATTTATTATCCTTACAAGGTGAAGCTATTAACATTGGTGCAGGCCAAAAGCCAATGAGGTATACCATCATCCCTTTTTCTGGGATGTTGGGACACGTCTTGCATTTCTTAGAGATGCTAGTGACATTATTGAATCAGAGAAAGGTGAGTCTGATCTTTTGAAAGCAATCGAGAAAACTGCACCAGTGGCTTTAGGATGTAAGTGGGACGAGAAAGTGGACGCTGCATTCATTGAGAACATAAGACGCCGTAGACTGTACAACTATGGAAGTGTCAGTGACTTGCTTCGAGCCATTCGAAACAAACTAAACCATTGCAGGGAAGATGAAATCCAGGTTTGGATTACATATCTACGCTTTTGCCATTATTATAGCGCTTAGAATAATTTTTCCTCTTTTTTTTTTGAAAGGCTAATTCTGTTTGGATTTTGACTCCAGAAACTCCTCGGACCGGTTCCAAGTGGATTTTATAGTTACTTTTCAAATCGGTTTCCCAAACTCTTAATCGAAGTGTACAAGGTTATGTACAAGTTCTGCAGAGGAGAGGAGCGCCAACTTATGTCTAAGTTCAACAAAAAAGAAGAGGAAGAATTTATACAAAAATACTTCGCATGGGATGTATAGCTTAATGCTCGTCTTCCAAAAATTAATTATAAATTACCGATTGTGTAATTTTAATGTACTTTTTGACGATGTAAATATATGTTGTTGGCATTGGCATTGGCATTGTATAATTTTACAATTTATCTTTAATAACAACTATTTGCATAAGATTTGTGCATTTGCCTCTCTGCATCTCATATCATTTCTTAAATCCACCCACTACTTGTTAGTTTCGAACTTTGTTGCAACGCTGGATGTGCAGTACAAAAAAAATAACTGTATCCTACTTTAATACCTCCATTTGGTTTGTAAAAATAGAAAACCGAGCTATTGATGTGGAACGGAGGGCATATTATTTGTATCAAGCAAATTAGGAAGCTGATAATTATACAATGAATTTGTACACCAAATTTGTAGACTCATGAGGTGGCATATTTTTGTTGGAGAGTGAAAGTGTTGTTTTTTTTTGCTCAATCAAAACGCGCTACCTGTGTATGAATTTGTTATATATAATCAATGTAAGGGGGAATAATAAGAACACAATAATCTCATATAGGGTGCATATATCTATTAGCCGTCCCATGTGTTTTTTAATTTAAATTTCTTCTAAAAAAAACATCTCAAATTGTTAGTTGTTTTTTAAGTAAGATCAATTGTTCACATGAATAAAAAGGATTAATTATATAAAATAAATAAGCATAAATAATCTTATAATATAAAATCAACACTTAATGAGTAAACTTTTTTTAATGTGTAAATTTTTTTTATGTTTTGTTGAACTTAATTAGTAAACTTCAATTAGAGACATAGAATCGGTTGTTTTTTCATTTTTTTTATGGTAAAGTGTCGTCATGATTGGATCATATTAGGGAGGTCATCGAGTCGGATTCTGCTAAACCTAAACTTAATATACTATTTAAGAAATAATAATCTAAACCTAACCACTTTAGTATAAAAATTATTTTTAAATATAAATAATTTATTATTAAAATATAGATAAAAAATAAATATTTTATCATACTATAGTATAAAGTAAATTAGTGTATTATATAACTTTTATTTTTTAATTATTTTACCCATATTTTTATTCTTAATTCTTATTTTACTATGTTTTATATTCTTATATTCTTTAATATAAATTTAAATTGGTATATGATTTAAAGATATTTTAGTAAAGAATTTAACTTAGTTTCTTTTAGATCTATTGACATATGTAAACATAATACTAGAAGTTAATATGACATAGACCTTATTTAGGTACTCTTGATTTTAACTTTATAATGTTATATCTTATACTTATGAACTCAGATTTACATATTTTTGGTATTATTAAAAAGTTCTTGACGAGATCTATTAAATAAAATTTCACATTAATAAATTTTTTAAAGTTTTTGTATACACATCACTTATACAACACACTTTTTAATAATTATTATTTTATTTACTTATATTATACATATTCAAATACACATAATTTTGACACCCTTGGAAAATTCCTTAAGAACTCTTATCAAAATAAACCCGCTGCCAAATTGGTCATAAATATAATATACTTTACGGTGCAAAGTCTTTTAATGTTATTATCTCCACTAACTTATACTCTCTCCTTCTTAAAATAATAGCTCTAATTCACAAAAAAATTTTATTTCATATTAATAACTTTATTTTATTTAGTGTAAGTAATTAGGTACTTAAAAAAGAGTACCATAAAGTTGTTTTTTCATCTCTTAGATGTGTGGGTTTTACTATTTAATAAAAATAATTATTTTTTTAAATATAGTTATCAATATAGAACAAATAAAATAATATTTAACTTATAAAATTTAGACATGCAATTATATATTAAGATTAATACAATATTTATATATGTAATTTATAGACGCTATAATCATGAAAACATCGTGCTATAAGCCTATAACTATAACATGCAAGGAACGCTTTTATTTAATAGATATTTTATTATTAATTTATTTAATTTTATATGCATTCTGCTAAGATTTACAACTTTAATCAGGTCAGCCGAATAGCTATTCGGGTTTAGTTGAGTTTTACCGAGTGGCATCTCTATATCAGATCTAATCCAACGGTCCAAAATAAACTTCGAAACTTTTAAATAGTCTATAGCCCCTTGCACGCTCTTTCGGCTTCGGAGAAGAGAAGCGAATGGCGCTCTGCAAATCTCCGCCGTTGAATCCCCCAGTCCTCGATCTCCGCCGTCCATTTCCCTCTGTCTCCCATGATCGAACCGTCCGATGCTCCGCCTCGTCTAGACCCCCCAAAACCATACTCTCAGCCTCCGCGACCGCCGCAGCCGCCGCCGTCGTTGACCCTTCTCCGCTAGTGGCAACCCTCACCACCTTTGCCCCAGCCACCGTGGCCAACCTCGGCCCCGGCTTCGACGTCCTCGGCTGCGCTGTAGACGGCCTCGGTGACCGAGTCACCGCCCGAGTCGACCCGGCCGTGGCCCCTGGCACCGTCTCAATCTCTTCCATCTCCGGCTCTGCCCGCCTCTCCCTTGACCCCCTCCGCAACTGCGCCGGGATAGCTGCCGCCGCCGTCATGCGGGCACTGGGCGTCCGCTCCGTCGGGCTGTCTCTGTCCCTCCATAAGGGTCTCCCCCTCGGCTCTGGATTGGGCTCCAGCGCCGCCAGTGCTGCGGCCGCGGCCGTCGCGGTGAACGAGATATTCGGCGCGCCGCTCGCGCAGTCGGACCTCGTCTTGGCGGGGCTGGAGTCGGAGACAAAGGTCTCCGGGTACCACGCCGACAACATTGCACCCGCGATCCTCGGGGGCTTCGTGCTGATCCGCTCCTACGACCCCCTGGAGATCCTCCGGCTGGAGTTCCCGGCGGGAAAAGACCTCCTTTTCGTGCTGGTCTCGCCGGAGTTCGAGTCGCCGACGAAGAAGATGCGGGCGGTGCTGCCGGCGGAGGTGGGGATGAAGGACCTGGCAGCGAACTGCAGCCAGGTGGCGGCGCTGGTGAAGGCGATCATTGAGGGAGACGCGGGGTTGCTGGGCTCGGCCATGTCGTCGGACGTGGTGGTGGAACCGCGGCGGATTGGACTGATCCCGGGGATGAAGGCGGTGAAGGCAGCGGCTCTGGGGGCCGGGGCGTTCGGGTGCACCATCAGCGGGGCCGGGCCGACGGCTGTGGCGGTGACGGACGACGAGGGGAAGGGGAGAGTTATTGGGGACAGGATGGTGGAGGCGTTTATGGCAGTCGGGCGGCTGAAGGCGGCCGCCACAGTGACGAGGCTGGACCGGGTCGGAGCGAGGGTCATTAGTGATTAATTAATCAATTTTGAGGTAAAATTTGCTGGCTTTTTAGTGAATACTAAATTATGTTAATGCTTTTCTTTGCTAAGATTGTTCATTATGTTTATACCGACTGTAGAGCTTTCTGTTTGTGCACTGAAATGTGGAGGTGTAGTTTCATTTCCACTTAACCGAGGATTTCTAAACCCTAGCTCTGACATTTTTGGCTACCGAGCAGCCATGGATGCTTCTCTGGGTTTAAGAGGTGGCTTTATTTAGATGTTAATGTGGAGAATTATCTTCACTGGTTGCTTGTTTATTGGTGATAACTAAATAGTATGCCATCTGGACCTAGATTTGTTCAACTGCCTGCCTGATATGGATTGAAAGAAGGCCGACCTGTATCAGAACTGTATTTTGCATTTGGTTCAGAACGTAATTCAAACTTACCTAAGCGTAAGAATCGAATTCCAAAACTTTTCTTGGTTGAATGAATAATGTCTCAGTCGAACCCAAATGACAATTCCTTCCTGCCTTACTTAGGATCATACATATGTGTTAATATTATGTATCATATATCTATAATATAAGATAAATATCTTCATTAAATTGCAAGAGATATATGATTTTTACATATGCTAAATATTTTTTAAAAGTAAAAATTTTGGAGACAAACACTAATAAATTCCCTTTGTCCTATAATAATAGGTCCATTTGGTTTGTCAAAATGAACTAATTTTAGTTTATTTTGAAAAACCAAATAGAGCTATTAATTTGGGACAGGGGGAGTATATACACATACACTTACACATGGGATGTGTTTTAAAATTTATATATATCATTAAAATATAATTAAATCAAATATGTAAACATGTCTATATATATTAATTTTATTGTGATATTATGCTAAGATACCCAATAACTCTTTGAAAGTTTGAAACAAAAACTGAGGTCTAAGGAGAGATAACATAATGTCAACTCTTAAGTTTTAACCCAAATTCACAATATTTATAAAAAAGAGATACTCAAACAGTTATCATCTTCATTCCACGTACCGTAGTTTATGTGCATGTACTTCGATTTTTTTGTGTGTTATACCATGGGTCTTTGATTGGGTTTCTTTTTTTTTTGTATATTTGTGTGATTTCTTTGGGTTGGGTCTTTGAGGGGTAAACTTGTAATTTTAAAGAATAAATCATGACCCACTTAGACTAGTATATATTATCTCTTATATTTTCTTCTAGGTTAGAAGATAAACAAAATAACTAAAGGAGAAGAAGAAAGACTAAGCTAAATGCTTTGTACGGAGGTAAAGCAAGGTTAAAGAGGTTTGAGTGTCAAACTCTTGGAAAATGCTTTGGAAACTACATTGTGAAAGTTCAAGTTATTTTTTTTCCAAGGTGGAGGCCAAAAATGGAGATCACATATTTCGTACCTCTCTTTGTGCGATTTTATGTACTCTTTGTGATTTGTTCCTTCATATTCAACCTATTGCACATGTTAATTTACTACCAATTGTATGTGTGGTGGTTAATTCACTTTGGACATTTTGGGAAGGCGTTTGGTGTAGATTTGAAAACTCACTCTATACACCAATAGTCAGTTGTTCAAGGTTCAATAGTAATACTTGTTGAAGGATATTTATTATTATTTAATACTAAAAATATCTTATTATGTGGAATACTTTATATACTAGATATAGTTATTTTTACTTTTTTTTTTTTCGAGCCTGGATCGGGCAAGCATGGGCTCATGATTCACATATTGAAGCTTGAGTTAGAGTTCGAACCTAGCTTCATATTATCAGTTAAAGCCGAGTTCGAGCTTGAACTTTTGAGTTTGGAGCCGAGTTTGAACATTTCGAGTTCAAGCCCAGCAAAACCAATACTCAGCTAGGGTCAGCTCGTTAACATCCTTATGATTGACTTCATCACTCATTTACATTGTGAAGTCCTTCAATTTGTTTGTCCTTGTATTTTGATGTGAAAAAATTTATTTACTTGCACTTCAACTCTAATTCTTCTCCGTTGTCCATTATGCTTCATTAATACCTGATCGGTCCTACAAAATGATTTCTTGATAAACCCTTAAAATTTGACTTCTTTGATGTGCTGCAGAGAGTCTTACATGCGAATTCTGGAGATGCCAATACAATTGAAGTGCTTGAGATGCATCAGAATTTGAGATTCGGGTGATATTGCTTTTTATGTAAATTACCTTGCCAATCTTCTGAAGTTTGATTCGGTCCAGGGGTTATCTGGGAATTAATGTCGTTCCTGACTGATGGGTTGATGCCTAATGCAGCTTTGGTGCTATTCTAGGAACTTATCCTCTGAATCTTCTTGTCTGAATGATCAGTTGAAGAATTTGAGATGCATCAGAATTTGTGGTTCCTATTGTTCGTGTAGTATATTTGCTACTCTTCTGTATGGTCAAGGCTTTAGTTGTATTCTATGTATTAGGGTTAGTTTTGTTAATTATATTTATTCATATTTTGTAATTGGTCCGCCCTTCTCTTAAGTGAGGGTATTTTGGTTTTTTTTGTAATAGAGCTTGCCTAAAGGCTGGTCGATTGTATGGATTTTCGTGAGGGTATTTGGCCAAGTCTTTAGTTGTATTCTATGTATTAGGGTTATTTCTATTAATTATATTTATCCATATTTTGTAATTGGTCCGCCCTTCTTGTAAGTGAGGGTATTTTGGTTTTTTGGTAATAGAGCTTGCCTAAAGGCTGGTCGATTGTATGGATTTTCGTGAGGGTATTTAGGTTTTTTGAAATAGACCTTGCCTAAAGTCTGGTTGACTGAATGGTTTTTCGTATATTAATACAAAAAAATTTAGTCTTCTAAGAACCCTAGTTTTTCACTTATATGTCATGGTTTCATAAGAGGTCTGCATTTGCACAAGTTTTGTATAGAGTGGTTACTGTTCACGTAGCCACTTACTACTCGGGTTAGTATCCACTGGATTTGTTTATCATGGCACTGTTCATTATCATACTATTCATGACACTCTTTGTTGTTGGCATTATTCATCATAGTATTGTTATTGTGGTATTATTTTCATCAATGCTCACCGTGGTATTGTTTTCATCAAGATCGCCATGGTACTCATTATGATACTGGTCACGGAGTACTCTTCGCAACTTATTTTTTTAAATCATTATGGATAAGTTTGAGAATGATGATCCATAATCCATTAGTGTTCGCCTCAATGAAACTAACTACTCTTGTGAGAGATACTATAGCGAATTTTTTGAATGGACGTGGTCTCTGAAAATATGTTACGGTACGTTCTCTAAGCCTCATAAGAGTGGCAAACTCGAGGATTTTGAGAAGGCTAAGGAGGACGGGGAGAAACAAAATTCTAAATTTAATTATAAATTTGTGACCTGGATAAATAACTCTATGGAGTTGTCGATAGGATTCCAATTGGCCAAATTCAAGAGAGCCAAACAAGTTTAGGATTTTATGTTCAACCTAATTATGCTCACAACTACTAGTTGGAAAATGGAAATTCATTTAACTACTTAGGGCAATTTTTTGATCTAGGATTTTCACGCCTTGATGAGCCTTCTCTAGGATTAGTTAGCCCTGATAAAACCTGAAAAACTCTCTACTTATCGAGAATTTTGTGGCTAGCATGAGTGATTATAGCTTACTCAATTTTTTATTGTGCTTCGACTTGGGTTTGAGGTGTTGTGTATGTTGTTACTATAACGAACCCCTCTTCTTACTATTGACATAGCTGACAATTAATTAATTGCTGAAGAGATTTGTCTAAAGATGTATGCCCTTTCTATAGTTTTGCCTATGGCTACCTCTACTTTTCTTGTTTAAGTTTCAAGCAAGCCCAAACAAAATGTAGTAGTGGATGAGTGTAGGACACTGGAAGGTGGATTGTCCCAAATGTTACAACAATCTAGGCATTCTTCATAGCCACCTCCTCCTAGTTATCTTGTGGCATGTCAAAGTGTAATAACCGCGAATTTTTTGTACGATTTTATGCCTCTTAATAAATTTAATTTTTAAGTTTTTAATAATTTTAAATTATTTAGAGGTGATTATTTGGTGAGCATTCTTAAGGACATGAGAGAGCTTTGAAAAATGAGCGTAATAAGCCTTTAATTGCGCAAATTAGACTTCGGGGTCAAAAGTTACCACCATGGGAAACATACTTTATACGGGGGACTCACTGAAAAAGAGCGAAATAAACTACTTTAAGTAGTTTAGTTTCGTAAGGCTCGTCGATACAAGCTCAACGACATTAAGAATATACAAATTCGAGTCTAGAGTATAAAGATACTGGTATTTGAATATATAAAGGATTTTTAAAAAAACATTATATGCATGGGCATAACTGTGCATCACAGGGCAGACCCATGCACTACAGCGTTCATAGGTGCCATGGCACGACACTCAATTGCGAAAACTCTGGCGTGACACTACTATTTTGGCATGCTACAGCCTATAAATGCTAGTTTTCAAGGCTTTTGCAATTCATACTTTATTTTCTCTGTTTTTGGTCATTTTGAATCTGATTTAGTCTATTCAAAAGATGTTCTTGACTAAATTGATGGCCTTCTACGAAATGGAGAGGTTTTTTTAAAATTTGATTACTTCAAAGTAAAGAAACTTTATGAGAGATCCCTTGACCATGTATCCAAACTTATTTTAGCAAATTTTGAGTCGTTTTAAGTCTGAATTGAATCTTTTAAGAGGTGTTCTTACCTAAATTGAGTGTTTTGGACATCATGATGAGATTATTTTTCCAATTAGAGAGCTCTAAAGTCTAGAAAAATGGACGTCTAAGTTTATGGAGTCTGATTCGTCATCTTCAAACTCGCTCGGGAAGCGAGGTAGGGGTTTTTATCCTATCTTATGGTATAAATGTTTACTTTGGTTGTCTTTTGAACTTAATATATATATAACTCTAGCATGCTAAGTATTAGATTTAGTTTCAAGTTATGTTCTATGATTTTTGCATATATGTGACTCACCGAATGGTTATCCGTTGGAGTAGGATATAGATTATATACTATATGTTTTATCATATGATTTTATTGCTACCTCGTATATTCGTTTTATCGAATGGTTTATCCTTTGAATTTGATTATGAATTATACACGTGGTAGTATGTGAGATAGAGAAAATCTAGCTTCACCATTGTTTTAATTAGAAATGACTAAAGTAGGTTTGAAAAACGGTTTTAGAGAATGATTCCTTGTAGAAGGTTTACTCTCAAAATTATTTTTGAAAATATGTATAAGCATGGTGATTGAGTTGCTAAAACGAGATGAAGAAAGTGTAACTATCTCGTTGGACGAGTGACTATCTCTATATTCGTAGTCATTATTAGTGACGATCACATGGCTTGTAGAAGCGAGATTAGGGCTTTTGAAAAGATAAACATTGGAATGAGATGTTTTAAAAGGAAAATTGTCATTTATGAGTCTAGGAACTAAGGATTGTTTCATCTATCCGGAGTTATTGTTGGGCGCCCTGATAGAGCTATGTAGAATAGA
Source organism: Saururus chinensis (assembly GCA_035235625.1). Taxonomy (NCBI): domain Eukaryota; kingdom Viridiplantae; phylum Streptophyta; class Magnoliopsida; order Piperales; family Saururaceae; genus Saururus; species Saururus chinensis. The sequence continues at coordinate 4,877,131 of CP141150.1, forward strand.
TGAGAGCACAATCATAATCGGTTTTGGAATCGGATGCACAGTACACACTGTAGCATGGTTAGCCTCTAACGAATGGAAAAAATCTTGGTTAGCCCCTATCGAAGGGCGAGAACCATTGAGAAGGCTATGCATGCTAGGGTAAGCAATATCATAAGAAGACTTTCTACTCTCTTGATCCTGGCTTCCCATGAGCACGAGTGTCTTTTCTCTCCACAAGCACGAGGTATTTTTGCGATGATCTATGGAAGAGTAAGATGTCACTATTTTGTATCTGCAGTAAAGTCCATTAGATGGAATATGTGTATGAGATACTTGTAGAAAGTCATGAGAGTTTGCAAACCCTAAAAGCATCTTTGACGTGTAGGAAGAAACTCTAGGGGTGGTTTTGGGTGAGAGGCACACCCTATTTTTACAAAAAAAAGTATTATTTATATTATATTTTGAAACTACCATATGTTACTTTATGCTTAATAGTATAAATTCTACTACTTAGTATTTTAAAGTACTCACTACCCCCAGACATTGAAGGACCTGACGAAGCCTAGTATGCGGGTAGAAGGGCATACTTGGGAGTTTTCGAGATGATTTTAGATATTTTTAACCACATTTAAATCATAGTAAAAAGAAAGTTTTATTATTTTATTGGCTTGTGTGTTTGTACACATACGATATATTTCTGGGTAAATGCTATTTTAAAACATACTTATGGTGAGTAGCTCTAGTTGTAGGTCCGGGGAAACGCCGACATATTTATTAAAACTTTTATTTGTGCTTCTAAAAATCCGGGGTGCGACACAAAGTCCTCGTCCCTTTTATCATAGCCGTGAATATGGTTCTTCTAGTGGTCGTCCTCAGCATTTCACTCGTGTATTTAGTAATGGGAGGGGAGTATGATTCTGATATCTAAGTGATCATAGCACATCTACAACAGTTATTGAGTGCTCTTGCTAGTTCTGACATGTCTATTATTGATCTAGGTTTGCCTTTGCATTATAAGTATGTTATTATTGCATGTTCTACTTGGATTTTTTATTTTGGGGCCACCATTCACATGACTTTTGACCTTACCTGTCTCATTGATTTTATTGATTATGATCCATCTTCTAAATATTCTTTACTTCATGTGGCTAATGGCTCTTCTATGCCATTGTCTGGTGTGGGTAAAGTGCAATCTTCATTTTTTGTCTATTTCTAATTTTGCATATTCCCCAACTGACCTTGAGTGTCTTATCCATTAGCCAATTCATTGACCTTGGTTATATGTTATTTTTTCTTCATCTGGCTATGTTGTGCAATGTCTCAAGATGGATATGCGGATTGGGACTGGGCATAGAGTTGGTTGCATTTATGTTCTAGAGCAATTGCATCCTCCTCAATCACATGTTGTTCATTCTACATTAAAAGATTTGAGTTTAGGGAATGAGTAGTCTAGGTTTTATTTATGGCATTCTCGGCTACTGATAATAATGCATTACATAAGAGGGTGGAGAATCTGTAAAGTACAGATCCGTTGCTTGGGGTAGAAGCCACGGTGGTGGCAGCTCTGTAGAGGCCGGGGTACAAAAATGAGTATAATTTTGCGGCTAGGTGAGAGGGTGGAGTCTAGCAAGGTGAGAGAGGAGCAGGGAATTGATGCTAGAATCCAGGAAGCTGTTGGAGAAGACAATAAAACAAGTTGCAAATTCTATGCAGACTATAGGTAGCTGCAGTTGGGCTGATCCTCCTAGTTTCTTACCTGATGTCTTAAAGAAGGATTATATGGTTTATTTACTTTGCGCTCTAATTAATTTACATCTGCAGGCCAAATTTCTCGTGGTTTACTGGATTGAATGATCCTAAGTTATATATTGAAATACAATTGATAAGTTGTTTGAGAACAGCGCATTTACAATCTAGGCCCCTCTCTACGTATGTGAGTGCTCTTGTTATGTGTTAAGAGTATGCCTCATTCCTCTGTATTTTCTTGGTCACAGCTCAGAGGACACCTGCTAGGGTTACTAGCAAACTAATGCTCCATATTGTTGTCACCCTAAAACCCTCCAGTCCAATCTAATTAACCATAATTATAAGTTAGTCATATCTAGGCAGAGTAGTGTCATTCCGGGCATCTGGATTTATGCAGCATGAAGCTTTGGTTATGATCGAGGAAGCATCCTCTGAACTCTGCTAGTCTCTGTGATGAAGCTCCTCCACTGCCCCCCTCGGATATTTTTGCTCGCAATTTAGGTCCCCAATGGTGAATCCTGAGAGATTTATCTGTTAATGCATTGAAAAACTATTATTTTTCTGTTATCATTAAATAAATAAGTTCATTGATTATTTTAAAGAACAACCTATAAAAAATTCTTTTGACCAAAGAACTGGAATTGTTGTGACTTGCACTGATCTACATTTAGCTCATATTTGTGGACTTATCGGATAAAGATACTTACATAGAAAACATGTGATAAGATGAAATATTTATATTTATCAAGCCCTAAACAGGTTATTGGCAATGTGTGTTTTATTAAGCAGTTGAAGCGTAAATTTTGTGAAATGTGTAAAAATTGATCATGCCAAATTACCAATGAAAGAGACGTGATGCTCAACAGCATAATATAGGGTGTAATATAGGTGGGCGCGGCGCATGGAGAATCCATGACTAGATCCGAGAAAGATGTTTTCTCAATAAGATATGCTTGCTCATGATTATGAATTGCAAAATTGCTATTACAGCCAAACTGTGAATGGAAAATGGCACCAGAACCGTTAAATGAGCTCTCTCAAAAATCTTACCGATATTCAACAATGCTGCTCTGGAAGGGTGTCGGTGGTTATGCTGTTCATAGATGTGCTGCTCATAGATCTATCCGGCTTCTTTCTTTTGGACATGCTCTTAGATTCATCCTCTTTTTCGTCCACAAAAGTTAAGAATGTTTGGATGCGCCCAGATCGTGAACTGCCATGGCCTGAGGTTTCAGGTTCTTCACGGTTTCGCTGGATAAATTGGCGAATCATGCCTACGAGGTAAATGGACAGAGCCACTAAACAGGCTAATCCACTTATCAGAAAGAGACCCAAGAAGCTTTTGAGATGGAGCGTGTCCGAATCAATCTCCTGCGCCTGTGAACCACAGGCACTATTTGTCAACCACTTCTCATGGATCCTTTGGAGGTCTCCATTCTCCGACAGTTGCAAAATTGCAGTTGATAGGTCCACGGCCAAAGGTGAGTCCCGCGGGAATGCCTGATAAAAATGGATAAAACGAGGAGCATAAAGGAATGTAAATGCTAAATTGATAGATGATCTGATAAAAAAAACCGTTGCAAAGTTGGCCATTATAAAGTCACAAAATACAGATAGAACCTTTCATATTCTCCCCAAGGCATCCTATTTGCAGGGTTTGGACTTAGAATCAAGTTAGAAGTACCACAAGACCCACAACTAGAGATAACTGATGCTTACTAAGTACAATAAACACCCAATATAAGTAACTATGATTTGAGTATCATAAGTTATTGTCTATATGCCGGCAGAGATTGAAAGTAATCATTTTCTGAGTTTGAGAGTACATACAAATCCCCATCCACTCTTAGTAAACTCCTCGCCCACAATGGTGAATTTGCAATTGCTAGAGAGGAATAGCTGAATGTATGGAAGCTCGTCAACTATAGCAGCAACACCTCCATTTTTAGGCCCAAGATTGAGCGCTTTAGCATATGCTTCTGGCGTGCCAAGAGGTACAAGTCTAGACCTGGGAATGTTTAGCTCCTGGACCAGGTAATTTTCAGCAAAGGAGCCAACTTGAAAGCCAATAGGTTCATTACTTTTTCTCAAACTATCGATCCCTTTTATGGGTGAAGAGAGTTGTTGCACGGTGAGAATTGAAGTGAGACTTGCTGTGTAACTAGATTGAATTATCAAGACCACAAAAAGCCATACAAGCAGCACCATGCGGCCAAGAGTGCTCACTGTGTTTTCTTCTGCAAAGAAAAAGAAAACAGAGGAAAATTATGATGGAGTACTGGAAGGTAGCCAAAAGTCTAGAGAAATTGGCAGTACGAAGAAGCCCTTCACTGACCATCGATGTGAACAATTACCCATTTTTCCAGTTCGAATGTCTTACTTGAGATTACTGATATCTGACAAGTAAGGAAACTTGAATGTGTTGTCACTCATTCTCATTATAAAACTTTCACTGGCTAGAGCACACATATTTTGAGTGATAAGACCATTAGAACATGGATTATTTCAGTATGCATGCACACACATATACGTTCAACCTTAAACACTAAGGAAATGAACAAAGCCATTCAACTTACTATGTGCAAAAAAGGCAGTTGACAAGCTAAACCTGCAGGCAAAGAAGCACAAATATCAAGTTAGACACTGGTAGTCTAATAGAGATGTGAAGTTAAACCATTGGGTGTCTAAATGAATTTTCATTTCCTTTGGGCATTCCAGGAGAGTTTTGGAAACATTTTCAATCCAGAAGAACATTAAAAATACCCCTTAAACCATATAAAAAAAAATTCTACTCAAACTCCATCATTACGTTTTAATACATCCAAATATTAGTTTTCAAACAAAAAGAGAAATTTAATCATAATCAGTGCAAGCAGAAGGACTTTATTGTTGATTATCCTTCTTTCAAATTTCAATATTAAAAAGTAAACCCGCTAATTTATTGATTAGATACACTGGTATCAAACTCATTGGAATTTAATCAACATTTAACTTTCCTTAGTTCTTACCATAACACAGTGATAATTTGCTTTCTAGGGGGACCTCGGAATTCATCATTTATCCTGTGCTCCAGAATCCACACAACTGTTCCAACTGTGAGGAAGAACAACAGCGTAACAAACCACATCTCCCAAGTAAATGGCCGAAGGAAGGACCAGAGACTTGAATCTCTCTTTCTTACAGAGGTCACAACAACGAGTCCTGACTCAATGAATGGCTGGGTAAAGTCTGCAATCCTGGTTCGGTTTGTCACAATTGCTATGTCACCTATGGCTCCATCCAATGCCTGGCATCACATATCAGGAACCATGAAGCAAACTAATTTTTAAGTACATCAACTTTTATCAGGTAAGGTATAAAACACCATAATTAGTCAACAATAAGCCAAAAGGAAAAAAAAACCTACATTAGATACAACTAAATTCACAAGCTCTGAATAACTCGGGTTCTTCTTTCCATCTCCATATGGGACAAATTGATAGGGAACAGCGTAAGGCAACAAGCTCACAGCAGCTGTAAACACATCTATGCAGAAGCCCTTAACGATATTGGCACCTTTCACTTCTGATACAAATTCTCGGTAGCTAACTCTCTTGGGTATTCCAATTCTCAATTCTTTACCATTGTTTGGAAAAACCCAGCCACGAGGTTTTGAAATAGTTTCGCCTGGCCAGATCACAGGAAAAAGTTGTTGATTGGCTGTAGAACGATTAGGTGGCCTTGAGTAGAGTGTTTCAGGAGGAACAGTTGATAAACCCGAATAATTAGACCAGTACCCAACACTACGATGTCCAGTGCCAACTACATTGATGATATCATAAGCAGGACGAACGAGAAAACCATCTTGGTCAAACTGAACTAAACCAGTTAAGCCTACAAAATTTGTTTGTAAGATGTTCTTGCGCAGTTGCTTTCCTCCATCAAAGATGCTCAAAGCTTCAAAGTGCAGGCTTCCTCCCTTTCCACCTTCTAATGTAGAATCATTGGAGAAAGTAACGGTTCCACCTTCATTGAAATACTTGTCAAGTGCATAAGCAATAGTCCATACAGTGTCATATGCATACAGCCCGTAAGCATTCAACCCAAAAAACCCTGTCCCTTCCTTTTTGGTCAATGTACTCCACCTAGAAAGAAAAGCATTTTTCCTTGCTGAATCTGCTGTGTGTTGACGCAAAGCAAGAACTCCCTGCATTGAATCCATCAAGTTAGAGGAAAGGCTGACTGCTGAATCGAGCACCAACGAGAGCCAATCTGTGGCTATCCAGACATATCCTTTGTCCATCATTCCAAGATGATTTGCCACAGATAACACTGACAGTCCCGAATCAGGATTTGCAAGTAATACAATAACCCGAGGCTGCATCAGTGCCACCTTAACCAACAAATCAGTGATGTCATTTCTATCAACACTCCTGTCTGGAGGGATCCCAGCTTTGTAAGAGATCTTACACCTCCTCTCTTCGAGTTTATCACCTAATGCTGCAACCCCGTTCCTCCCATAAGAGTCATCAATGAAGATTGCAGTTACTTGCTTCCAGCCGTAAAACTCAACCAGTTCAGCTATTGCAGCCATCTGAAATAAATCACTCTGGGTTGTTCTAATGAAATATGGGTACTGAAGGGATGACAAGGTAGGGTCTGTAGCTGCAAATGACAAGAGAGGGACATGGAGTTCGTTTGCCACATGAGAGATGACGTGAGCTACTTCAGAAGATTGAGGACCGATTACAGCCACAATATCAGTCTCCATGAATTGTAAAGCTGTTATTAATAAAAAACGAAAAAAAAAGAATACCAAAATACTAGATCAGTGAACCAGCTAGAAGATGTTTTCAGTAAACATGAAATGCAATTGATTTTTTTTAAAAAAAAAGGAAGAAGAAAACAATCAATGCAAAATATGAATATGAAGAACCTTCAACAATGCCAAGAAATTCACTGCAATTGGTGTCCTGTGTAGAGAGAACCAGCTTTGTTCCACCAAGAACACTGGAAATCGAGTTGATATCGTCTATTGCTGCATTAATGGCCACCTTTGCAGCTCTTCCAATGGTAGAGTTGAAGGTGAAAACCGCTCCAATATGCACATTAGCAGGCCTTGCAGACACATTTCCAGCAGCCTCAGCTAAGAATAATCCGAAACAGAATACTACCAATGCCACAAACAGAGTAAGCTTCATTGCGGCAGTTAAATGGCTATATTTACCGACTCGGGCAATTCTTCTCAGAATGAAAACGAACCCACATCTGAAACTGGACAACGAATGAAGAAAGACCCTGAAATCCAAAAATTATTTACTTTGCAAGAGCCACCAAACAGTAGAATCAAGGATAATTTCAACAGAATGAGATTTTTCAAATTAAAAATTGATTCTTTATGCTTCCATTGAGAAAACAAGATCTCTCAGAACTATAAGAATGGAAGTTTTGGGGCCCATGCTATCTAAATGTAGATTTGACAGAAAGTCCAACAGCAAATTAAACTGAAAAATGATCAAACAATACCACACGGATCCAAAAGCTGCACATATCTCAGTCTTCCGGGAATAGTACCCCACTGAGCTTGCACCAAGCTCATTTGCAAAGGCTAGAAGAGCTCCATGTAGTAGAAGTGAGAGAACCGTATTACTTTTGGGATGACCAACTGACGGAGAAGATGTGTGAAGGCGAGAAGAATCGCGGGAAAATGCTCAATGCTGCAAAAAAGAACTCATCCACAAAAATGAAGGCAAGTTAACAAGGAATGGTAGCAGTTCTTTACTTGGTCCATCGCTCTCAGATGCTGACAATGGAATAAAAGTGGCGTTTATGCGTGAAATTCACTATACTTGTTATTCCCACGAGCTTTTCTGCAAGACAGAACTATGCCCGCCATTTATATGATAACTACGATTTCATAGGTGAGGCTGTTTGGGCGTTGGATATTATAAGAACGAAGTGGAATTTTTTTTAGAATTAATTCTAAAATTTTATCGCATGATAACTACGATTTTATAAGCGGTGGAGCTGTTTGGGCGTTGGATATTATAGCGAAGTGGAATTGTTTAGAATTAATTTTAAAAATTTACAGCCATTTCATATGATAACTATGATTTTATAGGTGGTGCTGTTTGGGCGTTGGATATTATAGATGCGAAGTGGAATTTTCTAGAATTAATTTTAAAAATTTACAACCAAGTCATTCGTATGATAACTATGATTTTATAGGTGGGGCTGTTTGGGCGTTGGATATTATAGCGAAATGGAATATTTTTAGAATTAATTTTAAAAATTTACGGCCAAGTCATTCATATGATAACTACGATTTTATAGGTGGGGCTCTTTAGGCTTGGATATTATAGTGAAGTGGAATTGTTTAGAATTAATTTTAAAAATTTACATGTTTAGAATTAATTTTAAAAATTTACAGCCAAGCCATTCATATGATAACTACGATTTTATAGGTGGGCCTGTTTGGGCGTTGGATATTATAGCGAAGTGGAATTGTTTAGAACTAATTCTAAAAATTCATAGCAAAATGTGAATTATAGTTAGTAATAAAAAAATTTAAAATAAATTCAAATGTCGTGTTAAAGTTAATTTTTAAACTTTAAATTAAAATAATTCACTCTTAAACTCAAATATGCATATTCTTAATACTATTACGCTCATAAATTTAAGCTCTATTAAACAAGATCCCACAAAAGTAGGTAAATTTAAATTTTTAAAGTAAATTATACTTATATGACATATTTTTAAGCCTCAAATTGATATGAGAAATAACCGTTGAAAAATAACAAAATTTATAATTTTAAAATGTGGGCTGAGAGCCTGAATTAATAGAATCACCTCACGAAGTAATTCGGTGATTCCGGCCGATTCTAGCTTGCAACGGCTTGGAATCAACTTTTTGATAACATTTTTAATTCTACCCACTTTCTACACATAAACATGATTTCAATAATTTAAGCCAAAATTAAAACTTAATTAATAGAATCTTATAAAAATTTCATACACAAATAATCATGAGCCTAGCGTAGCGTAAAAATGCACGAGAATCATTAATATTTTAAATCAATGACATGCACGCTAAGACACATTAGCATTATTAACTTTGACACTATATGCTAATTTTCTGAATTATAGTTCATATGGATTCCTTAAACTAGCAGGTTCACTATCCAGCAAGAAACATAAAAAATGTCTATTATCAAGTTTGACTAATTGAGTACTAATGTCTTGTCAAGTGCCTCTTTATCTGCCTTTACTCTCTGAAGATTAAAATGATTAAAATGTGCAACAGCCTGTGGTGCAAAAAAGGAATATAGGACTAATCCTTATGCTTAAAGCCTGAAGACACTTATAAGAAGTTGTAGCAAACAAAAAGATTACAAGAAGACATTAATAGACTTTTGTTACTAATATATATGATTAGTCTGGTTAGTCTGCACGCACCTTGCTTGATGATTTAGATTGCGGGGCTATTTACTCGGGGGAAGGCAGGTTGTTTATAACCCGGCCCCTCTTGAATATTGCATAATCAAATTTCAATCTAACCGTGCAAATTGAGTCCAAGCATTCACCCCACAAGTGAGCTTGGGCTCATGTTAAATTTTTCATACATGATAAAATTTACTGTAAATTTTTTTTTTGTAACAAGTTCAATATCAAGCAACAGTTGAGCCATTAATAGGGGAAAAAAATGGTCATGGGGCCAAGCCAAAAAACTTAACACAGTGAGATTGTACTAATTATGGCTGAAGCCTATAAATGGCCATATCTATTTTTTTCAAGGTCACATTCTGCACAAGTTCATAGTGCTTACTCAAAACTCTAGAAAGACTCAAAAAGAGCAAACGCATGGCGGTGACCTGCACCCCTCTTTTGAACATATCAGCAGATTCCAACAAATGCCATGGCCAAATGGAGGTCCAACTTGTAAGTCATTAAAGACACACAGTTGGGATGCCACAGTGGGGGCACGGTGATATGCAACTAGGCTACTTTATCTGTACCTTCACAGCTGTGATGTGAACATTTCAGCGGGCATAGCTCTAGAGGTTGTGATCAATCTGTTGATTGTGATGCATGGTGGTCTTGGGGACATTTGACAAAGTGGATACTGAAGGACCAATGCTGATGGGCACACCAATCTCAGATTGGATAGAGACACACTTGTGGGAGAAAAGAGAACGAGGAAATAATGAAAAGGTTGTGATAACAAGAAAGGCTTGAGCTGCACCACCAATGTCATTTTGTGGCACCAACAAAATACGGTGGAGAGGATCACGTCTGGTGAACTAAATTGTGGCTCATTACTTCTTCTAATGCACAAGAATGCAATAGAAAATGAGAAATTTCATGCCATAAACTGTGTTTAGTACCGTTGAAGCCGTCGGATCATGGCACGCCTTATATGATCTGATGGCACCCAGCACTGACCATGTACTGAACACGCATTATTTGGACATGGGGCTTATCATTATTCAAAAATAGATGTATCTACCGATAATGATCCTATGTGGTTGGCAAGGGATGAGCAAGTTATTTGTTTTTGTTTACAACAAAGCACTTAATAGGCCTTGATATTTATTAAACAACTAGCAATATATGATAAAACAGAGTTGTTTATATGAGCTTGGGCTCTTGCACTATAAGGCATCGTCAGATTTCGATCCAATGATGCACATAATTTGGGAGAGATTAATTTTTGCCTTTTTATACTATCAAATCTCAATACGATGACTCATAATACCTGAGCTCATGCTTACATGCAAAAGCAGACTCATATAAACTTTTTTTGTTAAAAAATTAACACTCAAAATTGGCATCAAGAGAGTGGAGGCTTAGTGAGTCAAATACAAGAATAGTGGTGAAGGGTGAAGTTAGCTAACTAATTACTTTGTTAATAGATAGGACAAATTTTTACTAATCCAAAGCTAGTAATAAGTCGTCGTATAGCTGCAACAATACATGAAATTTGGCACAGGGGTTACATCCCCATAAGGATCATGTCAATTAGGATATTAGAATCACCTTGTAAATTTATGTGGGAGTGATTAAAAAACTTCCCCAAGAGTAATCCCACATGACATATTAGCCTCATTAGCAAGAGCATGGGGCACGGACTTGAGTGCCCATGGTGTAGAAAAACTGGGAATTAGAATCCCTGTAATATGGCTGAGGTTGTTGCAAGAGAAGGAGAGCCTCAGAAGGCCTCATCAAAATTAATGAGAACCCAATGGGGCGGGGAAGGTTACTAGGAAATGAGAAATTTCTGCTTCCTAACTAAGGACGACAATTGGGACAGAAGATTGTGTTAATGGCGGCAGTTAGCTAACACTGTATAAGCTTAGAATATAATGGTTTGCATAGGGAAGAGTTTTTCTTGTTCTTTGCTGATAATGAGTCTAGCAAAATACACGTGGGAGCCTTTTGTCCACAAGATCGATGATACATATATTAATATAGTGTAAATTACACGCAAGAGCCTTTCATCCACAAGATCGATGATGCACATGTTAGTATATCTATTATCAATTTTAAATATCAACAACTCCTATTATATATGTACGACTTAAGTTATGTTTATTGTCAGTAACATGCACACATATATAGTTGGGGAACTGCCAAAGTAACCAGATAAGGATGTGGCTATGTTCCAACTTCAGCCCACCCTGGCCCAACCTGATTTTAGCCCTAATCACGGCAAGTTAATAGAATTAGGTAGTGTAGCATCGTTGACAAGGCGAGTCCAAATTGTGCAAAAGTATTGGCAGAGAAGAAAAGGATGGACAGTGGATTCATTTCATGCAACAAAAAATAAACCAAGTTATGCCCTGTTTAGGGGGCAATTTAGAGTTTAAGAAAAATATTTCTCCTCCAACTCTCATAAAGTCAGATATTTACCCTAGTTTGATATTTGAGTCTCGTTTATATGAGCCCGGGCTCACGTGCGCCTACGTGCACCCGGGCTCATAGGGCCATCGGATTTACAACCGGCGGCCCATAATACTCATAGGGCATTTAAACCCGTGAGTGTTATGAGCCGCCGGATGTAAATCCGAAGGCCCTATGAGCCCGGGCACACGTAGATGCGCATGAGCCCGGGCTCATATTAAGATATTTTACACTTAGAAAAAAAATTTAAAATTTCTTTTAAATAGGCCCATAATCGTGATAAAATATTAAGTATCAGATAGGGTAAGAACGTGGCATGCTTACTCTCATTCATTAAAACTTCTCAAAACAAAACAACATGGAAAATGTTTTTCATCTTCTTTCCATTTAAAAACATGCATGGATATTAGTCCAGGCCCATTGCTATTTGGGCTTTCGGTCAGACGGAGGGATATCGGACAAAGCCTTGTCCATGACCACATATTCGGACACGAATAATGTTTGACAAACAATTATAATTGACGTTGCATGCCCATGCAAATCTTCTACTAACCATGCCCGGCCGCCGGCCAGTACTCCCGTGCAGCCGACATGCCCTTCTAGGTCGAAGCTGACCTTAAATGACGCTCCTTCGAACATGAAGTCCTGGTTCCGCCCCGGTAGTCGTGCGGTGCTGGTACATGGCAAGGACGGACATGTTGGCCGAGCGGCGGCGCCGGAGGAAACCACGGCCAAAGCAACATGATTCCTCCGGCTCCGGCCGCAACTACAGCGTCGCCAACCCGGGAGCTGGCAGCTTCTGCGCCAGCTACCCGACGAGCCGCTGCCTCGCCGAGTCATCCATCGCCATCGAATCACAGCCTAGGCGACAAGCGTAGAAGTTCTCAACCGTCGATTCCCTCCCAACTGCAGAAACCGACGGCTGAAGATCGTAATCCGGATCACCCGGTCAACCTCCCAGCCTCCAATAAATAACCGCCACGTGCCGGTGATGGTCGGGTATAAAGGAGAGTCCTTGGCGGGTTTCGCTTCCGGCAATTTCTCCAAAGCTGAGAGCCTTTTTCTCAAAATTCCCGGCGACCTTCTCGGGCCATTTCCCACCATCCCCACGAACACCAGAAAGATAACTCACATTTTTAGGCAAGTTGCCTCTTGGGAATTCGCTGTTTTTCTCTTCATTCCCACGATTATTTATTGTTCCAGTTGTTTATATCTCTCGCTGATCGGATTTTCAGCAAAATTTTCGCATTTTTTTTGTTGCGATTTGGTGTATTTTGGCCGCAGTTTTCTATCGCCGATTTGTCTTTTTTTCTAGAACAAAGGTTTGTTGTTTAATTCTGTTTCAGGTGAATTTGTGAATACTATCCGTTGTTGTGATGAATTTGAGAGAAAAGCTGGGAACTTGATGATTTTTGGTTTTGAGGAATTGTGATTGAATTGCGATCTGTGGTGTTTTTTGGGCGCGTTTTGCATCTTGGATTGTCGGAATTGGGTGGTTGAATTCAGGGGAGTTTGTTCTGAGTTGTTTGAGTGTTTTTGTGTAAGTTTGCGTTTTGGGTATGTTTTTTTGTTTTGAGATCATTATGAGATCATTGAATGTTGAGAAGATGAAAACGGGAAGAGATTGGAGGGTTTGTGGGTGGATGACGATTGAAAGGTGTTAGTTGTTTATAGTTTGGATGGACGTTTTCTGTTGAGATGCTAGTCTGTGGTGATTGTTGTGGGGGATTGAAGGAATTAAGGTGACTTCATGGTGTTGAATTGAGGAGCATCTGGTTGTGAGGATTAAAAGATTTGAGCATTAATTTTTGTGAAGAGATGAGTATTAATGAGCAGTGGTTTTTGAGTTGCATAAGGGGGCATTAAAGGAGATGCTGAATTAGGGATTGTTGGTAATTGGCGCTTGTGTTGAATTAAGTTAATTGGAGCAAGGTTGTGCTTTTGTTGGATTTAGTTCAGATCTTAAACAGATTGAAGGAAATTAGTTTTCTGCTGTCGGGATTCTGAGAAATTCGGCGAAATTGGGGATTGGGTTTAGTTTCGATCACTTGGGAAGCTGTGTATTTATGCTTTTTGGAAGAAAAATGGCTGCAGGGACAGATTTCTCGCCGCCCTTCACTGTGCTGGAAGGTGGGTATAAGGACAATGGGTCCTCCTTGGATGAAGAGAACGCTGAAACATTGCAAAGCTTAAAGCAGATGAATGTTGGTAAGCCACCACGGCATATATCGATCATGAGGCATTGCATCAGCAGCACTCGGCTGGTGTCTGAGCCTGAATTGGTGAGTCTGATTAAGATTCAAGATTTTATTTCTTAAACTTCATCGATTTCTTAATTGCTTTAACTTGGAATAGATCGTTCATAATGTTGGAACCATGTATCTTTTTTGTCCTTTCGGAAATTGATAAAGAATTAAAATGTGGCTTGCTTCTTCTCTTAATGTAGGATATGGATGCTGGTTTTATTGGTGCAAAATCACCTTCAGAAGTGCAGTCGAACTTTTTACCTATTTTTCGTTCCGGCAGCTGCTCAGAGATTGGACCTAAACAGTATATGGAAGATGAACACATTTGCATTGATAATCTCGTGGAGCATCTCGGAGCAAATGCTAGATTTCCATCGCCAGGAGCTTTTTATGGGGTTGGTATCTACGCTCATAATTATGTCGTTTTGTTAATTGAATAGGACTTTACGAAGCATTTTTTTTTATTGATAGTATGCATTTACGAAACATAATTGGTCTAGTTAAATACGGAATTTTGATGTTCCTAAAAAAGACATTTAAGCAGATATGTGATTTGTATCTGCATAATTGTCTTTGTTAAGAACATCAAAATTTCGTATACATCTAGTTCATAATTATGATATACTGATTTGGAATATTTTTTACATTTAACGCCTTCTCATCCTTTGGTGGATTATGGGTAACTGCATATATCGCCATTTTTTATTTTGGGTTTGGAGCTTCCTTGAGGATGGCAATTTTGATATGATGATTCTAAGAAGTGAAGGGCGTAAGCACTTGTATCTTATGGGATGGATAACATTTTTGCATTTTATGTGATCAGGTATTTGATGGCCATGGTGGTGTAGATGCAGCATTATTTATCCGAAAGAACATCCTTAAATTTATAATTGAAGACTCTCACTTTCCCACTTGCGTGGAGGAGGCCATCAAAAGTGCATTTGTGAAAGCAGATCATGCTTTTGCCGACACTCGTTCCCTTGACAGCTCCTCTGGCACAACCGCACTGACAGCTCTCATTTTTGGAAGGTAATAATTGGTGCTGATTCAGCTTTTGTTTCTTTAGAGAAGACTTTTATAGAACTCACAATGAGAAAGCATGCTTTCGGACATGCCTATGCCGAAGCACAAAGTGCTTGTAGTTTATTTCAAAAAATTAAGATGAGCGTTCACACTCCCTTTTGCACCTTATGATATGATATTTTATGGTTCCTTTTGCACCTTACATTTTCCATTATATTTACAATAAGGATGAGAAAGCCGAAAACCGGTAGCAATTACATCAGTTATGACTTATGAACCTCCCATGTGGATTAAAGATTATCCTGTGGACTGAACGGGGAATAAGATGACATTGTTTTTCCGCTTGATCTGTTTTTTTCCCGCGTTTTTGCATCTTGACGAGACAGCTACGCAACCAATTCAGAACAATAACTGCAACGCCATTAATGCATGGAAATTATTTGCTATAGTTTTCTTATAAAGCGTATGAAAGATCCAGTTGGCGCTGTATAGCCTTTTGCTTCCAACCTTCGTATTAAATGAAATATTGCTATCTTTCTTATTCTCTTTTTTTTGTAGACAGAAAAATGTGCGTAGGCAATAAATATGTGCTAATTTTGCATTAAAAGTGCGTTAATTAGCTTCTGCGGAAGAAGGATAGACAAAATATTCGTGTGGTTGGCGGACACTTTAAATTCACGTTCAGTTAAAATGTGAGATATTGTATGGGAAGAGCTAATGCAGTTCATTTACTTCTTACATGTATGTGTCCATATATATATATTACTGAGGATCGCATTGAAGTTTTCTGTTATTTCTTTTGGGGTTGATGTCAGGCAGACCATCAATGAAATCCTTTAATTATGATAAATTTCTTTTGTGATGTGATGAAATAATTGTCTTCGCTAACAGTCTATGTTAACTCAAGTCTCCAACCAAATTCTTTCTATGCAATCCAGGACAATGCTTGTTGCCAATGCTGGAGACTGCCGTGCTGTATTGGGGAAACGAGGTAGAGCAATAGAATTGTCTTGTGACCACAAACCCAACTGCAGCTCTGAGAAGCTAAGAATTGAAAAGCTGGGTGGAGTCGTCTATGATGGCTATTTGAATGGCCAGCTATCAGTAGCCCGGGCTATTGGGGATTGGCACATGAAGGGCCCCAAGGGCGTGGCTTGCCCTTTGAGTGCAGAGCCGGAGTTGCAGGAGGCTGTTCTTACTGAGGAGGATGAGTTTCTGATACTCGGTTGTGATGGTTTATGGGATGTCATGAGTAGCCAGGGTGCAGTGACTATAGTGAGAAAAGAGCTCATGCTTCATAATGATCCCAAGAGATGCTCGCAAGTGTTGGTGAGGGAGGCACTCAAGAGGAACACTTGTGACAATCTGACAGTGGTAGTAGTATGTTTCTCACCTGACCCACCTCCTCGGATGGAGATTCCTAAATCCCGAGTTAGGAGAAGCATATCGGCTGAAGGATTGAACTTTTTGCAGGGGGTTCTGGACAGTAATTCTTGAGCGGGATATGCTTTACGTGGACGTGTATAAATGGTTCTTGGCATGGACAGTGGAGGGGGTGCATTATTAAGGGGGCCTTGGCTGACATTTCTGAAATAAAATTATATAGGAGAGGTTTCTTTAGGTTTTCTTGTGAGCCATGTACATCAGAGGGATCAATTTGATTTGTTTCTAGGTAGTCATTAATTGTTTTCAGTTGTAGCTCCACGAATAAGTTTCTTTCAAGCTCCAATACATGTATTTGTTGTCTAATATGTAATCTTGATAGTCGTCACTGATTTGCCGTTTAGGCAAAGGTTTTTTCTATTTTTATAATTTCTACTCGGATGCAGCAGTCAGTATGAGTAATGCAAATGTTAATCTTGCCGGTGATCTGCAAAGGCTGCAAGAACTAGTGTAAAATGGACAAATATCACAATATTTGATTTATGGAAAAGTTTGTTGAACTCAGGCTCACATGTGTCTATGTGAGCTTGATCCAACGGTACAAGGGGCAGAAACACAGAAACCAATATGACCCTGAGTTATATCTGCCATCAAATTTTACATCCGAGCTCAATGGGACTCTATTATTTGAGCCATATTTTTGTCTATAATGCAATTAGCATTTCGTTGCAGACATAAAGAAACCCACAATTATGAGCTAAAAGAATGTTATGTGCGCTTGCAAACAGGAATACTTTTACTGTAGGGCTCCATGCTTAGACTCACATGCATAAAAAGGTCATATTAATATAGATAAGAGTATCGATAATTATAAAAATTAATATATATTAATAATATGTTTGATATATATCAAAATAAATATAAATATTTTTATAAATATAAAAAAATATTATAATTAATAATATATTATTATAATATTTTTTTAAAGCATAATAAGACAGTATAATATTATATTAATTGATACAAATATTTTAAAATTAATTTATTTAAAACTATACATTATTATGCTCATTGTCCCATATAAATTATTACGCAGTCTTTCTCAGTACCTTAAAATTAGTTAATTTTAAAAATAAATAATATACTTAATATAACTCTATATTATATATTTAAATAAATATATATTTATGAAACACTATATGTAAAAAAATAAGTATGTAAATTGTATGAACCTACCCGTATTGATCTCATATAACTTTAAAAATATTATTTTTAATATAAAAAAATTAAACTTTTAAAGAAGTCGGGTTTGAATTGTATTTTTGTTTTTAAGGAAAAAAACTTTAAAACAAAAATTTCTCAAAAAAAAATTAATTTTTAAATTAAAAAAATATTTTTTTAAATAATGTATCGATATGATATGGCCGATACATATCATGGATACGTGTAGGGGCATATCGCACCTCATACCATATCGGTCTCGACCGATACGGGTACGCATCGGCCAATACGGCCTTCCATGGTTGCATATATGCCTCCAAGCGTACACATCATTTACTCTTTTTTTTAACATTTACTCTTAGGAGTTATATAATTTTAGGACAGAGAATGTGACACATGACAACACGGAGATTCACTTTTTCCAATTCACCAATCTAATCAAAGGCTATTGGTGTAGAGAAAATAGAGTCCCACTTAGAACATTTGTCTGTTATGCTAGATCATCACTAATGTAAATGTGTATACAGATAGGGAAAAGAAGAAAAATTCTCCATAAATGTAAGTTACCAACAAAAATCCCAAGAACAACTTTGGAAAGTTTTTGCGTCAGAGATCCTTATCCAAGCTGTAATGGGTGACCAGATATGGAAATCCACAAGTCAGTCCATGGCCAACAAATATATATCTTCAGAAAGATTCTGCTGTTTATAGCTTACGCAAAATTTGACTCTTAAAAGGCGTCAATTATAGGTACCTGGATGGGCTGCAGTGCTTGCTGAGGTCCTCACACAGAATCTTTTTGACTTCTCCTGGCCTTACAGATCCTTTTCTTATTAAGCCCGTCAGCTGGAAAGGAAGCAAGGATACACAACATTGGGAAAGTATTGAAGCATGGGTTACATATATAAGCAATAAGAAAATATACATGACGAAACTAGAAGCAAAAAGTTTGTAATTCGTAAGC
Organism: Saururus chinensis; assembly: GCA_035235625.1. Classification (NCBI taxonomy): domain Eukaryota; kingdom Viridiplantae; phylum Streptophyta; class Magnoliopsida; order Piperales; family Saururaceae; genus Saururus; species Saururus chinensis. The sequence goes on from CP141150.1 coordinate 4,895,572, forward strand.
TTATTTTGGTCGATTTATATAGTCTATTCCTGTACACAAGCTACAGTTTCTGACATTACATTTGGCTGTTTATGTATTCACTCCTGAGTGCTGAACTCCTACTTTTAACTTAGTGGTGATTACAACGGCAACTAAATCTTCATAACCAGAAACTCGTTATTCATAGACTACATACTAAAGGTTATGGCATGAACAAGTTGGTGATTAACCCGCGATCCTCATCACTTACCATGCACAAAGGCTATTCAATTTAATAGAAAAACAAGTTTCACCTACTTGGTTATTTATTTTTCAATCTCAGAAAATTAGTGTAAAACACTGTTTATTTTTAATAGACAGCTGGAAAAGAATATTTGTTGCAAATAGTGAAAAGGCAGTAACAACTAACCTCATCTTCGGTTTCCTCCAGCAGCCTGTGCAGTAACACCAGATATGTCAAGTATTGACAAGAAGCACTCCAAAATGCTCATGTATGCACAGAATGTGTAAATTTGATGCAACCATGATGTGATAATTTAAATTTCTTAAAAACCCAATTTTCTTTAAAATCTGCCATCTTCAAGATCATGGTGCTTTAAGAGCAATTTGATAAAATACTCAGAAAAATTTGCAAACAATAAGGCTCCTTTTGTTCCTATTTGATGCTATGAGTGTATATAGTATTTGGGAAATACAAAGCAACAACGAGTCTATGGGTAGAGGCAGGAAGGTGATTGCAGCATATAAATATAGGTAGAAAGCGGACTTGTTAGTGGTCATGGACTCATGGTTGGGTCCTGGGAAGTTGCTTGCCAATGAGCAATAGAAAAAAATATGGCCCAGAGATGAAACATAAAAAAACCTGCCAAAGATTGTTACTATTGGGCAATACAGTTGACCCTCAGTATCAGTTAATACAGACATCTACTGATGATTGCCTCTATTTTTACCAATAAGCAACACTTTGTTCTTGCTAAGACACACTTCCAAATAGGAATGGATGAGAAGGCAGTCATTCCTAGTTAAAGAGGAACTGAGTAATGTGGTACAGCAAATTTTCCGAAAACAAGCAATCAGATGTGCCAACAGCTGGCTTAATCAAGATCCATTGTGGAGCTCAGGAGCCATGACAGTAAAGAAAATTTATCCCAATGTTGTATTTCTGCAGAGAATAAATTATATATAAGAACAAATGTAATTGCAAAATGTGTTAAGGGATTACACCCATTTCAGCTATAATTTTAATGTATCAGACATACTTTGCTGCATAATTCATATATATGTCTTTCCTGGCTCATCTGCTATGTAAGAAACTTATAGCTTCATAAACCCTTGTTATAGTAGCAGATAGCACCTAAAGCAGATGATGATTTTATTATTTTGTCGCATCAACGAAAAAATGGGGTTTTAATAATTTGGTATTCTATAAGAGAAATTGAGCGCATTCTTCTACATTGTCCTAGAGATGCTCAAAAGAAAACTGTATGTAGCTTCTACCAAATTAAATAACCCCAAATGATGTAAGAGTTGGTTGTGGGCTTCTTACCTCCCACAATAGGTAGATATATCTTTTGCATGAGCCTTTGCTTCTCTTTTTTCATCTATTACATGGAAAAATAATTCTCACTGAACACTAAAACAACTTAAAATGCATATTATAAAATTCTTAGGTGTCTAGTGCAGGTACATAGACTTGAATGCAAGACCCTATTTTTTAAAACTGATATAAATAGAAATAAACAACAATAGCTTATACGCTAGAAACAAAGTTGACTACAAAGATTACTGAACTTAAGGCTTGAAGAAATTCATACCAGCTTCAAGGCCATCCCATGAATCTACCTTCACCCATTCTGGTTCAGATGAGTTGAACTGAAAAAAGAAGTGCATTTGGGTAACAAAAATAAGTTCCAACAGATTGCCAATGATAGAAAATTTCATAAGAATTAAACCTGACCAAACTTAAATAATCACCTCTTCAAGCGTGTAATCTAGCATTTTCTCACAAAGATCATCCAGAAGTTCAACAGCTCTCAACTCACTAACTCTGGTAAAAGTAAACACACATAAAATAAGTAATCACATAAAAATAACATTAGCTATTTGTTCCTATTCAAGTTCAATTTTCTGTAAAAGATGTAAGTTCTATCACAAAAGTCCCTTGTAAATCCTTGCAGGCCATTTCCCCCAGCAGACCGCAGATTGATTTTAAATCAACACAAGGCTCAAAGCTTTGATGTCTTACCGGCATTCATTAACGAATTCTGGTTAGCAACGAGCTAAATATGCATATCTTCGTAACATGTGTTGATTTATCATTCCCATCTGATGGTAACCTTTTGAATGGTTTAAAACTATAGTTCAATCTCTTACCAATATTGCACTATTCTTCTTTTAATTTTTGTCTGTTTTCTTCCCACTTTAGTTAGTCCAAGCTCTAGTTCCTATATTTTAGGTAAAAGGATTCTTACCAAGTTGACGAAGGTAGAAAGAACAATTCACAGGAAAGAAAAAGAAGCCAACAGCAAGTTTGGTTATTGACAAAACAACATCTAGGAAAGAGCTTTTATTACCAACTGATACCTGTAGTCAATTACTTTTCCTTCGCGTTGGCCTTTGGAGTCTAAACGATGTCTCATGTCCAAATGGTTTCTTGGTTTTTCCTGAATTGAAATAATTATGACGATAAGAAGAATGCTAACATAATAAAACATGATGTGAATGCTATATTCCTGAGCTTGCATACAACAACTAATTTATAAGGAACTGTGAATGAAGACATTCAGAAGGTACGAATTCTTACATTAGATAGTCCAATCTCTAGTTCCGACTGCAAATAGATCAGTACATCAGTCAGAGCCCAGGTTCATCTACAAAAGCTAGCGTGCAAAAGGACAAAGAAAGAAGTAAAAAGCGATACATCATACAAAGAAACAAATCTCAACAATTGATAGGAAAACTAAAAACCTCCCCTCCACCACAGCCACGAAAAAAGTTAGAATTTAAGGATAGCAACAAGACACGAACTATCAAAAATACAAATTTACACTTCAAGACAAAAAGAAAACACATAAAAACTCCAAATTACATACAGAGACACAAAACACTTAGCTATCCATAAACTAACAATGACGCTAAAACCCTGAAAGAACATTCGACGAGTCCATCGAAGCTTCAAACTATAACCCCCAGCTACATTTATATGTGCAAACATATTAAAGAATCGAAACGTAAATAAAAACAATGGCTTTCATTAGATTGACCCAGAAGTTCAAGCCAATAAACTAAAAAACACACGTTGCATTCTCCAAATTCCAAACTGGCACACAAAAACTTCGTTTCTAATGCACAAGGGTGGCATTTGCAGGTAACAGTTCCAAATGAGAGGAGTTCGAAGAAGAGGATCAATATAGATTCACATTACCGCGACGGCAGTGCAGGCGGCACATTTGTCGTCGACACAAGCGGCGGAAGCGAGAACGGAGAAAATGGCGACGACCCAGATGAGGAACTGGGCTGTCTCCCTCGTCTCCATGCTCAGATTTCTCTCCCAGCCTGCTCTCCCCTGCTTCGCCACCCCCGGCCGGGATCTCTTGCCTGTACGTCGTCGTCCGGGCAGTAATGTAAGCGCGTGCAACAGAAGCCAGTTATACGCCGTCCTGAAGTGCGCCACGAATGTTCCACCAATTGGATTTTGCCATGTGGCAATGTGCACCGATGGCACGTCTTTGCAAGACACGGGCTTTATAACTCTTATGCCCAGTTCATTAACCCCTTTGACACGGACGGTTAGCATGAACCGGGTTCATATAGGCAGGGGGTCGAACCGGTATTTTATGCCGGTGGGGCCAATAAAGAATAGGTCATTTAAGGTAGGGCATTGAGTTAACCCGCCTTAGAGAAACTGAAAAGCGTGCCGATGGGCTTGTCCTCCATTAAATAGTCGGCATATAAGGCTTGTTTATATCTATGTTCGCTAATAATTTATTTATTAATATTTTATTCGTAGATAAAGTCTTTTTTTTTAGTAAATATAATTATTGTTTATAAATATAACTTTTTAAATAATTGGATAAATATTAAAGTGATTAAAGAGAATAAGAGAAAGTGTTGATGACTTTGACTTAGTAAAACAGTTAGGGTGAGAATATCTGAATTAAATAACTTAGTATATTTATAGTATAAACTTAAATATATCATCTTTTTTATTTATAGTATTATTATGGGATAAATTAGTTTATTTTAAAAGGCTAAATAGAGTTGTAAATGTGGGACAAAATAAATATTTAATAATTAGTTTTAAAGAATAATTTAAATATAACATTAATATGATTGTATTTAAATTATAAAAAATTAAGTATAAGAAAATGATGCTAAAGAATGTTATATAGAAATAAAAATTATCTTTTATATAAGATTGTACATTGTCTTTAAAAATTAACAAGACCTCAAACAAATGGTTGGATTAGGTATTTGTCTATGACCGTATCTGGAAATTAGCAAAAAAATAATTCGACAAAATACGACCATAGACACCTCGGAGAAGGCCCGAATGTCTGACCATGAACGCCTATGACCACCCTTATGCATGGACCATGCCCCCTATTGTCCCAATGTAGGTTCGCCACTGCATATATGTGTGTGAAGATATCCATACGAAGTTATTTGATCTGATTGGATAATACGTCATCTGTGTTAATAGAGGAGGTGGGTAGGCGATTCAAACCAGCTTACCCTTTGAGTAATATATACTATTTCATCAAAATTTGACAGCTCATAATATTAAAGTTTATGTTGACGCATTAGTTCATACACACGAGTCAAATTGATATGATAAGTGATAACTGGTAAGCTTAGGCTAAGGTACAATTTGGTTAATTTGAATACCCGTACTAGTCCTAAAATGCTTCTTACCCATTCAAATATGCCTCTTTTCCATTTGGAGTATGTGACATAGATCTTATGCATTTATTTTAGCTTATTTTGCATCAACTTTTTCATAAAAGATAATATATTTATATCATTCTTTATTAACTTTATCTAATTTTAAACATAAAACTATTAAAATATCTTATACGACGATAAATTATAAAGTAAGTTCATCTGTACGTAAAAATCGTGTTCATCACTAATGAGTGATATACATGTGAAATAATTTGGGCTCAAAATAAAAATAACACATATGTGTTCATCACCCATGTGGAAATGAGCATGACTTTTACCAAAGTTGTGCATATTTAATAGAAAAAAGTTTATATGAGCCCGGGCTTATGTAAATTTATGTAAGCCCAGGCTCTTTTGGCCATCGGATTTATATCTGGTGGCCTATAATATTTATAAAATTAAATATTTATAAGTAACTATAAGTATTATAGGCCGCCGGATGTAAATTCGATGGCCCATAAAGCCCGGGCTTACATATATATATATATGAGCCCGAGCTTATATAAACGAGACTCTATTTAATAATTTATTACAATGAGATGACCAAAAAAATCTATAAAAAATAAGAAGTATTTTTAATATTCCACCATGACAATGAGTCTAGTGTAAGAAATATATAAGAGCCTTTTATCCATGAAATTAATGACGTACAATTAGGGCTAATGTATGTTAACTTATACATCGATCTCAAATATTAAAGGTTCTTATGTGTCCTTACACTGGACTCGTTGTGACATAAAAAACACTTAAAAAAAAGCTGTTTGCCGTGCCATAGGTGACCAGCCCAGTGCCAACAAATTGGTGCGAGGCCCAAGGAAGTCATTCCATGCAGGCCCAATAAAGTGTGAGGATGCATGCTAAAGCAGAACATGGGCCGAACATGAGTGTCATCCTTATTTCAGGCCCAGAATCCGGTCCATCCATTCAGATGTCGTCTCACAAGCGTCTGATAGGTTGTCATAACACTGTACATAACCCCCAACAGCCTAAAGGTAACTTTCCTCCTTAAAGACGCTGGGGCCCACGTCACCAAAAAAAGCGGCCCAGTTGTCGTCACGTACTAATTGGCGTCGCTTTCACTTTCAACACCTTAGCTTATGGTGTTATTATACTTCGCTCCCCCATGTTTCTTAAATTGTAGGTGTAAGGACCGTTTGCATACTAACGCCGGTGACTAGGGTTTAAGTGAATGACTATATTACCCACTCTCTATTCCACTTGTTCCTTAATAATAATTAAAATATTACCACTTATGTTCGCAGTGTGGTCTCACCTATGGATGCATGGGGCTTGCGTGTGGGCGCGGGACTAGGACAACAAGTGAACCCATGGAAAGTAGACAATGGGTCGGGGCAATGGGAGCAAACATAGTATGAATTTTCTTGGGATTGTAGGATGTAACCTTTAGGAGAACATGTACATGTATCTTAAAAAAATGGTTATGTTACTTACAGGGGGTTAGTCAATCAAGATTTTAACCCACATTTTTTATCACCCTTAAGTAGTTAAGACAACAAATTATAAATATGCATTGAAATTTTAATTCTCATTCATCAATAGATTTTATAAAATTATTTTAGCAAGTTCAAACTAAATTATCAGAGACACTTGATCCAATAAGCAAGTCTCATTCATTTAAGCCACAAATGAACATTCCACAATATTCCTTGCTTATTTGTTGTATATGGACGATGTTGTGCACTATACTTACATTTGCATACAGAGAAAAAATTCTCTAAAGCTTATTCTTCAAGTAAATAATTTTAAATTCTTACAAAAGAGTTTGTACAAAATAACTTATAATAGAGGCATATATGTTGACAAACTCAAATTATTAGGAAAATATATTATTTATTTATAATTATAATTTCAATATTAACTATGTAAGTAAATTTAGTTAAAGAAATGAAGTGTGAAGCGAACGATCATCCTACTCTTTATCTTTTATATAAATTAATGTTGATAATCTTACTTCACTTTGTTTATACTAAAATTATATTTAAATTTTTTTTATTAGAAAAGAAAAGTGGGTTTTACCTGACAACAACAAGGGATCTATTTTTCTCAGTCAGCTAGAGCATGGTTATGATATAAAAAAAGTATAGTGCAAATATTAATTTCCTATATAAATAATTTTATAATTTATATAAGTGCAAAAAAGGAATGATAAAAAAAAATATTAATATGAGCTATGACACTTATAATTTAAAGGTGTAGACTCACTGCCCCATTTACCATTATAATTGTATAGCCTAAATGTGCTTAAGGGCTACATGAGCTTGGTGGCCGGGAGGGAGGAGATGGACATGCATAGAAAGGAGATGACATTGTGAGACGACACTAGCGGAGAAGGAGATCTTGTTGTTTCTATGCATTTCTAATTATGAAAGAGGGGGGCGGAGTTTGTAATCATAAATATATGTACTATGTATAAATTATTGGGCTCGTGACCCATTAGGACTAAGTTTAATGCTTAATTACCATTAAGTCCCAATCATTACAAATTGACTAATAAGTAACTGAGTTATACATAACTTTTAAAAATCTTAAAATACCCTTCTCTCTTTTCCAACCGCCCAGAGATTGCACGCCATTTGCTCCTGACCAAAATAAAAGCTTCGGCGATTTGAAGCTTCATTCCAACAATTTCATGCTCCTGCGATCCATCACTTGCCGTCTTCCTCATTGATTTTTGCTACTCCTAAGACCCCCACCGAGCTTTTCAACGGTGTTCACCTTCTCCTCCACCTCCTCGCCTTCTTCCTCCAACTAAGATGCCACTTCCATTTTACCCAGTACTTTACCTTATGAAACCCCTCCTTGCTCATCTTTGACAAAGTGATTCGTTTATTTAGTCGATTTGGGGCTATTCTTTATTGTAGTTTGAATTTGTTGCAGTTTGATTCGTTTTCCTTCATGCAATTTGGGGTTCTCTTCCTTGCCTTTTGAATTTCTAGTAATATGGGGTTTCACAATCTGTAATTTGGAATTTATCTTTCTTATTGTTTGAATTTCTTGCAACTTTGTGGGTTTATCTTTCATGGCATTTAATTTTCTAGAAATTTGCTTTTGTTCTGCAATTTTAGGTTTCTCAATAGTGCAAAATTTGTTTCATAAGTAGATTCCCTTTCTCCTGTAAAGAGTTTCTCCGATTTCTTCCTTTTCATAAATATTTTAGGCATTACGATACCTATTCATCTACAAAATTAGTGATGTTGGATGCTAATTTTTTTCTACTGTTATTTTATTTTCCGGTTTCACGTATAACTACAAGGACTTATAATGTCTACTGGCCGATTTGAACTCCTTTTAATCATTATTACAACTATTTTGTTGATGTTGTTGTGCATTTAATGTTGATTTTGCAGAAATGGTACTGTCATGTTGAGTTGGATATGAGTTAGATGATGAGATCACGAGCATTATCTCTTGTATTTTCTTCTTATATAAGTTTAATATAAATTTATTGTTCCATATATGTGTATAGAATATAAATTTAATATTCTATATATATATACAGAGTATAAATTTATTGTTACATATATAAGGTCAGAGTATAAATTTACTATTCCATATGTGTACAGAGTATAAATTTACTGTTCCATATATAAGGTTAGAATATAAATTCATTATTCCTTATATAAGGGAGTATAAATTTGTTGTTCCATATATGTGCATAGAGTATAAATTTACTATTTCATATATAAGGTTAGAGTATAAATTTATTATTCTATTTGTGTGCAAAGAATATAAAATTTACTGTTCCATATATGTGTACATAGTATAAATTTATTATTCCATATATGTGTAAAGTATAAATTTACTGTTCTATATATAAGGTTAGATTATAAATTTATTGTTCCATGTACGTGAACAGAGTTATAAATCTATTTTTTTATATACGAAATTAAAGTTGTAATTGAAGTTATAATTTTGTTGTTTCATTTATAGGGTTAGAGTATAAATTTAATTTTCTATATATAAAAATATAGTTTAATTTTGATGTTCCATATATATGATCAGAGTATATATTTACTGTTCTGTTCTACGGTGGATGTAAACAACAAAATATATATTTACTATTTTGTTCTTTGGTGGATATAAATAACAGAATATATATTTACTGTTATGTTCTATGGTGGATGCAGGAGTAACTTAGATGACTATCCAGAAGCATCTTATGTGAATCAAATAGGGGAATGATTCAAGTACATAATCCAACTTGGTGTGAAAAGTGATTTTGTGTTGTAAAATGTATTTTGTAACACATGACTTCATGCTAAAATTGTTATAGCAACCATTTGCTAACACATATGGGGGTTATCAGCCCACCAAGAACTATTTTATTGGAAAGACTATTTAAAACATTATCTTTTCTTTCATTTACATTTTTTGTAGGAAAATTTTTTTGTTACTAGATTTGACCGGCTGCTAGTATTTTGGACTCTTCGTTGATATGGGCTTTGCCCTTAGGTCACATCTTTAGTGTTGACTATTATCATTTGCCTATTTTACGTGTTAAACTCTAGCTTCATTGTACCGTGTGTTGGACTAGAGAGCAGGGCAAGTGTGAACAATGCCACTAACATGTGGGCCATGTTGCCCATTTCATTTTATGTTGTATATGAATCAAAGTTTTATAGAAGTCGGGCATAAGCACAATAAAAAGGGTATTTTTGGTTTATTAGAGGTTAATTAGTGGGATAAGGACTTTTTAAGAATAAATAAAAGCAAAAAATTTAAATTGAGGATTTCATTTTCGAAGAGGACTTAATGGGAAATAATGATTATCTAAAGGTTCTGGTGATAATTTTCTCTAAATTATTTGCTCACCTATAATTCAAATGCTTGGGTTACAAAATCACAACTTAATTAACTAATGTTATATTTTGAAATACATGTAGAATTTTTTTTATGACAAACACAATATTTTAAAATGCTCATACAAAATATTGAAATTGGTATGCTCATACAAAATATTAAAATTGGTAAATTATAATTTAAAACAAAAAACGATTAACACCCTCTAAATGTCAATTCACTCTCCCATGCGAAGTCGGCGTGAGTCGAATGATAACCGCGTGGCCGGGCTGCAAATTTGATACTCTTGAGGGGTCCGAGCGTAATATATTTTCCAGACAAAACGAATCTCGCATTAACTCCAAATACGACGAAAAAGCGTAATCGAACGTTAAACTAGATTAATCGCGTATTTAAAAAGTAATATTTTAAATTGCAAAAGTCAAGCAATTCCTGCGCCATTTACCGGAAAGGAACAAATTTTATTCCCGTCCAAATCGCCGAAAATGGCGTTCGACAAATCGATTTGGTCCTGGAAATTCGAATTATTCTATTCCGTTTCCGATCGCGGCAGCCGGAATTCCAGTCAGGCCTGATTGTGATGCCTGCGGACTTTCATCCTCCTTCTTCCGTCTGTTGCGGTTGGGGTACGGATTTGGAAATGCTGGACACCACATCTGGGAGCGGGCGCAGAGATGTCGCTTTCTCCCCCCGTTTTCCATCCCAGGTAGACTAGATTGCTGCCTGATTCTGTCTTTCAAGACTTGGGTTCGGTGCTCTGAGCTGTTTGTAGTGATAAAGTATGAGCTTTTGTTCTTGCTGTTGTTGTCTCAATCATGGTGGTGGTTGTTGAATCTGGAGCGGGTTTGTGGTAATTGGAGGCTGCTGAGTGTGCATTTGTGGTGATAAAGTTTGAATCTTTGTGCTTAGTTCTGTTGCTTTCGCCTCTGGATTTGGTAAATTCTGACCGAGTTGTTTTCTTAATTATGATGGTGGTTGTTGAATCTGAAGCGGTTTAGTGGTAATTGGAGGGTGTGAAGTGATGGTTTTGAGGTTATAAAGTTCGAATCTTTGTGCTTAGTGTTGTTGCTTTTGCCCGGGATTGATTGTCTGGATTGTTAATCATGGTGGTTGTTTTTGTTTCTGGAGGAGTTTTGTGGTAATGGGGAATTGTGAAGTGATGGGTATGTGAGAAAAGAATGCGAATTTGATATGGGCTGTGGGTTTTAGCTGCTGTGGGAAGCGGGGGAGCTTTGGGAGGGAGAGGATGAATAGTTCAGGGTGTGGTAGTGGTAAGAGGGCTCTGCTTCTTCGGACTGGTTCATCAAAAGGTCTGGAAGAGAGCGGTGGGATTGTGGGGGGTGTGGCGGTGGAGGTGGAACCCTTTGTAAGGCGCGAGTTTGAGGCACTGATGGTGTCAAAAAGGTTTTTGAGGAGTATGAGCGAGAAGTGGAAGAAGAGGAAGAAAAAGAATAACATCAGCATCAGAAGTGACAGAAATACAAAGGATGAAAGTAATGAGGGAGATGGAACTGAGAATAGGGCCTTTACCGGCTGCCTTTGCTTATATGGGCAAGCTGGTGGGTGTAAAGTGGGAGCTGATACTACTACTGAGGAGTACGGTGATGGGGGTAGTAATAGCAGGAGGAAATCCAATGTTGGAGAAGAATGCATGGCTTATAGGGCTATTGCTGGGATGGAAGAGGCGAGAATTGATTGCTTCGCATATGGAGTGGCAGATCGGCTGTGGAGAAGGAATAGCAGGAAAGTCAAAGAAGTTGAGCAGGGCATGGCAATTGATAGGCATGGTTATTTTTCTCTTCCAGATGATGTACTAGAGATGTGCTTGGTGAGGTTGCCGCTGACTTCTCTCATGACTGCCAGACTTGTGTGCAAGAAATGGAGAGCCTTGACTACTACCCCCCATTTCATGGAGTTGAGATCCCGGGTGTCTTATCAGAGTCCATGGATGTTTGTGTTTGGTGTTGTAAAGGATGGCATTTGCAGTGGGCAGATGCATGCCCTAGATGTCTCTCTTGACCACTGGCATCGGATTGGATCTGATTTGTTGAGGGGAAGATTCTTGTTCTCTGTTGCGGGTGTAGGAAATGAGATTTACATTGTGGGTGGTTGCTCTAGTTTGAGTAACTTTGGTAGGGTTGATAAGACCTCTTTCAAAACTCATAAGAGTGTGCTGGTTTTTAGTCCTTTAACTGGACTGTGGCGTAAAGTGGCTTCAATGAGGTCAGCCAGGTCGGCTGCCATTTTAGGTGTTTTTGAAGTTGATTCTTTCAGTTTAGTTTTTCAGGCCCGGCGAGATTGGCAGAAGCCACGCACTTCAAGGACACGCATTGGTGGTGTCTCTGAAGTTTATGAGGATCCTCACATGTTTTCCATAAGAAGGCAACTTAGAGATGCTTCCAGTGAAGGTGAACAGTTCTCTGAATCCAGGAGGAAATCTTTTAAACTCGTCAGACAAGAAAACAAGCAAATGAAAGGGAAGGAGGACAGGCGATTTGTTGTGATTGCTGTTGGGGGTCAGGGGCCCTGGGACGAGCCTCTGGATACTGGGGAAATCTATGATCCTGTGTCTAATAAATGGTTGGAGATTGCCAGATTACCGGGAGACTTTGGGAGAGTTTGCTCTGGTGTTGTCTGTAGAGGGAATTTCTATGTTTGTTCCGAAACCAACAAGCTTGCGGCCTATGATATAGAAAGGGATGTTTGGGTAGGAATTCAGACTACTAATTTTCCTCCTCGCATTCATGAGTATTTCCCAAAACTTATATCTTGCAGTGATCGACTTTTCCTGCTTTCTGTATCATGGTGTCAGCGAGATCAACATATGAATAGGAGAGAAAAGGCCGTGAGAAAGTTGTGGGCGTTGGATCTTACAGATCTTGCCTGGACTGAGGTGTCAAGGCATCCAGATGCACCCATGGACTGGAATGCTGCATTTGTGGCGGACCGGGGCAAGATTTTTGGACTGGAGATGTTTAAAATTTTCGGTCAGGTACTAGACTTTCTTACAGTGTGTGATGTGAAGGAATCAGCTGAGCTCAGGTGGGTGCGGGCCTCCGGGAAGCACGTTGCTCACTCCATGGACGCCTCCTCATGCATGACAAAGTCTATGGCCGTGCTTCATCTCTAGAGAAGAAATCATGGCCGCATCTTTCTGAATTTTTATGAAAAGTTTGGATCACCAAGTCCAAATCTGCAAAATTCTTTCCATTGGTATTCTTTGGTGGCAGGGATGAGCAAAGAGAGTCATCACATTGGGTACAAAGCAAATAATCAGGGTTGAAATTCTTGGCTAAAGATTTTATCGGAGGGTAGTTAATGTTCTAATTTATTGTTGTTGTTCAAATCTGAACTGTAATTCAATTGTTGTGTTAGATATTTTTAGTTGGGTGTTTTATTAGCGACTTCAACCGAAACCGTTGCAGGTTGTGCTTGTATGATGCCTCTATTTGTTTCAACTTAATAACATTATGATTAAAACCTCTACTCCTAAAAGTAGTTAGTATTATTTTTAGGGAATAACTGGCCAGAGCTACAGCTCAGCTGGGCCCTAGGCCTTCAGATCATGGTCTCATGATCTCAGACTATGATCTGGGGCCCAGGGGCTGGAGCTGCAGCTTTGGCCGGCACTCTCTTATTTTTATCACTGTAACCATCATGTCTTCGCTTTTTAGCGACCTAATCCAGTGTGTTTTCTGAGGAAAATTATGAAAGAGAAAAGGAAATAGTCAACAAAAAGAATCCCATGAGCTCACTATGCACAAGGATTATCATGATGTGTACACTCAGTATTGTTCATGAAGTTTTTGCATCCGCAACAACAGAAGCTGCTAATTGCTTTACACAAAGCAAAAAAAAATTGCTAAAGAAAACTCTTTTAACAGAAGCTGAGTGAAAATAAAGTAACACCCAATTGCATCCTCTGCAAATTGACCTCATCTTATGTATCATCTACCGCACCGATGTGAATGGCACCTGTCTCCATGCAGCTCGAAAATCCTTTTCTTCTTGATGTTACTATGAAAACAAGTCCCATTGAGTTAAGTCCGCCATGCAGAAGATGTCTCAGGATCAACCTGTTCTTCCCACCAAGTAGCTGTCTGCACTAAATTGGCAATGGTAAGCAATCTGCATTTGTAGCTTTTTGTAGGCTGAACTCAGTCATGAAATTACCTTATAGCCTCTTCTGAGAAATTCCAGTGAACTTCCTTCTTCCTCCTGTAATCCTAGAACCCGCAACAATTCTTCCTTTGTCTAAATATCAGCAAACAGATTGTGAGAAACCCTACATCAATATATCAGCACCCACAAATCAATTTTGATTTTAAAAATATTATTATTACTTCACCCAATGTGAAACGAGTTGCACTTTCAGCCACACAAACATAGGAGCTGTCAGCTTGTTTAAGCATCACCTGCCAAGGACCTACACAAGTGGATTCATTGGTGAAGGCACAAAAGGCTGATACGAGTTCTAGATTGTGGTTCTCACATTCATTAACCACAAAAAGTGAAGGCAGTTGCAGCCATGGATGACACAACATCCTTACCAGGGTATTGGCGAAAAAGTGCACCACTGTAGTTGACAATGTATGGAGCAATGGCAACTGTCTTCAAGAGTAAAGAGACAGGAATTAACCAGGTAGATGACACTAACAAGTAAAAAATATAAACAGACTATTTACCTTTGAGTATTCTCTTATTCGTATGTAGAATACAGGGGTGAACTGAGATAAAAACCGATAATGCAATTCTTTGGGGGGGAATCCCAGGAGACCCAGGTCGGCACTGCAAAGTAAATATGATTATATTTCAGTATCAAGGGTGGAAATGAGATGGAAGTGAAGCAGCTCACTGGGAACTACAAACCAATGAAACATTACCGCAGTGTGTCTAGTTCCAGATTGAAAAGAAGAGCTGGGCTGGTCGAAGCAAAAGTTTCCTGAAAAAATAAAAAATATGGAAAAACTACGTTCTGAATTGGAGCTGGTTCATAGATGTGTGCAACTATCAAGCTAAATTTAGTATCAAATATAATTAATTCAATACATAATAGCTCAAAGCCACATCAAATACTAAGACTTCATTTCAACGTAACAGTACTTTGATTTTAGGAATTTGGAAATGACATAAGCCAAATATTGAATAACAAAATTCGAGAGAGTGAAATTAAAGCAAAGGCGTCATACCACATATTTCTCTATTGCAGAAAGATCACGAGTACTACAATTAATGAATACAAACAGAGATGAAGAATCATCAGGCTTCCCACTACCTGGTTTGTAGAAGGCGTTAGAGCATGTTAACATTGCAACTTTAGATATCAAGAAATAAAAAAAAAAATTTCAAAATATAAAAGAGGCATTAGAGGTGTCTCAGTTGTATCCTAAACCATAAAACATCTGTGTGTAAGATAAATAACCTTCTTCTTCATTGTCTTCAGGGAAATCAAAATCCAAAGTGTTTCTTATTGATCTAAAGAATGAGGCGACTGGTCCAGTGGGTACATCATCCAAAGACCCAATGGTTGTTCCATCAATCTGAATGTACAATAGCTAAATTTGTGAAGATAAAAGTAACATGGAAAAAGAAAATTTTTTTCTTTATATCAGACAAAAGAGAGTTCCACAAACGCAAAACCCACAAAACTTGGTACAATTATAATTCACAAGGAGATAATGGAATCATTCCGTACTGTCTCTAGAGCTGTCTTAAACAACTGAGAAGCCCTTCGTTTCTCAGGCTGGTCTGGAAATACCTAAATTTTAAAATCAACACTCATTATAGTGTGAATAAGCATGATTAAAGGCAGTTACATCACAGAAAAAAGCTGAGAGGGAGAGCTTGAAACACACAATGCAGGACTTGATCCCCTTCTTCTCTTGAAGCTTCCGAACAACAGCCAAGGCAAGTTGAATATTTGCATCGATGAACTCATCTGAAGACCCCTTCACGAAATATCAGATATTAGGAAAGCATTTTCCTGGTCTAAAGCATAAACATGATAGTTGATAGATATGCAAAGCAGAAACGCGTTTTCTGTTCCAAAGTCTTAAAAACTTGTCCAACATGAAGTTTTCTCCTTCGCAACTATGATTCACCCATGATTAAAACTATTATAACAGTGTTGATGGCTGGAAACATAAGGTTTACCTTGTATGACGAAATGTTGCTCGGCAAGGGCCTGGTAATCAGATTCAACATAAAAGCAACAAAAAAAAATTAAAAGTTTAGACAAAAAAAGTAAATCTTCAATTTGTCAATGAACATGGGGTAAAGTAGATGCACTTGCATTAACAGAATTGATTAAATATATATGGAGGTTTAATACAAGCTAATCATGAACTATTTCCAAGGAACGTTAAACATACTTGGAAGAAAAATCATAGCACAGACCTTTGTACAAGCAATTTGTTTTGTAAAAAAGCAAAATTTGCAATCAAATGCGAAGGAGTGCAAAAGGGTCCTATATTCAACTGTCTGTGACTTCAAGTGTTACAACCAATGAACATGGCCAAGACCCATATGAAGGCAATTTCAGGATTGAGATATTGAAGGAAACTGACGGGAAATCAATCTCCAGCCGAGTCTTCCCGTCCTCCAGAGCGTAAACGAGACAATTCGCGGCATCTGACACAAGAACCTCATAGGACTTGGGCTTGTAAACATCCACGCCAGCCTTGGGATCTAAATTGGCAGATTCTCTGCCCCCACTTTTCCCCACTCTAGCCGCCCTGGTTCTTGAGAAAGCACGTCCAGAAGTACAAGGAATCAAAGCAGTCGAAGGAGGAGGAGGAGAAGGCGTAAGAGACAGAGACAAGTGGGGGTGGCGGCGGTGGAGCTGCGGAGAAGTAGAATGGCGAAGTGGGGAAGAAGAGTGGGAAGGAGGAGGAGTAACGCAGGCCAGACCGGAGAAGGCCATAGCTGCCGGCGCTGGGGGAAGCGAGCGAGGTGAGGAAGACTGAAGAAGAAGAAGAAGAAGGTGGGCGTTTCAGACAGCGGAAGCAGAGAGCACATTCAGCTGTGACCCGCGGGACTGGGAAGTAGTTGGCTCTCAACTGGACACGTCCTGCATGAGCTATGGCGGGTGGCTTATCGGTGGCCCGTTTGTCAAAGGGACTGGGCTGTTCACGATAGGGTCCGGGTTGGCGTTGGCCGTACCCGAATAGGGATTGATCAAGGCCCTTTGGGCCGGGTTGTGACCCAGACTGAAGCCCATAAGGACTTATGGGCACAAGCCAATACCTACAAGGCCTTATGGGCTTGACATGGTTATGTGTATGCATGTGGGCCAATTGATCTACTTTATACACATAATTTTTTAAAAATATATTTTTATTATTGGGTAGGTTGGCTTGGCTTGGCCCGGCCGGAGGGTTGTGTTGGGCCTCTGGTTTAGAGGTGTGGCCCAGCCTGGCCCATACAGGGTCTGCCCAGCCCTTTGCCAACTCTAGTTGTATCTTCCCCGTTTAGGTGGGGACTCAATGAAAGGGCCCACCCCACTATTTTTCATATCATCTATTAACGTTGACATAATACATCGAGGTAAGGTTTAATAAAAAAATAGCCTACTGAGGTTAATATAAATCCATGATTTGAATAATTTAATATTCGTGCTAAAATACAAAGAGAGAGTGTTACATATTATTTACCCTGGTTAACTGGAAGAGTACTCTTAATATGAACCCGGGTTCATGTATGTATATTGATGCAGTGTTTTTAAAGTGGCCCGGTCACAGTCACTAGGAATTGTGACCAAGCCACGCCAAATTGGTTGAACCAGTGGTCAACCTGGGTTAGTATAAAATGGACTGGAGTGGCAGCCAGCGGATGGAGAGACGCATTGCATAGTTGCAGTGCAGGTGCAACTGCAATGCAATTGTAGGGCTGCAGTGGAGTACACCATCGTGCGGTTGTGGGAGGGAGGTTGGGGAGCCAGGGACTAAGGGAGGGGTGGCAGGGAAGGCGGATGAGAGAGGATGAGAGACTGGAGGTCGGTGAGATGAGCTGGCAGTGGGACAACACATGAGAATCTGAGTTTAAGTGTGGGGGTGCCATAGGGGTGGAGAGGAAAACAGAAGAGGAAGGATGGACTCGCTGAGATTCTATGATGGTGGAGAGGAGACTGGAGGTATAGCCGGAGTCACGGCAACGCGGCCTCGCAAGGACAATGGACATCAATGACTAGCAAGAAGCAAGCAAAGGGGAGGGGAAATGAGGAGGTTGAAGGCGGGGGAGCCAGAATAGATTCTAGGACGATGGAGGGGAGGTCAAAACAAAGTCTTTGGTCGGTGTGTAGCACCCCAACTTTTAAATAACTTATGAGTTGGAGTCTTGTTAATTTGTAATTAAAAAGGGGCTAAGATCAAATATAATATAATAATTTTTTATTAATATATAAATATATATTTATAAAAATTTACAAAATATGCAGTAGACAATGTAATTGATACAAATGACATGAATGTTGATAATGAGGAGCAACTATACTATGATGAGGAAGAAACTTAAAGTTTTATCCTTCTAAAGGACAAAACTTAATTTTAGTTATTTGAAACGACGAAACCTAAGTTTTTTCCTTTATAATGATGCAATCAGACGAAATTAATAATTTATTATTAGTCTTATATGGATTTCATCTTTTTTAAGGATAAAATCTATAAAAAATGAGTTTCATGAAAAAAAATAGAAAAGTTGCATAGGTGCTAGTGCCTATGTGGCGTAAAGGACCACCATAAGGGATATTAATTTCTCTTTTTGCTATTTTGGTAATTATTTGTTTTACAATATTTATTTAATTTTTCTTGCATGATAACTATTATGAAATCTCTTAGTTGCAAAACTACCTCCTTTTCTGAAATAATTAATGTATGTAATTATCATCAGTAGACCATCGATGCGTCAATAGCTTCTGATAGTAACATTGTGTTATATCATTGATAGCCCACCAACATGTGGTGGCTTACTGATGATTTAAAGATAAACTCTTAATTAAATAAAAAAGAATAACTTTTTCCTTAAAAGCACGGGGTACCACAATAAGAAGATCACTAAAAAGAAGTATTTAAAAAACCGGTCATACCTCTAGATTTTGAAATTCATTTTCATAAAAACTCACAATGGAAAGATGAATAATTACATCATAATTCAAATCTCACTTGAAGTGTATATTAAGGGTGATTTCCTTATTTTTTGAAACTACGAATATCAACCAAGTACATAATATACATCATCAAACCATTCGTAAAGGGAACATGTCTTGTCTAAGTACATGCCCAAAAAACATAATATACATACTAATAATAATAAATTATCACTCATGTGTCTAAAGTCATTCACATAGTCTAACATTTCAACTAGAGAAACATTAGAAATCTTACGCTTGTTAAGAAGTTTGATAGTTGTCTTTGCCTCGCAACCCAAGCCTTCTACAAGCTTACTCTTTTGAAGAACCTACATCATGAAAATGCTGAGTATACGAATATACCCAGTGGGATGGTTAAACAAGAACCTCGAGCAAAGGCAGTCTAATAATAATACTATTCAACATCATAAACATAAATTCATGAACATTAACAAGTCAAAGTAAAGAATTATTAAAACATTGTGGTAACACTCAAGAGTCCAACCATGCCTCACTGAGATGTAAACTACATAAGGTTTGTAAGACTCCGTAGTAAAATCTAGGAATTCTTCCATGCCTCACTAAAATATGATCTGCCACACTGCTTAGCTTCAAACTTTTGCTAAAACTATCACTCGGCTCCATCCACGTTATAAAGTGAAGGTCCACAAGGGCTTATGAAACCAAGTGGTTGAGATTTTTGACTTCCATGATCATCGAGACCTCTTGTATTGCACTGCAGTGGACTATTCATCTTTTTATGTTATGATCATTTGAACCTAACTCCCAAGTCCGAAGCTAGGAGAGTGGCTCTACAAACAAACCCCTACTTTTAGAGAGCCGGAGACCCATGGTCCATTTTCATACTATAACGATCCTCTACGTGGCTAAAGTGACTCACTTTTGAAGCCAACCAGACACTTGGATCCGTTGTCCTTGAACGTCGAATGCATTAGTGTAATAACCTCGACTTTTATGTGGTTATTTATTTGCTTCTTGGGAAATTAATTATTTGTCTTAAGCTTATGTATTATTTTTCTCGATAATTATGTGTTAGTGTTGTGCGTAGCCTCGGTCGTAGGTAGAAAAGGTTTGTACGTTTTCAAGAGTTTAAACATGTAAGTTAAGGTTGCAGAGCTTAATTTAAAACTCGCTCCTTAAATTAGGGCTCTTAGATTAAAAGTATAGTTGTTTTGGTCAAGGCGTGTTCTTAAGGGGGAGTTCATCATGCGTCGGAAGTTTTCGCGCTCGAAAAAGAAGTGGAGACGCGCAAGGTAGAGGTGCACGATTAAAAAAAAGAAGAGTAAAACAGAGCGCAAAACGCAGTTTTGCGTTCTGCACAGTGATTCCTCCGGTGGAAAGGAGAGAACCCCAACCCCCCCCCCCCCCCCCCCCCCCACCTTCTTTTCACTAGAGCTCTGTTGCCGCCCCTCCCCTTCGCCGGAGTCGGACTTTTCAGCCATAGTGGAGCTGGCCGCGCCGCCTTTGGCTACCATCACGACTCCTCCCCTACAAATCAGTTCGCCGGCTAACTGTGGAAGTTTTTTGGTTGAATCGCTGCTGGAGCTGTTGGAAGTCGCCAGAGCCGCTGGAATCCGCCGGAGCAATCACCTAGCACCCACAAACCGGGAGGTACCACCCCTTTCCCCAATTTTAATCTGGCCAGCCCTTCCTCTAGAAATTTTGTTTGCGGACAGTTTTGGGGGAATTTCTTTAGTCTGGGCTGAACCACCGCTATAGTCGACGGAGTTTGTCGCCATGAGCTATTTTCGGCCGACGACTACTCCGCCGACCCTTTGGGCTACTGTGGAACCACCATGCACCCGGAGTTTTCACTCTGAACAACCACCTCTCACTGACCTACCTTGTTTTTGGGCCGAACCGCCAACTGTGGTCGGCGGGGTTGGCCGCCGTGAGCTATTTTTCGGCCGGCGACCACTCTGCCAAGCCTTGGGGATTTTCCTGTTTTGGGCCAAGCCGCCAGTGTAGTCGGCGGGGTTGGCCGCCGTGAGCTATTTTCCGGCTGGCGACCACTCTACCAAGCCTTGGGGATTTTCTTGTTTTGGGCCGAGCCGCCACTGTAGTCGGTGGGGTTGGCCACCGTGAGCTGTTTTCCAGCCGGCGACCACTCTGCCAAGCCTTTGGGTTACTGTTGGGATACCATGCAATCGGATTTTTCAATTCAATCAACGGCCTCTCGCAGGCCTACCCTATTTGTGGGCCGAACTACTTTTGGGACCAGCAAAAGTTGCCATTTTGATCCGTTTTTTGCCAGTCCCGACGCCATCTCTCCCATCTCAGATCTTGATTTATCTCCTAGCATATTTTTTCCTCTTAAATTTTATTTAGCAATCTCTGCATGTTCATCCACCAGAAAATTCACAAAAAGTTTGGCCAGCGACCATTCCGCCTTGCCAGCGGCTAGAGACCACCTCCATGACAATGTTTTACCCACACTATTGGACTGACCTAAGCTCTTTTTGGGGCGTGCAGACATCTAAATCACCGGTGCGGGTGTTGTGAGAGACGTTCTTAACCGCGGGCGTTAATTGGAGACCTGCACTGCAGTTTCCACCCCAAGCTGTCTCTCGGAGTGTAAGGGTGCGTGGGTTGTTGGGTATGCACCAATGCAGCCTTTGGGATACGCCCTGATATCAATTTTGGCCCGGTTGACGAGGTAGGAGACCTTGAACCTTAGAAATTCACTCTAGCGTGCTTTTCTGATAGGATGCATGCTAGGACTAAGGTGTTTAATTGCATGATGTTTAGATGGATATTAATGCGGAGGATTAAGTGCAGAGATTAATTTTAATGGCCATATGTGTATATTTTAAAATTATCTGTGTATTAATTAGTTGATTAGTCGTATGTTCACATTATGACTTATTCTTGATTTGGATTGTTGGATGAGCAAAAGACCTGTGTAATTAATTATATTTCTTGCTAAATGCATGAGTGGTCGTGATGCTTACGTAAGAATTATGTTTTCATGCTATAAAGGCTATAAAGCATGTTGTAAGATGTATGTGTGGTGTATAGTTCAGAACTATGAGTAGTTATACATGTGCAGATGATGTACGTATGCTTGATAAGTGACGATCAGTTTCAACTGATTCGAATTTATGAAAAGTGAGGCAAAGACTCCAAGGTTTAGTAAATAAGAAGATTAGGGTTCGAAGCTTAAATATAAGCTACAAGTAAAGGTACAATCATATTGGTACCTGCATAATGTATAAACTATAAACTTCAACATAATTAAAGTATGTAGTTGATAATAAGAGTGAGTCCTTAGCTAGATTGACGGATTAAATTCCGTTTGGTTGACGACTAATGGATGGTCAGTTTCACCTATAAAATTAACGTAGTTCATACCTTGGAGGTAATGTTTGTGTAAGTTAGGATTTTTGATGCTCTGTTGAGAGCACCGTGAGTTGTGCACCCAAGAGTGACATTGTAAGTTTTTTGCCAAAGAGAGGCATTGTAAGTTTTCTGCCCAAGAGTGGCGTTGTAAGTTTTTCTGCCTTAATTGACATTTTTAGGCCCTTGTTGGCCCTGTATGGCCCCAGAGAGTGGGCATTTGCGCGCTCAGGTAAGTAGTATCATGGATCTACTCTTACCTGTTTGATCCTGTACCCCATGAGCACCAGTGTACTTTGCCTTCAGAATCTTTTTAACGCATAGGTTTCTCCCCGAAGGTCAAGGTGACGCCCTAGTAGCATTCTTTCCTTTCGACAGTAAAGCTAATTGAGATTTAATTAGTTCTATTCGTCGAGTGTAAGTGTAAGATAATAAACGCAAGATTGTAAGTGTAAGTAATTTGTATGTGAAAATAAGAGTTTGATAGGTTGTGTTTTGTTATACATAAGGTAAAAAGAAAAATTTGTAAGTTTAGAAAGCTCAGAGGAATTGTAGTACTCTGATTGAGATTGTATTTATCTTCTCCTGGTTCTTGGTTTGCTACTGTCTTGTAGAGTAGCTTTGGTGTGAACTTTTATGGTTCACTGATTTTAATTCTCCTACTAGGTATGAAAATACTCATGTTCTTTTTCTTTAATCCTCAAGCACTCCAGGGACTTCGTTAGGGCCTAGTTCGAGAGTTGCTTAGCATTCGAGGATACACTTTTTGGAGTGCAGGTCGATTTTTAACTTTATTGTTCCTTGATTAATTTATGCCACAATCTGTTGTAAATAAATTTTAAAGTACATGTAGTAAGTGAGGTGAGCGCTTTTACATGTATTATTTTGGACTTGTACATGGACTGTATTATTACTTTCGACTGTTATGGAACTTGTACCCAGCTACGCATGGGAAAATACATTGGAAGCCCATGGCCATGGCAAATTTTGTCTTTTGTTCGTTATTCACGCTAGAGGATGAATGAACTACGAGCTTTGAATGTTTTATCGTTGTTATATCTTTGTTTTGAATTGAAAAGAAAGTGTTGAGATGGATTTGATACAAATGAATGAGAATTATAAAAAATATTTTTCACAGGTTTCATATTTTCGTCAATTTTCACCAATTTATAGCCGTTATATTGCAGAATTTTTATTTAAATTTTATAAAAATTATTTTGAAAACCCCGGGCGTGACAATTAGTCAGAAATATTTATCTATTACAAGGATTCACCCTTACCAACAATGGATAGGTTGTGGAAGTTCATCTTGCCAACGCCACCATCGATGCGTTGGTTTGCCAAAGACCATAATATCATTGACACGACACAACATGACATTGTTAGTACTATTCATCTTCTTCCTGACGCCAACGTATCAGCTATCGTGTTGATGGTAGGGAAGAAAATATACAAGGACCATACTAGTAGGCTAATGCTCTCTTCCACTAAACAAGATTCATAAATCACTTGAATTATAAATCCCTCATGAAAAACCATAATTTTAGTAATTTAATCATCATGAAACCAGAAATATTATCTTTTATCTTAAGCATGGCATAATTCTAAAAAATATTTACAACATGCATTGAAATGAAACATATCAAGAGACATACAATTTGATCAAGAACATCCATTTAAACTACTAAATGGTTACAAAGTTAGCAATTTGACATTTTACTCTTAATAATAGACACCATGTCTCCATAATTTAATCCTTTATCCGCTTCCTCTGAACTTTAATATGCCTTGAGTCTCATCTTTTAGCTCAAAGTCTGATTCCAAAGAGATTAGGGTTAGAAAGCATTAAAAGGTGTTTATATGGGAGAAAGGGAACCGAATTTTGATGCATAATTATACAAATAACCATGTGTAACATTTTCTTAAGGCAGTTTTGAACTGATCGACATAATTGCCACTGTTTACTGATGTGTCGATGGTTCTATGGATATTTTCAAAGGAATAAGTGATGTCACTACCAACACATCATTTCATAACAATAGTAGAATTTAGGTTTCCCAACAGGCCCATTGATGTCTTAGTGCCTGCTGACATAAACTCACTGCCTTCACCGACATGACTGTTAATGTGTGGATGTCGATGATAAAGAAAGTAATAATTTAAAAACAAAAAAATTCACCTTTCTAAACCGATAAAATACCTCAAAATCCAGGGCCAACCAATCGAACTTGTCTAATTGGACTTTTTGGAAGAAGGTAAGTTCATAAATTTCTAATCGGTTCGATTGGACCCAACCACCGTCAGTGGTCGGGCCAATTTTAATAGGATTTTGATAACCCTACATTGCTTTCTGTTTAACAAAACTTTATATCATACTTGATTCTACATAGAAAAGTAAATGTCAGAACTTTACTTTTCGATGTATCATTCAAAACTTGAGTAAGATTTTGTTTGACAAAAAGTCCTTTTTAATACACCACTGACAAGGGGGATCACTGAACTGAAGAGGACATTGAGGTTGGGGAACACAAAGCCCCACCCCGAAGACCAATGCCAGTTGAAAATAGAAAAAAAGGCCTATATATTCCTTTTGTATCAGCTGTGGGGATTGCAACATAAATGGTATGCTAGATATATGACTTTTGTAATAATCGAAGTGATGATGTTAGCTACTGACAAAAGATAGCCCGAGTCATTGCCTCCACTTCCTGGGCATCATCTAGACCACGCTAATAGTTGGAGCAGAAACAATAATAGATCATTTTCCACTATGAAAGCTGGAAATGATAGAACCAATCTGCTTGATATGGATGCATTTAAAAAACAAAAACAACAACAAGAGTTTGCCTCAAAGCATAGCTCAAGCTTATAACCACTCTGACACTGGGCGGTAGACAAACTAAATAAATGGCCTCAAGAAGCCTTTCACCAAGTCCTTGCTCAATGTTCAAACTATACTCCAATACATATCATCATGAGGAAAAATGTTCAACAATTAATACACAAAAAAATATATTTGCACATCAATGTGGCACGACAGGGAAAAACGTAAATCTTAAATTTATCTATACAAAGATCACTCTCATAAAATTTGAGCTTCTCAATCAGCCACAAAACTTTACTGAGCCATATAAGTCTAATCCGGTGGGCTACACTAAACCAATATACTCAAACAAATATCAAATGGAAAAAAGAATTTTTAAATAAATAGGAAAAAAACTGATGCCCGTGCATCTCATAACCTGTCTTTCCATTGTGCACCCTATCCCATCTTTTGGAAAATACCTGAGAAGTTTGGAATCTTATCAACGTGCTTCAGTGCACGCTCAGCAATCTGTTTAGTACGAAAGTCCGCATTTCGGAAAGCATCAACCAGTGCTGTTGCAATATTTTGGTTGCCAGAAAGTTCAAATGCAATATCTTCAGTCCTCAAAATTCTCTCCACTGCCCATACGGCCCGTTGCCTCAGAGTCTGCGTTCGGTTCTCAACCAATATATCAATAATTGGCTTAATCCCCTGTGCCTCCTCCAAGACCAACACTCCTTGCTCTATGTCTACTTCATCCACCAACAATGTACACAGAGCGGCCAGAGCTGCCTCCACCACCTTTTCATTTGTGTGATCCAAACATGCCACCAGCTTCCCTATTGCCTTTCCTTCTACCAGGCAAAAAGATTCTTTCAATGAACAGAAACCATGATGGACCTTACACAACCCAGTAATTGTTGGTGGTTTGATAAGACATGGGAAAATTGAAAAACAAAATCCCGGGTCTGGGATATCAGGTACTCGAGTTAACTGTTTAGATTCATGAGATAGGTTCTCTAGTGCTAAAGCCGACACCATTTGGACATTATCAAGGCCGTTTGCCAAAAGCATCTCTGTAAAGATAGAAGCAAGGTCATGTTCACGAGCTAGGGCAACTGCTTTGGGCTCATTGGCCAAAACATATGTGAGCCTAGCCAGCACCCGAACCAACCCTTCTAGATATGGGGTAAGAAATCGGCTACCACGGGTCTCACCCCTTCGTATCCGGACCACTCTCGATGTGATCAGCTCAAAGGCACCTTCATCAAGAAGCCGTTCAGTGAGCACAGTATCCCTTTCTGGAAGGTCTGCTAATAATCCAACAGCTGCTGCTTGCTCTTCAGTGATTCCATTATCTTCATATATGACTTTGATGAGACTCCCAAGCTGACCAGCAGTCCCACGCAGATTATCAGCAAGTTCATGACCCATGTAAGGAGAAAGGTTATACAGTAATTTGAGTGAGGCCAGCCGAAGATCCTTTTGAGGGGCCTCAATGAATTGAACCAAACTGATGGCAGCACCAGAGCTTCTAATGGCAGAGACCACATGAACAATAGTTGTGGAAGAATTACTAAGCCCCACAAGAACCTGCAGAAGCTTACACTCAATGGCAGGACCAGTGTTGCTGATCAAATGGAGGAGGTTGTGTACTACGTCCTCTGAGACAAGAGTCTGGTTGTTGGGACCAATTGGAATAGAGGAAAAATCAGAACCAGAATTTACAACATAGGCTAGTACTGTTGCAGAGATTTCCTTTAATCTCATTGGAAGCTGGTTCACACCAACTGTGAATAGGTCCTTGACAAGGGGGGGAAGTATTCCAGCTTCTATTAGTACCTCTGCACTTGCTTCACTAGATGAAATCTGATTTAGAGCCTTAAGAGCAGCCTCTCTGGCTTGCATGGTCCCAAACCTCATGACATCAACTAGTGCAGAACCCACTTGTTTTGCAACAAAGACCTTTACGTCGTTGCTCAAAACCACTTCACCAAGGTAGGAAGCCATCGATAATTTGGTCTCAGGTGTACCTGAATGCATCAATCAGTGATGCCAAATTAGTTCAGAAGTTTCTGGGTTTTGGAGAGAAAAGTTTAGAAGAACAATACATAAACCCTAGAATGAAGACAATCATCTGCATTAGTTCTACAGAAATTAACAACACTTATAAACAAATCATACATCAATAATGAGCCAATAAAGCCTTTTCTTTTCTAAAAATGCCTCACTAGTGGTTACAACGCTAATATTCAAATATATGATCAACATTGGTGAGTTTTTTTTTTTCTGCTAGGTTATGAATCACGCACCCCCATCCACACACGCATGCTATAAGCCACAAGGACTCGGCCCTGGAACATCCCCCTCAACCAGCTCAACTAGGATGGCTTGGCAACATTAGTGTTTACAGAGGATTAAATTTACAAAATTTATAGATCTATTAAATATATAGAATTTCAAGAAGTTGGGAACAATTTCAATCTTATAGATATCTGCCAGAAAAATATTAAAACCCCGCAATTAAAGTGAGTAAATGATATGAAAGTACGTACCTTCAAGCAGAAGTGTTAGAAGAGGCTGCAATCTACCATTTTCAGCCATCTGAAGAACATTTTTCTCACACCTCTCAAGATTCTCGAGTGTCTTGTCAGCTCTCTCAACGGTCAGTACATTCTCGGACTTACTGCTTGCCATCCCCACCAAAATAAGGATTGCCCCATTTACCTCGCCAATCTTTTCACACAATGATTCACTTTTTGAAAGCTCATAAAGCAAAGCCACAGCCTCATCCCGTTCCTGGGATAGCTCGTTTGATAGAAATTTAACAATTGTGCGTATAGTGGAAGGGTTGCCCATGACTTCCTGGAGAAATCAATAAAATTATAAGAACAAAGGTTGCACGCACATGCCAAAAATGCTCATTTGTTTTACTAAACAGAAAAGGAAGGTTTTTGTTTTAATTTTTTCAGAAGCACTATCAAACAACCTTGTTGTCAACATCATCTTCTGCCACTATACGGAGGGTTTCCAGAGCTTTAACTCGAATGCTCCTGCTGCTGCTCTTCAACATGTTTTCAATTGTTGGTATTAAGTCGTTATTACGAACTACATGTTTATACGATCGGTTTTTCTTACATAGATGCTGGATATACTTAAGGGCGAGGAGAACATCTTCCTCTGAGCTGCTCAGGGACAGAGATCTGGTAGCAATATCAAGCTGGGCGGCTTCATTTCGAGCTATCCACTCTTCAATTGTATTCCTCAATGCTATGCTAGGATTTAAATCGGTGCTTCTCAGTTCTTTCAATGTCAATGGGCAAACCAGTCTCCTCCCACTCTCCCTGCATTCAGTAAACCACTTTACAATGGCTTCCCTTTCAAAAGTATGTCCATTTTCTATAGTCACTGGATCCCGCATCACTTGCTTGGTAAGAGGACAGACAAACGCATCATAAATTGGCTCAATGTGAGTTTTTTCAATGTGAAATCCATCATCTGATTGGCTTCCGAAATCATGACTTCCCCTCCAGCTGTCTGCCATGCCTTTTCAAGAGCCTAGTGAAAGACAGAGTGTGGAGTTAGGATAGATTAACAAGATTCGAACATGATAGCGAAAGCTCCTAATGGTACAAAATCAGTTAAAACTGACTAGATGTTTAGCCTCAGCTTTTCTACCCTATTGACTGGGCATTATGACTCCAAAGTAAGGTGAAAAATATATACTAAATTGGCAAATACTAAAAAGAATAGATTTTCCTTTGTTTTACAGTCGTCTCATGAGGTAACACCAATTGAATGCAAGAAGTACCAGGAAAGTCAAAACACATTCTTATTATGGAAAAGAAACCATATACTTAATGAAAATGTTAGATCCCAGTGAAGAATGCATCTAAATCAACTTCAAAATAACTTTGAAGAACAAGATTTAAGAGACAATTTCCAGCGGAGTTCATGAACTGCAAGAAACTAGTTAAATACTTCTCTTAGAGAGAAATAACTCCAGAATATATTCTCCAAGAGCAGGCCTCAACTCAACACTTCTAGGCCATGCCTTCTCATATTCTCAAACTTGCAGAATACCAAAATGAACTATGCTAACAAAAAAAAATTCAATTCAATCCATTCAAAGAAAAAAAAAAAAGGAAAGTGACTAGGACCAACAGTCAATACAATACAATTACACATCATCTTAACAATTCGAGAAATCTCAACAATCCAAAGAACAAAAGTCAATAACAATCCACTTCTAGGCCAACAATATAATTTCCACATTGCCTAAATTGGGCAATTCCATAAGACATCAAAAATAAGCAAAACTAGTGAGTGGTCCTTTCAATTCAGTACCAAATCAGCAGCCACAATTAGAACAGAAATACTGTTCACCCAAATTAACCAATTCGATCTTCAAACAAGGACAAGCACACATCCACATCCTCTTTTGAAAGATATTAAAACCATTAACAAACAACAATTGCACTCAAAGACATCAGCTTTGGCCCCAAAACCAGCTGAATTCGATAAAATAAAGACGACCCACAAGCTGAAATGGAAAGAAAATCACCTCTTCACAATCTTCGTTGGCGGACACCCGCCGGGCTATCCTTCCCAACTCTCCAGCTCCACCAAAGATTCATTCCACTGGTTCCCTTACGGGAGCTTCCAGGAAGAACCGGGCAGCCGGTTCCATCAGATGTCCCGAGCTTCTGCAAAACACTTCTGGCTTTTTTTCGCCCAAAAATGGGAAGAGTTTTGAGCTTGGACTCCACGAGGTCCAGTCTTCTTCGTCGTTGTCCCCATCGAGGGAGAAATAGTGTGAAAGGAAAGAGTGACGTAGGAGAGAGAAAATAGGCGGGTTGGTGGAATAACACAGGTACCAAATTAATTGTACCAAATAAAAGAGGGTCAGAAAATTCATTCATTTAAATATAAATTTTTAATTTTTTTGGTAGAACTATTAATTATGCTTAATTAATCAAGGTGTAATTATGAAGGGCAAATGATGCATCAGGCTACATAGCTGAAGTTCAAGGGGTTGTTGTGAATCTTGTGATACAGAATATAACTTTTAGATTATGGAAGATTTAAGTAAATTTGCATAAAATTTAGTTTGGTAACTAAATTCTGAGTAAATTTAAAATTAAGATAGAAAGAGATTGCTAAAATTTTGAAATTTTCTCTTGATGAGATTTTAGGGTTGGATTCGTTTTTAATTAGATTTTGCTAGAAGTAAAATTTGCTGAATTTTTTTTACCAAACGAAATTTTAAAATATTTTTTTTCTAAATTTTACATTCTAGACTAAAATGAAAATTTTAATCCAAACAACCCAACTATCTTCCTAGCCCTTGATTTTCAGTGGATATAAAGCCTGTAGTATCTTGTTGAATATATATTAAAAATAAAAAAATTAAAACACATTTATGCATTAAAAAACTAGCAGTGGGACAGGACCTGCTTTGATATTATATGTCATCCAGTGTGAACATGGATGAGAATTGTAGAATGTGTCCTTTTTGCTAAAGTGGGCCCAAAATTTTCAATTGGGGCAAAGGCCAAGCCTATGTCATCTCCTTTTGGCCACCTTATGTCATCTCCTTCAGCAAGGCAATCAAGATGGCACCTCATTTAAGGCCCATGGACAATCACAACTGGTTGGATTGCTGTGGGTTCCTCTCTCCCCAACCTTACCTTCCTGTCCAACTCATCATGATGGTTTTATAGAAAAGAAACACCTACATGAGCACTCCTGTGAGTAAATGCTCCTAACTGTGTGAGAGTTGTATATCAGTGGTTTTATTCAGTAGAAGTATTTTTTATGTTCTCTATATTCCCTACCGACAATGTGTCTAGTATAAGGAATGCAAGAGAGCCCTTCATCTATAAGATTAGTGATATATATATTAATACATATTAGCATAATATGCACTTATGTATGGACCATTTATCTCAAATGTCAAGAGCTTCTATACATTCCTTACATTTGGCATAGTGGAGGGCATTAAAAATGCTTCCTTCTTCGGTAGTCTTTCTTCCCAAAGTTCTAGTAGTCAACTAACATAGGTACAATTATGTTTTTGTATGGTATGTGTTTTTGTAATCAGGGTTGAATTGTCAGTATATTTTCCTCCCTGATTCAACTGGGCACTCAAAACTTGCAGATGAACTAATAGGGACTATAACTTGCCTAATTATTGGTCACAAATCACGACTTTAGGGAATTGGTTAACACTTTGTAGTATGAACTATCATCAAGATTTAAAATCGTGGTGACTAGTATTTTGCAATTAGTATTTTTTATATAAGTCCCGTTTATATGAGCCCGGGCTCACGTACATTGGCGTGCGCCCTGGCTCATTTGGCCGTTATTAAATTCACGAATGTGATGGGTTGTCAGATATAAATCCGACGGCTCAATGAGCCCAAGCATACACCACCGCACGTAAACCCGAGTTCATATTAACTTTTTTTTTATATTATTTTATTTTACTTTTGCTAAAAGGGGTTGGGTACGAATTTAAGGGTCAAGGTCATAAATTCACTTTAAACAGTAGGATGTGAATTGGACAATCTCATCCTCAGAGAGAGAGAGAGAGAGAATCTGCCGACGGTGACAGAGGGAAGAGCTACCCATTGGACGAGGAAGGCTCCATCTCTTTAGTGGTTGAGGACGACGGTAGATGCTCGTTGGACCCAGAGAGAGAGAGAGGCTACATCTCCGTCGTGGTAGGTCTAGAAGTTTGGATCATTTGGCACATTATTGAAATGGGTCCTTCAAAAAAAATGAAAC
Source organism: Saururus chinensis (assembly GCA_035235625.1). Classification (NCBI taxonomy): domain Eukaryota; kingdom Viridiplantae; phylum Streptophyta; class Magnoliopsida; order Piperales; family Saururaceae; genus Saururus; species Saururus chinensis. The sequence continues at coordinate 4,927,392 of CP141150.1, forward strand.
GGGTTACCTTATGGCACATAATTTATGAGTTGCAAGCTGTTGGTCTGGGGAGTTAACCCATTTAAGTACTTTGTAATCTGATCTCTGATTATATGTAACTCGGACAATTTAATAAAAGTCTATTAGATTTAGATCCAAGAACGCCAATTTGGTGCGCCATTCTTCCAACGAATATGACCAATTGGAGCAAGAAAGACTAATTGGATAATGGAGGAAAGGACTTGATGAGCAAGGGTCACCTCGGTGGAGAAAAATATAGGGATGGGGGAGGCTTGGCACCCGAAAGCCCTAAATAGGACTATTAACATGAGAACAGGGACGGAGGCAGTGGGTGGGGAGGCCACTTAGAACATCTCCAATGAAGAATGCCAAGAGGGTAGAGAGGCCACTTGGAGTCTCGCATGGCCAGTCCAATTACTAAAAAAGACGCCCTAATTCTTGCAATCGGGGTGCCATTTCTTACGCAATAATGGTGTCCCACTTTTGGGCACCAAAAATGGTGGTGTCTCTATTTGGAGATGTCATTTGTACTTTTTTTTAGTTATGTCCACCTTTTTTTATTTATATTTTTTATTTTTATTTTTATTTTTTAATATTAAAATAAAATTTTAACATATATAATTAAATTTCATGGGGGCTCCAATTGGCCACATAGGCAAATATGACTCCATTTTGAACATCTCCATGCTATTTTTAAAGACCCATTAAAAATACTCTTAGCTTATAAAAATTTTAGGGACGGGTCATGCAGTCACACTAAACGAAAATTTCATTGGACCATATATGAAAGGATATGTTCCCAAAACTCTGTTTACTGAAGAACAAAATAATGAATTGACGGCAATAAGATTAATGGGTGCCAGCCGGATCGATCACCTTGAAATAAAATTCCGGTCCCCTACGATAATCAAATTGACAGGCTTCCATTTGTAATTATTGCTTTTGGTCAATCAATTGCCTATCCAACCTAAGAGATGCTTCTCGCTACATGATGATAATTAACAGCTGTCAGCATAGAACAAATTACCCGGCACTATCAATCCAACTGTAGCTACGCTGACAAATGAACTGGACCTGCAGATTATTGACCCACATCTTACATGACCGGATTCATGTCAAAGTGTTCTTCATGCATACCGTGCTTAGAAAAAAGAACTAAGTAATGAAGGAGTCCATATTTTCCTACGTTTCAACTTTCACGTCAAGATTTTATATAAAAAAAACGACTTTCCCGGTCAAGACTAGAAGGAAAGACTTCATCAAACAGATGAAGAGGACTCAGCACAAAAGGGGCAAAAATATTACATTTGCTCATATGGGACAAATCTGTAGTACGGAGTACGGTTGCACTCGTTTACCACCTCAATGCCCCTGTAAGCAGAAATTGTATAGTACTAAATAAGACAGTGAGATATGACCTGGCTGATGAAAGTAGTTGGAGGCCTAAAGGAAGGGGCCAGGGAGTGACGGAGAGAGGCCTTCTGTGTCGCTTTTTACTTGGAAGGTCGTCTGTGTCGCTTTCTTGTTCTCAAGACTGGAAAAAGGTAAATACTAGACATTCAACACTTCGTTCCTTTTATATTCCACGATTAAGTCAACTTAGAGACACGTTTTCAGGCAGAAAAAGAAAACACGGTCATCCAGTTGTTGATAGGTATACGAAATTTCGTGTCCAGTGATGACCGCAGACTTTACAACATATGCACTGTCATTGAACGATATATATAAGGTTGACATTATTTTTCAAGTAAAATATAGTAATGTTGAAATACACCTAAACAATTTAGACCACAGAACATTGCTCATCAAACATTGCTTATATCAAACGCTAATATTAAAATTCTAATATAATTGATACACGTTATGAGAGTTATACATTGAGAAAACCAATAAAACTAAGAAACACCAACTCCAGATTCTAGAGAACGTATGTAAAATACAAAGTACTCAGCACAGGCTCAGAATTTCCCTCATAATGATTGTGAGCGATCCAATCACATTAATGTCATCCCAAGGAGCAGGCTCACTCAGCCACATTCAATATATGCTATCCAGAAAATGGATGACCAACAGTTCGCTAGAGCGTATAACTTGGACTTTAGTTTTATTTTGTCAGGCTTTGTCAGCTGGATATTATCTTTTTTTTTTTTGCATCAGATAATTTACTCCTGCAGTTTATTGTAGATAACATATCAATAATAGAGAATCCGACCTCCCTCTGTATCATGTCTGTCGGATCCCAAGTTGCCTGAGAGAATCTCGGCCAACCAAAAATATCCTCCTTGGAGTTTGGAAACGAAAAACAACAACCCCTTTATATGCTGTCCTAGGAATTCCATCCTGAAAAAAAAAGGAATGTCAAAGGTCAATGTTCGAACATGCAAGCAGAAAAAATAGGGGAGTTAAACCGCAAAAATATTGAGCACTCCACAGTTAACCTTCTTTTAGGGCAAATACAAAATAAAATCAGCTATCATAAAGAGGGGAGAACAGAAGCTGATAAGAGCATATGTTAATAATATTAGAACTGAAGCAAACTGCAATTTCAAAACTTGGAAATTTTTTTAGAGCTTTTGGAGTTGAAAATAGGTTGATACAGACATAGACAGGGTTAAGAATGTAATTGCCTTCCATTCTTCAAAAATTCCAAACTGGCGTGCAATTCGTTCAAAATCCATCTGGTCATTGTATTGTATCCGCACATCACCGTCTATATTATATGCCTTTAAAACAGAATCACTTCCACGTACAGGCTTGGCATTTGCCACAAGGTTGGCAAAATACTTCAAAAACTTCTCCTGCATATGAAGAATAAGAACAATTTAAGCCAACAAACAGGCAGCTGTTATTGTCTGACTTAATATATGATTATGAAACAGGAAAATTTACAATAAAAAGGAAAATTAATACCTCTTTTAAATAGCTCAAATCCATTGTTTTCCAATCGACCTTAATAGAAAGTATTATTAATCTTAATTATAATGATATAAATAAATAAAAATAGAAGGAAATCTAAACTGGATCAGCAAATACAATAACAAGTTTTACTGACATGGGCATCATTAAGTTTGATAGGTTCCAGATACTGTTTGAAGAACTGCCCCATACTTGAACCCTGGATGGATATAAGCAGAAGGATCAAGGAAATTTGAAGGAGTTGACTAAATGGATATATAAATCCTGAAAGGTACAACTTTATACAGAATAGTAGATAAAATGAATTGTTGGACAAAAACACTTACAAGTTCACCAAAATTGTATGTCCTACAAATCTCGGGGTGAATAAATTGCCTACCCTTGTGTGTCTCCTTTAGTCTCATCCAATCATCCCAGTAAGTGTCATCTTGTCAAGGATTAAATTTCAGTGAAAACGACCAAAGTATTATACAAGACATATAACTGCCATATTTTATATCCAAGGATATGCTTTTGGCCATTTTGGGGATAATTCATTCCATGTAGACTTCAATAGCATCCATCCAAGTCCAGGAAAGAAATCAGACCTATAAAGAGCCTCTGCAGAAATATCAAATAAATACACAAATAAGAATATAATGCATGCATGATTTACCCAAAATTTCTCAGGCATGATACTTGATTAATACATCATAATTTGATACAGATCCATTAATGGCATTATTATTAAAGTATACGGTGAGAAACTTTTTTGCAGTCATTCTATTGGAAGTTACAAAGAATCTGCACAAACAGAAAGGAGGAAAGCATTTGTATGTATGGGAGTAGTTTAGGTATATCTACTACACATGTATGATAAAAAAACTCACTTGGGTCATGCACAAACTGTTTTTGGCCATTGTCATTCCAAGAAGAAACTGCCATGATGGTTCTATCAGACAACATAAGAAATGTGAACAACAAGAATAACTAAGGTAGGTGGAGATGAGAGAAAATCAGATATGCAAAAAGATGAAGTCCAATACGCGTACTTATCATTGTCAAGGAGAGTGGCTGCTGCCTCAAAATAGTCAAAGAAATCCGGGGCAATCTCCATGTCATCTATCATAACATTAGTGTTACTAATTGATAAACATATTCTACAGTGAAAAATCATTATTCTTAACAAATATTTTATTAGAAAGCCTTTATCAAGTTTAATCACCTTCCAATATGATGACTCGGTTAAAATTATACTTGTTAAATAGTTCATCCAAGGCCCACTTGTAGTGACCTAAATTAGAAAACATTAGCCAGAGATAAGAGCAAGATAAACATTAAGAAAAACTTAAGAATATACCTACGGGCAATCTTATAATATGCTACTATTTCTCCAGGCCTTTCCGTCTGTATTGATTCAAAATCCAAGTGCTGCAGTTACAAGACATAAGGAAGTGAATGCAGCAACATAGAAAACATGAAATGCAAAATGCAGCATGAAATTCAAAACAGAATTCATCCCATGCTAACTATTCTTCCGTTTGGCAAGTTGATAAGATGGACTAGGCAGCAATCAAAATTAACTTCTTTAGTTGAAAAAACAGTATACATCTCATTGCAGAAATCAGATAAGAGTCTATTATTTCTAACTGCAGGGTTCATATACAACAATTATTCCAAACTACTCAGCAGCAAACCCTGCATATAAATACATTGAACATATGAATTGGACAAAAATCTAATAAATCTAAGAATTAGACATTACGTACTGGTAGAAATAAAATCTGAAAATACTGTTCAAGATTGAAATCACATAGGATCATCTCAATTATATGAAAGCAAACTTTTAGATTAAAGTATAAGGCATAAATACAAAGAAGTGTCTTTTTAATGTCAAGCCTCAAGCTTAACCCTGCTTTTATACATAAAAAAGGCGACATTTGAGAATTTTATGTGGCAACTGGAAGCTCATTTTCTTGAAATGTTATAGAACACAAAAGGAAATCCTGCAGCCAAAAGAATACCTGCATATACGTTATCTGCTTGTAGCTTAAAGCTTTGCTTTTGACATCTTGATTTGGTCCATCCTGCATAAACAAAAACGAAAGCATAAAAAGTGTTTCATCAGTGTTTACAGACACCACTTATTAGCACTTGCTTCTGAAGTACCTGTGATACAAACAGTGGAAATTTGGCAGAAACTGAGCTTTGATATCTGGTAAACAAGATATCCACATGCAAATAGTATTAGATTTGATTAGAGATTATCATTTTGTGAAAAGAGGCAACCTGCAAATTGAAGTACAAACATGATCTTTTATGTTTTAGAAGGACATACTGCAAGATAGATTCTACTGTCCTCTCCAGATAATCTGGACGATTGCATGCCATGATTACAACAGCTGCAACTGGTACCTATAAATAAACAGATCATTCAGGTAATGAGATGCAACTCTACAACCTACAAGAAATCATGAAAAAACATATAGAACAATCTTTACTCCAGTTACCTCTTTCTCTTTCAATTGTTCCACACCCTTTTCTGCAAGAAAAAAACATATACCATACATAACTGGAGAAAGATATATAAATGCAAACTCAAACGTTTTGAATACATGCATACTTTACGATTACTGCCTGGCACAAATATTACAAGTAAAAGCAGCATTACATATCAAGAAGATTAGAAACAATATATGCACCAAATGGGTAACAGAATTATAACATACTCTGAAGATCATAGAGAAGATCTTTTAAATGCCTGCACTCTTCGTCTTGACGCATCTTTGTTTCTGCATTCCAATAGAATGATAAGTAACAGAACCTGATAGTTAATACTGCTGTAGAAATTAATATGCTTGGAGCTCAACAACATCACACTTCAAGATGAGTTCTTGAAAAAGTATGATCTGCCTCCTCTATCAAAAACAACACAAAAACACCACGAGTAGATATATTGAACTAAAAAAAGAGAGTGACTGTTGATGCAGACCTTCCAGTGCTACAATTCTCCCCCGTTGCGCACTGATTTGGTCTATGAGTAACCGCATTTGACTTGTACAACGGTTCTCTGACTCCACCTGTCAAAATTTTATCAAGCCTTTATGAGGAATAGTTGCAGATCTTCAAGAAAAGCTAAAAGATACCACTGTATAAACTTCTCAACCGAAAAGTGGAAACAAGAACTCAGAAATGAGCACATACTGATCTTCTAGTGTTAACCTTAAAAAAAATATATGCTGTAATTATAAAAATCAGCACTTAAAACTATCTATATTTTACGAGGAAGAGTGTTAGAAAACTAGAAAGTATCAAACATATGAAATGGTACTAAAAGAGATAAAAATGTTCAAGATATAATTTGTGGAAAGCCTAGAGGAGACCAAATTTTGAGTGTCCACATCAGAGCGAATTTACATATGGCTCCACCATGTACTAAACTGCAGGAAAGCTCTTTGCGATGGGTTTCTCACATGCCAACCAAGAGGCACAACCAACATTTCACAAGGTTCCTAGAGGGTATGAGTTTAGATGTGAGAAATGAGGTAAGTATGGATGGATCAGAGAGATGTGGCAGAAAGATAAACATTTTAAGTTAGATGTGTCATAGGTATCTTTGAATTACGTCACCGATTGTCAACAAAGGGATCAGGTGTAGATGACAACATTGGAAGGGGTGATAGCTAGCAATTCAATAAGATAAATGATTCATCTGATTAGTCATATAATTCCAGTATTGGTTCTCTTCATTTTCAAACTTTCGTTATTTGAAGTTTTAGTATAAATGTGTAATGTATCATGTATGAAACTAATGTGCATGTGAAAAATACACAAATGAACTATTGATCATTCTAAACAATTAAAGAGAAAGAACTTCATTGCTCTTTGACATACAGCAGCAGCTAAACGATCCACATAATCTGATTGTGTAGCAAATAGACGCATCTGAAAACAAAAGACATTGGAAAATCAAACAGTAGCATTTAAAACACATAAAAAACAGAATTACAAGTACAGACACAGTCAGGAGAACAGGAAAGAAAGAGGAAAAGGATCCTCGCAATATGGCTTTTAGACATGAGTAAATGGCAGCTGATGATAAAGATACGAACAATAACAGGAACAGGAACAGAAATAAAAGTTAACAAACAAAAAAAATCAGCATGGCCCTCATCAAAGTGTTTGGAATGAGTGAAAATACAAAAACGAATAAAATCCTTCTTTTTATTGTTTCTTATCTTACACCAATAAAGAGAAGGGGGGGAAACTATGGCCATAAAAATGATAGGAAACAGAACTAATGTATTGAGAAGTATGTGATAATTTTTTTATATCTCAATAAAAGAAGCTCACCCCAAGAATTCAGCTAATAATCACATTGGCATGACAGTGCCGTTCATCTTTGACCGGAATTAGAGGCTTTTTTAAATGAAAAGACCCGTATTAGAAGCTAAAAGCAAAGCTTTTCAGCAAAATCACAGAAGCCCCCTAAAATGGATAATCAAAGGAACTCAAGTTTCACATCCCTTTGCTATCAATAGACACGAAATCAATAATCTCATACAGACAGGTTCAAATGGCTAATTAAGTCGGAAGCTTCTCGTGCAAAGCACTCAACTTGAGCTCTTTTGAGTTAGAAATAGCAACCAAAAAACGCAATCTAGCAAGAAATTAAAATTGAACAACTGAGTCACGGAATCCAAGCATTCCATCCGGCAGATTCCAATGCCCGGAAACGTGGACTCCGGCAACCGATGAAGAGAGAGAGATTCGGGCAAACCTGGATGTAGAAGAAGGCGGCGGTGGCGGCGGCGAGCAGAATGATCCGGTAGTCGCAGAAGTTCCTCGCCATTTCTCCGGCGATCGGAGAGCAACGGCGGAAATTCGCTTATCGCCGATTGCAGGAGCGGTCGACTCGGGCTGGTCGCGCTCACTCTCGTCTTTCACTCCGTTGCGCGAGTGGGCCCGAGGATGAAGATCTCGACCGTTCATATGATGGGGGCCCATAGGAATTCCTGCGCTGGCCGTTGATTGTTCTTCTTTGTGTGCGCCAATGAGGAGTAGCGTTCTCTATTTTAAACCGCTGCATTTCTCAATTCTGCATTTGGGAAACAAATTTCGGAATGCAGACTAGAATCATATGTTTTCATAATACACAATAAGGTTTAATTTTTATTAACAAGGATGTAAACATATTACACGTAAAAAAATGTTGATATTAACATTAAAAATTTAATGACGTAATGTCAAATTGTGTAGTTATTAAATAACAATTACACATAAATAATCATTATACATTGATTATGGTGATAATAATTATTATGTTATGGTTTTTGTGATGTTTTTGGTATCATTATATTCACTTAATTTATACAAAATTTTTATATTAATATAAGATATATTTTTATATATACACACACATTGACAATAATTTATTATGTTTAAATTTAAAGAAAAAAAATTGTATGGACTCGTACTCGTGTGAGGATAGCATCATGAGCCATCGGATCTCAATTCAAAAGCAAAGGGGGCAAAAAACTAATCTAATCTATCACCTGAGTAATGTTTACAATTCTACCGCATATGATGTTCAAGCTCACATTGATGCTTATGAACATAAACTCATTTAAACAAGACTCTAAATTAAATAATTTAAGGTATTAAATATTTTAGTTTATTTTAAGTATAATAAATTAAAATATTTATTGTTAATGAACTTTTTTTAATGAAAGCACATTTTGAGAAAATATGTGTGTGGATGCATATCACGATGAAAATTGTGATGTTGAGAAGTTAAATCTCAGTGGAAGCGGGACACATGGGGTGAAAGATCCAAGTCTATTCTATACGTGGGCCTGATTGATCTAACTATTTTTAGGCAATTTTGTCAGCCCACTTAAAGATGGACTCTTAGGTGCTTCAGTCTTTCAGTCCTATTAGGCCAATAGAAAATCTTGGGCTTTCTATTTTGATAACTGCAAATTCTCGTTGCTCTTGTCTTGGCTGCTGCTTGAAACAAAACTACAAGTAAAGTTTGCAAGAGCCCCTCATCTAATTGATTTGCGCATGACTGTTTTCCTCTCAAAATTATAACCGGAAGACAACTCAACCTTGATGAAGAGTCCATTTTTGGGGGCTAATGAACTGCCCTTGCAACCGGCTGTCCTTTGCATTATTCCAACTTAGAACTTTATCACATAGACGGAGCTTTATCATTATAAGCACGTGAAAAATAATTAAATATATGTATGGCAAATTAAAAATATTATTAAAATATAGATAATATATTGGTAAAATTGGAATTAAGGACTAAATTGATAAATTTTGATAAATCTATGTCACTCGTCTTGCTTTATATAGTAGTATGTTAAAAAATAGTTAAATAACTAAAAATAAATAAATAATTTATTATAAGATAATAATATTAAAAAATAATCTAATTGACCAAATATAATAAGGTAAATGATTTCACTAATGAATCTATCTTAACAAAATTCTAAACCTAAGTTTTGGTTAAACAAAGATAAGTGGATCTCCTAGTTATTAATATGGAATGGAGGGAGTACTATAATAATAAATCATTAGGGGTGTTAATGAGTCAAGTATTGATTGAAGTCCGAGTAAACTCGAAACTTCTAGTTTGAACTTAGACTTGAAATTTTCAATAAGTGAATCAAAAGTTAGCTTGAACTAAAAAAACAAGTATAATATATCTAAACTTAAAATATATATATATATATATATATATATATATATATATATATATATATATATATATATATATATATATATATATATATATATATATATATATATATATATATATAATATCCCAAATAATAAGTTACTTTTAGTATTAAATATTAATAGATATGCTTCAATAAATATTACGAACTACTTCCCCGTATCTTCCTCTCTTTATATGTATAAAAAAATATAAAAATAACTCACATAAAAAACTATTTTTTATGCTTGATATGCCTCAAAAAAAAAAAATTTAAGTACATGTATAAAAAAAAACTATTTGTAAGCAAATTGTGCCCCTTTTTTACAAATATATTTTTTGTTAGGACTTAAGGCATTAGATCACCTCCTCATTTATTATCTTAAACTTTGGAAATGTTATTGGGTGTCTTAGTGTGGTATTACGAATTAAAATTAATATATTTAGATGTATTTAAATATTTTATTTAGTCCTATTTCTACAATATATGTGAATTCTAATACACATCACACATGCAATATATACCTATATTAGTATCTCTAATTTTTTTATTTTAAAAAAGATATATTATAAGTAACATACATTAATTATAATTTAATAAAAAATATATCATTATATTATATATTTATTCAAATGGAACCAAGCTAAGCCGAACTTAGCCCTAGCCCAATAATTCATCCTGTGCAACAGTCCAAGTCCAGCCGCCCTTGACCGGAACGCCACCGTGCAGACTGGTCTTTAGTTTTAGGCGCGGGCCCCGGCAAACCGTGTCTCTCTGTCATCTTACCTTCTCTCGTTGTCACCACACCCATAAGTACGCCCACACTTCCGCTTGCCTCCCGCACGTCCGTCGGAAACAGTAAATAATCCAAACGCGTCTAATCCATCAGACATTTCTCAGACACCGCACCACCCCCTCCCTCCGCCGCGCACCGGGCGGCGCCGCCAGATCGCAGCCATGGTGTTCTCGTCCCCGGACGCCGAATCCTCCTCCTACAACCTCCTGCCCACCACCGACTCGGCCCCGCTCCTCCCCAAGTCCCACCTCTCTTCCCAGCCCAAGACCTTCGCCAACATCTTCATCGCCATCGTCGGCGCCGGCGTCCTCGGCCTGCCCTACACCTTCAAGCGCACCGGATGGGTCTCCGGCCTCCTCACCCTCGTCCTCGTCTCGGCCCTCACCTACCACTGCATGATGCTCCTCGTCCGCACCCGCCGCCGCCTCCTCCTCCCCTCCTCCGATCCCCTCGCCAAGCCCCCGCCCAAGCTTGGATCTTTCGGCGACCTCGGCGCCGCCGTCTGCGGGCCTCTCGGCAAGTTCGCCGTCGACGCCATGATCGTCCTCAGCCAGGCCGGGTTCTGCGTCAGCTACCTCATCTTCATCGCCAACACCTTCGCCAACCTCTTCAATTCCGCGCCGAATTCCACCAAAATTTGGGGCTTCAAGCCCAAGACCTTCTACATCTGGAGCTTCTTCCCCTTCCAGCTGGGTCTGAACTCGATTCCGACATTGACCCATCTCGCCCCCTTGAGCATCTTCGCCGACGTCGTCGACATCGGGGCCATGGGGGTGGTGATGGTGGAGGACGTCATGATCTACCTCCAAAAAAGCCCCGCTTTGGAGGCCTTCGGTGGCCTCTCCGTCGTCCTCTACGGCGTCGGCGTGGCCGTCTACGCCTTCGAGGGGATCGGGATGGTCCTCCCCCTCGAGTCCGAGGCGGCGGAAAAGGACAAGTTCGGCAAGACGCTCGGCCTGGGCATGGCCTTCATCTCCCTCATGTACGGCCTCTTCGGCGTCCTGGGCTACTTCGCGTTTGGGGACGAAACCAAGGACATCATCACCATCAACCTGGGACGCAGCCTTCTGAGCGCTCTGGTGCAAATGGGTCTCTGCATAAATCTCTTCTTCACCTTCCCATTGATGATGAACCCCGTGTACGAGGTTGCAGAGAGGAGGCTCTGCGGGGGGAGGTACTGCGTGTGGCTGAGGTGGGCGATGGTGCTGGGGGTGAGCCTGGTGGCGCTTCTGGTGCCCAACTTTGCAGACTTCCTGTCACTGGTTGGGAGCAGCGTGTGCATTGTGCTGGGCTTTGTGCTACCTTCTCTGTTCCATCTGATTGTCTTCAAGGGGGAGCTGAACTGGTGCGGGATGGCCATGGATGGAGGGATTGTGGGGATAGGCGTGTTCCTGGCTGTATCAGGAACCTTGTCTTCTCTAATGGAGATCTTCTCTGTGAAGGTCTGAGTAGCACTGGGGAGTTGGATTGTCTGTGGTACAATTGATTGTATGATATAGTAATTTGTATTGATCGAAGATAGTGTGGGCTAGGAACTTTGGACTATATCACTCATTCGTTGTTTATGAGAAAAATGTGTAATAATCATTATGTGTATACTTTTGCGCCATTTTTATCGTTATGATTATATGATACATGAAATTGCAGAAATACATGTACATGTACAAGCTTCTTTGTCTGACACACCCAACGCTTTACTGATTTTGGCGTTTGCAAATGAAGGATCGGGAGGAAGAAAGAGATTAGGGCAATAAGGGCATATTAACGACCTAACTAAGGTTTCAAATCGTAGTTTTTAGCTACAAATCTATCTTATGTTTATTTTTGTGATTATCAAATGGCATATGAAGATAGGATTTTGATCTGCTATGTTGGTAATTTTTTTAGCAGATGTTGCTGTTCATCCTATGAAAGCCAATTTGCAACAGCGAAGTTCTAGTTTAGCTAGATTAATTATGGATATGGCATCCACCAGTGAGCCATATTTTGCAGCCATGCATCAAATGTCCTGTATTGGAAGTTGAAGAGGATTGACAGATGCCTAGAAATGGAAGTGATCGGCTGGTGAAGCAACGCGATGACAGATGATCACTACAGGAGGGAGAAGGGGGCGACTTGCTCTCGCGGGATGAGACCAGGAACCAACTTCCACACTCAGTGATGGGAGAATGACTTCTGTTATCCAGTTAGGGGACTTGTTCAGTCGCTTACCGGATTCTTCCCCAAACGCCGGAATGGCCCGTCACCGAAGAGGTTGTATTCCTAGACCCCCGAACAGATACCGGAGTGGTCTACGTGAGGGAAGAAGGGGACGGCTTACACTCACGAGATAAGGCAAGGGAACAACATCCACACTCTGTAATGGGAAGGGGACAGATAACTTCCACATTTTGAAATGGGAAGGGGACAGCCTCTACTGATTCCAGAGAGGGGACGAACACCAGCATGAACAATTGCCCGCCGGAGTTATCCTACTCCACTGCCGGAGTCTTCCCGCCGGCATAATAAGTTTTATGCTTTGATGTTGTATTCTATGTCCGGTAAAACATCAAAATCAATGGACTTATGAAATTCGTACATCATGAACAAGCATGTGTTTATCAAATCTTTGTAAAGAAAGATGCTTCAAAACTACTATTTGAAGCGTATTCTGCAGGCAGGTGTACACTAAATATTTTATTTTCTGAGATGTTGAGGTATTATCATTCGAAAGATCATCCTAGTGAATCTTATGCAGAAGCCTTGAAATTGGAGTGAGTTAGAAGCTGTCCGTCCATATCCTCCAATTCCGCTGGTGAAGTATAGGCATGTGATCTTCTATATCTTCATATTATTCTCACAGGAATTCTACCGCATTTCTCATGTTTATATGCAGCGCATTTCTCCTCATGTTTATATGCAATTTAAGAAAGCTGCATGCAAACAATTTTCCCCTGCTCTCTTGTTTCATCTTTTTCAAAATGCTTCGTGGGCCCTCATTTTTGCTTGAGTTCTAGGCCATTCTCGGTCACCATTATTGTGCGCACACAAATATTAGAAGAGTAGGAATTGAATGAATAAAAGAGATTCTGGTCGCCATATGCTTATTAACACAAATCAGTTGAGGCGGATATAATCTTAACCAAATAGCATGAGTTAAAAGGAAATTGAGTTGCGTGCATGAGCAGTTGCAAAACAGTTCGTACTGAATTAATAGGCTACCAAATATTCGTCAATTTACGCGGCATAATCCAAATATTTCAGCAAACCACACCTCTGCTTGTGGAGAACTATATATATATATATATATATATATATATATATATATATATATATATATATATATATATATATATATATATATATATATATATATATATATATATATATATATATATATATATATATATATTCTACGCTCTTTAGGGACAATGCCTTCCCTACTCCCACAGTTCTTCCTTTCCTGTTTGGCTGTTTGTGGCCGATGTTGCGTGCCCCACTGGAATGCTAATGTGGAACGCCACACCACCAACTCCAGCTAGTGCATTCATCATTTTCATCACCTCTCAGGCGAGTCTCCAAAAGCCTCATTTAAGCCACTAACTCACGCACAGTATGTTATCCCACATCAGAAAGGCCATTCCCGTACGGACTTGCTGAGTTCAGAGACACAACTTTTATAGTTTACATTGTTCCTAAATGTTCTTTTGAATATATGATCTACACCCACATACTATGAGCCTGCCATCCTCAGATATATGCATTTCGTTCTGATTGAGAAAGAATAACAGATCAGAAAATAAAACATCACCACCCCCAAAACCAAAAAATATTACAAAAATTAAGCAAACACATCACATAGCACACGAGTAATTTGCTAAAAAGCACTCCAACCGTCAGAGTCTCGTCTAGGTGTCCGACTCTCCGCGGATTTGAATGGATCTGATGAACCAAAGGGATCTGGATGTTTCGACGTCTGACTTTCCAACTTGAATGGGCCCATCGACCCAAAAGGATCCGAGTCATCAAAGGATGTGAAACGATCAGATTCTCTATTACTTCGAACAGAGTCAAACCTTGCAAAGGTCCCTCCTGAAGGAAACAAGCCACTGTCTTGCATGTTGAAAGAATCAAACCTTGAGAAACTGTCAAAGGACTGTTCTTCAGATGCATGGCTAAAGTGCGGAGAATTAGAACTAAATAGTGGAGTCCCAGGTACAGAATCTGCAAAAATAGAACTCTTCTTCTGAAAGAAGTTATCTTTGCGAGGAGAATCTGTTGTTCTAATTGGATTTAGACCCAAGTTGCTGGAACTAAAGAAAGACCGTTCACTGTTCTGATCAAAATCTCGTTCCTGTTCGAAAGATAACAACAACGATATCAGAATGCAAGAACAACTTTTTACACCCCTTGCCCAGCTCCTTATAGGTCGGCAAACATTAAAGATAGGTATACCTTGCTACCAAATGCCCACACAGAATCTGCATCATCAGTAGTGTCAAAAGTTGGCCAGTGCTCATCGGAATACTTATCAGAAGAGAAAGTAGCTTGAGCAGCTCCATGGTCACTGCACGTAATTAAAAAACAAGGAAGACTTAGAATCATTATATTTTGGAATTTGGAAAAAAGACCTGCATGCTGGGATTCTCATAATAAAAAAGTAGCAAATTTCTATTATTCTGAAATTTAATTTCCAAGTCCGCAGGGAAAAAAAGTATAATTTTTGCAGAAAAATACATAGAGGCAGCATTTGTGAACATTTAAAGATTGAACCACAAGACAACATTAGTTCATGGTACAACAAAATTTCGGGTCAAAAGAGCCTATTTGACACAACAGCATTTGATTAACATTTATAGTGCAAAAAATTACTATATCAATATGACGGACGTTTGTGGAGATTTTACTTCAGAAGAGATTCCTCCAGAAAATTAGATAAAGATCTATGATGAGAGGGAAGGAACTAGACTGCAACCCATGGGACAGCTGTATTGCTACATTGGAGTGGTGGGTTCTGTTAGTTCCCAAATTAATTTAAAGGAAGGCACCAGATGACGGCAATGTGATGAGCAATATTTTGCAAGGCTGAGTTGAGCTATATAGACAAGAAGTTTGCAGCAGATAAGAATGTTGAGATGAATGAGTAGGATACCAGGAAGAAAAAAGTTAAAATACTTCCACCAGAGGAACTCATAGCATCTATAGGTCATAAAATGGTATGCACTCACTGGATATTTGAGCCCATATTTGTTAATTTCTGAATAACGTCTGATTCACATAACATCTGTCACTCATATCTTAATAAATTTAATTTTAATTTTAACTCAGTTTACTGAATTTAGGCTCCATTTAAGGTGTGGTATATGTTATTGTCATAATTATTTAAATTGCTGTGTATATTACAAACAAAAGGGGGGTAAGGGTTGAAGAAATTATGTCCAGGAAATTCCTCTTTCTATTTTATTTCCTTCTCTAACTACTCCTTATTTTCTATTTTCTTCTTCACATAATTATTAGTAACAAACCTACTAAGGTGGAAACAGCTCATGCTAGTTTGAATTAAAATAAATAATTACTCACTATGCAAATTCTAAAAGAACAAGAACAAGAAATCCACCTAAATGTTTCTGTGCCACGAGGTGAAGCATCACTAGTTATGTCTTTATCAAAACGTTCCTGAGATGGGCTTTCTAGCATCCTTTCTTCCAGCAGGCTCCCAGATGGAGTACTCCCATGTGGGCTTCTAGGGGACCCAACATCACTTCGGGTATATGAAGATCCAACCTCCTGGTTCCGCTCAGCAGTACTTGAAGGCTGATCAGACTTGCCTTCCGTGGAAGCATTACCATTCCATACAATGTTAGATTTAGATTTTGTTGTGGCTATAGTATTTGTCACATCAGCATTGGCATCCTTGACAGTGGTGAATCCTGGACATACAAATTTATATATCAGTTTAGATGGTTATATCCATACATATTATTAACTACATCTAAAAAATAACATTGAACGCAACCAGGAATTTGTCGACACTACACAATAATTTAGAGATCACAATAAAGTTGAGCTAGAATAAATATAAACTAAGATACGAGAGTTTAATTCAACCTTCATCTTCAAATTTGTCCCAGTCGTCATCCCAATCAGCTGCTCCCTCTTGAATAATTGGTTGCCAACCTAGGTTAAAATGAATAACATTTCGTCATGATTGATGGCGTACCATAATTCTATGGAGATTGGAGTCATTGTAAGGAATTCACAAATCAATTTGGAATGTAGATAAGCGATGAAATATACATTTATGCCAACGTAATATGTCAAGCATTTATGTTAAGTACAACAAAGTTACTTTTCTTCTGTTAAAGGAATGTGCATTGTCATACCACTTATACAAATGGATTAGTTCAGAATTACATGTCCTAACCATAAAGTCACAAACTAGCATGAAAATGTATAATGGATTAGTTCAGAATTACATGCCCATTAACTGAGAGTTACATGGAAGCCACAACGGGGAAAAAGGGAATGTATAATGTGATTTGCAAAACCATAAAGAAGGGATAGACTTTACCCAATGGTAGCTCAACTACTACAGTTGGCTTTGTGAGTAAACCATATTTCTTGCATCGTTCATTTAAGGCTTTCACAAGCTCCTCAAGATCCGATTGTATTCGATCAGCACGATCCTGGAAAAGGTTTAAATCACCCTTAACAAAATTAACTACGAAGTACTAAAAAAAAAACATATGATTGGATTGATGAGTATAGTGTATACCGAGAGTTTAACAACTACATGGCATTAAATACCAGTTCAAAGTACTTAAAAGGATACCTGAAGTAAACCATCAACATTTCCACCTTGTTCCATTTTGACGATGGCATTGTATAGGCTCATTTTTCTCTCCTGCAAATGAATAAGGTGCAAAATATTGCGAGAAGCATTATAAAAACTAAAAAGCCAATAATTCATCAAAAAAATTGCTCTTGTAAAGTCACTAACCCGGGCTAAGTTTGGAAAACATTATAGCTTTATTACCTGAATATCACGGAATGTTGCCTCATCAATAGTTAATTTGGATGCCGTGTCTCCAACCTGCTTGTATTTCTCCTCGTACTTCTTAGAAAGGGACTCCATCTAAGAATGATAAAAGGATTTACAAATACCAAACTTCAGCTCAATAGGGAGATACCAAAATTCCAGATCAGATTCAGATCTACCGACAAAAATAAAATGAAAAACTGTTTTCATTTTAGTAAGATTTTTTACATTGTATGTATCCGCACACAAAAAGTGAAACCCAGAAAGAGAGCCACATTATAAGGGAAAATAACTTCTAATCGCTAAAGCTTGGAACTTTGGAATCATCATGATTACTGTCATTTCTTTGATGATGCCAACATGGATTCTCTCTATTCCACATGGTCTTTAATGATAGAAACTAAGTTGCCTCAAAAGATCGAGCTGTAAATGAATAGGCCCAACAATGTATATTGAGCCCATATTGGCCCTGATAGACATATGCAGACAAACATATTGTCCAACACCCCTTGGGCAAGCATGATTAAACGGATGCATATGCTTGCATGTGCATAGAATACAGACACAAGGGCAAGGATGCAAACCCGGACCTCCTAGCTTTAATACCATGTTAGAAGCCAAGTTGCCTCAAAAGCTTGAGATGTTAAAGAATAGATCAACAATGTAAATCAAGCCCAGATTGGCCCAACCAGACATGTATATGGACAAATTATCCAACATTCTCTATCTCACTATCATATGCATCTCTATCATGGTTCACAATATCTATCTCACTATCATATGCATCTCTATCATGGTTCACAATATCTAAGATATATCTCGGATATATCTGTATCTTGTGTTTGACAGATACAAGATATGGGGAAAGATTATATCTCAAATATATCTGTGAAATCCAGATATTGGCAATATATTTGAGATATTAGTCAATATCTGAGATTATTGATCATGCTTACCACTTGATAAATGTAATTTATATCAGTTTAGTGTATTCACATGGTGTTATGATTGTTTTAGATTAGTATTAACGCTTTTACATGTGATTAACAAGATCCTTGTAAAAAGATTTTTGGGTTGTCAATAGTTTGTTTCCCAATATCTCCAATATATCTCATATATATCCCTCTGATATATCTTATCTTTAGGTCACCGATATATCTCCTGATAAAAGATATTGCAAACCATGATCTCAATCTTAAGGCTCCATCTGTTAGATGGTTGTCATTCTTATTATGTCTTAGCTTGATTCCTGCTCGAGATTCCTAAATATGTTGTTAATAAAATACATCAATTAATGTTGATTTTACATGATCCTTTCCTATTTCAGACTTCTCTTGTCTGCTTTGTTTTGTAGTCACATGCTTTTATGGTATCAGAGCTCATTAGAGATCATCCTATCTTGCACACACAGTTAAACTCCCTACAAATATTTGACCAACGAATGTTTAGAATAATATAAATAGTTCTGCTCTCCCTAATAGCTTGACCTTTGAGGAGAAAGTGGTTAACTAAATGTTAACAAAGCAGGAGGCCCTTAATTCAAACACTTGTGGGCAAAAGCCCTCGTTATGTACCCTTTCAATTAGAACCCATGCGCATAGGCCTAATGAACCTTGAAGTGTGTGTGTGGGTAACATAAATAGTCCTGCTTTCCTTTACATCTTGAGCCTTTAGGAGAAAGTGGTCCGAGTTAAACTATATCATAAGAGTTTCATTTCCTCCCTTAAGACCTAATGTTTTAGACTACAAAGAGACTAGTACCTCACGTTTATCAGCTGATGCCCTCTCAGTTATTTCATTCAGCCGGTTGTCGCACCTGCTCTTGTACAAAACCTGTCCATAATGAAGTTAATAAAAACTCAAAATATTTCTTGCAAGAGAAAGCATAAAAGCAGAAAAATAATCAGGACTTTAGGATACTGTCAACAATCGAACAACATCACTTAAGTAACAAAACAATACGATAGACTTTCAGATACAACTTGAGTCACCTCACATGTTATAGATGGAAAGTTGGGAACCATATTATTGCACAACTATTAACAAGAAAATGACAAGTGCACTGTAGAAATGATCCCTAAGGTGCCAAACTTCAGCATTTGCACTCATAGTGGTGGACTACATATCATCCCACATGAACTACAAGCAAATGTACAAAACTATTGTATGTTGTTTACAGTAACTTTTTTACAGGTTTCCAATTTGGTACGGACACTTATTGAATGCACACAAACAACTGCAAGCTCCTGATTATGATAATTCTGGAGTTTGACCACTCAGTAGGCTGCGGGAGGGCAGAAGGGATGAGGAAGAGACAAAGGTTCAAATGAAGTGACTAGTACAGAGATCTTTGTTACAAGTTTCTTTTAAGAAAGCCAATCCAGCCTTAATTGAGCTTGTTGGGCCTATCCCGCTTGTGTGAAAGGTCCCAGGGTCAAATTTCAATGGCGTACAAGTTACAACGTGTGAAGGATGAGAGTCTTAACTACCAAAAAAAAGTTTCTTTTAAGGAAATTTACATATAAACACCTACATTATGATTTATTTACAAGTAATTTACAATAAGTCAATAACCATTACAGCTACATTGCCAGGTTGTATTTTTTTTGTCAAGGACAAGTATGATACCTGACGCAAGGTTTTTTGCTAAGTATCATCCTTACCTCATTAATTACATAGGCAAAAAAATTATGAAAGTGGAGAATCTAATTCATGGAACTCTGGTTTATCATATTATCTTAATAGTACATGGTAACTAGGGCTGACACTAAACTCGGCTACTTGAACTTGGCATGATCATGGTTTAAGCCCGAACTTTAGAGTCTGAATTCAAGTTTGACCCCGAGTCCAGTCATGGACTCTAAGTCCCAGTCCACCTCCAAGTCTCCAAACCCGACCTGAGTCCACAAAGCCCAACTTGTTTGGAACTTGAATTTGGTTGGGTGACAATTGTTATACTTTGTAATATTTATAATGTAATCATCTCTTGTACCCTAGTAAAATACCAATAAAATGCTATATTTTGTAAGTTTTCTGTACATTATATTACTTGAGCATTACCAAAAATTTACTAAATTGCTTTTCGGATGAAAATAATTTTGCCTCTATATTTAACCTAAAGTTGGAGGGTAATAGCTCCCATAAAGCTGAAATGAAGAATAATATAAAAAAGAAATTCATTTAGTCACACAACTGACTAGTAGCACAGTGATGAAGGCATTGGTCGTAGGTGAATCAGGTGAGTTCAAGTCTCCAAAACTAAAATTTTTACATACAACTTACATTCAGAGTTCGACTTTGAATCTCAGAAAAACAATGTAATAACAGTAATCCAAGTCCGACTTAGATTTGGAAGTGATAACAATGACTGAGACCAACTAAACAGACTCAGACTCAAAGTTCGACTCAGACTTTCAGGTCCCTGGCGGCAGCCTCAATGGCAACATATATATTAAAATTGTTAAATCATATCTAAAGACTTGAAAAGCTGCAAAGTCAGTAAAAGAACATTGAGAGAGAGAGAGAGCGGCATAGGAAATTTTTTATTCAGCTAGATCATAAAAAACAAAGAAATCATGTTATGCTGAAAATCACATTAGCTTACCTAGTTCAACTGGTTTAGCAGTTACTTCCGAACACAAAAATAACCAAAATCTGAAGTGCTGCTAGTTAAATAATCTGTTTCGTAGTCAAAATTTTAGACACTACAGCATAAGCTATTCTTATTTTGAGTAATGAAAGTGAGGCGAAAGTCAAAAAGAAAAACTTACTTTTAGCACTGTTACTGGTCAAGGATAAAATATTCATGTTTCATCCTCAATTTAAAATACACATGCAAAATGTTCTTCCACCATTGTCAAATGTGGTTAAGTGCGGATATACAAAATTCAGGTATTTGTAATTCTCTTCCAAGGCAGGCGGCTATCTATAAATTCCCCTTCTTTTAGTTTGATCCAAACAAAATATCAGCCGGATAAAGAAAAAACAAGCTCGACATTCCCTGAATATCTCCAAATTATTTGGTTTCAATGATTATCATAATATAGGTGGCACTTGATATGAGTCTGATCAAGTTACTTTTCCAGAGTCTAAAGGAACAAAAAACCAAGAGAAAGTAAATGCTACTCACAAGTTCTTGCATCTTTGTGCGGTAAAATTCAATTTTCTGTCTTGATTCAAGAATTTCCTTCTCCAAATCTTCAACCTTCGTTAATTAAAAACATATTAGTATACATGAAATGGTGTAGATTGAGATCCAAAAACAAAAAACACTAGATCATATTGTCCAGGTGAATAAGTCAATCTCTAAAGAATAAAGAATAATCAAGTTTTATACCCAAAACACTTGTAAGAGCGAAAAAATAGAATATTTGTTTTAACACATTGTACCTTTTCAGGGACAAAACAACATAGAAGCATAAATGAGGAAAGCACGACATAGTCAACTAAATAGTTACATGTCTCTATCTAAACAACAAATATAAACAAAATGAGGCCAAAAAAGCTTCTGATTTTGCATATAATGGCACACCATAAAATTACTGGCATAAAAAATGAGGGGAAAAAAACCTTCTTATCTGCCTCTTTTGCCTCCTCAAGTTTTGCATTCAATGCACTCTGCTCCTCAGAACTCAATTGGTCTACTAAGTATTTCTCTAGTAATGGCACCTTTGACTTTTGCTTAACAGGCTGAGCCCCACCATCAGGTAGAGGTTGGGTCGGAACTTGTGCAGGTGGTCTCACAGCACTTGGAGGAAGAGGTGGCCGTGCCAAAGACAGTCCTGATGGTGAATATCCTACCAGCAGGTGGTAGCACACAATTAATGACCAGGTCCAAATTATCAATTTACTGATTTTATCAATATAATGGAAGGATGACTAATAGTAATAGCTTGATTTCAAAGGAGTACCTGGATTTCGTCCCCAATTTGCACCCCTATAAGCAGGCACAGGTTGACTGGCAGGAGGAAGCATGGGATCCAACTTCACGGCATCTGGAAGCACATCAGGAAGAGGACGACCTTCTCTGGAACGTTCCATTAAATATAGTGATATACAGAATTCTCTTAATGACAGCATACTGTCCGCATCCTGGTCAGACAGGTCCCACACCTGCTTCAAGACCTCTGTGAAAAAAGAGTTCAGATCAGCAAGATCAGTGTACTATAATTGGAAATGGTAATTATTTAAATAACTGTAGAAAGATATCTAAGAAAGTACCTCTGGGCAATTTCCAACTCAAGAAGAGCTTACGGGCTTCTTCACCAGTAATTTTACCATCCCTGTCTATGTCCACCTCCATGAATACTTTGGTATACTTCTGAATATCAATCGAAGTCAGCCTCGGCCATGGTTGGATAGGAGAACTCGATGGACCAACTGGGACAATGGACGTGGCAAGCCCAGAGGCTGTTGGGTCTATGCTGGCTTTGTTTGGTTGTACTTCAGACACGGGCTTTTGAGGATGGTTACTGCTGGTTGGGAACATGTTAGTTGGCAGTGTTGCTGCAGCAGCAAAAGAATCAGCTTGCGTTGTAGTTGAAGATGGGATAGCACTTATCCCTGTGGAAGGCACTGCAGAATTAGAACTGCTCGAATAAGCTGTGGGTATAATAGTAGGTGGCTTTGGCGGGGTTGCAGAAAAAATCTCTCCTCCAAAGGCAGAGTCAAAAGAAAATCCATTTGCAGAGGTTGACACAGCTTTAGAATCCTTGGCTGCCTCTTGTGGTTTTACTGGAGCTCCCAGTGCAAAGACGGAAGGATTCTGTGGTTTAGGGACTGTTAAAGGTGTGGCTGAGGATGATGATAAGCCAAATCCATCAGAGATAGTAGACGGAGGAGAAGGGCCTCTGCTAGGGACCTGTAAAGTTGGACCGGATGCAGCTTCCCCTGATCTCGCACCAAGTGATAGATTGGACAGATTAGAATTTGAAGGTGTTATTCCAGGTGTGCCAGTAGCCCCAACGCCAACTGCCTGGGAACTAAAAGCCGGAAATGATGCACCACCTGGGATGGCTTGTGTTGCAGGAGGCCTCATACCCACATTTGGGGGTAACATCGGTCCTCTGATGCTGGCATTTTGAGATGAATTCGGTGGTGCCATAGCACCTATCTGATGCCCATGTGGTACTGTAGAGTTCACATTGGCTGACGGCACAGATGGCAGATTTATTTGGGGAGGTGGGATTTTTGCAGCAGCGGGACCATACAGAGCAGCCTTTACAATGTCCTGAGTTAGTTCTCGTCCGCTTTGTGCAACTGTTACAAGCCTAAGTGCATTATAGAACTCTGAACGACCCAAGAAGCCACTCCCACTATCCACATAAGACCATATCTACAAAAGTAACAAGTATACATGGTCAATGAATGTAACTGGCATAATTTCTCATTCCCACGACGTGCATGAAAGAACCTTAAATATATCAATTTAAAAGCGAGAACAAAATGTTTATATAAACGATTAACATAAGAGCTCCTTTCTGTCACAACTTGGAGCAACATTCATTGCAGAATTGGCAGTGAGCCACCAATAAGAAACGAGCATGGAATCCTGGAACATGTAGTTCAAGAGGGTGCCTTGTTCCATCAGCTTCTTAAAAACAAATCTGATATAAGATTTCAGTAGATTTTTCTCTCTTAATTTTGCCTTTTCTGGCAAGAAATTTCATTCTATTGATAATAATTATACCAGTAAGAAGATCAAAGCATTTTGGCACAAATTTTACTTATGCATTTTATCAATTATTCTATACCTAAATATTATACTGGTAAAAAGAATCAGGTCAAGTGCCAAGCCAGATATTTGATCCAGTTGGCTCTCTTCCAACTGAGAGAGAGGTACGAGCAAAAAGAAAAAAGTTCAATTTATGTTTTTTTCCAGTCTACAATATGGTAGAGCTTTTGACATGGTTTCACAATTTGTTAGACGCTTCCCACTATAATATAGTGGACCTTTTGACATAGTTTAACGTCATAAACAAGCAAAAAGAGAAAAAGGCAAACTATGCTGTTAATAACATTTTTCAATTTTCCAAATTTTGAGTCCTAAGTGACCATATAAAATGATCTTCATATGATAGAAAGAACGTAGTTCTCCCTTCTCTTAATACGGAAGTGAAAGAGGAAGTATAAGATAAAAAGCATATATACATTCCTTCATTTAATGTTCCACTTAATCTACTCTGTGCAGCGTTTCGCAAACTTCAACCATTTAATTAGTGAGCTTTTGGAAACCGTTTTGAGTCAATAGATCCATTTGATATCACAAGAATAGAACATAAATTAACATTGAATTCTTAGATATCAATAATTTACCCGAGCAAGCACCGGCTTGGGCAAATTGGATCCTTGGAAAAAAAGGACAGCTTCATTGCCACTGATCTTCCCATCCCGGTCCAAATCTGCGCGCTGGAAGTAGGATTCGAAAACCTCTGGGTTGGGCGGGTTCGCCATCCTGGTTGTTGCTCACCACCCGATTTGCAGTCGAAGATCAGGCCACAGGATCGAGATAAACCATAAATGAGGTGACTTCAGAAGAATTCAATATCGATCCCAGACTTCACTGATGAAACGGTCTTCAGAGCTACGTCGAATAACAAAAATAGAAGTGAAGCCGATTCCAAGAAGAAATTAAACGAAGATGCCAGTCAGACCACCGTCTTACGTGAAGCAGGTACCTTGGCAACACTCTAGAGACGACGACGTAGTGCTTCAACTCCTGCGTTCAATGAAGGGGCCTATACCAGGTGAAGGAGAGATAGAAGTTGCACGATGCAGGAACTGATCTGAGATACGGACTAGGAGATCATCTCACATCCCCGTTGGTTTATGATGAAAACAAACAGACTCTCCCACCGAACGGAATCGAAGCAGAGCATTCGCCGGAGACGGAGATGAAGCTTCGGCCAGGGAAGACGGCTCCGCTCGTCCTCAAATTTCCCTCAAATCAGACTGAAATCAATGGATCTCTTTTGCGTAAGACTACGATGATATCGATCAGAGTGCATCGCCAGACGGAATCAGGGAAGAGGAATCGCCAGAGACGGAGAAGAAGCAGCGGCGAGGGGCGAATCGGGTGCGGACTTCACCGGAGACGGCTCGGCTCGTCCGGAGCAGGTGGCCAGTGTTCGGCATCAGCTATTCCGCTTTTGGGCAAGGAAACGTGGGGCTAATTGTAAGAAGGAGAATTCATGAGGGGCCTAGCGTGTAAAAAGAAAATCCGAGCGGGCGAGGGCAAAAGTGCAAAGGATAAAATAGAGAGAAGGGTTGGTGCGGCAATAAGAAAAATATTTAGACCATTTCTCGATTTGTGCGTGTCATCCCTGCGCAGGGGCCATGCTAATCTTCTCTGTATCGTTCCAATTTTATTATATGTATCTGAGGAGACGCTTAATGTAAAAAGGTGTAAAAAGGTAATTTAGATATAAAAGATAGTTGTAATGATTACTTAGTCGATGTGGGATGTGTTGTGTCTCAATCTTATAGATTGCAACGCTTAGCATGAACCCGAACACCTCTAAACATGACTCATTTGTTAAAACAATTCAAATTTATCGGCTGCTTTGTGTTAAGGGTAGCTGGTATCTAATCAATCGATTTTCGTAAGGATGGAGAGATGTGCTCATCAATGTGGTTGTAGATATTTGCTATTATTTCCCTTTAAACAAAGATCAAAACTAGTAGAGTGAAAATAATGAGTTTGGAACACATATTTTTTATGACATAGATGAAAAAGTCCTCTAATAAAAAGGGGATTTTTTTTAAGATGAGAGAGAGTAAAGTTAACCAACGGCATAAATTTTTGGAAGAATTTAAAGGAAGGAAAGGAGTAAGGTCATTTAATACAAATTAGACTTTCATTTAATGCAAATTAGACTCACATGTGTGAGTTGATTTAAAAACTTGATATTTATACCCTTACATACAGTGATCTCCTTTTGCTCATCAAAATGACTCCCCCTCTCTCAGCCTCAACTCCATCTCCATCTCCACCCAACTACATGTCCGTCTCCGCCCTGGCTACATCTTCGTCTACACCATTCTTTGGCTCCATCACTGCCACGTCTCTGTCTCTACCATGCCTTTCACCTCCATCTCAGCTAGTTGTTTAGATTTGTTGTGATAGAGTGTGGCGACTAGGACATGTTACAAGGATGTAGGAGGGGCTGGGTTGTGATGGAGAATAGGGAGATCTAGGTTGCGAAGGGGAGTAGGGAATTGGGTTGCGATGGCCTGCAAAATGGGGTGGGTTTGCAGAGGGACTATATTTCAATAGCCTGCAGAGAGGGGCTAGGTTGTGATAGCCTGCAGAGAGGGGTTGGGTTGCAATAGCGGGCGGGGGGGGGCTGGGTTGTGATGGTCTATAAGGGAGGCAAGGCAGGTGTTGTGTTGGTATGTAAGGGGGAGATGAGAGAGAAGGCAAAACTGAGGGGTGGAGATGAGGAAGAGGGTGGAGCTAAAGATAAAGGAGAAGGTGGAAGGGAGGGTGGAGGGCAGAATGGATGGGAGTGGGCGAAGGGTGGAAGGAGAGGTTGGGCAGGGACAAGGTGTAAAAAATGAGTTGTGATGGTTGGCAAGGCAGGTGTTGCGTTGGTATGTAAGGGGGGTATGCAGAATAGGGAGATGAGTTGCGATGGGGAGTAGGGGATTAGGTTGCGATGCCCTGCAGAGAGGGGTTGGGTTTAGATGGCTTGCAGAAGGGGGTTGGCTTGCAATGAGGGTTTTAGGGGGGGGGGGGGGGGGGTTGCAATGGGAAATAGAGGGGTGAGTTGCAATGGGGAGTAAGGGGGTTGGGCTATGATGCCAAGTATAGGGGGTTGGGTTGTGATGGCCTACAAGGGGCTAGGTTGTGATGGTTTATAGGGGGACTGCATCGCAATTGGGAATAGGGGAAGCCAAGTTGCAATGGGGAATAAGGGTATGAGTTGCGATGGTGAATAAGTGGTATGCGTTACAATGAGAAATAAGAGGGCTCAATTGCACCAGAAAATAGAGGGTTGGGTTGCAAAGTATGTGCTTGTAAGGGGAGGATGTGTTGTGATCCATTGATGCAATACCAAATAAACTTGTAGCTGGTGCACACATGGGAGGGGTGGAGATGATAGAGAAGGTAAAATTGAGGGGTGGAGATAAGGAAGAGGGTGGAGCTGAGGGGCAGAGATAAGGGAGCTAAAGATAAAGGAGAAGGTGGAAGGGAGGGTGGAGGGCAGAATGGATGGGAGTGGGTGAAGGGCGGAAGGAGAGGTTGGGCGGGGACAAGGTGTAAAAAATGAGAAAGAAGGTGGAAGAGAGAGGTAGAAGGGAGGGGCAAAGGGCGAAAGGGAGAGATGGTGGAAGGGATGGGCAGTGGATGGAGTGTGAAGGGCAGAAGGGAGAGGTCGGTTAGGGACAAGGTGCCAGAGATGATGGAGAAGGCGGAAGGGATAAGTGAAGGGTGGAAGGACATAGTGGGAAGAGTATTTTTTGGTCTTAAAAAATATTTTCTTCATATTTACAAAATAGGCATGTGCCCAATTTGGATAACTTTTCATATTTAGGCCCATCTTATAATTCTTTCTATTAAATTTGCCTTCCATTAATCTTTTAGACGCCTTCTATTAATCTTTTAGACACATATTTCACACATGGGTCATTGTAGCTAGTGTTGACTTCTAGTCCCTAAACACGATGTTCTCTTTAACTTTTTTTGTATAATACAAAATGTCATTTCTAATTCGAAGTAAATATTCAATAGTCTCGGAGCCACATATTATTATCATTGAGTGGATATGTTGCTCCACAACATTGACTTTTCATGTACGCAATAATGTGTTACTTCAAAAGCGAGTTTTCTTCTAACTTGATGATTTTCTTTTAGTAGTTTATGTGAAAAACAAAAGTAAATTAAACATCCATTTATGTTCTAAATTTGTTGAGCCTACCTAACTTGTGCAATACAAACGAAGGCAGTATATGTAGTAATTAGTAGGGTGCGAGCCGTTTGATACCCAACTCATCTCTCTTAACCCTCAACAAATACATACCCTTTGTTAACATACCCGAATATAAAAAGATAGTGTTTTGAAAGCACCGAAATAAATTAGAAGTGTTATCCTTAATACCCTAAAAAAAATGCCTCTATTTTCACACTAACATTTACTTAGGCCCCCCATTCTTTCAACGTTTCAATAAATATTAAAAAATTACTAAAATATACCCCTCTTCAACCAATATTTTACATGTTTCTTCTCCAACGCCGGTAACATAGCTTCTGGCATCTTTCGGCACCGATGGGCACGTCACTACCACCCTCCTTGTCGCCCCACTGGCAATCTCCACCGAGCCTACATTTATTCTCACCCCAAATCCTCCCACCCCCTCCAAGGTTGCGCCTTCAAGCTCTACTTCACTAACCTTGAGCGCATCCCCACTTTTGCAGCCCCACAGCCCAATGGCGCAGTGGTACGGGCCTCTATTAATCCCTATCTCCAATGCCCTCATAGTTGCCCTCAAGTTGTCACAAATGTACCCCCAAGAATGTGGTATGTGACATTGGGGTTGCCCCCAAGAACCAGTAGTAGCCTCTCCTCGCCATCAAGGTTGAGCTGGAGCAGCTGATCATCTCCATCCTTGACGACCCTTGCACGAGACAGGTCATGCGCAAGGCCATCTTCTCCATCCTTGCCATAAAAGTTGTCATCGAGTAGTCTATCAGTAACTCTCAAGCCCACTTGGTGCCACTCCCTATTATCCTCCCTTCTCCCCAAGACAACCAGAATCTATATCTGAACCTACAACTTCAATGAGCAGGCAACGTGTTAGACCAATCTGCAATAGGGAGGATGGAAAATGCGAGGAAGGTGCTCAATATTCTGCTCCAGACCAAAAAGTAGAATCCGGACATAGTAAGTGGGAGCTGCTATAGATGATTGAGAAGAAGAAAATTATAGAAGCTTTGGTGAGAAAAGTTTAGGTGGTGCATTAGAGAAGGAATTCAACTCGGATAAGTCTCAAATATAATCTCAATTAAATCCATGGACATTAAAGGATGTGGGGGATCTAATTGAGACCCAAATAGTTCAATTGGGAGTGGGGAAGTGATCCTCGACTTAGGGGATCTTAAGTGGCTGGTCAAACAGCCTTCTTCGCAATTTGGGTTCTCGGGTTCTAGTAGCTTCTATTGGAGACTAATACGCAGGTGGTGACATAAATGAGGAAGCTTTTACATAGAGGGTGGCAGTAGTGCATAGGGATGACAACATGCAAAACATATTTAAGGTGTCAGATGTATCACCCTTCGATGGAGAACGCCTCGGATTTGCTAGCCATGCCCATCACCCCCTGAGCCCCACCACCCAACATGTTTTCTAGGTACATGACTGCCTTTCTCTCTTCTAGCAACGGAGAAGAAAGGAAAGGGAAGACAGTGGTGTTAGGGTGAACAATAACAAAAAAGTGGGGGACCATAAGGACGATTGAGCAATAAATTTTTTTTTTGGAGGTACTGAGTATATATGTATATATTGAAGGAGAAATAGTAATGTTCATAAAAAAATGATAGGTTACTTTTTATTACTTAAAGCCCTCATTATTTTGCTGGGAGTCACCCCTACACCCGGGGCGTTTTTTACTTCTTCTTCAAGGTCGGTGGTACCAGCGACATACTTACTGGTGGCAACATCATCATAGAGGATGTGGTCGGGTCAAAGCAACCATACTTTCCCATTTTGTTTGTCTCCCGGCCGTCACCACTCCATGACATCGCCATCATATAGCAGTACATTGTCTTTGCCGATACCCGGATCGTGATGAACCTCACAAACATGGTCCTTGGAGGTGGGTCGCCGGTGGGGCCCAACCCGACAAAGGTCTCACGCATTGGGATCATCCCACGGTACTAGAACTGAGGGGACGTCATGTTGTTGGATGCACCTTCTCCTCTATATGGTGGGGTGGATACATGACGACCGGACACTTACAAATGAGACTGGTGACGGTGGTGAACCTGGAGTTCAACGTAATAAACTCGGCCTACGCTGGGTGGAGGTGCTAGTATGCCTACATAGGCACCAACAACTCGATGCCTTTTAGCCTTTGATGTATGAGATGGAAAAGGATGACCTGGAGGCAGTGGTTGGTGGGGATAGAGTGGTGACGAGCAAGAGCGGAGAAAGGATTCGTGCAGGGTAGAGTGATGAAATTTGATCGAACAAAGTTAGTGGGAAGCATGATGAACCTGGGGACTTTGGTGCAATGAGGATTCGTGTGGTGGAGAAGAAGGGTCTAGATGAGGGTAAGAGCAGTGGAATTTGAGGGAAAAGAAAGTCGAGATGAGGAAGCCGATGAGTGTGCCGCACAACAAAGGAAGCTTGCTACCGCCATCAATGGCGATGTGGGAGTATAGACTAGGAAGCTTCGGCGGGGAGCCCTTCTATGTGGCGAGGGTAATAGAAACTTAATACTTAGGTTTACATGTAGCCATTAGAACCTTGAATGAAGCTTAATCCTTTTGATGTGTTGTCTCTGCTAATCTTTTTTAGAATTACATAATGAGTTTCTGGTTTAGAACTTAATTAAGAATAATCTCGCTTAAGACACCGTATTAGAATAACTAATGATGTATTTATAACTAAACTATGACACCATTGTTAATAACCCTAGAATCCTGACCGTCTATCTATATATCATCCAATGGTTCAAATTTGTCACTTAAAACCACAATTTAATGGGTATTCAGACTCAGACCCATTACCCAGATAGTTTTAAAAGCCCAAAACAATATCAATTGAGATTGGGCCACTTGATGTTTTTAATATAAAAACTAGCCTAACAGAGGGAGTTGGAGTACCTGACAGGAAAGGAGGATGACTTGTGCATAGTGAGGTTAGTGCATGACTGGGAGGTGGTGTAGAGGTTTCTGGTGATGGAAGCCAAGTCGTTGACAGTGGAGATGGTCACATTAGTGTAACTATAGGCATGGATGCCCCATAGATTTTAGTGGCCACGACTAGCAACACCTTGTATAAAAATCAAAGCACCACCTGTAGAGTGGCATTAAAGCGAAAGCAATGGGCTAGCCGAAAGGGAGGCGCCTTATATAAAAATCTTAACTTTAAAATATTCATTAGTAATAATGATGTAAATTAAAGCAAAACATGAATCAAAATGAAATAGAAGAAATGTACGGACTTACCTTTTGGGGTTGATAAGCCCAGAGATGTCCCTCTCTTTCACACCAATGCCCGCAACTAATTGAATTATAATTCAATCAAGCAAGGGATAAAATTACCTTGATTCTTGTGTAGATCTATTAAAAAATCCCTATCTTGATTAGAGAAAATAGAGAGGAGGAGCGGCCAATCCTTGATCTTGAAGCCACATGCTTACGAGAGAGAGGACTCACCTTCTTGCACTACGCACAAGGGAGAAGATAGGGGGCAGCAACCCCTTGTCTCTCTTTGGACTAGGGCACCACACACCAAGAGGGAAGAGGGGCCTGCTATATCACTCAGGGCTTCCTCATCTCTCTTATTCCCTATTTATACCCCTTTTACTTAATTCTATGTGGGCTTCACTTAAGCGGGTCTCTTTCTTGATTTCACTAGGGTTTTTTAGAGGTTTTGACACAATGGGAGTGGGCTCTGCTTCTCAAAGCCCATGAGGCCTGGACCCCCTGTACACGGCCAAGCCCATGACAGGGTCAACCCCTCGCTAACTTTGGGTCTGATTATCGACACATTCATAAGTCAAGCCCCACAATGTGATAATGAGTGTGTGTTTGTGTGTGACAGATGTGGATCCCAAAAGAATTCATGTTAGAATGGCTCATATAGGGTCAATGCAACTGCTCTTACTAACCTTGGACCTCGTGGCCTGTATTAGTTCACCTGAACCACGAACAAAGTGGACTGAAATGGGCCCAAGCTCATACCCTGGTCCAATAGCACTGTCGGTTGTGGCCAGCAGGCCATGGTAGCTTGCAACTCCATTGGTTATGGCCAGCAAGCCATGGCGGCGTCCTGCAACTCCGTTGGCTACAATCAACAGGCTATGGCGAGGGCCCCAATGCCACTGGATATGGCCAGCATGCAGGCCATGGTGGCATGCAGCTCTGTTGGTTGTGGCCAGCAAGCCATAGCAGTGGCCTTCAACTCCGCTAGCTACGATCAATAGGTCATGGCTAGGGCCCCAGTGCCACTGAATGTGGTCATCAAGCCATGGTTGTAGTAGCTAGCTATCATTGTTGCCAATTGTCACCGGTGATGGTTGAGTGTAAGTAAATTTTTATTATATACTGGGTAGATAGGGGTATTCTATAAGCAATTGTTTTAGTTGTAGCGGGATAGAGAAATAATGGGGGCTCAAGTATTTCTTGGGGGTAAATAGACATATTCGTTTTTAATACTCTACTATGATAATGAGCCCAATATAAGGAACACATGGGAACTCTTAATATTTGAGATTGACAATGTATGCACATGCTAGCATATATGCGTGTAAACATCATTGATGATAATGTGCACTAGCATGTATGCTAGCGTGTGCGTCATCGATCTTATGGATAAAAGGCTCCCATATATTTCAAGCTCATTGTCATAATGGAGTATGAAAAACTTATAAGGCTTATATGATTTACCTTGTGCAAGGCTTAGATGATTTACCTTGTGATTACCACACAGAGCAACTGCCTCTCGGGCCCCTCCATGACAAGTTGTATTAACTATCTTTTCTCTTTTATTATAAACCTCTACACATGCACCAACAAATGCCTTTAATATAAGAAAATAAATTAACTAGAGATGTAGCTTTAGGGGTTGTTTGGGTCTTGGATATTTTTAGAAATGGAGGTGGACTTTTTTGGAATTAATTCTAAAAATTCACCGTCGAATGTGAATTACGGTTTGTAATGAAATTTTTTAGAATATATTCAAATGTTGCATCAAAACTAATTTTAAAACTCCAAACTAATATAACTCTTTATCCTGAATTTGGATATGCACGTTCTTTGTACTATTACATTCCTAAATTTAAGCTTTATCAAACAAGATCCCACAAGGGTAGGTAATTTTGAACTTTTAAAGTGGACTCCACCTATATGGTAAGCTTCTTGAGGCTCGAATCGATGTAAGAGGTAACTGTTAAAAAATAATATAATATATAATTTTCGAAATGGGAGTTGAGAATCGGAATTGATGGAATTACCTCACAAGGTGATTCGGTGATTCTGGCTCAAAATGACTTAGAATCAATTTCTGAATAGAATTTTTAATTTTGCCCACCTTTTACACACAAATATAATTTCTATAATTCAAGCCGAATTGGGGCATAATCAACAAAATCTTACAAAGATTCCAACCACAAACAGCCCCTTGGTGAGCTACATACGATTATGGACCAGCAATTTTAACCATAATTTGATGGCGAGGGCTGCATCTTTGGCTAGACATCCTTTTAATATAATTGGGTAGTGTTTTAAGAGCACCTCCCGTCTTGACCCTAAAGTACACCAATGATAGTCTTGCCAGCATGGCTTAATGGGAAGTATTTTTTGTGTTCCTTATTGACAGGGAGCATAACGTAAAAAATACATGGGAGTTACTAATCCAAAAATTTGATAGCTCATGTGTTAATGTTAGGCCAATGATACTAACATAAGTGGATGCACCATAAATTTTAAAAATCAGTGACTTCCGTAAATTCCTTATGCAAAGCTTATTGTAAGCATAATTTTTTTTTACGCTTCCAGCTAAATGGGCCCGAGCCGCGTAATCCCGAGTCCGGACCATATAAGTTGTCGGGTTCAACGCATAAGCCCGAGCCAGGGTAAGCCAGAGTCGGGGCCTCGGGCTTTCGGGCCCCCATTCTCCTCTTCTCCAACACTCACTGATAAAAGGCACCGCCTGTTTCTTCTTCCCTCTTCGCAAAACCCGAGCCGGGAACCGGGCGGCCGCTTTGATTGCTCCGGGACATCCGGCGACCGGGAGGGAGAGCTTTGTGTGGAGAAGACAGTGGGGTTGCAGGGATGGCGGGGATGGGCGACGGGTACGTGGGCACGGCCCAGGACGCGGTCAGGATCAGGAGGCTGGAGAAGCAGCGGGAGGCGGAGCGCCGCAAAATCCAGGAGCTCAAGAACAAGTCCGCCTCCTCCGGCGGCCAGGCCGGGTTGCTCCAGTTCGGCTCCGGAACCTCCGAGGTCTCCCCATTTCCCGCTCTTTTTTTTCAGATTTTTTTGATGTACTCCATTTTTCTCTTCCCCCACCTGGCTGGTCCAAATTCCTTTTTTTCAGATGCTGAATTTAATCAATACTCATCCCAAAGTTTTCATTTTTCTTGTGTTCCTTTTTGTGGATGATTTGGTTCATCTAGGATGGAGCCAATTGTGATTATGGAGAGGATATAAGGAGTTTGGGTAGTTTTTAGTAGTGACCCATTTGTTAATTCTTTTGGTATTCTTATTGTATTGTTGTCAGATTCTCGAAAGTGCCTTCAAAAAGGAAACTGTTGGTCTGGTAACTAGAGAACAGTATGTTGAGAAGGTATTGTATTTGCAAATATAAAATTGAAGTAAATATGCTGTGAAGTAAGCTGTGTTCATGTGGTTTTGGGTTCCTTTGTCTGCTAGAGGGTAAATATTAAAACCAAAATTGAAGAGGAAGAGAAGGAAAAGCTTCAGAAATTGCAACAAGAGTAAGTGTAATATCCCATGTTAATTTGTCTAACGTTTTAGTAAAAAGTAAATAGGTTTATTACTATGCCGGTGATTTTGTTGATCTTGTAGAGAAGAAGAGTTTCAATTACAGAAGCGGAAAAAGAGGAAGATAAAAGGGTCTTCACGCTTGTCCTTTGCAGATGATATTGAGAATGGGAGTGATGAGGAAGAAGCTGAAAGAGGCAAGCGCCTTTCAACTTCTGTGCATTTTATTAACAGATACTATTTCATCCTTCAAAGTTAAACTGATTGTTAATCTTTCATTTAGCTTTGATTATGTAGGCCTGTAGGGTATTTCATGACTAGCAATCTTACAAGTATGGTTGTGTCAATACTAAGAGTAGTTTATATAAAATCTGTCTTGAAGAATAGAATTTTGATGTACTTCCTTAGGATGGATTACTTGGGAATTATGGTTATTGGATGAGAGGGGAGAATATTAAAGTGAAACAGGAGATGAGTTGGAGAAGAGGAGATTGAGAGAAACCTGCGAACTACTCAATTAATCCAAATGTCTGCTTACAAAGCTTATGGGCTGAATGCCCTACTTATAGAGCCGGTCTCCCTATCACATTAGTTGAATTCTAATCAAACGGAGAAATAAATCAGTGTCTAGGATTAAAAGTAACTTAAGGAAAATCGAATAACCTAATTCTAATGCAAATAGAAATAACTAAAGAAACTTAAGACACTAATAATTGGAATGTGCAGTCCCTAGCAGCCCACTGATGGAAGTATGGAACGCTGAAAAGGGCTATAACAAAATTTTCATTTAGTGAGCTGATGTGTAAGGCCATTGGAAAGTTACTCGGACTTCTCACACTTTTATTTTTCTAAATTTCTTTGAGGATAACTAACTAGGTTGTTGAACCACAATGTGAGAATGATAGTTAAAATTGGTAAGAAGCAACCTTTTTTAAAGATGTGACTTCTGAGGTGATTCTTGAGGCATTCCACCTCCAATAAGGTCAGCCATAAGCTTCATGAGTTTTTCTCAGATCTCTCTCTCTCTCTCTCTCTATATATATATATATATATATACACATATATATAAATATAAAATGAGATTAAAAGACAATAACATTTTATGTCTGTGTAATTTCCTATGTGACTATATCTTTTCAACCTTTGACCTCTCTACTATTACTGATTTATCATTAACCAAATTTCATTTGTCCATCAAGTTATCATCTTTTAAAATTTACCAATCAGATACTTGTCAACCCAAAACAACGGTCAGAAGCAATTCCATATAATATCAATATGCTTGTCAAGATAACGTCTCTTACCAATTAACATTTTTAACCATAAGAATATGCCATGAAGTAGTCAATTATACAATTAACCAATGCATGTAAGAAATTCAACCAATAGAATAGAAATTGAGATTTTAGAAAGTGGTTGAAGAAGAGTTAAAAAGAGCCTATGAGAGAGGGAACCATGGTGGATTACATAACACACGCAAACAAAGAGGTGAAGGAGAGAAACAACAAAAGAGTGGCTGAGAGAGAGACCAGCAAATGGAAGTGGAGGGAGAAAAATGTTATGAATCGCCATGTTATAGGAGTTTCCTTTTATGGTTTAATTTATTATCAGCAGTTTCCTTTCCCTTTATTAGGCTATTTCCAGTAGTTTCCTTCTTTTAATTACGTTGCTGTAGGGAAATAAAGGCCCAGGCCTATAAGTGGCAAGTGGCAAGGTATGTAAGAGGCTTTGCCCTCCTAATTGAGAATCAATCCGAAAGTTACCCTAATCTGTCTTCTCTCTTCTCCGTCATCTCTCTCTCTTCCCGTTCTCTCGCCTCAGTCTGGTTCAGAAGAACCAGCAAGGGCTCCCTTACTCCCTTCAGCCAACCTTCTCCCTTGTTAATATCTTGTAAAATGTAGCGTTTACATCAAAAAAGGAAATGCCACGTTTGATGGCTAGGTGAGGACCATGGGCAGCAATAGCGGAGGTCGTTAAGAGGGTTAATAGAACAAAAAAGAAAAACAACAAGAGGGATTAAGGGGGAGAGGAGAGGAGAGGCCCAAAGTGGCTGTGGCTCGTGGGAGTACGCGCATGCACACACGCACGCTCTCAGGAGGCAAGGAGAAACCCAATACGGGTCAGATGTCCTTACGCATTTGCTTCATAAAAAAACATTGTTTTCTCAGGAGGCATCCTCTTTGTGAGAACAATGTGTCACCCCAATGCCTCCAGGTTCTTTGATTTGCACTTTGTTCTTAGGTGCACCTTGAGGCATGCTGCAGAAATTATTTTCTAACACTGGTATTAAGTTTACAAGCTGAATCCTGATTGCAAAGTAGTGATCAGCTTTGTATAGTTGAAATGTATAAACCTTTGTCATAGTCTTCTTAGATAATCTTCATTTTCACTAACATTTTATTTGCAAATATCTATTGGTTGACTCATTAAGGATTATTTTTTTACTTCAAAGGATTTTATTTCATTTTGCTTTCCTTTTATGTTGTTATAATGTTCTCATCTTTATGTAGGCATCCAAGAGCCAAAGAGGCTTAGTCAGGGGAAACTAGGAAAGGATCCAACAGTGGAGACAAGCTTTTTACCCGACAGGTATTGCATTTTTATCTTAGCTTGCTTGTATTTCCTCCATTATTTGTGTGGTCTTTAAGCTGTGGTATTAGGGGCGCCGAGGATAATTTTTTAGTGAGCGAGAAGCGGAGGAACAAGCTGAGAGAGAACGATTACGGAAACAATGGCTTCGGGAGCAGGAGCAGATTCGAAGTATCATTTTCCTCTTTATGTTAACTTTTTTTTTACATGAATTTGAGGATATTATCAAGTGTGTGATTAGATGGTGACTATGTGCAATTTTTTTTATTACAGACTATGTGCAATTAAAACTTTAAATTTCCAACTATAATGGTTGCTCAATGTGAATCACCGTACTAATAATTTTTTTAGTTTGTAACTAAAGATTATAGATGTGTTCATGTTTGGGAAATCTGAACCATTAATAAATACATAGAGTTGTGGTTAACTGGTAAGAGTTTTGGTAGGAAGCCTTTAGTTAGCCATCTTCGAAGTCTCTTTTTAAATGATTCAGTCATAACCTTTATTAGATATCCCATATTTTTCGCATAATTTATTCAAAAGCAAAGGGTTGTCCTGAGTTATTCGTATGTTTTTTTTTTCAGGTGAACCTCTCCAAATCACATATAGCTATTGGGATGGAACCGGCCATAGGAGAGTGGTCCAGGCCAGTAAAACAATCTATTGCTTGTGGTGTTAATCTAACATCTACAAATATATTTTCTGTACTGAGTTCATAGGCATGGGCTTTGGGCGTCCAATATTTCAGGCTCGGAAAGGTGATAGAATTGGAGAATTTCTTCGTGTTGTTCAGCAGCAGCTTGCACCTGAGTTTCGAGAGATCCGAACAACATCAGTTGAAAATTTACTGTATGTTAAAGAGGATTTGATCATCCCTCATGTGAGTCCTATAATTCTTGGCATGCATTTCTTTGGATACTTAAAACACTTAGCTTTGCCTGATTCCATTTCTTTTGCTTGTTTATTGGATTCCTGGAGTCCAGCAACACAGTTTCTATGAGCTGATAGTGAACAAGGCAAGGGGGAAAAGTGGACCGGTAATAATCTTTAAGAGCCAGTTAATATTTAGATTGTTACCACCTTCTGCCTCTCTTTTCCTCACTTCTGTCTTTTGTATATTTGGGAACAAATTTCAATTTTAATGTAAAATAATACCATTGATTCTTGAGAACATCGTTACCAGCTTCTGCCTCTTTTTTTCTTACTTCTATCTTTTTTATGTTCGGGAACAAATTTCAATTTGTAATGTAAAATAATACTATTGATTCGTGAAAACGTTTTATTTTCTTATAGCTGCTTTAAATCTTTTTGTCTTCTCATTAGCTCCACTTGTTAAATGTTTTAGAAGGTAATTTATATCATTGACAAAATTTCTGCTTTTCTTTTCTCCAGCTTTTCCATTTTGATGTTCATGAGGACGTGAGAACTATTGCAGATGCAACAATTGAGAAAGATGAGGTACCTTATGCAAGATGCCTCCTACTTGTATTGTTTTGTCGTTGTTTGATGAATTTTCCTGATTCCAAAAATTTCAAATTTAAATAATGAAATCTTGATCTAGTAATCCAACTTATTATTGTTTCTTATCTTATTTGCTCATGCAGTCACATGCTGGGAAGGTGGTTGAAAGGCATTGGTATGAGAAAAACAAGCATATTTTCCCTGCATCAAGATGGGAGGTATACTCACAGACACACCCTTTTATGTGAATGAGCCTAGTCAATGATTTTTTTGCTAATGATAACGCCAAAGAAGTATATGTGATGATTTATTTTGTAATTGCTGACAGATATATGATCCAAACAAGAAATGGGAGCGTTACACCATCCATGGGGATTAGTCATGCACTGACGGAGCATTGCAGTGTCCTTAGCTTCTGCAATAATCGTCCTGTTCTTACACTTACAAAACTGAATTATGGCATCAAACAAAATTTTTGAATGTTTGAATGAAGAAAAGCTTTTCTTATGTCTATGTTTGCCGTGTGCATATAGTATCGGCCTATAGTTGGCATGCCTTTTTTTAGGGGGACCAATCCCCTCTGGTACGTACAAGGGTACCCATCATATGCACCTGAATATGGAAGCTTTACTTTTTTCATACTAATAGGACTTGATAGAAAATGTTATGTATGCTCACGTGACGAGTTCCGATATGGTACGTTGTGTATTCGTGGGAAGTGAGAACCATGGATTTTCAATCCAATGGCTGCTAGATAAATTGAAGTTCCTCTAATCATCTATTATGTCCGTAGTTTATTTATGCTCAGTTAGACGGTTATGTTAGGAATTATGTTGCTTTGATTAATAGTTAGTTAGTTATGATTTATGTAGTTAGTTGGTTTTTTACTCTATGTAGCTCATTGGTTTAGGGTACCTATTTAGGCACCAAGCATTGTAATTAGAAATTAATTAATAAAATATTATCTTTTCTCTCCTCTCCCAACTTCTCTTCCCGAAATTCTTTCTCTATGTGAACATGCACTTGCAAACGGCAAGTGCGATCTCTTTTTTCATCTTCCCTTTCACTCTTTCTTGTCCAATCTTCTATTTTCCTCATCTCTTACCCTCGCAGATTCAGTCTCCAAATTCAGAACATAACAAATTAGTATTAGAGCCTTACGATCCTCACCATGACGGGCAAAGTTTACGAATGACGAAATCAGGTAACAGCTGTTGAAGAGGAGTCGCCGGTGGACGTACCAGTAGCCGCCAGTCCTTCTGTCGCCGTTGAGCCCCTATTCGGCGGGTGGGAACTTGTCCTAGCCACTCTCGCCACGATTTAGACCCAAACCGCGGATTCTCAGCGGGTTTTCCTCTAGGAATTACGAGCGGATCTTCGTTCGTCTGCCGATCGTCAACAAGCTACGCTGGACCAAATCTGTAAGGATCAAGCGGCATGCCTGGTCGCTTTCACCATGAGCCCGGCCCCAGGTCAGCTAGCGACTGCCCCTCCTCCAGCCACTTATCGTTCCCATAGGAAGGGCATCCTTCAGCGCCCGTTTCCCCCGGGAGCAAGCCGCGACACTCCCTCATTTATGCCGGCTTCCACCACCAGCGATGCCCATAATCCACCTACTGCCGTAGGACCAAGTCACACTCCTCCCATCACAACAAACAACCACAAATAGCCTCAGGCCCCATTATGGCAAGACAATGATCTGTACAACGACGCAGCAGATGAAGGAATGTATAGCCCAACCTTGAAAGTGAGCATAGTTCGTCTAAATTTTCTTGAGTACTCCAATGAAGAAAATCCCAATGAGTGGGTCTCGTGAGCCGAACGTTTCTTCACTTATCAAGGAACACGTCCGGATCAACGCGTTCTATTGGCGTACTTTCACCTAAAAGGGGATGCCCTGGTATGGCTTCAGCAGCTTGAACAACAGGAGGAATTGATCACATGGGACTATTTAGTAGCAAAGCTTTGCGCTTGTTTTGGTCCTAATGAGTATGAGGATTTTGAGTCTCGATTGCATAACGTCTGTCAGACCTCTTCAATCTGTGCCTACCAAATTGACTTTGCGCGGTTGGCTACCCGTGTGGATTGGACACCTTCAGCCCTACTTTCTAAATTTGTGAGTGGGCTACGAGAGGACATCCAGGCTGAAGTCCGACAATTTGAGCCAGCCAACCTTCGCCAGGTGATCTGTCTCGCTCATATTCAAGAAGAGCGCCTCCAGCATCTTCGTAGGGGCAGTCGTGCCTTACCAATGGTCCGGCCTTCTCCTCCTGCTGCATCGCCGACCTTAGGACAAGTACGGCGCCTTACACCAGCTCAGATGGAAGACCGACGCTCCCGTGGTTTCTGTTTTAATTGTGATGAGCGTTTTGTACCCGGCCACAAATGCAAGCGTCCGGGCTCTGTTTTGATCATGGAAGAAAACATGGACACCGGTGATAATGAGGAGCCAGAGGATGTTCCCAAAATTTCCATGCATGCATTTGACGGATCTTACGAGCCCCGTACATTTCGAGTGGATGGGTACACCAAACAGCAGGTCATCTTGATTCTCATTGACAGTGGCAGCACCCATAACTTTATTAATGACCGGGTGGCTCACAAGATGGGGTGTTCCATTCAGCCGTCCACCTCCTTTGATGTGCTCATTGGTGATGGCCGATATCTACAAAGCAAGGGCGTATGTCCATCCATTCCTTTGGTGATCCAGGGTCATATTTTCCATATTGACTTGCTTTTGCTTTCGACTAAAGGGGCTGATATTGTGCTCGGGGTACAATGGCTCCAGGATCTTGGCCCTATTACCTGGGATTTCAAGCAGCTGCATATGGATTTTCTCCATGGGGATACACATTCGTTTATTTGGACAGCAACCAGGTACTCTTCAATTGGCTCAGCCTGTGGATTCTCTTTTTAAGTTTGCTGCCAGGGGTTTATTATTACAGCTCTGCATTGACACCTTGCCTAAGTCTGATAACCTCCCAGCTGACCTCGTCTCCTTGCTGGCCGATTATGACAATATTTTTCAGGCACCAACTACTCTTCCTCTGGCTCATCAGCACGATCACCGTATTCATATACAGCCAGGGTGTCCTCCAGCTAATGTCCGTCCCTATCGGTACCCTCAGGTGCAGAAAGATGAGATTGAGCGATTGGTGCAAGAGATGCTTACTTCAGGGCTCATCCGACCTAGCACTAGCCAATTTTCTTCTCCAGTGCTTCTTGTCAAAAAAAGATGGCTCATGGTGTTTTTGCGTGGATTATCATGCCCTAAATGCTATCACTATTAAGGATAAGTACCCGATTCTTGTGATCGAAGAGCTATTGGATGAACTGTCTGGGGCGACTGTCTTTACAAAGCTGGATTTGCGTTTAGGGTACCACCAGATTAGGATGCACCCATCGGACATCCATAAGACAGCTTTTAGGACTCATGACGGGCATTATGAATTTATGGTCAAGCCATTTGGCCTTTCTAATGCTCCTACTTTTCAGAGCCTGATGAATGATATTTTTCGACCTTATCTGAGATAGTTTGTATTGGTATTTTTTGATGATATTTTGATTTATAGCCGCTCTTGGTTGGAACATCTGCAACATCTTCGTGTAGTTTTTTCAGCACTACTCAGTCAGGATCTATTCCTAAAAAAGTCCAAATGTGCATTTGGATTACCGCAGGTTGACTATCTGGGTCATGTCATCTCAGCTTCTGGGGTATCTATAGATCCTTCAAAGATTGAGGCCATTCTCAAGTGGCTAACTCCCTCCACTATTCGGGCACTCCGGGGTTTCTTGGGCTTGACAGGATATTATAGGTGCTTTATCCAAGGTTATGGCACATTGGCCACTCCTCTCATTGCCCTCCTCAAGAAGGGGGCTTTCCATTGGACTTCGGAAGCACAGGTGTCCTTTGATGCTCTTAAGCTGGCCATGTCCTCACCACCAGTGCTTGCACTGCCTAACTTCTCCCAACAATTTGTGATTGACAGTGATGCATCCTCACATGGGTTGGGGGCGGTGCTTATGCAAGGAGGCAGGCCCATTGCTTATTTTTCTAAGGCCATCTCTGGATGTACTGTG
Organism: Saururus chinensis; assembly: GCA_035235625.1. Classification (NCBI taxonomy): domain Eukaryota; kingdom Viridiplantae; phylum Streptophyta; class Magnoliopsida; order Piperales; family Saururaceae; genus Saururus; species Saururus chinensis. The sequence goes on from CP141150.1 coordinate 4,970,627, forward strand.
CAGCTCTCCACTTATGAGTTAGAGATGTTAACTATTGTTCACGCAGTCACGAAGTGGAGACCTTATCTTTTGGGGCGGAAATTTCGAATCCGTACTGATCATCATAGCTTGCGTTATTTTTTGGATCAAAGGGTGGCCACACCTTCTCAACAGAGATGGGTTTCTAAACTCCTTGGCTATGATTATGACTTGATCTATAAAAAAGGGAGTGACAACCAAGCCGATGATGCACTATCTCGACAGTCTGAGGGCTCTTCCCTTTCTACTTTGTCCATGCCGACATTCTCCTTTATGGCTGATTTAATTGAGGCTTATGACCAGGACATGGGGACGGCTTCACTCATTTCTTAGCTGCGTGATGATCCATTAGGCTTCCCGCCTTTTGTTTTGCAGGGCGATTTACTTCTTTGGAGAGATCGCTTATGGGTTCCGGCTGTCCCTCAGCTACGACAACAACTTCTCCATTATTTACACTCTTCACCTATAGCTGGCCATGAGGGGCAATTTCGAACATACAAGCGGATTTCTCAAAGTTGTTATTGGAAGGGCCTCAAGAAAGCTGTCCAGGACTTTGTTGTTGCATGTGATGTGTGTCAATGAGCTAAGGCCCTTACTTCCTCTCCTGCAGGGTTACTTTAGCCACTACCCATACCGGAGAATGTTTGGGAGGATATATCGATGGACTTCATTGAAGGTTTACCCTTAGTTTAGGGCAAAAGTGTTATTTTTGTGGTCATCGATCGCCTATCCAAATATGCACACTTTTCGCCCCTGGGACACCCTTACACTGCTGGCCACGTGGCAGATGTTTTCGTGTGGGATATTCTGAGGCTTCATGGTATGCCTCATTCTATAGTCTCCGACCGCGATTCAGTTTTCTTATCTTAATTTTGGAGTAGTTTCTTCGAGCTACAGGGCACTACTCTGAAAATGAGCACAGCGTACCACCCACAAACAGATGGATAGACGGAGGTCCTTAACCGCTGCCTTGATATTTGCACTGTTTTGCAGGAGATCATCCTCGCCATTGGCTCTCCCTTCTTCCGTGGGCTGAATGGTCCTATAATACAGCATACCACACAGCACTTGGCCCGACTCCATTTCAGGTGGTTTATGGGCGACCTCCTCCCACACTTCTCTCTTATGTGCCACATCATTCCAATGTGGGGGCCATGGATCAATCTTTGCAAGAGCGTGATGAAGACCTTCGCACTCTTAAATTCAGCCTTAAAGCTGCCCAGAACAGAATGAAGCAAATTTATGACCACCGCCATACAGACCGGGAGTTCATGGTTGGAGATTGGGTCTATGTTCGGCTTCAACCTTATCGTCAACTAACTACCTGATCAGCCCGTTATCACAAGCTTCTGCCCCATTTTCATGGCCCATACTTAGTTGTTGACAAAGTGGGCAAAGTGGCTTACAAGCTCCAACTGCCGCCAACTGCCCGCATCCATCCAGTCTTCCATGTTTCCCTTCTACGACGATTTGTGGGGAATCCAACTACCATCACTCTACTATTCTGCCACCATCTCCACTTTCAGATGTTGCCACAACCATCACTCCCGCTTCTATTCAGGACACTCGACGTATTCGGCGTAAGGGTCGTCTCGTTACAGAAGTCCTTGTTGCTTGGCGGGATCACCCTTCTGAGGATGCCACCTAGATTCTTGAAGATGATTTCATCGCACAGTTTCCTAACTTGACGCCTTGAGGACAAGTCGGTTTTCATGGGTGGTGGGGTGTTATGTTCGTAGTTTATTTATGCTCAGTTAGACAGGTATGTTGGGAATTATGTTGCTTTGATTAGTAGTTAGTTAGTTATGATTTATGTAGTTAGTTGGTTTTTTACTCTATGTAGCTCATTGGTTTAGGGTACCTATTTAGGCACTAAGCGTTGTAATTAGAAATTAATTAATGAAATATTATCTTTTCTCTCCTCTCCCGACTTCTCTTCCCGAAATCCTTTCTCTCTGTGAACACGCACTTGCAAACAGCAAGTGCGATCTCTTTCTTCATCTCCCCTTTCACTCTTTCTCGTCCAATCTTCTATTTTCCTCATCTCTTACCCTCGCAGATTCAGTCTCCAAATTCAAAACATAACATCATCCATGCAAATCTAACCCACTTCATCCATACCACCAAAAATGTAGTTTTCGTTCTTTGTTGGCCTTTTTCCCTTAGAAGCTAGTGCCTTGTGTTTGGATTTTTTGGCAGCTTGCTTGACGTTAGCGTGCCAAGCAGCCAAATGAAGAATAATGATCCCACCCTAACATTTGAGATTGATGGCATACATGTTAATGTTAATGTTAGTATTGCTAGTATTAATGTGGATAAAGGACTATCATACATTAAAGGGCTATCATGCATTCTTACCTGAAACATTAAAAATGCTTCTCATCCAACTATTCCATATCAATGTTCAAATGTACATCTTCTCTAGGGCTTCTCACACTAAGCACGAGCCACCAACTCTCCAGTTAGTCCGGTTGGGCTTTGGCAGTGGTCTGGGCCCCCATTCATCACAATTCACAACCCAAAAAATGAAACCCGGCTCAGTGACGGCAGGCCCAATTCCGACCCGACCCGAGCAGAGTTTGTTTCTTCCACATTTTTATGCCGAGGGATTCCCAAGTCCTCCCGATCGCGGCGCCTCCTTTCTCCTCCCCTCTATCAGCCATGGTGATCCGGGCTGTCTTCCTCTTTGCTCTCCTCCTCCTTGCCTCCCCTCTCACCCACGGTATTCTGCGGGTTTTCTTTTTCAATTTTTTTGTGATTGAATTGAACTGTTTTTTTTTGCTGGAAATTGTGTTAGTCTGGTAGTATATTTTGTGATGTTTCTAATCGTGAATGGTTTGTGAATTTGTTGGGTGTAGTTCGATTTTTGGCAACTCATTGATTTGGCGTCTTTGTTTTGGATGGTGAATGTCATCTGTTTGTTTTGGCAAAATTTTTGAATGTTTGAATGAAGAAAAGCTTTTCTTATGTCTATTTTTTTTTTGCCGTGTGCATATAGTATCGGCCTATAGTTGGCATGCCTTTTTAAAGGGGGGACCAATCCCCTTGGGTACTTTTACAAGGGTACCCATCATACACACCTGAATATGGAAGCTTTACTTTTTTCATACTAATAGGACTCGATAGAAAATGTTATGTACGCTCACGTTAGGAGTTCCGATATGGTACGTTGTGTATTCGTGGGAAGTGACAACCATGGATTTCCAATCAAATGGATGCTAAGATAAATTAAAGTTCCTCTAGCATCCATCCAAATCTAACCCACTTCATCCCTACCACCAAAAATGTAGTTTCTGTTCTTTTTTGGCCTTTTCCCCTTTGGAAGCTAGTGCCTTGTGTTTGGATTTTTGGCAGTTTCTGCTTGCTTGACTTTAGCGTGCTTAGCAGCCAAATGGAAGAATAATGTGCATGAATCCAACATAAGGAATGCATGTAAGCCCAAAGAATAATGAGCCCATACATATAAGCCCTCATATTTAAAATTGACAGCTTATTAGTATTAATGTACAAGTTGAGCCAGCATAAAGAATGCATGTAAACCCTTATATTTTAAAATTGACAGCTCATTAGTATTAATATACACTAACTTGTGCAATCAATCTCATTTATAAAGATCCTTTATGTATTTCTTACATTGAGCTCATTGCGTGGAACATTAAAAATACTTCTCAATAATGTTCAAATGCACATTTTCTCCAGGGCTTCTCATGTAACGTCCCTCGTATTTTCGAATAAAAGAAAACAATGTTTGAAAATGTAACGAAATTTAATTACAATTGTCAAGGATCACCGTGTACTAAAACAGTAATTACAACACACTTTGTATTATACAAAGATTTCTAAAATTGGGCATCACATGCCTTTATACATTAGTCAATACAATAATTTACATAAGGTACAAAAATAGCAGTACAAAATTGTAATTTAAGGAAATCCATCGTCGACTCCTTCAAATTTGAGTGAAACACCTGCAGAGTCTGAGGGTAGGTGAGTAAATTCATACTCAGTAGGTCGAATTAAGTTCTAAGAATATGCTTCGTGCACATATCGTGTTATTTTTCTTTTGAAATCATCCAGAAAATCTGAAAACACAATCAAAGAATGTCGCGATACCAGACGACTTACACCCGCGCCCATGGGGCGATGCGAGACAGAAAGGAAGGGATTTACCCATGACATCCCAATCCTGTGCGCGCCAGATGCCAAATTTGGCGGTATCCAAAATCATAATAATTCTGAGCTCCGAGGAACCGAGAACTATCCAGACGGCACGATTGCCCAAAACTCGGAGAAATTTTTAAAAAGAGGAGATGATTTTAAAGTCAGAGCTTTTGTTTTCATAAAGTAACCGAAAATTTTTAGTAAAACATTAGCGAGTAAAAATCTCGGCATACAATTAGAATTTAAAGCTACCTACCTATAACACGTGCAAAATATAACAAAATCTCCTCGTAGAGTAAAGAAAGTCCCTCCTTAAGATATCAGCCTTCGAGCGAGAATTTCGGCAGAATAACCACTCCAACGCATAGAATGCCCTTGATTTAGTAGGGTAGGGCTTTGGAACGGGTTAAAAAGGGTTGGGAATGGTCCGGAAACAGTAAAAAGATGAAAGGGGAAGATTAGGGAAAGTGCACATTTTTCGAGGTTTTAGAGGGGTCGCCTTGAGAAAATAACATTTCCGGTGCGTAGAGCACCCTTGAATTAGTAAGAGACGGGTTAAAAAGGGCTAGGAATGGTCCGGAATAGTAAAAAGATGAAAGGGGAAGATGAGGGAAGGGGCACATTTTTCGAGGTCTTAGAGGCGTCGCCTTGAGAAAATAACACTTCCGGTGCGTAGAGCACCCTTGAATTAGTAGGAAACGGGTCTTGGAACGTGAAAATCGGACTTAAAATGGGTGGGGAATGGTGAAAACAGTGAAAGGGGTCGAAAATCGGATGTGAGTGAAAATCTGGCCGGAATGGGTATATATAGGGGAGGAGGGGGAATATTCCGGTGGGCGCCCACCGGCGCCGCCGAAAAAAACTGGCCGGCACCCACTGGCGCCAGTGGAACCAGGTGCGCACATGACAAACGTGTGCCCATTTCGCGTTCGACGCGCGCCTGTTCCGCGTTTGACGCGCACGTTCGGCACGCGCCGCGCGGCACACGCCAAGCTGCGCCGCGCTGAAATAAATATTTTATTATTTATTTTAATTTCCAAAAATTCTAAAAATCGTAACTTCCTATCCTGAACTCGGTTTTGAGCGTTCTAGGTACCGTCGAGCTCGTATTGACGAGCCCTATGAGACTAGACTACTTAAAAATCGTTTTACCTAAATTTCAAAATTGGGCCCTGTCGATTAACCATGTTTCCCGAGTTCATAACTTTTGTTCCCGACCTCCGATTTTTGCTTTTTAAGACTTGTTACGCTCGTCTCCACGAGCTCTAACCAACCCTTAAGAAAATTATAAATAACAAAATATATAAGATGATCGTGTTAGAAATTAGGGTTATTACATCTCACACTAGCACGAGCCACCAACTCTCTAGTTAGTCTGGTTGGGCTTTGGCAGTGGTCTGAGCCCCCATTCATCACAATTCACAGCCCAAAAAATGAAACCCGGCTCGGTGACGGTAGGCCAAATTCCGACCCAAGCAGAGTTTATTTTAGTGTTTTAAAACCCGGCCCAGAGGCTGACCCGGATTGGTCACAGGGCTGAGTTGACTCGGTTCAACCACGGGTTGACCCGTTTTGTTATATACGAATTAAATATAATAATAAATAATGATGTATATAAAGTACCGTAACTCAGCGGTTAAAGTGCGCAGATCTATAATTAGCCATTCCGTGTTCGATTCCCACTGCGGACAACGGTTTTTTTCCGGTTAAGTTATCTAGTAAATATTTAAATATAATTAATTATCATCAAATGTCAAACTAATTGTAAATTAAGTTATTTAGTAGATATTTAAATATAATAGTTATCGTCAAATGCAGAACTAATTTCGTATGGCGTAGTGGGTAAAGTGTTGATGGGTTTCAGGAAAGTTCGAATCACGTCCGATGCAAAAATAATTTTTTACTTTTTCAACCCGGAGAAAAAATTGAACCGGCCCGGAATTTCATCCGTGTCCGGTTGAACCCGGGCCGACCGGCCGGGCCGGTGCGGGTCTTAAAACAGTGGTCTGTTTCCTCTACATTTTTATGCCGAGGTATTCCAAGTCCTCCCGATCGCGGCGCCTCCTTTCTCCTCCCCTCTATCAGCCATGGCGATCCGGGCCGTCGTCCTCTTTGCTCTCCTCCTCCTTGCCTCCCCTCTCGCCCAAGGTATTCTGCGGGTTTTCTTTCTGATTTTTTTTTCGATTGAATTGAAAATCGTGAATGGTTTGTGAATTTGTTGGGTGTAGTTCGATTTTCGGCAACTCATTGATTTGGCGTCTTTGTTTTGGATGGTGAATGTCATCTGTTTGTTGGATGTTTGTTCTGGCAGCTGGATTTGCAGGATAGGTGGATTTTTGTGCAGTGATCTGGCGAATTTGATGCCTGGAAAGAAAATTGGAGCCTTTTTCAATCTGTTCTTGTCATCTGGTTACCGGAGATCTAGATTGTCTCTGGTCGGGGGGTTTCTTTGTTATTTATCTGATGAATTTTCGAGATGGTCGTTAGTCCTAATTTTTCCAGGAGATTCTCTATCTGTAGATGTTGGTTGAGTTTGTTGATCTGAATCATTATTGGACCTCCCTCACCCTGACATCAAGACCTGAACAGTTGAACTTCTTGGGGGGGAGTTTGCTGCGTAGTGTATATCTCGGAAAATAAAATTCTTGTAATTTGCCCCTTGACCAATTTTTGCTTCATGAATTAGTTAAGAACTTACATTTCGAAGTTTCTAGCATTGTCTTATTTGGATATTTGTCTGGATTTGTGGTATTACCATGAAATTGGTTTAAAGTTTGGTGAACACCTGACGGGATATCTTATCTAATTATAGAGCATATTTCGGCTTAACAATTGATTAAATGCTTGAAGTTTTTCTCTGGCATATGGTACTTTCCTGCGTAGTATAAATTACAAGGACATTTAAGGGGTCTTTTGCTTTCCCTAGTTGTTTATGTGAATGTTCTTATGCTCATGCAAAGCAATGTATTTGACCATTTCTCTTGAAATTACTGAAATCTATCAGAAACATTGTTTATTACCGTGTTTGTGAGTAGAACCTTGGTAAGTAATAATTAGTTGAAATTTACTTGTATATGTTGTTAACAATCTGAAGATGTATTTACTATTATTGGCAGATGAAATTTTGTTGATATTGTTGTTGCTATTATTATTGTTATTATTATTATTATTACAATTATCATGCTTTTCATGATTATTATTGTTGGATTCATCATCATCATCCTGATTATTATTATTATTATTATTATTAGTACTGCTATTATTATGTAATAATACATTATTATTACTAACAATTATTTTGGGGGAAGATATATCTAATTTTTTCTCTATATTCTATTGTATGCATATTCTTGCAGTGCATTTTTTAGTTAAACATGTTTCTTAGCCTTTCTCTTCCATTTTGTTTATCCTCTTCCAGTGTCTGTCTTCTGATTTCAATATTTTATGTGGCGAAAGTTCTGAATTATGCTATTATTTGCTACGTCAACCTGTTTACTCCATATTGACTTTTCCATTATATATTTGTACAATAATGATGTGAAATATCTTATGTTTTTTTTGAACAGTTGTGAGATGTGAATCAGAAGATGTAGATGTATCTGAGGTCGTTGAGAGTGGTGATCTTGGGATTGTGGGCGATGATGTCCAAGATTATGGTGATGTTTCTTTGTCACCGGCACTAGGAGTGGATACAGTTTGTGTTTTTCCCAAAAATCCTGGAAAATGTAAGATTGTATTCTTTTATTGATGGTTGACTGGGTGCAGTTCTTCAATATGTTTAACTCTCAGAAAGTTTTCTCCTTCATAATTCTTTGCCCCTCATTTTCAAACTATAATGGGGTATTAGTATTCTATCTTGGTGGTCAAACATTGTTGACGGTAGCATACACATATGATAGAGGTTTGTCAGCTTAGATTGCATTATTTGGAAGAGCAACTTTTTAAGGGAATGTATAAATTCTGTTTTTAGTTTTTTGAATATTAATGATCAGCCAAACCAATCCTTAAAAGTTTAAACTTCTGATAACTGAGATAGGACCAACATGAGAGTATAATTCGTTATCCTTCAGTATTTAAGAAGACTTTTATTGACTGCAGTGGTTACAGCTGGAGAGGAAGCTGAATTGCTTGTTGGTGTGAACAATGAAGGTAAGTCTGTTGGCAAGTTGATTGTTCTCGCTTATTTTATAAGAGATCTAATGGAAAGAGCAAGATGTAATATGTACTTACTGATATCCACCAAATGTTGTATATGTTTTGGTTCGTTTGGATGACTTGCAACTAATTGCTTCCTTCAATCAATCACCATTCACTTGTCCTTACTGCTTTTTTTTGCCTGCAATTTGACATGCCTTTAATATTATTTATTTGATGATAAGTTTGCTCTTTCTTGAGACTACTATATTGAAGTTATGTTGACATTTTGGATTTTCTGTAAACAAATAAAGGTGAGTCAGCCTTGAATGTCATTGCCATAAGATCCAGCCTTCATTTCTCTTTTGATCACCGATATGTTGTTCAGAATCTCACTGTACAGGTACTTTTTCCTTTGCAGTTGACAATTCCAAAATTTTCTTAACTGTAATTTACTTCTTAATGATCTTTTTATTGCTGACTTAATTTGGGAAACAATTTTCCTTTCTTCCTATCTGGTATTGATCTGCGAAGGATTTTTTGTTACTAAATTATTATTGCAATTCAAGGCCTTTATGAAGGATGTCTATATGCATATTCAGAGACTAATATCTACAGCTACACATGTAACATCTGTTTTTTGTGTTTCATTATTTCAAGGGATTAGTGTTGGGTGATGTAAACAGTGTAGAATCACATGTAATTTTATAAGGATTGTTTTTTTGTGTCTGTCCTAGATAAGGGTGCTAAAGCGAGCTCGTAAGCTTGACTCGACTTGGCTTGACTAGCGTTCAAGCTCTAACTTTAAGTTAATCAAGCCGAGCTCAATTATACATGTGTTCGTTAGGCTCGGCTCGAAGCTCGAGAAAAGCTTGCACTCATAATATCTGTATTATTTTTTCAATAATGTATATGCATATATTACAATTTATATTAGATTTTATGTCTTTCAAGTTAACTACTTCCATCATATATATCATTTTTTATTTTTTCTCAAATACGAATACTTCAGTCTTTTTGTTATAAGAAATAGGTAACACTGCATCACATGAGAATTAGACTTTTTTTTACTTCTATAAATTTAAACTAATTAGAACGTATATATAATACTTCTTCCATCCCGTGTTAATAGTCTGGATTAGAAAATCAAGATCAACTAAAACTAGTTCATTTGATTTTTCTAATCAGGAGCATGAATACGAGCAGGGCTATAAAGTGGGCTGATGAGTTAGGAGTCCTAACAGTTACATATCTTTCTAATTATATAATATATTATATAATGATATTGCAGCCACTAATTACAAAATCAAGTGGGTTCGCTAGCTAAAGCGACTCTACTCAAGCTTTAATTGAACTCGTAGTTGAAATTTCAAACCCAACCTGAATCAGCCTAAAGCTTGACTCGGTTTGGCTTGTTAGCACCCCTAGTTCTAGATCCTGAAATAGGATCTACAGTTGTAGGTTTTTAGTGCTAACATTGGACATAATTCCTGGGAAATTTTAATGTGATTTAAATTAGAATTTATAGGATAGTTTTGCAGCTTATTGTTTGCCCTGAGCTACCTTGCCATGAGCATTTTTTCATGTTGTCTGTGTTAGTAGTCTTCTTCTTCTTCGTACTGGATTTTTTTGGTGTATATATTCAAATGGCCTTGGAAATTTTAGTTATTTCGGTATCTCTGCAAATTGCACATCTGTTAAATAACTGCTTATTCTATCTACATAATATTGTAGTTGGTGCTTCTTTGTGCGTATGTTCAGTTGGCCCTGGAAATTTTAGTTTAGTATCTCTTTATAAATTACACATAAGTTAAGCAACTTCTTATTTCATCTACATATAAATTGTAGTGGGTTCTTCTATTGCTTCAGACTATCATATGCTACATGAAGAACATAATAATTATTTAAACACTCGTTGCAAAAATTCTGTGTTGAGTTCTTTTCGATTTTTTATTTTTTATTTTTGAATATTTGGAATTTACCTTTTTTTCAGGAATTCTACAACGCTTCGGTGCCAATTTCTGCTCAAGCATCATTTCCATATATGTTTTCTGTTAGCAAGTTTCTGCAGGTTAGGAAGTTATTTCATTATTCTTAGTTGTGGTGGAATGACTTAGTTTCAAACATGTTATTATATCAGTGTTTGATCTCTGTTTAACGAATTTTATTGGCAGCCTGGGTCATTTGATCTCGTTGGGATCATCCTTTATGAGGTTGATCAGCACCCTTACCAGACTGTTTTCTATAATGGTACTATTGAAGTTGCTGAGGCTGGTGGCTTTCTGAGTGTGGAGTCTGTGTTCTTAGTGACGCTTGGAGTTGCCCTTGTTGGTCTTCTTGGTTTGTGGATATATGGTCGACTTCAGCAACTTTCCAAGGTGAGTACTATCTCCGTATAATTGTTCTTTAACTTGAAATGCTAAATAATGAATTATTTTTTTTAAGCATGAATACCTCTATCTCCAACTATAAATGTTCCTAAGTTATGCACGGTTTGCTATTTCTGGCTGTCTACTTAAATTGTCTGTATGTGCAACCTTTTGATGTTTTTTTATATTGCTATTTTAATTATTACGCTTGTCTGCAGAAAACGAAAAAGGCGCCAAAGGTGGAAGTTGGAACTGGGACTACAGATGCATCAATGGATGAATGGTTGCAGGCAAGTTACAATCTCTTAAAAAAATAATAATACTTTGAAACACTATTATATAAAGTAGAATTGGACTTCGGAAAATTGCCGTTGCTCTGTCACTAAATCAGTTCGACCATTGTTGGTTAGGGTACTGCATTTTCTCAGTCACAATCCAACAAGTCCAAGAAGAAGAAGTAGATCTTCCAAGCTTTTCACACAACCTTAGCAAGGTCAACTCAAGTTCATTCTAGTATTATCTAGTTGGGTTTTTCTAGCTGAAGCCAGTGACTTGATGCGGAAGTTGTAGGTTTGCTGGAAGCAGCTTTTGAATTTTACATGGGTTATACAAATTGGAAGAAGCTAACTGTACGAAGAAGAAAGCAATTTTGTTGGAGAGATTAGTGTTCACTTTCTAGATTCTAATTTTAACTCCGCAGATTATTTTTGCTTTGCCTCGGTCTTGGGTATCATTAGTTCATGACAATACTACCTTTAAAGACGACATATTATTTTCAAATCTGCAGATCATCGTGAAAAGGTGAGAAACATCATTCTTATATGGCAAATAGCAAGCATGTGATTTCAAGTTACTATCGAGCATGATGCGTACCTGTTGTTAATGGCAATGTAAACATGCGTCCTTGTGTAAAGCGTACCACGATGAAGGCCGAGAGCCTGGATATTGGTAGGGAGCCTGCTGCTCATTGTGGTCACTGGACATACCTAGATGCTAGCAATTGATAGAGAGTGTATGTTGAATGTAAGGATCAATTAATGCGTTCGATCCTAGAAATGACATTGCTTTTCAGTTCAACGAGCAAGAAATAATATTAGTTTTGCTCATACGGCTTAAAGAGATGACAGAGGTCATATCCCCTGCTTGTGTGGGAAGTGACGGGTAATCTTCCGGCATTGTGATGAGACTAGGCCGGTAGGGGGAGGGGCAGCCTGTCAGAGCTGGTTGAGGAGAGATAGGTGTGAGCGCTCCCTGACCCGGCAGCCTGCCCTGGCTCCATCTTCCTCTCGATGGCCAACCTCCCTTGCGCATTTTGTCTCCCTTCCTACCCCAACCCCTACAAATCAGGGGGCGGGTTTTGTGGTTCTTCCCCAGCTCCCACCCCCTCCCCCTCAGTCCCGGATTCGCCTCCAAAACTAATAACCATCCCTTCCCATACAGGCTTCGACCTCCCCTCCTAAGTACCCTGGTTCCATTCAAATCAAGGAGACTAGGTTTTTGGCTTTCCCCAGGCTCGACCCCCCTCCCTTCTTTTCGGACTGGGCTCCACCTCCAAAACTGGTTGTGAGCTCTCCTCGCTGGGTTCCCGCGTCTCCTCTAGTTTCAGGAGATAGAGCCCCTAGTTCTTCCCCGACCAAGCTCCTCCCCTTGGTTCTCACTCTGACCTGAATAATTTGGTTAGGATGAGTGTGGAGGTGTTGGACAGTGCCACCATCCACAATTTCGTGGAGGAAGCGCCTTCAACCAATCGGTGGATGGCCTCTTCCGCAGGCTGGATGCGAACAACGATGAGCGCTTGTCATATTTGGAGCTGATAAACGAGCTTAGGTTCCATGGGTCTTGAAGAAGCACTTTGGCTGGGACATGGTCGTGAGGCTGGAAGAGCTACAGCCGGTCCATTGCAGCCTCTTTGCCTAGTTTGACCACAACTGCAGCGGGGAGGTGGTTCTCGCAGAGTCCATGGCGGAGATGAAGCAGATGTTGCTGGTCTCCCTGCCTTGTGTCACGTGGTCGCCCGGGAAACGACCACCGTGCGGCACTCGCAAGACCAAACAGCCCAGCAAGTAAGCCTTTCTTCGTCAAGGTCATGGCCTCGTGCCATTCGACCAAGCGTCCAGCCCGCGAAGCCAAGCAGCGAACCCATCCCATAAACGGACGTGCGAACGTGCCGGACCATCTCCCAAGCGAGCTAGCCGGAGAGGGACACTTCCTTGCAATGCACGGATCCAACTTAGGCAACTTGGTCATCCGAATAATCCGTCTCAGCTAAGTGCATGCAAGGGTATATGTTTCCAACACGGCCCTAAGGCCGGACGGCCGCCCGATGTATCGGAGAGCCCCATCCTCCATGCGGATGGGCTCTTGGCATGATAGCTAGCAAGGCAACAAGCCTTCGTTGCCATCCGGATAGCCTGCTTGCAAGGCTAGGCATCATACCAACAGCATTGTCCATGAAGCTCACCATGCCCCTCCCTATATAGCATAAGAGATTTTTCTTAATGCTCTGGAGTGGCAGCCAAAGTGGCCGTACGGGCATGGTATATCCGAATTTCGCCAAACTGCCCAGGAACACTCCCAAGGACCCTCTAACACTATATAGGAAGGCGGGGACATCTTACGATTCCAAATAAGTGCTAGTTGGCTATGTGCCCCAACATAGCCAACTATGTATGCGCATCGTTGCGTGCTTTCTGCGCAACGTTGCGCACACATGTTGCGCAATGTTGCGGGCCTTCCCCGCAATTCCTGCACACATGATATGCAACACTAAGGGCAGTTCCCCTAATGCATACACACCTCGTACACAACACATTCCCACGTGTGTGCGCCCCAGCACGTGTCACGGATAGTCCGCTTCACTAGGTCCGTGACACCTGGCTCATCTATGCAAGTGGGCGGGGAGGAAGAAGAATGCTTCACTTGCCACCTTGGATATGTGAGTCCCGGCCCCACTCCTCGGAGATTACGACATGGGTAGAGAGGGCAAGTTGTGGGCAGACCAGGCCGGAAAGCAACCGGCTTGGCCCCGACCCCTACGCCACCCCTTTTCTGGTTGCCCTTGACCCCAGCCTCCTTCCACCTCCGGCTTAGCACCTACCCCTCCCTGCCTTGGTAGCCTGCTCTCCGTTGCTTACTGGTGCTTAACACCGCAAAGAAGAGGTAGTCAGAGAAAAAAAAGTGCAGGTTGCTGCCCTGGATCGCCATGTCAGATACGTGATACGTGAAATTTGGTGTGAGAATCCCGTGGGAGGAAAAGCATTTTCCTTTGAGGGTCCCTCCCTATAAAATATTAGATGTTCCGTAATTTCTGCTTGGTTCTTTTAGATGATCAAATCCAAGGCTGGATGTTTAGACCAGTGTTTTAAAAATGGCCTAGATTGATTAGGGCTAGGAATTGGGTCGGGTCGGGTCAAATCGGGTCGGGTTGGCCTTGACCTCTACTGAAATCGGGTCGGGTCATGACTTGACCCTATTTTTAAATCGGGTTGAAAATTGAAACCCTATTTCTATTAAGTCGGGTCGGGTATGCCTAACTCTATTTTTTTTCCTCAAATTTTTTTTAGACTCATATTACATACCTTCTCTTAGCAAAGGCCAAACACAAAAGAAATTAAATACATTACAACATTAATTTCTAATATTTAATTCTTTGGCTAATTTGTGGCTAACACGTTTTTATACTAGCCATCATCAAATACCCTAGAGGTGTAGTGTTACATTTCTTTCATTTTGAGAAAAGAATAACAAAACATACCTTCAACGTTTATTTACTCATGATTGGCCTACTTGGCTTTCGATAACTCACATATAAATAAAAAACATATTAAATATGAATTATTTCTTTGATGGCAGAGAGGATCATGCGATTCAGTATATCTTAATTTCAAAATTCCAGTAACTACTTCTCTATGGCTACTTATAGCCCTACCCTCCTTAGTAACGAGTGACACTTGGTTATAATTTTCTTCCTACAAAAGTTGTTCTTTATTGTGTTTTATTATCCACCTATCTCGTTGCATGTTCTTAACTTGTTCCTTATTATGACTGTCAGGCTTTTGTGTAGTTGAATCTAGTGTGTAATATGTTCTTATGAAGAAGAGAAGATTGGTAATAAATATAACAAAATATGACATATTGTTATTCTATTCACCATGCCTAAAAGAGTAACAAAAAAGAAATTAAACTATATAGAAGTTAATCACAACTTGAAGACATCATCCCAAAATAGATATCTACTATAAAGCAAAATATATGTGATCACACCTATACAAAATATTTTATTTATGCCCAAATTTATGTTTCATCACCTCTAGTTCAACATAGTATGCACTAAACAAGTATTATAATAATGGTATAAGTAAGTACAATAGATCAACACTATAATAATAATTTTTTTATTATTTGTAGTCGGGTAAAAGTTGGGTTGTGCGGGTCGGGTTCGACCCGACCCTAAATTCAAAACGAGTCAAAAGCCTAAACACTGACCCTATTTGTAATCGGGTCGGGTGCATGGTTAGGCGGGTCGGGTTCGGGTCGGGTAAGTGGGTCAGGTGTGATTTTCCCAGCCCTAGGATTGATGGGCAGAATCAACCAACAGTTAAACTGGGTCAACTATGAGTTGACATGGGTTATTTAAATACATTCTCTCTCTTTTCCCTAGCTCCTCTCAAACCCTAATACCATTAATGATGGGCCGACAGTTCCACTCTTTCCATTCCACCTTCTTTTCCCTCTCCTCCTTGGTGCCCCGGTTACAACCTTGACCAGCTGACGACCTTGATCAATTGACGAACTTTCCTCCTTCCCCTTTCCCTCCCTGTAGCCTGGCAAGACCCGACAACCACTTTCTTCCCCCTTCCCCCCTTGGCAACCCGACCACGAACCCAATGGCTTCTTCCCCCTTCCCCGATGGCCCAACCTAAAGCCCAAACTTTCTTCTACTTAAGTTGGTGTCGCTTAGTACATCCCTTCCGAGCTCCGGTCAATCGAAATTCGCCCACCCCAATATGGCTCAATCTGATATATTGGGTGAGATAAAAAATAATATGTTTATACTTTCTGGACTTGTAATTTAGATTAGACTGTAAACTATTTATTTGACTTGTACTCAGGGATACCTTAGAGAGATTTGTATTTAAAGTCCATGATCATAGCAATTTATTTCATACGCTTATTTTTTAGTAGCGCCTAAGAATGTTTATTTGGTAGTACAATGTTTGATTGAAAAGAAAAAAAAATTATATGGGAAAAATTAATATGTGATGTTTTAAATTATAAAACTGCTTTCAAAGGTTTTATATTTTGTCATTTTTTTCAAATTTATAGTAACTATGTTGCAAAAAATTTCTGTGACTTTTTAAGAAAATATGTTGAAAAATCTTGGGTGTTATAGTCGTACTACCATATTTAATTATTATACCGTAGAAAACCTTATGACTTATACTTATAGAGCAAGAGACTCCTAAGTAAGGTCACGATATAAATTTGGAATAATATGAAAGCATTTGTAAATATTATGCTTCTTCTACTTATGATTGACTGTGGTTATATTTACTATTGAATATAATGGTGATGATCTTGCGATAATGGAGTTACATGTGTATTGTCATTTCATAGTACTTGTGTAAGAACTCTTATTTTAAACCGGTTTACTTTCAATTTTATTTATTATTTAATCATCATTATGTGGTTTAAGCTGTTTCTGATTGATTTTGATAATTTTCTAAAATAAAGGTTGTTTCCAAATGTTTTTAACAAAAATAGCTTTACATTTATGAGTTTTAAGTGAATTTGGATCAATTATGAATTTTTGGTATTTTCTTGAATTTTTTGAAAAATTAGGGTTTAGTGGGACCCCCCTCAATTGAATTTGAGGTTTTTAATCCAAAATATTTCAGACATTAAAATAAGTTATTAAAAACAATTAGAATTTTTCTGGTCTTAATTAAGGCTTAAATAGCAAAATTACATACTTTTAGTTAAGAATTCTATTTATACCCCTATTTTTTATTAGGTCTAACCCCTTCATTACTATAAAATGAAAGGGCTGGCCTCTTTCCCATTTGGGAAAGGGCTGAGCCTTGAAATCAAGAGGTCTAATCCCCATTAGCTCAAGGTGGAAAGTAATTTGAGGTGATATTTTTCTAATCTTTCCTTAATTATTAGGGTTTTTCATAAATTTCTTTTAATCTAATCTTTCTCTATTGGTTAATCTCGTTTTCAAGCCACTAAATCACTGATTTGCATCTCTACTTCAAACCCTAGCTTTTAAATTTCCATTTTTGAGTCCCTAAACCTTTATATCTAAGATTTTTGCAATGATTTTCAAGTTCTAAATTGGATTTAGGTGGGTATTAACAAAAATTGTATTTTTGGGTAGGTTTTGGAGGAGATTAAGGAGCTAATCCGACCCAAAAAGAGGTGAAAGGTAATGGGTTTAATCCTCAAGCTTGTGTTTCAAATCATGGTTTTTTATGTATTTTCTTGAATGGACTTCATGTTTAGTGCTCTAATGGTAGATTAGTAAAAACTTAATCTTTTGGATTAATTTATTAGGGCTTTGATTGAAAATGGGTAGATTTAATATTTTGGAAGGTTTGATTAATTTTTTATAATGTTTGAGGCTTTGAATGGAGGTTTTAAGTTCGATTTATAGTATCTCGGTTTGGTTTTCAAAATGGAGAAGATGAACCAGATCTGCTATTATGGCGATCGATCGCCCTTACCAATCAATCAACCAAATGGCATTGTAGGCCGATTTTAAGCCAAGCCGATCGAACGGCCTTGTAGGCCGATTGTCGGCAATACAACAAGTTTTGGTCATTTGATTTCCTTTGTTTATTTCGATATTTCTCATCTCAAATATTATTTCTTATGTTCATATGGGTTGATTTGAGTTATAATAAACTACTGGAATGATATGCTAGTGATGTTGGAATGTATAAAGATTAATTGGGTATTATGCGGAATTACATGATATTGGTTAAGCATGTTAGATTTGTTAACTTGAATCCATGATTTCAATGATGATTTCAGATGGTTTTCCACTCATGAATTCTAGTTATGATCCATGATTAGATGTTAGATAAAAGCATGTGTGTATTGCCTTATGAGTTATTGTCAAAACATGGTCATATGCTTTGGAATGTATGTTGTATTTTAAACACACACATGCGGGGAAATTAATTATGAAATCATGATTGTTTATGACTAGAATATGATGCGTGTGGGGATTGATGGGAGCACATTCAATGTGTTGGAATTTTAGTAGAGATTACTCACGTATGTATCATGTTGCATTCATCATGAAACAGATTTCATGAATGAAACCTTACCGATGTTTAATCGCGGTTGATCGATTGGAAGCAATGATGTGAGATTGTGTGTCGGATTAGTCGATCATTGGTTTAATTGGAACTTGGATAGTTCGAAAGGACATAATTTCGATTTGAGTTCCTATGTGGAACGTGGATACTCCCCGGGTTGAGTTGATCTGAATTGTTGATGTGGTTGAGATTCATTTATTAAGACAGTCAAACCTAGACCCTGAGAATCCAGAGTGGTATGTCTTCGTACACCGGCTACCACGTGTTCTAGGTTCCCCGTGTGGGATTCGAACTCTCCTACTGCAGAGATGTCCAGGGCGAACACACTGCTCTAGGTTTTTGTAAGGAATTCGAACGTTCCCAGCTAGGACTATCCAGGGCGAGTAGACTGCTCTAGGTTTTTGTAAGGAATTCAGACCTTCCTTTTTGGATCGTCCTAGGTGAGCTAAGGGGCTGACTACTCACCCCAGGTTTTTGTAAGGAATTCGGACTGTGTCCAGAACAGGCAATGCCCTTGGTTTCCAGTTAGAAAATCAAACCATGTTCAGGGCGGGTGATATGATTGTATTTCTCTCTATGATGAAGACATTAGCTTTCTCACCCGTTGTGGCGATCGTCATAAAATAATCTACGCCATAATCCACATAATTATTATTCCGCTCGGCACATGTTACATCACACGTGAAACCAAACATGACAGATCGTTGTACGAATTCAAGAAAACATAACAAAGATATAAAACATAATAATTATTAATACTTTGGAGTTGAAGCACAACTAAAATATTACATATAACGTAGCAAATCAGGACCTAGTCCAAAATACACTGTATGTAGAACATTTAAATTACAAATTAAAGGCCTAACCAACCTTTTATAAAAGTCAGATTATTACAGAGATATTTAAAAGAAACTACATTGATAATTCTTCGGTTGACACCTCCGGGTTAATTTTACTATTTGCAGAGTCTGAGGGTGGGTGAGTATTTTTATACTCAGTAGGTGGAATTAAAATCTAATTTAATGCTAAGTAAAAATCCATAATAATTTTTGCAGAACAGATTCAGAAATAATTCTAGGAAAACACCGGTTCGTCCGATGACGATAAATCCAGAGCCGTGATATCGAACGGCGTTCGTCCGATGCTCATGGGGCAACAGAAAGCTCAGAAAGCAGGAGTTTTCCCATGATACTCCATACCTATGTGTGTGCGCCAGATACCGATAATTTCTTCGGTAGGTATCCAGAAAAAATATAGTTCTAGGTATAACCCCAGAACTATCCAAAAAACACACTTATCACATCATAATTTTGATTAAATAAAACATGATATACGTAAAGCTTTTTCTTTTGAAAAAGACACACAATTGAATAAAAACGGTCCATAAAAAGTAAACCATACAAGCAAAGCATAAGCTAGAGTTTAAGACCCCCTACCTTAAAGTTGGAGTAGAAAATTCTTGGTTGTAGAGAGTTTTTACGGAAAATCCGGCCCTGTCACAGCGTCCGGCACAGTCGATTTAGCTAAGAACGCCTTTGAAACGGGTTGAATCGGACTTAAAATGGCTCGGAACGGAGGGTTAGAAGTTTCGACTGGAGGTGAAAGTAAATAGTAAAACTGAATGGCGGTGGTTTATATAGAAATCGGGAAGGAATCACTGCGCGACGTGTGTCTGCCATGCATCATACAGCGTGGTTACTGTGCGGTGCCATGGAACCTGACACGCGGTTCTGCGTGTCGTACGGACCCGCGGGCCCGCCGCATGGGGCAAACCATGCGATGCCACATCGCGCGTCGTGCGGTCAAAATGTGGCTGATGCTATGCTTGCGTCAGCCCGTAATAAAATATTATATATATATAAATATATATTTATTTAAAACTTTAAATTGCTCTAACTTTTTACCTATATTTCAAAATTATACGTTCTTGGTACCGATAGACTCATATCGACGAGCCCTTCAAAACAAGACCACTCAAGGGTAGGTTTTACCGTGGGCCCGCTTATGATGCGCGCTCCCACGATCTCTACATACGGCCACTACCTCCGATTCAAATGATTCAAAAACCTTTATATTCGGTTTTTAGAGTTCTACCATAACTCTTTAGGTAACAAAATCTAAAATAATACTCTAAAAATTTTACTATTAAAATGTACCGAAAATCTGGGTTGTCACACCCGTCTACCCCTTGTGCATGTCATTGGAGGTGTTTGGGTCATCGATATGCTCTTTGGAACTGACCAAAATCTGCTTACACCCCCAGTGAGCTCCCTTCAATATTTTCTACCCTAGAACAACCCCTTTTCTGCAAAGGCGACACTTTGGACTACCGAATTTATCACCAACACTGCCACCATTGTACGGCCCCAACATCAATCTCACTCGTATGGGAAGGTAGGAGACTTTGAACCCCATAATTCTACTTTAGCATACTTATATGGTGGAATGTATGTTAAGACCAAGGCAATTGAATGTATAATGCCATCTGATGTTAATGATGTTGCATGTATTAGCATGGTATGAGATCTCATGAATGAGAATCAAATGGTATATTTCATGGTTTGATGAAATATGGACTATTTGTATGTTCATAAGGAGAGCTATAAGTGTGATGGTTATTGAATTGGCCGAATATTTATAAATTATTTGTATGTTAGTTAACTAATTTAGCCAAATGCCTATGCCATGGCTTATCCTCATTTTAGTTAGATGGATTAGCTGATTGTCTATGCAATGAATTACATTCATACTAGATTGATGGATTGTTGATATGATTATGCAAAGAATTACATGTATGCTAGAGGCATGATCTATGGACTGTAAGGTGTGTTAAAATGCATATGCATCGATTGTGGTATGAAACTGTGAGTGCTTACTCGTATGATGACAATGAGTGTGTGCCTGATAGGTTACAGCTAGTTTAGACCATATTGAACTTTGTAGCAATAAGTAAGTGGCTTAAACGTTATGTGGGTAGACAAACTTAGGGTTGGAGCTTAGACAGAGGACTATAAACTAGTAAGATTGCACACCATAATTGTACCTACTTAACATACAAATTTTAAAATTGAACATAATGAAAATAAGTAAGTTAATAATAAGAATTGAGGCCATAGCTAGTTCGACGGATTGAGTTTTGTGTCTGTTGACAACTGAATGACAGTTGGTTGTTCAACGGATTGAGGTTTATACATTTATTTGATTCATGCCCTAGATGACTAAATGTTGAGTTTCAGCTGATTTACAAATGTTAACATTGTTTGGATTTGAAGTGAATGCGTGAAAATTATAAAAATATGTTTACATGTTTCAAAATTTTCCTTTGCATTGACCACAAGTGAAAAGGTCATTATAAAAAGAGTTTTTTCCATATTACCTAGCCTAAGATACAAATATTTTATATTCCTTGGTTTTGTAAAAAACATTCCATAG
Source organism: Saururus chinensis (assembly GCA_035235625.1). NCBI lineage: Eukaryota > Viridiplantae > Streptophyta > Magnoliopsida > Piperales > Saururaceae > Saururus > Saururus chinensis. The sequence continues at coordinate 4,992,066 of CP141150.1, forward strand.
AACCTTTTACTCGATATTTGAAAAAAAATGGACCAAAATACCCTTTCAACAAGGTTTGGGTTAAAAATCGTGTAAACTAGTTGTGATGAAGCATAAACAAAGAGAGATCAGAGCTCAGAGACGATTTGTGATTTTTGCCCAATGGTTTTCATCAACAACAAATTCTGATTTCTATTTAGCGATTGTCGGCCTCCCTCACTTCATCGGCAATCGTTCTTCTCTAATTTTCGTCCAAAAATTTCTAACCACATAAACTATTTATCATTACAAAAGGAGATCAAGATGATACTGCAACTTAAAAAATGAATCTTGAGGGACTATCTATGGAGAACATGGCTATTTAAGAATGGAGAAGGATGTATGTAAGGAATCTCATTTCTAAACCAGTTTTCGTTTCAATTTAATTATCAGTTATTGCGTGGTTAACTCATTTCTTATTAATCCGGTGGTTTCGTGAATAAATAGTGTTTCTTATGGATTTAATTAAAACCAACTTTACAATTACTGATTTTAAGTGATTTTGAGTCAAATCTGAATTTTTGAGATTTTTCTAAATTTTTACTAATTTTTAAAAAATTAGGGTTTGACAGGACTCCATGTGGGCCCCACCGTCGAAATTTGGGTTTTTGGACCAAATTAACCCAGACATCAACTTAAGGCTTTACAACAAGTTTCATAATTTTTTTAAGTTTATTTAGTGCTTAAATAGCTAAATTACCCATTTTTAGCCTATTTTTCTATTCATACCCCACAATTTATCTACACACACCCCACACCCTACTATAAATAGAATGACCTGAGCCATTTCTATTTTGGGAATAGGCTGGGAAAGGGAGGTTAGGCCTAATTCCCTAATTAGGCCCAGATTAGAAGGTGTTTAAGGTAAGCTTCTTCTAATTAAGCCCTAAGTTCTAGATTTTCTTTTAATCCCTTCCAGATCTACCATTTCTCATTTATTTTGATTTATTTTTAAATATTAAAATTACTGATTTTCATCTCTTCTTCAAACCCTAGATCTAAAAATCCGATTTTTATGTTCAACAAGCCCTAGATCTAAGTTTTTCATTAGGGTTTTCTATGTTAAATTGGTTTTAATGGAGTTAATGTAAACTCTATGTATTTGTAAGGTTTTCAAGAAGGGTGACTATCAAATCCAAGCTTAATCAAGGGATAAGGTAATGAATTTTCAAATTTTTAGTTTTCCTATGGTAAAGCTCTTGATTTCATGGTTTATTTTGAGTGGATTTACTTGATTAGTGCTTTAATGACATGATTAATAAATGATAATCTTTAATCCTGATTTTATAGGGTTTTATCTTGTTATGATGTATATTAGCTTTCTAGAAGTTATGGTGAGATTTTATTGGCATTTAGGTTGTTAGATGATGATTTTTATTTTTATCCATGGAGTTTTGGTTTGAAGATTTGAATTGGATAAGAAGGTCGATTTGCCTTGTTGGCGTTCGAATAGCAATACTGTAATATCGATCAATTTCCCACATAGCCGATCGAACGACCTGACTGGGCGGTCGAACGGCAACACTGTATTTTCAGAATTTCTACGTTTAGTCGATCGAACGGTCCTACTGGGTATTCGAACGGCTACACAGTAGATTTTGTATAATTTGCATGATGTCTATTTTTGTAATTCTACTTTGATATATCATTTCCATGTGTATGTGGAGTGTTTTGGGCAAAGTTGATGTACTCTACCCGATTTCATTCGAATTCATTATACTCCTAAAAATCATTTCTTTTTGCAGAATTCAATCCTCATTTGTCCCAAGTCTCCAGAGTCCTTCAATCCGTTCTAAACACAACCCAGTTTTTTAAATTGCTGGAACATTCTGTTTTGAACCAGTTTTTGTATTGAAACCAGAAGGTGGCTTTATTTTGATTTGTTCTCTGGAACACAGGATTGAGAAGGAGAAATATTTTACTTTCTATCGATCATCTTTAAGTAGGTAATTTATTTTCTGTATGTTGAGTGTTTTGATTTTGCTCATACAAATTTGTGTCATTGTCAGTAATTTTTCACCAATAATGAGATAAAAGCTTGGGTGTAGGTTTAGGTTTGACCTAATGGTATATTTGTCCTAAACCAAGTTATATGGGATTAAGTGTTAAAATCCAAGGAATATGGAATATTTGTATATCGAGGCAGGTAATATGGAAAAAACTCTTAGAAAAATATGGTATTTCGTAGTAAATATCTCTTCTAAAAATAAAAATAAAACTTTGGCTATGACCGATTGCAACTTATGACTCTTGTTGACCACACAACGTACCATTTTCAATTTTAGATTGCAGAAATAGTCAAAAAAAAATCATGAAATATGAAGAAAAAATTTAGTTTCCTCCAATTGCATGAGTAGTCACCTTCACAATATGCTCATGGATGTTGATTATATGTTTGACATGTCAGAGCCCAAGAAACTGAATGCAATAGTATTGGTGTGACTGACTGGGTTTTACATTATTGTGAATAGGGACAACTAGTACTGGTGATTTTGATTTCAATGATTGATTATTTCTATATGGAGGTCTGTTTGCAAATGCTTTCAAACAGATACTTTACCCCCTAATTTGTTAACAAATAAACAGAGGCTTTACCCCCTAAACATGCCTACAATTTTAGCTATCATGGCTTATTAATATTCATTTTATACTTAAGAAATAATCTTTACTTAATTTTTGTCCCAAACTCAAGCAGATGAGGGGTTAAAGGAGACTTCATGCATAGCCTTCAAATTAAGAGCAATAGATGCACAAATTACAAACTCCAGTAGTTATAGTCATTTTATTTTATGAGGGTGTTCCGAGTTCTCACGGGGAGAAAATTTTAGGTGTGAATTGCACACCGTGTTGCCGGTGTATTCCACCACTCACCAAACAAAGCATCGGCATGGTGGTAAAATACACCTTGTACGATAGGTGTATATCATGCTGATGTGTTGTGTCTTGAGTGGTGGAATACACTGCGAACACAGTGTGCTACGTACACCTAAAAATTTCTCCTTTATAAAAGAAAAATTATTATAAATTTATAATGCATTTACACATCATTCGCGCTAAGTAAGTCAGAATATAATCTATGTTGGTAGCTAACAGAATGGGGATTAAAACTCAAGAGTCAAGATCTTGGCTTCCTAAAGTATTCTCTCTTGTGAAGAATCGAAGAATATGTACGGATGCACATGAGATTTGAGAGAACTGAACAATACAGACTGATCGTTGGATTTTCAATTGATGTTGTTTGGATCTGTTGAAACACTCGTGCACAAATTACAGATTCAGCCATTTGAAAGTAAGATGAATGGGCCTACATATCAAAATGAGCCCAAATTTATGAGGTCGTGTTTTGTATACTTCTATGCTAATGGGCCCCATAGGTGTATTTTGAGCATGTAGCCGTGGAGCAGGGGAAATTCTTTCGTCAGTTAAAAGCTGGTTCGCAACTTATTTTTTAAGTATTTGTTATTAATTATTTATTTTGTCTCATGTTAATAGTTTTATTTAAAATTTTAAAATAAAATAAAATTAATTTATTTTAAAAAATTAAATAAAACTATAAATATGAGACGGAGGAAGCATTTATAAAGTAACCTGTTAATTTGTGCTAGGCACATGCCAACACGCATGTGTAATGCAGTTTGTAGCCAATGTTGTGCCGCCTATTATACAGGGGCATGCATGCAGGTTTTGAAGCATTTGCCCTCCCTTATTATTACATGTAAGTCATCATGTATCAATCGGATGGCTTGCAATGCATTGAGTGCATATTTTTTTATATACAGCTTAACATATATTCTATAATTATATTCTCTTTATTTTATATTAATAATTATATTTAAATAATAATAATTTTTATTAAATGGTAAAACTTATATATAAGAGATGAAAAAAAATTATAATACTTTTTTTAAAGTACTTATCTATTTAAATTTAACAAAATAAAGCTATTAATATAGAATAAATTTTGTTATTAAATAAAGCTATTAATTTAAAATAGTGAGAATATATTATTTATTTACGGTAAATCGGGCATGACCCCTATTTCCATTCATTTGTAAACATGTTGTTGAGTTCGTCTTTTATTTGCATTGTTACGGGGTGATCCGTTTTCAAAGCGAGGTCAGAAGAATTACCTAAGGGTGAGTTATCCTTGCTTCAGTGCCTGTAAAATTGCCAAAATGCCATCATTAGTGAGAGTCCTTTTTATATATATATATATATATATATATGAATATGAGGTCCAAGTTGGTTTTGACATTTTACATTTTTCTTGTATAAGAGAAACTGAAATTCCAAAATGCAAAAGTGCTCAGTACATTCTCTTAAATATGGAGAAGAGAATGCGTTTTTAATGGACATGGAAATGAAATTCGTAGGGTGTGTCACATTCATAATATGCTCGTGGATGATGATTATATATGATTGGCATGACAAGCCCCCAAAACTGAATTCAATAGCATTTTGTTGTGACTAAACTTTACATGACATTCTCTTGACAAGAGACAGTTATCATGTGATTTCAACTTTGACGGAGATGGCTCTTTAAATGCTTTTTTCTTTTAACTCATACTGCACCGCCAGTAATTATTTTTATTTTTTATATAAATTGCATCAGAATATTTTTTTATACTTGTCAAATATATTTTTTGTCCCATATTAATAGTTTTATTTAGAAAAATAGTATTTTTATTTAATAGTAGGATCCACAACTAAAAGAATAAAGTTTTTAAGCATCTTGCCACTTAAATTGAAGCAAATGGAGTTATTAATATGAGACTTTTTTTAATCCAAATGAATCTAATATGATTGATGGATTGTTTGTTTAATAAAATTTAGACCAAAATAATTTTTTTTCTAATATATAGTTATAATTCACACACCTCACCTCATACCAACATGCATACACTAATACTTCGGGGTCAGTTATGACTTGTGGACCTCATCCTTAAGAAGGAGAGATCTAACCAATGCACATCATGTTGAATAATGAGCAATGTTGTTACATACACCTATCACCCTAAACACTAGTTACACTTACACATAGGTCTCATACAATGCAGTTAGTAGGTGTATAAATAGATGGACATGGACACAGATATAGACAAGGCATACCCACGACCGTTTATTTTCATGCATACCTTCTATTTGTCCATCCACATTTGTCTATGAGGGGCACGAACAAACTAAAGGTAAAAGTTAGACATATTACTTTATTCTCAAAGTAAGGGTAGTTAATAAAAAATTAATTAAATAATAAGATAATAATAGTAGGATGGCCTTATCTAAAATAATACTTCATCAATTTCACATAATAACTTCGTTTGGTAAAAAAATTTATTTTATATTAATAGTTTCATTTTATTTAATTTAACTAGTTAAATACTTAAAAATGAGTATCATAAACTTATTTTCTTTTCTCCTTAGATATAGGTATTAATTTAGGACAGGAAAAATATTATTTTTTTAAATATAGCGATAGGATGGATGAAGTAATAATAATAATAATAAAAAAGATATGTGAGAATATGATATGTATTTTTTATAATATTTTTAGAAAGAGTAATTATGTAAACGTAGGCTAATAATTTAATAATAATTAAAATAATAATAATAATATATAATATATAATTAGCATAATACAATCACAAAAAAACCACTATCTATAGTCATCCGCATTAAATAATAAATAATAATAATATCTATTTTAACACTGAGGACACTGGACAAACAGACATCATCTATACCTCTAGCAGCCCGTGCGTATATGCCCGAGTATTTAAAGTGACAAGCCATTTTATCCTAAAACTATAAGAATTGTCACGAGCAAATAATGCCGGACTTTGCAACAAAAAAATCATGCCTTCTACAAGTTTTCCCTCACCTTTTATGTGATTGCGAAAGAATTATTCACGGCTAACCCTCCCATTACGCAAAAATAGAAAATTGGCACATTTTCTAAACAAGATTAGAATAAAGAAAAAAAGATTAATTGGCGGGCTAGGCGGGCCCACACCTTCGTGGTCCCATCTTATCAATGAGCTATCACAACGTAAAGAGATATCCTTAATCTTTCAAAAATCATTGGTCCAATCAGCCAATTAAGAAGCTAATTCATGCACGGTTGGTTTAATCCCAAATAATTGGACCGGTTGGTTTAATCCGGGTAGGGGGATTCAATTGAGATTTGGCAGGGGCCCACAATCAAAACCGGTCCAAATAAGTCTCAACAGTTACCCTTCTAGCTCTCATCCCTAAGATCCGGCGGGTCCCACTGCCATGCCCTCTGCAGTGTCCACTTAACTAGAAACTCAGCAGGATGCCAATCAAGGGAATTTCAAAACTAAACTGCCTCCACGCCCTTTCTGTATACGTAGCTCCATAGGATACAATGCTTCTTATAATTTGCATCCAAATTTTATTAAAAATTAAAATTTCTTTTTTCGCTAAATCGTGTCCAAAGGGACTTCCTAGACCAAACGAAGCAAACAAAAATAACAAACCTAAACCACATCAAACACACACTTAATTAGTATTTAATAAATTTAATTATATAATTAATTTAAATTAAGTATTATTGACATCTCTTTTAAACTTACATAAACCCTAAAAGACCTTCCGTCTTTAGGTCTAAACACGTGGCAAGAGCTAAAGGCATTGGGTTGGATTTCCACCCTCTAAATATAAAAGCCTGTTGAGTCCCCCCTCCTTCCCCTTGCCTAATCTCCCCTGTTTTCCTTCGATTTCCGCCTGTTTCCTCCGCCTCCGGCGCCTTCTTCTTTGCCGATACGGCGGGTTTGGATTTGAGTCGATTGGGGATGGCGAGTGTGTGCGGCAAGAAGGGCGAGCGGGGGCCGGGGGGCGACTGGGAGGAGGATTTGTTCACGGAGGAAGAGCTGGAGGTGGCCGACATCCTCACCAACTTGCCTGAACTGGTTCTGTCCCGGACCCCCTTCCACCTCGTCCGCTGGGGCGCCAGACGGCGCCGCTCGGCCGAGGAGCAAAGACCCCGCCTTTCTCCGCCTGCCATTGGGGGTGGTGCTCAGCTTCATTGCCCCGCTGCGCCGGAGGGGAAGGCCGCCGCCGCCGTTGGCGCGTGCAGCCCGAATACCCCGCTGTGCTTCTCGCCCAGCGACGCGGATTTCAGTGAGAGGAGGCCCCCCTGGAAGATTAAGATGCGCAAGATCTTCAAGAAGAAGGTGGGTGGCTCTGGTTCTGGTTCTGGTTCTGGTTCTGGTTCTTCTGAAAGTACCAGTATGTCCGAAGAAGTATGATTCCTCCTGCTTCCTCTCTCTCTCTCTCTCTCTCTCTCTCTCTCTCTCTCTCTCTCTCTCTCGGATCTGTTGATTTGTTTGATGATATGGGTTTTCATCCCCACTTTCCCCCGTCTCTTGCTGATGGATTTTTTCTCTCCGGTGCGTGCAGTCATTCAAGGAGATGAAAGATATGGTAGTAGAGCTGACTGGCGAGCGTGAGAAGCTGCAGCTGGTAACTTCTTATCCTCTGTCCTCTCCCGTCTAATTTCGCCCCTTCCGGGCTCCGGCGACTTCTTCTCATCTTTCTTCCTTCTCTATTTCAATGGAATTCTGTCCCCTGCAACCCTGTCAGGAGATGTCCAAGGTGAAGCATTACTACCAGGACCTGCAAGAAGCAAATTCCCAGCTCAAGTCTGAGACGGTATCGCAAATTACATCTCTTTTTTCTCTGTCGTTATTTTTTTACTTTTTCGTTTTGACTGTTCCTGCCATGGAAATCCCCGTTTTCACCTCTTCCTTATCCGTCGCTTTGTTGTTTTGTCCCCTTTATCCTGTTTGGCTTCTTTGTTGTTATCATTGATTTGCTTATTCGTTCTCTTCTTTTCGTCACATTCTGCATCTTCTTCCTCCTCTGCAGGCTTGTGTCCAGTCGAACAGTGCCGACCTGAATCTGGGCCAAGTGTCTACTCAAGTGAAAGCAGAAGCAGGTCCAGTCCCGGCGCCACCGCGACCGCCCATCTCCCCTGCTCCATCTGCAGAACTGCCCCGCCCGCCCGCCGAGACCAACCCCGCCACCACCGCCACCCCCATTGACATCGGCGCCATCCACTGCTGCTCCGAGCAGCCATCCGCTCAGCAGCCGAATAGACTGGAGAGCAACGAACACACCTCCCGCAGCAACCACTGGTTCACGCCGGTGGGTGGCCCCCTCGGCCTCCCTGATCTCAACATCCCGGCCGAGGAGGTGGCGGCGACGGCCAGTTCCGGGTTCGAACTTCCGTTCAACTTCGCGGCCAACAGGGCAGCGACCGCGGCCCAGGCGAGGAAGAGGAGGATCAAAATCTACCGGAACAAGAACCAGGGAGCTGCCAAACAGCCGCGCATCAGATGACAGCTTTTTCCCCTCTGTTTCGTTTCTTTTTCTCCATTACGTGATTTTTTGCCGTCATGGGTCATTCCGATCTCCGTCCAACCTCCGTCAGTTTGCTTCCTTTCCTCCACGGCGCTCTGTCACTCTCTCTTCTGTACTCTGCAATGGAGGAGGCGTGAGCAGAGCAACAGTGGCGGGAGTAGGACTCTGTGTTGGCAGGGGAAGTGGCAGGGTCGTAATTTTAGTTAGAGTTAGGGGCATATGTGGAAGGCGAAAAGTACCTTAATTTCCGGTGTCTGATTCTACTTCTACTAGAATTATTCTTTTTTGTTTTCCTCGGACTCAAAATTCCGGTTGGACAAAATAAATTAATTTCCGTAGTATCTTTTACTTTTTTGAAAAAAAATAAAATAAGAATCAATTTTTTTGTAATCATGATTATGATATGTGGGTGTGCGTACTCACTAATTAAGATTTGTGGGAGATTTATTTTAGCAAACTCGCCTAATTTTTCGGTCGCGTGAAAGATCATGATGAAAAAGATTTAATTTCAGGCGTATCCTTGTCTTTAAACGAAAAAAAAAATGTTACTAATTTTTTCGTAATTATGATATGCGTTTAAGGGGGGTGGGTTATTATTAATTTAAGACTTGTTCGTATGTGTCATCAAGGCTCACGTGTTGGGTGCAACCTCTTAAGGCTCACGTGTTGGGTGCCACCTCTTAAGACCGGTGACGGGGTGAGCTCCAACCCCTTAAGGCCGTGCAACCATGTGAGCTCAAATTATATGTAAAGATATTTAACTTTTTAGTAACATGGGCTATTGGATTAAATTGGATGGCCCTGGGGGGCTGAGTTCACGGGGAAGCTCTATTTAACTTTTTAGTAACATGGGCTATTGGATTTAAATCCGATGGCCCTAAGGGCTTGAGCTCATGCGGGAGCTCTTATAGACTATTACCTTACTAATTAGAAAAGGAACAAATTTATCGGGTAATACAAGCTTGGGTATTATGAGCCATTGATATGTAGTCACAGATTGAAATCCGATGGCTCATCTCTACAGGACTCGAGAATCCGATAGGATTCGGCAAAACGTCCTATAAGCACAATAGCCTAATTTAGCGGTAGGGTGAGAAGCGTGTAAGAAGTGGGGAAGGGCGGGGAACCCACCGGGCTTAAACAACAAGAAAGGGGTTGGTTTAAAGCTGACCCGAACCAGTGGGATAGTTAACCGGCCCTTTTTCCGTTTACTGGTTTTCCTCTTGGGTTGGTGGGCATGGGCCGTTTTGTTTTTGCATGGGCTTTTGGAGCCCACCTTAGATTAAGGGTCTGTTTGGATTGGTAGAAACGAGGAGAAAGAGAAAGAGAAAGTGAATCAAAGTGAAAAAGAAATTAGGAGATTCCTAATTACTTTCTACTATTTGGTTACACAAATGATGTTAGAGAAAATTGACAGTGATAATATTGGTAGCGGTGGTGGTGGTAGTGATAGCGGTGACGGTGGTAGTATTGTGGTGGCGGTGACAGTGGTGGTGGTGGAGGTGGTGGTGGCGGCAGTGGTAGTGGTGGTAGCAGCGGTGGTGACAGTGGCGGTGGTGGCAATGGTGGCGGCGATGGTGGTGGTAGCGATCGCAGAGATAGTGGTGGCGTCAGCAGCAGCGATGGTGGTGGTGGCAGTGATAGTGGTGGCGATGGTGGTAGTGGTGGTGGCGATGGTGGTGGTGGCAGCGATGGTGGTGGTGATGATGGTGACAGCAATGGTGGTGGTAGTGGTGGCATTGGTGGTGGTGGCGGCGGTGGTGACAGTAGCGGTGACGGTGGTGGCAGCAGCGACGGGGATGACAATGGTGGTAGTGATCGTAGCAGTAAGACATAAATGTTTAGTGCAATGATTTTCTCCTAAAATCCATTGGTTGATGGGTTAAAAATTTTTGGGCCAAATTTTTATTCATTTTCTCTCACTTTTCACTCTACTTTCTCTTTCCCCGTTGCACCAAACAGTGTAAAATGAGAGATTTTAAGAATATTTTTTTCCCCCGCTTTTTACCAATCCAAACAGACCCTAATGATTTTTGGGCCCCAGCCAACTTTGGCCTCAATTTTTGAATTTTCGTGCTCAAGCAGATTTATCACCATTTGTGTGTTTAGGAGGCGTTAATGTAGGAATCAACTTATTTATTCTAAATTTCTATTATAAAAGATTTGAAAATGATATGATCTTCCAACGAGGAAGGCTGTCAAATGCACGCCACACTGAAGGCATTGGGGCATGGGCTCACCCGACTATGGCTGGTTGTGGACATCTATCATTTGACATATAGGCCATATCTAAAGTCTCCATATGTGTCCATTTGAATCTTTTTGTTCACCAATTTTTGGGCACGACCATCGTTAGAACTTGTCTAACTTTTTGTTCGAGGTCTGGTTAATTTATAAATATAATTTATATTAAATAATATTTTTAATTTTTTAATAGTAATTATTATTAAGCATCATTTTTTATATTTAAATTTTAAATAATTTAAATACAATCATGTTAACATTATGTTTGAATTCTTTGTTAAAGTTAATTATTAAATATTCTATATGTCCTATGATAATAGGTTTATTTAGTTTTTTCATCAATAAATTAATTTGTTCAATAATAATACTATAAATAAGGAAGATGATATATAAGTCTAAATTATTATTATATACTAAGTTACTTAATCTAGAAATCCATACCCTAACATTTCTAGTTAGTCAAAATCATTGACACCTTTCTCATACTCTCTAATTGTATCATCCTTCATACAATCGCCCATGAGGCTTGTTAGCATACAAATACCTACCGGAGAAGAGGTTTTGTCCGTTGACAATATGCCGACAAACAAATTGTTAACAAACACAAACGCAAACAAGCCTTGTTTGCTGGCTATTTGACGAGAACCAACATTAAGTACAAGCATTCCTAAATGTAGGCGTGGTTGTAGCATTAGTCTTAAAGTTACATCTGACATTAGATACTCCTTCCTATTGATATTAAGTCTTATTTAGTTTTTTAAAATGACATAAAATTAATTTAATTTTAAAAATTAATAGATGGAGTATTTGTTAAGAACTCTCTTCTGTATGGAGTAAGGTTTTGAACTTTATCTTTTTTTTCTTGTTAAGAAATAATTTTTTATTTTACTAAACAAAATAGAAAACTACTCTTATTTGATTATGATGTGCATGTGACACAGCAAATAGGAGCAGTGCAACCCGAAGTTCTGGAGTCTTATCTGCTTGAAGTTAGTACAAGGAAGCTTCTCTTTCATTTTTTATTTAGTATCTAATGAAATCTTTTAAAAGAACTAAGTGCTAATTGCAATGTCATAATATCGATTTTGTGTACATATAATATAATTATAGAAAGTGATAATAACTTAATGAATTTGTCCAACAAAACCTTTTAACTGGGTTTTGTTTGGATAAAACATATAGGCCCAAGTCAACTTTGTGTGAAGCCCACATGTCTTATCCAACCAAAACCCACTTGAAAGGTTTTGTTAAACATATTTATTAGGTGTATATCACTATTTTATAAATAAATAGTTAAAAACATGACGCAAGCCGTCGGATTGTGATATGAAATGGCTTGTGCCAAGGTTTTGTTAAGCAACTTTGTCAAATAATTGACTCGATCTTACTCAAGAAATTGGAAGTCTTGACTTTGAGCCCCCACTCTCTTGGCTACCCATGTGGACTATATCCTGACTTACTTAATAATGTCATATGTGGTCGTTGTACATGCTCAGAGGGGATTGGAGGTGGGAAGTTGTTCCAATAGGATGTTGATAACCCTAATCACTTTATGTCCAACAAAGCCTTACACTAGGTTTTCATTGGCCAACAAATAGTGGGTCTCACATAATAATAAGACCAATGTTTCTCTCTCTAATCGAAACTTGGTATAAGTTCTTTTTACAGAAAATGGTATAAAAAATCATTATCCTTCTCATAAGCATTAGCTGATTGCCCTACCCCTTCTTGACAGTTTCTAAGGACCGGACACCCTTGTTAACGAAAAAAATTGACGATGATAATATGCAGATTTTATAAGTAAAGGCCCACATCTTCTATATGAAATTTCAAGGATTCATTGAGAATCCTTTTTGTCTTTTGGCATTTACTATGGACATCTCTTCGATAGAACTATTTGTTTGAGTGACACGAGAAGGTAAAGAGCCCAATCCCTATAAAGTCCATCAAAAGTCCCTTTGGCTTGGGAGTGATGAAATGAATAAAGCCCACCTGATATGCCTGTGCATTACACTCCACATGAGTTTCTTGCTGGACATGTTTGTACATGAACTTCAGCATTTATGCTAAGGTCCTCTTCAGAGCTTATAAGCCCACCATCCCAATCATGCTTAGCTGGTTGATTATATAATAGAAACAGATACCATTATACCACCATAGCCAGCTAGCACATGTTTTCATTTTAAAAGCCTGATTATGAAAGGGGCCTGAGTGGTATAGAAAGCATAGTGGGGTTGCAAACGTGAACCTACAATTAATGTTGACAACTCCATGTAATCATATTAGATTTATTGATTTGATTTGAACACGCAAGTGACTTAGACACTTGCTGAAAGATACCAAAGTAGACCCAGTACCCAACAAATATGCTGTTTTAAACGCTTTCATGCTTACATCCTCTGTCTTACACATATAACAAATATGCTGTTTTAAGCGCTTTCGTACTTACATCCTCTGTCTTACACATATATCTTGCACATCAACAACAGACATAATCTTACATATCAACAACAGACATATATATCTCACATATCAACAGCATATAAATGCTGGAATTAGCTATCATTTTGTTGAGGCATTTGTTAAGCCCCTTATTGAAGGGGTTATAAGTATAATTTCATATCTAGGCCTCATGAATATTACTCCCTTTGTCCCATATCAATTGTTAAAACTTAAATAAAATAAAATAATTATTTAGTTTATTTTAGTTTTCTAATCCAGATGATTAATATGAAAATGAGATAGAGGAAGGGTTAGGTAAAAAAAAAAAAAAAGACCAGAGGGAGTGAAAGAAGAGCATGAAAAATGGTGTCCCTGAATTTGTTTAAAGCCTCCTCTTTGCTATAATGTCTGTGATGAGTACATCTGCTCATGGTTTTATGCATATGCTTCCGCAAAATGCTAATGCTACGCTTGCTTGCATATATGATCGCTCGCTACAATGCATGGGTGGCCCGCGGTGAGCGTTGTGCAAGTGTTCTAGTCTAGTTTGTGTACGGGTTTAGTATTTTTAATGTTAAAAGCATTAAGAATTAGGAATTAAGAGGTTGAGATATGATATATAGTTGTATAATGATGCTATCGTAATTGCTGTATTCATAGAGTTATACCTCTGACTCTTAAGTCCTACTAAACAAAGAGTTGATTCCTAATGTTGATGATAACTCATATTTTGCTAGGAGGAAAATGTTCAACTTTTGTTAGGCGGGAGTCTTGGGGTTGAGTCCCACTATCTCCAATGTTTTCTCTTGGGCGGAAGCATTTTTCAGGCTTCCATATTAATGAAAGCATTAGAACCATTTATCTAGAGAATCGACGACATACAATAGCATATGTTAGCATCAACGTCTTAACGTTAATGTGCGCTAACATGTATACTTTCGATTTTAAATAGCAACAGTTTTTATACATTCCTTTATGCTAGGTGCTCGGTCGGTAGGAAACACAAAAATACTGCCCCCTTAGACTTGAGAACCCCTTTCCTCACTTCCACTTGCATGCAATGTATATGGTATATTTTTAAATAAAATGCCTAGGTACTTCATAGAATAAAATAAAAAATAATAAAACAACTATAGGCCGCCTGGTGGGAAATCAGTTTTACTCATAAAGCTTCACTAGCCATGGATGATCATGAAGATCCAACAGTGCAGATATTAATTAACGCACCAACCGTACTGGTACATTAATAAGTGCATCTTTAGGTTTGTCTGATCGATGGCTAGTGAAGCTTCGGCTGCAGATTTGATCTCGCTAAATGGTGGTCACTGATTGTTGCCAAATAAAAAATGGCGGTCACTGGTCACATAAACTTGGCCCACCGTCTACACCCAACATAGACGGAGTTGTTTCCCATTAAGGCAGCCAAGGCTAACCTATCTTTTTATGTCAAATGACCTCACACACACGCACATGTATCTTTCATGACTAATCACAACAAAAGAGTAGATGCAGGCAACAATACACGTATATCACATTGTTTTCTGACTTAATTGGACTAACCATGACCTGTGAAGAGAAGAGTTTTTTGTGCTCTCTGATGTATGATAATGAGCCTAGTGTAAGTTATGCATAAGAAACCTTTATATAAGAGATCGACAATATATACATTAGCGCAAGTTAATTAGTATTATGTATTACTGACGTTAACATGCGCCAGTGTGTGCGTTATTGATATTAAATATCAAGGGCTCTTATGTGTAATTTATGCTTAGGCTCATTATTAGTAAGGAACATGAAAAATTCTTCCCTAGCATCGAAATAATTTTGCATTCACATTTTTGGCTCAGATTGTACATTTGGAAAACCGCTACTTTTGGTAAGCCAGTTGAAAAAGTGACAGTGGCACCATACATTCTGTCACTTGGGTGAGTATCAGAATTACTGTATATTAATTGCTGACTGTCTAGAAGTTGAATTGTAGGCTTCCATCTGAATAGCTGATCGATCTACGCATATACTGAGACTTACACATTCTTCTTACAAGTACTTTCTATACTGACTTCTATGATCAGGCATGTGAGAGGTACAAATCCTGATAAAAAACTTTGCATTGATGAGCAAGGGCTAGATCATAGATAGAAGTAAAAGAAAATGCTGTGCTGTTTCTAGAACTTATTTCACCTAGGCCTTCTTTTAGTGTTGTAATAAATGAATTTCTTGAATTGGTTGGATATGATTGATGGAGGGTCACCACTGAGGGTCTTCTATATGTTCATGGTGAGAAGTGGTTCCCCAAATGATCTTCTTTCAGTGTATGCAAATTCATGGAAGGTCTTTTTAACTGAAGATATAGGTACGCCCATGTTTCATGGCCCCATGCACATGGAGTACTCATGAACAACTTCAAGCGTATAAATGTGAGAGCAAAGACGAACTCAGTTTTCTCTTTCACTTGATGCTATATTAGCCAGGCTGGAGCAGGGCCCAAGCTAAAAATTATACGCGTCTAACCTGACCCGGCGCCCGTCGTGACTAGAGCATTGTGATCATGCTACATAGGATTCCAATTATGATATATAATAGGGCAGCTTTGGAGCGGTATGTAACATGTTACCAGGCTCTAGTCACGGAGTTGGTCTAAAAATAAGCTCTTCAGGATCTTTTGAATTGGATGATGTCAAGCTTGGCTCATGCTGGCTGAAGCTTTCCTTTGTATGGGTCTAAGCCAGAACATAAACAGCAAAAATGTTCAAAGTCTGTCATTTGTCAACACTTGCAAGGATATTTAGCTTATTTAATCTAAGCAATCAGTGTCCTATATATAGCAAATGGATAATATGCTTACAATATCACACTAATTTCACACAAACGTACTGTGCGGAGTATCATCCTGCATGGATGATATCTGCTTTATCTTTGTCTTAATCAGCCCCACTTATTTTTAAAAAATATTTTTCTCACCAACTCCCTTTCCAAACACTGTCATAACCTACATAGGGCTCTGAACTTGGTACATTAAGTAAATACTTATTTATAAATAAACCAACTGCTCTTTATATACCATGTTGAGAACCCTATGTAGGTTGGTGACGATGCTGCTCTGGTCAGGGAGCTCTGTCAAGCTAGACTCTTCCTTCCCTTAATGTAGGGTGAAACCTAAACATGGCCAGCCTGATAATTTAGGTGATGTAAAATGGACCTACCAACAATGCAAAAGTCACATTCAAGTGCAGTTTTTTCCATTGATTTATCACCCTTTGCTTCTGTCACCATCCCCTCACTTCATTTTCCTGCATGTAATTATGGAAGCAGCTACAAGGCAGTCCACAGCAACCTTCCAAAAGATGAACCAAACATGGCTGAAAACCCTAAACCATGCTTCTTCTTGTCCGGCACAAATCAAGCTAGTTTAATTAGCAGTAAGCCACAATGTCAAGGTCTCATTGATTAATCATCCTCCAGTCATTGTTGCTGGCCTCGGGAATTCATCAGGCACAGTTTCTAGTTCCACCTAACTCATTGTCATCACATAAAAAACAGAAAAGCAGACCATCTGATAAATGCCACTTTCTCAGAAAAAGCACAACCAATAGTTCAAATTGGCAGTATGTGGGGAAAAAAACAGGCAAAGCAAATCAAATGTTTGGTTTGTTCATATTCTATCTATGGTTCTGATTGACCCGAGTGATAGAGGAGCCGACTGATAAGGGAAGGATTTATTGTTAGAATGCGTATATATGTACCCCATTAATCTCTTTAGTACCTCGTTTCGAATTTATCTCATACAATGCATTAATTTTTTTCCAACTTACCTCATATTAAGGAAAAAAAGTTTCTTCCTCTTTCTCCTTTTTCCTTCTCCGACGCCGGTATAAGAAAGTTGTGACCTGCTTGCCGCAACCTAGGTTGACCACAACCAAAACGGCTACAACCAGCATTCTAGCTACGACTGTTCAACTAGCCATGACATAAACAGCCGTGTTGTTCAAGTGGCCATGGCCAGTGTTATGGCCGCAATTGTTCAACTGTCTAAGGCCAGAACAATGACCGCGACCCCAGATCTGGCCACAACCTTACCATGTCAGCTGCAGCATAAACAATCGAGGCCTGATCAGTGGCCGCGGCCCTGGATCTGGCTATAACATAGGCTGAAGATGTGGCTACCTTTTGTTAAAAAAGAAAGGGTAAGGTTATTTTGGGTTGAGGTAATTGGTGGAAAAAATAGGATTCTTGAGAGTTAAAATAGTAAAAACATATTATTCAAGGTTTTTAATTAAATAAGATACTTAAAGAGATTAGTGGAGTACATATAGCCGAGTTCTTATGATTATCCCAAAGATGCCCGCCAAGGTTATATGAATATAGGAGTCGTCGATCATGAGAATTAACGGTGCATCCATTAACGTGAGTTCACGTAAGTGATGTGTTAGCTTACATGCTAGCTAGAACATGGTAGACTGCTCCTAGATGAAAGATATCTTGGCGGACAACAGGTAAGAAGACAAAAACGCTTCCCGAGTACCTTCTGGCACCGATCTAACGTACAATCTCGTGATCTATGATCGTCTGGTGGTGTGTCTTTTTCACCGTGTCGTGAAAATACTCAGAACACTCCTCAATCCAAATTACCAGTCTGGACTTAATTTTTGCGGCAAAGACATAAAGAGGGGAGCGAGTAGGTGCAGCAAGAGGGATGATAAGGGGAAGGAGGGGGTGTGGCATTGAATGAGGAAAATGGCTTCCGGTTGAAAAAACCGGTGGCGCTGGTCCCCTGCCGGACCCCCCACTGCATGTGAGGCCTTTAACACAGACTGTCGGCGAGGCCATTAACCCTGCTTATATAATGGGGTTTAACAGAGGGTGGCAAGGAAGGTGGTGAGGATTGGAGAAGCTAATTAGCTTCTGGGTTTCTTTCTCTTTTCTTCCCTCCCTTCTTCTGGGTCTTCTTCCTTTTTTCTGATACAGTGTTTATTGCATTGTACTTTGTGTCCTCTGCCATGGGCAGGAGGACTCGTCCAGAGCCTCAAGGGGTAGCTTTCCCCTTGTGGGTGCTTCTGGTAACGCTTCTTTGTTCCGTTGTTGCTGCTGCTTCCCACAGTGAGAAGGCGGTGGTGGTAGTTGGAAGTGGAGATTGTGCAGATTGTGCTGAAAAAAATATTGAGAAAACCTATGCTGTTTCAGGTATGACTCCACCCTTATACTGCCATTTGCTTAACATCTAGTTGCACATATAAAATTCTTTTTATGAGAGGTTGAGAGGGTAGTTTCAGAATTGGGACAGAATATCACTATTTGCTGCATTCTTCTTATAGTATGGTGGGAGATGCTGGAAGCAAATTCTGCACCTTCTCATTGGACCAGACATTTAACTAGAGCTAAAGAGAGTTAGCTATTTTGGCTATCTGCAAAATCTGCACCATATATAATTATGGCTCCTTCCTTATTATAACTATCTAAATTGCCACCTTCTCAGTGGACTTAGAGTCTAATATGAGCAATGTCTTAAATCATGATAGCTCTTTTCTGTATATTCAAATTGTTACTTGCTTTTTTTGGTGATGGCTTGCTTTCGTCGCATGTTAACTGATTTTCATGGCATGAACAGGCCTCAAGGTCACGATTGAGTGCAAGGCTGCCGACGGACAGCTGAGGACCAGGGGCACCTCTGAGCTTGACAAGGACGGTAAGTTCCGAGTCGATCTCTCCGGCGAGCTCGTCAACGAGGCCGGACACCTCAAGGAAGATTGCTACGCCCAGTTCCACAGCGCCTCCCACCAACCATGCCCAGCACACAATGGCCTCCCCAAGTCCTCCAAGATAGTCCTCAAATCCAGTGAGAATGAAAAGCACACCTTCACCACCGCCGGGAAGCTGAGCTTCAACACACAACTCTGCACCTCAGCCTTCCTATGGCACTACTACAAGCATCATTTCCCGAAGACCTACCCTTGGCCCAAGCCTCCCTTCCCTTACCCCCACCACAAGTTCCCTTACCCTCCTGTCTACAAGAAGCCTTTCCCTCCTGTTCCAGTCTACCAGCCACCTCCAGTGTATAAGCCACCTCCAGTCTACGAGCCACCTCCAGTCTATAGTCCACCTCCAGTTTATAGTCCACCTCCTGTGTACAAGCCACCTCCAGTGTATAAGCCACCTCCAGTCTACGAGCCACCTCCAGTGTATAGTCCACCTCCTGTGTACAAGCCACCTCCAGTGTATAAGCCTCCGGTGTATAAGTCACCTCCAGTTTACAAGCCACCTCCAGTGTATAAGCCTCCCGTGTATAAGTCACCTCCAGTTTATAAGTCACCTCCAGTTTATAAGCCACCTCCAGTGTATAAGTCGCCTCCAGTTTACAAGCCACCTCCAGTGTATAAGTCGCCTCCAGTTTACAAGCCACCTCCAGTGTACAGCCCACCGCCGGTGTACAGCCCACCACCGGTGTACAAGAAGCCATGTCCACCTCTGCCACCACTGTACAAGAAGCCATGGCCCCCACTGCCCAAGTACCCTCCCCACTATGGCTGGCCACCTCTCCCCCCCAAGTACCCTCCCCACTATGGCTGGCCACCTCTCCCCCCCAAGTACCCTCCCCACTATGGCTGGCCTCCTCTCCCCAAGCACCCTGGTTTCCCCCCTCACAAGCCATAAGCAACTTATAGTTGGTGAGTACGTAGGACAATAATTGCTTCTTGGAGTGTTGCTTTTCCTTAAGTTTCCTTGAATTTGTGTAGGAAATTTAGAGTGTTGAAATGGCTTGTGAAGTTGTTTATCTTGTGTTTGGTTGTCATCATATGGACCCTTGTTATGTAGGAAATATTGCATGCAGGCTGAGGGTCTTGCAATCTTTTCTATGTACACCGTTTGTCATTATGAGGAATAAATTATGCAAGTTCTTTCATCATCTTGACTTTGTGTTCTTCTAATACCAATTCTTTGATCTGTTCTTCGTCCTCATCACCACTGAGTAACTTGTAAGGCTCCTGTCTCTGCCAGATCTCTCCAATTATATGACATTATTATAAATTACCTCGCAAAAGTACAATGCCGAGTGTACCAAATAGAAAAATGTTGGTTTATACAAGATATAACCTACAATTCATCGTTCAAACGCTAGGGTCCACTTTTCTAATCCCACTAATTAACGGATGATGAAGTAATTTATTCCCTATGAAACTTGATTTCAGTAAATAATGAAGTAAACAAAGAAGGGAGGTAATGGTTTGTCAAAAGGCAAAACATGTACTGTTCACATGATCATAACGATAAAATTGGGTTAAAAAATTGATGTGTAAAGGAGATTGAATATCGACAATAACCACACTTTTAAATCGGTCATTACCTTCAACACTCATGTTACTTGGAGTCAGCAGCCTTTTTGGTTCAACCGTGAAGGTTACATGGTTGGCACCATTCATGGCAGCTTCTTTTAGGCAAAATCTATTTATAGGCTTTTCAAGCATTCGGCATCACAAGGAGCTATTTTATGTGGAAGGAGTAAAATTAGTTGGGAGAAAACTCAGCATTTTCTCAAGATCTATAAATGCTCCTGATGGCAAAGTTGTTTTTGCCAACTTTATAGCTGATACTTGTGTCAAAGCCAAGTTGCCTGCTTTAATTTTTTTTTTTGTGAACAATCGTTATCTACAATAGGCCACAAGTCACAAAACTTCTTTTAGAGGTGTCAACCTATAAATAAATAAACATATATATATATATAATTGCTAACCCAAGTCTAAACCCTAACCCATTTAAAACTATGTTTACTGCCTAATTTAACAACTCAAAATTCTATAAAACAATTTTATACTTAATAATAAGATTATACAAGTCCCAACCTTGAAGAAGTGTGAGTTCTCAGTTATATGACTAGAACACATTTATGTGAACCAGTATATTTCCAACATTTGGACGTCTTTTTTTGTTTCATACCGACTATCTTCCTTCATGGTCCCAGATGTGCAGTTCAATATGTTATTGGATGACAAACCTTTCAATTAATTTGATGCATAAGCTTTGGTATCGAACCCGTGGGCTGCCTTTGCTCTGTTTAGAGCAAATCAAATGTAAGCAGGACCTAAGCATCCATTACAGCTCCAAACTCAAATGAGACAGCCACTTATGTTCCGTTTTCCCGCCAGTGTTTTACAAGAAGGATTTTTTAAAATGAAAAGCTTCCGCACTTACCATCCATTAATGTGTAGTTGAAATGTGGTTGTTAGTTTTTTGTTTTTGCTAGTATGGTTGAGATGGACGTACCACTGTCTTCTATAGGCTTCTTTAGAACGCCATTCGGAAAAAGAAAAGACTTTTTATAGCTTTTGATTGGTAGACTTACAATTTACATTTCCATAAAAGTGTTTTCAAATGTAAAGCTTGAACAGTATGTGCACCCAAGATGGATATAGAGAGCTTGGTGGATATGACGCCCCAGGAGTTGCTGCTGGCACTAATGCTATGCACCAATAGACCGCTCAAAAATCACCTGAAAAATTTCCATGTTTAACATTAATACAAATACATCATCATAGATACCCGACCATCATTGAGAGGGCAGGGTGGCTACATTTTCATTTTCAATATTTCTGAAGGCTGCTTTAATGGTAATCTTCAGTCACACCTCACAAACTTTTATTCTTCATGTCAATTTCATTGAACCCAAATATCCCCTAAAATGCATAGGACTCAATCATTTCTATGTTACGAGTAATTCTAAATATTGTTTATAAAAAAAAACAGAATCACTCTAAACATCCCCTGGATCTGCATATTGATTTTGAGGGTATTAATGCGGAACAGAGGTGGTCACTTGCCCTTTCTCTACCCCTTTGATTTTCACGGTGTCCCTGCAAGGGGTCTGCAGGGAGATTGGGGGTCAGGTTTAGGAGGAAACCCAGGACGCAGGGGGTGGGAGAGGATAGTGCTGGACTAGGTTACCCCGACTCTTCCTGTTGTAGGGGGGTGGCTTGGGTGAGAGGCTGAGGCCGGGGCTGAGGCCGGGGCAGCAAACCCCATATGGGTGGAGGGAGGGAGAGGTTGGAGGCCCCTTTGATTTGTGCGGGGGGGTCAGGGGGAGCCTTAGGCCATGGCCTGGGCCAAGTGGATGGGGGATGAGAGGAGGATGGCGTGGTGCCATGCTGGCAAGTCACAAGATGTTTGCCACAACATCAATGTGCGATGCACCCCACATTTAAAGAGCATGCCAAGCTACATATGAGCCTGAGAAATAGTATCACGATCTAGTTTCTAAATGTTCGTGGTATGTTACAATTAGAAGGCATCTACAAGAAGCACATGGTATTTCAACCTTTATCTAACATTGACAAAAAAGAAGAATGAACAAATTAGTCACTGACACAAAAAAAAAAAGATAGTTATGAAAACAAACGATTCAACAATTTACATCCACTGACCATGATACCTTTATGCATAATTTTTCTCTTGTTGAAGTTGTGTGTCACTGCAGTCCTTTTTGAAGTTCAAACATTCATCCACTATAAACTCACTGCAGAAGTATTGTGATCTCTGTAAATATCAGTTACATAAGAAAAATGGTTTCAGCAACGTTTGCAGAAAAACTCACTGAATTCTCTCGGCCATTTCTTGTGCACTCCATCTTGGACTCCATGGATAATCAGTCTTAGGAGCAGACATGATAGGAGTTAATTGGGAATTAAAATGCTGCATCACAAAGACTATGATGGTGAAGAGACAAGCTCATTTTACTGGCTAGATCCACTTGAGAAAACATTTTAATTAGGATGTAACATCACATAATCTAATCCTTGAATTGGAGAAAGTTCCTTCAGCATCCAATGAAGCATGATCAGAGACTCAAACGTGTGGTTTTAAACTTTAGAACAAGAAAGGATTTCAAATAATCTGATTCATACTTGAACAAACTTGGGTATACATGCTCACTGCATGTGGGGATGTTGTGGCTGAATCCATGGAGTAGTCAACATTCACAAAATGCACATAGAAATCGAATTACTAGTTAAGTCAAATGTCAAGCACTGGCCAACTCTAGTCAAATCATTGCCTTTAACACATTACTTCAATGGTTAAAAGTAATTGCATACCCACTGCAGCAACAATCAGCAGTCTCAGCAGAAGAATATATGTAGCTTGGCATTGGATTTATGCCAGAAACAATGAATTCTTTTCTTAATCAGTCAGTGAATTGTTTACATCTTGAACTTGTATAGACATGAAAATTTTCAAAATACCTGCGAACTTTGTAGCATTAAAACTGGTTGCTGCTCTGGGAACTGAGTTGAAAGAAAAAAATGCACCTACCATATGAACATTGAAACTGCTCATGCAAAAATATAATAATACACAGTCCATGTAGCTCATTAATGTCTTCAAAAATAAAAAAATTATAATAGATAAAAGTTGCAGAACATGTATAAGATGTGCTGGGCAAAGCAACCGGTAGACTTTCAGGAAGAATAACTTTTGGCTAAGGCGCAAACTAGAAAAACCAGATATGCCTATCAGAAAGTAACAATAACAGAATCCCAAAATCTGAAATTTTTAGTATAAAGAGGGCCCTAAATCTGTCAGATCACATTCAAATTAAAACTTGTAGACTAAGACAAACAAATAAAGTTAAATGTCATAACATGACAAACCAGAAATGTAAAGACACCAGAAGCAGCAAGAACAGTGGCCCTCCTGCAAAAAATCTGGTATGTAAAAGAGTTAGGAAAGTAAATCTATGAAAACTACGACACCAGCAGGAAGAGAGACAAAAATATAATACCGGATCAGCCTCTACTGGCCTCCCAAAGAAAGGTGCTAAAGCTTCAATAAAACGTCTTCTAGCGCTTACAGATGTGACTGCCTTTAAGACCTTAAAAAGAAAAGAAAACAAGTAAACTTTAATTTTGACATGCTTTAATTGTTGTAAACAATTCGAATTTATAAATTGAGTCAGACAAGTTTTTGTAGTAGATTATATCAAGACTAGCTTTGTAAAAGTATCATCATCATTATTGTCCAGACCTTATCCCATATATTTGGGGTAGGTAACATCGATTCTGCTCTGCCATTCGGCCCTTTCATAGACCATTTCCACATCCAATCCATACATCCCCAACGGTTTTAGTCACAAGCTGCATCCAAGTCATCTTCGGCCTTCCTTTCTTCTAGAGGCCTCAGTAAGCCGCTAAGCCCATATCCTATGCAATCTCCTTTCAACACCAGCAGACTATTCCAACTCAGCTTTCTCTCAAATTATCACCTATCAAGGCTAATCCTAAGCTCTCTTAAATATGGTTGTTTATAATAGGAACCCTTAGTAGTTTCATCCATCTAGATCTAGAATACTAAAATAATGCAAAAAGAGGCTTAAGGAGGTAAATATGTTCAAGGACAATTTACTAAAGTGTTTACCCTAGACTGATATTGTATATGGATCAGAAAAGGGCATGGAGAAATTGCCCATACAGCTTCTCCATTAGCTGCTAATTTCCATTGCAGGCTAATATCACAGGAGGACCATTTCATTTATCACATCTTATAGAATATTTGTATTTACAATGCAACGACCATTAGTGGCAATTTTTTCTGAAAAAGCACATGCATAAATTTTGTCCTTTCTGATAAGCTTGCGAAGAAAACAAGTAAACAAAAAGTAAGAAGATGAGGACAATAGAGAAATGCAAGAAGCTGCACTCAACAATAAAACTCCTAGAACACAAGAGTAGGTGTTATGAATCATTATTTCCTTAGTATTAGTAGTTTCTTGAATCATTATTTCCTTAGTATTAGTAATTTCTTTATTTCCTTGTAAGCCGATAAGGCTAGTTAGGTATTTTGTTTAATTCCTGTTATAAGTCATAAGGCTAGTTAGGGAAATAAACAGACCCAATACGGGCTGGATTATGTAATAGGCTTAGCGCCTTGATTGAGATTATGCAATTCAGTTAACCCTATTCTCTTTCTCTCTTCCCGACGCCACTCTTCTTCTCTGCCTTTCGTCCCTTCCCTGGTTCAACTTGAACCAATGGGAAAACCTTCCACCCTTCGTCCCTCATTCTCCCAGTTTGAGAACTCTGATTTCCAGGGTTCATAACATTGGTATCGGAGCATCGGTCCTACGAGATAAACAACAATGGTGCAAACGAAGAGCATGATGGCCAAGGAACAACAAACCTCTGCAGCACCGTCCGGCCAGAGTTCCGATAGCACACCCGCCGTGCCGGGAGTAGCGACGTCGGACAGAGCACTACTACATGTTTTCTCTGAACTGTTACAAGAATTTCGCCTTCTCAAATCAGAACAACAAGCGTCTTTTGAAAAATTAGCCAACCAGCCAGGATGGGGTCCTTCCAGCGGACGCCAACAGGTCGAGTTAAGGAAGGACGAGGTTGCTGCAGACCACAGCCGGGGTCTGTTGCCTCCGCTGGAACGTCATGGCCTTCCACAGCTGGCGGGCCAGGCTGCCTTGGGCCAGCGCGCATCTGCACCACTGTGTCTTCCTCCCTTAGCAGCGGCGGATCTTCCTATGGATGGAAACACGTCCAGCCAGATTCCGGTGGGCGATGCTGCCTCTCAGACACACCAGCGGCCGCCAATCTTCCTGGGTAATCGCCACAGAGTGTTGGGAAATCAAAATCCCCACTTCGCTGATCTTGACGGGTGTCAGCAGGAAGATGATTGGGGAAGCGCACCTAGGATGGTAGAACCACGTTTGGCACGTCTGCAATTTCCAAAATATACAGGGGATGACAACCCAATTGACGGGGTATACAGGGCTGAAAATTTTTTTGCTTATCAGACTACGACTGCAGATGTGGAGAAACTCGGGTGGCTGCTTTCCACTTGGAGGGTGACGCCCTTGTCTGGTTTCAGTATTTCGAGCGGGAAGTTCCTAATCCAACATGGCAGCAATTCACAGCAGAAATATGTGCACAATTCGGGCCCAACAACTTCGCCGATTTTAATGAACTCCTATCATCCTTGTCCCAAACGACAACTGTGAGAACCTACCAAGTTGAGTTTATGAGGGTGGCTACTAGACTTCCCCACTGGACACAAGAGGCCTTGGTTGGGACATTCCGCCGTGGCCTCAAGCCGGAGATTGCAGATCAGATCCGCCATTTTTCATGTCACACCATGCAGGACATTATTCGGCATGCTCGAATTCAAGAGGACAAATTGACTCGTCAGAGGTGGAATTTTCGACCAGCAGGGCCTCTCCAGAACCGCCCCTAGGCAGCCTCCCTTGGCCTAGCAGGGCGTAATCGCCCGCTGTCAGGTACTATTCCCGGTACTTCTGTTCCTTTTCGCCGTTTATCCCAGGCTCATATGGAGGATAGGAGATTGAAGGGGTTATGTTTCAACTATGACGAGCGTTACATGCCTGGTCATCGTTGCAAAACCCCACCTACTGCTCTTATTTTGGAGGAGGCTTGGGATGATGCCACGGGCTGGGAGCCTCCAGTTCCTTCTGATGATTCCGATGTTCTGCCCAAGATTACTTTACATGCTTTTTCCG
The DNA here is from genome assembly GCA_035235625.1 of Saururus chinensis. NCBI lineage: Eukaryota > Viridiplantae > Streptophyta > Magnoliopsida > Piperales > Saururaceae > Saururus > Saururus chinensis. The sequence goes on from CP141150.1 coordinate 5,018,656, forward strand.
GTGTTTATACACCCCAGACGATGCGTGTCCAGGGCTTGCTTAAGCGACAACAGGTGGCAGTGCTTATTGACAGCGGCAGTACACATAATTTTATTACTGACAGGGTTGCACAGCGTTTAGGCTGCCATGTTTCAGATTCCACTCCTTTTGATGTGTTAATAGGAGATGGGAAGCACCTTCCAGGCGTTTGTCCCCGAGCTGAGTTATTCATTCAGGGCCATAATTTTGTTCTGGACCTTTACTTATTACCTACAAAGGGAGTTGACATTGTCCTGGGCGTTTAGTGGTTACAAGAATTAGGGGATGTCACTTGGAACTTCCGCCAAATGCTCATGGAGTTTGATCTGGGAGGCCAACGGGTGCGCCTTCAGGGGTCTGCTCCGGGCACACTCCAATCTGCACAGGACCTCGGTTCATTTTTTCGTTGCACTCATTAGGGTTTCTTGCTTCAGTTCTTGGTACAACACTCATCAAATGTCTCTGTGGTACCTGCAGACCTCGCTGCCCTCTTGGCGGACTACTCCACCCTCTTTGCTGAACCGACCGGATTGCCTCCTATCAGGTCCCATGATCACCGTATTCCAGTTCGGTCTGATGCCTCCCCGGAAAATGTCCGACCTTACAGGTACCCCCAAATCCAAAAGAATGAAATTGAGAAATTGGTCTCTGAAATGTTGGATGCAGGCATCATTCGCACTAGCACGAGTTCCTATTCCTCCCCTGTTTTGCTGGTCCGAAAAAAAGATAGGTCTTGGCGGTTTTGTGTAGATTATCGGGCGCTTAATGCTATGACACTCAAGGATAAATTTCCCATCCCCATCATTGAAGAACTCTTGGATGAATTGGGTGGCTCACACTATTTTTCTAAGCTGGATTTGCGTTCTGGTTATCATCAGATTCGAATGCATCTGGCTGACATTCATAAGACGGCTTTCCGTACTCATGATGGCCACTTTGAATTTTTGGTAATGCCCTTTGGCCTCACTAATGCCCCTTCTACTTTTCAAAGTCTTATGAACGAGGTGTTTCGCCCTTACTTGCGCCGGTTTGTATTGGTTTTTTTTTACGATATCTTGGTCTACAGTCATACATGGGAGGCCCATTTAACCCATCTCCGCTATGTCCTTGCCCTTTTGGAGCAGCATTCTCTCCTCCTTAAGGGGTCTAAATGTGATTTTGGCACTACTCAGGTGGACTATTTGGGGCATCTTATTACAAGAGAGGGAGTTTCTACTGATCCGGCTAAGGTGGTTGCTATGATGGAGTGGCCCATTCCAACCTCTCCTAAGGCCTTACGGGGATTCTTGGGTCTCATGGGTTATTATCGTCGTTTAATCTCACAGTATGGGATCATTGACGCCCCACTCACAGCCCTACTCAAAAAAGGTTCCTTTCAGTGGTCTTCTGAGGCTCAGGCCGCTTTTGATACTCTTAAAGCGGCTATGTCCACCGCCCCCGTTCTTGCATTGCCAGATTTTACTCAGTCTTTTGTTGTTGAGACCGATGCTTCTGAGTCCGGATTGGGGGCCGTGCTCTTACAATCTGGCCGCCCCATTGCTTTCTTCAGCAAAGCACTATCTGGGCATTCCCTTTTATTGTCTGCTTATGAGAGAAAGATGTTAGCGATTGTTCATGCAATTACTAAGTGGCGCCCTTATTTATTGGGACGGCATTTTCTTATCCGCACTGATCATCAACCGCTGAAGTATATGTTGGAGCAACGCATTTCAACGCCGGCCGAACAACGTTGGATTTCCAAACTTTTGGGGTATGATTATGAGTTAGCTTATAAAAAGGGGTCTGATAATGTGGTGGCTGATGCTCTCTCCAGGCAATTTGCCACCGCTCAGGATATGACTTTTTCTGGACCGGTCTTTCCTTTTATGGACCAACTCCGTCAGGCGTATTCTTAGGACCCAGAGGCCGTGGCCTTTCTCGATCGCTTGCGAGCTGACCCTTCCTGTCTACCCTCTTTTGTTTTGCAGGGTGACTTGATATTTTGGAAGGATCGTCTATGGGTTCCTAATGATACTCAGCTTCGCACTACCATACTCTCTCATTTCCATGATTCTCCAATTGCTGGACATGAAGGCTCCTTTCGTACCTACAAACGGGTGACTCAGAGTTTTTTGTGGCAGGGTATCCGCCGTGCAATTCATGATTATGTTGCATCTTGCGATGTTTGCCAGCGCTCCAAGGCGTCTACTACAGCTCCTGCAGGGTTACTCCAGCCTCTACTTATTCCTGAGCGCGTTTGGGAGGACGTTTCTATGGATTTCATTGAAGCTATGCCCTTGGTTCAAGGGAAATCTGTTATTATGGTGGTGGTGGATCACTTGTCGAAATATGCTCATTTCAGCCCTCTCGGCCATCCCTTCACAGCGAAGGATGTGGCCGCGCTCTATGTTCGTGATGTGGCCAAACTTCATGGTATGCCGCGCACCATTGTCTTGGATCGTGACCGCATTTTTATTTCCCACTTTTGGCAAGAATTCTTTGCTCTACAGGGAACCAACTTGCGCATGAGTACAGCTTACCACCACGGATGGCCAGACCGAGGTGGTCAACAGATGCCTGGAGCAATATCTTCGTTGTTTTGTTGGCGACAACCCCCACAAGTGGCTGCATTTTTTGCCTTGGGCTGAGTATTCTTATAATACCGCTTTTCATACAGCTGCTGGATTTACCCCCTTTCAGGTGGTGTATGGTCGAGATCCACCTACTATCCTAGCTAATGTTCCCCACCGCGCTGCAGTCGGAGAGGTTGACCATCTTCTTCAGACTCGTGATGAGTTATTGCGTCAACTCAGGCACAATTTGAAGACAGCTCAAAACAGGATGAAGAAGGAATTAGGGTTGAGAGAAGAGTTTGGATGAAAGGGAAGGAATCAAGGCGATAGACTAGGTTAGACGATGGAAAGAAGGATAACCATAAGATTAATTCATTCTCTACTCAAATTAGGGCATAGCCCTTACATTAAATAGAACTCCTAAACGGGCCTAAACAAACCTAAAAGCCTATTAACACTAATTAAATAGAAATTATGCAATTTAGTTAACCCTATTCTCTTTCTCTCTTCCCGACGTCACTCTTCTTCTCTGCCTTTCGTCCCTTCCCTGGTTCAACTTGAACCAGTGGGAAAACCTTCCACCCTTCGTCCCTCATTCTCCCAGTTTGAGAACTCTGATTTCCAGGGTTCATAACAGTAGGATCCTCAAAATGTAAATACTCAACTAGTGCTTATATTTACTGAGATGCCCATTGAGTCGTTATCCTGACCGAATGCATGTTATATCAAACTGCCCATGATATTAGGTTCTATAATACTTGTACAAACCTAACACATCCTTAAGACTAAATATATACATATTTTCAATATCTCTCATCAAATCTTCTTCCATTGAAATAAGCAATCTGGCCAGCCATATATGCATGTGATACTTCTTTTTTATATATTTGAATGCTTTTAATGCATATACTTATCTCATATTCCACTCACTTTTTAGGGACCAAGCCACCTTTTATAAAAACACCAGACATACAATGGCAAAATATAGCAAAGAAAAACAGAAAAGATTCAGTTTTTTGCATGTTCCATTAGCATCTTGAATGTGGCTTTTCAAAATATTTATCAGCCAGTAGCTTGTGCATCATGTGCCAACAACCTCAATAGCCCACAGATTTGAGGCAAATTTTTCTACAGCAAAACATATGAGGATTAGGTATTATTGTTAACTCTAGCTTCATCCACTTTATCAAGACAATCGCCTGATAATGCATCCCAATTTTAGCTAAAACTGATGGATATCACTCAAACACATTGGCTTGTTTATTTTCTGGAATAAAATTGAACATGATACTACAATATCAGCCATCTCAAAGCCAATAGTAATAGTTAGTTACATTCCATGTCCGTCATATAGTACACCATCCACATTTATCACATGAAGAAGCTAAGCCAGGGAGAGAAGCAATAGAACATGGCCTAAAGCAGCAAGCCCTTGCTAACTTCTACATCACATTATCATTTGAGCGAAACTGGAAAGAGAAAAGCTAATGGTAATCTTAATTGATCACAAAAATATTGTCCTTTGAACTAATAACAATAAAAGTTTGTACACCCAAGTCAGCTACAAATAATTTTTTTTAAAAAATAAAGACATTTATCTTATTCCATGTCTTCCTCTACAGAACTTTAGCTTACTTGCATCAGTTATCAATATGACTAGTAGAACTGTAGAAGTTTATAAAAAACATCAAACTGCATAAATGAAACTCATGCAATCACTAACCTGTTCTCCGAGATTATTCTCCACAGTCGGAAGGTACTCAGACATACACCTAGTAAAAAGGGCATTAGGGGAAAAGATATAAAAAAGAGAAGAAAAAAAGTAAGTTTATTCAAATAGGTAAAAAATCCAATTGGTAAAACACAAGTTGGAAAATAACTTACATTCCATCAACCCATGCAGGAAGTTTTACATCATCAGCAGAAAACAATGCCGCCAGTTCTGGTGAAGAGACCAACTTGACATGTGGGGCAGACGAAGCTAAAGAATTTCTTCTGTTAACCGGAAACATGACCTGAGAATTTGGATATTCACAAAATAAATCTCATTTTTTCTAAAGTTGTCTAAATAAGCATCTAAACTCAAGTGTTAGAATTTACACTCGAAAAACAAATTTAAAGAACAAATGTCAAATTATACCATAAAGAATAAACAACATCTACAAAAGTTATGGGTAAGGGCATTATGTCTATCTTTTCTCCCGCGTTTTGGCGCAGGTTAAGTTAGGGAATCACTGAGATTATATGACATTCCAGAAAGTGCCTTTAGGCTAATTACAAACCAAGAGGCAGTTACAAGATCTACATTTACAATTTAATTTATAAAAGCATCTGAACAGAAAAGCACAAAAGGAAACCTGTAAATAGATCTTCTGTGGCCCCTTCCATGGGCATCCATGAACCAATTTATTCAAATCAGTGTCCAGCAATGGTATGGCGAACTTCACCTGCTGTATCTGCACTTATATGCACACCTCATAATTGTATTTAAAAAGTTATCACTTGAACCATACATGAGTTGAATCTTCTTCTGAAATGTTGCATGTTTAGTGGACAATAAAATGGTTTTGGATAAGCCGCATACCTTCTCGTGCGCTGGAAGCAAGCAGACTTCAATGCCCTATCAACAGAAATTGGAACGAAGGACAATGAAAAAGCAGTATGCATAACATGCCATATTAGCACAAGCCGACGACTGACAAGCCAACTCATCCTCCAGTTGATGTCAGCTAAATTAAGCGTGCGATATAACATAAACAAAGAAAGAAAGAAAACCATCCAACAAAAACAATGACGCTAAACAAGAAAAATTAACTTTAAGGATTAGCTAAAATGGTATTAATGGAATCAAATGTTTTTACAAGAGAAAATACCTCTTTCGAAAGGATGGTGCTAAGTTCAAATTTCAGCCTTGCATCATCAAGTTCCTCAACACGTCTTTGTTGGTAAGATACATAAAGATCCCTAAACACAATATTGATAATTAGCAACTACAAAAGATAATAAAAAACCAAAATAATCCAAAAGAAATTAGAAGTTAATTACTCCATTGATGATTACCGGTATCCCGATATTCCAATATAACCATATTTTGTTTTACATAAGATGGTTTTTGTCACTATGAAGTCTGTAATATGGTTTTGCAGTAAACCTTAATTCATGGACAAAATACATCAGTTTTGCAGGATCTTTGTGATTCCAATTAGACAGGCTACTCTTGCTCGCATGATTTTCACTCTCTCCTTCACTAATCAAGAGAAAAGGGTGAAAGTCGGAATCATCTTGTGCAAGCATTACGTCTGGCGCAGCCAACGGGTAGAGTGCATTGTACATCACATCCCCTGGAGAAGAATTGGGGTCTCATCGTGAAAAAAAAAACATGCACTTAACTCATATTTTAAGAATAACAATGAAAAAAGTGAAATTGTCAACCAGAATGCTTACTGACATTTGACATACTCCAGGCAGATTGGGATCAGCAGAGTAAAGCGATCATTATATTTAGAATCATGGCATCCAGACCATATGCGATCAACCTGTTTTTTCAGAATGATATAAACAAACATGATTTGTAGGGTCCCATTCTCATATTTCAGTGACAGAATTTCAACCTCAACTTCACAGAATTATCTATCTCGTTAGCAAATGCAACAATAAAATGAAATAGTCAGAAGAAACCAAATAATAGTTTGCAAAACTAATAAACCATGCTAAAGCATGAATTGAAAGGAAGAAAAACATGCATTTAATCTCATTTTATAAATAACTATTATAGTCTTCAGGTGGAGATACTCTCAGAATAAAAAAACACTCACTTTAACAAGTTCGTCCCTCCAATGGCCCCCTAATTTTACATCCTCACTCATCCCATCTACTATTAAAACAAAAAGTGAGAGATTTACCCGCTTTTCATAAGATAAAGCGATAAAATCATTGCCAGGACTTAAGGAAACGAAATCGAAATCAGGATCAACCCAAGGGACGGAATCGACAAGATGGGAGGAGCAAAGGAAGCACCTTTATGTCAAGTGGAGAGTTGCTGAGCAGATGCTTGAGCTGGGCAGCCACCAGCGGCGGCAACCTCTCCATCTCCCGCTGCTCCTGCGAAACCGAAGACTACCCCGGCTTCTTCCTTTCCGGGCTCCGGCTTACCTGAAGCTCACAAGGACATCTCTGTTCAGAGTTCAGACCCGTCTACCCGAATTTGCATTTAAACCCGGCTAACACAAAATACTATCCGACTATAAGGTATCGTAGCATAAACTAGCAACAAAGCAAGTATAATGTATATGTATAGGTATATTAGTTCTATTTGATAAAAAAGTTTGTTCTATGTTAATATTTTTATTTTATTCAATTTAAGTGGTTGAATACTTCAAAAGAGTATTATAATCTTATTTTTCCTTATCATTTAATAAAAATTATTATTATTTCAAATGTAGCTATTGATATAGGACAAAGAAAATATCATAAAAGAAAAAATAAAATATATATTAAACAAACTCTGTATTAACTCAAATACATTCATAATAAATAATTGATAGTCCAAAACTTATATGTTAAATATTGTATCGTAGGTAGCAAAGACATGGTATTAGTGTTGAAGAACTTATTGTCGTAGAATACGTTATTCATATTCATAACTAGTTTGGCAACAGGTCTCATTTGATAGAGCTATTTAGAAAATTTTTAATAATGTTAAAATATGTGAATTCAAATACCTATAATATAGGCAAAAAATAAAAAAAAAATATTATTAAGAAATATGTTGTATGAGTGCAACCCACAAAAAATTCAAGAAAATATAGACATATGATTCATGTCACATTAGTGTCTAATATTATGTTGACATAGGGCAAGAGATCTAAAAGAATCTAAGTAAATTATTTGACTAAATTATCCTCAAATCACATACTAATTCAAACTAATATGTATTAAAGAGCATAAGGATATAAAACATGGGTAAATTAAGAATTAAGGGTTAAGAATATGGGTAAATAGTTTGAAAATAAAAATTATATAATCATGCAATTTGCTTTATATAATAATATGATTATATGTTACAAAAAAGTTAATATATACCTAGTTGCATATTAAAAAAATATGTGCCTATTGCGATACTAGTATTAGCTCACATCATATGAAAGGGTGGTCGAGTCATAAAACATGTCTATCCCTTATTTGCCGCACGATTTCGTATGTGCCTAATGCATACGCCTTGACATGCATTGGGTGCATACTAACAACGAGACTCTATTCAAAATTATAAAAACAAAAAATAAAAAAAAAGATATGGTACCTATCTCCCATGTTTAAGATATTTGTTACTATATATGAAGAAAAATGATATTTGTGGCTTGGAATGATTATTTGGTGTGAATCACTTTTATAACCAATGTTCTTTTAAGCACAGTTATCCCAATTGAGCTCACTTGACCGAGTAGTTAGAAAGTTGCTTTATAATTGCAATTTAGTTACTTGATTAGATACTAATTTGTCATTTTTATTTAATTAGGATGAAGAACTTTTGATTAGTTGTTTAAGTCTATCTAGCTTCTTTATTGAAAATATAGTAGCATTAGAGCATAATGAGTAGGTGAATTGACTTCTTCTTGTCATATAGAAACTCTTCCCTTTTTGTCCCATAAATTTCCCCATTCATGCAACATTCACCCCCAAAAGTAGAAACCACAAGGAGGGATTTGGATAAGTCGACTCCTCATTAAATTTCTAATTAATTTTTTTTATTTCAGAAAAAAATTGCATATTTTTTATATAATTGAAAATTTTATTAAACAAAAACAAAAGGAACGACATGAAAAGAAAAAGGGAAACATCCCTCCAGCTACCAACCAGGAAGACAAGGAAAGAAAAACCTAAGAAGAAAGCATATTCTTAGTCATCCCAAAAATTGGCCAAGAAAGAACATCAGTCTAGAATTCTCATTGAACCCTTCCAGCATCTGACAGACAAATTGGATAATTGAAGTTGTAACGTTATTTGGATTTTTTTCTTGTACCTTCAAAGACATGTTGGTTCTCATCCCATATTAAAGAGATGTACACGGGCTGGAGCAGATTTGAGGAGAATGCCTACTTGCTGGCTGGTTTCAATAAAATTATAAATCCAACGCATCTCACCATGAAATTCAAAAACATGATACATGTTGACATGAAATCTTTGTAAAATACTCCCCCATACTATCTTTGCAAATGGACGTGCTAGAAAAATGTGGTCCTTGACTCTATATGACAACGACATGGAAGTGTTTTTTATGCTTCTCACTTACCATAGCACAACTTAATAAATATTTAGAGATTATTGATATTTAAGATTGACAACACATATATTAGCGTATATAAATATTAATGACATTGATGCTAATATGCATTAATGTATACACAGTCGATGGTTCCTTACTTTGGGTTCATAATAAGTAGGGAACATAACCGCCTCTTAGCTAGATTGTCACAGGTGCACAACTCATCATTAAGTGCAAGCTAAGTGAACGATGAACATCGATTGACGTTGCATTCATGTCAAATCAGATGGAACCAGTCCACTTTTTATGCTGCATTCATGTCAAATCAGATGGAACCGGTCCACTTTTTGGAGCGGTTTCTAATAGTTTTTCAAGCTGATTTGAAGGTAAAGCTGCCAACGGGTGTGCGCCATCCATAGGAATCTTCTCTATTAGAAAGAGTGGGTTTGAGGAGGTTTAGGTTACTCCAAAGGCTCACTAGTTCAAAGAGTTTTAGCCTAATGAAGCTGCCACACAACACCCTACAAGGAGCCATTTAATTTATCAAAATGTGAGCCGCCAAGTTGGAAATGGTTCACAAACCAAATTTATCAGAATTTCTTGGGATGCCCAAGGATCAAGCCAAGTGAGTATTTTTCCCATTGCATATTTTAAGTTTGTACCATTGTATCATCTAGTCTCTCATTCCCAAAAAGGATCTCCAAGCATAAGAACAGTCCTTGGGAGTAGAAGACCAAAAATCTCTCATCCCAAAAACTTTGCATATTCATTTGTTCTTTAACATGAAAGCTTAACTTATTTGGCATGTATTGGCCAAAATAGTAAACATGTATTTCAATATCATTCGACCATGAATATTATGTATAAGAGTAGAACATTCCATCTTCAATACTTTCATCAACGTCAAATATGAAATCGGAAGAAGAGGTAGACAAAGACTTCTTAGGATGGAAGAAGCCCAAGTTGTATTCAATTTTAGCATGCTTGAGATCTCCATTGAAAGCTTATGTGTCATGGCAGTTGCCAATAGAGGGCAGTGAGTATGTCAACATGGTCAAATTGAGTTAGTCACATCACATGAGTCACTCGCATGAAAAGCAAAACAAACATGTAAGCAAAACTTGTAGTCCTCATGGTTAGAGGTAGAAGGTTGACAATTTGATACATGACTATGCTTGGTCATGTTGTCAGGGATAGAGCTAGGACTTCAGGTGAGGAGGGGCAAGCATGAATAAAAGCACATTTCCGCTAAAAGAGAAGTTAAATGTGTATACTATATAACAACTAGCCTAAAGCCATTCATACTAATTAAATAGAAATGATAAATAACTTTCTACTCAACAATCTAAGTTCACTCATAAAACACATATCTAAGTAATTAACCAAGTGGCCAGCGGAGTTAGACCCTTAAAGTGTGTCATGACAAAGTGTTTTTCTGATTTTTTGTTAGTGTGGGTTAGGCCCTAAGGGTTGTGGAAAAGTTTGGAGAAATTTACATGAGCAACCAAATTTTGCTCGACAATTAGATCAACCAAAAGTTCTCCAACTACATGAGTCGACATTTTTGCCATAACTTATTCTAAGTTTTCAATAACTTGGCATTAGAAATGGACTTCATGTCATAAAACTATTAAGCTTTCATGGTTTTAAAGTACTTAACATTAGTGAATATTTTCTTAATTAAGATGCTCGGAAGCAACACCATGCACAACCTCTTCGGTGTTGTATTTCTTAATGTGTCTTGCTTGATGGAAGTGTTAGACCTAAAAATTTTCCTCAATGGGGTATGAGCTAAGGGGACCCCATCCTCTCCTGTTCATGCTTGCTGAAGGTTCTCTAACCCTACCAAAAAGTGAGCCTCAATGCTAAAAAAATTGCTCATAACAATCATGCAATTTCTCACTTGATGGGTCTTAATGAGATTATTTTATTTTCAAGACTTAGGACTTCTAAGTGTAAGACTCATGATGTAATGAACCGACTTTTTAACCAAAATTAAAAGTCGAAATCACATTAATTTTAAGTTCAAAAGAGGGAACAAGATCAACTGTATACAAACAAGTAAAATTTTCAATTAACTTTCATAATTACACAATTATAAAATAGGGCTTAACATGCCCCGACAAAAAATCAACATAAAATTAAAACACAAAAGAAACTTAATAAGAACGCATCCAAAAACGTTAGCCTTCAAAGTTCTATATGGTATCTTTATTAAAATCATTTCTTGCATCCAAACCAGTAGCATTCGAGGCTAGATGAATATATTTATACTCAATATGTAAATTTAAATTATACTAAAAGGCTATAACTTAGGATATAGAAAATTGTGTAGAAAACCATTATTCCAATATTTCATTTGATATTCAAAAGTCAAATTAAACATAATTGAAATATCTTTGCCAACTCACACAGAATCCGAACATAATTCTCTTATGAAAAATTGGATAAAACAATCTTTCACAAGTTCACAAAATCCTATAAATCATTCACAAAATCAAATGAATTATTTATTCACAAAATTTGATAAATCATTCAAAATTGAATAAATCAATCATTTACAAATGTGGGTGATACAGAAACAACCTACACCTGTGCTTGTGGTACAATGGGATCAAAATGAAAATGATATTCCCATGATATCTCAATGCCTCAATAGGTAGTATCTATGAGTCATAACTTTGATAACTTTTGGGCTTTATAACAAATAACTACCCTTCAAATCTGATGATAGCTTTTGGGCTTTATACCAATTAACGACCATTCAAATCTGATCATTCAAATCCATTTGAAATGTCATTCAAATAATATAATAATAATTCTAATTTTGGATCACAGTAAAATCTCATTAAGAGGTGTAACGAGATGCTATTATTTTATCATTTGCCCAACCCCTAATGATTCCCTTTCAAAATAATCTTTTGTTCACAATATGAAATATATAGCCTAGTCGTAACACAAAATTAGAAGTTAAGGCCACCTACACTTGCTCTTGAATTTTGTTTCTAGAAAGCAAATGGTGAATAGAGCCTCCTCTTACTCTCAAGGCATTCCCTAAGTTTGAGCTTGAAAGCGGCTGGTAGAGCCTCCTCAAGGCATTACCCAAGTTCGAGCTTGAGAGTGGCTGGCAGAGCCTCCTTTTGCTCATGGACAATCTCTTCTTTTAGCTTGATAGAGGCAAGTAGAGCCTCCTCTTGCCCTATAATGTTTTTCCCCTCTAAAGAGGTTATATCAAGAAATAAACCCTCTCATGATGTAGAGCACCCTCGATTTATTTAAATTTTCTCTTTGAACGACTTAAATCGAGTTAAAAAAGGCTCCAAAAAGGGGAACACAAGTTTTGTAGACGGGTAAAAACCCATAGAGATGGAAGAGGAAGGTGTGGGAGACAAAATGGACTGCCCCTTTTTATAGGGGGATGGGGCCATTGGATGGCCACCACATGGTGTGCATCCACAGCCCTACGCTGGCACAACCATGTTGTGAGAGCTGGTGTGAGGGTGCTGGTGTAATATTAAAAAAAAAAGACAAGCCAAAATCCTAAAAGATTTGAACAGTCCTAACTTTCTACCCTGAATTTGAATTCGCGCATTCTTGATACCGTTAAACTCATATCAATGTGCCCTAGAAAACAAGACTAGTAGTTATCTAGTAATATTAGAGTGGGACCCACCTAAAACAAGTTTCTCGAAATTGTAGCCTACACTCCAAGTGTATGATTTACTCATTCTTAGGCTCGATATGTTCGTCTCTCAGAGCCTTATGAATCAAACTCAAAATGATTCAAATTTAAGAAAATAATTATTGGGCCCAAAACTTGCTTATAGGCTCATAAGTTTTATTTTCTAGAATTTTTAAAAATTCTAGGTTCAACTCCAACACATCATCGTAAACAAATAAAAAATTCACTTCCTTTTGGAGTGTGGAAGATTCAATCTTTATAATTAGGGTCTTTTTGACAAGACATTGAAAAGCAAAGGAATGACCCTTGGGTTATTTTTTAAAGCACCTTTGCTTGTGATATGACTTTTTACACTCACAAAAAAAGTTACTTTTATTTTCAACGTAATTGTGAAACGTGGCCTCATTTGGATGTATCGATGGTGCAAGGAATTTTGAGGAAACAAACATTGTTTTGAATTAGTCTATTGTCTTGAGTATGTGTTGGTAGGTAGAAAGGCTATTATGTCTAGCTAGTCTATTGTCCTTAGTATGTATGATATCATTGTATAAACTCCTAGTTGAAAGTCATAGACAATTCACAACTTTTTATGATTTATTCTTGAAAAACATAGCATTCATAGCACCAATTTGGAAGAGCTTTTGTTCGATCAAGATGGATGGCATACTCAACTTCCAAATTGCCAACTGTGTAATGAAAAAAGTGTGACACATTCTTACCTTCTATTCTTTTATGTGACCACATGTGGTGTGTACTAAGTACCTTCTAAACACCCCCTCTTTTCCAATATGGAGTTGAGAAAAATGACTCTTCTATTTTGAAGAGTTTGATCCATATGCCAAACATATGAAAAACGCTATGGGGTGGTGGATTGCCAATGGGAAATCCATTGAAATTGAAGAGTTCAACTGGATTCTTGAAGAGTTCAACTGGATTCCTGGTGTGACATAAACTCCTCCCCCTAATCCTTCCTTCCATGTCACGTAGGTGTCCAACCTTATTATCCAAGCCATGAAGGAATAAAGTTTGCATAAATAAAAATGCTTTAGTGACATGAAGATTAATACGTGATGAACTTACTTCATCCTCTAAACATCTTTTAATTAGTAGGGCCCACTTCTGTAGACCCCATTAATAAATAATTTTTAGATGATGAAGTATGTTCATCACTTATGAAACCCGATCTAAGACCAACCTAGCATTAGCACATACTAATTAGAATCTCTTCGGCGTCCAAACATTGGTGAACTTAATATGTTTGGAGGTAACAATGAGGACATTCTTATTTGGTAGCCTTGTGGCAACACTTCAGCTTACATTCAATGACAGTAATCACCGTAACGGCTCTAAAACTACTTGGGTTAAATTGTGGCACTCTCCTTTAACCCTCATTCTCCTTCCGAATCATAGAAGAGAGCCCCTCTATCAGCACTCCCACTCCCAAAATCGACCCCCGAGCTCCATCGGGACTCTTGCTCTGCTCACAAATTTGCTCCCTTTCCTCCAACCATCAAAAAAGCGTTCAGAGGTTAGCATTTTAGTTCTTTGTGTTTTTCCTTTGTAAAGTTGATAATGTGCTTCTGGTGGACTCCGTCTATGAAGAAATTGTTCTTTGACTATTGGTTGATTTATTATCTTCTTAACTGTTTCTCTTCTTGCTTTTGATGAGTGAAATGTGCCACATTTTCGCTAAGTTTTTATGTTAGAACACTGGAGCCAATAAATGCACAATGTTCCCTCTTTAGTTTCCAGCTATCAGGCATTTGATTATCAACAAAAAGCAGTTGTTTTGGTTTTCCTTTTCTGGGATTTGTATGTTTACTAATCGTGACTCTGGTATGATTGTTACATAAGCAAAAAAAATATTTATTTTGGATATCAAAATATGGGTTATTAATTTCTTTCTTATTTTACTTTCCCATTAATTCATTTACTAACATTAGTCTTTCATTTAGCAAATGTGTTGAATTTCTTATTTGCATTCCTTTTCTGGATTTTTTTAGGACTGTTACTTCGTTTTTTTAGTGGCTTCTTTGCCCTTTTTTCTTAGGAAAATGATTTAAATAATAATTAAAAATAATAATTACCAAACCAACCCGCTTTGGGAAATATTTCCCAAAGTAGTGTTGGTTTTTGCCATGTAAGTGGCGCCTGTGTGGTTTTTTTAAAAAAAGTTTATTTTCTAAAAGATGAAATTGGGTATTTGATTCTGCATGTAGTAGGGATGAAATCCAAAACAAAGGAAAATTTTCTAGGTCAATCTTAAAAAGTTCAAATTTAGTTCTTGGTATTTTCATAATTCACACATAATTTCTAGAATTAGTATAAAATTAACAGAAATTTACACAAGTTTAGTACATAAATAGCCTCTTAGTTTGAGATATCCCCAAATTAGTCACGCCCAATTTATCAAGAAGAAAATTTATCATACATATGATAATTTGTTGATGCTTGCCTCTGCCTACTAGGTTGAGGAATTGTGGGAAAAAAGAAGTTTTATGTTGGAGAATTGTTCCTCATATTTGTTTCTTTACTGTTATGTTCCAAATTGATTAATGATGTTTTTGTTTACCTATTTTGCAGACCGAATAGACCTCCAGAGAAAGCTATTTTGTAGCATACAACTAGTGAGTATTTTTTGTAAAACATGAATATTTGAGGGAAATTCTGATGTACACTGGCATTCAACAAAGCTAATAATGGGAAATTGATCAAATAGGTGGAGTCGGATTGACTGGTGGTCTTGTTCCTATAGTGGAAGAGAGGTATGATTTACTTTTTACATTATAAGTTTATGTTTCTGTTCTGTTTGATGAAATTTTAAGAAATTCCTAATGCCTGAAAGAAGTTTCCATGCCATGTATGTAACATCCGGGAATTTTCTAAATTCCCGAAGTTGACCATGGGAAATTAGGGTGTTAGACCCTTTGACCTTCTTATTAGAATAACTTGATAAATGCTTAGAATTGGTAGCTGAAATCTATATGGATAGAAAGTAGACAGAAAGAGCTTTGAAACGCCACCAAGAATGCATGAATCGGAGTTCGGATGAGGGAGAAACGACCGTTTGAAGTTAAACATATCATGCAGGGCTCGTTTACCTGAATTGGTTACGCGAATTGTCCGTTTAAATCACTAAACGGGCCCGGTCAATTAGTATTTCAAAATTATGTTTTTGAGTTATTGAATTAAAGAGATTTTGGCCCAATTTCTCATTGGATTAGGAGCCCTAATCTCATGCCTATAAAAATAAAGAATTAGGGCTTTTTGGGAGAGCTTTTGGACGGTGAAGGAAAGGAGGGAATTTTCCTGCGATACTCCGGTGAAGCGTTGGCGATAGTGGATCGACAACAACTCAGCCTTCGAGGTAGGATTTTGAATCGAGATTAGAGATATTTCATTATTAAAATATAAATCATTTTTGTAAATGATGTGAATAGTAATTTCTGCAACCACTGTTCACATTCATTGTACTGTGTTTGTTTTCTGACTGCAGGCCAGTCACCGGCCGACTGCTGGTGGTTGGACCCATTGCGGGAGGGGTGCGCCAGCCCTGGCCCTGGCCACGAAGGCCTTGGATGTGGCGGCCTTGGCGGTGGTGGATTGGCTGCTGCCAGGTTGTCACAGTAGGTTATAAAAAAAAGGGAATAGTTGGGGGCATGCTTCTCAGCCTACGACGGGATCTGAGCATCCGGACTCGCCGTGCGATGGAGGTCCGGTTGATCCAATCCCTCGCCAGGCCGTGACAAGTGGCCGGCGGTCATTTTCGTTGATTTGCAGCAGAACGAAAAAAAAGGGTGGCGCTTTACCGCCATGGCCGGCCACTGGGCGGCGGCTAGACCAGGGGTGTCAGAATCGCCACGTGATGACGATCCCATAAGGCTAATGACGTAAAATAAATAGAAGGGTTGTGAGATGACCAAATGACCCAAGGGAGGGTAGCATACCCTAAGTGGTAGAATTACCCTAATACCCTTAGGGGGCAATATGTTCTATTTCTGTTGAAAACGGATAACCTAGCAACCAAGCGTTAGGGTGTCATATAATGATGTTAAATAGCTTCAAAGGAAGGGGTGTGACTAGTAAGAGGCACGAAGACCTTGACAGGTCACCGTGTCATGGGAAACAAAGGGAAGAATCCTAATTCTCAAGGTTTAAGGCAACGTATTACACGTGTCTGTAATCGAGTACATCGATTGACTAGAGTATTATATATGTAACTCGCGGGAGGTGTTAGAGTTCTTTACACTCTCGGGCTTGAATTCACTAAGCCCTAGCCCTACAAATGAGTGCAATGGGCCTCTGTTTATTTTTATGAAATAACTTAATGTTATTTATGTTGCTTACCTTGGCGTATGCTTTTATTAGTAATGCTTTGATTTATATCGGTAACTTAAGATTAATAAAGTTTAATCAAGAGATATGGGTTGCCGTCGGATTGTGGGGAGAACACCTAATCAAGATAATGACTAAAATACCCTCCTTAGGGTTGGGACCAGTTCATGGAGTGAACGGGGCCTTGAAATGGAATTTTACCTTGGTTAATGAACCGAGGATGGTTACGGGATGTTTTTCGAGTCATAGCTCAGTGGATGAGCTATTTAGTGGGCCAATTCACAAGGTGAAGAGGACCCAAATGGTTGAGTAGATACTTGACTGGATGGAAATAATCTAGTCTAAGTTTAAGATTTTTGGGGGAGTCAATGATCATAAGGACCTAAGGCTTCTATGGATACATTAGAAATGTCTTATCAAATATTTTCTCCCAAAGTTGGGATAGTGGAGATTGCAATATGCTTCTTTATCGCCACGACGGTTTGGGTATTGACTAGAGGGTCTTTATCGCGGGTCTCCCGTAGGTCTTCCGAGGACTATTTAGTACGTACTAAAAGCCCCGACCTGGCGATGGCCAGAGATGGCCCCACCTGGACCGGTTCAGCCTCCGTCCCCTCCGTATCTCCTCTTCTCAGATCAGTCGTCCCCTATTTTTGGTCTACGTCTGTTTTGGACCGTGTGACTGACGCTATCAGTCGGATGCCGGTTTTGATTTAGCGGATCTTTGTCTGGCTCTGCCCCGGCCCAGTGACACCAGTGGGTCACCCTAGCCTAGCCCCCACCTAATCGGTGTTATCGCCTCTGACCTGTGCCCTTCCCTGTGGCCCGTAGCCACAACTAGTTCCGCTCACCAGCATGTTTGCCTGTTGACCCCTCTTGCCCATTTTACGCCGTCGGTACCGGACAACCTCTTGCAAGAATTTGTATGACTTACCTTGACAGAAGGTGGACGAGTTCACCTGCACAGGCCTTGGCTAGTGATGGCCTCGTGGCCTTTGCTCGACCCTGAACCCTCCCCTTGCCCTATACCGTGCAAGATGCACAGCTGCCCGCACCATGGGTATTGGTTGTGGGTGGTGATCGGCGATGTCGCCGCTTAGATTGGCCACCGCTAGGGCTTTAGCCCTGTTGGCTTTTGTGGACCTTGGTTCACATCCTTTCAGCCCTCTCCCCTGCCTCTTTGGGTCGCGTGTTCATGTGGCCACGCGTGTGCTATTGGGTTTAGGTGCCGTATTCACGCCGCCTGACCATCGGTTGGCTTTGCCACCGAGTGGAGTTGACACATAGCCCTCCTCCACCTCTCCTTTGTCCTCGAGCATTGCCCCACACTCTCCGCCCTTATGTGGGCTTTTATTGACCGAAATCGTTGCCGTTGGGTGCTGTCCACGGCCGATTTCGATATCTTGTGGCCGGCCGGGTACGTCTTAGCCACCGGCCGGACTTCAGTGAGTACACCATCGACTTCTGGTCGCACTGCCACCTAGGTTGGCTTGACTTTTCTCCCGGCCGCCCTAGTGTGCCGCCGTGGATCGCGGGTTTTACTGCATTGACTTCTGACACCCTATTTGGCTGTGATAGTTCCGGCGCTTCCTAAAATCCTCGGGACAGCAGCTCTCTCAGCCAGGCAACGATTTTGACCGCCAACTCAACCGCTGACGCCGCCACCATCGTGTGCTCGCCATCAAATGTCATGATTATGAGGTAGGGGAACTTTGAACTCGTAATTTCATGAAGTGTGCTTTGAATGAGTAGCAGCATGCTAGGATTGTATGATTCCATGCTTTGGATGTTAAGTAATGATCCGATTGCATGATATGCATGTAAGCACGATTATATGGCATGTTGAAATGTATATGACATGTTTGTTGGTTGTAAGTATGTTGAATGTAAGTATGTGCTAGTGATGGCTAGTGTGCATGTTTGAAGTATGTATGGATTATACATGTGCTAGTGATGGCTAGCGTGTATGTTTGATGTATGTATGCATGTGCTAGTGATGGCTAGCGTGCATGTTTGGAGTATGTATGGATTATGCATGTGCTAGTGATGGCTAGCATGCATGTTTGGAGTATGTATGAATTATGCATGTGCTAGTGATGGCTAGCGTGTATGTTTGATATGTGTATGTATGTGCTAGTGATGGCTAGCGTGTATGTTTGACATATGTATCAATGTGTATGTATGCACTAGTGATGGCTAGTGAGCATGTTTGTAAGCTACGTATGTATGACCGTATGTATATGTTATACGTATGTGTGAGACATATGTATGTATGATGGCTATTTGCCTATGCTATGGATGTGCGTATGTGCATGTGGGCAAAGGTATGGGCGATGGATAGTAAGAGGTGACTGAGATTTTGTCTGGATTTGGATATGGATGTGTAAGCGCATGACGGATGACAGAGGAGATGAGTATGATGGGCTAGGATTAGAATGGATCGGTTTCGGTTGGATTGTATGTTGGGCGATTGTCAGACAGTAAGAGTGTGCATAATTGTACAAGCATAACGTACAAATTATGAAGTGAAAAGTAAGCATCATAAGTGAGATATAAGTAAGAGGGCGACAACTGGGTTGGCTCTAAGGAGCTTCATTTGATGATGTTAGTGTAAGATGATTTGGCCATAAGGTAGATGGCGGAGATTGTAAGACCGTAAGGAATTTGATGTACGATGAGTTTTGTCCATGATGTGGATGGGTTAAGTGAAGTCTGTTGCCCTGACGAACTTGGGTTTCGATCGGGCTCAGCTTCGGTTTGATCAGTCGAGGACTGTGAGTTTGTGTGGCATATTTGTACCGCATAATATACTTAATTCAAACTTGAATTATAAGCACAACTAATGATAGCGTTGTGAGTTGAGACATGAGGGTTCGACGGATTAAGTTCCTTGTTTGAGCTAGCCACTAATGAGTCGGCCGAGCATTTCTCATGTCTTGCCATGGTGTTTATCTTGCAGGATGTTGTATGTGTGTTGTATAGAGCACCAGACGTCTGATGCTCTGCTGAGAGCAACGTATGTTTCTGATTTGGTCTACGTGTTGTATAAGCCCAGACGTTTGATGCTCTGTTGAGAGTGATGTACATTTCTGACTTTGTCTGTGTGCTGTATAAAGCCCAAACGTCTGATGCTCTGTTGAGAGCGAAGTATGTTTTTGATTTGGTTTGTGTGCTATATAAGCCCAGACGATTGATGCTCTATTGAGAGCGTTGTATGTTTCTGCCCAAGAGTGGCACTGTATATTTCTGCCCAAGTTGCACTGTATGTTTTCTGCCCAAGAGTGGCTATGGCACTATAAGACCCATTATGGTGGGCGATCTTCTGGCACTATAAGACCCATTATGGTGGGCAATTCTCTAGCACTATAAGACCCATTATGGTGGGCGATTCTATGGCACTATAAAACCCTATGGTGGGCAACTGTATGACCCCTTATGTGTGGGTGTTTATGTTTGCGCACTTAGGTAAGTAGTATCATGGATCTACTCTTACTTGTTTGATCTAGTGCCCCATGAGCATTGGTGTGCCTTACCTTCGAAAAAGTCCATGGCGTCTAGTCACTCCCCGAAGGTTAAGGTGATGCCCCAGTGGCATTCTTTTCTATTTCAACGTTGGAGCTTATTAGTTGTAATGAGCTTCAGTGGTCGATAGTATGTGTACGATTATGAGTATAAGTACAACTGTAACCGTATGAGTATGAGTATGACTATATGTGTATGAGCAAGACTGTAAGTGTATGAGTATGAGTACGATTGTGAGAGTATGATTTTGGCACAATGGTGCATTTGGTATGACTTTGGCATGATAGTGCATTTGGTATGATTTTGGCACGATGGTGCATTTGATATGTCTTTGGCACAATGGTGCTTTTGGTATGATTGTATGCGTATGAGCATGATATTGATATGCCTATCTGCGTTGCTTGAACGCATGTATTTATGAACTTTTGAGTTCACCGTTTGGGATTTCCCCTATTGGGTCTTTTCTTACTGAGTATGAAAATACTCATTACCCTACTTTTTAGCCCCGTTGTACAGGAGGTTTTGCAGGTTGTGTGGAGAGCTCCTGGAGATGGACGCTCGTTTCAGCGATGGATTGATTCCCGTTGACTCAGGTATATGCTTGACTCACTGCAAGTTTATTTGTGCCACGATCCGATGTATTGGGTGAGACGAGACGTTAAGATGTTTATTCTGGACTTTCATTTGGATTAGCCTATGGACTATTATGGGACTTGCACTCAGGGATGCCTGGGAGGGATTTGTATTTAAAGTCTATGATCATAGCAATTTATTTGTACATGTGTTTTCGAGTAACACCTAATGATATTTGCTTTGGCCGTACGATGTTTGACCGTATGATGAAAATATTTAGATGGAAAATGGATGTTTACTATTTTAAATTATAAACTGTTTTATCAGGTTTTGATTTTGTCATTTTTCCTCCGATTTACAGACATTATATTGCAAAAAATTTCCGTGAATTTTAAGAAAAATGTGTGAAAAATCTCGGGCGTTACAAGTATGCCCTCCAGGGCCAAGCTTGTTTAATATTGGCTTTGGAGAATTGTGGGGATGCAATTCATTTTTAGGGGGAAGAATGTAATGTCCGAGAATTTTCTAAATTCCCGAAGTTGACTACGGGAAATTAGGGTGTTGAACCCCTTGACCTTGTCATTTGAATAACTTAATCAAAGCTTAGAATTGGTAGTTGAAATCTATATGGATGGAAAGTAGACAGAAATAGCTTCGAAACACCACCAAGAATGCGTGAATCGGAGTTCGGATGAGGGAGATACAACCATTCGAGGTTAAACATATCATGCAGGTCCCGTTTACCCGAATTGGATGCGCGAAATGTCCGTTTTAAGTCACTATACGGGCCTGATCAATTAGTATTTCAAAATTGTGTTTTGGGGCCCAATTTGGTTGCTGAATTGAAGAGATTTTGGCCCAATTTCTCATTGGATTCGGAGCCATAATCTCATGCCTATAAAAATAAAGAATTACGACTTTTTGGGAGAGCTTTTGGATGGTGAAGGAAATGAGGGAATTTTCCGGCAAGACTCCGGCGAAGCGTTGGCAATAGTGGATCAATAACAACTCAGCCTTCGAGGTAGGATTTTGAATCGAGATTAGAGATATTTCACTATTAAAATATAAATCGTTTTTGTAAATGATGTGAATAGTGATTTCTGCAATCACTATTCACTTTCATTGTACTGTGTTTGTTTTCTAACTGCCAG
Source organism: Saururus chinensis (assembly GCA_035235625.1). Classification (NCBI taxonomy): domain Eukaryota; kingdom Viridiplantae; phylum Streptophyta; class Magnoliopsida; order Piperales; family Saururaceae; genus Saururus; species Saururus chinensis. Next base: position 5,040,751 of record CP141150.1, read on the forward strand.
CCAGTCACCGACCGCTGGTGGTTGGACCCATTGCAGGAGGGGTGCGCTGGCCCTAGCCCTAGTTGCGGAGGCCTTGGATGTGGCAGCCTTGGCTGCAGCGGATCTGTTGCCACCGAGTCATCACAGCAGGTTATAAAAAAAAGGGAATAGTCAAGGGCATGCTTCCCGGCTGTCGACGGGATCTAGGCATCCGGACTCGCCGTGCAACGACTATCCAGTTGATCTAGTTCCTTTCTAGGCCATGATGAGTGGCCGATAGTCATTTTCGTTGTTTTGTAGCAGAACGATAAAAAAAAAGGGTGGCGCTTTACCGCCATAGCCGGCCACCAGGCGGTGGCTAGACTAGGGGTGTCGGAATCACCACGTGATGGCAATCCCGTAGGCCTTGGCCGCCACCTCGCCGTGGTGGCCAGGGGCGGCGCCGCCAGAGGTGAAAATGCCTCTGGCTGGACACGAGGAAGATGACTTGCGTCGCGGGTCGTCTGGAACGGTTTGGGTCGGGTGACCCAAACCAATTAATTCTAGACCTGGACCAGTTTTAAAAAAATGAAGAGAACAAAAGTGAACCGGGTCCGATTTAGGGGGATAAATATGTCAAAACAATTATAGAAAAATACTCAATGACCCTAAGAGGTGTGGGAGTATTTTGACGAAGTTACAGCTTATGGAAAAATCCTAGAGACTATAAAATGATCCTTTTACCCCTTATAGTTAAATTATTGTTGGTAAACAACTTACCCAACTTCGGGGCTCCGGTTTAGGGGCCTATGAGTTGATCTAAAAATTGATAAAATTCTCAATGAGAGTTTAATGTGTATCCTAATTGAAGGAGAGTTTCCACGTTGATATTTCTTATAAAAAAGCATAGGCGGCAAGAAATATGGCCATAAAATTCATTTATGGGGATTGGGTTGAATCATACAAATTGTTGCCAATGTACTTCAAGGCAATACAAGATGGGAATCCCGATACCTACTATAAGTTGGAGTCTAATCTAGTGGATGGAGGCCTATGTCAAAGATTTACGCCGATATTTTGGGTATTTGGGCCGTCTATACTGGGGTTTAAGCATTGCATCTCGGTGATTGGTGTCGATGCATCTCACTTGTACGACAAGTATCCTAAAGCTCTTATGGCTGCAACAGCTACATACGGGAATAATGAGTTATTTCCTCTAGTATTCGGAATAGTATCTAAAGAAGATTATAAAAATTGGAAATGGTTCTTAAGTCAATCAAGGGAGAATGTACTTATGGATATGACAAATGTCACAATCATTTTAGATCGACATAATGGACTTCAAAAGGTCGTGCCTGAAACTTTTCCCCTGCCATTCTTCTACCATCGATATTGCATCCATCACATAAAGACAAATTTTAAGGAGTTTAAAATTGATACATTGACGGACTTGATTGGGGCAACTGCATGTGTACTAACAATTGAACAATTTGATGCTAAAATGGACTTGATTGATCAAGAAAGTCAAAGGGCAAAACAACTCCTCTTAGGAGAAGGATTACACCCTGAACAATGGTCTTTTGCTCACGATGGTTTTAGAAGATTTGGCATAACTACTACAAATGTGGCAAGAATTTTAAATAGTGTCTTGAAGGGGGCACGGGGATCACCAATGCAAGCCTTAGTGTCATTTACTTTTTAGCGGGTAGTAAATTTTTTTGTGAAACGATCTTGCGCTTTGGATGCCGTGGTCACCCCATATACTCCCAAAGTGGAAGGAATAATAAGGGAACGATCAATAAAATTGGTGAGTATATAGTTCACAGGATCGACCGCACCAATTAGGAAGTGATGACCATGCATGGAAGGAAGCTTGTGGTGAATGCGGTTCATTGAACTTGTACGTGTAATTACCCTCAAGTCCACCAATATTTTTTCTCTCATGTTCTTACTGTGTGGGGAAAGCGGCAATAGCCTATATAGGTAGGAGTATGTTACACATCGACTGCTTATAGAAATGTGTACTACGCACAATTCTACTCTCCTCGTGGTCGAGATTTTTGGGAAAGAGATATTCCTTATGTGTTATTACCCCCAAAGGCAACAAGATAACCCGGTCGCCCATGATCTATCCCCATTAGGAAAATAATGGATTCCCAATAGCTCTTGGTTGGCGCCTATGTGGTGAAAACAAACACCATTTTGGTAATTATTTTTATCTCTTAGTTTTTTGGGTAAATATATTTTTTTAATATTATTTATGTAATTTTCCTAGTGAAAAATTGTTTTTGCAATCTATCACCCAAAAAAAGTCATTTTTGCAATAAATTGAGTTATCAACTTACAAACAGTTTAAACCTCTGTGAAACATATGTAACGTCCGAGAATATTTAACATATTTTAAAAAAAATCAAAAAAATGACAAAATACAAAACTTGTGAAAACAATTTTATGATTTAAAACATCACACATCAATTTTTCCCATACAATTTTTTTTTAATTAAACATTATACGACCAAACGAAACCTTACGCACTACTAAAAACAAATGCATGAAATAAATTAATATGACATAAGCTTTAAATATAAATCTCTTCCGGGCATCCCTGAGTACATGTCCCATAAATAGTCTATAGTCTAATCTAAATCACAAGTCCAAAAAGTATAAACATTTTAGCTTTTATTCCACCCAATACCTCAGATCATGGCAGGAATTTTAAAGACTCACAGTGAGCTAAGGGTATACTTGAGTTAATAGAAATCAATCCACCCATAGAAATAAATGTCCATCTCCAAGAGCTCTTTATCATAAACCTGCAAAAGCCTCCCAAACCTCGGGGCTAAAAAGAAAGGGGAAATGAGTATTTTTATGCTTAGTAGGAAAATACTTAGTACGAGAGTTCTAAACAGTGAACTTTGTAAGTCCATACATATATGCATGCATACAACTCAAACATGAAACATAAAAACATGCAAACACCTCAGAGTTGTTGGGGAGGAGTGCCTTCCCAGTTCACACTGAGTGGAGAGGGAGAGCCGAAAGTAATAGAGATAATAGAGGTCTCGAGTCCCGACTGCCCCTAGCGAATTGTGATGCCCTAGCCCAAAAAGGATTTTTTTCTTTAGTTTAGGGCGGGTTTTTTGGGCCTGGGCATTGCAGTTTACAGTTCGCTCAGGGTAGTCTAGACTTGGGTCATGTATTCTCTCCTCCTCTATTACCTCTGTCTCTCTCTCTCCACTCAGTGTGATGGGAAGTCCCTCATTCTCCCCCCATGCGTCAACCCCTCGATCTAGAGACGAAGAAACTCCAACTAAGATGCCATTTGCAACCTTTTTTTCTGTGCAGATGAAAATGACTGTCTCTGGTACTTTTCCATCTTTCTCCCCATTTATTTACAAAACCTAAACCTAGAAGTCTATTTCTTGAATTCCTAGACTGATACAAGTACCTTAACTAAGACAATCCATGCGGCCCGCATGTGTCAAGAGTAGCTTCAACATCAACTGTGTCTAATGGGCCCCATAGTCTTCCTCCTCTACCGGTTAACCCATCACTATGGAACATACTTCTACTCCTAGTGCTACGACCACTATGATTTCTATCAAGCAGTTATCCCATGCTAAAATGGATGTTCGCCACTTGTATTATAATTGTGATGAAAAACACACTCTGGGGCATCGATGCAAGATCCTCAATACTTTTGTGGTTGAAAATGCACCTAGATCCCATGGGTTCTACATGCCTTGTGGCTGATTTTGACCCTTAGCCGCCTTGGTGAATGATGTGGACCCATACTTATCCTTTCATACCTACGAAGGAAGTGATGCTCCCAACACCATAAGCATCAATGGGAAGATGAAAAAATGTTGCGTCCTAGTTCATATTGATACATCTAGGTGATGGTCCAAAGCTTTGCAGTATGGGGGTTTGTTGTAGTGTGTGTCTTTTTGCTCAAGGCCTTCCCATCCAAGTTGATTTCTACATCTGCCTACCAAGGGAGTAGAGGTCATCTTTGGCATGGACTGGCTATGTACATTGTGCAAAGTAGAATGGAACTTTGACCTCATGCAGATGAACTTTGACATTGGTGGGCTCAAGCGGTTCCTTACCACCCAACCTTTGGATAAACTTCATTCAAAGACCTCCACCGAAGTATGCATGGGTCCTCCAGCTGCTTGTAGCAAAAGCAGTGGTGGAATGTTATGACTTGCTAGCAAAGGGACAAATCCATTCATCATCCACCTCCTCTCTTGGAACATGTCTCCATTTAGGATTGCTTGGTTATTAATTAATTAGGTCTCCTAGTTTCCTTTAAAGGCTTATCTTAATTAGAGTTAGTATCTATTGATGATTTTATTTCCTAGTTGGAGAAGGTTTTGTGCCTATCCCCTTATGTTCTTTATAGCAGTTCAGAAATTGAGAGTAATTCATTAGCACCCCCCCCCCTCCCTCCTACATACAATTTCCCCTTGTGGGCAACAGGCTACAACAGATTGGACTGAAGTGTTGTCTTTGTGTGGGGTGGCAAATTGGTCCAGCTTAGGAGGAAGTGAGAGCGGGTATGTGATGCAGCTGGACCATATACTGGAAAATTTTCCATTATATTGGGAGGAAGTGAGAGTTGCCTATGTGCAGTTATCATGATTGTTTCCATTACATTGGACAATTTTCTTCATAAAGTGGGAGAGGTAGGAATGGAGATATGTTTGATAGCAATACTTTAATCTTGAGTATGTACATGTGTGTTTAAACTTTTGCCGTTTACTTCTGGTGATGTTGTATGCCCGCATGATTATAGTATTTGTTTTCATACCTTCTTTTTTGTTTGGATTTGTGAGATGTATTTTGCAACCTAGCTTGTATGATTTTTTTGTTTTGTCATGTGTAGCGTATTCATGGTTGCCGTGCGTCTATTTCTTTGGTCCTCTTCTTCCACCTCCTCTTCACTGGTTAACAAGGTCCTAATCCGTTTCCAAAGCATTTGGCTCCTTTTGTTCATTCACCGCAGCCTCGCGAGTTTGCTGAGCCCAACTAGTTTGTGGGGAGCTGGGACCCACCCAAAGACCCAGAAGAAGCCCAAAAGAAGCAGGTGAAGGAGCTGCGGAGGGGCTACATTTACAGAATGGAACTTCAGCGGCAGGAGAGGCAGAGGAAGGACGAAGCCAAGAAAGAGAAAATTCAGCTTGAGAGAGGCGAGGAAGGTTGAGAAAGCTGCAGTTGCTCAATCCAGAGCGGCAGAGTGGAAGCTTTTGGAGGATAAATTCAGGGAAATGCTGGTTAGTCTTTTGTCCCACTAGTTTTTGGGCTTTGTAGGATCCTTTAATTCTTTTATTACTTAAAAGTGGCATTGTTAGATGCAAGTGCTCGAGGAAATTGGTTATATTTTTTTTACCTCATCTACTGATGATTAGATATGCTGTGAAAGGCCCATATATTTATTAGACATTTGCTTAATTTAAATTGATTGTGCTATATGATTTTACCATCTCATTTGAAATTTATTCGGTATGAGTGGTGAACATTTTACAACTTGGCTTCAGATTGGCAAAGCAAAAGGTTGAGGCTTTTGATTTCAAGTGGTTGATGGTGAGGATGATCAAACACATGACTATCAACACCATGTTTACTGACAGACGAGAATGATGTTGCAAAAACATACGATCATCAGCTTTATCACTAAATGTGTCGTATCAATTTGAGACCAACATCTTGGGTGTTGCATATTTGATCCCTCTCTATCTTGAGCTGTTTTTGTACCCAGTGCATTGATTGTCCTTTATTTTTGTCATTACAAATTGGGGGAAAATGAAATATAGCTTCTCCTTTTATTTCATATTCGATCCCTCTCTATCATGAGCTGTTTTTGCACCCCGTACATTGAATGTCCTTTATTTTCAGTATTACACGGGGGAAAATGAAATAAAAATTTTTCGTTTCATTTTGTTTCTTAACTTTGGCACCCCTGATGATCATGTTTTGTTCAGGCAAAAGAAAGGGCAGAGAAACTAGCATACTGGGGAGCTTTTGAAGGAAAGAGGGAACAAAAGAAGAATGAAGAAAAAGAGCTTACTCGGCATGAGGGTTCAATGTGGATTGAAGAATATGAATTGGACAAGAAAGCACTTGAGGTGATTCTTGACATAAGATCCCTGTAACAAAGGGTATCTGCTAATTTTGTTTGTTTAACAACAGAACGTGTTGAGTTGGTTTTCTGATAACGAATTTTGAACAAATCCTTTGTACCACCTTTCAATCTATTATCATTCACCTTTCTGTTGTCCTTTATTTGATGAGGGGAAAGAGAAAGGAGCAGGGGGGGCATAAATAAAAAATGGAAAACAAATGTTCCTTGTAGCTACTGTAAATTATTATTTCTTCGTGCATTTTCTAGTTGAGAAAAAACTTATATTATGACAGAGTGAGGATCTAATACCTGTAGTTTAGTTTAGTTTGTTGTTCCCTGTGTTGTTTATACAAGTCTCATGTCTTTGCTTTCTCTTTTGGAAAGCATTTCAGATAGACTTGTTATTAAGAGAAATAGAATCACGAGTATTAGGTCTTAAGAAACTAAGAGCTGCAATTGAAGATTGTATACTAAAACTAATGTTCTGGCTTCTTTGGTGAGAAAAGACCTCCAGGCTCTAGCTTGTAGGAGTATGTAATACAGGGCTGGAAGTGATCTGATGTTATGCAATATTCCTAGTGAAAACTATGACTTAAAGATGATTCATTCTTTTTTGCTGTTCTTGGGGTCAATATTTTTACCACGTGACCTGCTTTGGAGTCGCCAAACCACATGTTGTTCAAGGAAAACTTAGCTTCATTTTTCAACTGATGTTAAAGAAAAAAGGCAGAATAAAGACCAGAATGAAAATCAAGTTTTCAAGGAATTTAGTTGATGTAACATCTACTGAAAGTGAATTTTATGCTGCATTATGCAGCTGTGTATCAGGTGTCATCCACGGTGCCTATTCACCTTCGGGATTTTCATCTATTGCTCTTAGACTTTTTAAGTTTTCAAGAAGCATCATATTTCTAACCAATTATATATATGATGTCTGAAAAAGAGGTAGAGAATAATTATCTATTTATTCAAGTTTGTAAAGATACGCGTAGTTTGTTTCTGCTACTGCTTCTCCAACAGTTTACATTTTTAAAAAAAAACTGGATTGTAAGATTATTATCACTTATTTATGCTTTTCTGAGTGTCCAAAACTTGAACTTTTAGTCCATAAGAAAAAACTTCAACTTCTTTGTTTCTTGAAGATTTGCTAACTCTTTCTTAAGCTACATAGGCTTATGAAAAGTTATTTTTAACTGTTTTTTAACAGTGATGTCGACTTCTCGTGAAGGATTTTGTACGCGCGCTAGTGGTTTGAGATTTTACGCACTTATTTTAGAATGTATTCTACTGACAGTGAGACAATAATAGAGGGAGAAAAAGCCAGAAACATTGTTGCTCTCCCAGGCTACCAACACATACAACTCCAAGCCGGGAAAGAGAACGAAGTTCTTCCTCCTTAGGCTCGGTCAAGCAAGGGACTAGAGATGGCTATGCATAACGCAATTGGCCAATTTTCATTACCAGCCATAGTGTCATTTGGTTATGTTTATAGGGTTTTTTGGATTCTCTGACCCAATCGGCCTTAATGGACCGAATGGGGTTTACAAGGCATTTGTTGTTAAGGATTTTGCGCATGTATTTTCATAATATGCGTTGGTCATTTCGGTTCAAATGCTCTCATTTTAGAATGTAGTTTGCCAACTGGAAGACAATAACAAAGGGAGACAAAGCTTGAAACGTTGTTGCTCTCCCAAGCAACAGACACAGAGCGCCAGTCAAGAAAGAGAACGGAGTTTTTCTAAGGCCCAGTCGCCTAGGGGACTGGAGATGCCTACGCATAACACAATTGGCCAATTGTCGTTACCAGACACTGTCATTTGTTTACATTTATAGGGTTTTCCATATTACAATCCATCCATTTCGACATTAGTCGTTAGGGATTTTGTACTATTATGGAGCAGCAAGTATAGTGCTTGTAACACATGTTGTGGCACACATGTACTTATATGTTATACATATGGTATACACGTATTGTAAAGACTACCCACAATGTTGCATAATATATGTACATATGTTATAGGGAAAACTTGCAACATTACTCAATATAAAAAAGCTTAGTAAATGGTACTCTTTTTGTTTAAACTATTTTATTTGAGAACTCCATGGAATTCTGTTCCTTTCTACCATCAACTTAAAAGGCCTCCACCAATTCACTACAAAAGTCCCTTAAAACTTTGCTTAATAATTTTGCTCCTCTTTTTTAATGTAACCTCTTTTAAATTTGTACATCTTTACCCTTTTTATTTGAGATCACCAATGTTTAGATGTTTCAAAAAAGTAACAAATACAAATGCAAGGCCAGTTGCTAACCCCAGCGTGAAAGATACAATCAACAATTTGGGTATCCCTCCACTTTCTCAACCTTATTGGGTTGCCAGAATGGGCCACGACCACTAGTTCTAGCCCTAGCCATGGCCTAGTGGCCAAGTGCAGATGGCCATGGCCTGCAGTGCCTGCGACTACAGCCTACAGTGTCATCAAGGGTAAAAAGAATGAAGGGGGGTTGTGACAGGGCCACCTCTGGCGGTACCATTGTCGGCTGCAAAGAAGGAGAGGGGAAGACATGGGATAAAAGGAATGAATCTTGTGCAATGGGGTGATTTATTTATCATGTTATAATGTAAATAAGATTTGCATTGCTTCTTATAAAGATATAAAATGTTGTATATTTCTCAAATAATAAGTTTACCAAGTTTGTGTTCAAGCAATAATGTTTATATTGAATGATGTAGGTGTTTATAATTTATACTACTATACGTAGGTTGAGTAGAATGATGTAGGTGTAGAATTTGTATGGAATAGATTTTTGGGAGGGAGAATGAGGGATTTTCTTTTCAAATGCAAATTGGGGCCAACCAAGTTGACCCACTGGTTGACATGGGTTAACCCGGTCCGGCCACCAATCCGGTTTGGTAATTGGGTCATTTACAAAAACACTGCCCAGCATGTGTCACGAAGAGTATGTTTCGCTACCCCATAACACTCTTCCCTAGTCATCTGCACTGCACCTTTGGGAGTCTTACTGTTGTCTTCAACCATGGAATGTAATTGCAACGAATGTTTGATTTCATTCTTGCAATGCTTGAAATTTATTCACACCATGGCTTGGATAATCCCATGTATTGCATGCTTTGGAAAAACCAACTTCCACCTATTAGGCCTTTGCCTCGATTAAACCATTGCATGGTGAAACTCTTCTACTCAATGCATCTTGCCCACATTGGTAAAGACAAAAGTACTCTGCGACAAAGGTTTCTCGGATAAGAAAGTGCACCCAACTACTCTGTTTGAGCTGGTGTTGCGCGTCAACCTGGAAATGATAAACTAAATGATGCCCAACTTCCTCTAGATACTAGCAAGTTGCCTACACTTCAGCCACACCTTGCAGCAACCACGACAAGTTGACACTATGACGTCGAGCTTCAACACTATTGTCTACTCCCATTATTGTCTTCCAAGAATCTAATACTACCCCCACTTATACCAAAGCTCATTAATGTATTGCATCACTAGCCTTAGATTGGACCTTCACCAACTAAGAGGCTAGCAAAACGACAATCTCATCATGTCTAGTAACTTTTGTGTCACCACCACTTACAAAGTTTCTCTCATCCAATTTAGTCAGGTTTCCTCTCGCGATCCCTTCCAGAGGTCTACTCTCCCCAGGAGCAGCAACTTTGCTCGAGCTTTACATAATTGACATGGTCACCAAACTATTACACCACTCTTGATGCAACACTCCCTTCGCATCTTTTGGTCATCGGACTGCTAATGAGGGCCACTTCACCCAACTAGTCTTATTCCTATTCACCCAATCAAACATGCTTTAGATGCACCACTTGCATGTTGACCCAAATAACCCAAGGGTGAGAAGGTTTTACTCATGTTCACCCTAAAGAATTGTGTTGCCTCTTGCAGCAACAATTCCCCAAACCAAGGCACGACTTTCCATTGCCATCATGTGCTAAACTCCTTTTCTTTTTGCTTTGTTTTTTCTTGTCCGCACTTCGGATGCACAGTTGCACGCCAAATGGATTGATTTATCTGTCACTATCTTCATTTTTATCACTTGGACTCGACAGGTCCCATTATTGTTGAGTCCAGCATTCTTTTGTTTGTAAACCCAAGAAGTTCCGTTTCTAGAGTCTACTATTTCCAACATGACTTTTCTCTTTGCGCTAAGTGCAGCCTGAAGCCGCTCACCAATGAGTCTCATACCTCGTTAGCAAGAAGAAACTGACTGCCTTTCCATTTGTACACTTCATTTCTCAATGGGTTGTGCATCCATTTGCAACACAACCACCCAACAATGTTTAATTTTAGTGTCTCACATTTCACTTATAAAGATAACTAGATGCATGCCCGTCAACTTGGTTTTGATATACAATTCTACACCCACAACTGGGGTGTTAACAAGCTGAGCTGAGCCGAGTATTAGATTGCTACGGCTCAAGCTCGAATTGTTGAAGCTCGGCTCGAGCTCGGCTTGAAGCTCGAATAAACTCGAACCTTTCAACTCGAGCTCGGCTTGAATTAGAAATCTAAAGCTTGGCTCGAGCTCGAGCTCGAACTTGAATAAGTGAATCATAAGCCTTGGCTCGAACTGGGCTCAAACTAAAAAAATAAAAATAATCTATATATAAATATAAAGTATATGAAGTATCACACATACTAATATACTTTGAGTATTAAATATTAATAAATATACTTCAACAAGTATTACGACTACATCGTGAACATTTGATTATAATCACTATGAAAGAAGAAAATTATGACAAATAAGTTTTAGTTACATATGCTAAAAAAATGCAACATTATTATTTTTCTCTCTTTATGTACATATAAACACTAAAAAAGATGTAAAAAATAAAAAATTATGTAGGCAACATTGTCATCTACTTTTTTGTGTTTTCTTTTCTTTACATGCTTATAAATCACTAATAAAAAAGTTATTCTGTAACCTTAGTGTGCCTCTAAAAACTTCTGAAGTACATGTAAAAAGATATACATTTTGTAAGATGGGGACGGTCCCAATGTCATGCTTCAACTTTTAAAAGAATATCTAATCATTATTTTCTAAACTAAGGTTGGTCCACAAATGTCATGCTTCTTTTAGAATTATTTTTAAGTATATTAGTGTGATATCATGTTGACCATCTGTCATATACTTATAGCTCCATTTTGTTTTTCAATTGAACTAATTTTAGTTCATCTTCAAGAATCAAATAGCCCTATTAATTTGGGACAGAAGGAGTATATTAGTGTTTGTGTCTCCAATATTTTTATTTTTATAAAATATATATCATATATAAAAATTATATATCCATTATAATTTAACAAGGATATATATCATGAAATTTTTTTATATGAGTTTAGACTCTCGTACGTCAGCATGAACAAAGACATCATGGGCCATCAGATCAAGATCCAAATGCGCAAGAAGACATAAACTAATCTACCTCCCGAGTTATGTGTGTTCTTAGATCATAATATGAGGATGCATGACATCGATACTCACATAGTCGTGAGTGAGCCTTGACTCATATTGTGACTCATATTGTCACGCCCCGGCGCTACCCGACCCAAGCTGAACCCGGTCCAGGGGCCGGTCAAGCGCACGGGGGCGACGAGGGAAAATTGAGATACGGTTTAGCGGAAGACTTAACTCTAAATACGGGCGATCTAACAGAATTACGGAGTATGCACATTCCTTTGAGCAAGAGTAAATAAGTAGAAAATAAAGAGAGTCGTTTAAACATACTTAGTCAACCATAGCCCACTCTAGGCTCCAAAATAGGTCTTAAGCAACACAACTGTATAAGGTAACATAAATCCAATAGAGAATTATACACAAAGGTTCTAAACATAAAGCATAAACCAAGGAAAATAAGTCACGTAAGAGTCTCTACGATCACATCCAAGTCGTCTCCGATCTTTCCTCAAAGAGGAGATCCTGTCCGTCTGCATGTCGCGCCATGCAGCCCCAAAGCAAAACACAATAAAGAGGGGTGAGTTTAAACAAATTCAGCAATGGTTTTCTAATATACTATCAGCATAGGCAACACGATGGCATAACAATATAATCATTCAAATCAAAGATTGACAAGATGTAACATTTTCAGATCACATATGCACATCACCTAAACTTGCATCATAGTGTCTAATCCACATAGTGTCATTCACATCATAACAACCTACATGAAGTGTATCTCTAACATACATATCAATCATGCTTCAACACCATATCTGTAACGCCCGAGATTTTTCACACATTTTCCTTAAAATTCACGGAAAATTTTTTCAATATAACGTCTGTAAATCGGAGGAAAAATGACGAAACCAAAACCTGATAAAACAGTTTATAATTTAAAACATTAAACATCCACATACGGTCAATGATCGTACGGCCAAAGCAAATATCATCAGGCGCTACTCGAAAACACACGTACGAATAAATTTGCTATGATCATAGACTTTTAAATACAAATCCCTCTCTCAGGCATCCCTGAGTACAAGTCCCATAACAGTCCACAGACTAATCCAATTCAAAGTCCAGAATAAAACATCTTAAAGTCTCATCTCACTCAATACAGGAGATCGTGGCACAAATAAACTCGCAGAGAGTCAAGCTGATACCTGAGTCAACGGGAATCAATCCACCGTTGAAACGAGCGTCCATCACCAGGAGCTCTCCGCACAACCTGCAAAATCTCCCGTGCAACGGGGCTAAAAGTAGTAGGGTGAGTATTTTCATACTCAGTAGGAAAATACCCAGTAGGGGAAATCCCAAACGGTGAACTCCATAAGTTCATAAATCCATGCGTCATGCAACTCAAACATGAAGCAGAAGCATATCATAATCATATCGTGCACATACACAAACGATCATATCAAAGGCACCATCGTGCCACAGACATATCAAGGCATCAATGTGCCAAAATCATACCGAAGGCACCATCGTGCCAAAATCATACCAAAGGCACCATTATGCCAAAATCATAATATCCAATCAACTTACACAAACACCCTTATCCAGGGTCATACAACTTACTCGTACCACCGTACGCATACTCATACAACATACGCATACTTGTACGACCTTACTCGTACAATCGTATGCTCACTCATGCAGCTTACACAAACATGTACGACCTTACTCGTACAATCAGACTCGTACGACCTTACTCGTACAGTCTGCACAAAATCATACTTACTGTCTTACTCAGAACCATATTCTCACAATCGTACTCATACTCTTACAGTCGTGCTCATACTCATACGCTTACAGTCTTACTCATACTCATAAGCTTACAGCCTTACTCATACTCATACACTTACAGTCTTGCTCATACTCATACACTTACAGTCTTGCTCATACTCATACACTTACAGTCTCGCTCATACTCATACACTTACAGTCTTGCTCATGCACATACACTTACAGTCTTGCTCATACACATACAGTCGTACTCACACTCATACAGTCGTACTCATAATCGTACACATATCAACGACCACTGAAGCTCATTACAACTAATAAGCTCCAGCGTCGAAATGGAAAAGAATGCCACTGGGGCAACACCTTAACCTCCGGGGAGTGACTAGACGCCATGGACTTTTCCGAAGGTAAGGCACACCAATGCTCATGGGGCACTGGATCAAACAGGTAAGAGTAGATCCATGATACTACTTACCTGAGCGCGCAAACATAAACACCCACACATAAGGGGTCATACAGTTGCCCACCATAATGGGTCTTATAGTGCCATAGAATCGCCCACCATAATGGGTCTTATAGTGCCAGAGAATTGCCCACCATAATGGGTCTTATAGTGCCAGAGAATTGCCCACCATAATGGGTCTTATAGAGCCAGAGAATTGCCCACCATAATGGGTCTTATAGTACCAGAGATTTGCCCACCATAATGGGTCTTATAGTGCCATTGCCACTCTTGGGCAGAAAACATACAGTGCCACTTGGGCAGAAACGTACAGTGCTACTCTTGGGCGAAAACATACAACGCTCTCAACAGAGCATCAAACGTCTGGGCATACACAGCACACGTACCAAATCGAAACATACGTCGCTCACAGCAGAGCATCAGACGTCTGGGCTTCATACAGCACGCAGACAAAGTCAGAAATGTACATCGCTCTCACCGTAGCATCAAACGTACGGGCTTATACAGCACGCGAGACCAAATCGAAACAACGTCGCTCTCAGCAGAGCATCAGACGTCTGGTGCTCTACATAGCACACAGACAACATCCCGCAGGATAAACACCATGGCAAGACATGATAAACGCTCGGCCAACTCATCAGCGGCCAGCTCAAACACGGAACTTAATCCGTCGAACCCTCAGGTCTCAAACTCACAACGCTATCATTAGCTGTGCTTATAATTCCAGTTTGAATTAAGTATATTATGCGGTACAATTATGCCACACAACTCACAGTCCTCGACTGGTCAAACCGAAGCTGAGCCCGATCCGAAACCCAAGTTCGTCAGGGCAGCAGACTTCACTTACCCGTCCACATCATGGACAAAACTCACCGTACAACAAACCCTTACAGTCTTACACTTCGCCATCCATCTTATGGCCAAAACCTCTTACACTGACATCCTCAAATAACGCTCCTCGAGCCAACCCGCTTGTCGCCCTCTTACTTATATCTCACTTATTATACTTACTTTTCACTTCATAATCTGTACGTTATGCTTGTACAATTATGAACACTCTTACTGTCTGACAAATGCCCAACATACAATCCACCCCAAACTGATCCATTCTAATCCTTGCCCGTCATACTCATATCCTCTGCCATACGCTTACACAACTGTATCCAAATCCAGACAAAGTCTCTGTTATCTCTTACTGTCCATCGCCCATACATCTGCCCACATACTCTTACACATAACCATATCATAGGCAAAAGCCATCATACATACGTATGTTTCACACATACGTATAACATATACATACGGCCATACATACCTAACTTACAAACATGCACGCTAGCCATCACTAGCACATGCATCCACACGTCAAACATGCACGCTAGCCATCCCTAGCATATGCATACATTCACACATACATCA
Source organism: Saururus chinensis (assembly GCA_035235625.1). Lineage (NCBI taxonomy): Eukaryota > Viridiplantae > Streptophyta > Magnoliopsida > Piperales > Saururaceae > Saururus > Saururus chinensis. The sequence goes on from CP141150.1 coordinate 5,055,934, forward strand.
AACATGCACGCTAGCCATCACTAGCACATGCATACATCAAACGTACACGCTAGTCATCTCTAGCATATGCACAGACATTCATACATACCCCAAACATGCACGCTAGCCATCACTAGCTCATGCATACATCAAACATACTTCAAACATGCACGCTAGCCATCACTAGCACATGCATAACACATACGTAGCATACTGACATATTTGCTAGCCATCGCTAGCGCATACATAATCCACATCCATAAAACGTGCATACATCTCATGCATATCAGTCATACCATACAATCATGCTTACACGCACATCATGCAATTGGATCGTTACTTAACATCCAAGCATGGAATCATACAATCCTAGCATGCTGCTACTCATTCAAAGCATGCTTCATGAATTTACGAGTTCATAGCTCCCCTACCTCGTAATCATGGCGTTCGATGGTGAGCACACGACGGTGGCGGCGTCGGCGGCGGAGTTGGCGGTCAAACCGTTGCCTGGCTGAGAGAGCTGCTGTCCCGAGGATTTTAGGATGCGCCGGAACTATCACGGCCAAACAGAGTGTTAGAACTCAAAGCGGTAACACCCGCGATCCACGGCGGCACACCAGGGCGGCCGGGAGAAAAGTCAAGCCAACATAAGTGGCGGTGCGACCAGATGTCAAGGCTGTACACCCTGAAGATCGGCCGGTGGCTAAGACGTGCTCAGCCGGCCACAAGACATCGAAATCGACCGTGGACAACACCCAACGGCGACGATTTCGGTCAACAAAGGCCCACATATGGGCGGAGAGCATGGGGCAACGCTCGAGAATCAAGGGAGAGGTGGAGGACGGCTCTAGTGATCAACTCCACTCGGTGGCAAAGCCAACCGATGGTTAGGCGGCACGAATGCGGCGCCTAAACCCAGAAGTACACGCGTGGCTACATGCGCACGCGGCCCAAAGGGCGGGGGAGATGGCTGAAATGAGGCGACTCAAGGCCCACAAAAGCCAACAGGGCTAAGACCCTTAGCTGTGGCCAATCAAAGCGGCGACATCGCCGATCGCCACCCACAACTAAAACCCATGGTGCGGCGGCTGTGCATCTCGCACGGTATAGGGCAAATGACAAGCGGCCCATTCCGAGCGGTAATATAATTAGGCCAAGTGGGGCTGACCCTCACTGTCGCCGAGCCGGGGCAGAGCCCATAATGGCCAAATAGCATACGGCTCGCCGATGACCACGGCCCAAGACGCACCCAAAGCGTCTAATCGGGCGGAGCAAGGCAATAGGGGCGAGGTGGGGTCGAAAACGGCAACCCCCTACCGACACTGGGTCGAGGTAGGCTGGACAGAGTCCATCCGATGGCCGAACGACGACCGGAAACACACCGGCGTCCAAAACATCCCACGGACAGTGAGATGTGAATAGTAACAAAAACCCGACCAAAAGATCGGTAGCTCACCACGGAGCGAAAAAAGCATAGCGGCGGCTCCAGCCAGTGTCTATGGGTTCCTAGCGGCCAACTAAACATAAGTCTAGTTGAGAGCGGCCGCAAACGATGTCAAAATCGTACACCCACAGTGCAAAAACGGGATTGAAGGAGAGAAAAACCCGAAAAAAGGTTCGGTACCTCGTGGAGGAGCGAAGAGGCCGTGGCGGCGGTCATGGCCGGTACCTACGGACTCGTGGCGGTGAGGCAAAGCGGATCCTGACAAGAATCGAAGGAATCTGATGACGGAGGAGGGAGAACGGAGCGATCGGATATGCCCTCGGGTTTTCTCAAAAACTCCCTAGACGTCAACTGGAATGTCGGTTCTGTAAAAACCGATGGGGAGGAAGATATATATAGTTAATCTTTTTAATTTTTACATCTACGTCCCCATTGCGCGTTAACTCACTGGTTACGCACTATAGCTCCAAACTTTGCGCCGTAAGCGCGTAGCGAGGCCTGTGGCCTGCGACTAAGCCCCACACCCGACTCTACGGGTATAAATACGGGGAAAAGACACAAATACCCATACGCTGAAATGTCACATTTTCCTGCCGAAAATGACCAGAAAAATGGCAGAAAAACCCCAAAAAATCGTAGAAAAATTAGGGACCTTACATTCTTCCCTCCTTGGAAAAATTTCGTCCCCGAAATTTCATAATCAACTTACAACGTACAGCTGAAACAGCAAATACCTCGGGGTATCTCTCTCTCATATCCGCCTGAACATCCCAAGTCGCCATCTCGGGAGTATGATATTTGCCACAACATCTTCGCCACAGGATTGACCTTTGTCATCCACAACTTACCTTATCCATCAATGGATCTGACTGAAGTGATCGCAACTAAACCAGAGATCACTTCGCCTCAAATTAGCATAACTCACTTATCAGCTTTGAGCTGTCTGAGGCCATTGCCTGGCTAACTTCAACCTGTCTGCACAGAGTCAGACAACTCACAATTGAGCATCTACAGCTCACTTACTTCGGCCCAACATGCCGACGAATCAAAAATGTCTTTTCATACAAGACCTCCCAAGGGTCATCCAACCTGAGCAAGAGACTTATCCTCAAAAGTCGCTCAATTAAACACACAACGTCGATGCATGAATGTAGGAATACAACCTACTTCATCACCGACACAAATCCAACGTACACCAAGACCATACTCTTGGTCAAACAATCATCTTAACCACAAGTTCTGCAAACTCATCCTTGAGTTCATTCCACTCTAGCAGGTCATCCCGCACGATGCCCTAGAGGTACAGTGCACGAAGCACTAACTCAACAAACTCCACCATTCTCTTCGGCGGAAAACACGGTATGTCATCAGGGAACATGTCCAAAAAACACAGGCAATGTCTAGCTCTTTTAGACAAATCCCTGAGACCACATCTCAAACAACCCACCAAAAGGCTCTGCAGACTTTTAGTCACGCATCGCCTGGCCTTAACGGTTCACCCAAAGCATAGGGCTGACCGTTACAAACACCCTGGATACAACATTCGAACCTTCAGGGCACACAAACATCACTTGTTTCTTATGACGGTTTCCACTACTCTCTGAGCGGTCAACCAATCATCAAAACCACACCAAACTCACAACCTCCTTCCTCAAAATCGTAACCACCACACTCACTAGTGTCGAAGTAGTTACCTCAAAGGCCGTCCACAATCTTGGAGGCTCAAAATCTCATCCTTTAACCAGCTCTTAACCACAAATCTCCGGAAGGAGGTGGCGAGAGTCTCAAATTTCCACCGCATACAAACTCCCTTGCCTCTAGCAAAAGGGATTTCAAAACCTTCTGACAACGACGGTCACAGAAACCCACTCCATCTAGGTCACAAGCTGACCAATTAGGAGGAAAATACGTCTGACAGATTTCTACTAGTCAGAACGTAAGTGGCCATAACCACTCTCCAGTCATTCGGAGCTTACAAAACCTCAACGAGGTGCTTCGTACTCTCAAATCAAACACTAGCAGCTTCCAGCTCTCTTCACAGCCATTAAGGTGCTAGCCAACCGTTCAGAAACTCAACACAACCAAAAGCAGCCAATGGCTCTCCTTAGCCACTAAACGTGCGATCCAACCGACCACATCTCTCGGCGGTGGAGGCACTTCGGCTCAACTCTGCCCAACGGCAGAAACAAACGGAATCAAGGGAAAACATTCACCTTGACCCGTTCCAAAACCAAATCTCAGCTTACTCTTACATGCCACGACTCTAGACTTGCGACTGTTATGGACTGTTACGTGGAAAAAGTATACATGAATTCTAATTCATTATAGGTGCTCTCATCAGCCCTTCATGCATCATTCATAATCATAATAGCAAACCTCATCATCATCATTAAACCCCACATGTGTGTGTGCATATAGTAGAAGCACTTCACTCAATGCATATCAACATGCTTGTAATTCACTCACCATCACACTACACATGAGCATTAACATCTAATCATGAATTGCAGCGGAAATCATAAGAGAAGAATCATTAAAATTGTAACTCAAATCAAAGCTTAACCATGAGCTAACCACATATAAGATCATTCATTTCAGACTTGAGTCAAGACATAACACTAGTATTCACACATCAATTAACCACATCTTAACATGACATATCAGCCCATTAGTATATTGTAGCCCTACTGAAAATATACCTAACCATAGAGAATCAACCATTCATAACTTCAAGATGGTAATTCCAACATCATATAACCAACCAAAAGTCATTCTACATAACTTTAAATATATATACCACAACTTCTAACATCAATAGAATGCTCTTCAAGTAGCTTATTATAGATCAAAACACTCTACCTAAACATAAAAATGATATTTTAAAGTAGATATGTCGAAATAAGCAATATACATAAAATTGTCAAATCTTGCAGTGTAGCCTTTCGAATGCCCTCCAAGGCCATTCAATCGGCTAAACAGAAAAAATGCCAAAATTGTAGTGTTGCCGTTTGAACGCCGTCAGGGCTGTTCTAACGCCAACAAAGCAGTTTTAGTCATCTTCTTCATTTCAAAATTTCAAACCGAAACTCCATTAATAAATCTTAAAATCTCCATCTAACAACTCAAATGTCATTAAAACTCCACCATAACTTCCAGAAAGCTAATCTACATCATAACAAGATAAAACCCTAAGAAATCGGGATAAAAGATTATCATTTACTAATCATGCCATTAAAGCACTAAATCAAGTAAATCCATTCAAAACAAACCACAAAATCAAGTGTTTTACCATAGGAAGACTGAAATTTCGAAAGTCCATTACCTTATCCCTTCATTAGGCTTGGATTTGATGGTCACCCTTCTTGAAAACCTTCCAATGACATAGAGTTTGAATTAAACTCCATTAAAACCGATTTAACAAAGAAAACCCTAATCAAAAACTTAGATCTAGGGCTTGTTGAACATAAAAATTGGATTTTTAGAGCTAAGGTTTGAAGTAAAGATGCAAATCAGTAGTTTTGATGTTTAAAAACGAATCAAAATAAAGGGAAAATGGTAGATCTAGAAGTGATTAAAGGAAAGGCTAGGATTTAGGGCTTAATTAGAAGGGATTTACCTTAAATACCTTCTAATCTGGGCCTAATTGGGGATTAGGCCTGACCTCTCCTTCTCAGCCTATTCCCAAAATAGGAAATGGCTCAAGTCTTGCCTTTTATAGTAGGTTTTACGGGTTTTTGTATAACCCCGATTAAATATTCGGGTATACGTATGTGTTTTCGTATGGTTTGATGTATGTAGTAGCCAATAGGCAGAACTACATCCGGATCCGATCGTATCGGAGTAACATCGTGGATGTTATCCGATATGTACGTAGGCAACCAACGGCAATGCAACGTTGGCCCGGTCCGAATTAGTTATATAATTAGGTCAGTTCTTGCCTACACGCAACGGAGCGCTAAAGTTCCGTAGCACGTAGAGGAACGTGAAAACTCTCGCACTCAGAGTGTGCTGCTCTTGGTTCTGGGTTTGGTTTTCATCGCTTTCGGGACCCCCAGCCTGGGTCGGTAACGCCCCGACCCGAAAACCGACCCAGGTTGGGGGTCCGAAAGCGATAAAAACCAAACCCAGAACCAAGAGCAGCACACTCTGAGTGCGAGAGTCTTCACGTTCCTCTACGTGCTACTGAACTTTAGTGCTCTGTTGCGTGTAGGCAAGAACTGGCCTAATTATATAACTAATTCGGACCGGGCCAACGTTGCATTGTCGTTGGTTACCTACGTACATATCGGATAACATCCACAATGTTACTCCGATACGATCAGATCCGAACGTAGTTCTGCCTATTGGCTACTACATACAACCAGCATACCAAAAACACATACGTCTAAAATACGTATCTCCGAATATTTAATCGAAGTTATACAAAAGCCCGATAAAACATTGACAACACACATCTCGCTCTATCATAGAGTCGAGCACCACACGACCACCACAACATTCCTCACTCTATCCTAGAGTAAGACCACACATCACACGTCTCACTCCATCACTGAGTCAAGACCACACATCACACGTCTCGCTCCATCACTGAGCCGAGACCACATACATCACACATCTCGCTATATCACTTAGCCGAGACTGCACACATCACACGTCTTGCTCTATTATAGAGTGAGACAAAACACAATCATAGGTCTCGCTCTATCACTGAGCAGAGACCGAACACACACACAACACGTCTCGCTCTAACCCAGAGCGAGACGGCACACATCATGGCATAAAAGCAATGCATATCATAAGATAAACACACGCACAACCCATCTCTCTCTAACCCAGAGGGAGACGACACACATCATGCATATAAGCATAGCATAACCATATATAAACACACACAACCCGTCTCTCTCTCACCCAGAGGGAGACGGCACACAACATGCATATAAGCATAGCATAACAATATATAAACACACACACAACCCGTCTCTCTCTCACCCAGAACGAGACGGCACACATCATGGCATATAAGCATAGCATATCATAATATAACACACGCAGAGCCCGTCTCTCTCTAACCCAGAGCGAGACGGCACACCTCATAACTAGCACATGTCATTTTATAATTAAATAGAAGGTAAGAAACCCTTACTCCCCTAATGTCTCACGAGGTAGCGGTATTCAGGATGCTTGTTTCTGGGCGCACCGCCCTTCAGATCCCGAGACAGCGGACAGAGCCTTCTCTAGCCTCCATGCGTTCATCGTCTTGAACCGAAAGACAACCCAACCAACTCTCCCCTTTCCCCGAGACTTCTCGTTTTTTGCACCCGTGGGCGGCGGACAGAACCTCCCCTACTCGGGGTGTTCCTCACACATCGTGGCCCTTCGGTGGAGAACGAAGCCTCCCCTACTTCGGGCCACTTCTCTTGATTTGGCCCGGTAACGGAGGACGAAGCCTCCTCTCTCACCGGGCCATCTCTCTCTCTCTCTTTCTCTCTTGGGGTAGGAGGGTGGCGGACAGCCTCCTCTTGCCCCGGGTCATTCCTCCCTTATAGGAGCGCCAACTCGAGGAATTGACCATGTCATTGTGTAGATCACCCTCGAATTAGCTAGGAACGCCTCAAGAATGACTCGAATTGGACTTAAAATGAGTGAGAGATGAAGAACAGAAGTTTCTGAACGTATGAGAGAAATAGGAAAACGTGGGAGAGAATTTCCCCTCTTCTTCTGAATGTCGTAGGTGCAATTTATAGAAAAGCTGGATAGGCGTGAGGCTGACACGTGTCGAGCTTATCCGCTTCGTCAGCAACCCTATCCGCTTGTGTCATCAATCCTATCTGCTTCGTCAACAATCCTATCCGCTTGCGTCATCAATCATATCCGCTTCGTCAGCAATCTTATCCACTGCGTCGTCGATCCTATCCACTGCGTCATCGATCCTATCCAAAAAGATATTATTTTATTCAAATAATATCCTGAACTCAAAACGCGATAACTTCCAACCTTGGCGTTGGAATCGCACGCTCTTGATACCGATGGACTCGTATTGACAAGCCCTTCAAAACAAGACCACACATGGGTAGGTTATCCCGCACTTTTTTGTAGGTCCCACCCATGTGGCACACTTTCCAAGGCGGTAGCTTTTGCTCCCGGCCTCCGTTTCGCGTGTTCTTCGATTTGCGACGCTCATTATTCCGAGCTCTACCCAGATACAGGGATTTCACCTAATGAAACCCCCTAACCCTAATAATAAATTACCCTTAACCCCCCCGGGTTAAGCGTAATCGAAAAACGGGTCGTTACAGGGTTTGCTCACGAGCCAGCTCGGCTCATTTACAGCCCTACCCACAAATTGTCGGGTAAAGATGTTTAAAGATTTGTAAAGCTTCCTGCCACTGATACTTCCCATACTGCACCATTAGCAATAACTGTTTGCACAATTTTCAAGTCCCAAAATGACTCTACATTTATTCAATGACATTGCTAAATCATCGGCCAAAGGACACACACTACTGCCAGTCGATCCTTGTACATTGCCCCATGATGGCAAATTCCACTTGCTTAGTCTGAAACAAAGAAGGGAACCTGATCAGCCGTCATTTATTCATATATGTTTCAACCCACATTTCTATCATCTTGTAATTTGCATCTTCGTTCATCTGCTTTGCATCACCGAAGTCGAAGATCATCACATTCAACACTTTTTAACTATTTTTCCAAATGTTAGTCTTAGTTGCCCAGCAAAACTAAACCTTAGCTTTGATATCACTTATCACAGATGTGACATCCAGGAATTTTCTAAATTCCCAAAGTTGACCACATGGAAATTAGGGTATTAGACCCCTTAAGCTTCTCGTGAGAATAACTTAATCATTGGTTAGAATTGGTGGCTGAAAGTATAGATGGAAAGTAGACAGAAAGAGCTTTGAAATGCCTCCAAGAATGCATAATTGGAGTTCGGATGAGGGAGATACGACCATTCGAAGTTGATTATAACGTGCAGGGCCTGTTTACCCGGATTAGACGCGCGAATTATCTATTTAAATTACTATACGGGCCCGATTAATTAATGTTACAAAATTAAGTTTTTGGTGCCCAATTAGGTGGCCTAAGTGGGGAGGTTTGGCCCAAATCCTTAAGGGATTAGGAACCCTAATCCTCATACTTATAAAAACCTAATTAGGGCTCTTAGGAAGGGAGAGTTTTAGACAGAAGGAGGAGCCACCGATGAAATTTTCCGGTGAGGCTCCGGCAGCGGTGGATCGATGACAAATCAGCCATTGAGGTATGATCCTTGTCTTACTTCAAGTCAAGCTTAGTAGTGGTTTTGTTGATTAAATCTGAATGCAAAGGGTGATTTTTGCAATTACTGTTTCAGTAGTTTTAATGAACAGTTACCCTTGTAACAACTATTCGTAATTTTGTAGAACAATAATTCTTCTATTTGCTGGCAAGTTCTTTCTAGGCGGAGGCCGGTTAGTCACCGGCTGGACTCAGAGCCAAGGTGGTCAGAATTGCCGTTGAATGGCGGGCCAACTAGTCCAGGCCTTGTGCCCATCTGAGGTGGCGGCTACAACGGACAACAATGAATAGTTGTAAAAGGATTGGAAAGGCAGAGCCTTTGGGGCACCGGACAAAAGAGGAGTAGCCACCCACCGTCGACAAGGCTAGCACCACTGGAATTGTCGCTTGACGGCGATTCATCTCTGCCTGGCCGTGTGGCTTGTGGTATGCCAGTGGCGGCCAGCAGCCGCTGGCCATGCAGGGAGATTTAGATCTACCATGCGAATCTCGCAGTGTCAGGTGGGAGCACAGGTGTACGGGCTTTTGCCTCATCAGCCTTGATGTAGGCAATTCTGCTTGTGCTAGAAAGCCAGACCGACGGCGTTAGGACGCGCAGTCCAACCGCCGCCCGTGGCCCTATGGGTGTCTCCATAGGAAGATGACCCGTTGGCAGGTCAACAAGTCTGGCCTGATTCCGGGCCAAACTGCTGACTCAGCCCAAGTCGGTTTTAAAAAAAGGAATAAAAAAGGGGATCATTGAACTGGTCCGGTTCAAGGGGCTATAGGTGTTCAAAAAATTTAGAAAAAAATATCAGTGAACTTTGAGAGGGATATGAGTGTTCTGACTAATTTTCAGGTTGGGGAAAACTCTCACAGTATATGAAATGATCCTTTTAGCCCTTGTAGTTAAATTGTCGTGTGAAAACCACTTACCCAACTTAGGGGCTCCGGTTTAGGGGCCTATGAGTTGATTTAAAATTTGAGAAAATTCTCAGTGATATTTTAATGGGTAACCTAAATATAGGCCAAACCAATTAGCAAGGAAAAACCCCAGTGAATGGTTAATTGACCATTTTGCCCCTAGGGTTAATCATAAACCGTTAAGTCAACCAAGGTCGGTTCAAGGGGTTTACAACCCCGTCACACGCTAGGAAAATTACACTGAGTCGATGTCAAGTAGTACCCTCGAGCTTAACTTTTGGTCCCTTTGAATGTCAATAAGTCTTTAAACTAAATGATATAAATACCCCTATGAGCGGACCGCCACATTCATGTGAATGGAAGCGCGAGTTGATTTGAGAGTGCAGCCTTGGGAGAGGGAAATGACTTAAAATCAATAGATGGAAAGTGAGATAACTAGAATAATCTAAGAGAGAGCATCATACCTCAGGTGGTAAATTTACCCTAATGCCCTTATGGGCAGTATATTCCATTTTACCGAAATGTATAACCTAGATAACCAAGTGTTAGGGTCCCCTAGAATGACGTTAAATGGCTTCAAAAGGAAGGGGTGTGACTAGTTAGTGACACGAAGACCTTGACAAGTCACAATGTCATGGGAAACAAGGAGAATAACCCTAATTCTTAAGGTTTAGGACAGTGTATTACACGTGTCTGCAGTAGAGCACAGAAATCCACTAGGGTATTAGATACATACTCGTGCGATGCATGAGAGTTATTTACATTCGTGGGCCTGAATTCACTTAGCATTAGCTCTGCAAATGAGTGCAACGGGCCTCCGCTTATTATTTATGCATTTATGTGATTGCATGTTATTCATGTTGTTTACTATGATGCATACTTTTATTATTGTTGTGTTAATTTATAATGGTAACTTAAGATTAATGAAGCTTAATCAAGAGATATTGGTTGATGTTGGATTGGGGGAGAACATCTAATCAAGATAAATACTAAAATACCCTCAATAGGGTTTGGGACTGATTCATGGAGTGAGTAGGGCCTTAACATAGAATTTTACCTTGGTTAATGAACCGAGGGTAGTTATGGGAGTTTATCTGAGTTTCATGGAGGCTATTAGGGTTTGGGTTGTTCTCTGAGTTATAGCTCAGTGGATGAGTTATTTGTTGGGCCGATTCACAATGTGAAGAGGACCCAAATGGTTGGGCGAATACTTGACTAAATAAAAATAATCTAGTTTAAGTTTTGAATATTTGGGGGAGTCAATGGTTATAGAGACTTGAGACTTTTATGGATACATTAGTAATGTCTTAGAGGACATTTTTTCCCTGAGTTGAGATGGTGGAGATTGTGATACGCTTTCTTCAATGCCACGAAGGTTTGGGTATTGGCCAGAGATGTCTCTACTGGGGGTTTCCTGCAAGTGTTCCTAGGACCATATAGTGCGAATAAAAAGCGAAATTATATGAGCATCATAGAAGGCTTGTGCTTTTCACCAATTTGTGTCCATGAGCACAGATTATATGGCCTTGTGAATATTACACCATACTTTTAACTAGTAACTTGGTGGATAGAGAGCCTACTGAGAAAAACTACACTAGTAGAGTAAACTATTTTATTTTTAGAAAGTGGGGTATGGGCATGTAAAGTTTCTTGGGTTGGGATCCTCTTCTCCAAATTTGTGACAGACTATAGAGATCCCTGAGGATTTGGGTAAAGATGTTGTTAAACAGTCTACTCCAATGTTGGAGTCCTATACCTGGAGATTTCTTCAAGAATGGAGTTATCTCTTAGTGAATACATATTTAATAGTATTAATTATTGAACAAGGGTTGTAAGATAATTAATAACATTATTTGATATTACTTGTTTAATTAGACAAGTGAAAAGATTAAAGGAATTGCATAAAATGTAGGTTGATTGAAAATACTTAAGTATTGAATGCGTGATGTTATGCTTCTTAGGATAGTGTAGTTTTAGGCAGAACTACGTCTGGATCCAATCTTGTTGGAAACATTGGAGATGCTGTCTAATGAGTACGTAGGCAACATTAGGTGATGTTGGCCCGATCCAAAAAATATTAATAAAACTTTTTGCCCATTCAGAAGCTCTTCTCCTGAGGGTGAAGAGGTTTTGTTGTTGTTGTTGTTGTGGTTGTTTGGTTTGGTTGGTTGTAGGTTCTCTAGGCGACGACAAGTGAGACCAAGATTGTTGAGCGCATAATGAAGTTCTTCATTTCTGCAACTCTGGTACGTAGTGTATCTTTGGCGTGAGAGTCAACTTAGTTATTTATTTTTAGACAGATGACGAACTTGTACTTAGATGGATGAGCTGTTCTTATAGAATTTTGATATGTGTAATAATATTATATGATTTAATATTCGCATTTGTAAACTCCATTTGTCATGACTTGATATTTGATCAAATGGTTTGTTTTGTCTTTAAGAAAGAAAGAAAAAATTTCTCATAATTTATCATTTATGCTATTTTAAAAAGAATTTTAAAAATCCGGGTTGTGACAATAGATGTGCCTACAAGGCAACCATTTGTATGACACTTATAAAGCCAAATAGCCACACAAGTTAACCTTATTGGACAAGTTTGCTGGGCTAGTTGGCCATGTGAATATTACACCATACCTTTAACCAGTAACTTGGCGGATAGAGAGCCTACTGAGAAAAACTACACTAATAGAGTAAAAGATTTCATTTTTGGAAAGTGGGGTATGGGCATGTAAGTTTTTTTTTTTAGAAATACCACACCGCGACTTTATATCGTTTAATGCTTCTAAGTAGCAAATGGAAATTTTCTACTCATTTATCATTTATCCTCGAGGTTTTTTGGGGGCCTTTTGTCTATAAGATTGACGACGCACATGCTAGAGCATATTATCTCCAATAGTATTGGTGCTAATATATACCAATATATGTACTATCGATTTCAAATATTAAGGGTTTCTTTATAGCGAACTAATTGTTAGAGGGGAGCACAAAAAAACCTCTTCTCATAAAAACCCATATACTTATCATTTGGCATTTGCCCACAACCTAGTACAGTAAGCCAGTAACCCTGTACTGCCGCTGCCCGGCCCAGCCATATAACCCAAAGGCCCAAAGCAAGTACCCAAGTCAGTACAGTAACCCCATAATGCCACTGCCTAGCCCAGCCCAATAACCCAAAGGCCCAAAGCAGTCCTAATTCCCTCTCTGCATTTCCTTTTGATCGGCCAGCGGGCTGCCGGCTATGGCAGTGGCGCAGGGCTTCTTCTTCTCCATTAGTTCTCCGACAATCCTCCGTCCGGCTGCCCCTTGTTCTCTCCCGGCGATTGACGATCGATGGCCAGTCGACACCGGGCTTCCCTTCTTCTAAGCCGCTGACCCACTTCTCCCTTCGCTTCCGCTGACCCACTTCTCTTCCGCCCCCTACTTCTCCCGGCGATTGAAGATCCCAGCCCCTGCTGCGCTGCCGCTGAGTGCTTCTTCTGAATCTGGGTACATTCTATATGTCGAACATCATTTCTTCTTCTTCCAACATTTTTTTGTTAGTTTTTCAAATGGCCAAATGTTATCGTTGCGTGTTTATTTATAGAGTCGGCTCTAGTCAAGTTTTATTCATCCTCTGTTTTCTTATGCTGTCATTAATGTGGGGCATTGTGATTTTGGCTTTCATTATGGTCGATTATGCTATATCAGCAGTAACCCATGTTTTAACATGTTTTTATATGCATTTCGGACTAGTACAACTATTCCCTTTCCTAGCTTTTTGTCATTGCTATTTCTCATAATGCCAACATTGTTCTTTTGGTTTGACTGTGTAGCCAGCGAATTTGTTTGTTGAAAGGTTAGAGTTGATACAGTTTAGCATCTATGTGTACATCCTAAATGAAAACCAAAATTTATGGAAATGCCAACATTGTTCTTTTGCAGTAAATTTTCAGCTATGCGCCTCACCATCTACACTTAATGGAGCAGATGTTTTTTGCATTCACTAGCAAACAGTTAATCGAATGCTGGTCTTATATCATTTAGTTAATTTCTAGCTTTATCCTGACAATAAATTGTTTTTATATAAGTAATTGCATTTATTTTACTAGGTGATGTCAGTCTCTCACTGGGCCTTTGGTTGGTGTATTACTGTTAGGAGTGGTGCATTAAGTTATGGGGATTTTGAAATTCTAAGTATGTCTCTTGGTACATTTTACATGTCAAAACTTCTTCTTCTTCTTCTTTCCTCATCCTATGTCTGAACCTTTCACTAACCTCTTCGTCTCAGGCAATGTTACTCTATCCTTTTAGTTTTTGTGCCATCTCTTTAGGTTCGTTTTTTCCTTCATTTTTCTGTGGTGTAATATGTAATTTAGTGTCTAGTGAGTAAAATGGATTTTCTTCTGAGGTTCGTTGCTGATAGGGGCGGGCAGCTGGATGTGAATGCACTTGATGTTGACTAACCTCTTTGTCTCAGGCACTGTTACTCTATCCTTTTAGTTTGAGCCATCAATTTCTGTTCTTTTTTTCCTTTTTCTGTGGTATAATATGTAATTTAGTGTCTAGTGAGTAAAATGGTTTTTCATCTGAGGTTCGTTGCTAATAGTGGCGAGCAGCTGGATGTGAATACACTTGATGTTGACTACTTTCATGAGCTGACTAGAGGCTAGGATATGTGTCCAGATCTGACCTTCAATGTATAACATTAGTTCTGAGCTGTCTTTGCATAAACTCTTTGGGGAAACCTCTTAATTCGGTTAGCAGGTCTAGAGTTGATTTTATGGCTCAATCTGATATATGCTGAAAAGAAATGGTTTGTTTCGCCATCTGTAGGTTATAAATGGTTAATGTTTAGGGTGTCAGTTTGATAATTGGTGACAAGAAACAGTCACCTAATTTTCTGGCCACCATTAATCTGCCGCCTAGATGATGTACGCTGCGATCCTTTTAAGATCTTGAATGCATGCAATATCTGGAATTCACGTTAAATCTGTTTTAAACTACCAGGGCATTCAGCAACTTACTTCATTTTTTGCACATGATGAAAGGTATTGGGTCTCCAGGAAAGTGGTTTCAACCACCAGAACTCAATAACTTATTGCTAGTAGTTTCCTGAAAGTACTTTCAGATCTCAATAACCCCTCCTATATGTGAATTTTGAATTTAGTTATGCAAAATCTAATGGTTTGTGTCATGTATGATTTGCAACAGTTCTCCATTTCCTTGATCAAGCATACTGCAAGCTGATACCTGTTTTTACATTTCCCATGCACTTCTCTCATATAAATATATTCATTTTGTTATTCCAGGTTTTAAAATTGCGAATTGAGAAACTAAGATTGTTAGAAAATATTACTCCATCCAAACAGGCCATAAGAAATTGGGCCATGGTGGCAGGATCCCTTACACTGATGCCACTGTGCAGCCACCCATTGGCATTCGAAATATGAATAGAAGTCATTGATTTGTCCTTCACTTTAAATTTCTGGTCTCCTATCATGATTATAAATTCTGAATCTCTTTTATTATTACTTCATCATCAGGGTACCAGAATAGGTTAACAGAACTGGCTCATCTACATCTTTGATTAATCCCACTTGTGGGGATGGGGTTGGAGATGGAGATGGAGATGGAGATAGAGGTGGAGACCGGGAAGGAGGCAATAATGGCTGGTATCCTCCCTCTAGCCAGTGCCTCTCAGCAGCCTTATGTCTCCGAGCTCCTTTCCTTCACCTTGGATCGCTTGCATAAGGTATACCTCCTGCAAAATTCTCCTAACTCTTCCCTTCTGTTTTTATCTTTTATTTGTATTTATTTATTTATAGGCCACGGCTGACCATGATTTTATAATACTTTCAGGAACCTGAGCTTCTACGGGTGGATGCAGAACGTATCCGGCGACAAATGCAGGAGGTGGCCGTAGGCAACTACAGGGCCTTCATTGCTGCAGCCGATGCCTTGTTATCCATCCGCGAACAAGTCTCCGCTGTGGATTCTCACCTTGAATCCCTGGTACTTGTTTTTTATGTTTTCATCTTTCTTATGTTTCTTTTCACATCTTTGGTGATTACACTTCTGAATTTCATTCTAATGTGGCAAGTCTAATGGTATTCAATGAAAATCAAAGTAGAATAGCTGCTAGTGAATATAGGATTTTGGATTCTTGTTTGCTAGAGGTAAAGCTGTTATTGAGAGAGACATGGTAATAAGTTGAACTAGGAAAATTTTGATTGTTTCCTCATGTTTTCTGAAATATGTTTTGCTTAATATGAATTTAAGCGCTGTGTTATGTCACCTTTGAGGATGAATATCTTTTTTGTCTTTTCCATTCTTTGCAAGTCGATCCATATCAACCAATTATCAGTAGGTCGTGATGATTTGCCAATGGCCTTTCCATGTAAAATTCAAAACCTGAGCCCTGATATGGTACACAGCCCCCTCAGTGGGCAAAGGCTGTGTAGTATACCTTGTGGACATAGAGGGCATGGGTGGGGGCCAGGCAGCTAATCCTATACACAGTTCTTGTTGGTGACTATTTCTTCCATGCAGGTAACTGAGATACCAAAGCTAACATCTGGCTGCACTGAGTTTGTTGACTCAGCTCAGAAAATTTTGGAGAAGCGGAAATTGAACCGAACCTTACTAGCCAACCATAGTACTTTGCTTGACCTGTTGGAAATTCCTCAGCTTATGGACACGTATGTACTTGTTACATAATAGTTATCTTCCGTTGCCGACCTTAGTACAAGCTTATGAGTAAGCACTTAATTGACTAGGTGGTTAAGCTATTGTCTGTCATATAGATATATATAGTAATCAGTTCCTATTTGGGGAGAAATTTACCAATGTGGTTCTGTGCAGATGCTAGATTGTTAAGCTACGAGCTATCTGTCATAAGACATATCATTAATTTACCTGTTTTCAGAGAATTTACCATTGTCATTCTATGCAGATGTGTTCGTAATGGAAATTATGATGAAGCCCTTGATTTAGAAGCATATGTTTTTAAGCTGTCCACAATGCATCCCAAGTGAGTTTTGACTATCAGTTTTATTTGTTAACATCCTCTTAGAATTCTTGGAATCTAATGGTAACTGACTTGTGCTCTGCAAATATAGGCTTCCTGTAATTCAGTCCCTTGCTACTGAAGTGAAGCTGACCACTCAATCTCTTATTTCTCAGCTCCTTCAGAAGCTTCGATCTAATATCCAGGTTGGATTTTTCTGGGACAAGTTTCTCATAGATGAAAGCCAAAGTTACTGTTTCTTGTTTGTGAGCTAATAGAATGTCAAATTTATGCAACCTATTGATTTTTTCTTAGTTTAGAATAGCAAAATCAAAGAAGAAAATGAGGAACAGGAATGATCTGACCTTAATTATATGGGATCAGCAAAATGGCACCTAGGCTTTGTCATTAGACCATTTTCACTTCCACAGTGGATTAGATTTTATGTAGTACTTACATTCTAAATCGTTTTTTCATAAAATTTGTGTGCAATGAGGTCGTATTAATATGATTATTTGATTTAAAAAACTTAAAATACTATTTATCTGATTGTTCGAACTTGAATATGTTTGTTACATGGTCATAGTTGCCTGAATTCCTCCGTATAATTGGATATTTACGTCGAGTTGGGATTTTTACCGAGTCACAGATGCGTCTACAGGTATCTCTTGAATTTCTAGCACGTTTTTGGTTGATACTAGTAGTACTAGTATTGTCTTTAGAATAGAACTGCTTTTGATACCTTTATTTTAGTATTTCAATTCTATATTTATATGTACCTCATCAGTATCAGTGCTTTGGTTCAAACAGTTTTTAAGGTGCAGAGAGGCATGGCTTGCAGGGATTTTGGAAGATCTTGACCAGAAGAATGTTTATGAATATTTAAAGGGAATGGTCAACTGTTACAGGACACACCTATTTGATGTTGTTACTCAATACAGAGCAATATTTAGTGATGACAAGTCTGGAAATGAAGATAATTATGACAATGGGCTTCTCTTTAGCTGGGCTATGCACCAAGTTACTTCTTTCTTGAGTACACTCAAGAACTTGCTCCCTAGGATCAAAGAAGGCGCAACTCTATCAAATATTCTCGATCTCTGCATGGTGAGGTGACAAGTGTATGTCATTAAAATCATCTTGCTTCTGAGTGTTTTCTTTAACAATTATTATTTCCTTCTGTTCTCTGTCAGTATTGTGCTGTAGGTCTGGGTGGGGCCGGATTGGATTTTCGAGGCCTGCTTCCTCCTATCTTTGAAGAGTAAATTTTAATTTCAAATTATTTGCAAGTTTTTCTTATAAATGCTACATCATTAACGTAGCTGATTAGCTTAGTTTCACAGGGCCGTCCTCAACTTATTCTCCAAGAACATGAAGGCAGCAGTTGAAAATTTTCAAGTATGCATCTGACTCAAACTTCATTGTTGATTTGAGACTCCATGGATGTTCAATATTACAATTTTCTTCTGTTGATGCATATATTACCGATCTTGCAAATGTATATTGTTATGTTCAATTTTGTTGAATTGGGTCCTAAGTTGTTTTTCTCCGGATCAGTTGGTTTTGGATTCACACCGTTGGGTTTCATTACCGCCTGTTGGTTTCTCATCCAATGGGTCTAGTGATGAAAGTCAAGATGATGTGACTCCACCTTCTTACTTGATGGAACACCCGCCCATTGCCGTGTTTGTTAATGGTAAACTTTCTAATTATTTGTGCAAAACATTTTTATCACTGTTGAGCCTTTCTCGCCAATTTATTTTTCCCCTTTTGTCTATCAGGCGTATCAGCAGCCATGAATGAACTTAGGCCTTGTGCCCCACTAAGCTTGAAAAATCATCTGGCTCAAGAACTTGTCAAGGGATTGCAAGCCGTTTGTGATTCTCTAATGAGATATAATGCAACTCGGATGCTCCGTGAGAACGAAGCATCACTTTTCCTCTCTCTATGCCGTGCTTTCATTGAGGTGAGCATAAGTAATCATTCCCGAGTACTTAGCTTAGCTTTTTTTGTTTCCATTATTCATTTGTGAATTTGAGGATGTTTATATTTGTAGGTTGCTTTTTCTCATTGTGCAACATCTTTTGGCCGCTGTTATCCGGGTGGAGCAGCTTTGATAAACGAATCCAAGGGTATATACGATGGCCTCGACCGATTATTAGCTGTTTCTCCTGCGAGAGGTCACCCAAAAGTGACTGCAAATGATAAGGAAGGAAAGCTTAATTTGGAAAGTGGACGAGGGGTTTTGGTAGAAAGCAAAGCTGATCCTTCTGAAGGTGAGAAAGATGTAATCTCCACGGGCCCATAAATTATGACGACGTAGAATTCATTTATTCTTCTTTTCTTTTTTTCTTGGGTGGGGCGGTTGTAAATTGTTTGATAATCAAATATGTCTCCTTTGATTTGCTTTTATTTAGCACCGCACTCTTTTACCTCGATGACTAAAATGCAATAAAATTTTATAATTAGGCAACTAAATTGCAAGAATTGCCACTCTTTTCTTAATGCCAGACCTACCCTACTTAAGTATCTCTCTTCTTCCTCCCATCCACTTTTCTGCTTCTTCTTGCTGTTGTTTTATATATATATATATATATATATATATAGAAAAAAGTTAAGATGAGTTTGGGTTTACGTTTGGAATGCTACTTGCAAAGCTGCCCCATGAGTAGTGTAGGCTGTTGAATATAAATCCGATGACCCAGTGGGTTTGGGTTCACGCAGTCGAGTGTGAGCTTAGGCTCACTTTAATTGCCCTCATATATATATATATATATATATATATATATATATATATATATATATATATTAAAATACCCTTTTATCAACTTATTTATATGAAAGTAAATATTGACAACTTTTGAGCGATATGAGTAAGGCTCGTAAATGAAACCCTAAGCCCGACAGCCCAGCCCGAGCCTGAAAAAGTAAAGTTGGACGGGCTATTATCGGGCTCCACTTAAATGGATCGGGCTCGGGCTTTTACCCGGGCTCTTAATAAGTCCTATTTGGATTCAGATTTTAAGTTGCGACTCGTCACCACATTCGTTTTTGGCATACAATAGATTCTCTTCAAAACACTCCGAGTGTTGAGCAATCTGATAAGGTTTGGAGCATTCCTGACGGGAGACCCTCTCTCGCTCCATATGCTTAGAATGCAAGAAAACATCTATGCCAACTGTGTTGTCGACAACTCAGATCTACTCCTCGCCTTAGGTGTCTGGTCCGACGATCGAGTGACAGGAGAGCTGGAGGCTTTCGCTAGATGGACGAAGATTGTCCCTATTGAAATCGACCCTACGGGGGTTGGGATGAACAATCAGCACCACTTCTTGATCTGCACCGACCTCAACATCGCATTGGTGAGAATTAATTTGATGCTGGAAGAGCAGATTGGGTCGACCCAGAAGCTCGATTTCTCTGCATGCATCGAGAAGCTCGATTTCTCTGCATGCATCCAGAAGCGCCATTTCTCTGCATGCATCTTCCTCTCTGCCCCGTCAAACTTGGCACTCTGTTCATACTCGAGCTCCATCTAGCCATGCACAACAGCCCCTCTAGTTGTGGTTCCCTCTGGACTAGCTGATCCGCCCGTGTCTGGGTGATTGCGGTGTTTTTTGGCTACATCACCGGCACGTGATGAAGAATGAGGAGAACTCGCCACTGCATCGGTAATACCTGGAGCAAGGCAGAGCTGTGCTCCCTGGCCACCTTGGCCTCCGTGTTCAAAAATTGCAGCAGCTTCAGTTGTATCCCCGACGTCAGAGCCACCATTTTATAGGCTCTGGTTCACGAACTCTAAGCAAAGGGGAAGACAATGACCTGTTAGTCCATATAACCACATTCGTATTCATATCATATAGAGGGGAAGAGTGCCTTCGACGTTGGGATATACCAGCCTGATGGGAGCCCGAAACCAGTTCACGATTGTTTATTATCAAACGGGCTGTGCATAATTGGGCTTAACGGGCTTGGACGGGCCCAAGCCCAGCCTGATTGTCAGCCCTAGATATGAGGTATAGCTTATAGATACTTCCCCTATGCTATATTAACAGCCATATTTAAAAAAATAGTAATTTTTATTAAATGGTGAAACCCACATCAAAGAGAAGGAAAAATTAATTTACAAAATTCTTTTTTAAGTATTTAACTACTTAAATTGAATAAAACATGGCTATTAATATAGAATTTTTTTTTGCCAAATAGAGCTATTAATTTAGAATGGAGGGAGTACGATTTTTTCAAAATAAGACACTTAGTCAATAACATAGGGAGTAATATCAAGGAAAAAGGTATTCACTAATTTATCATGAGATTCGTGTAGCTCACAAGCTTGTTTCGATTACAGTCGATATGTTTCTATATAGTATCTACATAACATAGACAAACAGATATATGAAACAACTTATACAAGCGGACGCTTAAAAGCTGAGTACATACAACAATTGTCTACTTCTAGATGCTTATGTTATGCTTTCATTAGCCAAAACAGCCCTACCACAGTAATGTATAGCCAAACAAACATCAAGAAGCTAATTGCTATTAATACAGCTAGAAGCCAGTTGGTACAATAGTAGTATTTTATGTTGTCACCCTAATGGTGGGAATTGCAAGTAAAGGATGGTGCAAACGCTTATATAGCTTTATTGTGTCCCTTTGGAGTTAGTTTGTCCATGAGAAGGAGGGCGTTCGTCGGTCTGCACTGAGAAGTTTTGTTTGAGTATCTATCTAGTTTGCCGATGAGAAGATAACAACGGAGGGAGACAGAATTTGAAACATTGTTGCTCTCTCAAGCTTCTTGATGGACACACGGCTCCAAGCCGTGTAAGAGAACGAAGTTCTTCGTCCGGTTGCCGGAGGGACCGGAGATGCTTTGACTTGACCCACCTTATAAGTGTTTTTATACTTCCAATGAATAATATCACATGGCACGGAAGCATATATATATATATATATATATATATATATATATATATATATATATTTAATATGTATGTATTGCAAAAACTGCCTATAACATTGCACACTTTGTATGTTTATATTGTGGAGAAGGTTTGTCATGTTGGGATACTTAGTCAGCTTATTTATGGTTTAGAGTGTTAATATGTCTCTTCCCACTAAGATACTGTTGGAGAGTTTTATGGAGCATTTTTGGGTCATTGACAAACTTTGGAAATACCATACTTGTATAACTATTTTGGTTGTCATTTCAGCAATATGCGAAAAATTTGTTATGCTATAGAGGGGAGGGGACTTAATAAGCTGAAATGTATAAGCTATTTGTATGATGTCTAGCCTTATAATTGACAACCATAAAATACAGTAAAGGTTAATTGAGTTGTTAACTATCATTCTAAGAGCCTCGTCGGTTGGAAGATGGGTTAAAAAAAATGACCTTTGTGTGTACATGGCTAAGATGGAGTATTCTGACATCTAAGTTGCCTAAGTTAGATTTGTGCATCACAAGGTTATGTCCTCTTTTGGCTAGTTTACTTAGGAAATGTCTCGACACGTTTTTATATCCACCTTGAGATATGTTTTTTTCTTGGGCTTGTGTGTTAGACACTTGGTAGAATGACATGAGGCCATGACCTTAACGATGAAGACTGACTTGCTTAGCTATTTAGCCTTATGAGTGCTGCACTGATGGTTGTTTCTTGGGTGCCTCCATAACAGTAAATTGTGCATAGGAGTCATTCATTCATAAGATCAATAGTGTACACATTAGCGCATTTTAGCATCAATGTTACTAACGTTTACATGTGTTGTATGCGTTATCTATCTTAAATATCAAGGGCTCTCATGTGCACTTACGTTAGGCTCATTATTAAAAAAACATTGTTTAAGCTCCCACTAACAATGAGCCTGACATAAGTTGCACATGGGAGATCTTCATCCAAGAGAGACGATGCACACTATCACGACCCTATTCAATGGATAGGCTACCATGCAATACTTGCGAGGCTTTGTGCATAGCAAGTTAACCTTTGTGCACAGCTAAGTATTCTTACTTTGTAAGGTATAGATTACGTTCAAAGAGCTTTGCGAAGCAAGAGCTAAAGGGAATAAGAGTAACATATTGCAAAGAAACAAATAAATATAAATATAAAAATGAATTGCATTCACTATTAATATGTTTACAAAATAATGAGTACAAATTACATGAGCGAGCGACACACACTACCTTCTCGTTATGTAGTATAAAAAATTTCTTATATATTGTTGGAGTGGTTGCCAAAGTGGCTCAAAGAATATAGTTATATTAAAAAATTTACATAAAAAATAGGGAAAATTATTTAAATAATAATTAAAAAAGAAATATTTACCACATTGAACCACTTTGGGAAATATTTCCCAAAGTGGTGTTGTTTTTTGCCACACAGGCGCTAGCCAAGCCGCCGGCGCTTACGTGGTTTTTTTTAAAAATTTTTAGTTGATTTCGTCCTTTAGAAGGACAAAATCAGTTTTAAGTTGATTTCATCCTTCTAAAGGACAAAATCGGTTAAGGGTTTATATTACTTAACCCGATTTCGTCCTTTAGAAGGACACTTGATTTCGTCCTTCCAAAAGACGAAATCATATGAATTTTTTTAAAATTTTTTTTTTTACGAAGCTATGCATAGATCTTTTACAAATCCTACTATGGTTCTTTCCTTGGATTACAATGGAGATGGCCCCAATAAGAAATGTATAAAAGTGAATTGCCCCACAATTACAAAGGATTATTTTTGCTACAAAAAATTATATATATATATATATATACTTATTTTCTATCGTCTATATTAAAATCCAATACCTTCGTCATATTCAAATCCTATACCTTATAACTTGTTGCATATAAAACCTTCGTCATATACTTATTTTCTATCGTCTATATAGTAATGGGTATGTATATAACCTTCATCATATTTCAATCCTATACCTTATAACTTGTTGCATATAAAACCAAGTACCCAAAGTATACATTAACTTTTCTTTATTAAAATCCAACCCATTTTAATGTGAATAAGAAGGTAAGGCCATAAATTATTTACCATATTTGAATAGTATCCATAAATTGACAAGACATGTGTTGTGAGATGGTGACATTAACCTAAAAGAAAAATGAATAATAGTGAAAGAGAAGGTGTACTTGAGTGGAGCAACTCAACAGAACCCGGACAACGACAATATAGACCCTTAGAGTCAGCCATGTAGATGGGTGACCTTTTGTGGTGATTTCGTCATTTTGAACGACAAAATCACCTTACTTAGTCCATTTTCAGCCGCAATGCGGCATAGTGCAGCATTGCACAACATTAGCATTAGCATTGCATAACATTGCACAACATTAGCATATAATATTACATTTAAAGCATACAACATTGTATAGTATTGCATTTAGAACCACGGCCACGGCTTCGCTGCTGGTACCGACTGCGGTTTCCGCATCTATAACTGTAACCCCTTCTACGAGATTTTTTACCCAGATTTCGACCACAGCTTCGGCCCCCCCGAAGGGGGTATTGGCGTCATCGAGATGCTCTTTCGCTGCAACATCATCGCTCTTGTCAGCCCGATGACACTAGCGAGATCATGCAGACGTCTTTCCCGCAGAGCAACAACAACTCTATGCATAGCATCTTAAACTTTTTTTTTAAAAAAAATTCATGTGATTTCGTCGACGAAATCAAGTTATTATAATTTCATCTTTTTAAAAGAGGAAATTTGGGTAAACTTTTTTTTTAAAAAAATTTGGGGTAAACTTTTTTAAAAAAAAAATATGTGATTTCATCTTTTAGAAGAACGAAATCAACTTAAAACTGATTTTATCCTTTTAAAGGATGAAATTAACTAAAAATTTTTTAAAAAAAAGCCACGCAAGCACCAGCGGCTTGGCTGGCGTTTGCGTGACAAAAAGTAACACCAATTTAAGAAATATTTCCCAAAGTGGTTTAATATGGTAAATATTTTTTTTAATTATTATTTAAATAATTTTTTCTAAAAAATATAAATAAAGATATTAAAAAATATTTAAAAAGGTGAATGAGACACGCTTGCGCCTTTGCAAGGGAAGCCTTACCATTTGGATCCGACATGCCCGACTGCGCAACTGGCCACACAGCCCGACCCGACGGGACCCGTTTGCGGAAATCAAATGCGCAGGACGGGATCACCTTTCCCTCTCGACGGCTGCCCCCTTAAACCCTCTCCCCAAGTCCAGTGAGCTGCATTCCATGGCGACCGGTGCGGCGTCGGCGGCCGACCGGACGACGGCGAAGAACCCGGTATTTGTCGACGAATCCCTCTGGTGGGACCCATTCGATGCCCTCCTCACCGAGCTCGAGGGCGCCGCCATCTCCTCCGCTCCCCCACCGCCATCTCTGGTAGAAACGCTAGAATAAGGGCGGTATTCAGAGCTCTCGCTCTTTTGTGATCTCCACATTCACCTCATACATCTTTGAATGTCTGGTTTGCAGGTGAATAAGCTAAAGAGCCATCGCGCCTGGTTGCAGAACTCCATTAACATGTTCAAACCTCCCTGCCAGGCGTCCAAGTCCGCTCTGGAGGCTGGATCGGTCGCCGTCGGGCCGCAACGTCTGGAGGTCAGACCGGACGTGAAAGAAGTGGCTCTGGAATTTAGTGCCAGCGTGGTGAGTAGAAAATAATTGGAACTTGGTGCTTATTAGCATTTCATCTGCAGACTATAGAGTGTTCAGTTCTCTCTCTCTCTCCCCCTTGACATATTATGGAGATAGGTTTTGTTTCTGAGCTTGCACGGAAGGTCATAGCTTGTTCGCTTAAGGTATTCGTAGCTTTAGGGCCAGAAGATGAGAAAGAGGGTTATGGACAGAAGATGAGAAAGAGGGTTTTTAAGTACCTGATATTTGAAGAGAGACCGGATTTTTTGGCTCCTATTTCAAGCATGCACCTATTTACACATGAATTACAAGTTCATGATAAAGTAATGTAAGATATCAGCTCTGTCACAAAGTTTTAGTAAATGGCAAATGGTGGGTCTGCTGGCGGGCTATAGGCTGATTTGGCAATTCGATGAACATTCAGGAAAATTGGCAACTTTATTGAATATTTGATTTGATTCGTGTCTGAGATAACAAAATCATAAACTTCACCTGATCAACAGTGGCGTGGTGCTTTTCTGCCATTTGGTGGGGTCCGTAATTCCGCCTCCCCTGGCTCCCTGCCACCCTTCCTCCTGGTGTTTGCGTCCTGCTAGCACTGATTGAGCATTGGTGGACCAGCATGGGAGAGTGGTGATGACATGTGAGGCAGCTGCCTCGAGTTCCACGGCTCCACCCGGACCTGGTGAGTCTACACCACTGGAGAAGGAGCAGGAAGCCTTAGCTCCGCTTGGATGCAGACTGGCTTAGAGGCGAGCAAACACCTTACTCATTATGGAGCTAGCCACTGGTTTAGTGGGAGCTTAAACAAGAATGAATTCTTACAAATTAATAATGAGAGCTTTCTTCAATTTCTTACATAGGCCTTTAAACTATAATTTTTCTTTATTCTATTATGAAACTTTCATTTTATATGCATTATAACTACCATGTCTTTTGTTTTAGCCCATTTTTTTTTTCTTTATTTTATCTGAATGAATTGACCCTTACCGAAGCAAACCTAAAATCCAACTTTATCAGAGAGGATATCTGTTGATTTTTAATATCTAATTTTTTTCTGATGCGAATAATAATTTTAGCTATTTCTTTGATTATCACAGTATTTCCATTTCATACATCTGTTAGTACTATCTGAGCATTTGAACTCACTGGTTTGTATTTTTGTCCATCATATTTTATGAGATGTGTTTAGTTTTGTTATTAACTTTGTTGTTTCATATTTTGTTTTTACGATAATTTGTTTTGATATATTTGGTTAATTCTGTTGATTAATCAGCTCTTGGACGAGGTGCAATCCTATATTCTTGTGAGTAGGTACATGGAACGGAACAATATGCATTTAGAGCTTAAAGTTCAGAAGTTTATTCATCTTGTAAGTTGTTACTGCTTCAATAATCACGGGTTAGTTGTTGATGTAAAATGATTATGCTGGTTGATGTAGACTCACCTAGTTTTCCTAGTCTGGTCGACCAGGAATTTGATGACTTAGCCTGGTCAATTTTGGGGATTTGCCTGGTTGGTGTTAATTTTTGTAGATTCATCCATTTCAAACCTTGGTCTACCATGAATCACCGAATCGTCTTCATGGCACTTGAATTCTTTTCTTTTCAGGACATGAAGCTCATTCACGACATGAACAAGTCCAAAATAATGGGAAGCAACTAAGAACTGCCAAACAATGCCATAACAATTGGATAACCACAAACGTTAATAGTTGCATGTAATTCTAACTCTTAAGCAAAGAGTTATACTTGCTAAGATGTTTGAATTTCCTCACTTCATAGTTCATACTTTATAAGCATAGAAAATAGAGATCTCAGGAATTTAATCCACATTCATATATAGGTCAGTCCTATAGCTAATAGTTAACATATAAGATGACTAAGCTAACATATCTGTTAGATTTAGAACTGATTGAGTTAAAACTAAGGTTAGGGGAAAAAGTCCAGAAAAAGCTGTAAATTATATACTCATTCCTACCTTATTACTCTATAACCATGCTTGTAGAGTACTACAAAGAAGAGATCTTGCTTCTCTTAGGCATTTTGAACTAATCTATTGTGGACCATAGTTTTCAATCTAAGGTCTTGGCCTCCTCTTGGTGACCCAAAGAGATGAGATTTTGAAGAGATTAGGGAAAATGACCTCAGTGATAAAAAGGATTTTCACATGTATATTGATAATCTGAGTGAGATTTTATTTTGTGCACATCAAGGTTTGTAATCTTGGATCTTGGTCTCGTCTCTGTCAACCAAAGAGAAGAGTTCTTGGAGCGTACTCAGAGAGATAATGTGAAATGTTTTTGCCATCTCAGTCATTTCAAGAAAGGGCTTTTTCATATAATTTTATCAACCTAAGTACATATCTACATATACAAACATTAACATTATACATTAAGTAAAAAGTTTGAGAAGATGCACCTAATAAAGCATAGATGTTGAAAAAATACATCAATAGCAGCTAGGCTGACGTGGGGTGATATGAGTGACCATACATAGATTCTTGGTGGGCGCAATATTTTAAGGGACTGAAATGTTGCTCCAACGTGAGAGGGGAGTGGGCAATAAGTAATGGCTCCAACTTTGATGCTCCAATGTAATAATTCAAGGGGACTAATTGGCTACAATTTTTTATGGGGAACAATTGAGTGGGAATCATTGCCTTTTATTTTACACTTTTGGAAGGAAGAGATTGAAGAGAAATGGCGAGTCTAGGCACAAGAAATTTACGAGATCAGTGAGAAATTACCGAGATCTCCTGAGACCATATAAAAAGGCAAAATAGCCTAGTTACATAATCTCTTGCCTCAGTATCTCTACCAAGATCAAGATCTCGCAAGATTGAGAACCTTGGTGTACATGTATTTTGTAGATCAACTGTCAACATCACAATGATTGCTGACAGTTCAAAAATTAAGTTAAGGTGAAAGAGCTGCCGGCAGTGTTGGCTGTTCAGAAAATAAAGAAAGAAGAAACAACTCTGGCAGTTTAGAAAATAAGATGGAAACGGTGAAAGAACTTCCGGCAATTCAAATAAACTGCCGGCAGCAATCTTGCTAGAAATGAAGAAGAATAGATGGAGGAGGAGGAAACTGACAATTCTTGTTGGAAATTTACTTCTTCCAGCTAGATGCTTTTGCGGACTGCTAAAGTGATCATTGGAATGCCAAAATGCTAGAAGGGGGTGTTGGGAAATCATTGCTGATCTTGGCAGTTCTGAAAGTGGAAAGGGAAAGGGGGAAGGAGGGCTGTCTAGGTCTAGCAAATCTCGCTGAGATCTTGAGAATCTCAGCAAGATCTTGTTGAGAGGGGGGAAATGTGTCTTCTCCCATCTCAAATGTCAGTGATGTCACGAAGACTGAGATCTCATGAGGTTCCACCATGATTACAAGCCATGTTGTAGACAATGAAAATGTAGAAATCTTCTTCATGCATAAATTGGTGATGGAGAATCTAATACCAATGCTTTGTGCGCAAGGACTTGGATGGCAATCACAATGAATGTTGGCAAGAGAAAGAGGGATGGAATTTCTGTTAAAGGACTGGCAGTTGGTGAGGCCAAGGTTAGCAATCTCCGTCTCGGCCGCCATTTTGGCGTGCCAAAAATCTGAGGCCTTGCCAAGATCACAGAGATCAGAAAATATTTTTTTTTGAATGATTGCAAACCTTATATAAGGCTGCTGATGCTTGGGAGACGTGATCAGAGATGGGTGGAAGATCACTTGTGATGGAGAAGTCCTGGAAGATCATCTGAAGAAACTGCCACTTCCACTGGGGGTAGATTAGTTAAGAGTCATAGAAATGGTGGAAAGACTGTATAGCTCAAAGGTGAAAAGGGAATGGTTTTACAAAATTCAAGAATTCTACTTCTATAATTTTTAACTTCTTCTTAAACAACCCCTCTGACTCACCTATTACTCAGTGCGACCAGATGTCTCTTGCCAGGCTAGTGGTTGACTCACTGAATCAGCACAGTACCAACCAAAACTTGTTTAAAACGAGTCTAGCTTTACATGCTGACTAGGTTTATGACCTTTCCTGGTTGACTCGGCAAGCCACTGGGAACTTGCCCTGATTGGAAAATTATGCTTATGAGTACAGTACAATGCTTAGAACCAGCATGATCAATTTTATAGTTTCATTTTGATGTTGTTATTATTTGGAAGTTGACTTTTATTATTTCATATTTTGTTTGTAAAAGATTATGCTTCAGTATTACCTTGAGCGACAGTGCTTGCTGAAGTGCATCAGACAGATTGTTATTCATTCTTGTAAGTGATAGATCTGATTAAATATTTTACTTTTTATTTATGATAAATTATGCCGTTTATTAAGGATAACTTCATACTCCTTAGTAAGATAATTTTTTTTCAAATTGTCTATTTGATGTACTTGCTTACTGTAAATGTGTACAATGTGTATATACTTGCTGATTGCAAACTAATAAACATGTATATGTTTTTTTCCTTGATAAATGTTTCATTCTGTTTGCTGAAGTACCTTGTGACTATTTACATATGTCCAAAGTATGTAGTTGCTGATTATAAACCTATTTTCTCTTCCCCTCTCTCTCTCTCTCTTATATGTAAATATATACAGATACACATACATGCAAGCACACACACATATTTCACCTTCAAGAGCTTACCGGAAAAACTGTTGATTTAGAATTTGCAACCTATTAGTAATATATTGGTTGAGTTGTTGTTTGTCCTCATTTGTTTTATGAATGTTGTGGTTTTGTGGAACTGAAATTATCACTCTTGGATTGGTGTAATAACAAATTGTGGCAAGCTCGGCTTGGGTTTGGGATAAAAGCATGGATTGCCATCTGAGTTTTGGTCTTATACTCGGTCAGCCAAAAATAAGTGTATCTGCAAGATCGGTAAAGTGATCTTGCTGATGAGGAAATACTAATTTCACATGCAAAATTAAGGTCTATGCATATTTAACACCTATAAACGTTAATATTGCCATGGAACAATTGCCACTTATGTGAAGCTGTTAGTTTTGTTAAAAAAATGCTAAATCAGTGCGGAAAATAGTGATTGATTGTCAAGAAGAAGAATGAAGTTCATGATAATCTCTTTTATAAATGATAATATAAAGAAGTGCATGAACACGGATTATATCACCCCTTTTATCCCACATAGATTAATAAGAAGGGTGGTGGGGTTGTTTATAGTCTTTATCATCATGAGGGATTTGAGAGTGTAATGAGAGAGGCACATTATTTTGCCATGTCATCCTTTGTTGATGCATGTATATGTAATCCCATACGAATTTGTCATACTCTAGGTGGTACACTTGAAGCAGTATTTCTGTATGAGGGTATGTCACTGCCATGGTGATGTAAACCCTAAGGTTTACCGGATTAATTGGAGCTGTGAAAGGTGGATGAATGGAGGAGGAATCCCTGCTGGTATGAAAACTAGTAGGAACGAAGGAAAGGGGGGAAGTTCTGGGTCGATAGAGAGGAGGAGAGAGAGTTAGGGCATAATTCTATTCATAATCCTCCATTAGGGCGGAAAACCCTTACATAATACTCCCTTAATGGGCTGGGCCTTATTAACTAACACTAATTAAGGCTTTATTATCCACTCTACTGCCTAATATTCAGAAACCTACTTAATAAAGCATGCATCCTACGGTCCATAACACATGGCTGTTATCGGTCCTATCACTGGCTACCCATACATTGATACATATAACGTAGCCACTTCAAGCCGTATGACAACCAACTACATATGCATCAGATCCATATGGTTAATAGCTAGAATGTGTCAACAACTCCATAGTCATTTCTATAGCTATAAGATGAATCCCCAGATTCTTGAGCTCCTCCAGAACACTAGCTAGATGAGACATCCATCGAATCAAAATGTTGGGATAGATCATGTTCTTATGTAATATAAATTCTTTAAAATCCCAAAACAAGGTGCCCGCCACAATATGTTCAACTGTTGATGTTATGGTCCGGTGTTATGGTCCTTAATAAGATGTTAGTAGGAATTGCAGTTAGGAAAGTGTCGTGGGATTAGTGATTAGTTGTAATCAGTTATTTTATCTATGTAGCAAGATAGTTTTGTTATGTACTCCAGTAGGTCAGCAAAGCCTATTTAGGCATAGGATTCTGTAATTAGTGATTAATTAAGTATTATTTTGCCCTAATCTCCCTTTTCTTTCTCCCCGACTCCTCTCTTCTCTTCCCCGACTCTCTTCTTCTTCTCCTACGTCCTCTTCCAATCTGTCTTCCCTTCTCAATTCCGCTAAGTTCGTAACAGTTGAGCGATTGCATTTTGCAATTGGACTATGGACTTCTCTTCCCGATGCTTGTGAAAGAGTTTCATTGTCTAACCGTCACACTCAGCCAGCTCTTTAATGCTACAAAGGTGGTCTTGAAACTTGTTGCTCTGGGACTAGCTGTATTACTACCAGAATCTTGTCTTACCATACACTGTGAAATCGATGATGGATATTTTTGTCGACATTGTCTGTCAATTTCTCACAATTAAACACCCCTAATGGTCTTACAAGGATGACAAACCTCCCTCTAGATATTGTTTGGTACTCTCAACTTTATGGTCTAATGTATTCCTAATATGTCCTAATTTTCTTGAAATATATATCACCAGGAACCTGGTCATGAATATGGTTAAAGATAAAAAATAGATACCATTTGGCCAAAAGTTCCTCTCATGTTCTTTCAAAGCATGGAGGGGATGCACTTTGGTGAGAGTCATTTGATCTCTATAGCCTCCCAACACCAGGAGTAGGCTTTGATACCCTCTCACTATGAAATAAATAGCCAGTTACAGTTCTTTTAGGCTTTACCTTCCCTGCCTCTTGCACAACTATTAGAAGCACCACTCCTCTTTATTACTTGCGAAATTGCCATGCTGCTTCAGCAACATTCTCTACAACACAATGGATATTCTAAAGGCTTATTATCATCAAAACTATTGGCTCAACCTTATTTACTTTCATGCCTATTCTTTTGGCTTTGTCTTGTTTGGCTTCATCCTTTATTTCTTTTACTTCATCCTTTGCAATTTTGAGTATTCTTCGGACCACAAATCAAGTTATCCTTCAATCCTGTTAGACTTCCTGTCTTCATAAATTTTGAGTAATAGTTTCATATCCAGCTTTCCTAGCATTCTTTCATGCTCTTTACCTTATCACTTGTGGACATATCAACACTCTGAATACCAAGTAAGTCTAAGTTTTCAAGAATATAGATGTATAAACAAGAAGCTCCCTCCGAGACTGCATTCATTGAATGACAGCCAAAGAGGGAAAAAAAAGAAACTGAGGAGGAAGAAGAAGTAGAACGAGGAGGAAGAAAAAGATAAACCGAGGAAGAAAGGTGAAGGAGAAGAAAAAACTGAGATAGAGAATTCCAGAGGAAATATTCCTGCTGTCTGGTTGAGATTGCGATCTCTTTGAGATCCTGTTGAGGCAGGAGAGTTTTATAATGTGGACAACTCTATCTGGGGAAGATTTTTTGAGACTTCTACGAGACCATGGAAAATTTCTCTGAAAATCTTGTTGAGATGGCATTACATGGATAGGATGACCTAGCTACACCAAATAATTAAGCCAAAGTCGAATCACTCTTTATTTTGAAGCAGCTGTGCTTAACCCACTGCAGGCTTATTTTATTAAAATTCCTTTCTATC
The DNA here is from genome assembly GCA_035235625.1 of Saururus chinensis. Classification (NCBI taxonomy): domain Eukaryota; kingdom Viridiplantae; phylum Streptophyta; class Magnoliopsida; order Piperales; family Saururaceae; genus Saururus; species Saururus chinensis. The sequence continues at coordinate 5,088,842 of CP141150.1, forward strand.
CTGCATGTAGTACGCTTAATAGTGTTGATATTTTGGCTACCTTCTCATTTTCATGAAAAAGGTAATATTTGCTTAAGGAATGCAATCTGGGTCCAATGACTCCAATTTAGACAACCACGGTATAGAATATAATGGACAGTGATATGATTTTTATCCCTAGTTCCTCAGACATACATGTAACTTGATCCTTTTTTTTATAGAGAAATAAAAGAATTAGAATATTTTATAGAAATAAATATACCTGAGAAATGAACATAGTGTCCATTGCAAGGGTATATGTCATGTTATTCATTTATTTATAGTTTTAGACCATATGCTAATTTTTGGGAAAATAGTAGACAGTTAAATACAGCTCCAAGATTCTGATAATTGTCAAATTTTGTTCCTTTTTGTTAAATGATTAGTAAAATTAGCATTTCTTTGTTGTAGTACATGTCGCAAGTCAACGTGATTCAAGTGATGCCATTCTAGAGGTGGCACTGCAGCTTTTTTCTGATGGACTGGAGAAAGCATTCTTATGTGTTCTGGAGGATCTTTTTTCTTGCAAGCATTTAGGATACATGGTATGTTTGAAGAGTAATTGTTTCACATTTATCATATGATACATGTTCTGCTTTTAAAAAATAAAAATGCTTTCATTGACTGCCACTTCCTTTCTTTCTCTTAATCGCACCTACTTGCTAGCCCACATACGGGCAGGCTTTAAATTTGGCTGCTTAGTTTGGGTAGAAGCTTAAAGTTCCCTGTTCAGATATAATTTTTTAGGAAATTCTTTTGAGTTTTGACACATAATATGGCTCATCTATAGTGTACATAATATTAGGATAAGCTCAAGTTCTGAAGATGTGTTTTAGCTGATTTGCAGCACAGATGTCGCTATATCATGACCCATTTTTATGAGTATACATAGAAATGTTATTTATCGTATCTAAGATGTTTCATAAGTAATGTGATGTATTTACTAACTTTTTTCTATGTTATGCACTTCCTTTTCTGGCCTAATATTGCGCCAGACCTCTATTTCATTTTCTATTCATGCACTAAGGTCTTCATCTTCAATCAGTTATCCAGTAAGCTGTTCTCAACAAACCTGATTGTTTTCTTAATTCTATGCCAGTTTTGGACTTCCATTGTTTGTTAGGTAAATTCTACCAGAGAAGTAACTGGGCAGTTTTCTAAATTCCGCCCTGGAAGCAGTTAAATGTGCACCAAAAAGCAGTCATGAATTCAAGTTTACTTAATTGATCATGTTTGAATCCAAGTAGGTGACATGGATTGAACTTCTTATCATAAATATGCCTGTCAAAGACAAAACAATACTATTATCATTGGTTATGTAAGATGTCAACTTTGCTTAAATGAAAACCAAATTGGGAACCATTGGTTTGAATCTGTGCTTAGTGAAAGTTGACTATCAATTGGAGGCTGAGAAGAGGGTGAGATAGAAAGTTCGATGACCTTATTTCTTTATCTTTTGTTTTTGTCATGGGTTTGGTGTGCAGGAAGTAGATCTTGCTACATTGTGGGTGGAGCAGTCCTTACTTGAGGCAAATTTGGTCATGGACAGTCTGTTCCTTGCTTATTATGAGACTTTCTGTACTTGCAAAAAGGAGCAATGGATAAACTTATGCTCCCTTTTTAAAGTAAATTTCTTCTCTGTGTCCAAGTACGTCTTCAACTGATGCTAAGATTTAAAAGTGAGAATTCCTGATTTTGCTAATATCTAATTTCAGGGAATTTTATCTAACTCATTAAGCATTGGAAAGGTGGCAGTATCGGTTGTGGCACATGATTTATTATATCAGGCAAAGGTCCAGTTACTTCTTATTCTTATTGAAACACTGGATCTTGATAGTCTTCTTCATATGGTTCATGATGGGGTGCCTTTCAGGTCTTTACTAAATTTTCTTTACAGTTATTCAGTAATGATGGGCTGTTTTTTCTTTATAATTATGAGATATCATTGGATATTTCTTGCATGTTTATGCTACTAATCACTTGTATTATTGCTTATTAGGCAGGATGAATACGTGTTCTCTGTTGTGGATATTCAAGAGATTGATGCTGAAGTTTCCAGTTTCAATACTTTGGAGACACCTGATGTCAGCCTGTTATTTCTTGCTTGGGCAGTACTCCTTTGCTTACTTTCATCACTTCCAGACAAGCATGATAATAACCTTCTCATGGTACGCAAATTTATTTAAATTTGTTGCTTGCATTACGTTGTTCTGCAACTTGACATAGTTATTCTCCAAATGTGGTGTTGGCTTTTCAGGAGATTGATCATTTAGGCTATGTTCGTCAAGCTTTTCAGACTGCACCATTAAGATATTTACTTGAAATTCTTGACAGTAATGTGCTGAGTGATTCAGATGTAAGTCATTCCTACTTCAGTTCTTCAGTACTGATTTTTTATAATAGTCTCACTTTGTTCGAATAGTTTACCTGTCATTTTATTACTAATTAGGTCAGATTGAGGGATTTTTGTCATGGTTCTTGGCTGACTGTGCTTTTAGATCTGACTATGGAAGCAGCCTTTGCCTGCTTGATATTTTTTTCTTTTTCTTTTTTGATAAAACAGCTCAAAAGCCAAAATGAATATTATTGAAGTACAAGAAAGAAAATCAGTTTGGGGACATAAAGAACCATACCCCTGGATCTTGCAAAAGGCAATATCCTAGAGACTAGAAAAACTTGTAGTAAATGTACAAATACAGAAAAGAAAACTATAAAAGAGAACGAGGAGTAACAACCAAAGCTAGAACAGACAAAAGAATCAGACTTCATTGAATTTGGAGATTCCATAGTCCACATCTATCAGAGTTGCAAATACCAATGTACCGTTGGAAGTTTCTATTGTTTGGAAGTTGTATAATTGAGACATGCAAAATTGGCCAACCAATCAGCAACAACATTATTTTCTCTGAAAATCTGGTAAACAATAATGTGATGCTACCCTCTATGTGCAAAAAGTTCCTCCAATTCATTATGAATATGGAATGATATTTTATACTTTCCATGAATCATTTCAATTAAGAATCAACTTCAACAATAAGAGAATATTTCAAGGCAATAGCGTAGAAAATTCCTTGCACAAAAGCGTTAGTGACTGTTCACTTATTAGATTAAGATCCTAATAGTGGTCAGAGTCAAACCTAGAAAATCCCTAAATGTGATATAATAATACCTCCTCCTGAAAGTCCAGGATTTCCTTTGTGAGCACGATCAACATTTAGGAACAATTTTTCAGTCAAGCAGTTGATATTTCAGATCGATGGCGCACATGTTAGTGTAATTGATATACTTATGCTAACGTGCGCTAGCATGCGCGCCCTTGATCTCATGGATAAACAGCTCCCATGCGTACCTTATGCTGGGCTCATTATCAGAGGGGAGCATGAAAAATGCTTCCCAACATTTAGTTTCCAAAAATTAATAGGCAGATGACAACATCTTATTCTGAGGATTTTTGGCTGATTAAAGGACATATTTTTCAAATTTCACTTTGGCAGCGATTTCAGTTTCATCCAGATAGAAATATCTCATTGGCTTAGCTTGAGAAGCCATAATTCTTCGATCACAAAATTAATTGGTATGACAAAGTTTTGTTCTCAACTTTCCAGTGCATCTACTTTTCCAAAGAAACCAAATTAAAATGTGGGGAGTACAATGAATTAAGAAATTTATGCTAGTTTTCCTCTTAGAAACAACTGAGAAAGACTGGAATTTTGAGTAGACTCGATTCAGGCAAAAAAAGGAATATAATAAAGATCACGGAAAATTTCCAAACCCTGCTTAGCAAGATCACCTTTATGTAGAACTAGGGGGTGGCAACGCCCCGGCCCAGTAAGGCCCACTGTAGGAGTGGGCCTGCTCGCCAGGCTCGCTCCTCTGCCCATTTAAAAAAAATTTGCTTGGTTGTGGGTAGGCAGTTGAGACTGGCCGCAGTAAGCTAGTGGGGCGGGACTACGGGGTCGGGGTGGTCATGGCCCGACTGGGTGGGCTGGCTGGCCTGGGCCCTAGAAACATAGGCCCGCTTCAGCGGTCTGCACTTTTGCCAACTCTATGCAGAACATGCTTTATAATTTCACATTTTTTGGAGGAGCAATGTTGTATCTCTCACTAGAGACACAAGGTGAGTAGAAGAGAGGAGAGATTAGGAGAAGGAAGAAAGCTAGTTTTACTATTCTATTCAATTGAAATCACAGTCCACATGTCACTGTAGCGATGGCAGGAAGCCCTTTTATAGTTTTACACATACCCAATTATAGCTCATATTCAAACTAGGAAACTAACATAAAGTAGTGCATAAACTAAACTATGAAAGCTAATTGAATTAAGCTTTAACCAATTTAGGAATCCTTAGACTTCTTAAAATAGAATAATCCTTATGACCCAACAAAATGACTCTAACAGCAGCAGAGATCAAACTATGAGTCGGACCCTTCGTTGATCTCTGCTGCTGTAAGAGTAATCTTGCTGGGTCTTCCTCAGCTACCACTATTGTCATGCGTGCAATGGATGAGTGGGGCTGAAAGAGGTTTCAGCCAGATGATGCTTTCTTCCGTGCCTGGCCTGCTCACCACTAAGGCGAACATCAGCCTACTCCTTGCAACTTCAGTCTACATGAGATTTATATACAAATGTCCAACAAAACACCCTCTTACGCAAGCAGCTGTTGGAGCCGAGTCCCAAACTCTTCCCCTTTGTCCAAATGCTTGCTGCATGCTTGGCTGGCCATTGCCTGCCTTGTATGCTGCTGGATATCACCGAGTGCGTCCTTCTTTCTGGCTGGGACTGAAATGCTTCACTCCAGCAACCATAGACTTCTTCACCCGCACAAGATATGAGACACCACGCTGAGAGCCTTTCACCTTTGCTGGTTGTGGCCGACCCCGGGTTTTATCAGCAGTGTGCCTCCTCTTTCCTGCGCCTCACTGATGTGCTGCACTAGCTGCCTTCAATCAACCTTCAGCCTTGCCAATCTAGTCCAGCCTTCCAGACCTTGTGAATTCTTCGAACCAGCTTTCCAGCCAATTGAACCCTTTTTTGAATCAACCTTTACCTTTGCTGCGCTATGAGGCTTTTATAGAGGAGGGAGGAGCAGTTTGGGCAGAGCCCACACTCTCCCTCTCTTCCCCTTTCGTGGTCAGCAGTTAGCTGCTCACTTATGACACGCCCAACATGCCCCTTAACGTCTCCTTCAGTTTACCCATGTTCCCATGACCTGTCTATGCATGATTCCACCTCTCCTAACTGCTGTGAACTGCTCTTTGGTGACAACCACTGGTAACTGCTACTTCAAGCCATTCCATGTCTGATCATGTTAGCAGCCCATGACCCTTGCTTGTTGCTGCGGGTCACAGTGCTTGTCCGGTACATCCTTAATCCGCCCTTGGGTCCAACCCATGGAACCACATATGACCATGTCATTGGAAACACTTAGGATCATATGTCCCCTACCCTTAGCATTGGGTGCAGCCAATACTAAACGCCTCCGTTAACGGTCGGGACCGTGCTTCGGGCACATATCTTGCAAGGATGCGTGTTGGCTGCGGAGGTTGCCTCCGTGCAGCTATCATCAGTTGTGCATCTGTCGTCTGCACCGCTCTGCCTTGGAACTGCGTACACGCTGCACCTAGTGTGTCGCTTTGCCTATGTACATGGTCAAGGCGCCTGCAACTCGGCTAATGCTCCGTTGCGCAATCCGGGTAACATATGTGCTTGGTGCCGTTGCTTGTGCTTCCGCGAAAGCGCGTCCATTCGCCTCCTTGTTTTTGCCTAGTGCCGACAGTTGCAACATGCGTCATTGCCTTCCCTGTCTAAAGGCCGTGTACATGTGTGGATGGCCCCCCATCATGCCATCCGGATAGTAACCAGGGAGGAGTTGGCTACGGGAGGTCAAGCTTTTCAATCGGGGCACCTGGGAAGTACAAGGCTTTCACTTAGCCGTGGTGTGATGGGAGGAGGTGGCTACGGGAGGTCAAGCTCTTCAATCGGGGCACTTGGGAAGTATAAGGTTTTCACTTAGCTGTGGTGTGAAGAGTTGGCTACAGGAGGTGAAGCTTTTTAATCGGGGCACCTAGGAAGTATAAAGTTTTCACTTAGCTGTGGTGTGATGGGAGGAGTTGGCTACGAGAGGTTAAGCTTTTTAATCGGGGCACCTAGGAAGTACTGTATTCAATGAGGCCGTCGACAGTTTTAGCTGGAGAGGGTTTGTAACACCCGTGGTTTGTGATATATACGGGAGGAGCTCATGCGTGGACGACAAAAGCAGCCTAGCGCACATGCAAGAGGAATGGAGGGCGCGTGGAGGGCATGTTAAGGGTGTGGCCATGTCTTCTCTTTGTCATTGGTACATGGGCGATGTGCCAAGGTTGGCGGTTGCATAACTGGCCAACACGATCCCCACTAAGACCTGAGTGCATCATGACGAAGAACATGGGAGTAGTGGCTGACGGTCGCTGCCCATTTTTGGGCATAAGCGCAAGATAGTTACATGCAGTTACGTATGAACTAGTGGGCTAAGTCATGGGGGTCATGTTGTAACTGCTTGGCTGTGGCCAAAGGTTGTAAAAGGGTTGGGAATCATTGTAATCTTAACCGAGGGACGAGAAGAGATCAAGTGGGTTTGGGTTAAAGCCTATTCAAATCAAAACTAGAAATGTCCTAAATCAGTGGATTTCTTCAAAATCCAATGGAGGCAATGCTTATGGAAGGGCCATAACATTCAACCACTCTCCGCTTATGCCTTGCCCTCAGGGGGACCAATTTCGAAGTTGAGCATAGAATTCATCCTTAACCACCCATGTAGCATCCTTAGGTGGTTGGTATAACCGAAAAATCAAAATCTTCTGTACAACACGTCTTCCATGCTGAACATGACATTGTTGTAGTATAGCATGCAAAATAGGGCGTGAGTGATCTGGTTGCAAAGCTTGAGGAAGGGCAGGAGAAACGACCAAGGGATCATCAACATATTTTCGGAGCCTTTGAATGATAATGGGACTCTGGAGGTAACTGTAGATGATACACAACATCACCAATTCGCTCGATGATAGGATGGGGCCTGTGTAAGCGATGAGAAAGCTTCACACTACCTGGACGATATACAGATGTTTGGCAGTATGGTTGATGGCGAAGATAAACCAAATCTCAAACTTGAAACTCTCAATCTTGGTTGTGATGATCATAAACCTGTTTCTACAATTCTAGGCAACCACCAAATGCTGGCAAAGCTGGCGGAGGACCTCATCTCTAGTAAGTATTGTATTGTCCACTTCACTAACAGGAGACTACAAGTGAACATAGCACAACATGATGGGAGGAGGTTGGCAATAGACAACTTGGAATGGAGTAAAACCAGTAGCAGTGCAATAAGTTGTATTATAAGGCGGCCACTCCACCCAATGCAAAAAGGATAACCAAGTCTTGGGCCAATCGCATGCGAAACACTGAATGTACTGCTCCAAACATTTGTTAACTACCTGTGTAGTCTGGGGATGATAAGCTGAACTTATATACAAGCTAGTCCTTTGCAATTTAAAAAGATGCCAAAACTTCAATAAGAAGACCTTCTCTTGATGACAAATGATTGTGCTTGGCATCCCATGTAGGCATGGAATATCATGGACAAATGCTTCAGCAACAGACCAAGCGGTATGAGGATGAGAAATAGCACAAAAGTGGGCATATTTAGATAGCTGATCAACAACCACAGGAACAACCGACTTCCCCTTCACTGCTGGTAAAGCCTTGACAAAGTCCATCGAAATATCATCCCATATTTGCTCAGGAATAGGGAAGGGCTGAAGTTAACCAGATGGCATAATGGTGTTTGCCTTAGGGAAGGGCTGAAGTTAACCATATGGCATAATGGTGTTTGCCTTGGTACGCTGACAATTCTCTCTTTTAACTTATTAAGTAATTATGAATCGAAGCTATGAAATCCAATGGAGGCAATGCTTATGGGAGGGCCATAACAAACAACAAACACAAACTGAGGCTGGGTGAACTCCATAGAGCTTGATATTTTTCTCGATAGAAATTCAACCAAATGAAGCTAATATATTGAATGCTGAGATCTTTAAGGGTTCCTGCTTAATTTTAGTTAGACAGAAATTGAATTATAGGTTTAATTTATCTGGCAGCAGCTTAATTAGGCTGTATACTTGGGTCTGGTTGATCAGCGGTGTCCTGAATTTGATTTGCATATCATGATAAAGCCTTTTAAATGTCATTGAAACGGTTGTCAAACAGTGTTTGATTCCTTTTATTCTGATCTTAATTGGCTTGGTAAATTGGAATTTTTTTCTATTAGTTTCCAGTCTTTTGAGCTTCCAATTGAAGGGATCTTATTAACTCATTATCTAAATGAGGAAATTGGAATTATAAGTTCAGAAAGAGTCTATTGCTAGTTGAACATGATTAGCTCGCTTCGAGCAACTGCTTGTAAATTGAGTAATTCTAATAGTCAAATCAATGTCAAGGTTTTGCTTGAGAGTACATTACACACAAATTTTTATTGTTGCATTCTCACTTGGAATAATGTGCATGGTGTTCTTATTCGATGACTGATGAAAGAAGCTATAAAAAGAAGTTCTGAAAGAATTTAACTTTAATATGTTAATACTTGGTACTTCCTCACACATTATTCAATGTTATATCCAGTGCTCTCATTTGGGCTACAGAAGTGTGATGAAAACGCTAATCTCTGCATTCATTGCCTCGTACGAAATGAATCAGGTATTGATGTTCTATCATTGTTACTGAGAGTGGAGAAAGAAATAATAATTTCAATGCTTGCATAACCATCTTTTATTGCAGCTAGAGGACAACACTTTTCATCAGATAGTTGATGTACTTTGCAAAATCTACCGTGGAGAGGTTTGATTGTTTAGTTAATTTACTTCTAATGTTCCCATTTTCATTCATTCTTTAGTTCTAGGTCATCTGGATATGATGACTTTCTCATATAATGCAATGTTTTAAAGCCCAGATTGATCATGCTGGTCCAACTGGTCCTGGCCTCTTCTTTCAGTCGGATTGGCTGGGTTGGCAAATTGAGTAATAAAAATGGCCTCTTTGTTGGTCTCTTCATAGAATATGATTGTTAATGTTCTTTTGGCAACTATTGATGTGAAAGCCAAAATTGAGTAGTAAGACAGTGACTGATATGTTGCAGGAGTCACTTTGTGTGCAATTTTGGGACAGGGATAGCTTTGTTGATGGTCCTATTCGATCTTTTCTTTGTTCCTTGGAGAATGAATTTCCATTTCGGACTGTGGAACTGGTATGCTTATTGTCAGCTCTTTGTGAAGGTGCATGGCCTGCAGAATGTGTGTAAGTACATTTTCTGCTATACAACTCTTTTTGTTTAATTGCTTAATGTCCCTTTTACCTACTACTATACATGTACTAGTTTGGTTGAAAATTTTATTTACTAAAAACAATGGAGACAATTATGAAGTGTCTACCACAGAATTTATGGTTTGGGATCATGGAGAATTCCTGTATTTCCTTTCTTTTTCTAAGGCCATTATAGTTACTAATCCCATGCTTTAAACTCCTTTACTTATACTTGTCATGATGGTTGAAATTGGGCTCAACAACTGTTAGAAATTTTGAAGCACCTATTGAGTACTTACAGTTAATGGTAATGTTGAATGAGAAAGAGTGCGGGAAAAGATAAGATATTTTTGTTGTACCTGTCGTGCTTCTGTATGGAAAAAGTAAAGCATGTTCATGATAAAAGAATAATGCTGCACTGACATTACTTAATCCACTGTATGGACCTACTGACTTCTGCCTGATTGTTGGTAGGTTGTTTCAAAAACACGGTCTTGATCATTTTGATGCCCACCTGTAGTTTATCCCGTATTAACAACCCCTACGCTTAGCAATTTTCATGTTAAAATTATACTCCTCCCAACCCATATTAATAGCTGCATTTGATTTTTCAAAATTAAATAATTTTAGTTCATTTTGAAAAACCAACTGGAGCTATTAATATAGGACAGAGGGAGTATAAAATTTGTAAAGAGAAAAAATGTAGGAGGCGCGAATATTATTTAGATGTGACGTCCATCTAATCTAGTCTTTACAATCATCCTATCCACTTGGATACTCTTATATAAATGACTGCTAATTACTTAACATTATCCCTTGATAGGCTCTATGAAGCTATATGAACTTTCATCATTGCGCTTGCTGAGACTGTAGTTTTGGTATTGTGCACGCTGGTACATTACAATTTATACTGTATCCACAGCACTGTAGGATGCCATTTTATTCTCTTTTCCTAACTTTCACCCACATGTGAGTTGCATTCTTGAACAAGTAGCTTTATGTATTTATTTACTTTTCCTTCAATTAACAGGTACAACTTTTTAGATAAGATGCGCGGGATGACATCTTTGTTCGAGATTCCTCACTTTTCTTGTTCAGACGACTGTCCTAAGATTGTTGAGACATCTCATCCATTATATATTCCTGGGTTTGATGGACTCATTATTCCTAGTCAAACATGTGGTCAAGTTTTGAAACTTCTTGATGGAAACATTGCCCTTATTCGGTGGCAGGTGAATAACTTTGATTCTTTTCAACTAATCAAAAGTTGACTTAATAGTTAATCATTGTGTATTTCTGTCCTTGTCCATCAATATGGAATGATTGTTGTTGGCCACTTTTTCGTGTACTCATCCTTCTTCTTGCTCTTCCTCCTACCACTCCAAGGAAGCACGGATATGGATACGGTGGTACAATACCACATGACACGGATACAACGATATGTCAATTTCCAAAAAATTAGGATACAATACGACAGGGATACATATATAACAAAATTATTTTATATATTTTTAGGTGTATGTTAAGAGTTCTAAGTGAAAAAATGAATAATAACTAGAAGAAAACAACTAAGTAGTTATATATGAGGTAGGCAAAAAAATATTTTTACCAGCATTTTTTGCAGCACGAATGAGAAGCTCTTCATTTAAGTGCTGTGCAGGTTATAAGGTCTTCAACAGTTTGTTCCCTTCTTCTTTCTTTTTCTCAGCAGCCTCAATTCTCTCTTCGTCCTGAACAGTTTAGTTTTAGGAGTATTTTTCACAAGCTCCTGCTCCGCAAATTGCTGCTTGGGAAAATTCTGCATCTCTTTTTTCCTTTTTATGGCAACAATTATTTCTTATTAGAGACCATTTTCCCTCTCCATAAGATCAATTCAGCACCCAGCAGTTGATGAGAGCAGTAAATTGATGCTTCTTTGTTAGACACCGTCAGCCATTGAAATGTTGATGGGTCGATGTATATTGTCAAGTTTACAGTTTTACTTGTTCAAAGCTCAAACTCAGAAGGCAGAAATGAAGATGTCGAAGGGGTAATTAGAAATGAGTAACCCAGAAATTAAAATGGCGTAGGGAAATGAATACCTGGATGCGGAGCAGGGCTGCAGAGATTGTGGAGGTGTGGAGCTGAAGAAAGAAGCAAGCGTGCTGGAGATGGCTGCTGTCTGAGAGGGCTGTGAGGGAAGGCAGAGAAATTGTCTAGCTAAGAGGGCTGACTATGGTCGCCGGGAGATGGCCAGAGCCTGGAGGTTACTGTTTTGCCTCTTTGGTTCCTGGAAGAGCGGAGGAGAGGAAAAGGAATGCTGAAGCTTGAAGTCGTATCGAATACATATCCTATATTTTTTTTTGGTTCAATACGGCTTGGATACTCAGGCGGCTGTATTGATGCTGTATCTGTATCCAATGCATATTGCCATACCCGTGCTTCTTAGTATTAGTGTACCACTATCTTCCTTGTTCTATAAGTCGTCATGTCCTCCCACCTTCTGCCCTCACTTTGCTCACCTCCTCCACAGAACTGTCCCTTTCTTCTGCATTAGGTCAACTTGGTTTGACTGGGTTTGATGGGCTGGGTTTTCAAACCTTTTTTTGTACATGCATCCATACATATAATGTTCGAATGTATAAGTATATATATTATCACTCTGAAACAAATAATATTATATTTTGGCCAGCTATTGTTGTTTACCTATAATTCATGAAAGCCTGTCTGTGACTGGTTATGTATGTTTCTACATAATTATTACCTTAATAGAATGATGCTATGTATCTCCTTTGCTTTGCTCCCATTTTAATACTTGTCCATCTGGCTTTCAAACGATATAGACCTGTCAAATCAGTTCATGTAAAGCTCCTTTATATGAGCATTTGGTTACTACTAGTCACATTGGGCAGTACGAAGTTTGTGATTACCTTATTTTTTGTAGATGTCTTTTGCTGGTTACTTAATACTTGTAGTTGTATATCTTCTGATTTGCTCTTAAATTTGTTTCTTGCTTCATGTCTTATTTAGCACATGCAATCAGGCATATATGTTCTTCTCCTGCATCTGGCTCAGGGGCTTCATGTGAATAGCTATGAAGAAGTTTATGTCACTCTTGATCTTCTTTATCGACTAATTTCAATGAATATGGTAATTTCTGTTGCATTTAAATATTTAGAATTTGACTACGTGTCTTGCACTACAGTTATCGGTTCGTGAAATTATATCATCATTGTTTACATGGTAGAACTTAATTACTTGCAAGAATGTGAAATTAGCATCTTATTTGCTGATAGATATTTGATGCCATTTTTTATGTTGACGATAGCGACTTGCTCTATTGCTAGTAGTTTATATATTAATTGCATCTATGACATTAGAATAAAATTTTAAGTGTTCATCAATCTTCAAAAGTAGGTATTTGTTGATTGGTCTTCTTCATCTGATTTGAAAAGTCAACCTTATCTAGGAATTGTGCTCTGCTTTGATAAACATCAACAATTCGATGGAAACAGCTCAAAAGAATGGGTGCACGGAGGAAATTCCCTTGTAAGTACATGAACTTATCTTGTTCTTCTGTTTTTGTGGAATTTGTCAGTCTCTGTAATTTTTTTAACACTGTTTCATCTTTTGTGAATTTTGCAGTCTTGACTTTGTGAAAATCATTTGCGCTTTGATCAGCAATTTGGGCATGGGTGCTAGCAGTGTGGGACTGATGTCCATGTGCATTAAGATATTGTCGATACTGCTGCATTGGTGTGTTGTTTGTGTTTTATCTTGTATGACTAAAGCATTTTTTCCATCAGCCGAGTATTATGGTTCTTGTGTTTTCATTTAAGTTTTCTTATTCCAATTACTTCTAGGTGTTCTATAGATAATTTTTTTATTGTCTCTTGTATTTGCAAATGCAGTTCACCTCTTTACGTGGTTGAGGTAGCTCAGAGAACTAATATCTTGGATTTAGACACTGGTGGCTCCTCAGGGTATGTATATATTCTCCTATGTTTAATACTTACTTGTAATTATCCTTGAGCTGAAACAAATGTGTGAAATGCTCTTGTACGACATGGCGCTTTAGCTATATAACTTATAATTTTTTCCATGTGATGCCTGGCACTTTTGTTGTGCTTGATTTTCTCAAAATTGGGAGTGTATCAAACTTAAGACGTGACATGTTACTTGTCCCGTGAAGTCAGTAATATACCTTCTACATGTGTTCATCAGACCAATGTAGATTTAAGTTAAGAGATGGTTTAGTACATATCCTTTTTTGTATTATCTTCGAGGCTACACTTATTTTCTTCTATAAGCATGCTATGCAGATTAAAAGGACTGATGAGCTCCAGGAGTGCTCTGTACATGGTGGGGCTGAGATGAACTAGGGAGGACTGGGCTTGGAGAAAAAAAGAAATGTGTTTGATCACAGAGAGGTTGTAGTGGATGGGTATTGAAGAAGAGGTTGAATGAAACAGAAGAACATCAAGCTATAAGTTGCAGGGAGAGAGTGATAGAGAGATGGTGCAAGATGAGGGAGAGCGAGGGAAATTCCATGTTAAAAATGAAAGAAAAGAGGAGATACTTGCTGGAGAAGGAAAAGGAGGACCCATGAAGATAGGAGAGAGAGTAGGCTAAGCCAATTGAGGGGAATAGGCCACCTCACATTCTCCCCTTCTTTTCTGAAAAATTCATTTTTGTTTAAATTTTCATTATTTTTCATCTCAGCCTTATAAATTTGAACGTGAAATGTGATTTGTTTTGAGAGTTGATAACTTGCACCATGCTCATGACAATTATGATGATATTTTCATTTTCTTCTAGTTTAATAAACGAATTTCTCTCTTTTTAACTTGTAAGTTTGATAAACTCTAATAGCAATTAATACATTCTAATACGCTGTATATTAAGTTGTTTAGGCCTTTGACCATGTGTTCTGGAAATTTTGTGAATTCTACTATTAAACAATTTGCATTCTTCTATTCTCCAACATATGACTATCATTTTTGTGATTTCCATTAGACATTCGTTTTTTTGTACTTAATTCACATTTGGTAGATGATATCTTTCTTTTTGCCTACATTTGCAAACTTTCTGATCATCAATGAAAAGCTTCATTCATTCTGTTTTCTGTTCTTTGCAGTGGGGCCTCGATGCTATCAGGAAGACTTGCAAAAATGCTGTTGGTCGACTGTGAGCAAAATGACTCCTGCCCGTTAACTATATCAGGTAGAGCATGTGTTCTCAATGTTATATACGAATGTCAAACATCAGATTATGATTAACATTTATTGTATCTCCTTATGTGGGGAATAACAGATTTGGCTTGCTTTCAAGTTAGTGCTGTGGTCTGGAAATACGAAATGAAATATAAAATAGCTCCCCTGGTTTCACTGGTCATCAGTTCATCATTCTTCTGGTCACTTTTGTCTGTATTCATGATATCACTGAAGTGCAACCATATTTAATGTGTAATTGCAGACAAAAATCCTAGTTTTTAGTTGACTGCGTACATGACAAATTTTTGATGTGGCAGAAAAAGTGACAAAAATGGTGTCTTGGACCATGGTCCACTAGCAGGGGCCCATGTCCCAACTAACCCGCCTTCCCCTCTTGGCCAGATCTCTCAAGATTCCTTAATGCATTTGAGTTTAGTTTCCCAATTTAGGTAGATCTTCTTATGATTAAAGTTATACTAAAGATAGGAGGTTTAAGTTGATTTGTTTCTTTGTTAGATAGGACTCCTAATATTGAAGGTTCCTAAGCCTATAAATTGAAAGGGTTGTCTGTCACTTTGGGAAGCAATGAATGAGTCACGAAGTTGTTTGAGATCATTATTTCTTAGTGTAATTCCTCCTCCTTCCTACAATGATGTTACATTATCTCCCTTGTGAAATACTGGGTTCACAACACTGGTATCAGAGACAGGTTTCGATCCTGTGACCTGTTGGTATGGGCCCACAACATTCCATAATAAGATCGAGCCTTTACATTCACAACAGAGTACAGCAAATGCCTTCCTGCCACTGCCATGGGGGTATCTTCAGCTTGCATGCAGGACATTCCAGTGTCCACCTCCACCGAAATCACCGCTGGAGGGAGACACTGACCCGCAGATCTGGCGTAATCTCTACTGCTAATGGGTGGTTCACATGCGAGATAATGTGACATCATGGGAGGAAGGAGGGAGTAACTAAGTTTAAGAAATAATAATATTAAACTACTTCATAACTCAAAATGGAATGTAGTTGTAATTTTTATTTAAATATGACATGCTATATGGATCATATAAGTGGTGCCAGTAGGATGACATTACTAGAAACGTATGTCTATTGAAATGCTTCTTGAAAGCTTTTCAAAGTCATAAACATCTCATAGTGTCAGGACTACTTGGGATTCGCAATATGGAGCCTGATCTGCCACTCTGCTCAAGTATTTACCACTTTTTTGTCATCGGCATGCTATGCTAATTGCAAACTTCCGAAGTAATGGAAAAATGACATGTCAAAGCAATGGGCAGATAATGAATAAAGTGACATATGTGGCTGCTTACAAAACATTTTTAACTATGTATGAAAAAAGTGCATGACAAATCCTTTAGTAGAATAAAAAATGGGTGACATTAACAGAGTTCATTAACTATTAAAAAAAAAATGGCAAGTCAAACCTTGGTATCTTAACATGGTTAAAGCATGTTTGAAATTAGATTAAGCAATAGTCTAAATCTTTAACTTTACTGCACGGACATTTCTTTTTCTTCGTCAACTTAAAAACAACGATATACTTTAGTGTGTACAAATGGTGAGTTTATCATCTCAGAGCAGGCTACATGGCAAGCTAGAGTAATCTGCTATTATCAGCAGCTATGGTGACTTTGTAAACGTAAATTCAGTTAAAAGTATTCTAAATCAAAGTTAGGGTTGAGAATAAACTAGGTATTGTGTGAGGGTGAGGCAGGGGTTGGGTTTGTTTTGTTTGTTGTAGTTTGAGGGTTGTCTTGGCTGATGGATGGGAGTATATAAGGGTGACCAGCTTATAAAGGTTAGGCCGTCAAGAATCTAAACTGGGAATCCAGCAAGAAGTTGATTGCTGCTTTCCCACAGACAACGATTGGTTCTGATCTGTTAAGAAGGTAAACAATGGGTCTTGAACAAGGCCAAGTGAAGCGGTTTTGGCCACTGGCAGGGCTATAACTAGTTTTGTTGTTTTGGAGTAGAGTGCCAGAATGGTTGATTGGTCAAGACTGTAACAAGGCTAAATGCCGTTCTCACGAACAGAGACAGAGGGAGGAAGGGGAGATGAAGGAAGAAGGGCGCTGAAAAGAGAACATTGAACACTATCTGTTCCATGGTATATTCGTAGCATTTAAAAATACAACAAGTGATCAGCGATTCAACCAATTTTCTCATAACAAATGCAGTATATGTTTCATGGCACATTTTGTTCTAATCTAACTCATGCAAGATCTGGCTATTACAGTGCTTGACTTTACTGGACAGCTTGTGGATGCTGGAGTGGAGGATGATATGGTACATTCACTTCTTGTGTTTTCACTACAATTTGTCTTAGTTAATCATGAACAGTGGAAATTCAAGATGCGACATGCTCGTTGGAAAGTGACACTTAAGGTACTCTTCAGGCACTACCTATTTATCCTTGATATATGTAGTAACTAATTGCAGATTGTAAATTCTTCATGTACTTACTGATGTAATGCTAAAATTTGTCGTGTTTTAGTTGATTAGCCGTGAGGACTAATATTGAGATGAACCATCAATTTCATCCATGCGAATATCAAAATGCCAAAATACAAGGAGGGGTAGATTGAACACAATGAATTAACTTACACGGTTGTGAAAGAGGGAGAAAAGAGGTTGCTCTTTGCTATGGGTAGGACCCAATAAGATGAGGAACACTGATGGAGTGGCGCCTTGGTTGGGCCTTCTATATGAGGTTATCGACATTTCTGCCAGGGTTAATGGGAATACAAGAGGTCGTGGGAACTTATACAGATGATCAAGTTTATGATACTGCTGGTGCAAATTTATTGGATAAGGCGACTGGATTCCATCTCTTTAATCCTATGCTTTCTCTCAAAACTTGTTGCCACCTTACTGGGGAGTGAACGGAGAGGAGATATAGGCTAGGCCATGGGGGTGAGTTGGGGAGCCAGGAAGGAGAATGTAAAGGTGGAATATATATACTAGGGGCTCTTGTAGTCAACTCCAAATTGAGTGACTTAATTGTTAATGGACCCAAGTGACAAAAATACCCTTCCCTCATCAAATTTTCAAACCACCGCCCTCCCATGTCCTTCCCTTTCTCCTTTGCATCTGGCCACCCCTTTGCCACAGTCACTACCCACCACTAATCTGGTGGTCACGACCAGATCTGGCCATGACCCCTGCTAGATGCGGCTAAGGCTTGGCCCCCTCCGGGGGCTGTGGTTATTTTAAAAAAAAAAAATAAACTATGGCTTGGCCGCCTCCAGGGGCTGTGTTCTTACGGGAGCATTTTAGAATACCTTGGACTGATTAAGAAATAAGTACACGTCAAATGACCTAACACCAATTTTCTCAATATACTATTTTGGGGTATTAAGGGTGTCACGACCTAGATTTTTAAAACTCTTTTTGATAACATGAACAGTAAATCACAAGGATTGTTTTTCAAGTGTAAAACATTCTATCAAATTAAATATCTAGGTCACGATAATTAAGGTTCACAAATACGATTATCAAAACGTATGATATTATTATAAGTCTCCAAAATCCATCAACAACATGCTATATATCTAAGTACAAGTTTGTTATCAGTTTGAAAATAAATAGCCATGTTGGCTCTCGTGCCAAAGATGTAATTACTTTCTAAAACTGCAGAAACAAGGTACTAAACCCCACTCTCTTTGGTCTTAGTCTTATTAGTCCTCGCCTTTAGAACCTGCAACCAACAACAACCAAACAACAACAAAACATGTCCTCCCTTAGCAAGGAGAATTTACTAAAAAACAAAGGGATTAATTAATATTTTTCGGATCGGGCCAACATCGTCAAAATATTAATTGCCTATGTTCTCATTGGACAATATCTCCAATGTCACTTCCAACAAGATTGGATGTAGACATAGTTTTGCCTAGTAACTTAAACCATCTCATGAAGTATAGCATCATATATACAATGCTTAAGTATTTTCAACCAACCTATGTTTTATGTAAGTCCTTTATTGTTCCACTTGTTTTAATCAACAATCAATACCAATCAATGACATTAATTATCTTGCAAACCCCTATTCAATAATTAAAACCCCCGTCTAATCCCTTGGACGGACAGACTCATCATATGTCATATGTCAACTACAATGACACATGATATAAACCACCATTCATTGTTCTTATCCAATTCAAAGTTTAATAGAATGTAACTCACGATTAAGGTCAATATACTATAATCATAATGTATGGAAATTAGAACATAATATAAATATGTACCAACTCAGAGATGACTCAACTTTCTAAGAAATCCTTGAATACTCATTTCTATTTTTGGAAGTATGATTGCCCTTGCAGCAATTTGACCCAAGTCCTTAGGGCCCTCAAGAGCTTGCCACAAATTTGAAGACATGGATCCTAACTGTGCTCATGAACACAGATGGCGAGAAACATAATCCTTCCGTGGTGCTTATGTAATTCCGATTTTTATATGTACTATGGTTCTATAAAGACCCGTGGAAAACTCATAGTAAAGACTTATAGGCCAATACCATAACCGTCATGGCTGTGAAGAAAGTTTACAAATATTTCATTCTCTACCGTCCTCGACTTTGGGAGAAATGTCTTTAATGATGATAAATAAATTAACCCATAGAACCTTAAGGTCCATATAATCACTGACTCCCAAAACATTCAAAATTTAAACTCGATTAATTTTATCTAGTTAAGTATTGGTCTAAACCATTGGGTCTCCTTCACACTGTGAATTGGCCAAATAAACAATTCATCTATGAGCTATGACTCAGAAATTATCCCAAACCCTATTAGTCTCCATGAGATTAGGGTAAGTTCTTATAATTACCCCTGGTTCATTAACGAAGGCCAGTTTCTATGTCGGAGCCTTTGTTCACTCTGTGAACCGGTCGTAGACCCCATTGAAGGTATTTTAGTCTTTATCTTGATTAGGTGTATTCCCCCCAAACTAAAGTCAACCCATCTCTCTTAATTAACCTTTATTAACTTCAATTTATCAATGTATTACTAACACATCAACATCAAAGACATACATATGAGTAAGTGAACATAAATAATATGGGCTCGTGCAAGTGTTAATAAACAATACTAATAAGACTCTAGCCCATTAGTAATAAACAGAGGCTCATTGTATTCATTTGCAGGGCTGAGGCTAGATAAATTCAAGTCCAGGAATGCAAATAACTCCTACATATCATATAAGCTATGTATATACTACCCTAGCACTTTGATGTATTGTATTGCAAACCCATGTATTATGCTACGTTAAACCTTAGGAATGAGGGTTCTCCCTGTTTCCGGTGATTGTGATATATAGAGGTTTTTGTGTTACTTACTAGTCACACCCTTTCCATTTGAAGACATTTACTATTGTTATAAAGTGCCCTCACTCTCCCCCGGTTAGGGTATTCGTTTTTGTAAAAACGGTTAGATTGCCCTTAAAGGCATTAAGGTAAATCATCTACATAGGATATAATCCTCTCCTTGGGTTATTCTAGTAATCTTACTCTCCTATTGATTTCAATTCATTGACCTCTCAAGAGGCTCCATTCTCAATTGGACTTGTGCTTCCATTTACATGTGGGCGGTTCACTTGTAGAGGTATCTCTATTATTCCATTTAAGCCTTCTTGAAATTCAATGGGTCCCCTCGATGTTAAGAACCTGTGATAATTTTTTTGGCATTTCACAGGGTCATGAACCCCTTGATGGTTCACTTAATAGTTCACCTTTAATCTTAGGGGCAAAATAGTCAATTACTTATTTATTGAGATTTTTCCCCACTTTGTAAATTGGTTTATATTTAGGCTACACACACCTATTATTAGGACCAAAATTGGGTAATAAAACTATGACTTAACTACAAGGGTAAAGTAGACACTGTATAGCCTCTAAGATTTTTCCGTGGCTTAAAACTTGTTCATTACACTCACCCCCCTCTCAAGGCTCATTGATAATTTTTCTAAATTTTTTGGTCACTTATACCCTCTTGAAGCGGACCTAAGTGGACCTGGTTCAGTGCCCTCGTTTTTTTCCTTTTTTTATTTTTTATGAATCCCTGGTCTAGGAGGAGTCTTCTACTATGAGATGACCCAAAAAACCAGGAGGCAGCCATGGCGGGTCTTTGCCTCCGGCAGGGCCCCGCCTAGCCCTCACTAGTCCAATTACTCACCACCGATGGCCAGGGTGCCCTCCGTCAGTCACTGGGTGGTGGCGGAGGAGTCCCCAACATTGCAACCCCTGACATGCACTCACTCTTTTCTCTGTTCACTCTCTTAGTCTCTTGAGTAGTGCCACCGACAGAGCTATGTTGACTCTGCCTTTGTTTCCACCACCCAAAGGCCCACTGCCGGGGTCCAAAATTTTCTTTGGTGGCCACATGGTGGATCTTGACTTTGGCCCCTTGGACCTGCTGCGGGGTCTCCCACTTTTCTGGCATGATTTGCATATGTAGATCCACCTTTGGTGGATGGAGCTCCCAGCCACTATGGCCAGTGAAAAGTCGTATGGGTCAACCTGCCACCAGGTGGCTATTTAGAATGGCCAGGGTTCGCCTCCGATGGTGGTTCGCTAGAGCTTCTCCATGGCAGATTGGCCCTTCCTTGTTTTTTCCCTCTCTTCCCTCTGGAAGGCTGAAATAGCCTCCAAACCACAGCCGAATCCGGCCGATCATTGGCCGAATCTAGCCGGTCGTTGGTCGTTGGCCGTCGCCTCAAACTTCAATAAATTATTATGGGGATTTTTCTACCCTAATTTCACATTTAAGTAGCACATAAAAATTGGTGTTGACGAGCAATCTTACCTCATCAAGACTCTGATCTTCACACTCGCTCCTTGCCTCCATTGCTGGCCATGCTCACTAGAAAATCCTTTAGCGGCTCCTCCTTCACCCCTAAAATCTCCCCCGAATCCAAAAAACTCCTTCTAAGTAAAAAGCCCTAACCTATTCCCGTTACTTTTGTTAATTGGGCCAAAAAAGTGCATGAAATGACCTATTTGCGCTTCTAATTCGGGTAAACGGGCCCTATGCACAATGTTGAACTTTAAACGGTTATATCTCCCTCTTCCGAATTCCGATTCGTGTGTTCTTGGTGACTGTTCAAACCTCTTTCTGACTACTTTTTATTTACATAGGTTTCAGCCTTAAATTATATCTTCTTCGAAAGTTATTCTTCGTAGAAGGTCAAGAGGCGAAACATACTAATTTTTCACACGATCAATTTTAGAAATTTAGAAAACTCCCATACGTTACAAAGGGTTAGGGTAAATGAGTGTGGCTATAGAAGGGAAATAGGGTACGATTATTGATGTTGGCAAACATTAATTGTCATATACTGCTACTATTTGCTGCTGCATCTGCCAAGGGGGTGGATTGAATATACTGTCCACGTACAACTCTGCATCTGGCATAGACAAAAAAAGGTGCCCATTTCCTACATTTGTGGATGTGGACGTGGATGCCTTAGCAGAGAAATGGCATACTATTATATCATTATATGTGGTCCCAATTATTTAGGAAACAAGATTTACAAGGACTCCTGATTGATATCTACAAGTAAGGAATCAAATTCTTTTGGACTTATCAACAACTCCTCTGCCACTTCATGATATTCTCATTGGATACTATGCTGGATACCCTAGATGGCCTTCCTAATACAATCTCTAATGGGGGATCAATCATTTTGCTTTCCACGACATGAGGTGATGGCTGCAGAAGGAAAATTGATATGCTCATTGTCCAGCTCTATATCATCCAAGTTACTGGTTTTTATTTTATAGAGAAACATGGTGAGCTAAGTAAACTAATTGTTGTAAGGTTTTATACACAAAATTTTTAAATGTAACATGTCGGCAGTTCAATCATTTACAAATACAAGTGGCAGTAGTTCAAAATTGAAGCTTAAAGCTGACATACTAGTGGATGAAATACCAAAGCTTTTGATGAATAACACTTTCGTAGGATTAACTGTAGTTTGTTTGTCATCTATAAATGTCACAGGAGTAAATTTTCCAACTATTATCTCAGACTTTGCCTTCCCTATAATGACAAACATAACCTGTGCACATGCACAGGAAAAAAAATCCTGCCCATGACGCAGGAAAGAAACATGATCATCATCTAGCGGCCCTGATTAAAGGGGAGGGGGGGCAGTATTTTGAATCCTGCCCTCCTTTAGTCCTTCTCTCCCGTATTAACAGGATCCATGTGATAAAAAATCACGCAACTCCCAATCCAGTTCGCGTGCTCAGGCTTACGGGTCTCATATAATATATTGCCTCCCATATTTAACAATTTGCTTATTATGTCATGAAAATTTAGTTTATGGATTGATGACTATTTTTTTTTGTGATTTTTGTCATGAATCACACACTTGATATTGATGTGTATCTCCATGATATGGTTTGAATATTTTTGCTTTCTTTGTTTACAGCTGTAGAAACCTTCTATTTTAGTTTCATCATATGATCTGTGCTGTGAGAATTGATGTGCCAAATCAATTTATTTATAATTTGATTGTTACTGTTTTAGGCGCTTGAATTGATGAAGAAATGCCTTGGTTTGATTCATAACTCAAAAAAGTTGGGCTACTTTGTTCGGGATGTTGTAATGTGTGATTCCTCTATTCATGACACGCTTTTAAGAGTAATGTGTGTAACTGCTCCAATGTTGGAGGTTAGTTTTATGCTTGATATTCTCTCTCTCTCTGTATGTGTGTTTATGCGATTACGTTTTCACAGTTTATGTTTGTGACATGATTTTAAGGAGCTTTTGGCAAAATCTACAGGGTCTATATATTAGTCGTCAGTATGAGTGGAAGGAGATTGAAGGATTGCAGCTTGCAACAACTTCTGCACTAGATGTTGTCTATACGATGCTTTCTTATCTTTCAAAGGTAGCTATGATTGTATTAATTTGTTCCATTATCTGGCAGCTCTGGCTCGTAAATAATTCTTCCTGTTTTTGCTTCCTATATTAATATATAATATTTTTCATTAGGTGTAATGTTGGGAAAATGCGCTACTTGATTTGATTTGATTTGATTTTTTATTAGGTGTAGTAGAGAATATATACTATTAGGAGATTGATTTAATTAACCAGGAGAATTTAGTTATTAATTAATTTTCAAAATTACAAAATTTGAAATACATATAAATTGAATGTGTTATTTGTTTATGGCATTCAGTCATTCAGATGAAAGTAATGATAAACTTGTTCTTTCATGTTATAATACTATTAGATTTGATTTCCACATTCTTATGTTGTTAAGCTAAATAGTCAGTGAGTGTGAAGTCTTTGTACTGTATTTTTTGTGATAAGTGATGCAGACATCACGCTAATGTGTGTACCTACTTTTCTTTGTTGTGTCTTTTTGAGTTGTCGTCCTACTGATTGCACCATATATAAGATTGCTTCAAATTAACCCTCCAAAAAAATTTGCTTTAAAATATGTTTTCTGTCTAGAAAAGGATTAAATATCTGCACGATGTCAATCCCACATGATCCCCGACATACATGCTTTCTAGCAACTTGTCATTATTTGCGTCAACTTTCTTCATTGTTTTTACCATTTACTTGGAGTAAATGAACTGTTTCTCTTTGTTTCCTTTTATAATTAAACATGGTGCGGAGCAAACTCAGCAATATTCACTTTCTTGCTATCCTAAGAGTCATGCCGTAAGATAGAATATACATCGTTTCTTGGTAATTCTAATAGCGGGTCCAGATAACTGCCTATCTAGCAGAGTGCACAGTCGTGACTTTCCTGAGGCTAGGTGTGCAGTTCAATTGAAGCAACCTTAACTCTAAATCAATTATCTGAGTTGTCATTGTCCCATCATAATAATAACCCATCCTGACATGGCCAACCTTCTCTACCATAATACTAACTGGTCTTAATTTCTTCAACGCTTGTCAACCTGCATGAAATTAATGATTTGGTTCAATCTTGGTTTGGTCGTGCTCGATTTTTTTATAAGAGAAAATATTCTTCCTTCAAATGGCAAGAGTGCTAGCTATATGAACTGACACCAATGACTAAGTCCTAAAAATGATGAACTGTAAAACGTTTTGGGCTCTAGTGGAGTATTTGCCAAAGCATCAACGTTAATCCACCCATGTTAAAATTTGGTTGCATTTTTCTGATCTCAACTCCGTTATATCCTAAATACCTCTAACCTATTTTGCTCAAGTCCAATTTCATATTGAATCAAAATCTTGTTGCATACCTACGTGAAATTGTTTGTGTGGGGATGGGGGAGGTGCAAACAGTTGGGACTGGATTTAATGATTCATGAAGCATTTTCCTCCCGGGATTTGTGGAGGATCTTGCTGCTGGGATATTTTCAGAGGTCTTAGAATTCGTCTGTTAACACTTTTGCAATTGTGCAAATGTTTTATTTTTTTTGTCTTTTTTCTCGTATGATGCCTGATATTTACTTTCAAGCCCTCCATTTTTCATTGCAGGATTTCACATCAGATGTTTCAATCTTTCATCGAGCAGTTGTTTCCTCCTCAACAAAACCTATGCCTGTTCCCAAGGCAGCCATGTCCTTGATTTCTTTCTCCCGTAATCCTGTACAGCTCTGCTGCCTTAATATGTTTACTAAGTCCTTATATAGAGATAGATGGGAATAACCAAAACAAAAGATTTGCTCATTATTGTTTGACCAAAATGATATTGTCATTTTGGTTTTCCCATAAATCTTTCACACCATAGCATGTGGTTGCTTTTATGTGCACTTGCTAAAACATAGAAATTTGACTCTCAGCATGTATAATATATATTCCTGTACTTTTCTTAAACATATGCCAAATGGGTCATAGGCTCTCAAAGCAATCCAATTGATATTCCTACCTGTTTATCAGTTACATTACGTATTGATCATCATTTCAAATAAAAATATTGTACTACTTGTTTATATCTTGACTTAGTCTGCTCACAGAGCTCTTTGTGGTTTTATGTGTAGGAAATACAAATGGCTGCTGCTAGAGTGCTTTCTGTTTTATGCAGTATTGCAGATAAGGTGCAGCCTTATTCGCTTGGGGATATATTCCTTGTGTCAGACGAAGCACAGGTACTAAGGAGTTTGCTTGTTCTGTTGGTCGTTTTATCTGAATCGAAACTTCTACTACATCTTTTAAAGGTGATCACCTAGGTATGATTTACAGCCTTTCATGGCTTTAGGCGGTACCGGGGACACGAATTAGTTCCTTTTTATAGGTCAAGAATATCCTGGAAGATAGCTTTTTATGTGGAAAGCATATACTTAATTAGAGGGGCCTCTTTGTTTTAATCGTAACTGGTGGGTTTTTTTTTTTGGGGGGGGGGGGGGAGAAGGGAGAGTATAGAGCTTTAATTATGTTCTTTTCACAATTATGTTGATGCCCCTGTTTCTTAGGAAATGAGTGATAGCAGTCACCAAGGCGTCATTTGGATGATGCTTTGTGTTATATGAAAAGCTGCATTTGGTGGAAATCGCTTTTTGAAAAACAAAGCAAAAGCAGGTTACATTTGGTTGTACATTATAGAAAATCAGTTTTCCAAAAAAAGTTATAGAAATCTTGTTTGGGTGGCCATTTCATTCCATAGCATCGCAATTATGAAAAATACCTGCTTTGTCCTTCAAAATTCAGAGGTAAAGGGGTCGGGTGGACGAGGGTGGTCATGGTGGGAGGAGAAGGGGGAAGGGGGTTTTACCGGAGAGGAGAAGGGGGGAGGGAGTTAGCATGGGAGAATAGAAAAAAAGGTGTGCGAAAGTGGTTATGGTGGGAGAAGGGAGTTTTACTAGAGAGGAAATGGCGTGTGGATGAAAAAGAAAAAAGGCTGAAGAGAGTTATGGCACAGGAGAAGGGAATGGTACAAACGTCAGCCCATGACATTTTTGCCTTTTTTTTTTACACTTTTGGTCTAGCCCTCCTCAAGAGGAGAGTCAGGCAGAAAGTGAGTGAAAAGCAAAAGTGGTCTAAAGCAGAGTTGCATTTGTTAAACAAAGCGAGACTTTTGGTCTAAATTGCTCAACCAAAAAAGATTTACACGCAAAGCGACAAAAAAGGGGCACAAATTGCCATCCAAACAACGCCCAAAGTTCGTCTGTGAAGCAGCCTGCCAGTGCAAGTGGGTGTTTGCGGTTTCTGAGAGAGCGAACAAGGAAGGAAAAGGAATGGGTGAGTGGGGAAGTGAAGATTATAGAGATAGATGGAGCAAGGAGAGAGACATAGGAAGAAAGATAATTCAGTACTAACTTGATAGGAAAATGATAATTATCAAATGAATCTGTGCAACCAAAACCCGGCACTTCAGCATTGGAGGGGTTTGTTGGACAGATTCACTGCATGTGTATCATCATCCAATTTGATATCCGCTATTACAATTGTTGAAATGGGCCTGAGCTAACTGTAATCATAAAATTTTAGAATTATTCCTTAGGATTAAATTATGAACAACTCCTGATTCCTTTCTGTCCGTCACGCATTGCTACAACATGCCCTCAAGCTGTGTGATTTGTGAAAAAAGGAGCAACTTGGGCATTTTCATAGTGGCATCTTAAATGAGTGCATCAGACCAAGTAATCAAGGCTACAGTCACAACGTGTCAATTTCGATGAATGTGCTACTTATCCAACAAGAGTATGGGAAATCGAGCTGAAGGGGAACATCATCAGGGTCCAGTGGTGAGGTTGGTTGCATTTATACAACGGAGGCAAGGAACTGTTGGAAATGAGAAACATGAAAGATAGGATGTATGCAGAGCCAAGTTGCGAATAGAGATGATAAACCACATTCCCAAGGTGCTCTGCGACATGGATAGGCCCATAGAAGTGGTGCATTAATTTGGCATTGGTGTCCACTGCATGGAAGATTGGCAATGTGGAATATGCTGCACATAAATGAAGTCACCCGCATGACATTGGTGGTCTTGGTGCCCTGTCATGCTGCTGTTTCATAAGTTGGTTTTTAGCTGAAGAAAGGCATCCTGCTCTTGGAAAACATCATTGATAGTAGTGATGGTAAGATAATATTGTAGGTGGTGTTGATAATCAGTTTGGTGGTCAGCAGTGATGTACTACTGCGTCATGCTCGAGCCAATGCAGATTGTGAAACATCAGATGGTCTGGAGTCTGACCTGGTTTTTGGCACCGGGCCTGATTCCCTTTGGCATGAGTGCTTGCTTAATTATTTCCACTATATCATCCTTCATCTCATCCATCTCTTGTTTCATCTTCAATTCTAAACTGTCAGTGTGTGCCATCTGTTCAGCGCTTCGCTCACTAATCATCAACTGAAGCACAGAAAAATTTAGCATGGGGTCGTCCATCTTCTCCAAAATCCACATGACCCCAAATTTTGGGAGCCATGGAAGCTTGTCAAGGACTGTGGTTCTAGTACCAGTTGGATTCAGCATGACAGTGTAGTGGGTGTTTGTGTGGTTTCTGAGAGAGGGAAGTAGGAAGGAAAATGAGAGGGAGAGCTCGTAAGTAAAAGAGAGGAGGGGGAACATGACGACTAGAGAGACAGAGGGAGCAAGGGGAGAGATGTTGGAAAAAAAGATAATTCATTCGCTAGTTATAGCAATTATCGTAATTGTTTAAATAGGCTTAAGTAATCCCTAATCATAAAAATCTGGAAATTACAATAAGATGAAAAACTCTTGATTCCTATGAATGCACAGTTTTAGTGGATTAATTTCTTCTTGTTACGTTTGTTCCTACTTTATATTTTCAGATAAGGAGGCTAAGATCTTCCATCCATGATATTTTACATAAGGAAACAATAGCAAATGAAGATCTTTTTATTGCAGTAGTTCAGCTGTTCGTGTCAGCTGCAATTTATCAGGTGCTTTCTCTTTTCAGAAGCATATATCACTTATATTGATTATAGGCAATGCTAGTGACAACTTATTATTGCAGCCACCTTTTCTTCTTGCTATATTTTCAACAAATGGAAGTGTAGATTTTGTTCCTACAAATGGTGGTGACAGGAAAGAACGGCTTTCTGAACATCCTTCTAGTTCTCAGAGATCTACAGATAAACTCCTTTTGGGCTTGCTAATGCAGCATGTCAGAAATTCGAATGTCCTTATTCAAAGGTAAGTGCTCCAACTGGAAGTCATTTACAGAAAAAGCATCAAGTGCCGAATCTTGTCTGTCTGGCAAACTGAGCATATTCACTAAACTGTCCTCAAAATTAAATGTAATTGATTTTTTTTTGTGTGTTTTCCAGCTGTCCTCGCTTGTTGCTCAATATTTTGTATTTTTTGAAAGCTTTGTGGCAAGGATCATCTCAGTACACATGCATTTTGGAAATTGTCAAGGCTTCAGAGAATTTCTGGAGAAGCATGCTATCTATTTTGGATATTTCTGCAAGTAAAAATTGTTCGATAGGGAAATTAGGAAGTGATCACAATTTACACTTGGCTTATGACTATCAGTGTCAAGCAGCAGTATTAGATATAGTGGCTCATGAAATGTTTCTGCTGAAGATAATTTTGCAGGAAAAAAAATCTGAAGAGACTATTACAGCTGTGTCAGGAACGACAATTTCTGGTATAGCTGATATGGTTAAGACAAAATCGGATAGTTTGCTCAAGGTTTTTGTTGAAATATCTTCCTGGATTGGAGGTTCAGGCATGGAAGACCTGATCAAATTATATTCGTCTTGTGAATATCACGGACTGGTTCTTCTCCGTGCAAAGGTGAACTTATGTTCAAAGTTTTATTATTATTGTCAACATTGGCCTTTTGTTTATTTTGGATCTCATGGTGCAAATGCATTTTTCAGTTCTCTATATGATATATGAACTATCCAGCTACACTTTTGAAGTTAATGTATTTTACAGTATAGTTGTTCGTTATATTTTGTAAGTCTTTAGTGTTAGTTGTTTCATTATAGTGTGAGTTCTGTATTTGATGTTTAACTTTTGTTTATGATTGGTCAGTCCTTATGTGAAGGGCAGTTCTGTTTGGTATTTATTTAGTGAGCTTGACCACTATATGGCAAGGGCCGGCTCCTCCTTTTGTATTCTCTTCTCAGAGCTGACATCAATAGAATTTCTCATCTTGTTTCACTCCAAAACCGTAGCTTTTGTTAGTCTCACAATATAGACCTTATTTTTTAACTGAAGAAATTTAATTCAAAGAGCACCTAATGCGTGCACCATCTTATATTGATTTGTACATCTTTTGGTTGGTTAGAATACCTTTGATAACATTTCTGATCATCAGCATCTGAATTGGAGGGCCCCAAAGCTCTGATTGATTTGACACGTGATGGGCTCCCTAACACCAGATGGCCCTCTTCCAATGTCACTGTTCACGTCAAAATAGCATATCAATGTCTTTGCACCTTGCAGACTAGATTGCTCTATGCAGTCTAGCATCTTTCTCTTGGCGTATCTATTCTTTACCAGGTTGCCTCTATTTTGTAGTGCTGTCGAGAGTGATTTTCCCTTTATAAGTCTACACCATGTCAAGTGTCCTTTTCCTTGCCTTTTGACTTTTGAATGTTAATGAACGTAGTGTTTAGCTAACAAACTTTTAGTTCCACTCCTTTGGGCACTTTTAATTAGACATTTTTAACATTTTGAGAACGTTCTGGATCCCAGCTATCTGGAACTAGAGATAAATGGGATGATGGTTTAACCATATTTTTCTAGTTAAGCGATGTGGTAATTTACTTAATCTCTCAACCGCACTTGCAATGCTGGAAACTCATTTTCTGCTGGTGTCATTTTGCAGACGGCTATCTGTCTATGCATCATACATATAATGTTGAAGTTGTCAAGAGGGGATGCTGGGAGCATATCTCTATCTTTAGTTGAAAAGATTCGTGATGCTACCAAGAAGGTATGCTATTTTGCTATGACAAATGAACTCTTCCAGCACTAGCATGTGGATGTAATTACGGTGTTAATGGAGCCTGCACCCCGGGTGTCTAGGACTAGGAAATTTTCAGAAGGGCATATGGATTTTGGTCCCATGCGGTCATTTGTGACCTTCCTTACCTCTTCCCACGGCTTTGCGCTCATGCATGAGTATAAAAATTCTTTTTTGCCGCATATGAATGCCCACATTTCTATGGACAATGATGGAGGGGGCCCATATGTCAGGTTGCTGCTAAATTATACCTATAATTCCCTTGCGGAATCATCTTGTATGATGTAATGTTTTCTTTCTGCAGCTTAGTGGACAACCTTCTTTTATTGAACTACTGATGCAGTACTCCTTGCGTGGTTACAGGTCTGATTCATATTGACTTGCAAATTTGTTTCATATTAACTAATTCACAAGTTTATGGTGCCTAACCTCAAGCAATTTAGGGGCTAGAAAATTATGTATACTTAGGTTTATGATGTGCAATCCTCGAATAAAACATAATGGTTCAGAGTTGAAATGGTGAGCTTTTGAGTGTGCTCTTTCATTTAAGTCAGGTCACTGCATGTTTGAATAGATATTGAATTCGAGCTATTTGTTGGAAATATTGACTTATTTAAATTTGAAATTGTTCGGCATTCAAAATAATTTTTTATTTATTTAAGACAAAAACAGAAATTTTTGTTTGAAATTTTTATGGTTGCACTTATGAAGTTTTCACCTTTCTGAGGTTTATATATTTAAAAATATACTGATCATCTAACTTACACTGGGTTTTTTCCAATATTTTCTTTAACATGACCATCTTACTGATGATTTTTAATGATTATTGCTGTTTGCATACAAGTTGATGCAAGCATGATACAAGGAAAATTGGGCATTCACATGCCAGTTGTGCACTATTTCCCTATGTATGTATGTATGTGTGTGTGCTGGGTATCACACGCATTGGTGCCTGTGCGTAACACGGGATCGCGTAGCCCAAAAGCGTCCAGGTGCTCATGGGGGGCTCATAAATGGGACTCTCTCTCTCTCTCTATTTATATATATTTGCCCGGTAATTTGTAAAAAAAGCTTATATGCTACTTTTATGCCCGTGTTAATTGTTCATGTTTACTTGTTTCTCTGCTAAATGATTTAAAGTGAACAAACCGAGGAGTTTGTCAATATATATTGAATCCATATGTGATCAATTTTTACTGTTCATTTGATCCCTTTACCATTCTACAATAGTGTTATCTTCAATCATGTGTCAAACTTGCAGTAAGGAAGAGGAACTTGGCGTGTTGATTCTCAGTGATCTTTACTATCATCTACAAGGAGAGTTGGAAGGTCGGGATATCACTGCTGGCTCTTTCAAAGAGCTGTCAACTTTTCTGCTTTATCTAGATATTTTCCATAAAAAGGATCATAAACATGATGTGGAATTCTTGCCACCTGATGGCAGTGCTTATCTGTTTGATACCAGACATATTGAAAAGAGTTTGGGTTTAAGATGTTGGGATCATTCAAAATGGAAAGCATCTAAAGAAATCGCAGAAAGTATGCTGCTGCACATCTGTAATGCAAACAGCATGGTGTTTTGCATGGACTCCAAGCATTCTGCATTGAAAGCCCTCAATTCTGTTTTAGCTGTCTCTTTGATAGATGTACGTTTCACCAACTTTTCTTTTCCTCCTCGCCCCCTCCTTCCACCTAAAACAATATCTTCTCTTTTCGTATTGTAAGTGCCCATTTGTCTAGTTTCTAACTTTCTTAGCTATTGTAGGTAAATAAGAGACCTGCTTCATTCGGCCAAGAGATAAAGGAGAAGGTTGCTGAGTCATGCATAAATCACCTTTTGGAAAGTTTGCAGATGACATCCGAACTTTTAATTCCTTCCCCTGATTTGGTAGAGAACATAGTGAGCTATCTTAAGAGGCAAGGAGAATTGCTGCTGTATTTTACCAAATATTTATCTAGACAGATTTCCTCAGCACCCAGCATATACCAGTACATACCCATATTTGTAGACATCATCAAAGCTTCAGGCAAAGTTCTTAGAGTTTTAGTTGATGTCAAGCCATCTGCTCCTGAACTTAAGGAGACATTCAAACTCTTGTTCACCTTGCTTCTGATGTCTGTTGAGTACTGTTTTCAATCAGATCTGCAGGAAAAGTCTGAATCCATTGAGCCAAATGCCTTTTCATTGGTGTCTCTCACATGCCTGGGAATTTTACCCATTTTATGTAACTGTGCTGAAACTGTTGAATATTGCAATATCTCCCTTTCTGCAATTGACATTATGCTGAAAGCTTTTTTGACCTCAAATACCTGGCTGCCAGTGCTACAAAAACATCTCAAGTTGCAGAATGTCATCTTAAAGCTCCAAGCGAGGGATTCTCTTGTATCTGTATCTGTGATATTGAAGTTTTTTCTGACCCTAGCAAGAACCCAAGGCGGTGCTGAGCTGCTTCAATCTGTCAATTTCTTTTCATCTTTAAAGAGTTTGCTTACTCAATTATTGGCTGAAAAATCTTTGGCCCAGAACCAATCAGAAGGTGGTCCCATCATATTCAGTAATGAAGAAAAAACAGAGAACATTTGGGGTCTAGGTCTTGCTATTGTTACAGCTACAGTTTATTCTTTGGCAGATGGCTTTTCTTGTGCTGACTTGGTAGAAAACGTGATACTTTATTTCTTTGTTGAGAAAGCTGATATGATTTCCTGTTATCTCTCTGCTCCTAATCTCCCTGGAGATGATCAGAGTAAGAAGAGAGCTCGGACTCAAAAAGCATCAACTTCTTTGAATGCTTTGGTAGTAACTGAGCATACTCTTCAGTTAATGTGCGCACTTGTGAAACATCAAACTGTGTGGATTAAAACCATGAAGGAAAAAGATT
Source organism: Saururus chinensis (assembly GCA_035235625.1). Lineage (NCBI taxonomy): Eukaryota > Viridiplantae > Streptophyta > Magnoliopsida > Piperales > Saururaceae > Saururus > Saururus chinensis. The sequence goes on from CP141150.1 coordinate 5,122,156, forward strand.
CCTCATTAAGAGAACTAATCATCCATCTTTTGGCTTTCATCAGTAAAGGGGGCCAAAGAATTTGGGAGGGTCCGAATAAGGATCCCTCAGTCTCTTGGCTTCTAGTTTCCAAAGAAGAGGTGGATTCTTGTCGGAGGTCACAATCAATTGGCAGCAAAAATGGTTGGTTTGCTCTTTCTGCTCTTGATGGCATGCGGACAAAAACTGTCTCAGCTGTTCCTAGTACTGTGTTGATTGCGGCTGGTCGAACAAGGGAAATTGTGGAGGGTTCTTCAAATATGTATTTCTTTAATTCCGTTGCTTTGATTATGTACAAGGTTGCTTATCTTCTTCTTAAGTTTCTATGCTTGCAAGCTAGGGCTGCAGCTAAGAGAGCAGAGGAAGTTGGATTTATAGATCTTGCACATTATCCTGAACTTCCCATGCCTGAGATCCTTCACGGATTACAGGTATTATCTTGTACACCCACAACTATGAAGTGTCCTATATGTTTTTAAGTCTCAGTAATGTGTTTAACGCAGCTGTTCTCTGATAATTTTTTATTGTATTTATGTCTTGGAAAGAGCAGAATATTGGGGATTCCCTTATTCTGAGTGGTCAAGGGGATGAAAAAGAGGATTTCGTGAAATCCATGACTTTTGATTGGTCTCCATGAAATATGTGGATCACTTATGAGCTTGAATTTAGTGTACATTATACCATGTTAACTACATGCTGATCCTAAATGCATTTCGTTGCAGAAGATGCTTATGAAGTGTTAGACTCAGAATGTGCCACATTTTTGGGATAGTTTTCCTATTTCTCGCTGTTAAAGTTCATCCATGTTTGACATTAAAAATTGGCTGCATATATTCATGCTGGATTTCTCTTATTTAGATGGTTGTTTCTCACTTCTTTCTAGTTATACGTATGAAGAGTTGCTTTAATGTTTCCAAACTTTAGCTGTTAGAATTAGAACTTATTTTGTTTACCAATTTGAGAATATTGATGGTGCAGGATCAGTGTCTGGCAATTGTCACTGAAGTTTCCATTGCCAACAAGGGAAAAGTGATTCAGACTGAAAACCAGGCAGTATGTCTCTTGCTTTTACAAATAATGGAGAAGGCACTGTATCTTGAGCTCTGTGTCTCCCAAATTTGTGGAATTCGGCCTGTCTTGGGACGTGTTGAGGATTTTTCCAAGGGAATCAAAACTTTATTTCTTGGTACTACTTCCTGTACTTTCTAAAGATTTTGTCATTAGGAGTTTATCTTGGCATCTGTTTTTGTTGTGAAGCTAAAATCAGGAAGATGGGTAGTGTCTCTACTTCGGGTCCCTTTTTTTGCTTGGGTTAATTAGCATTATAGATTTAGTTTTTAAATGAACTTTTTAGTTGCATACCTGTTTCGGATCCTGTTTGTATTGGCTTTCTTTAAGTGGTACAAGAGTATAAGTGCCCCTTTTTGTGGCATTTTTCTCTGTGCATGTCGTGTGTATATACTTTTTAGTAAGATATATATTTTTCTTAGAGAAAGGAAGATGCATATTTGAATCTGGATAAGTCACAAGATGCTAAAAAATTTATTTTGTGTTTTACAGTGGCAGAAGAGCATGCATTTCTAGCAGCACTGTTGAAGTCATTGGGACAAATTTTGGCATTATTGTATCCTAGCATATTACCAACAGATAGTGTATCATGATATACTTTTGATTTCAACATGTTCTTGCATTTTATTGCTGTATCATGGCCAATCAAATGAAGTGGTGTATATGCGTTATGTGCTGAGTATGATATTTTGAATTACCCCTTCATTCTGTACATAGATTTTATATGATCAGAACTATTTGCTGATGTAACCAGGATCAATGCACACAACTGAGAACAAAAAATACAAATATGGAAACAAAAATGTGGAACTCTTTGATTTGAATTTTCGAGAGAGAAAAGATTACAAAACTCCAATGCAGGAGTTATCCCTGATTCCATAAATATTGCAAAATTGTGTCGAATCCACAGCACTCAAAACTACCCAAATCTATGAGCAGAAAAATTGGAACTAAACCTGAAAAACAAGATTGTTCAATTTCAAATTTCAAACACTGTTTATTGTAATTGATTTTTCCCTTTTTATAGACTTGGGCAAGAAAGACTTAAAAGATTACTTTACCCTTCCAAATAAAGACTGTTTTATGTCTAGATAAGTGGACGGACTAAATTACCCCTGTTAAAGACTAGAAAAGAATTACTTATTAGTCATTTTTCAATACTACCTCGGGTGTCTTAGAATAGATACTAATTGCTTGATGAAATGACTATCCAACCATCAAATTTTTGCTCAAACTTCTTCTTCATCAAGTCTCTCCTCAGTAAAACTCAGACCTTGAGTTTATAAAATTTGGAATCTTTACTGGATCATGATAGTCTTACAAATTTGCTATATTAAAAGTTCTTGAGACAGATAAATAGGTTGGTAAGTCCATAATGTAAGCATTGTCATTCACTTTGTGCAAAATTTGAAAAGGCCCAAACTTCTTTTGCTTGAGTTTTTTATAATTTCCTACTAGCAGCTTTTTCTTGCTCAAGTACACTATAACTAGATCATTTACAAGAAATGTTTTCTACCTTTTCTATTTATCAGCCAAATTCGTATACCTTGTGTTAGCTTCATGAATGTTATGACTAACCTCTTGATGTAGAGTAGTCATTTTGGAAATCATATTATGAGCTTGTACATTGTTTGCTATAATCACCTGATAGGCTTCTTAAGATCTTATCCAAAGTCCTATTGACCACTTCAATTTACCCATGTGTTTAAGGATGACAGGTGGTGTTGAAATTTAGTTGTGTACCCAACATTCTCCAAAGAGTGCACTAAAAATGCCCCATGAGCTTGCTTGTTGTCTCTGTTAGAAGTAATTAATCTAGTTACTCCATGATGTCACGCTATGTTTTGAAAGAAAAGTAAGACAATATGAGTAGCATTTAATATCTTTTTATAAGTAAAAAAATGTGTCATTTTGGAATATTTGTCCATAATTACAAATATTGAATCATATCCCCTCTAAGTTCTTGGAAGTCCCAAACATAAAATTCATTGATGGATCTTTTCATGGTGCATTAGGCTTTGACAATGGTATATAAGTTTAGTGTTCTGGTGCTTGGCTTGCGAGTAGGTAAAATAATGTTTTACTACTTTGTTAGACATATTTTTTTTAAGTTGGGCCAATAGAACCTTTTAGCCACAAGGTTAATAGTTTTATTGACACCAAGGTGTCCAGCTAAACCTCATTGATGCAATTCTTAAATAAGTTTTAATATGAGAGATCCCTTTGGAATGTATAGAATATTCTTCTTGTATAGATGCTCTTAATAAAGATAGAAGTCATCATTGTTGCAATGACCAGATTGGCAACTTCTCCATAGTATCTTATTTATGAAGGTCTCTGATGTGTTTAAAACTAAACACTCAAAGTTGCAATGTAGTTAAGAGAGATACCTTGTGGCTGAGGGCATCTACCATCTTATTCAACTAACCTTCTTTATGTTTAATTAGGAAAGTGTATTGTTGTAATTCTGAGACCACTTTAGCATGCATTTTATCTAGCTTTGTGGCTTTGAAGATATTTTAAGGCCCGATGATCTTTGTGAAGAATAAATTCCTTATGCACTAAGTAATGCCATCAATGCTTTAAAGACTAAACAATTGCATATAACTTTCACTCGTAGGTTGGGCATTTCTACTTTGTTTCATTCAACTTCTCATGGGAGAATGCTATAAGCTTCCCTTCTTGGTTTAAAACAACTTCAATTCCAATGTCAGAAACATCACATTAGACCTCAAACATTTTATCAAAATTTGGTAAAGCTAAGATAGCAGCTTCACTTAATTTTCTTTTAATCAACTCAAAATTGTGATAATATTCATTCCAAATAAATTTGTGTTTCTTAAGATATTCTGTCATGAGAGCTACTATTGTGCTAAAATCTTTCACAAATCTTCTATAAAAATGGGCTAAACCAAGAAAACTTCGAAGTTGTAAAATTGTTGTTGGATTGGAGCACTCTGGAACTGCCTTTACCTTATTGTCATCTACTTGAATTTCTTCAGCACTAATTGCAAACCCCAAAAAAATAAATTGAGTGGTGAAGAAACAACACTTTTTCAAATTGATTAGTACATTGTTGTGATGTTGAATTATGAAAACCACCTTAAGATGAGTCTAAGTGATCTTGTTATGTTACGACCTGAATTTTAAAATGCCTTTTTAATTTGGATGAACGGTAAATTACGAGAAATTTTTTTTCTTAAATATAAAATAAATCATTAGAATAAATATCTATGCCATGATAACTATGGTTCACAAATACTAATATTAAATTATAATATTATTACACGTTTCAAAATTCAATAAAAATAGTTCATCCATCTAAGTACAAGTTCGTCAACCGTCAGAAAATAAATAATTAAATTTACTCTCACGTTAAAGATACACTTGCATACCAAAGTTGCAGAAAAGAAAAAAATTTATTATGTGCTTGTCAATCTTGGTCTCACTTGTTGTCGCCATGAGAAATTGTGACTAACTAAACCAAACAACATTGACAACAACAAATAGAACCTCTCCACCCTCAAGAGAAGAGCTTCCAAAGGACAAAAGTATTAATTAATATTTTTCAAATTGAGTCAACATCACCTGATATTAGTTGCCTACGTACTCATTAGACAACATCTCTAATGTTTTTAACAAAATCGGAACCAGACATTATTATGTCTAAAACTACACTATCCTAAGAAGTAGAACATCATACATGAAATGATTAAGTATTTTTAATTAACTTATATTTTATATAAGTCTTTTAATCATTCTACTTGTCTAATTAAATAAGCAATATCAAACAATGTTATTAACTATCTTACAACCCTTTTCAATAATTAATATTGTCAGCTATGTATTTACTTAGAGATAACTCGACTCTCGAAAAAATTCCCAAATATAAGACTTCAACATTGGAGTAGACTGCTTAACAGCAACTTGACCTAAATCCTTAAGGCTCTCAGTAGCCTATTACAAATCCAGAGAAGAGGATCTTAACTGTGCTTATGGACACAAATTGACAAAAAATACAAGCCTTTCATGATGCTAATATAACTCTGCTTTTCGTACACGCTATATGGTCTTGGGAAGACTTGCGGGAAACCTGCGGTAGAGACCTTTCTGGTCAATACTCACCGTCGTGGCGATGAAGAAAACGCATCACAATATCCACCATCCCAACTCAAGGAGAAAATGTCTTCTAAGACATTACTAATGTATCTATAGAAGCCTAAGGTGTTTATGATTATTGACTCCCCCAAACAATCAAAACTTAAACTAGCTTATTTTCATTCAGCTAAGTATTCGCCGAACCATTTGGGTCCTCTTCAATATGTGAATTGGCCCAATAAATAGCTTATCTACTAAGCTATGACTCATAGAATATCCCAAACCCTAATAATCTCTACAAGACTAGGGTAAATTTACATAACTATCATCGGTTCATTAACCAAGGTAAAATTCTATGTCAGGGCCCCATTCACTCCATGAACCAGTCACAAACTCTATTGAGGGTATTTTAGTCTTTAACTTAATTAGATGTTCTCCCCCCACAATCTAATGTCAACCAATATCTCTTGATTAATCTTCATTAATCTCAAGTTACTGATTAACGTATCAATAATAAAGGTATTCATCAGAATAATTAATATAAATAACATGCAGTCACAAACATACATAAATAAATAATAAACGGAGGCCCATTTCACTCATTTGCAGGGCTAGGGCTCAACAAATTCAAGCCCGAGACTGTAGACAACTCTAACGTATCATGCGAGTTACATATATAATACTCCAATTGATCGATGTACTAGGTTGTAAACATGTGTAATACGCTGTCTTAAACCCTGAGAATTAGGGTTATTGTCCTTGTTTCCCATAATATTGTGACCTGTTAAGGTCTTCGTGTTATTTACTCGTCACACCTATTCCTTTTGATGCCATTTAAAATCATTTTAGGGTACCCTAACGCTTGGTTATCTAGGTTATAAAATTTGGCAAAAATGAGAGATATTGCCCTTAAGGGCATCAGGATAATTTTTCCACTTGAGGTAAGGTGCCCTCCCTTAGTTTAATCTAGTCACATCACTTCCCATTTATTGATTTTTATTCCCTCTATCAAGTTTGCACTCTCATATCGACTTGCACTTCCATTCACACGAATGTGGGCAATTTACTTATAAGGGTAGTTCTATTATTTTGTTTAAAGCCTTACTAACAACCAATAGGTCCAAAATTTAGCTTAAGGGTGCTACTTGACTTCATAGACTGATGTAATTTTCCTGATGTGAGATGGGGTTGTGAACCCCATGAATTGACCTAGGTTTTTCGAATGGTTTACCCTAAATCCTAGGGACAAAATGGTTAATTATCCATGCACTGAGATTTTTCCTCACTATGCAATTTGGTATGTAATTAGGATACACATAAAGCTCTTACTGAAAATTTCTCTAATTTTTAAATCCACTCATAGGCTATTGAACCAGAGCCCCTAGGTCGAGGAAGTGAATATCGTATCATAATTTAACTATAAGGGGTAAAAGGGTCATTTTATAGTCTTTGTGATTTATTTCCATGTCTTAAACTTGGTTAGAATGCTATTTTCTAGAATTTTTTTGACATTTTTATTGCCCTGAACCGGACTCGATTTACTTCCCTTCTTTTTTTTTTTAAACACAGGCCGGATAGATTGGGTCAACTGACCTGGCCTAAAGCTGAACCTAACGACCCACTACATGGGTCGTCCGCTTCACAACCGGCCATTGGCCAACTGGCCTCTGGCGGCGCCTCCCCAGGCCGCCTTTATGCGGCGAGGGCTGGGCGAAATCAGATCTCCACTTGGCGGCGATTTCGACAAGCCGAGTCCCACCGCCATCCAGGGCAGAAAGGGGCTTTCTTTTTTTTCTAATCCATCAGAGGTGCCACGACGGCAGGTCGCCACGACCGGCCGATGGGTCTGGCTTGACTGAATTGCCATTGTCTGACAATTCTGGCAACCTAGATCCCGCCTCCAGCCGGGGGCTGCACCTCAGAGCCGCGCTGATCTTTTTTCTTCTTCTTCTAGTTAACAGCATCTACCATTGTGGATAGGGCCACCACGGCCAAGGAAGCCATGGCTAGGGCCAGTGCACCCCTCCGGCAATGGGTCCAGCGACTAGCAGTCAGCCAGTGGCTGGCTGACAGTCAGATAATAGAAACATAATTATATGAATAGTGATTGCAGAAATCACTGTTCATATAAACTACAAATACAATATATAATCTAATTTACTTAATGAAATCTATGCTAATCGTGACTCTAAATCCTACCTCAATGGCTGAGTTGTCGCCAATCCACTACCATCGGAGCCTTGCTGGAGTCTCGCCAAAAAATTCTAATGGCGGCTCCTCCTCCTTCCCTTAACAGTCAAAGCTAACCCCTTTCTTAAGAGCCCTAATTAGGTTTTTATAAGCATAGGGATTAGGGTTCTTAATCCCCTACGGAGTTGTGCCAGACCTCCCCACTTAAGCCACTTAATTGGGCCCCTAAAACTTAATTTTGTAACATTAATTATTCGGGCCCGTATAGTGATTTAAACGGATAATTTGCGCGTCTAATTTGAGTAAATGGGCCTTGCACGTTATAATCAACTTCGAATGGTCATATCTCCCTCATCCAAACTCTAATTTCACGTTCTTGGTGGCATTTTGAAGTTCTTTCAGTCTAATTTCTATCCATGTATGTTTCAATCACCAATTCCAATCGATGATCAAGTTATTCCCACAAGAAGATTAGGGGGTCCAACACCCTAATTTCCCCATGGTTGACTTTGGGAATTTTAAAAATTCCCGAACGTTACATGCTCTTTCTTGAATCAAAATACATAACTATTGTTTTGCCTGATAATGGTTTAAACACTTTAGTCATGAACCTCATAAATATAGAAGGTGCATCTATGGGACCAAAAGACATTACTAGCCATTCAAATAGCCCCTCTTTTGTCTTAAAACTTGTTTTCCACTATCCATAGGCCTCATCCTTATTTGATGATATCCACTCTTTAAATCAATTTTGGAAAACACCTTAGAACCTTCTAGCAAATCTAGCATGTCATCTAACCTAGGGATAGGAAACCTATATTTAATCATTATTTTGTTGATAGCCCTATTGTCCACACATTCTCTAAGTGTCATCTTTCTTGGGGATTAACAAAGATAGCATAACACATGGACTTAAGCTTTCTTGAATCATCCCTATCTGCAATAGATCTTTTACCTGTTTTGAAGTTCTTTACATTCCATAGGACTCATTTTATAATGTGGCAGATTTGGCAAACTTGCACTAGGTATTAGGTCTATTTGATGTTGTATACCTCACATAGGTGGCAATGTAAGAGGTAGCTCATCCATTATAATTACTTTGAACTGCTCTAACAATTATTGCATCTGAAGGTTTTGTTTCAGTAGTTGGGTGATCACATTTGATTCTTATTGTTCTTCTTTAGGAATTAGGCATACAACTCATTTGTGGAATTAAACTTAGGTTGTAAATCTTGCACCAACATGATAGTAGAATTGACCTTTTTTTTCTTTGGTTTTGGACAATTCCTCATCACTAGGCAGCAACACTAGTTTGATTCTATGATGAATAAAAGAGTATAATTTTGTTTGCCTTCATGAATGGAGTCTAGGACATATTGCCAAGGTCTGCCCAATAGTAGGTGACATGCTGTCATATCGACTACATGACATCATATTTAAGTCTTATAAGACTTTCCTATTGAGAATGACACTTTATACCTCTTTGTCACTTTAGTCTCTCCTACATCTTTAATTCACCAATAGAGTTCTTACTACTTTACAATATTCTCACTACTTCCTCCATCAATTATCACCTTACAAACCCTCTGATTAACGGTTTGTGTTGTTTAAAATATATTGTCTTTGACTTAAAATAGGTTGTTTAGGAATCAATATTAGTTTCCTTACAACCATGGATAGTGGATGATCTTCATCGGTTAATCCTTCATCACCATAGACTTTCTTAGTTTTCATCTCATACTCTGATTCAGAACTATCTTGCTCCTCTACAATTTCATTGGTATCAAATTTTCTCAAAGGGCAACCATTAGAGATATGTCCTACTTTTTGGCATTTGTAACATATAATTGAAGTAGGGAATACATAAGGATTCAGTTTAGAAGAAGCAAACGCAGCAACTCCCTTTCGACCCTATCTAGGCTATTCCAACCTCTCTTTCTTTGCTTATTGATTATGACTATCCCCCACAACCTTTGGGTTTTCTTGCTGGAAACTTCCATGAACTCCCCTATTTGCAGAAAACTATTTGTTTCCCTATTTGTCTACTTGAAGTTCCACACGATTGGCCATTTGTATTGCATTTAACATGGTAAAAATAGGATGGAAATATACCTTCTTCTGAATTTGGGGTTTTAAACTTGAAATGAACCTCTACAATAGTTTTTTTCATATTCTATCACATCATTTCTGGATACTAATTTCTGAAATTTTGCAATGTTAGTTGCCATTGATTTGTGTCCTTGTTCACACTCTTGAAATTGTCAAAACAACAATTGTTCATAGTCCACATATAAAAATCTGTTTCTGAGCAAACTTTTTATTTGATTCAATGAATGAATAGGATGTTTTCCTTGTTTCATTCCGTTGGTCTAGACGATTCCACCAGGTTGCGGTTCCACTCCTCAATTTACAAGCTACTAATTTTACTTTAAAATCTTTAGGAACGTCGAAACATTCAAATTATATTTCTACCTCATATTCCCAACTATTTAAATTTGGTAACTCTAATTATGGTCGAAACCGGTACAAGTTTTGAAAATCACCTCTGTTTTGCTGAAGTTCAGCCTTTGGTAGCTGAAAATCACCTATGGGTTGCTGAACTTCTGGAATTTCACATCTGGAAAGCTAAATTTCAGAAATTTTTTGCTCATCTTAACTTGCTTTATCCATATTCATTAGATTAATCCGCGCAAGTAACTAGTTTGCATTTTGAGCCTGAAATTGAGCTGAAAAATGGCCTTCCGAAATTTGTGGATCTGGTTACTGATTTTGCAGAGGCACCATATTTGGAGGAATTTGAGTTTGTCTTCTCCTTCCATAAACTTGTAGAGTTGGTCATTGTTGATTTTGCTACACTACGAACTCCTAGAACTGGTTAGACATGATCTACAATTGCGCCTGGGTTTGTTGCTAGGACTGCAAATTTTGCACCATCAACTACTGGAGACTGGTTTTTTCTATGTTGTTAGCCATCATAGAAGCTGGCTAAGGAATCTTTGATACTAATTTGATGTATTTAGGATTAATGCACACAACATAGAATAGAAAATACAGATATGAAATCATAAATATGGAACTCTTTGATTTGAATTTTTGAGAGAAAGAAATAATTACAAAACTCCAATCCAGGAGTTATTCTTGATTCCACATAGATTGCAGAATTGTGATGAATCCACAACACTCAAAACTACTCAAATCCAAGAGCAAAATAACTGGAGCTAAATCTAAAAAACAAGCTCCTTCAATTTTTAATTTAAAAAACTCTCTTGCAACTGATTTCCCCCCCTTTATAGACTTGGGTAGGAAGAAAGACTTAAAAGACTATTTTACCCTTGTTAACAAAGACTGTTTTATATCCGGATAAGGGGACAGACCAAATTACCCTTACTAAAGAACAAAAAAGAATGACTTATTAATTATTTTTTGGGAGCGTGACCAATAAGGATAAATTTAAGTACATAATATCCAATTCATCCCGACCGGATTTTATGAAACTAATAGGGAAATTTATTAAAATAATAATGAAAAAAAAACTACCAAAATATACCACTTTGGGAAATATTTCCCAAAGTGGTGTTCGTTTTTGCCACGCTGGCGCCAGCGTGGCTTTTTTTTATATTTTTTAAGTTGATTTTGTCGTTTAGAACGACGAAATTGGCTTGAATACTATTTCGTCGTTCTAAACGACGAAACCTTATATTACTTGACCCGGTTTCGTCGTTCAGAACGACGAAATCAACTTAAGCTGATTTCGTCGTTCCGAACGACGAAACTACCACACTTGTGTTATTTCGGTCTCGATCGTGGGAAGGACACTGATTTCGTCGTTCTAAATGATGAAATCAGCTTAAGCTGATTTTGTCGTTCAGAACGACAAAATCAGCTTGAACGACAAAATCAGCGGGCTTATATTTCCCGATCCGCTCCGCCTCCAGTTGCCTCGCTGAAATACACTCGGCTCCGCCTCCGTTGAGAGATCCACCGCCCGCCTCTGCCGACATCCGGCCCATTGCCGCCGTCCAGCTGCCGCCGTCGCCCACATCCAGTCCGTCCGCTGCCCACATACAGCCCGCTCCAGGTGCAATTTTTTTACTTTTTTTTTGTTTTTTATCTCCTTTTTCAATCGTTATAAATAATTTTTGTATATGTTAAATTAAAGTAATTTATCTTTTCTATGCTATATTGAATAAATTAGAAGTTTTAATTATACCATTATTGTGCCCTAGTTTTATAGGTATTGTTCTCAGTCGTTTTGTATGTTTTTTTGTTTAAGATTATTGAATTGAGATGGATTTTTAATTAATGAGTTTTTATTTTTTAAGATGCCAAGTCTCTCAAATTTTGGAAAATGAGGAGGATTTGAGTTTTTGAACATGCTTTTTTTATAGCTTATATGATTTGTGACATTGTATGTGTTATTACATTAATTGTCTAATTTTATTAATTAGAAAATTTACTCGTTAATGTAAAGTATTAATGATATGCTTATATACTTGGTAAAGTTATTAGTTTCTATGCGTATATATTTTTAAAATATATTTGTTAGAGTAGATATTAGTATTAGTTTGCTTAATCTAATATTAATTTTATTTATTATTTATGAATTAATTGAATAGAAATGGTAGAAGAAATGGTTAGTTTTTTCATTAACTACGACGGACGCATAGAAGGATTATTAATGAAAAAACCGTCTACATTTGATGAATTTGAGATGCACGTAGCAAGTAAGGTTGGGTTGGATCGAAGAAGATGGAAAATTACTATAAAATGTAATCTTCCATCCTATGGATCGAGAATGATACTAATAAACATAAATGATGATTCATCAATGGCTTTTATGTTTCACCACTCGCGTCACATAATTTCTTTCGAGTTATTTCTCGAAAAAGAGGCCCGAGTGACTAGTGAAAGGCGAAATAGTTCACATAGGAGCTCTCATAGAAGCTCACAAAGGAGATCGGATAGAAATGTGAACAATGAAAGTTATATGCAAGTGCCGGTGGACAACGAAGAAGAGGGAAATTTATCTATGACAGTAGCTTCAAATGAATGTCATAGGTCGTCTGCCCCTATTTACGATGGAAGTGGACCTACTTGGAGGTAAGGGTTGATTTAGTTGTGAATACGTTTTCAATCTTATTATCCTTTAATGAAAATACGTTTAGCTAAATTTTGAGATTTTGTGTGTAATATGGAAGGTCTACGACGCATGCACACGAGCCATTTAGCATTCCAATGTCTCAAGGCGGTGCATGGTATGAAACTCAAAGTTTGATGGGCCTTCATTACCCCTACACGTATGTTGGTCATACCGATGCTGGACCATCTAATCAGAGGTGAAATATATATTTATAAATGAATTTAACTTTTTTAAGCTTACGAAATTTAATACATATGCGATGTTTATATGTAGGGGGGGATATGTCTACGGTGAAGATATTGATGAAAATGAGGATAATGAAGGTGAAGATAATATTGACGAAGTAAGTGGAGAAGATTCTGATATGAATGTAGAAGGGGTTAGAGGTGAAGAAAGTGCTCAACAGATGGTTGACGGCGAGGGGGATGATGCGGTAGACAATGCCATTGCTGGGAATGATATGAATGTAGATGATGAAGAGCCGTCGTACTGTGAAGTGGAGCCACTTTATGCACACATCACAGATGAGGAGATAGATCTTTGCAGTTGAATTCTACAATGGATTTGGACCAACAAAATGAAGATGAGTTATACGTTGGCCGCATCTTTGAGAATAAAGAAGCATTCGTTACAGCCTTGCAGGAGTTTTTCATTCAAAATTATGTCGAATACAAGGTTGTACGAACAAATCCGGCAGAGTATACAGTGAAATGCATTGATAGCACTTGCCCTTGGAGAGTGCATGGCTCAATCAAAAGGGGTGGTGGGTTCTTTAAATTAAAGACGTACAAAGGTGACCACACATGTCGGAATGCCCAGCTTAGCACAGATCATAGGCAGTGCAGTGCCTCCTTTATTTCAAAGGTCATAATGCCCGCTATCCAAGCTGAATTAACTCTCACACCAGGGGATATTATTCAAAGAATGAAGGAGAAGTATCATGTTGACATATCTTATAAGAAAGCATGGGCAGCAAGGAATATGGCGATCAAGGCCATTTATGGAGATTGGGTTGAATCATATAAATTGTTGCCAATGTACCTAAGGGCGGTGCAAGAAGCCAATCCTGACACCTACTACCGCTTAGAGGATGATGTAGTACCTCGTGCAGATGGTGGCACTTGTAGGAGATTTAGACGGTTGTTTTGGGCCTTTGGGCCATCTATAGCTGGGTTTCGACATTGCATCCCTGTGATTGGCGTTGATGCCACTCACTTGTATGGCAGATATCCTGGTGCTCTTATGGCTGCAACGGCTACAGATGGAAATAATGGGTTATTTCCTCTTGCATTTGGGCTTGTCGAGAAGGAAGACAGAGACAATTGGAAATGGTTTCTAATGGAATTGGGGGATCATGTACTGATGGGCATGACGAACATCGTCATTATTTCAGATCGACATAAGGGGCTTCAGAAGGCAGTGCCTGAGGTTCTTCGAGAGCCGGATTACCACCATCGTTATTGCATCCGTCACATAAAAGCAAATTTTAAGGAGTTCAAAAATGATACACTGACGGACTTGATTGGGGCAGCAGCTTGTGCACTCACAGTAGAAAAGTTTGATGCTAAAATGGACTTGATTGGTCAAGAGAGTCCTAGGGCAAAACATCTCCTCTTAGGAGGAGAATTGCATCCTGCACAGTGGTCCCTTGCACACGGTGGTTTTATAACATTTGGCATGACGACTATAAATATGGCTGAAAGTTTTAATAGCATCTTGAAGGGGGCATGAGGGTTACCCATGCAGGCTTTAGTGTCAGCTATCTTTTATCGGCTCATAAAATTTTTTGTTAAACGATCTTCTGCCACCTCTGCCATAGTCACCCCATATACTCTTAGAGTGGAAGCCATATTGAGAGAGCAAACAAGAAAATTTGGGGAGTATATAGTTAATAGGATCAACAGGAGTCAGTACGAAGTGACATCAATTCGTGCCCGCAAGGTTATGGTAAATGCTGTGATGCATACTTGTACATGCAACATCCCTCAGGTTTATGGTTATCCTTGCTCGCACCTTATCGCCGTGTGGGCAAAGCGGCGGGAGCCAATCAATGCATCACTATTTTACACATCTTCTACTTATAGAAATGTGTACTCTGCAGAATTTTATTCTCCTCGTGGTCGGGAGTATTGGGAGAGGGATATACCGTTTGTGTTATACCCACCGATAGTAACAAGGCAACCCGATCGCCCACGGTCTGTTCGCATTAGGAATACCATGGACCGCAGAACAATGGAAAGAGATGGTAGAGGAGGATATAAATGCGGGAGGTGTAAACAAAGTGGGCATAATAGTAAATCATGTAGAAACCCTCCTGTTGATTGGTAAACATATAATCAACCTCTGTATTTATTATATTTTTTTAGTTACGTACGCATGTATTCCTTACGATTAATGATATGATCTTCATCTTCCACAGATCATATGGATCATGCAGAGCCTTGTTACGGGCCAGGCCTGAGTGACGCTTCTTTACTCGTAGAGAAGGAATCACATAGGTCTGCTGCTATTTGGAGAGGAGAGGTATGATAACTTTTTTTAAAATTTGTTTCATTGTTTTTTGGTTGATATAATACGACATGTTATAATTTTAAAATTTATTATAGGACCCCGGGTGCCTTGAGTGCACCGAACATTTTAAATACCTCCGCCATTGGCCTATAGATGAGCGTATATTACCTTATATCGAGCGAGCGGGATTCGGCCATTTCATTCATCTACAATATGTTCGTCTCGATCGGCCTCTATTGACGGCTCTTGTTGAGAGATGGAGGAGGGAGACACAGACGTTTCATTTGTCATATGGAGAGATGTCCATCACGGTCATGGATGTGGCAGTTCTATTAGGACTCTGTATTGATGGATGTCCGGTGACAGGCACGACAGGAGGAGCTCATATGGATATATTACTTAGACTTCTTGGTAGAGCTCCTCCTCCTACAGTGATGCGTGGTAGCCGAGTGAGCCTACGATGGCTGTTACAGGAGTTTCGTGAGCTCCCAGCCGATGCTACAGAGATAGTTATCGAGCAGCATGCACGAGCCTATATATTACATTTACTTGGGGCCACCATATTTGCGGATACCACGAGCAGCCACGTGCATGTTTCGTATCTCTCTCTCCTTCACGACTTTGACATGGCTGGCACTTATTCATGGGGCAGTGCTACTCTCGCATTCTTATACCGAGAGTTAGGAAAGGCATGTCAGGCCATGACCTCGGGGATTGCGGGCTGTCTGACTCTTCTTCAGGTAAATAATTGTGTAACTTTACTTGGAGTTTTAGTCACGTATAATTTTTTATTTCTAATATTTGTTATCACTATTTTATGATATAGTTATGGTCGTGGGAGCACTTACACATCGGCCGACCAACTGCTGAGATGGGTCGCTTGGTCGAGGGTGCTCCATTAGGGGTGAGGTAGGTTGTATTTATGTTTACTACATTACTTTTTATGCAACGTTTTATGAACATATGCTGAACTCATTTCTTAAATTTAACTCCTTAAGGTGGAATGTTCGGAAGAAGAGAACCGAAAATCCACAAGGAGTCCTCCGTTTGTATAGAGGGGAGTTAGACCACCAGCGGCCATACCAGGTAATTTTATTGCCGTGTTGAACTTTTTTATATAATGATTTTAAAAAATTTTGTCGTTATTTAAACTAACTTATCTTTATATATTATATAGATTATTTGGCAGCCGTACTCGGAGGACTTGTTCGCTGTGATACCTCCACTCTGCACTGACAGTCGAGAGGTGTGGCTTTCTTGAACCCCTCTCATATGTTATGAGGTTATAGAGATATATGTGCCAGATCGTGTAATGCTCCAGTTTAACCTGGAGCAAGGGGTCCCACCTTCTACTGTCGAGTTTGTCCATCGCATCACTTGACAGGGCCGCCATATTACCGATTGGGCTATATATCATGCGTCGTATATTGCTCGATGGGAGGATAGGAGATCCACTATTATTAGAGGGGAGCTGGCTACGACATTGCGAGATGTTCGTAGTACTTATATGCACTGGTATTTACCGATTACACGGCGATATATTTTACTGCGCGATGATGTAGAGGAGATGACATATCAGCCTAGGGGAGCATCTGAGGCAGCTCGAGTAAGTACAACTTTGTTAATTAAGACATATATTATTTTCTTATTTTATTTTAATTATTTATCTAATATTTAATTTATTTTTTTATAGCTTCGTCAGCTTCGACATACTAATGCGTATTTGAGTGATGCACTTGTCACCTCTATTTCGCGCGAGGACTTAGCAGCAGCATGTGAGTTGGTGATTAGATCGTCTAATGATGTCCTTCGTAGATTGCCACTACTTCATTCAGTGATCTCGGATGTTCATCGAGATTATCCTGTCGACGAGGCCGCTCAGACGCAGCCGATGCACTCTTCATGCCCTGATATTCCATCATCATCAGCAGCATATAGCTCTCTTCCAAGTTCATCATTTCCAGATACTACACATGTCACTCAGCCAGATCCGATTTTGTATTATAGACGACATCGGCTAGCTCGTATTGTACCATCTATTACTTATGCTGAGCCGGAGCTCGAGCAGGAGCCTGACATGGAGTCGCAGCCGGAGCCCCAGCCCCAGTCAGAGCCTGAGCCCTAGTTGGAGCCAGAGTTAGAGCCACAGCCAGAGGTAGATCATGAGGAGCTCGTACACCCCCGTCAAGGATGAGGGCGAGGACGAGGACAAGGACGTAGGAGATTATGATATTACTTGTGATGTATTATATTTGTTACTCGTATATGATGTACTTTACTTATATTTGTTATGGTGATATTCGTGATAGTGATATTTGTTATGGTGATATTCGTGATAGTGATATTTGTTATGGGTGGAATGAATGAAGTCGTGCATATTTATCTGTGTTTTGTGTTCTGTGTTTTGAATGAATGAATAGGGACAGGTGATAAAATTAGTTTTAAATAGTAATTTTAAAAAAATTTAATTTGATTTTGTCGTTTAGAATGACGAAATCAATGTCCTCCCACGATTAAGCCCGAAATAAGACAAGTGTGGTAGTTTCGTCGTTCAGAACGACAAAATCAGCTTAAGTTGATTAATCAGCTTAAGTTGATTTCGTTGTTCTAAACGACAAAACCGGGTCAAGTAATATAAGGTTTCATCGTTTAAAACGATGAAATAGTATTCAAGCTAATTTCGTCGTTCTAAACGATGAAATCAACTTAAAAAATCTAAAAAAAAGTCATCATGGCGCTAATTTCTTTGATACCAATGGCAAAAACAAACACCACTTTGGGAAATATTTCCCAAAGTGATATATTTTGGTAATTATTATTTTTTAATTATTATTTTAATAAATTTCCCGAACTAATAAGTCCCGACATTAATAATATTTAATAAAAAAACATAAATACCCCCAAATAATCTGAAGACCATCACCCATTCGCAAGAGACAGAGATTCTTTAACCCGAGCTCTGCTTTCTCCCGTGATTGAGTTCCTCTCCAGTACTGGTGACTAAAAATGATCTTCCTCTGGCCGCATCCATTCACCTGGGACGTTG
The DNA here is from genome assembly GCA_035235625.1 of Saururus chinensis. NCBI lineage: Eukaryota > Viridiplantae > Streptophyta > Magnoliopsida > Piperales > Saururaceae > Saururus > Saururus chinensis. The sequence goes on from CP141150.1 coordinate 5,140,227, forward strand.
CTTCACCTCAATCCGCGAGACACCCAAAGTTGGATTTCAGTCTCCCTTCCTATCTGTCCTCCTTGGCCGATGGCTGGTTCACCAGCCGACGGCGATCATAATGAACGCCATGGGAAGGCAGATGCAGTGATCTGCGGCGGCCGGCCACCGCCAGCGTCAATACTCAGATCACTTCCTCGACGCCTCCTCCAACAACAAATGGCTCTGATCCGCCGCACCTGCTCCTCTTCAGGTCTCGCTCCCCTCCTTTTCTCTGTCGCATTTCTTAGTGTTGTCACTGACTGTGTAGGTTCAAAGCTGAAGGGGCTTTGCCTTGAGGACTTCTCGCGGATGTTCTGGAGCTCTCAGCGGAGCGGGGAGCTGTTCTTGGAGCCATCCACACTGCCGGTCTTCACCAGATCGTCCAGTCAGTGGAAGAATAGTTAGGACCTTGGTTCACGGAGAGCTCCCGGTCCAAGGTGTCCGGTTCTGGAGGATAATCAAAACTGGGAGGGTTGATTGAGCCATCATAGTGCAGAACAGAAATCCCCATTGTGTCCTGTAGTTTTGAGCTATCCACGGAATCCAGTGTAATCTGGTTGGTGTAAGATCCTTCAGTCTCTACCAACACCATCTGATGGTTCTAAATCCGGAAGTTGACGCTCAAAAGTGACCCAACATTCGATATGCGGAACCGATAGTTCTTGCCCGAGTCAGGGAATGCCCGTTCAAGATCTTAATGAAGCATAATTTGTGATATATAAGTCTTGGAATTCGTGATTTCATTCTATGCTTTTCTGTTCTTCTAGAATTATGCTATTTGAATCGCTTCTGTTGTTGGTACTTCTATGAAGGATTTTGCAATTTTCAGTATGTCACACTGAGATTAGAAGGAACTTTCATCTTATGTATATAGTTCGTTGTGGATTTATTGGCATCTTTTTCTACTAGCTGTACTGCATATTGTTTTGCTATAATTGATGTTACGATGACTATTGATTGAGTACTGCATGCATCCTTTTAGCTTTCTAATACTAATACTTAAATGATTTTAAGACAGTGTATAGTTGCTGAAATTATGCCACATATGCTTCCTTTTAGCTTTCTAATACTAATAAATTTTTGTGTATAATATTATTATACTTTAGGTTTTAATTTTAGAATATACTTTAAATTTTAATTGTAGAATTAGTTTAGGTTTTTTTAGTATTAGTATGCTTTAGGTTCAATTACCTAATTGCATTAAATGGTTTTAGAGCTATGATTATTTTAAAACTTTAGAATCACTTTCAAGTATTATTTTATAGCAACGTTCATTGTCAATATATTTTATTGTATACTATAGGTATGTAAAGTATAATTTTTTGCTTTAATTTGTTATTTGAATGTTTTGCTATAATTCTGTAGAGTATGGTTTTATTTTAGGTTTATTATTGATTTTGTATTTTAGGTATTGCCACAATGTACTACAAGGTTTGTTATTGATTTTGTAGAGTATGATTTTACTATAATTTTTTAGAGTATAATAATATTATAGGCTATTGATATAAAAGTGTTTACTTTTAACTTTTTCATTGACTAGTTTATATATTTGTGTACAGTATGATTATACTTTAGTTTTTAAGAGTATAATAATACATTTGGCTGTTGATATAAAAGTGTTTACTTTAGCTTTTTCATTGTCTAGTTTATATTTTTGTGTACAGTATGATTATACTCTACTTTATAAGAGTATTATTATACTTTTGGCTATTAATGGAATAGTTACTTAAGAGTATGATTATATATTTGTTCACCCTCCACCAAATCCTTCTTTTCCATATATGCCTTCATTTTCAAGATCTTGACAACATATTGAACGGAGTATTGAAGCAAACAAATTGAATTTTTAGGTACAAGTTTTATTTTTATTGCTAGAGATATAATACAGCAAATCAGTTCAACTTCTTGTTTGGTATTTGATGAGTCAGAGGAGAAGTAGAATGAGAGCCTTGTTAATATTTTATGGCCTTTTCATTAAATGCTTGAGGCTGTAGGGTGAATGGAGAACACGTTAAGATAGAGTGCTGAAAAGTAATATGTATTGAGGGTCCTACGCAGGAAGAAACTTTCAGGTCGGCTTTGGTTCATGTTGCATGAATGCATGAACGGGAATTTCTAAGGATTTCAATCTTTAGCTTCTTTGGTGGTTTAAAAATAGGCGAAAATCGACAGTTCACAACTAAAATGACAGCTCACAACTTGAATTTCTCAACATGGCTGTCCCGACTCCCGTCATGGTGCAAAATTATGGGAGTCAAGTTTGCCTTTCTGTCTTCTCGATCCTCGATCCGTCCGGAAAAATCCTTTTGAAACACACCCAAAAGCTTCAATCTTTTGGTTCATTTCAGTACCTTCTCTGTGAGATTTGGTTTCTGTTTGCCCACTAAGCTCCAGTGCTTGATGGGTTTTTACACAAATGGGAAGTTAGCACTGGGTGCTCTCCGAAGCCTCCGCTCCAAGCTTGTTGCTGGAGGCCGGGTCGGCCGGCCGGGTGGTGGAAAACGCCCTCGGAACAGGATACCCAGGTACCCATTTCGGGGAATTGCGATCTCCGGTGGAATTTGCGGTAAGGGTCCGATTTCCAAATTTTCCCCTTCTTCGTTCGGTTATTCTTCGGCCAAAAATGCCTTTCCGATCTCCAGTGGAATTGGATCGAACTTAACCCGCTGGTAGGGATCATCGAAGACCTGCGCTCGCGGGTCGAGTCTGAGTCTCTGACCCCTGCTCGCGGGTCAAACCTGACTGCTGCTTGAGGCGCTTCTTAGTGTCATCTTCAACCTCTCACCAAGAGAGGTTAGCAGGTGGTTGGAAAATAGAGGCTGCGCCGCCGTCGTCCGGCGAGGCTTGCCAGTGGACCAAAAGTCAGAAAATCTTCCCTGACGATGATGATCCAAGGGTGACCGGAGAAATCCGTTGACGACTATCCCATATCAGGAAGTAAAAAGCGATTGAAGAAGAAAAAGAACAGAGCCGCTGGGCTCTACGTGCAGAGGCAGTACCGGCCAACGCCAAATGGGTTTAGAGAGGCCATCCTGAGTATTGGCACTGCGAAGCCAGTGATCAACGCCGCCAGGACTGAGATGGTGTTGAAGCAGGAAAGTAACTATCACTGGAAGATTCTCCAACAAGGAAGGTAACCCGGCGGTGATGGAGATAAGCGAGCGGAGTAACAATGGCGAAACAGAAATTAGAATCGTAAGAGGGGTAAACTTGGTTTTTTCTAAAATATAATGGCATAGCGGTAAAACAAAAGGACTTAGAGGTATAAGAAAACTTTTATGTAGGATGCGCCAAATAACATGATTTTGGTCGAGACTTATGGGTTATTGAAGGCAGTAGTTAGGACCTAAAGGTAGTTTTCCTTTATTTTTTAATATTGTCTTATATAGAATAGACATCATGTATTTGATTAAATGACTCCATCCAATCCCATCAAACTTATGCTGGAACTTCTTCCTCATCAATTGCCAAGCAAGTATTATAGAAATTCTGGCATGGCTTGCAGAGTTTATCCTCCAATGCAGTTGGATTATGGATTTTGATTGCCTAAATTCGACTTATGATTCTGGACTCCTTTTTCAAAGCTATTTGTTTCCCTCCATGTTTGAGGTTTTCTTTAATGTTTTTCAAATTTAATGATGTGTATAACGACTGGCCTCTTAAAAATGCTCGTAAGAAGTGACAAGATTGTAGAGTAAAAGTAGCTCTCTTCAACTTGAAATAGCTCTGTATACACAACGTGGTAGCGTGGTGTATATTATTGTTTATGAGACATGGACATTGAAGTTCATCTTGTCTTGGACACTTGCTGTGTTGTAAGGTAATTGCAGAATTTCCAAGGTCGCTGCTATTTGATCCTTGAGTAATTGCCATGGCTACTTGTTTGTGTTTTTTGCTTCTTGTTAGAAACATGATCATGGTTTTTTTATTCTTTGTATATTTCTTGTGAGTTCTGTTCTAAAGATTTGGAGATAATTTCATGCTTTGAACTCTCATTAATGAAAGTGATTCGATCTTTTAGGGTTGAAAGAGGGTTTTTTTAAGTTACCTAAGAGGCAAATTTTGTACTTTTAAAAGGGCATAAATTTTTTAGTCAACACACTTCCGTTGCCTTGAATCTTGAGTGCCAAATATTGCCCAATTTATTACCTCATCTCAAAAGAGATATTTTTGCATGGGAACCGAGTTCCTTAGACGCAACCTGATCTAAGATAGTTATTAAAAAGCCCGAGAATTGAAATGGAAATTAATATTCTCTCTTGGGTTAGGTCAATTTTAATAAATTAATATGAATTGATACGTTATTGGGTTAATTTTATTTATGATAAATTACAAAAAATTATATTACTTCGGATAGATTAGATTTTGTGGATTAATTAAAATTCGGGTTGGATTTGTTCTTGGGCTTTTTATATATTAGACCTGAGAATTAGGTTTTATTTTTTACCCAACCTGACCTAAGATAGGGTCTAACCCAAGTCAATCTTGGGTTGGTTACACTAGATCGGCCCTAAATTCGTCCAGACACGTTCAGTCTCATAACGCACGCTGCCAAAACTTATAAGTAAACTGCCCAGCACTGACCATGACTAACCCATCGAATGCATCTTCACATATTGGAATTTGATGGGTTGCAAGTTTCAGTTAGTGGTCTTGTAGATCAATCAAGGTACATACATTATGATGGCCAACGACGCTTGTAAAGGTGACATGTGATGTATCGGCTTTACATACTACAAGCCCACAACGGGCTATCCATGCACCACATTCTAGCAGGCGCTTTCTTCTTCACGTCAGCATGGCAAGATTAAGCATCCCTTGTCTTGTCAGAATTAAGCATATCTGATTCTTCAAAATTGCATTCTCAGTCTAGAGCCCACCCCTGTACTCAAAGATTAAGAGTCTAAGCACATCAGCAAAAGGAATTGCAATTTGAGGCCTCGATGAAATGAGTGAGAAAGAGTCAGGACCTGGATCTTGCCCTCTGATGTGCCGGCAAAGAGCATGTCTGTATCTGAATCCGAAGCCAAGGATGTGACTTTGACGTTGCCCCCTCCATGCACCCTGATTGAGGCAACTCTTGTCAACCGATGCCTTAACCAGACCTCAATTATCCCACACTTTGTTCCAGTATAGACATAGTCGTTGTTCACAGCCATGGAAAGGATGTCAAATCCTGTGGCGAGTGAACCCTTTGTAGCCTTGGTTGACAGTTGGAACACCTTCACCATTACAGAACATGAACAAAGATAGGCTTGGGTGTTACAGAGATGTGTTATAAGAGCATAAGTGTATGACAAACCTTTCCAGCTATTCCGTCTACTGAAGAACCACCGGAAAATAGAAGACCATCATGGATGCAAATGGTGTGTACAGTTTGTTTCCCTAATAGTTTCCTGGTCCCAGAGAAAAATGTACTTGCTGAGGATTTCTCTAAGTCCACTTCCTGCACATAGATCCATTGCTACTGTGAGAAAGGTGTTAAACTCAGAATGCCTTGAAATACAGTACATCCACCTCCATTTCTATTCTAATATAGGATATCTCTGATATAGAAGTTAAGTGGATACAATTCGATTGAAGAGTCATAAAATACAGCGAGGTTGAACATCAGGTTGCACTGCTGTACTGTTAAAATATGTCACCTGGATGCTATAACCTGTGCATCCGCAGTACAGATTTTTTTCCGTCATGGCGAGGCATTTGGCAGTTTTGTTGAAGTTAATGTGGCTGGGAACTCCACCCCTGTTTGAAACCTGCAACACAAATTATTCATTTACATTTTTTATGAATTTCTGTTTGAAAATTATTGCAGATGTCTATTTACGGGTGGTAATACACTAGCCTTAACACCAGTTCCTTGAGAAGCAAAACACAATATATTGTTGTAAGTTGCTAAGGAATGCACTGCTTCTTTCGTGTCATGGACCTGCACGCAATGTAGCTCTTCTGGTTCGATTTTCCACACCTGAACAAAGACCAAGTAAGTAGTCTTCCGCAACAATCACAAGGAATTTAAGGAAACCGGGCATACTATTGCACGGAAGAAGGAATTAATGAAATACAGCTATAAAAGTTCGGGCATGGAAAGTATCTTTTGACTGACACTACTGTTCCTTGTTAGGACAGGGATGGTAAGTAGTAGCAGCAGTGTATAAGTATCACCATGTTCCCAAAATGGAGTCATAGAACTATCTTCAGAAGAGTTCTGTCTGCTTACCCTGATTGTTTTGTCAAGTGAACCACTATATAGCTGGTTCCCAGAAGGTGATATGAAAAGGCAGGTTGCCTTTGTATGCGCTCGAACTTCTTGGATCAATCTTAATCCCTGCTTGCCAGTGTCCCACATCTTTGTGCAATACAGGGAGATGATGAGTTAGAGGGAGGGAGGGAGAGAGAGAGAGAGAGAGAGAGAGTCCATACTTTAAGATGACCATCAAAATGGCTGCTGAAAAGCCGGCCATTGAAGTAAACCAATGAAAGAACCTCCCCATTAGCACTTGAATCTATCTCAACAGCTTCTGCGCATGACCAGATCTCTTCCTGTGAAATATGACTGAGAGTTAAGTGTCTTACTTCCCAACTATCAGGAAAATAATTATGCAACTATCAGGAAAATAATTATCATATATGCCTATCCCAGTTATCATGGCTCAGCGACCTTGATTCTATACTGTTTTTTACTCTAATCACGATCAAAATTATGGTACAAAACCATGCAAAGAAAGTCCATAATTATGCAACTACCATTAAAATATAATTAGTTAAAAATGAAAGCATTCTCCCACTCACTGCATTGACTGATGGTAAGTTCATGATTGCTTTTAACATGTCTGCAGCCGCAACTGAACACTTCCTTAGCTTCCTTAAGGATTTGCAGATGCTCTTTGCATGTATTCCCATTTCTTCAAGTGCATCTGAAATTTTTTAGAATAAGCCTGCTTAGTTCGACGTACGTATCGTTGTAGCACAACTTTAAGAAAAGGGAAACTTACCTGGATCATTAATAAAGCTTTTCAAGGCAAAGGATGCTAAAACTTTCTCTTCCAGGTTTCTAGACGATTGGAGGACATCCATAAATTGGTCAAGTAAGCAGTGGCGAGCAACATCTCTCATGCCAGTTTCTGGCAGATCATTGAGCATGTGTATAAGCCACGTCGAAACAACAAGGCATGATCTAGCCATCTCCAAGGAAGTGCTCTTAAAGCATTCTTTCAATGCTTTGAAAATGGATCCATTTTCATGGTTGCAGAGAACGAATGCTACCCTTCTCTCCCAAGCTCTTGCAGCTCCCTCTTCTTCTTCCTGGTCATTCAATTCATAATTAGTAGTTATATTACAGTAGTGGTGGTGTGAGAGGAAGAGCTCTACAGTAATTCATCACGAACCGTTGTCTCCACTGATTCATCCATTGTTCTTCCTGTCTTATCATTCTTGATCAGATTATCATATGGCTGATCAAGGCCAGCCGTTTTGAGTAGCCAGGCTTCAGTGAGTGGCTTGCCAGAAGCAGTCAATCTACTGGGTAGAGAAGCAAGAGCATCCAACGCTGTGGCTTGGGCAACAGGGAAGCCTTTTCTACGAAGTGCATCTATTATAGCTTCTATAGCTTCTTCTCTATAAATACTCATTTTCCGAGGTTCGACCTGAAATTGTTCACAGTAGAACCTAAACATACTTACTGTACGGTTAAAATGGGTGAATTCAATCTATCAATTGTGTGTCCTGTGAAACAAACCAGCAGGTCAAGCTGGAGAAGAAGACTAGCAACTGCAGCTTGTTGTTCTGTTGGGGCCATTTGAAGGTGCACAAGAAATGCGTGCATAGTGCTAAATGCTCCTTCATTTCTAATAATTTGCAGTATCTGATTGCAGAATGTCCTCCTAAGGAATGAAGAATTGAGTCAGAGGATCCTTATTTTCTGTATTTATCTGTTGTTTAGGGTGATGGACTCTTCTTAACTGCTTTCATATGATATAAGCTGCAGTGATATGAAATAAAGACTATGTAAGAGCATACCGGTTCAAACGTACTAATTCTGATAGGAACTCAATGCAAATGCTCCTTGCATCATCATTTCCCACATGAAACAGTTCAAGAACAGGACCCAGCTCAGCTCTGGTGGCAATCAAATTCCTACAGCTCCTGTCTGCACGCATGCAGCTCAAGAGTATAGACACAACATGTACCACCCTTTCAACCTGACCCAAGCACTTGATTAATGAAGGAAGCCCATTGGCAGAAATAACACTTAAAGCATGTGCTGATCTGCTTCTGTCATCCCCTCCAGATAAAATTTGATCCAGCAGTGCTATGGCTGCATCTTTTGGTCCCATTACCAACATAAATTCATCTAGCTCTTCATTTTTGTTTGAAATTACTTGAACAAGAGAGGGAATGAGGTTATGGGAGGAAACCTGAGAGAATTCTGGCTTTTGCTGGTAGATGAGGACTGCAGCTTCAGACAAACCATTTTTTAGAAGAGCAACCAAGCGGTCAAAATCTGAATCAACACTCATAAGAATCCTACCAACAGCTTCATCATGGAAAATAAGTTCAGAAAGGACATAAACTGACACTTTGAGAACCTCCCTGTTGACAGAAGCTGACAATATTTCTACAAAGCCATTTACAATGGCTGGTTTAGCCAGATATGCATGTACACTCCGATCGGCCTTTGAATCTTTCCACATCCTTGCTATTGTAAGAACAGCTGCTTCACATTCCTGCAGGTCTTCGGATATGCAGAGGCAGGAGGTGTAGGGTTTTAATCCATTTATAACATTTTCAACAGCAGCTTGAGATATCACACTGGTTGGAGAAGTAGAGACTGCTGCCCTCATAAATTTTTGTGTGCACTTTTTTGTTTTATTGGAAGAATCTCTTGTGTTTAGAGAGTAACCAGTCTCAAAAATTCTTGGAGAAGTTGACTCCAATGGCAGGCTTCTTGAAGAGATGGGGCTTAAGGAAGCTTGAGGAGATTCTGAGTAGGAAAACTCTTGAGCTAGGTGAGGGTTCTGTTCTTTCCAAGAGGTAATCAATTTCTTCAAAACATAGTTTGTTTTTGGGAGAACGGTGGCAGATAGAGGTTGTCGAGTGATAGGACATGTAGTATGCCCTCTTTTTAACCATTCTTGAATTGCCTTCCTCTCATATGTTTGCCCTGTTTCAAGGGTGACTGGATCATTGAACAGTTGGCTTGTGATCGGACAAACGAAATCCTTAGGGGGTCTTGTTCGAGGGGTGACCTTCTCAGATGATGGGAGGGAAATGTTACTGTTGCTTGCGTCTTCCTCACTTTCGCTAAGAGGACTGCATAATTCAACCAAAAAAAAGCTGGTCATCATTAATCAACATCTATCCAAATTATTCAGATTGAAAGAGTAATTTGTCTCCATTTTTTTCTGAAGTATCTTGACCAATAATCTGCTACTTGCAATCTGATAAAAGTTAACACATCACATATAAGCAAGAAAATTGTAGAACTGAAACTTGAAAGCTATTGTAATTGTTACCTATTCTCGGAGGCTTTCATGTTCTTACTGAAACTCACATTCCTGTCATACATTCTGGTTCTTCTGCAATTCCTTTGAACATTCTGACAAAAATAACATCTCATTAAACATAACTAACAGAAAAAATCAATAACCTAAATTTATGTAACACAAAAACAACACAAATTTCATTATACTTGGGAAACTTAGATAAAATAAAATACTTACTAACAGTTCTCCATCAGATTCAGCAAAATAAGTGCTGTCATCATTGTGCAATTGTGGTGATGCAGGTAATGATGTAGTCACAATTGAATCCATAAATCGCCTCGAAAGGAGTCTTATGATTGGCTCCGACTCTTCTGCGTAGTTGCTCACTGTCTTCGGCAATGAATTACTGGGAGAAGGTCGCTGCGGGGAATCTATAGGAGAGAAGACACTTGGTGAATAAGAAGGATCTTCTGCCAACGTTTTCATTCTTGATCGACTCCCAGCACCACAATTATGATAGATTCTTCCACAAGGTCTGGCTTCTGACGCTAAATTCATATCACCACAATCAGAATCCTCCTCGTCTTCATTTTCCTCATTTAAGGCTTCCTGGTGGTGAGAACCAAAACTACTGCTTCAGATTATAATTGCACATCTATTTATATGGATCCAAAACAATGAGTGAGATAGACACAAAAACATAACAGGTAATAGTACCTGATCAGAATCTTCAATTAGAGGTGATAATACCTGTTCAGAATTTTCAAATAGCTCTTTGGAGTTGGATACTGCAACTACTTTCCTTTTAAAGACATAATGTGTCAGAAATGATAAGTCAAAACACTCAGACATCTGAGAAAAATTTTTGTACATAATTTGCCAAAAGAACCAGCTCACTGAGGATAATAAATAAGAAACCAAAAACATTAATACACTAAGACAACAGACCTGCACAAATCTCTTCCTTCATCTCCATTGTTCAAAATTGAAGAGAAACCAGCACTCTTGGGCAAGATAGGGCCGAACTTCATGTAATTTGGTATTGATCGACTCACCTCATGAAGGGGCGTCATCGGTGGTTCTGCGATTGGCAGCATCGGCATCCCCTTCTTGCTAGAACTAGAATCATAATTCACACAGTCCCTGTAGTACTTGGCATATAGCCTAGTGTTCTCATCCAATGAATTCCCATAACGCTTCTCCAGCTTCTGTAGCTTCTCGGCCTGATCAGGTCTCATGGAGAAGATCAATGACTCATTGAAGAACTGATCAAAGTCAGCGGTCATGGAGAGATCAGCTGAATCAGGGATCACTTCCATCACAATCCTCTGCCTCTGCTCAGAGTACCATCCAACAATGGAGCTCATGTGGGGCAGAAAGAGAGATTGCCACAGTTCAGGTGCAAAATCAATCCTAGAGAAAAATGGGTCCACAATGAACATCTCAAGAATGTGGGTGACAGAGTTCTGGGCATTGTTCCTGAGCTTCCACAGATATGCAAGGTTCAGATGGGCCCAGGCTGAGAGGTAGAAATTGGGCACTCCAGCAGTTTTTTGGCGGGAATCCAGCATTGCACAGACCTGCAACATTTTCTCAGCATAGTCCAGCCTCGCCATCTTGGTCTCCATGTTGGAGGTGTTGATGGCCTCTTCCAGGGCATCAATGCCCCAGTCCAGATTGGCCAGCACCGCCTGGTCGGCATACCGGACCTCCGAGCCCCGCCCGCCACCGCCACTGCCTTCTGCAGCAAGCCTCTCGGCGCACTGCTCCTTATGCTGGAGCCTCTCTTCCTTGTTGATTAGGCGGTCTTGGATGAAGCTTCCTATGGTTGATGTGAGGAATTTGACCATGTCCTTGCCATTTATGGCGAATTTGAAGCTTCCAGCCATGTTGTGTCAAGCTTATAAGTTAAATAACCAACTGCTTAATCGGATTCAAGGCCTTGACATATCTCTGGTCTTCAAATCAGAGCAAACACAACTAATCAAGTCCATGTAAATATGAGCAGATTCTGTGATTGATCACCAATGATCCATGGTGGATTTAAGATTCAAAAGTGAGGCAAGATTGATCATCAATCATATAACGTGGCCGAAAATGTAGAAATGACAAAAACCTTCACCTTCGTTAGCAACACAAAGAATTTTGGACAAACTTGGAGAACAACTCTATTAAACTGATATTTAAGTGCAAGCCACAAGAAGCCCACCGCCGGTAGCTGCCAACTTCCTGTCTTAGGAATTGTAAAACGGAAGAAGAAGAAGCAGCAGATTATACTATGCATATAACGAAGAAGAAGAACATTTCTTGTCACAGAAGATGCAAAGGGGACTTTGATGATGCAGGTGAGGCGTGATCCGAGTAGACGAGACAAGACATGAAGACAAGACAACTGAAATGACTCGAATGATCAAACTCAACGTCTCCTCTTGTTCAGATGACAAGACTTTTGCACCACAAACCTTTCCTTCCTTCCTTACTGGACTACTACTGCGTCACCTCACCAGCCATTTTCATACTGTCTTCTCCTACTAAACTATCAATTAGTTAACTTTAATATGAACCTTATATTCCCATTAATTTGACTGATTTCGATAGGTTTGGAAGCTCGAGACTCGAGAGGGAGAGGGACAAGGATGTGTTGCCGGCAAGGTGTTGCCGGCTTTGGCTGTAGCTGAGGGCCATCTATACACCAACGTCTCTAAACAAGGGAGAGTGGACTGACATACATTTGTCTGGTTTTAAATTGCAGCACAATTTAGTATAGCCAACAGCGTCCTTTTCAATAATTAAGTAGTTAATTCGTGGATTAAGTTAATAGTTTGACCCAGGGATGAGATTAAGTCGGGTTTTGCAAAACTCAAACTCTATTATTTAAGAAATGGTAAATCTAAATCCGATCCGATTAGTGATGTGGATTAAATTTAAAAGCCTGGATTGGGTAGGGTTTTATCAAAATAAAAAAAATAAAATAAAAAAATTATATTTATAGCTTTATTTGAGTTGAATTTTGTTAAACTTAAACCGGATATCATTTAAGAAATGGTAAATTTAAAACTAACCGAAATAATTATTTAGGTTGAATTCAAAAACTTAAACCCTACTCATTAAGGTCGGGTTTTACCTTGTACTTCGAGTAGCATCCTACGTAATATATTTATTTATTTATTGCACTTTTTTTAACAAGGGAAGGGGAAGTTTGGGAGCATTCTTTTAAAGACCAGCCCAGTTCGCCGGTTAGACCGTGTTCAACTAGACCCCATCAACTTTCGGCCAAACAATTTCTGGCATCCTCGGGTCATTGATCAATGAGTGATTTGCCTGGTTAAATTGAAAATTTACCTAGTCTGAATTGGAAAACCCGGATCACCCACCATTTTGAATCAGTAGCAGGATCAATTTTAATAATATTAGTTAAGTGTTAACAACACAAGCATTCCAAGTTTCTTGTATGTGGGGAGGGGTCCCCCTTAAGCTATAACAATGTCTTTGACATGTTCTTTTATAGTTAACAACGTCTTTGATCTTGGTTGGCCCAATTATGCTCGTCTATTGAAGGACAAAACCACTGCCGGGCTTGGTTGTCTAAGTAGAAATTATAATCTAAATCAACAGGTTTGAATTATGTAATGATACCTAATGTCTAAATATAGAAGAAAAAAAATTAGACAGCATGTGGCAGGTGTGAACCGGTGAAGGAAAGCGATGCCTATGTTCATTTCTTGACTACATCATTGTTTTTTTACATTTTTATTTTAAAAAGTATCTTCTAAATTAATTACTACAATTTAAGGATTTGGAAAGTCCTTTGTCTGAAATATATTGAATTTCTTACCTTATTAATTTTTTTCTTGCGTTTGACCTTAGTGAAGAGTGGATGATTTAGTTTACATATGATGACCCTTTTAATCAAGGAAATTAATTATTTTTATATTTATATTTTGAGAAAAAGTTAACAAGCACCCGGTGTGCTTGGTAGCATGACAAAAGCATCATGGGCCGTTGAATCTCGATCTAGCAACATGTATTAATAGAGTGATTGAAGAGTCCATGTCCTTTACATGTCCACACCGTCGAATTGAAATCCAAAGGCTCACAATGCGTCTTGCACGAACACCCTAGATATACAAGGTCATACAAATGGGACTCATTTTTTATTGAATATGTTACTATTTTATTAACAAAAAGTTAATACATTGATATGAATTATTAGCAAACTTGAAGAAGTATTCGTCTATGAACCACTTGATTAGGACAACATCTTTTTATGTAGATATTAATGATTTTTACTCCAACTTGGCACTTACCTCATGACATGTGTTAGGAGGTTGTAAATGGGTGCTCAAGAAGCCCTTCAATAGTGTTAACTATTGTCTAAATTATACTCCCCTTGTCCCATATTTAAATAGCTTCATTTGGAACATAATGATTTTTATTAAATGGTGAGATCCATTGTTAAGAGAATAAAAAATAGCTTCTAAGACACTTTTTCTAGTACCCAATTACTTAAATTGAGCTAAATGAAACTATTACATGGGATTTTTTGTTTGTTTATGGAGCTACTAATATGGGATGGAGAAAGTATATTACTTCGGGCTCTCAATTTGTTTTTGGTAATAAAAACAATTGTATCCATCCCAATAGCCATATAAATATGAAGTCCAATGAGAGATTGGAACAGGCAAAACCTAAGGAGAAATCAACTCAAATTACTTATATTTGTGAGCCCTTAGAATTAGCTAAACCATGAATGCTGTGAAATCCATGGAACCAGGGCTGAGGGTACTAGCAGATTTGAGTTCAACTGTTCAGTGTCCACTCTGCATCTTATACAAGTTGTAAATTCTATGATGAGTTCTGCATAGTGCGGGTTCCTTCTCATTTTATGATTCACTGTTATGGCCAGATGTGCTATGGGCTAAGGCCATAGTCCTGCCATCTGCTAGTGTTGTTGATTTGATTACACTAAAGCCCTTTTATACTTAATGCATATAGTCTTGCAAATTTATCAAATGCTATGCTCACAAAAGTCTAGTGAAATGCCCCAAGCATCAGTCCCCACCATTCAAAAATCAAAGCACTCGAGGGAGCATCAAAATAATGCAAATGTTGTTGTGGGAATATCATTCAAGAGTTACTTTTGGGTTTTTATCATCAGAAGTCCTCATCTTTATGAAATTGAATTAGCTATGATGCTTAACTATATATGCAAAGCATAGTGATGCTAACATCTACCACTCCCTGCACACTTTATTCCATCTTTTCTCCACTCCAAACAGTCTCTTCCATTCTTTTTGCCAAATTGACCCATCTTCCAACAATCCCAAGAATTCAGACTTAAATCATTATAAACTACTGGATGAAATAAGTGAAGTGCACCCTTTTGTCACCCAATAATCCTCAGTGATATTTGTTGCAACCAGAAATATCAAAGTGTGAACTTTGGAAGCTATTGTGGATATTCCTTTTTGGCACTCCACCTAATTTCACTCATCCAAATTGGTCATCCATCAATTTTGACCACATCCCTCTTGGGTCCTTTTCAAACATACATTGTTCCAGGCTTATATATTTTGTCCAAAAGAATAAATAAGAAGAAATCTGCCTAGCGTTGTAGCTTTTGTGTTTGGTAGTGAGCTAAAGCTCCATAACCATCTAGCTATGTAATCTTACGGCCATGGGGCTCTAGCTTACTACTCGTGCTAAAGCTGTAGCATTGGGTTGTCATCCTCAATAGGGAAAAATAATAATTGTCATAAGTGAAGAGGAATTAATTTTCAGTGAGAAATGAGAAGAGGTTTGTACACGATTTATAGGGAAGACCCTCGGAGACAAATCTGGGGTAAATCCCTTCAGAATATTACAGTAGATCACATATCTTCTGAGAATATTACATAGAATCACAATATGAGTAAAAAAGGAAGATTGAGATAGAGGAATTGATTCGATTCCCTTAATATGCCCCTGCAAACTCAAGGCGGGTGAGTAGCCATGAGTTTGGTGGTGAGAGTATGAAACTGAGCAATGGGCAGTGGCTTGGTAAGAATGTCTGCAAGTTGGTCTTTGGACGGGACATGACGGACCTGCATGTGGCCGGCAAGTACTTGCTCCTGAATGTAGTGATGATCAATCTCAATGTGTTTGGTGCAAGCATGAAGTATTGGGTTGGCAGTGAGAGCAATGGCAGATAGGTTGTCGCATAGGAGGATGGGTGTAGCTTTGGAGGAGAGGCCAAGAAATTTGAGAACCATGGAGACCCAGACAATTTTTGTGG
This sequence comes from Saururus chinensis, assembly GCA_035235625.1. Taxonomy (NCBI): domain Eukaryota; kingdom Viridiplantae; phylum Streptophyta; class Magnoliopsida; order Piperales; family Saururaceae; genus Saururus; species Saururus chinensis. Next base: position 5,156,007 of record CP141150.1, read on the forward strand.
TTGTGGAGGAGAGCGCACGATACTCGGCTTCAGTAGATGAGCGGGCAACGGTCGCTTGCTTTTTGGATTTCCAAATGATAAGGTTAGGACCCATAAAGATGCAGTACCCAGTGACATATCAGCGGTCGAGGGGGTCACCTGCCCAGTCAGAATCGGAGTAGGCAGTGAGGGAATAGGGCCCTAGCCGTAATAGAAGACCATGAGAGAGAGTGCCTTGAAGATACCGGAGAATCCGCTTAATGGCCATATAGTGGGCAATGGTGGGGTTATGCATATGTTGGCAGACATAGTTTATGGAGTAGGCAATATCTGGGCGGGTATGGGTGAGGTATTGAAGAGCTCCGACGATGCTTTTGTAGTGGGATGGGTCAGGGAAGAGGGGTTCATTAGGGGAGGTGGGAGGTCGTTTGTGGCCACTGGGAGTAGGGGTGGGTTTACAGTGGTCCATTTGGGCACAATGGAGAATGTCTCGAGCGTAGTGGGCTTGGGAGAGAAAGAGACCATTAGAGGCAGTGGTGAACTCAATGCCAAGGAAGTGGTGAAGGAGGCCTAGGTCTTTAACAGCGAAGGCACGACTAAGAAGAGATATGACATGTGTAACGAAGGGAGTATGAGAGCCAGTGATAAGGATGTCATCAACGTAGACTATGAGGATGGTGGTTTGGGAACCCTATTGGTGGAGTAAAAGAGATGTGTCGGCATGACATGACCGAAAGCCAAGCTGGGTTAAGGAAGATGAGAGTTTGGCGTACCATTGGCGAGGGGCTTGTTTGAGGCCGTAGAGAGCTTTGTGGAGACAACAAACATGGTGAGGGTGGGAGGGATCAGTGAAACCTGGGGGTTGGGCCATATAGAGTTCTTCCTCAATGGAGCCATGAAGGAAGGCATTAGAGACATCAAGTTGTTTAATGGGCCAGGCATTAGAGAGAGCAAGGCTGAGGACAATGCGGATGGTATAAAGTTTGACCACGGGGCTAAAGGTTTCATTGTAGTCGTGACCTTCTTCTTGAGTAAAGCCTTTGGCAACCAGACGAGCCTTGTACCTGGAGATGGTACCATCAGGTCCACGCTTGATCTTATAAGTCCATTGACATCCAATGATGTTGGAATCAGGTGGGGGTGGGACAAGGGTCCAGGTGCCTTGACGGATGAGGGCTCCATATTCAAAGTGCATCGCATCACACCATTCTGGGAATTGGGAGGCAAGGCGATAGGAGGTGGGTTCTGTGTTAGGGGGGGATTGGACGGAGAGGGAAAGAGGGATATAGGGTCGGTAGATGCCGGTTTTGCTACGGGTAATCATGGGATGGCTATGGGTGGCAGTGGGGAGAGGTTGGGATGTGGTAGGAGAGGGGTGGGAAAGACGAGGGGGAGAGGAGAGGGGTGGGGAGAATGAGGAGGAGAGGAGGGGGAGGGGATAGAGAGATGGGAGGTATAGGAGGGGAGGGAGGAGAGGGTGGAGATTGTGGGGAAGAGGAGGAAGAGGCAGGGGGTAAGGGTAAGGGTAGGGGAGAAAGAAGGGGGTGGGGGAGGTTAAGGGGGGTGAGTTGCGAAAGGGAAAGTCATCTTCGAGGAAGTGAACATGGCGAGAGATGTAGACACAATGAGTTGAGGGATCAAGACAGCGATAACCTTTGGTGGTAGGGCAATAGCCAAGGAAAACACATGGAACAGACCGTGCATCAAGCTTGTGTTGTGGTAGGGACGGGTCCATGGATAACAGCGGCAACCGAAGACACAAAGGTGAGAGTAGTCGGGGGGAGTATTGTGAAGAAGTTGGTAAGGGGAGATATGGTGGAGGGTAGGTGAAGGAAGTTGTTTGATGAGGTAGGTGGCAATATATGCAGCATCAACCCAATAAGTGGAGGGCATGTAGGCAGAGGTAAGTAGGGTAAGGGTAGTTTCAATGATGTGACAATGTTTGCGTTCAGCGATGCCATTTTGTTCGGGTGTATGGGGACAAGAAAACTGGTGAGTGATGCCGCGAGAGTGAAAGTGGGTGGTGAAGCGGGAGTTGACAAATTCACGACCATTGTCAGAGCGAAAGGTGGTGATGCGATGGGGGAGGGTGTTCTCGACCATGGATTGGAAGATAAGGAAGGTGTCAAAGGCATCTGACTTCAGTTTGAGGGAGTAGAACCAAGTATAGCGAGAGTAGTCGTCAATGAAAATGATGTAGTATTGGTAGCTAAGGAATGAGGTGACTGGAGAAGGTCCCCAAAGGTCAGAATGAATAAGTTCGAGTGGGTGAGTAGTGGAGCGATGGGACAAGGAGAAGGGTAATTTATGAGATTTACTAACGTGACAGCTATTACACTCTAAGTGCTTTATTTTGGTAACAGGGAAGGGAAAAGAAGAAACAATAGTGTTGAAGGTGGTGGAGGCAGGGTGGCCAAGTCGTTGATGCCAAGTGGTGGAGGAAGAGGTGTAACGCCCGAGATTTTTCATCCCTTTTTCTTAAAACTCATAGAAATTTTTTTTCCATAAATCGGAGTCAAAACGATAAAATCAAAACCTGTTTATAATTTAAAACATCATATGGTTAAACATCGTACTGCCAAATCAAATATCCTCAGGCGCTACTTTAAAACACACGTACGAATAAATTGCTATGATCATAGACTTTTAAATACAAATCACTCTCTCAGGCATCCCTGAGTACAAGTCCCATAACAGTCCACCAACTAATCCAAATGAAAGTCCAGAATAAACATCTAACTTCTCATCTCACCCAATACAGGAGATCGTGGCACAAACAAACTCGCAATGAGTCAAGCAGATACCTGAGTCAACGGGAATCAAACCACCGCTGAAACGAGCGTCCATCTCCAGGAGCTCTCCGCAAAACCTGCAAAACCTCCCGTACAACGGGGCTAAAAGTAGTAGGGTGAGTATTTTCATACTCAGTAGGAAAATACCCAGTAGGGGAAACCCCAAACGGTGAACTCACAAGTTCAAAAATGCATGCATCATGCAACTCAAACATGAAGCAGTCAACATAATATAATCACATCGTGCACATACGCATACGATCATATCAAAGGCACCATCGTGCCACAGACATACCGAAGGCACCATCATGCCAACATCATACCAAATCAAACTTACACAAACACCCTTATCCAGGGTCATACAAACTTACTCGTACCACCGTACGCATACTCATACAACATACGCATACTTGTACGACCTTACTCGTACAATCGTATGCTCACTCATACAGCTTACACATACATGTACGACCTTACTCGTACAATCAGACTCGTACGACCTTACTCGTACAGTCTGCACAAAATCATACTTACTGTCTTACTCAGAAACATATTCTCACAATCGTACTCATACTCTTACAGTCGTGCTCATACTCATACACTTACAGTCCTGCTCATTCACACTCTTACAGTCCTGCTCATACACACTCTTCCAATCCTGCTCATACATACTCTTACAGTCCTGCTCATACACATACAGTCGTACTCACACTCGTACAGTCGTACTCATACACATAATCGTACATATATCAACGACCACTGAAGCTCATTACAACTAATAAGCTCCAACGTCGAAATGGAAAAGAATGTTACTGGGGCAACACCTTAACCTCCGGGGAGTGACTAGACGCCATGGACTTTTCCGAAGGTAAGGCACACCAATGCTCATGGGGCACTGGATCAAACAGGTAAGAGTAGATACATGATACTACTTACCTGAGCGCGCAAACATAAACACCCACACATAAGGGGTCATACTGTTGCCCACCATAATGGGTCTTATAGTGCCATAGAATTGCCCACCATAATGGGTCTTATAGTGCCAGAGAATCGCCCACCATAATGGGTCATATAGTGCCAATGCCACTCTTGGGCAGAAAACATACAGTGCCACTTGGGCAGAAACGTACAGTGCCACTCTTGGGCAGAATCATACAACACTCTCAACAGAGCATCAAACGTCTGGGCTTACACAGCACACAGACCAAATCAGAAACATACGTCGCTCTCAACAGAGCATCAGACGTCTGGGCTTCATACAGCACGCAGACAAAGTCAGAAACGTACATTGCTCTCAACAGAGCATCAAACGTCTGGGCTTATACAACACGCAGACCAAATCAGAAACAATGTCGCTCTCAGCAGAGCATCAGACGTCTGGTGCTCTATACAGCACACAGACAACATCCCGCAGGATAAACACCATGGCAAGACATAATAAATGCTTGGCCGACTCATTAGCGGCCAGCTCAAACACGGAACTTAATCTGTCGAACCCTCAGGTCTCAAACTCACAACGCTATCATTAGCTGTACTTATAATTCAAGTTTGAATTAAGTATATTATGCGGTACAATTATGCCACACAAACTCACAGTCCTCGACTGGTCAAACTGAAGCTGAGCCCGATCCGAAACCCAAGTTCGTCAGGGCAGCAGACTTCACTTACCCGTCCACATCATGGACAAAACTCATCGTACACCAAACCCTTACAGTCTTACACTTCACCATCCATCTTATGGCCAAAACCTCTTACACTGACATCCTCAAATAACGCTCCTCAGAGCCAACCCAGTTGTCGCCCTCTTACTTATATCTCACTTATTATACTTATTTTTTACTTCATAATATGTATGTTATGCTTGTACAATTATGAACACTCTTACTGTCTGACAATTGCCCAACATACAATCCACCCCAAACTGATCCATTCTAATCCTTGCCCGCCATACTCATATCCTCTGTCATACGCTTACACAACCGTATCCAAAACCAGACTAAGCATCTGTCATCTCTTATTGTCCATCGCTCATACCTCTGCCCACATACACTTACGCACATCCAAAGCATAGGCAAAATGCCATCATACACACGTATGTCTCACACATACGTATAACATACACATATGGTCATACATACATAACTTACAAACATGCACGCTAGCCATCACTAGCATATGCATACATTCACACATACATCAAACATGCACGCTAGCCATCACTAGCACATGCATACATCAAACGTACACGCTAGTCATCTCTAGCACGTGCACACACACATTCATACATACTTCAAACATGCACGCTAGCCATCACTAGCACATGCATAACCCATACATAGCATACTGACATATTTGCTAGCCATCGCTAGCGCATACATAATCCACATCCATAAAACGTGCATACATCTCATGCATATCAATCATGCCATACAATCATGCTTACACGCACATCATGCAATCGGATCGTTACTTAACATCCAAGCATGGAATCATACAATCCTAGCATGCTGCTACTCATTGAAAGCATGCTTCATGAAATTATGAGTTCAAAGCTCCCCTACCTCGTAATCATGACGTTCGATGGCGAGCATACGACGGTGGCGGTGTCGGCGGCGGAGTTGGCAGTCAAAACCGTTGCCTGGCTGAGAGAGCTACTGTCCCGAGGATTTTAGGAAGCGCCGGAACTATCACGGCCAAACAGAGTGTCAAAACTCAATGCGGTAAAACCCGCGATCCACGGCGGCACACTAGGGTGGCCGGGAGAAATATCGTGCCAACATATGTGGCGGTGCGACCCGAAGTCGATGGTGTACACTGAAGATCGGCCGGTTGCTAAAACGTGCTCAGCCGGCCACAAAGACATCGAAATCGGCCGTGGACAGCACCCAACGGCGACGATTCCGGTCAACCAAGGCCCACATACGGGCGGAGAGCGTGGGGCAACGCTCGAGAACAAAGGAGAGGTGGAGGACGGCTCTAGTGATCAACTCCACTCGGTGGCAAAGCCAACCGATGGTTAGGCGGCACGAATGCGGCGCCTAAACCCAGAAGTACACGCGTGGCTACATGCGCACGCGGCCCAAAGGGCGGGGGAGAGGGCTGAACGGAGATGACTCAAGGCCCATAAAAGCCAACAGGGCTAAGGCCCTAGCTATGGCCAATCTAAGCGGCGACATCGCCGATCGCCACCCACAACCAATACCCATGGTGCGGGCGGCTGTGCATCTCGCACGATAAAGAGCAAGGGGAGGGTTCACGGTCGAGCAAAGGCTATGAGGCCGTCACTGGCTAAGGCCTGTGTAGGTGAACTCGTCTACCTTCTGTCAAGGTAAGACATACAAATTCTTGCCCGAGGCCGTCCGGTACCGACAGCGTAAAATGGGCAAGAAGGGTCAACGACACACATGCCGGTAAGGCGGACTAGCTGCGGCTACGGGCCGCAAGGCTGAACAAGACCCAGAGGGGTGGCCCATTGGCATCACTGGGCTGGGGCGAAGCCGAACTAAGGTCCACCAAATCAAATCCGGCGTCCGACTGATAACGTCAGTCACAACGTCCAAAACGGGCGTAGGCCAAAAATAGGGGACGACCGGGGAAAACCCATAAGGGCGGAGCGGCCATGGGGGCGACGGCTGAATCGGTCCAGGTGGGTGTAGCCCACTGCCTTCGCCAGAGCAAGGCGAGGCTGGGGGAAGGCCGAATCGACCACGAATCACTGCCGGCGGCCACTGTTTGCCCAAAACAGTCCGTCGGCAGAACAGTGCACAGAGGGGGAAAGAGGATGGGGCGGCGGTGCCGAGGCCCACCGGGCCGGGAGCAGTGGCTCCTCGCTGTCGCCAGCCCAGGGCGGAGCCTTGGCCGGCCGGTCGGGCCGAGCCGGCCCATGGCGGCGGCGGAACGGCGTGAAACAGACGGGCGGCAAACATGGGCAGTAGAGAGAAAGGGAGCGGGACGGCGGAGCTTAGGCCGTCCGGGGCCGGGGGAAGTGTCCTCCCGCCGTCGCCGGCCCATGGCGGAGGCGTGGGCGGCCGGCTGGCCCTCGCTGGCTCACGGCGGCGGCAGAACAGCATAAATGAGAAAAAGGGGGCTCACCGGGGGAAGAGGCGGCGCGGCCGTGGGCGGCCGGGGCAGTGGCCCCTCGGCGTCGCACCGCCAGGGCAGAGCCTGTGCTGGCGTCCTGCGGCCTGCCGGCGGCGGCCGAGCACAGGGGAAAATGCAGAAATGGGGGGCGGTGGTACTATTCATCCAACCGAACCAGTGGATCGGGATCGCGATCCCGATCCCTCTTTTTTATTTTATTTTCTTTTATTTTTCTAAACGTATCCCCAACGCACGTTAACCCACTGGTTACGCGTCGAACCTCCAAAATTTGCGCTGTAAGCACGCAGCGAGGCCCGTGGCCCGCGACTAAGCCCCACACCCGACTCTACGGGTATAAATACGGGAAAAAGATACAAATACACATACACTGAAACGTCACATTTTTCTGCTGAAAATGACCAAAAAAATGGCAAAAAAATCCCAAAAAATCGTAGAAAAATCAGGAACCTTACAAGAGGTTGTGGCGGTGAAGGCACTTGGGGGGGGAGAGAGCGGGTAGACAGTATTTCGACTAGGTCCACGATAGAGGAGGTGGCCGGTCTTGTTATCCTGGATAGACACATCAGAGACAGAGAATGTTAGAGAACAGTCATTGTTACGTGCAATTTTGTGCACGGAGAGAAGATTGTGAGCAATAGAGGGTGTGTGGAGGATAGTGAGAAGGTGGAGGGTAGAATGGGGAAGAATGAGGGAGGTGCTACCGGTGGAGGAGACGGGAAGGGATTGACCATTACCTATGTGGACATAAGGAGCGGGACCGGGATAGGGGGAAGGGGAGGTGAGGTGGTTCACATCTGGGGTAATGTGTTCACTGGCGCCGAAATCTAAGAGCCAATCGGAGGAGCATTGGACACCTCCTTGAGCACTCATGGCCAGGGCATGGTTCCCAGTGGGACCCATATAGGAAGCGTTATAGCAGGCGCCGCATTTAATGGCGTTGTGATCAAAGGAGCCACATATTTGGCAAGCGGGGCATGAGTGACGGAAGCCGCCACGCCCACGACTGTAGTGTGGGTAACCCCCGCCCCCGCGGCGAAAGTTGGGGCGGGGGGTCTATAGTTTGTTACAAGAGGGGTGGGAAGAATGCCCGGGGCGGCAAGGGCAGTGGCAGCAGCATGGGAGGGGGCCATGGCGGCCGGTGGGACACCCGCGGGGGGGCCGAGGAGAAGGTGGCTTAGAGCCGCTGTGAGGGGACCCAGGAGGGCCTGTGGGCTGGAGGCAGAGAAGTTGTGACCCACGGCGGCATGAAGGGCGGTGGGGTGAGCGAGCGGTGGTCCAGCGGGAGCTATGGGCTGAAGTTTGAGTGCAGCTTCTTCGGCGAGGAGGAGGTTCCACAGTTCTGCAAGAGGGACGATGGCGCCACGAGCACGTATGCCGGCGGCGAAGGCAGCATATTCAGACGGTAGGCCAGCAAGAGTCTGGTGCAAGAGGTTTGCATCGTTGACCAGTACGCCGACGGCGGCCAGCTGGTCGACTAACTGACAAAGGTGGTCGAGGTAGTCCGCCATGCCCAGTGGACCGAAGCGGCAGCGCCGGAGCTCACCCATGAGGTGGATGACTGCGGCTGGTGAAGCGGAAAGGTAGGGGGCGGCAACGGCAGTCCAGAGATCGGCGGCGGTGGTGTAGGAGAGGAAATGGTGTACAAGAGTCGGGTCGATGGTGGCCCGAAGAAACACAAGCAGGTGGTGGTCAGTGGCGATCCAGTCTGAATAGGAGGGCCGAGCAGTAGAGTCCGCCGACAAAGGACAAGGTAGAGAGCCGTCGACGTAGGGAAGAAGGCGGTAGGCATCAAGAACGGAGGCGGTGGTTGTGCGCCAAACAAGGTAATTAGATCCGTCGAGACGGACGGTGATAAGGCTGGTGAGGTTCGAAACCAAGAACTTGATGGAGGAGGGGACTGTCTGGAGAAAGTCGGTTGCGGTGGGGGGAACACCGGACAGGGGATGACCGGAAGGGGAGGAGACAATGGTGGGTGGGGGAGGGGTTGAAGAGGCCATGAGGAATAAGGGGAACAAACGGAGTCGGAGAGGGTAAGGGGAAGACAGGAGGTTGACCGGAGAGAGAGGGAGCGACCACGTGCAGAGGGGTGGAGGGAGCAGAGGCGGCTGAGTGGAAGGAGGGAGATGCTGGACGAGGAGAGTAGAGGATCGACCGGCCGGAGATAAGGGGAGAGACGGGCCGGAGAAGAGGAATGAAGGGACGTAACGCCGGCAGGAGAGAGGTGACTAGTGGCGAGGGACTGGTGGAGGGTGGTGAGCAGAGGTAGGAAGGCGGGGTAGCGGAGAACGTGAAGACAAAGTCGGGGGTGGTGAGCGTTTGCCGGTGACGGAACAGGAGGCGGTGACGGACAGGGGGGAGGTGAGATCTAAGATCTGGGAATGGGGAAGAAGGTGAACAGTGAGAGGAGACGGGATCTGTGAGGAAGTGTACAGGGACAGAGTTGTGGGCTCGAGACGAAAAGTCACAGGAGAGAACAGTGACAGGAGATGGGAATAGGGAAAGTGCAGAGTGGGAGGCTCGAGATTGCAATTGAGTGTGACGGAAGGGAATCGTAGGGAAATGGAAGAAGGATTGAGAATCATAGAGAAATAGCAAAAAGAGAAGCAGATGCTATGTGCAAGACGTAGAGAAAGGGTTTTAACCACTGGGCTCCGATACCACGAAGAGGAATTAATTTTCAGTAAAAAATGAGAAGAGGTTTGTACACGATTTATAGGGAAGACCCTCGAAGACAAATCCGGGGTAAATTTTTTTAGAATATTACAGTAGATCATGTATCTTCTGAAAATATTATATAGAATCACAATATGAGTAAAAAAGGAAGATTGAGATAGAGGAATTGGTTCGATTCCCTTAATAATAAGTTTAACAAGTTATCCATCTCCTTTAAATTATATAATTATAATAAACTAAAAATAAGAGTAATGATATGATCATTCATGTATGAAGCGCTCACCATATACACGCCAACAAGCATTCCTCATATGCAAATATACATATAAGATGCTTTTATTGTGGCATGTTACAAACGATACATTCCTTGGCACAAGGGTGATATATGGCCAACCAAAGAAGGGCAAAGGGTGGGGCAAAGCATGCACACAATCCCCCAAGGAAGAGTACTTTCTTGTATATTTCCGATCTTTAACTAATGTATTTTTGAGAAATTTAATAATGAGCTTAGCATAAAAAATATATATAAACCTTTCATTTATAAAATTAAGATTAATGACATAAATATTAGCGTTAATATGTATTAATATATACACCGATCAATCTCAAATATGAAAAACTTAAATCTATTCATTACACTGAGAAGGGAGCATCAAAAAATTTCCCCTTCTAGAAAAAACAAAAGGTTACGAAAGTTCAACAATTCCAAATTTTTAATTTTTTTTCTCTATAAACCATGACGAGTCAAACGTGGGAAGACCGGCATAACGCCGCACCCGAAACCCTAACTAGCACCCCGGCAAAATCTCAACCGCAGTTAATCTTCACCACACCATAGCACAAGCATCATACACGTGTATGGAAACAACGGCTAGGATTTTCCCATTCTAGATATTCTTCGGCTCCCTTCCCCCTATATAAACCCTAATCTCCGCCATCCTCTCGCACAGCAAAACCTAGCTTCGACTCGCCACAAAAACCCTAATTTCTTCTGCAATGTCGAATCCCAGGGTCTTCTTCGACATGACCGTCGGCGGGCAGCCGGCCGGGCGGATCGTGATGGAGCTGTACGCGGACACAGTCCCGCGCACGGCGGAGAACTTCCGGGCGCTCTGCACAGGCGAGAAGGGACCCGGCCGCTCCGGGAAGCCGCTCCACTACAAGGGATCGGGCTTCCACCGGGTGATCCCGGGGTTCATGTGCCAGGGAGGCGACTTCACTGCCGGGAACGGCACCGGGGGTGAGTCCATCTACGGCAACAAGTTCGCCGACGAGAACTTCATCAAGAAGCACACCGGCGCCGGGGTGCTGTCTATGGCCAACGCCGGGCCGGGAACCAACGGCTCCCAGTTCTTCATCTGCACCGCCAAAACCGAGTGGCTGGACGGCAAGCACGTCGTGTTCGGCCAGGTCGTGGAGGGCCTGGACGTCGTCAAGGCCATCGAGCGCGTCGGCTCCTCCTCCGGCCGCTGCTCCAAGCCCGTCGTCATCGCCGACTGTGGTCAGCTCTGAGCGAAACTGATCTCAGATCCTCCCGAATCTTCCGGATCTCTCTCTTATCTAATGGGTTGGGTCGTCTCCGTTTTTAGTTGGGTCGTCTCCGTCTTTTACCGTTTTTCTCTACATCGCATCGTTTATCGTCGTTATCGCTGTATTATCCACGGTTAATGATGGACTGTAATGGTTTGGAGATCTAAACCTTATAATAAAAATTAGGCTTTTCCCGCTAATCACCTTAGTTGATTTACAGTCTTTTTCATAGCAATTGCGATTTTGTTGATTTGGCTGAGATTCTTGCTAAAATTGAAGAAGAGACCTGGATGAGATTGGATTGGATCTTTGATCTTATCGGAGCAGGTGCGCTAATAATTAGGCCGTTGATTCGACTTAAAATTTATGGGGTCAAATCTTGTCTTTTAATTAAAAAAAATGTCTTGTGTAAATGAAGTGTCTGGTAAGGTGGGGTGGGGTTTCGAGTTGGGCTTGGAATGCTTTGGGCCGTGTGCCAATGTGGTCCGCTCTGCTCCCGACTAGCTGGGCTTTCGGATAGGATGAGGACTGGGTGTTGGTTGGCCCACTGACAATGTGAGGCGGTGGTTCGATGGCTTTGTTAGTGGGCCGCAACTTGCGAGGGTCTGGTCCAGTTGATGAGGCCAGTGGGCCAGGTGCTTGTTTTGGTAACGTGGCTGGTTGCCCAACTCCGGGCCTAATAATAATCCTGTGACTAATGAAAAAGCAAGGAGATTAAGGGGTTGTTTGAGTTGGAAACGGAAGTGGAGTTTTTTAAAATTAATTCAAAAAGTTCACCTGATAATTTTTTTTAAAATAAATTTAGATGTTATGTTAAATTTAAATTTAATTTTTTAAATAAATATAATTATCTCTTTTATTATGCTTTTAAATTTGAATTTTTATCAAAATTTATAAGGGTAGGTAATTTTAATTTTAAAGTTAGCTTATATGGCATAGTTTATGAAATTTAAATCTTTGGTAACTAATTTCAAAATGGGGGTTTGGGAGCCGGAATAACTTTATGAGGTAGTATATTACTCGGTGATTCGGTCAATTTTAGCTTAGAAACAACTTAAAGTTAATTTTTGGGTAAAAAATTTAATTTTATCTATTTTTTATACACAAACATAATTTTAATAATGTAGGCCAAAATTAGAGTAAAATTGATTGAATCTTTCAAAAATTTTATATTTAAAACATTTTACATTCAAATAGCTCTTAAGACGAGGATTTGGAGAATTGAAGAGAACCAACAACAAGCGAAATTAGATTGATGAGCCTAGTGAGATGTGTAGGCAATTTGACTCGAACTTGAAGTTGAAAACTGCTACAAAACGTGTAGAAATCAATAATAACATGGATACAATCTGAACTATTCTTTTGTAAATCATAAAAAAATATCTTTTAAAAGACATTCTTAATACATTAAGAAATATGATCTCAAATAATAAGTCTCTAATCGTAATGAAAAAAGTAACATGTTAATCATCATACAACCAATCGACAAGCATAAAAATTGAAACTTAGGCATGCATACTCTAGATCACCCATGATCAGTTATAAACATAACTGTTTTAGTAATCTGTTCGGCTTTTGCCTCAACAAAACCCTAATAGTTGAAAAGGCATTGTGCCAAAAGAATGTAACTGTATTTTGAAACTTTGGCCGTCAACTCTGGCTCCTAATCTAGGGCAGTTGGGTTAAAGCCTTGAAGGAAGCTAATTGGCTCCTAATATACTAGCATATATGTAATCCTTTTTAAACAAGATATTCCAGTTGCCAAATGCACTAAAGAACTAGAAATCAAATGCCAGGTTTCTTTGTGAACATAACCAAGTTTTTGAGCCATGTATTAACTTCCTGATACAAGCATATTGCTTAAGTTCTGGCATCTTTCTAGAAAGAAAAATGCTTATGTGACTTTTAAAAATGTACATCAAAAGCCTACTTCATCTTCCCATCACCATTGATGAGTGGGACCCTTAAAAAAGGGTTCCACTCATCAATGGTGATGGGAAGATGAAGTAGGCTTTTGACGTAATTTTTTTAATGTCACGTTAGAATTACTCTTCTAGAAATGCCATTACCACCATCTTTAGCAAGTACCATTCTTGGTTACCCCTTTCCTGCTTTCTTATTTGGCTTTAGACTAGAAAGTGAAAGAGTAATGCTACAATTGCTCGTGCCTTAGGCCCTTAGTGATGCTCATTGAAGGTTTGTGGCGTGCATAAGGCGTGCATTCTAAGATGTAAGTGGTTATAATATTTTCTAAGTAAATAAATATAAATTTTAGATGGCATAATAAGAAGCAAAATTCAATCAGGTTCCTACTAAAATAGTAATTTAAACTAAAACCATATTAAGGGGAGGCACCAGAGTTTGAAGCCCTTAATCTGTTGCCACCCATAATGTGGTGCAGTGGAAGCTTCGTGGTGAGCCCGGCCTTGTGGATATGCAAAAATATCACCTTTGTATCCCTCTCAATCAAATTACATACATATACACATAAACACAAATAAAAAGTAGTAAATTTAAATTACTTTGAATTAACATAAATTAAAGTAAGAATAAAATACTATTGACCTTAAGGGGCTGAGCCCCAAGGACGTGCCCAAACACCTAGAAAAATGCACGACCTTTTATATATATCAAATATAAATGGGGGAATTAGAATTACCTTTTTAATTGATGAATCATTTATCTTCTTATCAAGAGAAACCCCTTTATTTTTTAGCCAAATTGCTAGGATAATTTGGCTTGAATGAAACTGATCACCAATTATCAAAGAGAAAAATAAAACAAGAGTCTTGTCACAATTTTCTACCAATTAGTAGTCTTCTTTGTTTGCCACTCAATCAATCAAAGAGAAAAGAGAAAATCTGCATTTACTCTAGTTGGGTTGAATATGAGGAAAGAGAGGTGAATTCTCTGATTTTTCTTCTAGGAGAGAAGAAACAAGTCGAATCACGCTTTCTGTATTTCGTCCACGAGAGAAAATGAAGCCAAGAGATTTTTCTATTTTGCATTGTGTATTTATAATGAGCAAGTGGTTTCCATCTTATAACCGCCTCACGACTTTTCATTAGTAAGATAGGGCTTAGTCTTATCTCTTCACACGCTACCCCGGTTCTCTCAAACCGAGCCTCTCTTCCCGGTTCAAGTGGGTATGATGCCCACATCTCAACAAATTATATTCTAACTTAATCTAGTACACATAATATATAGGCATTGTCTAAAAATTTTAGCTTTACTTTCATGGATCGAATGGCTAGTGAAACTTTACTAGCTGATAACTCCTTCTAATCGAGTCTTAAGGACTAAACAGCCTACTTAACAAAACAAAAAACTTCCTATTTTAGATCCCTAAACATAACCTGAATTGTGCGTTATTCCCAACTCTCAATTCCATTGCCATTAGGCCCAAAAAGTTTCCTATCTTACCCAATTCAATTTCGAATAAGACCTCCAATTCCGGTCAATCTCATACCCTTTTCCTAATCTCAATTGAATTCAATGTCTCAAATTTAGCAACTCCATCAAAGCCCTAAATCACCCTTCCCTTCAGATCACGCCCTTCCCTTAACCAAAGTTTCCAATCTTCGCATAAAATCCACGCTACCCGAGGCCCACCAGTCAAATCCCCTCTCTCCACTCCCAATTTAGGCAACTCCCTGGGCCCCACCACCCCACGTGGCCCACTCTCCACCGTTCCCCCCATGTGTACATATTTTGTCACGGGTGCTTCAACCCTAACTCCGGGGCCTAATAAGGGTGTGACTAATGTAAGCAAGAAGATTATGACTAAGTTCTGGAGAACAGAAGAAGAGAAAAGGCCATGAACGAAATTAGATTGATGTGCCCTAGTAAGATGTGTAGGGACCGATTCGACTTCATTTGACGTAGGCCTGGTTCAACTAAGAGGTAGTATTTAAAACCCGGATCGGCTCGGTTTGTCGGACCGGGTTTAATCAGACCTAATTGATAAATTAAGTTGGTTTATTTGATTCAAGGGTTTATGATTACCCAGACGGTTAAATCGACCACCCAACTCTATCAAGTGAGTTACAAAGGCTTGTTGTGAATGTTATATATAATTTTATATTTAATCTAATATATAAAAAAATTAGGTCAAACCTGGCCCAATGACCATTTCGGGTAAATGGCTGAACCGATTTTTAAAATATTGGTATCAGGTTACTTCATTCAATTTGACCCAAACTTGATTGAACTTTGAAATTAAAATTTTAAACTTAAGCTGAGCCTAAAACCAAACTCTAGCCCTTGTAGGTCATGCTTTATTTCCAAACATGTTTGCTCTAAAAACACGTAGAAATCACGAACCAAGGATCTCGTGGCTTGAGGGGCTCTTGAAAGGGAGGAGGATAATGTAGAATGATATACGTTGCTAGAAGTCGGTTTTGGAAGAAGATGGAGGGAGGACAAGAAGAGCATGAAGAATGGAAGACAGGAAGAGTGAAAAAAATCATAAACAGGTTGCTGGAGAGTCATTGGAGTAGGGTGTATAACAGTGAAGAATGAAAAAAACATGGGGCCATGGCCCCCTGTTGGATAAACTCTAAAAATTGTAGAAATAAATAATAACATGGAGACAATCTGTATCACGTCACTAGAACTAAACTTTTGTATTGCATAAAAAAAAATCTTCCCTAAGACATATTTATAATACAATAAGAAATATTATCTTAAATAACGTCTCTAATCATAATGAAAAGCATAAAAATTGAAACTTGGTTACTTATGTATGAGCCTAGGCTCATCGGGCCATCGGATTTAAATATAACGACTCATGTTACTTAAGGCTAAAGTACTCCATTAAATAACATGGGCTATCAAATATTAATCCAATGACCTGATGAATTTGGGCTCATGTAGCCACGTGGCATATGTCAATGTGCCTCTTAGACTAATAATTGAAAGAGTAATGGTGCAGTTGCTTGTGCATCCTAGTGATGCTCACTAAGCGCCTTGCATGGCATGAAGGCATTGGTTGATTGTGGCATGCATCATGCGAGCATTCCAAGATGTGAGTGATTGTAGTAGCATTTTAAAATGAATATAAAAAAGTTGCGTCCCATTTGGATGAGCTAGGTTCATGCGCGTTAGCATGAACACAAACATCATTGTTGGATACAAAATTGGCGACGGACATTGCTCAATGGCCTAAGTGATAGAAAATGGGTATAGTACATATTTTATATGCATATTTTGTATTTTTCTATCTCACCATATTAAATGCCACATTATAAGTGTTAAAAAAAACCATACTAAATATTTTATATACATACTTCATGTTTAAAATACATATTATACTCACACTTTATTAATAACCATTTGATAATTTTTTTTTCTAGTTTTATAATCTTTTAACTTTAATTGGCTAGTGAGCTCTTTAATAATATTTTGTAGCAGTAATTCTACTATTTTTTAGTATATTATTTTATGGAAGACTACATCTTATTTTTAAAATTTTATGTTACATTTTAAAGATATATTTGATTTTTATTTGATTTTTTTATATTTTATATTTTTTTATTTTTTGCCATTTTTTTCATACATCTCCCCTCACTTATATTATTGTTGTATTTATATTTTATTACTTAGCTCAAGAGTTATATTGGTTCCTCACCGCCTCTGTGTCATTAGATCTCAATAGGACGGTTCACGAGGCCCAAGCTCACACTGATGTTAGTGAGCCCCAACTCTTACAATTTTTTATTATAAAAACAATCTAAAAACATATTAAAAAAGCAAAATTCAATTAAAATCCTACTAAAATCCTAATTAAAATTAACACCGAATTGGGGAGATATGAGAGTGTTAAGCCCCCACTCTGCCACCCACAATGATCACATTCCAACTTATATATGCTACATGTAATACGTCGGCGTTGGGGCATTTTCCACAACAAATATCTCCACTTTCGGGGATGCCGTTGAAACTCAATCAGCTAATTACGCCTCCTCTTAATCGGGTCTTAAGGACTCAAAACTTCCTCTTTAAGTTACCTAAACATATCCTGAATTGCCTATTTTCACATCTTATTTCCCAATTCAACTCAGACATCCAATTCCAGTCAATCTCATGCCCTTCCGTACACCCCTTTCCTAATCTCAATTTAATTCAATGTCTCAAATTTAGTAACTCCCATCCAAGCCCTAATTACAATCTTCGCATGAAATCTACGCTACTCCGGGGGCCACCAATCAGATTCCCAATTATGCAACTCTCCGGGCCCCACCGCCCCACGTGGTTTATCCTCCGCCGTTCATCTTCATGTCCCACCCCCGTAATTACCACCTCATCCCGGCCCTATTTTCGGTATCCCAAAATTGTCCCCCACGTGCCTATATATTCCGTCGCGGCGGATTCAGCCCCCATCGGAAAGCTTTCGGGCAGAGACAGAGAGAGAAGAGAAGAGGCGAGAAGATGGCTGCAACGGTGTCGTCGGCGTGGGGCAAGCCCGGCGACTGGGCGCTGGACGCCGAGCGGGAGGAGGAGGAACGGGCTGCAGCGCGGGAGGCCCAACCGGCGGCCCCGGCGGAGGCGGAGTTTCCGTCCCTTTCTGTCGCCGCCGCCGCGAAGCCCTCGCGCAAGAAGAAGGCCCAGCCGGTTTCCCTTGCGGAGTTTACCACGGGAAAGGCCGTGACTTACAGCGCCGCCAAGGCCCAGGCGCGGTCTGTGGGCTTGACGATGGACGAGGCGCTTGCCCTCCCGACCGGCCCCCGCGAGCGTTCCGCCGAGGAGCTCGAGCGCGCACGCTTCGGCGGCGGGTTCCGCTCGTACGGGTCTGGTGGAGGAGGCGGGGGGTTCTCCGACCGACGCGGTGGGGACGAGTCGCGTTGGGGGTCGTCTAGGGCTTCTGATGAGCCGCGTGGGCCGGCGAGGGATTTGGCGCCGTCGCGGGCCGACGAGGTCGACGACTGGGGCGCCGGGAAGAAGTTGGCGCCGATGGGAAGCGAGCGGCGGGACCGTGGTGGGTTATTCGAATCGCACTCGCGGGCCGACGACTCCGACAGCTGGGTTTCCAACAAGGGCCATGCTCCGCCGCCAGAGTCGCGTCCGAGGCGCGGCGGGTTTGACATGTTCCAGAAGGAGCCGGCGTCGAACGGAGGTGCAGATTCAGCGGAGAGCTGGGGAAGGAAGAGAGAGGAACCGAGCAGCGGAGGGAGGCCGAAGCTGGTCCTGCAACCAAGGACAGTTCCACTAGGAAACGGAGAGGGGAATCCGAATTCGAAGCCGAAGGGTGCGAGCCCGTTTGGCGAGGCGAGGCCAAGGGAGGAGGTTCTGGCCGAGAAGGGGCAGGACTGGAAGAAGATTGACGAGCAGCTGGAGTCGATGAAGATCAAGGATATGGATCCCCGAAATGACGGGCCCTCCAACGGAAGGAAGGGTTTTGGTGGAAAATCAGGGCCGGCGGAGGAGCGGACAGAGAGGAGCTGGAAGAAGCCCGAGGCGGTTGAGATCGATCCAAGGTACGATTTTTTCACCTTTTATGTCTGCTTTGTCTTGTTGGTTTTTGTTGAGAATCAGAGTTTGCTAATTTTTGGGTTTTGAATTTTATGTATTTGATTTTTTGTATTGTTCGTTTTGATGTTTCCTGATTATCTACATGTGATAGTTGATCCTCAGACTTTAGTAATTAGAATGTAATTGTTGGTATTATGTGTTATTTGGTGAATTATTTCCACTAATAGTGGGGGATGACATGTGGGTGAAATTTATGGCTTGGGTGGGTAATCTTCTATAGGATAAGACTTCTGTGGAGAAGAGAACAAACGCATCTTGTTGGACTTAGCCGTCTTACAAATCTTTACCTCAGATGTCCTCTTTCATTCTGATGTAGCTTTTGTCCTTTTTAAAGAAGATGAGGAGTATAGTTAGTATTGGAATGGTACGTGGTTTTGAATTGTTTAGAAATTGCTTTTAAGATTTTAGCACGACGATAACTGGGATTTGGGATTGCTGTCTGGGGCTCTGAGCATTTTAACATGATTTTCTTCTCTAGGTGATTTATCTGTATTATATAAGGTTTTAGTAACCTGTGGATGGTTTGTAGTTTCCGGACCTCTCTGGTATTTTGCTGAAAAATGCTTTGAAACACTGGTAAGACGATTGTCCATTTTCTTTGTGGATTATTGTAGTCGAATCATCTTGGTGTCTTCGTAAGTAGTTGCACCATATAAAGGGGTTGAAATTGGCATGGCATGTGGAGGCTATATTGCTTGGCATTGCTAAAGTTACTATGGGAATTATTGTGTATGGATGCCTTCTTTTGTGCACTTGGTGACATCTTAATTGATACTTGATTAATCCAAAGGTGGCTGTTAGCTGAAAGTCTATTGGTTATGACACGTTTATAGTTTACATTTAATTGTTTAATACGAATCCTTCTAATTAGAAAGTTTCAGGAATGGAGATTTTAAATGTACTGTTCGTTTCAAGTGAAGAGGACGGTATGCATATTACTTATGGAATCCAGATATTTGTTTTTATCTTGTGTAAACAAGTGCTCTTTCTGGTTGTTTTTAGTTGTTGTGCCTTTGTGAGGCTATACTAGCATGGTAAGGCTGTATTATGTGCTACGACGGTAAGAGCTTAGAAGATGCCCGCCTAGCTATGCCAGTCTAACAGCGTGCTACATGAATCAGCCGTGCATCTCATGTGGTTGGTTAGTGTTTTAAACAGTTAGTAGGCTGAAAATTTTGGCACTTTCTGCTTCTAGTCTATGTTAATTGTTCTTCTTTAGACCTGTTTGATAGTTTTGTTTGCTGGGCAAAAGGTGGCAGTGTTTGTATCAGATGTTTATTTCATGGTTTATATGATTGTGGTTTCCACATGCTTCTTAGTGACGACCTTTGTTGTCTCATTCTACTAGTGTTGTAATGGATGGTTTGTGCAGCTTATCCCAACTTTATTTGTCATGTTTCCACATAATTCCTCTGGGGTATACATGTCTGACATCATCTTTCGTAATTTGTCCTTCAGGTCGGATGCTGTGGATGCCGTGGAAGTTGCTGAGGGCGTTGCCGCCAATTGAAGGAGTAGGATCAACGGTTCAGTCTAGGTGACTGACTGGCTGAAGCCTTATTGTTATTCGTGGAGAGTTGGCCCATAATGGGTTATTGTTACGTTGTTTTTTTTATTTATTTGTGTTACTTTATCTCCCTCAGGGGTAAGAACTGGGACAGTTTTGGTAGTTTAAGTGTGCTCATGTTCCCTGAAGGCTGCATTATAGTCATGTCATTGTACTTAATTTACCTTTTCTTTAGGTTACATTCTTCCCGTGTTGTTATTCTTTTAGGAACACTGATTTTGGCCAAATATTGATGAAATGGTGTCAGGTATATTTTTTAGCTGGTATAGAATAATGTAGTGATAACTGTTAAGTCTGATCTTATTTACTTACCGAAAGAACTCTTCCACATCATGCTTTCTAGCCAAATATTGGCTTTCTTACTAAACGTTGGAGTTATTTTCGCTAGAAAATCAGTCCACAATTGCGCCTTTCCTGGCATAACGGGCTTCTTTGCCAGCCAACTGGGTCTTATTTATTTATATTTAGAGCTTCCATATAAATTTAGCTTGTGACACAAATGAAGGCTGTGAGAAGCTATACTGTTAAAACAGAGGAAATACATATGACCAACTCGCATCCACCACAAGAAGCCTATAGTGAAGAACAAATGGTCCTATTGCACCCTCCAATAACAAATAATAAAGACCGCCTCCAGTAGAAGACTTCAACGATGGCTCATGGACCTCTATCCATCGAATCAGAAACAAATGGGGTGCGCCCATGGAACAGATAAGCCATGAAATCGCCGTCTTTTGCAAAAACAATCCACCACCTACAAAACACCACAACCATACTAACCAAAACACAAGCCAACAGAGAACTAGCCAACGGTTTTTGGGATGAGCTGGGGAAGAAAGTGAAAGGGAAGCAAATAGATGGAGGTATGGGGGTGGAGGAGGGAAGGCCATGAAACAGTGGACTGAATGGAAGGGAATGGGTTTGTAAGGGGAGGCCTTTTTGTGGAGATGGCGAGGAGGGACGCTGCCAGAAAAACTGCCAAGAAAGATAGCAATCAGACCGCAGAAGGGTAAGGGGAAGAGCAGAGAAGAAACACACCTGCTAGAGTGGAAATTGCAACAAGGTGACCGATCCTCTCGTGCCCACGATGGCCCTTGCTATCACACCGCGAAGCCTTCTACCTCCTGCCTAGCTGTCTTGGGCAAATGTCGCCAGCTATGAGTTTAATACCCTCCAAACTTTGTGGGTCACTATAATGTCTTTAACCCAAAACAACAAAGGTAGAGAACTACAAGAAGTGGCCTCTTTGCGCATAAATTGATTTGCTACCAATGCAGAGAAATTAGGCCAAACAATCAACCACTTAAAGAATACAAGGAGTTTTTTAATGTGAAAACCCGAACTCAGGAAAAACAACGCAACCTATCTACTAGTTGAACAATCAATGCACTAGAAAATAAGGCCTTTACGAAGGCTCAATTTTGATACCAACCTAGAAGTCTATCTCTAGTTGCAAAGACCATTTTGAATCTTGGAAACCTAAGCTCCTTGTTGTCTTCTCCTTTATCTAGCACAACTTCATGAACTTGAAGCTTTAATAAAAATTCATCTTGATTTGCTCCATCTACAACTTTCATGTATGACAACTCCTTGTGTGATGTGTAGCGACTCACAACTCTTGAACTCAATTCATAAACCATTAATAAATCAAGTTCTCTTACCTCTCTTTTGAAGATTCTCTCCATGCATGATAGTCGTAGAAACATTATTATCTCAAAATTCACTATAAATGAATCACAAATCTATGACACCTCGTATTTTTTATAGAAAAATATAATTTTTTATATTCTTTTGAATTTTCTTTTTCACTGACAAGCCACCTGACACATTGGTACTCTATCGGTGAATTGTGTTTCCTACTATCGGTAGGCATCTACGCATCAATGGCCACGTCGGTGAAACTTAATGTCTCGATTATCTAAAAAATGTGGTGGTTATGTGGTTTCATATTATGAGGATGGTTATTACCTATTTAAGGAGAATTGTAATGCCCCAGAATTTCTATGTTTTGAAATTCAGGCGTTTGGGCCCATTAACAGGTTTTAAGGCCCATTAACGGTTTTTCTTAAAATTAGATTGTCTTGAGCTTGATTTGTTCAAAGAAGTTTTAATACATTTGATAGGGCTCGGAGAGATGAACATACCAAACCTAAGAACGTGTCCAATGGACACCAGGTTAGTGGGTTATGACATTGGGAAGTGTGCCATGGGCGAGATCCACCTTAAGTTTACAAGAAAACATGCCCTTGCATGGTTTTATTTTGAAGGACTTGTCGATGCGAGTCCAATGGTACAAAGAACGTGTGATTCTAAGTTCGGGGTAGGGAGTTGCACTGGTTTAAATTTTTGTTTTAATTTTAAAAACGAAAATTTTAAAAAAATAATAATAATAAATAAAAAAATGGCATTAGCAGGATGATGCCAGCGCTAATGCACTGACGTCAGCTGGACCTGTCGTAAGGCTTGCTGCGGTAGGCCTGCCTCTGCTAGCTGCAAGCTAGCCCTGCGGCTTTGATTGCCCTATAGAGAGCCGAATGCGTGACACGTATCACGCATCTGGTGGTTTCGTTTGGGTATTTAAAGGGGAGGGGTGAGTGAGTTGCAATACGCCCCACCCCTTCTTCCTCTCCTTCCCTTTGTATAAACGCGCATTTGTAAGCTTAAACGTGAGTTTCTTCATCATTTCTTATCCATTTTTACCTGTTCAAAAACCAAACTTACCTAAATCGAGGGTGCCCAATGTCATGAGATGGTCCATTTTTCGAGATAACCCCTCTAAAAGGTAGAAATGACCCAAGGCAAGAGGAGGCCCTGCCCACCTCACCCGAGCCGAACGAGGAGATTGTCCCGACACTAGGGGAGGTTCTGCCCGCTTCACCCGAGTCAGATGAGGAGATTGTCCTAGCACTAGGGGAGGTTCTGTCCACCTCACCTGAATCAGACAAGGAAACTATTTCTGCGCAGGGGAGGTGCCGCCTACCACTATTAAGCCAATTGCAAATGTAGGCTTAACGAGGGTAGGTGGTTTTAATCTCTAATTCAGTGCTACAACTAGGCGTTATATTTTATAATTTATTTGTCTCTTAAATAAATTATTATTTTAAAATGGATATGATTAAGGGTGGACATGCACTAAAATAATAGCATTGTGTACGCCTCTTAGTGAGATTTTATTGTAATATGTCTATTAAAATATTATTATTATTTAGAATATATTTATGAATGATTTGACCAGATTTGAAGGGTAGTTATTTGGTATAAAGCCCAAAAACTACTATCGATTTTGACGGGTAGCTATTTGGTATAAAGCCCAAAAGCTATTGGAGTTATGACTTGTAGGTACCGCCTATTATGGCATATGACGCGCCCATGAAGTTGGATATTGTGGGAAGATCCTCTTTATTCTGATCCCGTTGCCCCACGAGCACGGGTGTATGTCGTCGGGTATCAACAACATTATGTTAATGACGATTTATTTGATTTTGATTTAATTATCGAATTCTGGCTATGAACGAATTATCCGAATTTACTAGATTATGTGAAAAGCTATTTTTGTCTACTTTTTATCTAAGAAATGTGTTGGATTCTGTTAGTCGATAATATTGATTTAATTTGACATTGTATTATGAGAATATTTTATGCATCTTTATTTACGCTTCATGTTTTAGCATGCTAATAGAATTTAATTCTAACTACTAAGTATAATTATACTCACCCAACCCTAGATACCACTGGTTTGGACGACGAAGATAACATTCTTGAGGATTGCTCGTAGACTTCGAAGGATTTATGCTTTATCACGTTCTTTTGTTATGTATTAATTTTGTATGTGCGCGACTTTGATTTTGTTAAGGCACGATAAGCCTTATGTTGTAATTTTTTTTGGTAATTACCTAAATCAATGGATAGTTACTCTTCTGTACACAGTTGATCTTAACCCGTTTATTACTATGAGTTGCCGATGCTTCGACCTTTAAAGCAATTTAAAAAAGTTGGGGCGTAACAAGAATAAAATTCAGGATTCTGGGTGTGAGGGCAATCTCTAGAGAATCCAAGCACGAGTGGAGAGTTCGGGACCGTGGAGGATTCTATTGAGAGAGAGGAAACTTTGCACAAATTTAGGTTGTATCACACTCCTTGATTAATTGAATAGTTTGTATGAGAATGATTTTCTTCAAGTTTTGACGTCGTAGACAAGTTTATTTCTCATGTTAAAGTACAATAATGGCGATTTTGAATTGGGATGGTTTTATTGTTCATTTTTAGAAATAAAATGTGTGAAACTTTGAACTTGAAATGTTTTACATCTTTTGATTGGAAAAAATGTTTAGAGAACTAGTATGGTCTCTATTCATTTTCTTCCCAATCATCGGAAGGGTCATCAATAGGTGGCTATGTTAGTGAAGGGAGAAAGAAGAACAATACCTTTGCATGCATGTAAGATTATGCATGTTCACTAGTCACTAGCAGTGAGACCAACACATTAGTATGGCGTCCGCACTGTCAGTAGGGGTTTGATACGTCGGTGAGGTGGGAGGTCCCAACAATACCACTGTTAGTAGGGGTTCAACACATCAGTGGAACATCGATGGTCGATGCGTTGGTGAGGTCACAAACGGTGCTTCAAGTTTTGAGATTTCTAATTTGATTTGTACCAATGTTCATGTTATTTAATAATTATATAATTGCATATTTTTGTCAAATTTGAATGCACAATTGGATGTTATTAAGTATGTATTACGTAGGGCTAAGTAAACCCTAATGCATGTGTGTGATTCCTTGTGATAAATTGCCACCTAAAATCAATGCATCAGACACTTAAGGACTACAGTTCTTGGTGTAGGTTGGCTTTTCAAGTGGGTCATATAGCCACCAAGACAAATTGGTATGATATGAAACATAATTATGGGCTTTTCAAGTGGGTTGTATAGCCACCATGACAAATTGGTATGACATGAAACATAATTATGGTCTTCAGACTCTCAATGGTGGGAGTTGTATGTAGGATTTGTAATGTCCCATATTTTTATTATGATTTTCTCCTATTTTTTTGATCATTTTTAGCAGAAAAATATGGCGCTTCAGTGTATTTGACCTCGGTATTTATAACTGTAGAGTCGGGTGTTGGGTTCATCGTAGGCCATGGGCCTGGACGCGCATTTTGGCATGAAAAATCGATGAAGAATGGAACTGCAGAGGATAAGCGAGAGTAAAAAATAAAAGGAAAGGATCGGACTAGGGTTTGGCCGAGCCCAATTCCGAATCCTTTGGAAGAGACAACCCCCACCCTCTCCAGTTTCACTCTGTCCTAGCCGCTGGCGGCTGCTGGTGGGCCACTGCCACCAGCTCCGCCCAGGCCTTGCGACGGAAGGGGGCCTCCGCCTTGGCCCCCACAGGCGCTCCTCCCTCCGCCGGTGTTCCCCTGGTTAGCTCCCTCACTCTCTCTGTTTCGTTTGTACTGCTGTCGCCATGGGCCAGCAAGGGCCGGCTGGCCGCCCACGGCTTCGCCCTGGGCCGGCGACGGCGAGAGACCACCTCTCCCGGCACCAGTGGTCATCCTCCGCTGCCCCAACCCTATTTTCCTCTCAGTGCCTTGTTTTTTCGGCTCCTTTGGTATTTGATTCCGCCGCCGCCGTTAGTTGACGAGGGCTAGCCGACCATCCACGGCTCTGCCCTGGGATGACAACGGCGAGAGCCCACTCCTCCTGACCCTAGGGGCCTCTGTTCCACGGCCCCATCCTCTCCTCTCATCTTCTCCCCTCTGCCCTATCCGTAAGTGCTATGTTTTTGTGAAACAGAGGCTGCCGGCGGCGAGCCTTGGCTGATGGACCTCCGTTCGGCTCTGTTCCGGCCTAATGACAGCGAAGCCACCATCCCGGCTGAGGTTCGCAGGCCCTAGCACTATTCCGCCTCCACCCTCCCTCTTTCCTCCGGCCAGACCCATCTTCTTCCCTGTTTCTGTCTGTGACGGACTTTGGGGCTGTGCCGGTGAGAGCCAGCCTCCGGCTCGCCTCTTGCTGACCAGCCTTGGGCTGAGGACAATAGGAACACCCCCAGCTAGCTCCGCCGCCCCCATGGTCGCTCCGTCCTTGCTGGTTTCCCTCGGCAAGACCTTTCCGCCCTTGTTTCCCTCTGTGACGGAAATTGAGGATGTGCCGACATGAGCCAGCCTTCGACAGGCAAGACCTGGGCTAGCGATGATAGGGTCGTCGCCTCAGTCGAGCCCCACCGCCCTATTGTTCTTTTTGGCCCCCTCCGCTCAGTCGGAACTAGGTCTGCCGCCCAATTGTAATGTTCCATCCGAACAAACTGAGCTGATTGCTCTTCCTCTCCTTGTTGTCTGATTGGCATGTTGCCACTGCCCTTGGTTGTCACCTCTGGCCGAAGATAGCTCCTCCTAGCCGCTAGGGCCATGATGGAGTCGGTCAGAGCCGCCAGTAACCCCTACTCCTTCATGCCCTAGGGTTTTTCCACCCATTTTGGGCCACTGTAGCGTTTCCTTTGGACCCTTGTAGTTTGGCGGGTCTTAGCCTAGAGATGGTTGGCCACCCTAGTGTGGCACCGCCCCTCTTTTTCCGACATGAGTCACGCATCCCCTTTGTTGGTTATGTGTTTGACTGCACTAATCAAAGAGACACCATCTAGCCCTTTCTCCCTCCCTTTGGCCGCGTGTGCAAGTAGTTGCGCGTGCAGGTTAGGGTTTTGGTGCTGCTTTGGCGCCGCCTGATCGTCAGATGGCTCCGCCATCATCTAGAGTTGACATTGGAGTCCTCCACCACCTCTCCTCTGTCCTTGAGTTTCGCCCCATGCCCTCCTCCCTTATGTGGTCCTTGTAAATGCGAAATTGACACCGTTGAGTGCTGTCCACGACCGATTTCAATGTCTTGTGACCAATTGGGTATTGTTCGACCGTCGGTCGAATTTTAGTGAGTACACCCTACCTTCTGGTTGCACCTGCCACTCGTTGGCACAATCTTTCTCCTGACCGCTACTAGTGTGCCGCTGTGGATTGCGGATTTTCCGCATTGATCTGTGTCACCCCTGTTTGGCCGTGAGTAGTTCCGGCGCTTCCTAAAACCTCGAGACAACAAGTCTCTCAGCTAGGCAATGGTTTTGACTGCTAACTCCGCCACTGACGCCGCCACAGTCGTGTGCTCGCCATCAAACGTCATGATTACGAGGTAGGGGAGCTTTGAACTCGTAATTTCATGATAACATTCTTTGAATGAGTAGTAGCATGCTAGGATTATATGATTTCATGTTTTGGACATTAAATCATGGTCTGTTTGCATGATGTAAGATAATGAATTATGCCACGTTGAAATACATATATGTATGTGAATTGTAAGCATGTTTTATGTATGTAGAATTTGTATGCGCTAGTGATGGCTAGCGAATATGTTAGCGTGTTCTGTATGTGTATGATGTATGTGCTAGTGATGGCTAGCGATTGTGAGTAAGTTACGTATGTGGACTGTGTGTGTGGGAGAGGTATGGGCGATGGGCGGTAAGAAGTGGCAAGGGTTTGGTACGAAGTTGGATGTGTAAGCGTATGACAGAAGATAGAGAAGGTAAATTTGATGAGCAAGGATTTGGAATGGATCGGTTTGGTTTGGAGCGTATGTCAGGGATTCGGTAAGTAAGAAGACTTAGGCTTGGAACCTTATGGAGGTTTATTAGACAGTAAGAGTGTGCATAATTGTACAAGCATAATGTACAAATTATAAAGTGAAAAGTAAGAATAATAAGTGAGGTATTAAGTAAGAGGGTGATAACGGGGATCTACTATGAGGAGCTCAGTTTGACGACGTAAGTAAGATGTTTTGACCATAAGGTGGATGTTAGAGGCTGTATGATTACGTAAGGATTTGTGTATAGTGAACTATGTTGTGACTTGGATGGGTAAGTGAAGTCTGCTACCCTAACGAACTAGAGTTTCGATTGAGCTCAACTTCAGTTTGATCAATCAAGGACTGTGAGTTTGTTTAGTATAATTGTACCTCATAAATTACTTAATTCAAACTTGAATTATAAGAAAGTTAATGATAGCGTTGTGAGTTTGAGACCTGAGAGCTTGAAGGATTAAGTTCTGTGTTTGAGCTAGCCGATAATGAATCAGCTGAGCATTTCTTGTGCCTTACCTTCGGAAAAGTACATGGTGTCTAGTTGCTCCCCGAAGGTTAAGGTGATGCCCCAGTAGCATCCCTTCCTTTCTGACGCAGGAGTTTATTAATTATAATGAGCTTCAGTTGTCGGTAGTATGTGTACGATAGTAAGAGTAAGTTGTATGTTTCAGATACTGAGTAAGTTGTATGTGTAAGATCTAGAGTAAGTATAAGCTTCTAAGGAAGACGTAAGAGTATATTTATGTGTAAGAGTAAGATTGTACGAGTAAGATCATACAAGTAAGTTCATACGAATAAGGTCGTACGAGTATGTGTATGTTGTAAGTGTAAGTTTTTGAGTAAGACTGTAAGTGTACGATTCTGAGCATGACTGTAAGTATATGATTCTGAGAGGATTGTAAGTGTAAGATTGTACGAGTAAGGTCGTACAAGTATGTGTAAGGTATTGAGTATGCGTACGATGGTACGAGTAAGTTGTAAGACCCTGATTAAAGGTGTTTGTGTAAGTTTGCTTTCATTGGTGTGTTATGCATTATTATATTGCATATGGTTATTACATGTTGTATGCTTCATGTTTAAGTTGCATGAACGTATGTTTTTATGAACTTATTGAGTTCACTGTTTTGGATTCCCCTACTAGGTATTTTCCTACTGAGTATGAAAATACTCACCCTACTTTTTTAGCCCTGTTGTTCGGGAGGCTTTTGCAGGTTGTGTTAGAGAGCTCCTGGAGATGGATGCTTGATTCTGCAATGGATTGTTTCCCCTTTTGATTGAGGTATATTTAACTCAATGAGATTATATTTGGTGTCACGATCTGATGTATTGGGTAAGATGAGATTTAAGTATTTTTATCTTTTGGACTTTTAATTTGGATCATATAATAGACTGTTTATGGGACTTGTACTCATAGATGTCTGAGAGTTATTTGTATTTAAAAATCCATGATCATGATAATTTAATCGTACATTTATTTTTGAGTAGCTCCTAAGGATATTTGCTTTGGTTGTATGATGTTTGACCGAATAAGAAAAATTTTGGATGGGAAAAATGATGTTTAGTGTTTTAAATTATAAACTGTTTTTACAGGTTTTGTATGTTGTCATTTTTCCTCGATTTACAACCATTATATTGCAAAAAAACATTCCGTGAATTTTAAGAAAATGTGATGAAAAATCTCAAGTGTTACAGGACTATTCACCCTGGCCTGCGAGTTAAGTTTGAATGGATCATAACATAAAAAGATGATTGGTTTAGCACAACGTAATTCGGGAGGTTTTGATGATTATAAAAGTCAAGATCTCAATCATTATAGTCTATGAGCCATAGTGTCACGCCCCGGCGATGCCCGACCCGAGGCGAACCCGGTCCAGGGGCCGGTCAAATGTGCGGGGGCGACAAAGTGAAAATTGAGAAATGATCTAGCGGAAGACTTAATCCCTAACCACGGGCGATTAACAGAAACAAGGAGTGCGCACAATCCTTTGAGCAAGAGTAAATAAAAAGGGAAGAAAAGGTGTTGCTTATCACAAAGTAAACAACAATCTCAAACCCACAAACTTAGTTAAGTAAAGCCCACACCGGCTCAAAATAAGTCATAAGCATCACAACTACAAAATATGACATAAATCCAAACAAGAACCCTACACAAAGGTTCGAACATAAAGCATGAAACAAACGTAGGTAAGTCACACAACAATTTCCATCATCACACCCAAGCTACCTCTTACCTTTCCTCAAAGAGGCAATCCTGTCCGTCTGCGTGTCGCACCACGCAGCCCCAAATCAAAACACAAAAGAGGGGTGAGTTTTAACACTCAGCAATGGTTTTAATATCACTATCAACATAGAAAATACGATAGCTTAGCAATGAGATCGTTCAAATCAAAGATTTACATGGTGCATCACTTTCTGATTACACATTCAGATCACCTAACACTGCATCATAATGCATAATATCATCACAACCTGCATGGATGTATCTCTAACATATATATTCCCACATGCATTCACATCATAACCAATCCCGCATAGATGTATCTCTAACATACATATTCCACATGCATAATATCAAAATTAGCATGCATGGATGTATCTCTAACATACATATTCCACATGCATAACATCAAAATCAACATGCATGGATGTATCTCTAACATACATATTCCACATGCATAACATCAACATCAACAAGCATGGATGTATCTCTAACATACATATTCCACATGCATAATATCAAAATCAGCATGCATGGATGTATCTCTAACATACATATTCCCACATGCATTATATCATCACAAACAACCTCCATCAAGGAGTAATCACACACTAATGTCACACAGACGGGAGCATAGACAAGGCCACGAAGGCGTGTCATGATCCAAAATTCTACACAAGAATTAAAGAAAGATTGGGGTTGTCAATCCCTAATACTGCTCGCCTTGGACGATCCTGGCCAAGGATGTCCCATTCTCACACAAAGAATCTAGAGCAGGGGTGTTCGCCCAGGGACATCTCCTGCGGAGGGAAGAGCCCGAGTTCTCACACAGAGAACCCTAGAACACGTGGTAGCGGGGTGCACGCGGCATACCACACTGGATTCTCAAGGTCCAGATGACACACATAATAATATTCTCATATATCCGTAAGACAAGTACACAACTCGTCCCCACATCTTTCCATTTAACAAGACTCAACCCGGGGAGTGCACTTGTTCCACACAGGAACTTCAAATCGTTCCACACAGGAACTTCAAATCAAAATATGTCCTTTCGGACCAATCAACTTGCGATTAATCCACGACCGATCAATTTGGCACACAATTCCATCACATTGCATCCAATCGGTCAAATTCGATTAATCACGATGAAGCCTCATTTGGAAATCTATTTTCATGATGCATGTAGCATGGTACATACATAGGCAAAGCATATATGAATCCTAATCCATGATAAGTGCTCTCATCAGCCCCTAATGCATCATTCATAATCACAATATTAAGCTTCAACATCATCATTTAACCCCCACATGTGTGTGTGTGTAACTAGGAGAAGCATTTCACATAATGCATATCAACATGCTTGAAAATCAACTCACTACCACACTACACATGTGAATTTCTATCTAAACATGAATTCCAGCGGAAATCATAGTAGAAGAATCGTTAAAATCATAGCTAAATTCAAAACTCAACCACAAAGGCTAAACACCTATAACATCACTCATTTCATCATTGAGTCATGGCACTCACCAACATCCACACACCACTAACCACCATCTATCATGACAAATCAGTCCAACAATGATTGTAGTCTTACTGAAAATATGCTTAACCAAAGGGAAACAACTATTCATAATTTCAAGATAACAATTTCAACATCATGCCACAAAACATAAGTCATTCCACCATCTCTAAGCATATATCTCAACTCCATAAACTTAATAACATGCATTTCCAGTAGCCTAATATAGCTTAAAACACTCCACATTCATATAAAATTGGCAAGCTAAAGTGGAATCATCAAAATAGACATCATATGCACAACATGCAATTTTCTGTGTAGCCGATCGATCGCCCTTCAAGCCGTTCGATTGGTTACACGCAAAAATTTGAAATTTACAGTTCAGCCGATCGATCGCCCTGCAGGGCCGATCGATCGCCAACACGGCAGAACAGTCATCTTCTTCCTTTCGCAAAATCAAACCGAAACACCATAGATAACACTTCAAATCCACATCTAACACCCTAATCATCATAAAAAAAGTCCTCCTTGACTTCCAGAATATCAAACCAAACTATAATAATGCAAAACCCTAAGAAATCGGGATTAAATAATTCCATTTTTTAATCTTACCATTAACACACTAAATCAAGCAAACCATTTCGAAATAAGCCAAAAATAGAGAGTTTTACCATGGACAAACAGAGATTTTGAAGACCCATTACCTCAGCACTTAATTAAGCTCGGATTGAAAAGTCACCCTTCTTGAAATCCTTGAAAACACAATGAGTTTGAATTAAACTCTAATAGAAATCGATTTACCCAAGAAATCCCTAATTAAATCTTAGATCTAGGGCTTGTTTGTAGTAAAAATTGAATTTTGAATGTTAGGGTTTGTAGTAAAACACAAATCAGTAGCTTTTGATGGTCAAAAATGAATTGAATCAAGGGGAAAATGGTAGATTTGGAAGAAATAAAGAGAAAAGCCAAGGATTAGTGCTTAATTAAAGTAAGCTTACCTTAATCGGCTCCTATTCGGGCCTAAGTGGGGATTAGGCCAGCCCTCCTTCCTTAGCCTATTCCCAAAAATGGAAATGGCTCTGGTTTGCCCTTTTATAGTAAGGGTTGGGGTATGCATAGGTAAGTTTTAGGGTGTAAATATGAAAAGTAGGCTAAAAGTGGGTATTTTACAAATTTAAACACTGATTAAGCCTAATAAAATTCTGAAAATTTTTGTATGACCTTAAGTATATGTCTAGGTTCATTTGATACAAAAATAAAATTTTCGACGGTGGGGCCCACAGGGGTCCCGCCAAAACCCTAATTTTTGGAAAAATAGTGAAAATTTCGAAAAATCTCAAAAATTCACATTTGGTTTAAAATCACTTAAAACCACTAATTTTGAAGTTAATTTTGGTTAAAACCATCACAAACTCTATTTATTTTACGAAATCACCGAATAAGATCAGAAAACGTGTTAATCTCACGATAACCCATAATTAAAAAAAACCAAAACCAGTTTAAAGATGAGGGTCGTTACACATAGTGGGTCCTTTTGCTTCATGGAGTGGATAGAATGGGGCAGGCTTTAGGCAGAGACTAAAGTTGAGTTTGTGGTGGTCCAATATCTAGTATGAGTTGTGAACTCCTATATAAGTCTATCATATATAGAGAACCTTGTGATATTGAATTTCTTTTGCTTGTAAGAATGATTGTGACACTGAAAGGTACACTTTGTTTGTACTTGCTTTTATGTACTTGAACGAATTCCTTCATGATGTACTTTTATTGAAATGTTTGTTTTGGTTTTGCAATCCTATTGAGTAAACACATATACTCAACATCCTTATGGAAGCAAGTATTTTATGTAAAAGAGGTTGTGTAGAGGTTTTAGGAAGGCCGTAGCAGTATTGAGGACTCTCCATTTAGATGTTGATCTATATGCTCTTTTGTAGGTTTGACAATAAGTACTTGAGAGTGTTATTTATTATTTATATTAACTAAAACATAATTGTCAAAAAATGCTCGATTGTAGATTTTGTGATTATTTTAAAGTTACTTAGATATTTTAAAAAAGCAATTATGATAGAATCATAAACTAAAAATGGTAATATTATGTCCCCAATTTAACTTTTCAATAATTTTATACTCATGACAAATGAATTTTCTCTCCTACATATCATTCCTTGTGCTATGACATATTTTTCCAAAAAGAAAATTGTTTAGAAAATGGGTGTGTAAAATTGAGGGTGTGACAAAATATTTCTCTAACTTTTAGTGGCTTCTATTTGTATTTGGGCATGCCTTATATAGGCTTGTAAGTCACGCCTTATATAGGCTTGTAAGTCTTTTTAGGTATTGGACCTTCAATATGAATCAAATTCCACTATGAATGACTTATTTTATGCCAAACTACATCTAATCGACCAAAACATTAACCAGTAGATTGGTTGCTATAGTACATGATTCCAAAAACTAAAACAATTGATTGCAACAATACCCTGATCAAGCAATGAGCAACATCTGTTACAGTGAATCTATAGTACCAAAAATACAATTTTTCCTAATCAATCCCATATCAACCCTGATCGATCATGGATAAAAAAATTTCATCCTCATTGAAAATTTTGATTATTATTTTCTCACACACTCATATGCTAAACTCTTATCATTCCTAAGTGGATATTACATGTGTGTATGATTTCATACCCATTATACCAATGAAATTCAATCACTTTCTTAAATCTTCCACTTTGAGTTTTTTAAATATGTTTGCTCAAATTCTTTAAGTCATTCAATTTTAAATTTGAATTAACATATCACCAATCAACTCATACTCTATAAGACTCAAGTACACACATAAAATAAATATAATTTTTTCAACAATATAAAATTAATACTAACACATATAACAAATATGTCCTAACACCAACATACAAGCAAACTTGCCATAAAAAAGGAAAATGATAGTTTTACTCCACTTTCTCTACACCAAAACCATACTTTAGTCTCCAATTGGACATTTAGACCAGGAAAAGTGGATCCCCTTATTGTCAAGTAAGATCCATCTTTCTTTGTCCAATTAAATGGAGTAGGATGTTGGTATAAAGAATGTACATGTAGGAATATGAGCTTCCCAGGAAAAAACTTATCAAGGAGGCAGAAGCCCTAACATGAGGGCTCTTACCCTTCTCCTTATCATGTAAAATGCTTTTAAAACTCTACAACTTGTTCTTAACTGTGAGAATATCATGAACTATTTTTAGTTTAAGTAATATATACCCAAAGAATTTATCCAATGAAACCCTCCACCTAGCTTTTAGTTGGATAAAATATGTGAGCCTTACACAAAGATCACTTGGGCCTACATATTTTGTTTAATTAAAACCCAATTGAAGGGTTTTGCTGGACAAATTCCTTGTACATTTATTATTATTTTTAATTTGATCATGAAAAGAATTTTAAGCAAAATAGACTTGGAGTGCCCGTGAATAGAATCGAAGAGTCACTACTGACCAGTCATATTTTATTTTGGGTGTAAAAAAGGGTCATACGCATGACTAAGAATAGTATAAACAAAGACAACATGTAAAAGATAGAGTGGCCTTGCTCTCTAAGCAAAAGGAAGAAAAAATATAGCCTTCTTAAGGAGGGTACAACAATATAAACAAAGGGCCCCAGAGAAGAAACAACACTAGGAATAGTATAAACCAATTGACCTGTCTACATCCGAAAACACGGTGCCTTAACACTCATCTTCGTTTGCATTAACGTCCAAGACTGTCCTCCAAAGTTGTGTTCTCAAGCTTTGGCTTTTCTCTGCTTTTGTTTCTTCCTAATTGCTTCTTTTATAGCATCCAATGTTTGACTCTTAAGTGGTAATTACATTTGTAATCTTGCAACTTGCTTTGCTTTTCCGCCAGGCAATTTGAATCTTCGTATCCATTCCTGGACCAATCAGGGCATGCACTTCCTTGAGATTGTTGGTTTTGACGTGATATAAAAGTAGGCTGGTGTTGAGCCGTTCGAAAGCTCTGTTGCTCGATCGATCGCCCCGTTCGACGGCCTAACATATTTTTGAAAAAAAAATCAGTCGCAATGATTAACACGATGGTTAATTAAAAGCGAGCGCCTCAGTTTGGTTTTGTGTATATTGATCAAAGACCGACAGGAGAAAAAACTGTGAAAAAGACAGAAGAAAAATAGAGAACACCTCTTTTCAAATCAATCATTTCTCTGATTTTTTGTGAGAAAAAATCCTAGAAATCACTCCCTCAATTTACTCTGGTTTTCTGAGTTCTTCTTTGAGCAATAGAGTCTACCCAGATTGAGATCCTGCCTGTTTGAGTGGAAGTGCACCTTTGAATGGGCTGTGTGATTCATTGTATCTTAGGAGCTGACGGCAGGCAGTTTTCGATACACTAATGATCATTTTCCCGTTCCTGTGAATACTCCCTCTGTCCTACATTAATAGATTTTAGTTCATTTTGAAAAGTTATATGTATATATATATTTGAGAATATATTTATGTGTGATGATTTACATGTTATTATGATTTGTATTCAATCTGCACTATATTTTGTAGTAACCCCAACAGAGACTTTGAGTAATCATTTTGAGTGTTTATTCCTTTGGATCAAGATAACTATATATTTTGAGTAATCATTTTGGTTTTTGCAGTTTTAATCTCACACACAAGTGCATATTGTTTACATCCTTAGTGCCTTAAGATTTCCTGTAATGAAGTTTCCAAAGTGGCCAAATCGGACAAATTAACTCTAATTGTGGAGGGAATTGCTTGATGAAAATGCACATGACATCTACATAGCCGTGGGCATTCTTCCTGCAAAATAGGAATCTAAAACATTACATTCCAAGATGTGATCAATTGCTGGGGGCAAAAGTTTTCTCTGAAGGACTGGGCATTGTCGTTAATGCTAATGCTTCCTCGTACGTGAATGCTCATTTTAGGTCTACAGTGAACCACAAGCACAACGTGTTGATGATGGTGAATTTTGCTAAGACTTGAATTAAAGATCCCATCTCTCTAATACCATGTTAGTCTTTGCCTAAGAGCTTTTAGGACAAGTAGTTGTATCTAAGATGGTACCACTTCACTCTATGGGGTACAATTAAGATATGGGGCAGGATCATAACATGTGAGCCCCCACCATCAAACCTTGCGAAATTTAAGTGTTAATTACATACCTCAATAAATCACAAGCTTCAATTAATGGGCCCGAAGTGAGCCAAATTGCATAGTCATATCACGTCGGATTTGAGACTATTTCCCCTTTCTCTTACCCTTAGTTTACATCAACGCGGTACATTTAACTAAAGAATATATGGTCTTATTTAGGGATGAATATTTTCCCTATGAGAGTGTTAGTTATATAAGGGAGGGGAGGCGTTGATATTTAAGAAAGATAGAGTACACATTAGCATATATTAGTGTCAATATCATTAATGCTAACATGTGCTAGCATATGTGCCATGGATCTCGTAGATAAACAGTTGCCATGCTGATCTCGTAGATGAACAGTTAACGTGCATAACTTATGTTGTTAAGCTCAATTTCAGAAGCCCCCACTGGATATCTTGGCGGACACCAGGTGAGAGAACCAAAAATGCTTCCCCACTTAACGTGCTCCTTACCTTCTTTTTCCTCTTTTTTTATAAAAAATGGCATTTACTACCTATCAAATAATAACATAAAAATGTAGGTCAAAATTAATGTTAAAGTAAGGGGTTAAATGATCATTAATTTCTTAAAAGGGAAGGGCGGTTGTAAACGGAACTTGTTTGTCTACAAAGGCATGGATAAAATGCCATTCCACCCAAGTGTTGTCCTAGTCACTGTACGTAGTAGACTGCATAGCGTAAGAAGGATTTCGTTAGTCCAAGGTCATGGTCATGCAGCCTTTGGCTTCAGTTTTTGTTGGGTCAGCAGGTTTCATAAGGTAGAAAACTCCTTGCTGCTTAGCACATCTGAAACCCTAACAAGTTCAACACCATGAGGATGTATCCAAGCTTTCAAAAAAATCAAATGGAAACCCATGAGGATGGAGACTACTACACTGTGAGATCTGAGCTGGTCTTCATGCCAAATATGAAGAGGGGTTCTTCCTGTCATGAATGCTTCTTGTCTGGTTGGGCAGGTGAATCCCCTACCACACTCACCAACCTGGTTGTCACTGAGCTCCTCTTCTCCACACTATAGAGTCGCTTTCACATGCCTTCATACTCCTCATTAGCTCCTCCAGATTTCTTTAGCACTGCAACAAGAATGGGTCTTTCTCATCTTGGACCTACCTTATAACCTGCCCTCTGTCCAGCCTTGAATGCATCATGAATGTTATGTAACCGGGCATTCACTTCTAAGCATATTCTCTACCTTGTGCAACGGCTATATTGTACTCCATAGTCAGGAACCCAGTATCTTTTCAAACAGAAACTCTAAGACCTTGCCCACAAATGATCATTCAAAATGAGCCCATTCTAGCACCAGGACTGGACGAGAGGCTGACTTGTTCACCAGAAGTAAAGCCATGAGCAGTCTGCACACTCTGCACATTAATGAGCCCTCATCGATCATTTGCACTTCACCTGCTCCTTCGGTGCAATAATTTTTCATATGCTAAATTCTACACCTTCAGTGCAAGGTTAGCAATTGCATGAAAATTGTGTTGTACCCATGTGAATATGAGATGGGCAGGCGTTCACAGTCACGCTTGCCACAGGTGCACTTTTACTAACCTCCAATAAATGTTGGCAGTTGAAAGTTGAGGCATCACAAGGTTAGTCTATTTAATTTCTACTACCACCTCTTCTCCTTTTACAATTCCCTTACTTCACTGCTCTTTCATCTCTTACTCTTTCCTGTGGTTTCTTCATAGACTTCCCACACACTTTCATGGATTTTCAACAGAAGCTCTTCCTCGTAGCTTTTGCAGTAGCCGTTGCAGGATCACTGGGGAAAGCATGGGCAGATACCACGGTCACTGGCATTGTCTTCTGCGATCAATGTAGAGATGGTGGAATGAGCCTCTTCGACTATCCACTCTATGGTCTTCTCTCACCTCATTCTCTTCTTCTTTGTTTTAGAATTTTTTTACTGCTTTAACACCCTACAGTGCAAGATCACCGGTTTTAATTTGAAGACAGTAATGAATAGTGTAATACTAATTCAAAATCATAGTAAATGTGGGGTTTAAATGTTTTTGAAGAAAATGCCTATAATGTATATATGTATTTGTATGTATATATTATATGTAGTATTCACTCTATCCCACATTATGAACTCTATTTAGCAAAAAAATGTTACATATTAATAGCTTTATTTTGTTCAATTTAAATAGTTGGGTACTTAAAAAAGATCATCTGAAGCTTACTTTTCCTTCTTTTTTATGTAGGTTTCACGGTTTAATAAAAAATATTATTTTTTAAAATGTAACTATTAATGTGAAATGAAGTATGTGTTTGGTTATTATAATTAATAATTCGTTTATTATAACTTACTCAATATGAACTTTGGTTGGTGGGGTGTAGGTGCAAAGGTAGCAATCTCATGTCCGGGGAGTGATGGCCAACTGACCGTGTGGAGGGAGGAGACCACCGATTGGTTTGGCCACTACGCGGCCCGGATCGCCGGCAGCCCTGACCTGAGCAGCTGCAGCGCGCAGGTCATCCCGGGCTCATCGCCCCGCTGTGGCGCAGCTGCTGGGCCGGCCCTTGGCCTGAACCTCTTCTTTAGCATGTTTGGCATGAGGATGTACACAGTAGACGCACTTCTGTCCCAGCCAGCCCACCCCATGGGCTTCTGCCAGAGTTCGGGGTCTGGGAGCCAGCTTCCCGGCCCATCTCCTCCCACCGTCGCATTGCCTCCGCCTCTGGTGGCGCAGCCAGTGTTTAGGCGGCCACCATTGCCCCCTTTCGTGCAAGCTTCCGCTTGCCCATTTGAGTAAGAGTGCACACGATCGACCCCAGCGGATTAGTTTGTTACCCATATAAATGCATATTACTTTGAAATTAAGCTAGAAACAAGAGCATATACATCAGGATTAATGTTTGGCAAGTCTGAAATTATAGTCCTTAACTCTAAGTCTGTGTGCCAAATTTAAAATTGAGTTCATTTTTAGTTAATATTTGGCTAATTTCAGCCATAATGCATGATTGACAAGATAATGGCCACAGAGCTTAAGTTCAAGTGGCATGGAGCATATTTTCATGATTGATTACAATTGGTACAAAACAAAGTTACAAAACTACATTGGGACAATAATCTATAATTTAAATTACTTGCCAATTGCAATTAAATATATTACTAATATTATGAAATTCTTGCTCATACATGCACTGCTAATATTTTCAGGATCAGTTGAGCATTGTAAAGAGTAGAAATATTAGCTACATGGTACAACATTTTGAATTTATGTGTATTTTAGTCAGTAACATATTCAGTATGATATTTTCAATTTAAACAAGATATTTTTAGTTTTTTTACATTGGGCAAATTATTTTAAGATTTTACCTTTCAGGCAAGTTATTTTTTTAATCTCCTCTTCCTTCATCAACATCTTTTTTTCCCCCTTAATTTCTTTTTCATCTTTTTTTACTTCGAAACTTTTTGAAATGTTTCTGAAATAAAATGAACGGAACTTTGTTACTATGTGCTCTAGATGCATGCTAAGGACCATAACCTTTGTGGTGTTAATGTGTATTGTAGTTAGCTGTCTCTGTACCTCGCGGCAATATTTGATTTTCTTTTTCAACCCATGTCCATTGTGTTAGGAACTGGATGAAGCCGGAGTACGAATGCCACTGGAAGGTGGTTTCGCCGGACACCAAGGTGGCGGTGGCGTTCGGGCTGGTGGCGGCCGGCAGATACGGCACAGATATGACATTGTGGGAGGGGCTGCACGGGAGGGGGGATGTGTACATGACCCTCCTCAGGGAGGCCACCACTGCCCTTCTCAACTCCTACAACAGTCTTCACTTCAGATACCCCACACTGACAGTCATCTACCTCATGAACTCGGCCCTGCTGGGCTCCCCTCAGCATACCCTCCTCACCGCTCTTAGATTCAGAAGGGCAAACAATGGCTCTGGCAGCAGTGCCCAGTGCACTTTCACTCCTTGCAAGTGAAAAGTCCCAGTAGTTTTGGCTCATGATTAACACTCATTATGTTTTTGTTAATGTCTTTTTCCCTTTTGTTACTGTTGTCTATAAGAGTTAATTATGAAAATTTTTGGGCATTAGGGGGTCTAAGATGGATGAGCCTGTTGGCAGCACCTTGAACCAAATCGATTGAGTGTTGATTAATATGTCAGTATTTGAGTATTCACTTGAACCAAGATCTTCTACTGCAGTGCATTAATCTAACCTTGATTTATTCCATACTTGAGATCAAACCATTAATCAACTGACACAACACTGAGATCAACTTATGTTAATCATTTCTCCAATTTATAATGCTTTAAGGGGAGTAGTGCTTTGGGTAACAGTAGATTAATACGTACTTTATTCCAGTACCTATCTTCCAAGATGTAATTCCACCTTCTAATAGTCACACAGTTCAAAAAGGCTGAACCATTACACAGCCGCCTTAAAGTTGTCCTATTTCCATTTGTCCACTCTAACACAAGTTTAGGTCTTGAGGGTTGTTATAGCACCAAGTACAGTCCAAGATAACATCCCAATTTTTAACATCTCTTATTCCGGTATAAGCATATGCTGCTTGTAACATAATCTTTCCTTGCAGTGGTCCTGTAAAGAAAGGAACAAAGGAAGTGGTCCTGTAACCAACCTGCCTCGTATACTCTTATGACATTTCCCTAATCTCGTGCTAATACTGATTAATTCTTCAATCGGTGGTCATCCCCAACTTATCCTACTCCATTTTTCATGGAAGTTTGCACCAAACCCATCATCTCATCTCTCAATATATAGGCTTCCCTACTAATGGCTATCACAAATCAAAGCACAAAGAATTCAATATGGAGATCACCCACAAAGCTGGATTCAGCCTTCGGCCCTTTCTCTTCTTTTGCCTCTCCTTGTCACTCTTACTAGTGACAACAAAATGTGACACCCCACAGGGGACCATTGAGAGGGCCACCAAGCAGCAGATCCTTGCCAACATCCCTGCCAATGTCCCCAGCTCCCAGATCTTCCTGGCCTCGCCGTCCGGCACGTTCGAGGCCTACCTCCTCCGCCGCGAGACCGCCCCCGGGGCGGGTGGCTTCGGGAACGACTTTTGTTATGTCCAAGTTCAAGAGTCCGGCCACAGCGTGTGGGAGTCGGAGTGTGCCCCTGTGAGCAACGCGAATGCGTGCACCCTGGTCTTCTCCGACGCCGGCCTCGAGATCTTCGATGGGTCACAGTCAGCGTGGGACACTGACGCCGACGGCGACAACCTCGAGACTCTAGAACTGGTGGACAATGGGGACATGAGGATTAGGGACAAGGACGGGGAGGTAGCATGGAAGGCTAGCGACAATCCGCTTAGCAATCAGGAATGTGGTTCAGTGGGGGCTCCGGGCATGGCATATGCCCATGCACCTTTTGCTCACCCTATTGGGGATGACAAGCAAGTGTTTGGCCAGCCTGTGGCTAATCAAGAGCAGGCGCCATTGGGCATCCAGCAGCAGAACCAGTTGGCTGATCCGGGGCAAGACCAGCCACTGGCAGCGGGTGGGCATCAGCCCCTTGTGGACAACACTCCATTTGATAGCGGGTCTACGAGAGGAATGGTGGCCTCCAAGTTGGGAGTTAGTTTGGGTTTTCTTATCATAACTTATGCTGTTCTTCTCTGATTAATTTTCTTTCTTTGTTGTGCCTTGTGTTGGGAAGTGTTTTGTGCGTTCCTGCTTGGCTCACGGTGAACAGGGACCATGAAAAACCTTCCTTTGTGTGGTTAGTGTCATATCCCTTAAAAAAAGTTTGTATTTGCCATGTAAGGATCAAGTGTATGTCATTTGCTTTTGACGGAAGAAAAGAACATTCGTTGTCAATGTGATTATAGGCTTCAAATTGCATTACTTAACGAATTTTAGACAATGGTGTCATATCATACAAGGGCTTGTAAATACAAATGTAGAGCTAAATTTATGGATAATAATATTTCTATATCACTTTTTCTACACTCATAGGCCTTACATCACTTATAATTCGATAAAAATTATGATTCTCATATTATCAAGTCATACTTGCATTTCTTATTAAATCAAAGGTAGCATAAAGCATACGGTATAGAGAAAATAAAATATAAATATCTTTTTCTTAAATTTAATACAGACATATTAGTAATCACTATTACAAGTACTAGTAAAAATGCACACATATTACATGTGTGTAAATATATAGTCCATCTGTCGTATATTAATAGTTATATTTAAAAAATAATAATTTTTACTGAATGATAAAACCCACATCTAAAAAAGAAAAAACTAACTTATGATTTTTTTTAAGTATTAATAATTTAAATTGAACAAAATAAAGTTATTAATATAGAATAAATTTTTTTACCAAATAGAACTATTAATTTATGATGGAAAGAATATTAAATAAAATAATAGATTGAACAAAAGTCTCAAAGTCTCCGTTACTATAGTTATAATACATTGATTACTTTGAGGATCACAATAATTATTACTTATACACAAAAACACTAAAAAAAAATTCAACATTGATGTATCAATAGCGACGGCTTTATAAAGCCATCG
The DNA here is from genome assembly GCA_035235625.1 of Saururus chinensis. Classification (NCBI taxonomy): domain Eukaryota; kingdom Viridiplantae; phylum Streptophyta; class Magnoliopsida; order Piperales; family Saururaceae; genus Saururus; species Saururus chinensis. The sequence continues at coordinate 5,199,250 of CP141150.1, forward strand.
TTAATAGGTAACAACTGCAACGGCTGAAGCAATTAGCTTTTGTTAGTTATACATTATTTGCGACGGATTAAGAAGCCGTACCTAATAGTAACTATCAGCGACGATCAAAGTATTAACCATCGCTGATAACAAGAAATTGAGTTACTATATTTAGTTTCGCCGTCGCTATTGATGATTTTTCTGCGAGGAACACTTGCCCGTTGCAGAAATGTTTCCGGCGATGACCATGTAAATTAGCCGTAACTGATAATTGATTATCCGCGACGGCCAGTATAAATGGCCGTCGCTGATAATCAATCATTTCCCTCCAGTTTTTTCCCCGCCCGTCTTCTCACGCATTCTCCCCGATTTCCCCCCTTCCTCACCTTTACCCCGCCCTCCTAATTCCCTTCCCCCTCTTCTTTTCCCTGCTCCAATTTCCTTCCCCTCTTCCCCGCCCCAATTTCCCTCCCCCATTTCGATCCCCTCTTTCCAGGTGAGTCGACCCTTCCTCACCTCTCTTCTCCACCTTCCCTTTCCCCACCTCAAATCATCCACCAAAAATACAGATGGCGTAGAGAGAGAGAGGGAGGCAAAGAGATATTTCACCCTGTTGTTTCCTCCTTTCCGGTTGATGTGAAAAGCATGGAGACAATCCCTTCATGGCAAGTCATATGTGTTTGCTCTCTCCTCTCATGGATTTTCGTCTCCTCTGCTCTTCACCTGACCCAGAGGATCAGGTCCCTCCTGCAACCCCCAGTGACGCGCCATGTGATTACCAGCATTCCCTTCATTCTCAGAATCCAGGTGAGCAAATGCCCTTATGGGTATCTCTTGATTTGTTCGAAATCACTACACAAGTGCAAAAAGTTTCGAACTTTGGATCTCTTTTTGCCTCGATGAAAATATTTATGTGTTAATTTTTTTGTGCAGAGGTTCCAGCATAATTATTTGGAGGCTTTCTTCTCTGCTCTTTCATGCGATTTGTAGTTTATGGTTTTCTTTTCTTGCAGACATTGGGATTTACTTATTTATGCTACTTGTAACTGAGGGCCGATCCTTAAGTTTATGTTTAGCTTTCATAAGAATTATGACAGACATGGAAACAATTGAGGATTCAAGAATATATGCTGGCAATAGTTTATCTTTCTTCTTGTGATAGTGCTTTAATCATCAAGAAAATCTCTTTGAATTTAGTAAATAGTTCATGTTGATGGGTTATGTAATATATTACTCATGATTCTTGTTTTTGTTTGTCTGATCTTGAACACTTCTATTTATATATAACTACTGGTATCTTCTCTAGTATCTGCAATTGCATGCTTTTCCTGCCCAGATGTCTGGGATCTGACATTCTTTATATTTGACTCTGTTTTACTTCAGAGAAAGGTCTAATATGACAGTGCTGGAGGTTAAGTACAGTTTACAAAAAGAAGTCCGAGCAGGGGAAGTAGGTGAGAACCTATTCCAGAGGACAAGTTGGTTAAAAAACTTTCAACTGTAAATTATGACCCAATAAAAGATGTTGGTGTAAATTATGATATCTCTTTGCTCCTTTTGTCTGGTTTACTTAGCTTTGCTCTTCTTAATTGCACAATACTTTTCTTGCATATGTGGATCCCATTCCTTTAGTTCACGAGCAGTCAGTGAAGCCATATTTATAATTTCTTGTTATTATCTTTATCCAATATGGCATGAATTGATATTATCTTGAGAATTAGGTTCTGTTAATAAATGAAGTGTAGCTGCAAAAGTTGAATGATTGTCTCTTTATAAAAAGAACTTTATGGTTCTGTTGGAACTGGCTCTTTTCTTTGTCGTTGGCTGCAGAAAGTTTCTTTGCAAGCTGTCATAAGAGGTTTGATTTTTACTCATCACAGGCTTTGTTTTCCGTACTGAATGCTTTCCCATGAATCTTTGAAGCCTAATTTGCATTTGATTGAGTGAGTTTTTGGGTGTTGGTTTTGAACACCTTTTGATTATGTAGCTGTCTCTTGACCCAGTGTATTCAGATGACTAGGTTTCTCCCATATTGCTAGAGTGACACCTTAGTCTCACCTGGAACCAAATTTTTAATTGCCAATGAACAATTCTCCTTAGTGGACACTAAGAATATTCTATGATGCCCAAGTGATTCTGTTGTCACTACTCTTTTCTATCCACCTAATGAATAAAATATTGACTTTTTTGTAGATCTCCTTAGTTGAAACTTAGCTATTTGAAGCTCAAAACATAGTAAGAAAGTCAGCAAGTACCTGCATAATTTAAGATAGGTATGCTTACATTTTCCCTGTATCAGTTATGGTGATAAGGATTTAGATTTGAGGCTCTTACTGACTTTTGTATATTCAGGAATGCAAGTTGGTGAGAACAGAAGACTTAAAATCCCACCCTCCATGACGTATACACTTCGAATTTGCTTATTGTTTGCTTTTTGGCAATTTCTGCAATTTTTTATGAGGTGTTTGATTTGTGTTTTTAGTTTCAGGTCAGAAGTAAGAGGAAATGTACCAAAGACACTTGGCTCGAATTTGACATTGAATTGGTCAATGTGCAATAAGCATTGGAAGGTATTCATTCATGGTCACCGATCAAGTTGAATGTGGATTTTCAAGCACAGTTAGAATACTGATGTCCTACTGTAATGTTGGGAGAATTAACATTGGTGCTATTAGATGGGTGACCTACTTTATAACACGGATTATCCTGTTTGTGCATAAAGAGATCATGTCATGCAGCTGTATAATGATGTCCACAAATCACTTAAAGAATTGTTTCAAGTGACAGGTTGGGTTCACATTTTTTGACTCAGAAGAACCAGGTAAAAAATTAAAGTACCACATGGCATTATGATGAAAATGGGTGTTATATAAATATTTCCTTTTTAAATATGCTTGCTCCACAGATTGGAGGAATTTTTGGTGCCTTTGTCTATTTTTTTGCTGAATTGGTTATTCATCTTTCTGCTCCTGGGTAAGTATAACTTTTAGGAAAATTTTATTGATTTGTTTCTTGAAGATTTTGTAAAGAAAATGTGCCAATGAAATGAGAACTTTGTACTTGAAGGTCAAGTTATTAAAAGTATAGCTATTACACAGGTAAGACCCAGATTATTAAGGTTCCTACTTCTAGAAGTTTTTCTTCAGAATACTGTAATGCTTAAGTTTCAGAGGTCACTCCATAAAATACAGTTTATGGCTTACTCAGGTGGTTAACTCTTACTAGCTGAGGCCTTGTTCTTTTATCCCACACCTATAAGCTGTCTTATCCAAATGTTCGGTTGTGTTTTGGCTGGTTTGAACTTGTAGACCCAGTGAAAATATTGGCTAACAAATTTGTTCATGGATTCTAGTCTTTAGGACTACATGAACAAGCTATCTTGTTTCAGCAGCTTGCCCTTCCACCTCAATATCTGTTCTTTTTTCTTTACTTTTATTTGGTAAGAAAGACATAGTGAATGTCCTGAAATTATGTTCTTTCATGCTAAAATGTGTTTATACTTTAGATTCGGAGAAGTAAAGCTGCATGGTTTTTCTTTCTTGTTGGATATTGCATTTGCCTAAACAAAATTCTGGCCGCTCCCAGGGTTTCTTTGATTGTCAAGACAGTGAATAAATGTGGTTGAAAATCTGATCTTGCTGCAAAATTATCAACAGATGATTATGATTTTGGTGCAAGTCAAAGTGTTCTGTCTGAGAAACTAGACTTTTTTTTAACTGTTTTTTTGTAGAGAAAGGCTTCTCATTTTATTTGCCTGTCTCTTGTATGTCTTATACTTTTTTTTTCTAATTTCGTATTCGTTATATCTATATTTGTAGCTGGGTTTAGTGCTCATTGCTCTCATATGGAAATAGGACTTCTCTCCTTTCATTGCTCTCATCTAGTATTCCCTACTTTCCCTATAAAAGCAATTGAAATTGTAGTTATAATTTGGGGTACCTTTCAACAGGCAAGAGCTGACATTAGATAGATGCATTTTCTCCCATTCAATCCTGTTGACAAGAGAACTGCTCTTACTTACATTGAGGCAGATGGGCGTTGGCATCGTGCTAGCAAGGGTGCACCTGAGCAGGTTAGCCTTTGTCATTTCCAAGTTATTATGGGCATTCAATTCTTTGCTCATTTTAGAAAAATTCTCTACTGACTGCTTTCTCCTCCTGGAACATCTTCCGACATCGTTCTCACTTAACCTGGGTTTAGCGTTATTATCAGTGTTGTGCTCACTAGCAGGGCTATTTTTCAGAGGATGAAGCACTGTAAGAACTTCCGTCTCTGTTCTGATCTTCCCAAACCTTACCTCTGCGTTAGTTCACTAACCTTTTGTGTTTCCCTTTTCTACTTAGATCTTTGCCAGATATATGCAGTTTCTATCAATAGACCAACATAATGCATAAGACAGCTTTGCTAGTGGTTGACATAATGCATAAGACAGCTTCATCAATATTCTCTTCTGAGGGTTTGACATACTTGCTTGTTTGTGATACAACTTGGCAAGCGATGATCAAATTCTGAGAAGTAAGCCATCTTTCTCCATTTGTTATGGTGGGGCTGTAGAAGTGTCTACTAATACAGTTGAAAAAAAGCATGGCAAACCCTCAGAAGAAAATATTGCTGAAGAAGATACCTCTGCTGTTAACGAAGTTGCTGATGCTGCTGTGATAGATAAAAAGATAAGTGATGGTCATGTCAAATTTCCTATGAAGCAAAAGACTACTGCTTCAGGTAATCTTCTTTTCATATGAAAGTAAAGTAGAAAGAATCATGGTTTAGGGAAGAGGAAAAAGAAGAAAGGGAGAAGAGGGAATTTAGAGATGCTTCCGCTTTCATTTCCCTTTAGGGCGGCATTTCATGATCAGTTTACGTGGTGCTACTATTTTCAATTTCCCATAAGTTGTTTCATGGTCAGTTAACATGTGTTGTATCTTAGCAAAATGTATTTTTTTTTTCACGTGTTGACAAATCTTATTGTTACTTCAATTGAAAATTTTTGTGGTGATATTTGCAGCATGCTGTGATTTGTGTTGCTGCTTGTCATTTTTGACTTTTATCAGTTTTCCCGTTTTAATTGTCAGTTACCTTTTCCAGCATTATATTTGCTTTTTCTCAATTTTTGCTCTTATTAATGGTAATCCAATTTTGTCTTTGGCATATCCCTAACCAGCCAGTGCAGTTGAGTTGGTATCTTATCATGGAAATAAGGTAACTAGCACAGATAATATTAGGCAGTCCCTTACCATGTTATATAATTGTTTGGCACATATATATATATATATATATATATATATATATATATATATATATATATATATATATATATATATATATATATATATATATATATATATATATATATATATATATATATATATATATATATATATATATATATATATATATGGAAAAAGTTTATATGAGCCTGAGTTCATATGAACCTACGTCAGCCCCGGCTCTATGAGCCGTCGGATTTACATTCGACGGCCCATAATACTCATGAGTTTAACCAATGAGTATAACCCATGAGTATTATGAGCCGCCGGATGTAAATTTGACGGCCCATAGAGCCCGGGCTCATGTAGGTTTATATGAGCCCGGGCTCATATAAACGGGTCTCTCTCTCTATATATATATATTATGATCAACAAAGATGGCTGTTGGTTTATTTTTTTAATATTAATGAGCATGGATGAAAATATAATGAATTGTTTTTTTAAAAAAAGTAAATGGTGAGCATCGGCAATGGCCTGAACAGTATGTTGCTAAAAGTTAAGTTTCAGAGACGGCTATTGTGGCCGTTGCTGAAAATGTACATTAGCGACGACACATAAAACATCGCTATAAATTCAAGAGCGACATAGAAGAAGGATTTTCAGCGATGGTCAAAACCGTCGCTGAAAACAAAATGGCTGCCGCTAATACTATCTACGATGTGATCAATAGTGATAGAGGCTTGAACATCACTAATACCTTTAGCAATGGTCAAGGTACTTTTCAGCGATGGCTGAAAATTAATTTTTTTGTAGTGAAGCTCTATATTAACTCATATAAACTTGCAGTAGACAACTTTAAATCCAAATTTTTTAGGTTAAATATTATGTCATAGCTTAACAAACACAATGGTATTGAAGGACTTTGTGTCATGGATCACATTATTAATATTCATGATTAGTTTTGTTGTGGGTCTAATTTGATAGAGCTCTTCATAGATTTTTTAAGGGTATTAAAAATATGCAAATAGGAATATGTATACTATATGCAAAAAATAAAAAATAATAATAGAGAAGTGTGCTATATACGGGGGCCTACAAAAATGTTCGAGAAAATATCGTCACGTAGGATCTTATTTGATAGAGCTCACTCAGGGCTTTCTAATTATACTAAGAACGTGCGAATCTGAGCTTAGAAGTACAAAATATAATATTATAAAATTAAAATTAATATAACCTAAAAAATAAGAATTAAGATTCTAATATCATTAACTTTTTGGGGATTAGGATGGGTCAAATAGGGGTAAAACAAGGATCAATTGTATAAAATATGGGTCAAATAGTTAGAATTTGAAAAATCTATAGTATATAGGGAAATTTATTTAAATAATAATTAAAAATAATAATTACCAAACTAACCCACTTTGGGAAATATTTCCCAAAGTGGTGTTGGTTTTTGCCATGTAGGCGCCAGCCAAGCGCTAGTGCCTGCACGATTTTTTTTGAAAAGATTTAACTGATTTCATCCTTGAGAACACGAAATCAAGTTTAAGTTGATTTCATCTTTTTAAAGGATGAAATTTTTTAAAAGAAATTAAGTAATTTTGTACTTTAGAAGGACGAAATCATGACGAAATTACATGAATTTAAAAAACAAAGTGCATGGAGCTGTCGTTGCTCTGCCGGATAGATGACTACATGGTCTTGCTGGCATCGTCGACCGATGAGAGCGAGGATGTTGCAGTGAAAGAGCATCTCGACGATGCCGATGCCCACCCTGGGGGTGCCAGAGATGTGGGCAAAATCTTGGTAGAATATCTCGCGGAAGGGGTTGCAGTTGTAGATACAGAAGTCGCGGTCGATGCTGGTGGCGAAGCAACTATGGTCCTGGTTGAAGGAGGGTGGGAGAGGAGGGGAGAGGAGTCGGGGGTAGAATTTTTGGGGGAGGGGAGGTGTGGATGGGAGGGGGGACCGAGAAACTCAAAAGCAAGGAACATGAGTCCTTGTAGCTGGAGTCCGGAGGATTGAGCTGTGTTGGGTTGGAGAGGAAGCTGCCTGGGTTCGGGTCGGGGTTGGTGGGATCAAGATTGGGGTCGGAGAGGGGTGAGGGGGAGGTGGGCATGGATAGGGCGGCCATCATCCAATGGGGCAAAGAGGGATAAGGAGGGAGTGGATATGAAGGATTTAAAAGATTAAGTGATCAAAGTGATCAATTACATGTTGTATGTATTATTTGTCAAATTGTCATAATCAATTATGTCACCCTGCTGTATGTGTTATTTGTTATAATCAGTTGACTTTTATTTTTTAGTTGCGTCACCAAATCACCTTAATTCATCCCTCTTGTGACTCTTTTTTTAATAATTTTATCATTTAGAATAACGAAATCAACTTAAACTTGATTTCGTCATTCTAAGTTAAAATTAAAAAAAAGCCACACAGGCACTGGCGCCTACGTGGCAAAAACTAACACTATTTTGGGAAATATTTTCCAAAGTAGGTTAATTTGGTAAATATTTTTTTTAATTATTATTTAAATAATTTCCCCTAGTATATAACCAATTTGCTTTATATTATAATATGATTTATATGATGAGGTCACTTCTCTAAAACTTAAGACTAGACATAACCTCAAAAGTCACATGTATGGGGGATAGGAGTGAGATGAGAGTTGGGGGTTTTAAAAAAGGTGCATTGTTTCAATCAAGGAGTGTGATATGATATAAGAAAAAAAGCCAATTCCCATATTACTTGACCAATGTATAAGAAATTACATATCGGCTAGTTTTTTAACCAAAATTTCATATAATCTATCATAAGAGTTTTTTTTACAATAAATTCATCCTTAATTAGAACATAATTACCTCATAAGGAACTAGTGATTAAATTTGAGCCTAATAAAAATAAATTGGTGAAGAAACTACTAATTGTTAGAGAGAATGTTTAAATTAATTTACCAAGACAAATCACATTAATGAGTAGAAACTTGAGAAAACTTAGTAGAAAGGTTTAAATTTTTAACATAGAGCTTACATACATGATTTACTTAGAAACACTTATAAGTTGAATACTTAAATGGTTATCATAAGAAGGAACAAAGATTGAATGTAAAAATACATGTAAAATTTTTATATAAAGATTTTTTATTTGAAATTTTGAGGCTAGAAAGTATATATAAAAATATCTTCTTAATGCTACCAATAACGTGTTAATTGAAGTTTGCATGAAGAAGTTATGGTTGTCTAAAGTGGGGACTTAGTATAGTCAATGATTACTATTGACGATGTTATAAACATATCGGTTACGTGTTCGATGATTTGGGTAGTTTTATATTTTTACTAAAAACCCACCAATTTGAAAGATGTAATTGCCCATGTAAAATAAGGAGCAGAAAATGATATTTATATACTAAAAACTTAGACTTGTGTTTTAATTAGACAAAAAGCGAACCCAAATGAACTTTATGTGATGCCCACATGTTTTGTCCAATTAAAATCGAGTGTAAGTTTTTGACATATGAAAATTATTATCTATACAGGGCTCATTTACATATGGACATATCTAAAGTAGTATAAAGCCTATAGTGTAACTAAATAGGGTATCGTAGTATCATTTTCCTACATCTAAATATCTTCTATCAACTTAAACTTACCACCCGAATAAAATTTTAGGTGCAAGTTGTACACCGTGTTGTCATTATATTCCATGGATAAAAAGTCTCCCACCCTTTTTTTAGCCATCTTACCCCCATTAACATAGTCAATAGATAATCTCCCATATGCGTATATGTGGGTGGGCTGGCTAAACAGGGGTGGCTAGGGATGCCATTGGGTTAGGTCTTACCAAACCCAAACTTGATACTACTTAAAGAAACTATAACTTGAACTATAATGAACTTGACCTATTTAGAATATTTTTTAAAAAATTTTAAAAAATATTATATAAATATATAAAAAAATAAAATTTTATATTTATAATTTTATTCAGGTTGGGTCACATAAAACCTAAGTACAACCCAAATAGCTATTTGAATTGAGTTTTAAAATCCAAACTCAACCCGTTACAGCCAGGTTGGATTTTATAATATATCCAACCTTATTGCCATCCCTACGTGTGGTGACTTTGCATCTATTTTCCACCACTCACCAAACGCGTAAGCATGGTATCTGGCGTTACTATGGAAGGTTGTATCAACTGATATGAGTCTGTATCGGTTTATATGTACTCATATGGTCAATACCGATACGAGGGTGATATCTCCCACATGTATCTTTGATACGTATTGGTCGTATTAGCCGATATGTATCGATACTTTAATATTTTATTATTTTTAAAATTTTAAAATTATTTTTTTAAAAAAAATAATTTTTTAAAAAATAAAAACATAATTCAAATTCAACCTCTTCGAAAGTTTAAAGATGACGATGTTTTTATTATATTAAAAATATTTTAAAAAAATTATATAAGATCAATATAGGTGGGTGTATATAGTTTACATAATTTTTTTTAAATATAGTGATATATAATTATGCATTTACTTAAACATCTACCGTATGAGTTTCTTCATAATATTTATGTGACTTATATTAAATAATTTATTTAATTTTAAAATAAATTAATTTTAAATAACTTAATATGGGATAGAGGGAATAATAATTTGTAGAAGACAAACCGAGTGAAGTATATGATTCTAAAATAAAATAATTCTAGAGCACTTGTATCAGTTGATATGATTTTCTATTATATTATCAAAATTTAAATAAAATATTAAAATAAAATATTATTAATTATAATATATTTTTATATTTCAATACATACCAAATACATCGCATACCATAATAATCTATACTCTCATCCTTATCGATAGCGTCACACACATTGGGCCGATACGTCATGTCTTCTCTGTTTAATGAATTTATTCGACAAATTTAATGTAACATAATCGTTGTTTTTGTTCATTGGGACCCAGTCTTCTCTCTTGTTGTCGGTACTTATTGGCAAGAGGGAAGTTCGTCAACGCCCAGAGCTCTAGCAATGGCAGTAGAACCCTCTCTCTTGACCACCCTTCTCCTCCTCCTCTTGCCAAGTGCACTGCATAGGAAATAAGAGAAGCCACCATTGCTGACATCCATGCGGCCTTCGAGGAGGAGAAGCTCACCTCCAGCTAGTGGAGTTCTACCTCGGGCAGATCAGGGCCCTGAACCCACTCCTCCGGGCCGTGATCGAGGTCAACCCGGACGCCGTCCACCAGGCCGACGCGGCGGACCTGGCGAGACGAGCAGGAGGTGGGCGTGGGACCTTCTTTGGTGGGCTCCATGGGATCCCCGTCCTCCTCAAGGACAACATTGCCACCAAGGACCAGCTCAACACCACGGCCGGCTCGCTGGCCCTGCTCGGCTCGGTGGTACCCCGGGACGCCGGGGTGGCGGACCGCCTACGCCGAGCCGGAGCTGTAATCCTCGGCAAGGCTAGTCTCAGCGAGTGGGCTAACTTCCGTTCCCTCTCTGCCCCTAACGGGTGGTGTGCTAGAAGTGGGCAGGGCCAGGTCAGTCTCAGCTCATTCCCATGTCCAAACATGCCGCTTTATTGATATTTTCTTCCATGGAAATTTAAGAAACCACTACTCTGTATTCAGCTTTTTGTCCATTAGTTTTGGTATGTAAGAAAGGCCACAGCTTTTGCAGACTTCTGAGCCATGTCCGGTTTCATCTGGTTTAGCTTTAATTTATGTCAACTCTGATGCTATTCAATCTTAAGGACCTATTGCACTAGGTTATCTTTGTCCATTAGTTTGGACACTATACACTTTCTGTTTTAATGGCCTGAAACAGTTGTCATTTGATTGTCACATGCAAAAGAAAAGTGTTTTAAAATTCTTAGTTAAATTGAGGTCTAATCTGAAGTAGTGGACAGAACCCATATGTGCCATCCGGAGACCCATGCGGGTCCAGCAGTGGATCGGCCATTTCAGTGGCTGCAAATCTGGGAATGGTGTCTCTGGGGACAGAAACAGACGGTTCAATCATCTGCCCTTCTAGTTCCAACGCTGTGGTAGGGATCAAACCCACAGTGGGGCTCACCAGCAGGGCTGGAGTCATTCCAATTTCTCCTCGTCAAGACACTGTTGGGTAATTCTCTGACTTATTCAGTAGTAAGACAGTGAAGGAAAGTGCTTCGTATTTCTGATAGGCAGCATGCTTCCCTCTTTAAGTTTTTAGCAAATATATACTGTAAAAAGTCACAGTTACTCACACACCTGCTACATTTGATAGTAGCATAAGAAATGCCTTGTGAGTTTTGACAGATACTGACTAAAATTCTTGTGGATACCTACTAAATTTAACTGTATAATTGTGTCTGTAAATGCAAGCAGACACATATGCAGAACTGTATCAGATGCAGTCCATGTGTTGGTTGCAATTGTGGGTCAAGCAACATGCTTCCCTATTTAAGTTTTCAGCAACAATGAGCAGTACAATGTCAAATTTCCTTACACACCCTGCAACATTTGATAATAGCATAAGAAAGTCATATTATAAATTATGAAAGATACTGAATAATATGCCTATGGAGTACCCACTAAATTTGGTTCTACAATTGTATATATAAATGCATGCAGACCCATATGCAGAACTGTGTCAGATGCAGTCCATGTGCTGGATGCAATTGTGGGATTTGATCCTAGAGATGCAGTGGCAACCAGGTCTGCAGCCAAGTTCATTCCTAGTGGAGGCTACAAGCAGTTTCTCAATGTGGATGGGCTCAGAGGGAAGAGGCTGGGCATCCTCAGGAAACAATTCTTTGATTTTCCAAGTCAGTCAGTCTTCAAAAGAGCTTACAACCAGCACTTCAGAACACTTAGGTAATTCAGCATTTTTATATACATTTCATCGCATCCATAAGCCAAAGTTACCGTATTGGCTTAGCTTATATGCGTTAGCTATGTCTGTATTTTCTTCTGAAGGCAGAGAGGAGCCTTCTTGGTGGACAATATAGAGATTGCCAATTTGTCAAGCTACAAAGAGAGTGGGGAAGAGATTGCATTGCTCGCAGAGTTCAAGAAATCTCTCAATCTTTATTTATCAGAGTTGCCCAGCTCGCCAGTAAGATCGTTGGCTGACATTATTGCCTTCAATGAGAAAAACTCAGCTCAGGTAGATAAATCGCCCATCTCAATAGGACTCATGCTACAGTGATTTTAAGAGTAGTAGTGATTATTCCTGGTATTGCAGGAGAAAATCAAAGAATATGGGCAGGAGATATTCCTGGCCGCGCAAGCGACAAACGGCATTGGCAAGGAAGAAAGGCTAGCAATACAAAATATGGCCAGACTCTCTAGAGAAGGAATTGAGAGGTTGATGAAGGAGAAGAAATTGGATGCAATATTGACTCCACATGATAGTGGGTCAACAATTCTGGCAATTGGAGGGTACCCTGGGATCAGTGTGCCGGCAGGCTATGGATCAGATGGGATGCCATTTGGTATCTGCTTCGGAGGGCTAAGAGGCTCTGAACCTAAACTGATTGAAATAGCTTACGGATTTGAGCAAACAACCAAGATCAGGAAGCCACCCACATTCATAGCTTCCAAACTGGGAAGTTAAGATGTCTGAGGAGATAACTGTATACAATTTAGGCCCTTCTCAATAAAATTATGACAGCTAAACAATAAAATTATGGGATGCAAATTGGCTACTTCGGATTTGGTCACATGTAGAATGGTTTATTGACAAGTTGAGCGCAAAGTAGTATTTTAGTGAACAATGTTACACTGGCTACCAATATGGCCACATCTCAACTCCAGTTTAAAAGATTAGACTATGAAATACTGCACAACTTACAGAATTGAATTTATCATGCTGAGGTCATGTTTCTAATCAGGTTGTGCAGTTCATATTTTTCCTTTTCCATTTAAACATATGATCATGGTCAAGAATTGGAAGTGACAATGAATTAATTGATTTTATGTACTGCCTAGAATATATTCTTTAAATTAGGTTTGTGTCTTCATTTATTTTTATGTTTTTTGTATGTGTCCTTCTATTTCCTAGGTATATGGTTTTTAGCTATTCATTGACTCAATCCAAGAATTGGCTGATATTTGTTCTCCTTCAGCTGATTTTACGGTATAAAGTATGCGTCATTGATACACTAATTGGTAGCAACACATATACGTATATGTTGTTAATAACTATTATAGTAACGACGCATACATTATGCATTGCTAATAATAAATTTTTTTATTTCTTCTCTCTCTCTTTCTCTCTCCTCCCTCCCTCCCTCCCTCCCCCCCTCTCTCTCTCTTTCCCTTTTCCCTCTCCTCTCTCTCCCTCCTCTCTCCTTTCTCTACTCTCTTTTCTCTCTCTAGCTCTCTCCCTTCTCTCTCCTCCCTCCTCCCTCTCTCTCCCACTCTCTCTCTCTCCTCTTTCTCCCCTCACCCTCTCCTCTTTCTCCCCTCACCCTCTCTCTCTTCCTCTCCTCCCCTTTCCCTCTCTATTCCCTTCAACCTCTTTCTCTCTCTCTCTCCCCCTATCTCTTTTATTTTAATTTATTTAAAAAAAACTAGTACTGACACATACATCTATGTGTTACTACTTAGCGATGCGAATATCTATGCGTCGTGAACATTTTTTTTTTAAATAATTTATAATTTTAATTTTTTCCTCTCCCCTCTCCCTCCTTCTCCCCTCACACACACTCTCTCTCCTCTTTCTTTCTCTTCCTCTTTCTCCCCTTACCCTCTCTCCCTATCCTCTCTCTCTCTCTCTCCCTCCTCTCTCCTCTCTCTCTCCCTCCTCACTCTCTCTCCACCCTCTCTCCCTCCTCACTCTCTCTCTTCTCTCTTCCTCTCTCTCTCCCTCCCTCTCTCTCTCTCTTTCCTCTTTTGCACTTCTCTCGCTCCTCCCTCCTCTCTCCTCCTTCTCTCTATCTCTTTTAATTTAATTTTTTTCGAATATAAAAAAATTATTAGCGATGCATAATATATGCGTTGCCACTACACTAGGCTAGTCGCAACGCGTGCATGTATGTGTCACTACTATCCTAAGTTAGTCGCGACACATATGTATATGCGTCAATATTAATTTTTTTAATTTTAAAAATAATTTATAATTTTAATTTTAATTCTCTCTCCTTCCTCTCTCACTCTCTCTCCCTTCTCTCTCCTCCCTCCTCACTCTCTCTCCTCACACTTTCTCTTCTCTTTCCTCACCCTCCCTCTCTCTCCTCACTATCTCTCTCTCTCTCCTCTCTCCTCCCTCCCTCCTCTCTCTCTATCTCTTTTAATTTAAAATTTTTAAAATAAAAAACTATTAACGACGCATAACGTATGCGTTATGCGTCACTACTATACAAGTTAGTAGTGACATATAAGTGTATGCGACACTAGTACACTAGGCTAGTAGCGACAGATAAATGTATGCGTCACTACTATGCTAAGTTAGTATCAACGCATACGTATATGCATCGCTATTAAGAATTTTTTTATTTTTAATTTTTTTAAAATAATTTATAATAACAATTTTAATTCTCTCTCTTCTCCTCTCTCTGTCTTCTCTCTCTCCTCACTATCTCTATCTCTCTCTCCTCTCTCTCTTCCTTTCTCTCTCCTCTCCTCTCTCTCTCTTCCTTTCTCTCTCCACTCTCCTCTCTACTCTCTCCTCACCCTCTCTCTTCTCTCTCTCCTCATCCTCTCTCTCTACACTCTATCTCTACCATCTTTCCCCTCTTTCTCTCTCTCTCCTTACCCTCTCTTCTCATCCTCTCTCCCCTCTCTCTTCTCTCTCTCCTCTCCTTCTCTTTCTCCTTATCTATCTCTCTCTTCCCTCTTTCTCTCCTTATCACTCTCTCTTGCTCTCTTTACTCTCTCTTTTATTATAAATTATATTTTAAAATTAATAAAAAAATTTAAGAAATAAAATATATTATATAGAAATAGTAAAAGTTTAATCTATTATTGACATTACCTTTTATTAAAAATTAAATATTTATTTATTACATATATAAATAGTAAATATTAAATAAAATATATTATATCTAAGAAGTTTATTTTAATTTTTTTAATATTTGTTTATTATATAATTATTTAATTAATAAAGCTATTAGCAACGCTTGTAAACAAGCATCGCTAATAGTTATAATTTTTTTTTATTTTTTTGAACAAATATATTTTACTGATGCTTTGTTTAAGCATCACTAATAGTAATCTACTAATGACGCTTATGGTAAAACGTCACTAATAATTCTAGTATTAGCGACAGTTTATAATATGCGTCGCTAATATATGACTACTAGTGATGCCGCTAATATGTAATTTTTTTACGACGTTATTTATACGTCGCAAGTAGTGGTTTTTAGCAATGCAAATAAGCGTCGCTAATGACACATTTTGTTGTAGTGATTCAATTCAAATATGAGAACATTCAACTCTAATTTGATGTTGAAATCAACGTTCTTAAAAAGACCCATTTAATTGGGTGGGTAGATTTGCATTTGAGTATATAAATCTAATATGATTTTTAGGAATTTTATTTCACGTGATTAAGACAATAAATGACAATTTCATGGGATGTCTCCTGGCATGGTTGATCATAATAACTAAATTTTTTAAAAAAATTAGTTTCTATTAAATAATAAAATTCACATCTAAGATAAAAAAAAAGCTTATAATACTCTTGTTGAAGTACTCAACTAAACCAAAATAAAACTATTAATGCAGAACAAACTTTTTTACTAAATTTAGCTATTAATGTACAATAGTGAATATGTTGTATGTACGTAAATATTTCTAAAAATTTACCCGGCAAGCATGACTGGGCACGGCAGTGTTGTATATAAGAATTCTACTATGGTACATACACGTATAATGTAAGGACTCTCATCTTTGAACCGGTTTTGGTTTTCTTTAATTATGGGTTATCGTGAGATTTACGCGTTTTCTGATCTTATTAAGTGATTTCATAAAATAAATAGTATTTGTGATGGTTTTAACCAAAATTAACTTCAATATTAGTGGTTTTAAGTAATTTTAGACCAAATGTGAATTTTTGGGATTTTTTAGAATTTTTACTATTTTCTCAAAAATTAGGGTTTTGGCGGGACCCCTGTGGGCCCCACCGTCAAAATTTTTATTCTGGGGTCAAATGAACCTAGACATATACTTAAAGTCATACAAAAATTTTTAGAATTTTATTAGGCTTAATCAGTGTTTAAATTTATAAAATACCCATTTTTAGCCTACTTTTCATATTTACACCCTAAAACTTACCTATGCATACCCCAACCCTTACTATAAAAGGGCAGACCTGAGCCATTTCCATTTTTGGGAATAGGCTAAGGAAGGATGGCTGGCCTAATCCCCACTTAGGCCCGAATTAGAAGCCGATTAAGGTAAGCTTACTCTAATTAAGCACTAATCCATAACTTTCTTCTTAATTTCTTCCAAATTTACCATTTTCCCCTTGATTTAATTCATTTTTGGGCATCAAAAACTATTGATTTGTGTTTTACTACAAACCCTAACATTCAAAATTCAATTTTTACTACCAATAAGCCCTAGATCTAAGATTTAATTAGGGATTTCTTGAGTAAATCGATTTCTATTAGAGTTTAATTCAAACTCATTGTGTTTTCAAGGATTTGAAGAAGGGTTACTCTTCAATCCGAGCTTAATAAAGTGCTGAGGTAATGGGTCTTCAGAATCCCTGTTTATGTATGGTAAAACTCTTCATTTTTGGCTTATTTTGAAATGGTTTGCTTGATTTGGTGTGTTAATGGTAAGATTAGAAAATAGAATTATTTAATCCCGATTTCTTAGGGTTTTGCATTATTATGGTTTGGTTTGATATTCTAGAAGTCAAGGAGGACTTTTGATGATGATTAGGGTGTTAGATGTGGATTTAAAGTGTTATCTATGGTGTTTCGGTTTGGATTTGCGAAAGGAAGAAGATGACTGTTCTGCCGTGTTGGCGATCGATCGGCCCTGCAGGGCATTCGATCGGCAACACTGCCGGAACGACACTTTTCTAGTTCAGCCGATCGAACGGCCTGCTAGGCGATCGAACGGCTGAACTGTAAATTTCAAAATTTTCACGTTTAACCAATCGAACGGCCTGAAGGGCGATCGATCGGCTACACAGTAAAATGTATGTTGTGCTTATGATGTCTATTTTGATGATTCCACTTTAGCTTGCCAATTTTATATGAATGTGGAGTGTTTTGAGCCATGTTAGGCTACTGAAAATGCATGATATTAAGTTTATGAAGTTGAGATATATGCTTAGAGATGGTGGAATGACTTATGTTTTGTGGCATGATGTTGGAATCGTTATCTTGAAATTATGAATGGTTGTTTCCCTTTGGTTAAGCATATTTTCAGTAGGACTACAATCATTGTTGGACTGATTTATCATGATAGATTGTGGTTAGTGGTGTGTGGATGTTGGTGAATGCCATGACTCAATGATGAAATGAGTGATGTTATTTGTGTTTAGCCTTTGTGGTTGAGTTTTGAATTTAGATACGATTTCAACGATTCTTCTTCTATGATTTTTGCTGGAATTCATATTTGGATAGAAATTCACATGTGTAGTGTGGTAGTGAGTTGATTTTCAAGCATGTTGATATGCATTATATGAAATGCTTCTACTAGTTACACACACATGTGGGGGTTAAATGATGATGTTGAAGCTTGATATTGTGATTATAAATAATGCATTAGGGGCTGATGAGAGCACTTATCATGAATTAGGACTTATGTATGCCTTGCCCACGCATGTACCATGCTGCATGCATTATGAAAATGGATTTCTAATTGTGGCTTCATTGTGATTAATCGAATTTGACCGATTGGATGCAATGTGATGAAATTGTATGCCGGGTTTATCGGTCATGGATTAATCGCAAATTGATTGGTCCGAAAGGACATATTTTGATTTGAGTTCCTGTGTGGAACGAGTGCACTCCCCGGGTTGAGTTGTTAAATGGAATGATGTGGGGACGAGTTGTGTACTTGTCCTGCGGATTGTGAGAATGTTATTATGAGTGTTATTTGGACCCTGAGAATCCAGTGTGGTATGCCGTGTGCACCCCGCTACCACGTGTTCTAGGGTTCTCTGTGTGAGAACTCGGGCTCTTCCCTCCGCAGGAGATGTCCCTGGGCGAACACCCCTGCTTTAGATTCTTTGTGTGAGAATGGGACATCCTTGGCCAGGATCGTCCAGGGCGAGCAGTATTAGGGATTGACAACCCCTATCTTTCTTGAATTCTTGTGTAGAATTTTGGACTATGACACGCCTTCGTAGCCTTGTCCATGTTCCCGTCTGTGTGACATTAATGTGTGATTACTCCTTGATGGAGGTTGATTTTGATGTTATGCATGTGGAATATGTATGTTAGAAATACATCCATGCAGGTTGATTGTGATGATATAATGCATGTGGGAATATGTATGTTAGAGATACATCCATGCGGGATTGGTTATGATGTGAATGCATATGGGAATATGTATGTTAGAGATACATCCATGCAGATTGTGATGATATTATGTATGTGGGAATATGTATGATAGAGATGCATCCATGCAGGTTGATTATGCACTGTGATGCAGTTTTAAGTGATGTGAATATGTGATTAGAAAATGATGCACCTTGTAAATCGTTAATTTGAAAGATTATATCGCTATGCTATCGTATTTTCGATGTTGTTAGTGATATTAAAACAATTGCTGAGTTTGTTAAACTCACCCCTCTTTTTGTGTTTTGATTTGGGGCTGCGTGGTGCGACACGCAGACGGACAGGATTGCCTCTTTGAGGAAAGGTAAGAGATAGCGTGGGTGTGATGATGGAGATTGTTGTGTGACTTATATTCGTTTGTTTCATGCTTTATGTTAGAACCTTTGTGTAGGGTTCTTGTTTTGGATTTATGTCATATTTTACAGTTGTGATACTTATGACTTATTTTGAGCCGTATGGGCTTTACTTAACTAAGCTTGTGGGTTTGAGATTGTTGTTTACTTTGTGATAAGTAACACATTTTCCTTCCCTTTTATTTATTCTTGCTCAAAGGATTGTGCGCACTCCGTGTTTCTGTTAATCGCCTGTGGTTAGGGTTAAGTCTTTCGCTAGAATTATTTCTCAATCTTCACTTCGTCACCCCCGCGCGCTTGACCGGCCCCTGGACCGGGTTCGACTCAGTTGGGCATTGCCGAGGCGTGATATATAACATGGTACATAATTATATGGGTCTAAAGAGTTGCGGAGAAGGCACATGCCACGTTATTTGTTTAAGGAATAACACTATCCAAATGTGTACATGAGTTCCAAATTTGATGTTGAAATCAACTTTCTTAAAAAGACCCGGCCCATTGAATTGGGTGGGTAGATCTGCATTTGAGTATATAAATCTAATATGCATTTTACGAATTTGATTTCATGTGATTAAGACAGGAAATGACAATTTCATGGGACAGAGTGAGTATCTTATACGCATGCAAATGTTTTAAAAATAAGTTTATAATACTATTGTTGAAGTACTTAGTAACTTATATTAAACAAAATAAAATTATTATTGTAGAATAAACTTTTTCATTAAATTGAGATATTAATGTACAATAGAGTGAATATTTTTTATGTATGTAAATATTTCTAAAAATTTACCAGTCAAGCATGACCGGGCACGGGAGAATATAAAATTTTCACTATGGTACATACAAAGATAACACGGTACATAATTACATTGGTCTAAAGAGTTGCGGAGAAGGCACTTGCCACGTTATTTGTTGTGGGAATAACACCATCCAAATATGTATATGAGTTCCAATTACTCCAATATTCAATTCAAATATGAAGGTATTCAAATCAAGTTTGATGTTGAAATCAACTTTCTTAAAAAGACCTATTTAATTGGGTGGGTAGATCTGCACTGAGGATATAAATATAATGTGTTTTATGAATTTTATTTCATGTGACTAAGACAGGAAATGACAATTTCATGGGACAGAGTGAGTATCTTGTATGCATGCAAATATTTCTAAAAATTTACCCAACAAGCCTGAGTGGCACGAGAGGGTGGTATATAAAATTCTAGCATGGTACATACAGGCATAACATGGTACATAATTACACCGGTCTAAAAGAGTTGTGGAGAAGGCACAGGCCACACGATTCTCAGCTATGTACCATAAATTAATGGCTTGTTACGTACAAGAAATCATGTGATAAGCACTAACAAAATTTAAAGCATAGGTACGAGCCATGGTCCATTCGGCCTATTTATATGTGTGGTGAGTCCTCTATGCCTAATGACTTATCTTCAGCAGCATGGCAAATTCTGCGTTACTCATGTTGCTCTTTCCTCTTGTAGCACCCTTGTTATGGGCGGGAACGGCCGAGTCATATGACTGGCGCGGTGGCCTTGGACTCGGCCGAGTGAAGGCGACTCGCCTCCATTTCTACCTCCATGACTCCCAAAGTGGCCCGGCTCCAACAGCGGCGGAAATAGCCCAAGCGGCAAAGATGGACGCATCGCCGACCCTCTTTGGGAGGTTGATTATGGCCGACGATCCCCTTACTCTTGGGCCGGAGCCCAACTCCCAAGAGGTGGGTCGGGCCCAGGGGATGTACGGCTTTGATGGGAGGGAGATATTGAACGTAATCTCAGTGTTTTCCTTCCGGTTCACCCATGGGAAGTACAATGGGAGCTCCTTCAACCTGCTGAGCCAAAACCCGGTTCTGATCCCAGTCCGTGAGCTGGCCATCGTGGGTGGAACCGGCCAGTTCCGGTTGGCCCAAGGGGTCGCTGTAGCCAAGACCTATTGGGTCAATGCCACTGCTGGGAATGCCATTGTGGAGTACAGTGTCACCTTGGTGCATTATTGAGCTCACCGTCTATGTTGTTATTATGAAATATATTAAATAATCAATATATTTACTTCATATTCCCAACGCTCTTCTGGATGAGAACATAAGGATCCATGTTAAATAATCGTCATTTTCAACAGCTCCAGCTGTTAAGAAAGGACTATAAATATATTCCAACAATTTTTTTTAGAAAATTTATGTTCCTATTTTAACTTTGGGTGCGGCAAAGTTATGCCTATGTAAGTAAGAAAAGAGACAATGTGTTTTGGTGACAGCATATATAGGCCAGCCAACGGTCTGAATTTACCAATAAAATCATAACTTAATGGGTATTTTGAATCAACATTTGGCAGTTTTAAAAGCCCCAAATTTATATCAATTGAGACAGTTGGGCCAACTTATATTTTAATTTAAAAATAAGCCCCAACGTGTTTTTGTTTGTTCTTCCTAATGTTCTCCAATGCACTGCAGCGAGTTATGCTTATAGACGTTGCCTTTTTTGTCACATAGGTCCTACTTCAGCCATCTCACAGTTCAATTAGATGGCAGTTATAAAATGCAATGCTTAAGTACACTCTTTTTTTTTTAAGAGCAGTGTTTATGTATGCCGTTAATTAGCGAGATTAGTCATAGATCTCTGGAGTTTGCACAAAAAGTGATCAAAATGCTGGAATAGCCAATAATTTTAATCGCTCGTGTAGGTTTTCTGTTATAGTAGAAAGCGGAGGCATCAAAAGTGTTCAATGTTTTTAGTTTCTTTATGGAAAAAGGTGATCAAAGGTTAAAGGATTTCCAAAACAGATTCGTCATTTACCTAATATATATGATGACTCGATGGAGGACTACTAAGTACTTCCTCCGTCCTGCATTAATAGCTCCAAATTTTAGTTCATTTAAAAAAATAAATGGAACTATTAATATTGGACAAAAGGAGTATATGTAGACACGTTCATTTTGGCACTTTTGCAGTAAAAATATGCATTGTTTAGGAAATCAAAATAATTTATGAAAATAAAGTAGTAGAAAATTTACATCAAAATTTTAAAAAAACTCATTCTTTGGATACACAACACTAATGAGAGGAGTACCACTTAATTCTCAATCTTTCTTCAATAAGCATCAGCCAATGATTCTACAACAACCAAATCCTCTAAAATTCTCTATCCTATTATGCAAATATTCAACTAAAACATATATCTTCCATTTTGACATTATTTTATGCCAAAAAGAATTGTACAATTGTCTATTCATTCATTGTATAGACCTATGTAAGAAGAGATATTCAAATCAATACATTACCTTCTTCATTCCGGTGCTATCCTTTTCTTCATTGTGTTATCGTGGTGTGAAGAGAGCCTCTCGACTGATATTGTCCTTCCTTCCTCTTCTAAATCAGCCATCACAGCTTCTTCCCTCCCTCTACATCTCTCTCCTCATATTAGTATTTTTCCCATTCTCCATGGATCATTCACCCTTCTCCTCTTCTCTACACTCTACCCCTCCATCATCTCTCACTCAATCCCTCTCCCCTATAAAAAATCTCCTGTCTACCAAACTTAATAATGACAACTACCTCATTTGGAAGCCCTCAATTTTTGTTGTTTGTTCATAGTAACAAACTCTTTGAATATCTAGGTCGTTTCTCAACCTCCCCCCTATATCACCAATGTTGATGGCCAACACACTCCCAATCCTCTCTGTGCCTAGCGATGCCGTTGGGTCGGGTTTTGCCAAACCCGAACTTGATACTATATAGCAAACCTGTGACCTGAATTCGACCCAACCCGAACCCGACCCGTTTAACTCGAATAGAATAAAAAATATATAATTTTAATAATTTTTTAAAAAAATTAATTCTTTTAAAAAATAATATTAAAAAATATATAAATATACAATTTATATTTATATTCAGGTTGGGTCGGGTTAGATCACCTAAAACCCAAACCCGACCCAAATAAGCTATTTGGGTTTTTTTAAAAGCCAAACCCAACCCATTAGAGTCGGGTTGGGTCGGGTTTATCATTTACCCGACCCGAGAGACATCCCTATCTGTGCCCTCTATGTGCAACTTGTTTCAGCTGGACAATCATGGCTAGCTAGCTCTATCCCACTATTTTACCTCATGTCATTCACTGTCAACTGACATCTTCCGTCTCTATTCTGCTCAATCCAGCACCCAACTACCTCTTCTTTAGCATTGGCTCCAAACCACTCAAAAGAGCAACTCCTCCATCATCGACTATATGAATAAGTTTAAGATGTTAGTGATGACAAAATATATATATATATATATATATATATATATATATATATATATATATATATATATATATATATATATATATATATATATATATATATATATATATATATATATATATATATATATATATATATATATATATATATATATATATATATATATATATATATATATATATATATATATAGTTTATATAAACCCGGGCTCATATAAATTTATGTAAGTCCGGGCTCTACGGGCCATCAGATTTATATCCGGTGGCTTATAATACTCATGGGTTTAACCAATGAGTATAATCCATGAATATTATGGGCCACCGGATGTAAATCCGATGGCCCATAGAGCCTGGGCTCACATAGATTTATATGAGCCCGGGCTCATATAAACGGGTCTCTATATATATATATATATATAAAATCAATACTTAAAGACAGATTGAGTTCTTGGTTCTTGTAATCAAGTATATATCTAACCCTTAATTTTGAAATCAATGGCCCTACAAGGACCCATTTATCCCAAGCTCACCCAGCTCCCACTCTCTCACCCACCTTGTCCGACTCCTTAAGTGAAGAGATCTGAAAAGACCTGCAGCATCACCGTTTGTTCATCTCCGGCGGGCGTCCATCCCTCACCCAATGCATCTCACCCCACTCCTGAATCCCCTCCATCCCTCGCCCAATGCGTCTCACCCCACTCCTGAATCCCCTCCATCCCTCGCCCAATGCGTCTCACCCCACTCCTGAATCCCCTCCTATCCTCAAATCCAGTCCACCCCACCCCAGAATCGCCTTCCTATCAATCTAGTCTGCCCCTTGCTGGCCCTCCCTCCTCCTGGCAAGAGGGTGATCAAAGCTTTGCCAGACAGTTTTTCCAGGGTTGCCACACCATGTACAAGACCAAGCTGCCATTGCCCCTAAGCCTGACAATAGTATTGCAACCTGACCCATCACTAGATATGTTTGAAGACCACAACATGTTTCTTCTACCATGCCTCCCGTCGTATCCACAACTGAACTTCTGACCATGTGTTTTTTAATCAAACAATCATGGCGAATACTCAAGAGTATCCCAAATTAGAACCATCTTGCTAACCGTTCCAATGGATTCAAAGGCCTCAAGCATGAGTCCTATCAAAACCAGTAGCAACAAGAGCATTTTTTAATGGAACAAAAGCATTTATGTACAAATAATTGCTACAAACTATCTGTTCACCCAAAGCTACATTACAGCTACAACATCGAGCTTTTGAGACACAAACATAATCGTCCATAAGAACAGAGCCATGCTTCCTTCAGTCATTTCCTAAAACGGTTGGTCCCTTGAGTGCCCAATCCATCACTCCCATGAGGGGTTGCTGATCAACGTTGTGCTATTGTGGTCCTCCCATGTTTGCCCACTGTCGCTGGAGAAGAGTCATGACAGTTGCCAATTAATTTGCTGTTGCTGCCAAAGACGATGACCCCTTGGTTGTTACCTGAGATTGGATCGATAGTACCAACGAATGCTTTTTTTTTTCTAACAGTGTGTGCTTGTCTTTAGGAAAATGGGTTGTCACCACTGTATGTAAGAGTTGTTAAAGAAGTTTTCCTTATGTTTTCTTTGCGTGCAGCAATGCCGGGAAGGAGGACAGCAACTTTAGTTCATTCCGGCGGCTTGACGTATAAATCCCGATGTTCGGGAGTGGTGGGGACAACCCACTTCTTGGAGTAGAGGCAGCGATAGTGGTAACTCTGTAGAGGCCGGTTGAAAGGGCTTGATGTGAGGGTGGAGTCCGTCGAGGTGAGGGATGGTGGAGTCAGGCCAGGTGAGACAAGCAGGAGGTTGGGAAGATGCATTGATTTTAGGCATATTAAAATAGTTATAGTGTACGGGATTGGCTTTTTAGTATAGGAATTGGCCTGTACCTAAGTACATATTTTCTTTTCCTTTTATATATATATATATATATATATATATAAATATATATATATATATATATATATATATATATATATATATATATATATATATATTGCTTAATTCTAAGGGTGTTTGTTTCGTCTAAATTTGGATCTTAAAAGTCATATAAAATATCTAAAAAGCCAACCATCTGAATTTCTGAGCATGAATTAGATTTAAATCTGAATCTGCATCTGAATCTAATACATTCAATTTTTTTAATTATAAAAATTAACTCTTTTTCATTTTGTACTAAAGAAAGTAAGAAACTTTATTACATAATATGTATAAAAAAGTTCAAATTATCTCTTTTCCCAAATCATAACAACTCTGCCAGGGGTGTCTGCACACAACTCCTGCCACAACGTATGTTTGACAAGCGGAGGGCAATTACTATGCAATCGTAGGTTCTTGGCTCCATCAAGAGACTCCGATCTCTGGTGCTGACTGGGAGTTTTGTGGGGCGATTTTCCCACATAGGAAGATGTCGTCGCACATCTTTGATGAGTTGAGGTCACTAGAGAACTCAAAGGTCTCTTGGTCGGGGAGGCAGCTCGATTAATGCATCTATTGGATCCTCCCATTTGAAAGGGATGTCGCAAATGGATAACGCCTTGTTGGCATATGGTTCCAAGACATCCATTATACTCCATTCGTCTTATATTAATATTTCTATTTAATTTTTTAAAATAAAAATAATTTAAAATTAATTTATTTTAAAAAATTAAATCGAGCTATTAATATAATCTAGCAGTATCAACGAATAAGCAGGATGGAAAGGGCTTGAGGATGGGAGGAAGAAAGACCAGCTTACCCGAACTGAAATTGAGGGCATGTTCCAGAATAATAAAGGAATGATAGATCTTTCAGTAAGAGCAACTGACATGTCAGTTAATTTCAATATTTACAAATATTAAACCTGCCAGTACCAATGATCTTAAACTGCTTATTCCATCCTCAATGGCAGAAATTAATGACTTATATAATTTGTATTGTAACCAATTAGCTTCCCATTGATGAAATGTTAATGACTTTAATGGTAGATTTATGAAATATTAATTTCTTGTCTTGATTTCTTAAGATTTTACCTTGGAATGGGTTAAATTAGTATTCTGGAATGTTTGATTGCATTTTGATGGTATATGAGGTTTGGGATGAAGATTTTGAGGTTCTTCAATGATGTTTCAGTTTTGAATTTTAAAAGGAAGAAGGCTCGATCTGTGTGTTGGTGATGGATCAGGTCAACTGGCCGATCAATCGGGCCATTCGAATGGCCTGCCAGGCCGATCGATTGGCTATATGGCAATTCTGCCATTTTTTATTCTTGTGCTCATTTATGTGTTTTTACTTCAATTAATGATTCTAATAGTTATGAGAAGTGTTTTATGTTGGAATTAAGCAACTGAAATGGTGTAAAATTTATGATGGAGACTTATGAAGTATGCTTAAATGTTTGTTATGTGGTGTTATATGTTGATAATTATACATGTTAATATTACATTACCTTGAAGTTATGAATGATGAAATTCTTATGATAAGAGCAAGTTTCCAGCATGGACATTTCATGGTAAATGATAAGATGTACCATCTTATAATGAGAATGAATTGTGGGTAATGATGTTATCATGATATGACTTCATGTGTAGAATAATCATGCTAGTAGGAATTAAGCATTTAATTTCACATGAATGGATTTAAGTTTTTATGGTAGATTGCACCTTGATTTCAGTTGATAACTGTGATTTGAATGTCATAAAGCATTTGCGTATTACCTTATGAGGTTATGCCAAAGCATTAGTCATATGCTTAGGATATGCATGAACATACACGTGTGGGGAATCTATTATGAAATCGTAGTTAATTATGATTTGATTATGATGCATGTGGGGACTGATGGGAGCACAATCCATGGATTGGAATTCAAGTAGATCTGCCTCACGGATGTATCATGGTATCATGCATCATGAAACGGACTTCATGAATGAGATTTTACCAATGTTTAGCCAGAATTGATCGATTGTATGCAATGATGTGAGATTGCGTGCCAGATTAATTGATCAGTGACTTAATCAAAACTTGGTTGGTCCAAAAGGATATGATTTTGATTTGAGTTCCTGTGTGGAACATGTATACTACATGGGTTGACTCTAGTTAAATTGAGTTATGTAGAGACGAGTTATGTACTTGTTTTGCGGGTGAGATTATTGAGATTGTCATCTATACCCTGAGAATATGGAGTGGTACGCTTTGTGCACCGGCTACCACATGTTTTAGGGTTCCCTGTGTGGGAATTTAGGTTTTTCTCACTGCATGAGATGCCCCTAGGCCAACACACCTGCTCTAGGTTCTCTGTGTGAGAATTAGACATCCTTAGCTAGGATCATCCTAGGCGAGCATAATTAGGGGTTGACCACCTCGACCTCTTATACTTTCTGTGTGAAAACCAAACCACATCTCACTTTTGTGGCCTTGACTGTGTCCCACTTGTGTAACAATGTTTGTAATTACTCCTTGATGGAGGCATTCACTATTTTGTTGATGCATGTGTATTATGAAAGTTATGCATGATTATGCTTCATGTGTTTGACATATTTATTTGCAGGGTGAATGAGGATGTGATATAAATGCATAATCTAAAATCGTGCGAATGAGACACTATTATGAAGGTTTATGTGATATGGGTGCATGATCCAAAAGTGTGTAAAAGACACTTCTTATGTAGTTTATGGTGTTATCATGCTTGATTTGATTAGATGTGAACTATTACCTATGCAGGATGGATGTAAGGTGATAACTCGATCATTAATGTTTTGACTTTGATATGTGTGCCATTTACATGCTAGCTCTTATGTTTATGGATAAATAAGGGTTTAGCTAGGGAATGATTAGAAAATGGAATATCATGTTTGATTAGAAAATGGTATATCATGTCAATTATAGATCTGAATTGTTATATTGTCATGCCATGATGTTTTTTTATTATTGCCATCGTGTTCAAACCATTATTGAGTTTTATACTCACCCTACTTTCCTTATTTTGTTTTGGGGATGCACGGTGTGACGCGCAGACTTGCAGGATACATTATACGAGGAATGATATGACCACTCATGGGATTAGTTTTTGCCATGTCCTGATGACATTTTATTTCCTTATTTTCATCTTTTTAAACCTCGAGAACTCTATTTGGTGGATCATGTTTGTTACTAGTGCTTACTTGTTGTGGCTAGATGCCTCTGACCTTTTTTGACTTTAAGCCATGTATGGGCTTTTGAGATGTTTATGTGAGTTTTGTGTGCGATGAGGATGATTATGTCATTTATCTTATCCTCTTTATTTTTTCCTTATTACTCTTGCTTAAAGGTTATGTGGTACATAACTTCGCTAATGAAACCGCCCGTGGTAGGGGGCTAAGTCTTCCATTATTCATTAATCACTTTTAATTCCGTCGCCCCGTGTGCTTGATCGGCCCTTGGACCGAGTTTGGCTTAGGTTAGGCAGTGCTGGGGTGTAACAGTGACAAACATGATGGAGGATGACAAATTGTTCTACTTCATGGCAGACTTGCAAATGTGGGCTAAGAACAAGCTAAGATGAAGGGAAGTGGAGGACCTTCTTACAATGATTGCAGGGGATGACAGCTTAGCAGATTTCAAACAAACTCCCACTGAGCTAGCGAAGAAGAATGGGGAAGTGAAGTCATCCAACAAGGAGGGCAGCAAGGATGGCAAAGCGAAGGGCAGTGAGTAGTCTAGCCGGCCTAACAAGAGTGGTGGTTGTTTCATATGCGATGGGCTACACCGTGCCAAAGTCTGTCCAAAATAGGAAAGACTGAATGCACTTATCACTGAAGAGGAGAAGGAGGAATCCGATCATGAGAAACTAGCACGGATGAGTCCTTTGCAGCGAATGAGATGTGTTCGGTTGTTGGAGTCCCCGGTTGAGGTGGTAGCTTTGGGTCATTGAGGATTCGAAGGAAGGAGGGGAGCAGACTCCCCAAGCCTTGGCTGATCGAAGTAGCTAAGGGGCGGGCTGATGGAGAGCTTCACAGGATTTGAGGGCAGTGGGTGTTGCGCAATCCTGACCGAAGCATGACTTAGGTTGGGCTGAAGATGACTTAGTTGAGGTGTGATGGGAAGTGTTGGCTGCTTACTGATGGGTTCAGCAAGGCGGAAGGCTTAAGAGCTTCAATCGGTGCACCTGGGAAGTCAGGGGCCTTGATGAGGGCGTTGAAGGATTCAAGTGGGCGAGGCCTGTTAGACCCCTAACTTGTTGGATGGGAAAAAGAGGCTGATACCCCCTTACTTGGCAATAGATAACCAAGTTTGTTTGGGCGACGGACAGCCTAGGCGGCTCCTTAGGCACAGATGAATGCTGGAGCAGTGCGGGAGCTGTTCTGGATGCGTACTCGCCTTGCGGAGCAGGGTAGGAGGAGTCCCTACGCGAGCAGGACTCTAGGTGCGTGAGCTGGGCGGCATCACCCCTTAGGGATGGACTCCTAAGGCAGCTAGGATTCACTCATGCAGTGCAACCAAACTCCTAGAGTGAGTAGGAGTGAAGACAACATGTTCCTTGGACAGCTTGGACTCTTGGAGGCATCATGGCGTTGGACTTCTAGTTGAAGATGAACTCCCTTGCAGGTTTCCTGATTCAGGCTAGGGGCAGACTGCTTGTTGGGCTGAGAGTTGGTCATGGTGAAAATTCTTGTAAGGGTAGGTTTTGTACTGTTAGTAGCATGAGGATGGTCAGTTTCAGGCTGAGTTTATTTAAGGGGGAGAGCAAGGGCGGCCATAGCTATTTTTTGGTGACTGATTTGTTCATGCATAGCAAACCAAGGAGCTGAGAGGTAGCTTTTAGCTTGGTGGATCAGCCTTGGCCCTCTCCCTGCCATTGTATTTTGATAGAGAGAAATATAGCTTGGGCGGAGACCCTTAAACTAGGATGGACTTGTGCTGTGTTTGTGTTGTTTGCTTGTGTTTCCATTGTGCATACGAGTGGGAAGGGACAAGATAGGTTGCTGGTTGTACAGTGTAGTTAGACCATCATGTATGTGAACGCTAGGCAAAGCTTCGCGCACGTGACACGTAGCATGGTTGATTATAACAATTGCATTTAAAAAAATTAGTTTATATTAAATAGTAAAATTCACATATAAGATAAGAAAAAATAAGATTATAATACTCTTGTTGAAGTACTCAACTACTTATATTGAACAAAATAAAACTATTAAAGTGAAACAAACTTTTTTATTAAATTTAGCTATTAATGTACAATAGTGAATATGTTGTATTTATGTAAATATTTCTAAAAATTTACCTAGAAAGCATAAATGGCATGAGAGCATTGTATATAAAAATTCTACTATGGTACATACAAGCATAACATGGTACATAATTACACGGGTCTAAAGAGTTGCGGAGAAGGCACATGCCAGGTTATTTGTTTTGGGAATAACACTATCCAAATGTGTACATGAGTTCTAAATTTGATGTTGAAATCAACATTCTTAGAAAGTCGGATTTAATTGGGTGGGTAGATCTGCATTTGAGTATATAAAGCTAATATGTATTTGAAGAATTTTATTTCATGTGATTAAGACGGGAAATGACAATTTCATGGGACAAAGTAAATATCTTGTACGCATGCAAATATTTCTAAAAATTTACCCAGCTAGCCTGAGGGTGGTATATAAAAATTCTAGCATAGTAAATACAGGCATACATTATTACACCGGTCTAAAGAGTTGTGGAGAAGGCACAGGCCACATGTTTCTCAACTATGTACCATAATTAATAATTAATGGCTTGTTAGGTACAAGAAATCATGTGATATGCACTAACAAAATTTAAAGCATCGATACAAGCCATGGTCCATTCGTCCTATTTATAGGTGGGGTGAGTCCTCTATGCCTAATACGACTTTCTCCGGCAGCATGGCAAATTCTGCCTTACTGATCATGTTGCTCTTCCCTATTGTAGCACCCTTGCTATGGGCTGGAACGGCCGAGTCATATGATTGGCGCCGCGACCTTGGACTCGGCCGAGTGAAGGTGACTCGCCTCCATTTCTACTTCCATGACTATTCAAGTGGGCCGGCTCCAACGGTGGTGAAAATAGCCCAAACAGCAAAGACGAACGCCTCGCCCAGCTTTGGGAAATTAGTTATGGCTAGGGCTAGGAATTGGGTCGGGTCGGGTTGGCCTTGACCCTCACTAAAATCAGGTCAGGTCATGACCTGACCTTATTTTTAAATCGGGTTGAAAATCCAAACCCTAACCTTACTTGAGTTGGGTCGGGTCGGGTATACAAGCAACCCTACCTGTTTTTCCACAATTTTTTCGTTAGACTCATATTATATACCTTCTCTCTTTGCAAAGGGCAAACACAAATGAAATTAAATACATTACAACATTAATTTGAAATGTTTGGTTCTTTAACTAATTTGTAGAAACATGTTTTGTAGTAGCCATCAACGAAGACCTTAGAGCTATAATGTTGCATTTCCTCCATTCCAAGAGAATGATAACAACATAGACCTTTAACATTTATTTACTCATGATCAGCCTACTTGGCTTTCGATATTCAACATATCTTAATTTCAAAATTCCAGTAACTACTTCTATATGTCTGCTCATAACCCTACATTCCTTTACAAAATGTGATACTTGATTATAATTTTCCTCCTCAAAAAACTGTCCCTCATCGAGCTATATTATCCGACTATCTAGATACATGTTTCTAACCTGCTCCATATTATGAATATTAGGCCATCAACAAAGAGCTAAATTTAGTGTGCGATGTGTCCTTCTGAAGGAGAGAGGATAAGTAATGAATACAACGAAATATGACATATTTTCATTCCATTCACCACACCTAAAAGAATAATAGAAAAGGAATTAAACTAGATATAAATTAACCACACTTTGAAGATACCGTCCTCTTCTATCCCAAAATGGATGTCTACTACAAAGCAAAATATATGTGATCACACCTATGCTCTAAACAACTAATTCATGCTCAAATTCATGTTTAAGCACCTCTAGTTTAACATAATATGGATTAAACAAGCACTGTAACAATAGTATAAACAAGTCCAATAGACCAACACTATAATAATAAAATTCTTTATTATTTGTAGTCGGGTAAAAGTCGGGTTGGTTGGGTTGTGCAGGTTAGGTACGACCTGACCCTAAATTCAAAATGGGTCAAGAGCCTAAACCCTAACCCTGACCCTACCTGTAGTCGGGTCAGGTGCAAGGTTAAGCAGGCTGGGTACGGGTTGGGTTGGGTTGGATTTTATCAGCCTTAGTTATGGCCGACGATCTCCTTACTCTTGGGCCGGAGCCCAACTCCCAAGAGGTGGGTAGGGCCCAGGGGATTTACGGTTATGATGGGAGGGAGAAAGTGAACATGATCTCAGTGTTTTTCTTCCGGTTCACCCATGGGAAGTACAATGGGATCTCCTTCAGCCTAAGCCAAAACACGGTTCTGATCCTAGTCTGTGAGCTGGCCATCATGGGTGGAACCGGCCACTTCCGGTTTGCCCAAGGGGTCGCTGTAGCCAAGACCTATTTCTTCAATCTCACTGCTGGGATAGCCATTGTGGAGTACAATGTCACCTTGGTGCATTATTGAGTGTTGTTATTATTAAATAATTGTTAGGAAAATAATTAGTACTTCGTATATGTACTTCGTATTCCTAACACTCTTCTGTTTCATAAGCTTTGTACGTGAATGCACATAAGGAGTTATGTTAAATAATTGTTATTCCCATTAGCTCCAACTGTTAAGAAAGGACTATAAATTTAGCTCTAAAATTTAATTTATTTTAAAAAAATAAATAGAGTTATTAATATGAGATGGAGGGAGTATATGTAGCCACGTAAAAACATGCATTGCACTCCTCATACAGCACCTTGTGCTCCTATCTGTCTCAAACATGCATTGAGATGGAGAGGAGAAAGAGGGGGGAAATTAATTTATATTTTTTAGGATTTTTTATTATATTATTATATTTTTAAAATAAAAAATAAATAAAATAAAACGTTTTAGTGATGCATATGAGTATACGTTACTAATACTCTTGGTATTAGCTATGTGTAATCCTTTGCATCACTATTAACTTATAATTTATTTATATTAATTTTAAAATATATAAAGAGAGAAAAAAGAGAGGGGAGAGTGAATGAGGAGAGAGGACGTGGAAGGAGAGAGAGAGAGCAAGTAGAGAGAGAGTGAGGAGAGAATATAGAGAGAGAATGAGAGAGAGAAGAGAGAGTGTGAGGAGAGAGGGAGGAGAGAGAGTAAGATCGAGGAAGGAGAGAGAGAGAGTGAGGGAGGAAGGGAGAGTGAGTGAGTGAGGAGAGGAGTGATATGAGAGAGAGTGAGGAGAGAGGATGGAGAGAGAGTGAGAGAGGAAGGAGAGAGTAGTGAGGAGAGAGAGATTAGATAGAAGATAGGGGTAGAGGAGGAGAGAGAGTCACTAACAATCAATTATTAGTGACACTTATTATTATGTGTTGCTAATAAGCTATTTTTTTATTTATTTTAATATTTTTTATATTAGCGACGCGTAATAAAGTGTCGCTAATAACCAATTATTAGTGATACTTATGTTTAAGCATGAGTAATAATTTACTATTAGGGACACTTTTTTATGTGTAGCAAAAGTAAAATAATTAGTGACGCAAGGCTAAACTCCGCTAAAGTTAAAACTATTAGTGATGCTTAGTAATGTGCATCGCTAATGAGCTTTAGCGATTGCAATTTTATCGACACTTTTTCTATGTTGCTAGTAGCCATTAGCGACGTTTATAGTACTATTAGTGACACTGAATAGTCTAACATTAGCGTCGCTAATAGTACTATTTATTGTAATATAAGTCCACCCCTACATACCTACCTATAACATGAACCAATTCACCCTAACCCGTCAACACATGACCAATATGGGCCGAGCCCATAACTTGTCCAACATTTATCTCGTTAATGACCAACGGTGAGCAGGTCATGACACATAATTATGGTCAAGCATTCACCCATCAATTAAAACGTTCAACAGAAAGAAAAAATTAGCTGCACTCACGTAATGTAAGGATTAATGTTTGATACAAACAAGCATGGGGATTGTTGAAGACAGCAAGCGAGTATAACCGAAAAAAACATAGAGTAGTTCTCCAGTAAATGCAAAACTTTGTGCAGCATTATAAATATTTTTACCCAATATTTCTCTCCGCTCTGTACTAATAGTTCTATTTAATTTTTATAATATATTATTTTAAAAAATTAAATAAAACTATGAACTTGGGACAAAGCTTAAGTGTCAGCCGGCCACGCGATTATGGACAAGAGCATACAAGACAAACAACTTTGCAAACTTCCCACTTATTTATAGCCCTCGTTCCCCTTCATTTCTCCTCACCACAGAGATACATAGAAAGAGATTAAACATGGCAAATGTTGCTCCACTTGTGCATGTGATTCTCTTCTCCCTAGTACGAGCCTTGGTCATGGGTGAGGCCTTAATAGGGAAACAACTCAATTGGAAGACTGGCGCGGTAGCCTTGGACTCGGGCCGGAGAAGGTGACTCACCTGATCCACTTCTACTTCTATAACTTGCAGACCCCCTCTGCGACGACAATGAAGATCACCCATGTGCCCGGGACTGACTCGTCCCCCACCCTCTTTGGGCTTTGGATGATGGCTGACGACCCACTAACAGTTGAGCTGAAGCCCATGTTCCATGCAGTGGGATGGGCTCAAGGGATGTACGGCTCAGTTGGGGAAGTGCACATGGTGGTCACGAGCCCGTGGAGGTGGTGCACCAATCAAAAGTCACAACTTTTATCACCAATCTACATATACAAGCATTGATATGCACATACATGAGCAATAATCAATTAACCAAAGAGCATACAATAAATCAAGATGAAATTTAGGAGTATGGACGTACTAACATTGGGCTGTCCAGCCCCTTGCACAACTTTGTTTTGATCAACACGCCCTCCAAGAACTCAAGAAATTAAGTAGGAATAAAGATTACATTTTTGTATGTGTTGATCCCTCAACCGTCTTAATCTTGGATTCAAATCTCAACAAAGAAAGCCTTGAAGCCCCAAATCAGTGTGATGTCCTTCCAACTTTGCACCATGCACAAGAGGAGAGGATAGGAGGAGAGCCCTAGACCAAGGGGAGGCCGCACCTAATGGGAGAGTTGGGGGCGGAATTGGGAGAGAGGAAAGAATGAGAGTGGGGCGGCCCTAGCTTAGGGTTTTCTCCTCTCTTGTCTCCCTTAAATAGCCTTCCTTAATCCCCCTTAAGTGGGCTCTCTAATTGGGCTTCAAGTGATGGGCTTTCGAGCTGAAACTTCAGGCTAATTTAAGAGGGTCATACACAACGGGAGCATACTTTGTCTCTCAGAGCCCGCGGAAGCCTAGACCCCCTACACAAGGCCAAACCCGCGACAGGGTCAACCCCTAGCTAACCGTGGGTCCCACCATCAGCACATAATTCGAGCATCTAGTCCCCACAACGTGTTAATGCATATCCTATTCACATGCCTAGTATGCGTGTGTGATGTACATAGGCGGGTCCCAATCAAATTAATGCAACGATAGCTCCTGTGGGGTCGGCGCAACAGCCCTCACCACCCTTAGACCCCATGGCCTATACTGACTTACTCGAACAACGATAACATTGGACCGAAACGGGCCTGAGCTCATACCTTAGTCCAACATTTACTTAACTATTAATTTATTTTAAATAGTTTTGTTTAAATTATTCTTACTTTTGCAGTGCAAAATTACTCCCTAATTTGTTATATTCAAATTGCATTAACAAGTTTTATAAAATGGCTTTATTAAAAGAAAAAAGATATTATACTTTTTCAAATGTAGACAAATAATATGAGATAGGGGAAATATATATTTATATATTTATCTGCAACAGGACACCCTTGACTATATTGAATGAAGCACCATATTATGGAAGGAAATACATACAAGATAGTCGGCCTTAAATAAAAATCGGTAGGGGGGGTGGGCTTAAAGAGAGAGAATTCCACGTTAAAGAAGATAAAAGGAGGGCCTAAAGATACACTTAATAATTTTTACATATTTAACTTTATTTATTTATTGATAGCCCTTTTGTGGGGCCTTAGTCGACAACCTCACATGCTTAAGGTATTTAGCTAACCCTTTATGAGGAAAAATTATTGAGTAATCTTACAGTACCATTTAGGAGTTACTCCCACTTAACATTTGTTGTTGATCTTCAAGATTAATGGTGAGTATGCTAGTACATGTCAGCACAAGCCTAGGCCATCAATTTGGAGAATTGATAACTTCTATAAAGAGATAAAATCAAATGTAATACTCCCGCAATACCACTTCTTTATCTTTTTTGAGTGCTTATCTAATTATTCTTGGGTCAATCCATGACATATGCAATATCTCTAGTGCAAACGCATTCTCCGAACATAATAATTGTGTGCCTTGATGTGTTTCTTACAATTAATAAAGGCCCCAATGAGCCATTATCTAGACGTGCTTGCTTCACCAATATGAACATCATTTGATCTCAAAGGCCTTCTAATTATCAATTACCCTCTTTGTCTCGCATTAATAGCTTCATCAATAGTTTCATCAATTTGGTAGATTAAGCACTTAGTGTGAAAAAAACATGAGAATAATTTTTTTCGACAAACCATTCATCTAGCCAGGGGCAAAGCCAGAAAGTTCATTAGGGATGGGGAGGGGCATGGGTATTTAATGTGACTTCACCCCTGGCAATGGAAAATCCCAAGGGGTATGAGATTCATTTTCAATTAATGTAACTAAGGACCTTTCCCCACCCTCTATATTTTCTCTCATCTCTCATCGTAGTAATGCCTATTTATTTAGTGGAACCCTTCTACTACGTTGTCATGCATAGGCTCATTTATTTTTTTAACACATACACATAAGTTGAAACCTGAATTTATTTTAAATTGATATATAGAAACTGTTTAAACATATCAAATTTTAAATGAATGTATCCATTACGTGGCTCATGGAATGGTTCCACAGCTAATTTTTCCTTAGTAATAGCTTCAGCTTGTTACAAGAAATAGGGGAAGTGTAAGGTGAAGGGCAAGGCCCACGTGGTTTGCGATAAAACAGGTCCTGACTTGCAAAACAAATATAGAAATGGTTTTACTGACTTCCCCGCCTATATATACCTCCTGCTGTACACTAGCCAATTCAAGCAAACCTTTCATCCTCAACAATCCTCCATCAACATGGCAAATGTTGCTATCCTTGTGTGTCTCTTCTCCCTAGTACACTAGCTTTGTCATGGGCGCGGGCCCATGCCTTTGCGGACGAGTTGACTCAATTGGATGACTTGCGTGGAAGCCTCGGACTTGGGCCGGAGAAGGTGACTTGCCTCCACTTCTACTTCCACGACTCGCCGACCGGGGCTATGAAAGAGTTTGAGGAATTACTATGACTTCACAATTAGAGGTACAAATTCATGAACATTTTATTCTTCACATATGTCATAATCAATTTCTCAGTCGAGAAGTTGATCAAGTTACTATAACATATTGTTTGCAAGTGCATCTCAACAAACTGTTCTTGGATCAATCCATGACGTACTTGCAATGTTCTACTGCAAACACATTCTTGAACAAAATGATCACACATTTCTGCTTTTCTTCGATCAGTAAAGTTTTGCTATGGCGGCCAGTGTAGATGATCTCCATATCTTCCACATAAAATGCTTTTCATGCACCATCATGAAACACCTTTATCCCACACTACATACATTATCCCAACCATTGCAGTGAGATATCATATCAGCCTAGCTATGAAACAATGAGCATGAAATATAACGTGATGCATGGCTAGGAGTTGCAGAGTATGAAAAGTTGTTGGATAATGGTGCAGGTTATCACTCCCTACTACAAGTGCATTCCCTAAGTTCACTAATATCTTTCCTCTTCCATGATAATGCTATTCAGATTATAATGTTTGGCTCGTCAACACATGATTCTCAAGAGTTACTAATATAGGATATCATCCTTGCCATAAAATATGTCAGACTAATGTTAACTTCTCACACATCCATATAAAGTATTTTGATTTTGTTTCTAGTGCACATTCTGTAGGTGTTAGATTAGCGGGTACAGGTTTAAGGTGGAGAAATAACAAAGATAAGGTGGCTAAGGTTATTATTGAAGTGCTTTAAGCACTAATCTCTATTCTAAGACGGGACTTTAGAATCTGGTACCATGTTTTAACCAAGTTATAATTTCAAAAGAGGAGATATTAACAATGATTATGAGACAAATTAAACCAAAATAACACGAACAATCACTCTTCATTCATACTTGCATATAAAATATTCAGTTGACCGAGCTCTATCACCAAGTTGGTATAAGGATCCTAGTATGGTACATAGAGGCTTAACCTGGTACATAATTATTGAATGATTGTGCTTGGTATTTAATTATCCACCATGCAAGTCCCCGTACGTGTACTTGTCATAAACTCTGGTTATAGAGCCTGGTCAGGCTAGATATCTCCTAATATCCTCCAATAACCTAAATACTCCCTCCTTCCCAAATTAAAAGCTTTATTTATCAAAAAAGTTTTTTATATAGATAGTTCTATTTTGTTTAAATTAAGTGGTTAGGTACTTAACAAAGAGTATCACAAGCTTCTTTTTCCTAATCTTAGAAGTGGGTTTCACCGTTCAATAAGAATTTTTTTTTATCAAATATAACTTTTTATATAGGACAGATGGAGTAACTGTTGACTTCTGTGTCCTCTACACCAGTCGAGGACCCCTTAAGGCCCACGTTTGTGTGAGAAAAAAAATGTGGTGGAAAGGTTTGCAACAATGCTCCATTCCCAACCACTCTCCTCGTGATTCACAAGCATATACAACAATGTAAACAAGGAAGATGCACAAGTGGTACGTAGCTGCAAGTCATATCCGTCTCCATCTCAACAGCTGCTTCTATTAGGGTTAGGCGACATTTTCTTCTTCAATCACGCAACTTGTGTAACATCTTGCTCTACCTGCACAAGATAATATATTCCATTCCGAAAGATCACATGAAGAACGTAAAACAAGTTGGGAGTTAACATAACGTGATCCCATGCCCATAGAGGTGTTTTTTAGGACAAAGGTAAATATAAATGTCGGATCACTAATACAGCCAAAGCCCACCCGTGGTTTTTTTGTCTTGTACTGTAATAGGGATCATGACAAATGTTGCTGCACTTGTGCATGTGATTCTCTTCTCCCTAGTACGAGCCTTGGTCATGGGCGAGGCCTTAATAGGGGAAACGACTCAACTGAAAGACTGGCGCGGTAGCCTTGGACTCGGGCCGGAGAAGGTGACTCGCCTCCACTTCTACTTCCACGACTATCAGTCCGGGCCCTCTGCGACGACGACGAGGATCGGCCATGCGCCAGGGACTGACTCGTCCCCCACCCTCTTTGGGCTTATGATGATGGCCGACGACCCACTAACAGTTGGGCAGGAGCCCACGTCCCAAGAAGTGGGACGGGCTCAGGGGATGTACGGCTTGGCCGGGAGGGACACTATGAATGTTGTCATGGCCTTCTCCTTCCGGTTCACCCATGGGAAGTATAACGGGAGCTCCATCAGCGTGATGAGCCAGAACCTGGCCAGCAACAAGGTCCGGGAGGTGGCAGTGGTAGGCGGGACCAGTCAATTCCGGTTTGCCCGAGGTTTAGCCTCGGTCAAAACCGTTAAGATGAATACCACCACAGGGAATAACATTATGGAGTACCATGTTACCTTGGTACACTAGCCGGCCTTTTGTTCTGGACTTTGGAGTGTATGAGTGAAATAAGAAGCTCCAACAATAAGACTGCTCTCCAGCGCTGGTCGTTAAAATTTTACTTGTTCTCGTGTCCCATGTAGTAATAATTTGGTTTTTTCTTTAAAGGGTACGTTTGAGGTTGGCAGTCGTCAAAATTTTAGTTGTTCTTGTATAACGTATAACATGCAGTAATAAAGATCGTGATCGTTTTTTCTTGAACACCTTAGTACTCACTTCCTTATAATTACGCCTTCTTTAGGATGGGGAGGATTAGAATTGTTCTAACTAAATGGGACGCTTATTTTAGGGAAAAGGGAGTACTAAATACAATAAAACTAATACAATTAGTTAACTATTAATTTACTGTAAATAGTTTTATTTAAATTCTTCTTTGCTTTTGAAGTGCAAAATTACTACCTAATTTGTTATATTCAAATTGCATTAACAAGTTTTATAAAATGTTTTTATTAACAAGAAAAAAGATATTATACTTTTTCAAATGTGACTAATAATACGAGACAAGGGGAATAGATATTTATCTTCAATAGGCACCCTTGACCATATTGAACAAAGCACCATATTATGGAAGGAAATACATACAAGATAGTAGGCCCTAAATAAAAATCCATAAGGGGGGGCCTTAAAGAGAGAGAATTCCACATTAAAGAAGATTATAGGAGGGCCTAAAGATGCGCTTAATATTTTTTACATATTTAACTTTTTTTATTTATTGATAGCCCTTTTGTGGGGCCTTAGTCTACAACCTCACCTGCTTAAGGTATTCAGCTAACCCTTTATGAGGAGAAATTATTGAGTATTCTTACAATACCATTTGGGAGTTACCCCCACTTAACATTAGTTGTTGATCTTCAAGATTAATGGCGAATATGCTAGTGCATGTCAGCACAAGCATGTGTTGTCAATTTTTAGAATTGACAACTTCTATAAAGTTAGATAAAATCTAATGTAATACTCTCGCAATACCACTGCTTTGTCTTTTGTAAGTGTTTATTAATAAGCGTAATTAATAGTTACCTTATTAAAGACCCTTAGCAAAATCATCACTAATAGTTATAAATTTAAAATTTAGAATTATTAGCGATGCTTGTTCATAAGCGTCGCAAATAGTATTAATAATAGCGATGCTTTTCTACAAATGTCGTTGATATGTATATTATTAGCGACATTTTTAATAAAGCATCACTAATAGATTTATTAATTAATAATATTTAATAAATAAATATTAAATTTTTTAA
This sequence comes from Saururus chinensis, assembly GCA_035235625.1. Classification (NCBI taxonomy): domain Eukaryota; kingdom Viridiplantae; phylum Streptophyta; class Magnoliopsida; order Piperales; family Saururaceae; genus Saururus; species Saururus chinensis. The sequence goes on from CP141150.1 coordinate 5,240,583, forward strand.
AAATAAACTTCTTAAAATAATATATTGTATTCAATATTTACTATTTATATTTTTAATAAATAAAAATTAAATTTTTAATAAAAGGTAGTGTCAATAATATATGCATTAAACAATCACTATTTAATTATATATAATATATTTTATTTTTTAATTTTTTTATTAATTTTAAAATATAATTTATAATAAAAGAGAGAAAGTGAAGAGAGCAAGAGAGAAGAGAAGAGAGGAGAGGAGAGGAGAGAGTGTGTGAGGAGAGAGAGTGAGAGAGGTAGGAGAGAGAAAGTAAAGAGAGAGGGGAGAGAGAGAGTGAGGAGAGAGAAAAGAGAGAGAGAGAAGGGAGACAGAGAGGGTATAGAGGAGTACAGAGAGATAGGGAAGAGAGAGAGAAGAAAAAGAGGAGAGAGGAGGAGAGATTGAGGAGAGAGAGAGGAGAGAGAAGCGGGAGAGAGAGAGGAGAGAGAGATTGAGGAGAGAGAGTATAGAGAGAGGAGAAAGAGAGAAGGGGAAAATTAATTTATATATTTTTAGGATTTTTTATTATATTATTATATTTTAAAAATAAATAATAAATAACATAAAACGTATTAGTGATGCATATGAATATGCGTCACTAATACTCTTTGTATTAGCTACGCAAACGCTACTAACTTATAATTTATTTATATTAATTTTAAAATATATAAAGAGAAAAAGAAAGAGGGGAGAGTAGGTGAGGAGAGAGAGTGGAAGGAGAGAGTGTAGAGAGAGAATGAGAGAAGAGAGAGTGTAGAGAGAGAAGAGAGAGAGATAGTGAGGAGAGAGAGAGTGAGTGCGAGAGGAAGGGAGAGAGAGTGAGTGAGTGATGAGAGAGAGTGAGAGAGGAAGGGAGAGAGAGCGAGTGAGTGATGAGAGAGAGTGAGAGAGGAAAGGAGAGAGAGTGAGTGAGTGATGAGAGAGAGTGAGAGAGGAAGGAGAGAGAGAGAGGAGAGAGGGTGGGAGAGGAAGGGAGAGTGAGTGAGTGCTCGAGGAGAGAGAGCGAGAGAGGAAGGAGAGAGAGTGAGATGAGAGAGTGAAGAGAGAGGCTGGAGAGAGAGTGAGGAGAGAGTGTAGAGAAAGAAGAGGAGAGAGAGGATGAGAGAGAGAGGGTAGATAGAAGATAGGGGTAGAGGAGAGTATGTGTACTTTTTAAAAAAATATTATGCTATGAGTTTTTTTTTAAATTTTTTTGACTTATTAGCAATGCTTGGAATAGAGCATTGTTAATAGTGTAAGTATGACGGCGCTAATTCTTTTGTGTCACAAATACTTGTTCTATTAGTGATGCTCTTTTCGAGTATCGCTAATATCTTTATTTTTTTAAAAATAAACTTAAAACTTTTAGCGATGCTTAGTATAAGATCCCTGATCTTAAACCGGTTTATGGTTTTCTTTAATTATTGGTTATCGTGAGATTAACGTATTTTCTGATCTTGTTCGGTAATTTCGTAAAATAAATAGTGTTTGTGATGGTTTTAACCAAAATCAACTTTATATTAGTGGTTTTAAGTGATTTTAAACTAAATATGAAGTTTTGGGATTTTTCGGAATTTTCACTATTTTCCCAAAAAATTAGGGTTTTGGCGGGACCTCTGTGGGCCCCACCGTTAAAAATTTTATTTTTGGGTCAAATGGACCTAGACATCTACTTAAGGTCACATAAAAATTATCAGAATTTTTCTAGACTTAATTAGTGCTTAAATTTGTGAAATACCCATTTTTAGCCTACTTTTCCTATTTACACCCCAAAACTTACCTATGCATACCCCAACCCTTACTATAAAAGGGCAGACCTGAGCCATTTCCATTTTTGGGAATAGGCTAAGGAGGGAGGGCTGGCCTAATCCCCACTTAGGCCCTAATTAGAAGCTAATTAAGGTAAGCTTACTCTAATTAAGCACTAATCCATGGCTTTCTTCTTAATTTCATCCAAATCTACTATTTTCCCTTTGATTCAATTCATTTTTGGACATCAAAAGCTACTGATTTGTGTTTTACTATAAACCCTAACATTCAAAATTCGATTTTTACTACCAACAAGCCCTAGATCTAAGATTTAATTAGGGATTTCTTTGGTAAATTGATTTCTATTGGAGTTTAATTCAAACTCATTGTGTTTTCAAAGATTTCAAGAAGGGTGACTCTTCAATCCGAACTTAATCAAGTGCTGAGGTAATGGGTCTTCAAAATCTCTGTTTATCTATGGCAAAACTCTTCATTTTTGGCTTATTTCGAAATGGGTTGCTTGATTTGGTGTGTTAATGGTAAGATTAGAAAATAGAATTATTTAATCATGATTTCTTAAGGCTTTGCATTATTATGATATGGTTTGATGTTCTGGAAGTCAAGAAGGACTTTTGATGATGATTAGGGTGTTAGATGTGGATTTGAAGTGTTATCAATGGTGTTTCGGTTTGGATTTGCGAAAGGAAGATGATGGACTATTCTGCCTTGTTGGCGTTCGAACGGCCCTTCTGGGCGTTCGAACGGCAACACTATCGGAATGACAGTTTTTCAGTTCAGCCGATCGAACGGCCTGTTGGGCGTTCGAACGGCCAAACTGTGAAGTTCAAAATTTTGCGTTTAACCGATTGAACGGCCTGAAGGGCGTTCGAACGGCTACACAGCAGATTGGTTTTCTAATGCATAATATTTATTTTGATGATTCTACTTTAGCTTGCCAATTTCATATGAATGTGGTGTGTTTTAAGCTATGTTATGCTACTAGAAAGACATGCTATTGAGGTTATGGAATTGAAATATATGCTTAGAAATTTGTGGGATGACTTATGTTTTGTGGCATGATGTTGAAATCGTTATCTTGAAATTATGAATGGTTGATTCCCTTTGGTTAAGCATATTTTTAGTAGGACTACAACCTATTATTGGACTGATTTGTCATGATAGATTGTGGTTAGTTGTGTGTGGATGTTGGTAAATGCCATGACTCAATGATGAAATGGGTGATTGTAGATGTGATTAGCCTTTGTGGTTGACATTTGAATTGGGATACGATTTCAACGATTCTTCTTCTATGATTTCCGCTGGAATTCATGTTTAGATGGAAATTTACATGTGTAGTGTAGTAGTAAGTCTAATTTCAAGCATGTTGACATGCATTATATGAAATGCTTCTACTAGTTACACACACACACAGGTGGGGATTAAATGATGATGTTGAAGCTTGATATTGTGATTATGAATGATGCATTAGGGGCTGATGAGAGCACTTATCATGGATTAGGATTCATGTATGCCTTGCCCACGTATGTACCATGCTGCATGCATCATGAAAATGGATTTCAAATTGAGGCTTCATCGAGGTTAATCGAATTTGACCGATTTGATGCAATGTGGTGAAATTGTGTGCCAAATTGATTGGTCATGGATTAATCGTAAGTTGATTGGTCTGAAAGGACATGTTTTAATTTGAGTTCCTGTGTGGAACGAATGCACTCCCTGGGTTGAGTCTAGTTAAATGGAGTTAAGTAGGGATGAGTTGTGTACTTGTCTTACAGATTGAGATTATTTATGATTCGCTGGACCCTGAGAATCCAGCTGATTTGTTCAAGTGCATCGGCTTGCTAGGTGTTGTTGCTTAGAACTTTAGTCTTGACAAGCAGGGTTGCCCGGGAGTTTAGACTTGATGGGCAGGTGTTGCTCAAAGGCGTTGGCCTTGAGGAGCAGGAGTTGCTTGAGACTTCGTGTCTTGGTAAGCAGGGGTTGCTCGAAGGCTTTGGCCTTGAGGAGCATGTCTATTTGATAAGTGTCTATTTGATAAGTATCTATTTGATAAGTGTTTGCTCAAAGGCTTTTGCCTTGAGGAGCATGTCTATTTGATAAGTATTTGCTTGAGGGCTCCGGCCTTGAAGAGCAGGTTTATTCTCTATGGGTACGGACTTGCATGTTAAACTAGCATGCGTGTGTGACACTTATACATGCATGATAAATGAGAATGTTGATGCATGATGGAATATGTATGTTAGAGATACATTCATGAAGGTTGTTATGATGTGATGCATGTGGGAATATGTATGTTAGAGATACATCCATGCAGGTTGTGATGATATGATGCATGTGGGAATATGTATGTTAGAGATACATCCATGCAGGTTGTGATGATATGATGCATGTGGGAATATGTATGTTAGAGATACATCAATGCAGGTTGATTTCGATATAATGTATGTGGGAATAGGTATGTTAGAGATACATCCATGCAGTTTGATTTTGATATGATGCATGTGGGAATATGTATGATAGAGATACATCCATGCAGGTTGATTATGCACTATGATGCAGTGTTAGGTGATATGTATATGTGATCAGAGAATGATGTACCATGTAAATCTTTGATCTGAATGATCTTATTACTATACTATCGTATTTTCGATGTTGATAGTGATATTAAAACTGTTGCTGAGTTTGTTAAACTCACCACTCTTTCTTGTGTTTTGTTTTGGGGCTGCGTGGTGCGACACGCAGACGGACAGGATCTTCTCTTTGAGGAAAGGTCGGAGATGGCTTAGATGTGATCTTGGAGATCGTTGTGTGACTTACCTTCTTTTGTTTCATGCTTATGTTTAGAACCTTTGTGTAGGGTTCTTGTTTTGGATTTATGTCATACTTTACAGTTGTGATGCTTATGACTTATTTTGAGCCGGTGTGGGCTTTACTTAAACTAAGCTTGTGGGTTTGAGAATTGTTGTTTACTTTGTGATAAACAAACACTCTTTCTTCCCTTTTTATTTACTCTTGCTCAAAGGATTGCGCGTACTCCATAATTCTGTTAATCGCCTGTGGTTAAGGTTAAGTCTTCTGCTAGATCGTTTCTCAATCTTCCTTCGTCGCCCCCGCGCGCTTGACCGGCCCTTGGACTGGGTTCGGCTCGGGTCGGGCATCGCCGGGGCATGACACTTAGAGATGAACGTCTCTAATAGTTTATATAACTGCGACACTAATTCTTAAGCATTGTAAATAAATTGCCATTGGCGACACTCACTTATGAGCATCACTAATTGCCTTATTTATCAAAATATTAAATTCCCTTCCCTCTCTCTTCTCTCTCCTCCCTCCCTCTCTCTCCCTCCTCTTTTCTCTCTTCCTTTCACTCTCCTCCCTCTCTCTCTACCCTCTCTCCTCCATCACTCTCACCTCCCTTCTCTCTCTTTCTCCTCCCTTATCTCTCGGCTCGGGTCGACCATCCCCCGGTGACTGCGCCTTGGAGAGAAGCCGCCCGGTGATCACTCCACTCCCTCTCTCTCTGGTTCTCCCCCCCCCCCCCACCTCCTTCCCCTCCTCCCTTCCGTTGCGCTCCTCCCTCTCGCTTCTCATGCCGGATTCCGGTAGGGGCCTCTCGAAACTACCTCCTCCCTCCCCGCTCCCCCCCTCCATCCTTCCCCTCTTGAAAGATAGAGGGGAAGGGGGAGGGAACCCAAGGAGAGAGGGGGGAGTGGGAGGGAGGAGGTGGTTTCAGAGGCCGGATTCTGGCACCCCACCAAAATTTCGCCCCCATCCCCCTCCTTCCCGGGTCCCCCCTTCCCTTATGTTGTGCACATTCACCGACTCTTCTTTTAACTTTACTTCTGTACATTAGGCTAGTTTCCCTTATATTAATTGCAGTTATATTTGTTTATTGAATTGGGGTAGGAGCGCTAGTAGACCATGGGATAACCAAGCCCACTAGCGGCACATTCCCCAATGTAGGAGGGCATGTCTCCCCATAAGAGGGCGTCCCCTTCCTTGGTTCGGCTTATGCAATAAGAGAATTCAGTTTATTCCCCCCTTTCTTTCTTTTTCCTCCCCTTTCCCTGCGTGAGTCTCCGAGGTACTGACTATGCCCACGCTAGGTACATCATTGGTATTGGAGTTGAACAATTCCCGCCATGGCACGAGGCAAACAAGTTGTTGCGGCCCCGAAAGTCCCACCTGAGAAGGAGACTCTCCCCTCAACCGACAGCCCGAAGACGGTTATGGGAACCACGGGCGAGCCTACTATGGCAGAACTCTTGGAGGCAATCAAGACCTTGGGTTTGATCGTGGCCCAGATCCATGTACAGCGCTCAGCGCCCCTATGAACCAGGCTGCCCACTCCTGTCATGGAGAAGGGGGGTCCGTCTCAGACCCCTGAACCGCATGCCCCTGATTTGTAGGCACCGACAGACCGTGATATGCGCCTTCCCCACAGATCTGTGCACCTTGGCACAGCCGACCAAGCCTTGGATGGGAGGAGCTAGGCCTGGGATATGTGAGGCACACTAGGTGTTCGAGAAAATGCCCCAAAGATACCTCCCCCTAGAAACTTGTTTCCGGAGATAGAGGACGAATGGGTGGAGCACCCGGAACCCCGCGGTGGACCACGAGGAGGAGCTAAACTTTGTCTGGCCCGCCTCCAGTTTTCCCGTTACAATGGGGACGACGACCAAGTGGAATGACTATACAAGGCAGAAAAGTTTTTCTCCTAATTGGGCATGCATTTTGAGGCTAAATGGCTGCGCATAGTGACCTTCCACTTAGAAGGGGATGCGTCGGTGTGGTTCTAAAGCTTCGAGAAGGAGGTGCGCTACCCCACTTGGGCCGCCTTCTCCGACAAGTTGTACGTTCAGTTTAGCGCAAACAAGTTTCAAAACTTCAACGAGATGTTCTCCACACTACGCCAGACCACCGCCGTTCGCGCCTATCATATGAAGTTTATGAAGGTGGCCAACCACCTCCCTGACTGGCCGGTGGCCGCCTTGGTGGGCACCTTCAAGCGCAGTCTCAAACCTAAGATTTTGGAGGAGATGCGCCACTTTCCTTGCTTCAGCATGCGGGAAGTCATGCGCCATGCACGCATTGAAGAAGAGAAGCTCGCTAGATAGCGGCGAGGGGTCAACTTGGGCCTTTTCCCGATCTTCTATGAGCCATGTTTCCCTTGCCGCCCCTGCCAACAACCGTGTGGTAATCCATCCTTGTCAACAGCCCGTTTAGACCGGCTAGATTGTTTGGCGTCTTACACTGGAACAAATGGAGGAGCGTCGCTCAAAGGGGCTCTATTTTCATTGTGATGAGAAGTTTGTTCTGGGGCACCGTTGCGCTTTCAAGGGCTGCCTTCTCGTGGAGGAACTTGATGAGGAGGGGGATGTGGTTGACATGGTTGACTCGTCTCACCATGATGATGTGCAACCCGAGATTTCTGTCCATGCCTTTTTGGGGGCATTCACTCCTCGCATGATGTGAGTCCAGGGCCACCTCAAGCGGTAGCAAGTGGCTATCTTGATCGACAGTGGGTCTACCCATAACTTCATTAATGATAAGGTGGCCCAAAGACTTGGCTGTTTCGTGTTAGATTCGAAGCCTTTTGATGTGTTGATTGGCAACGGGAAGCACCTCAGGAGCTCTGGGGTGTGTGCTTTGGTCACCTCTCTGTCCAAGGCCACACCTTTGTGACAAAGCTCTTCTTGCTTCCTACAAAGGGGGCGGACATGGTGCTAGGGGTGCAGTGGCTCCAAGAGCTCGGGGACATGGTATGGAATTTCAGAGACATGGTGATGGACTTCGAACTGCAGGGGCAGCGGGTTCGGATTGAAGGATCCCGACCGGGCACCCTCCTCTTAGCCTAGTGGTTGAGCTCCCTTTTCCGATACGCGCCCCAAGTGTTTCTCTTGCAGCAACTAGCAACAGTCGAGGTGCCTTAGGATGAGCCTCCTCCAGACCTTCTTGAGTTGATGAACCCCAGGGACTTCCTCCCGTGTGGCCTCATGACCACCATATCCCTATCATTCCGGGGACAATACCAGCCAACGTCCGGCCGTATCATTATCCCCATATTTAGAAGTTGGAGATTGAGCATCTCGTGGCTGACATGCTTCAGTCCGGCATCATCTGCCCTAGCACAAGCTTGTATTCTTCACCGGTCTTGCTAGTTTGTAAGAAGGATGGTACATGGCGGTTTTGTGTGGATTACTGCACCCTGAATGCTATCACCGTCAAGGACAAATACCCCATACCGGTGATTGAGGATGTAAGGTCCCTAATTTTTCTACGATTTTCTATGATTTTCCTGCTATTTTTCTGGTCATTTTCGGCGGGAAAATGTGACGTTTCGGCGTATTTATATTTGTATATTTTACCCCATATTTATACCCGTAGAGTTGGGTGTGGAGCTTAGTCACGGGCCGTGGGCCGCGCTGCGCGCTTACGGCACAAATTTTGGAGGTATAACGCGTAACCCGTAAGTTAATGCGCATTGGGGACATGGATGTAAAAATAAAAAAGGTGAATAGTAAAATTACGGCTTAAAAAGCCATATGCAGTAAGTTTCTTTCCAGAAACTTACAGAACGAAAAGACGACGTCTAGAGAGAAAAGGGAGAAACCCGAGCCCATTTCCGGTCACGCCGTCTCCTCCCCTGGTTTGCCCTCTCTGCCCTCTGTTTCATTTGCGCCGCCGTCGCCCTGAGCCGGCGAGGGCCGGCCGGCCGCCCATGGTTCTGCCTTGGACTGGAGACAGCGGGAGGACACTTCTCCCGGCCCAGTGGGCCCCCGCTCCGCCGTCCCGCTCTATTTTCCCCACAGCCTCTGTTTTCCGGCCCCTTTCTGTCGACCTCGCCGGCCGGCTTTCGCCGCCGTTGGACGGCCCGGATGGGCTCCTTCCGGCACTGCCTTGCTCCAGCGATGACGAGGAGCCACTCCTCCCAGCCGTAGGGGGTCTCTGCACCGCCGTCCCATCCCATTTCCCCTCTCTGCCCTGTTCTGCCGACGCACTGTTTTGGGTAAACAGTGGCCGCCGACGGTGATTCGTGGCCGTCTTGACCTTCCTCTAGCCTTGCCTTGCCTTACTCCGCCCAGTCCAATTTGCGCCGTACTGTGGGTGGATTTTCCAGTGAGTTGGCACTGCCATCGTTGGCGGGTGAGGGTGACTTGACCACCGTGGGCTCTGCCCCGGCCTGGCGATGGCCCAGGGACGGCCCCACCTACCTGGACCGATTCAACCTCCATCCCCATGGCCGCTCCGCCCTTATGGGTTTTCCCCGGTCAGCCCCTCTGGGTTTGGCTTTTGACGCCATCGGCATGTGCCAGTAGTGGCTGAATGGCCACCGAGGATTCCGCCTCAGTCTAATAACGACTAGAGACTGTCCCACCTCGCACAGTTTGTTTGCCTTTGGCCTGTGTCCTTCCTTGTGACCCGTAGCCGCAATGAGTTCCACTCACTGGCATGTGTGCCCGTTGACCCCTTTTGCCCATTTTACGCCGTCGGTACCAGACGGCCTCTGGCAAGAATCTGTATGACTTACCGTGACCGAAGGTGGATGAGTTCACCCGCTCAAGCCTTGGCCAGTGACGGCCTCATAGCCTTTGCTTGACCCTGAACCGTGCGAGATGCACAACCGCCTGCACCATGGGTATTGGTTGTGGGTGGCGATCAGCAATGTCACCGCTTAGATTTGCCACCGTTAGGGCCTTAGCCCTGTTGGCTTTTGTGGGCCTTGGGTTGTCTCATTTCAGCCCTCTCCCCCGCCCTTTTGGGTCGCGTGTGCATGTGGCCACGCGTGTACTTCTGGGTTTAGGCACTGCATTTGTGCCACCTGACCATCGGTTGGCTTGGCCACCGAGTGGAGTAGACACACAGCCGTCCTCCACCTCTCCTTTGTTCTCGAGCGTTGCCCCACGCTCTCCGCCCTTATGTGGGCCCTTGTTGAGCGAAATTGTCGCCGTTGGGTGCTGTCCACGGCCGATTTCAACGTCTTTGTGGCCGGCTAAGTGTGTATTAACCACCGGCCAATCTTCAGTGAGTACACCCTCGACATATGGTCTCACCACCACATATGTTGGCTTGACTTTTCTCCCGGCCGCCCTAGTGTGCCGTCGTGGATCGCGGATTTTACCGCATTGATTTCTGACACCCTGTTTGGTCGTGACTAGTTTCGACACATCCTAAAACCCTCGGGACAATAGCTCTCTCATCCAGGCAACGGTTTTGACCGCCAACTCCGCCGCCGACGCCGCCACCGTCGTGTGCTCGCCATCGAACGTCATGATTACGAGATAGGGGAGCTTTGAACTCGTAATTTCATGAAGCATGCTTTGAATGAGTAACAGCATGCTAGGATTGTATGATTCCATGCTTTGGATGTTAAGTAACGATCCGATTGCATGATATGCATGTAAGCACGATTATATGACATGTTGAAATGTATATGACATGCATGTTGGTTGTAAGTATGTTGGATGTAAGTATGTGCTAGTGATGACTAGCGTGTATGTTGATGTATGTATGCATGTGCTAGTGATGACTAGCGTGCATGTTTGAAGCATGTTTGGGTTATGCATGTGCTAGTGATGGCTAGCGTGCATGTTTGGAGTATGTATGGAGTATGCATGTGCTAGTGATGGCTAGCGTGTATGTATGACGTATGTATGCATGTGCTAGTGATGGCTAGCGTGTATGTTTGACGTATGTATAAATGTGTATGTATGCACTAGTGATGGCTAGTGAGCATGGTTGTAAGCTGCGTATGTATGACAGTATGTGTATGTTATACGTATGTGTGAGATATACGTATGTATGATGACTACTGCCTATGCTATGGATGTGCGTATGTGTATGTGGGAAGAGGTATGGGCGATGGACAGTAAGAGGTGATAGAGGTTTGGTCTGGATTTGGATTTGGATGTGTAAGCGTATGACGAATGACAGAGGATATGAGTATGATGGGCAAGGATTAGAATGGATCGGTTTGAGTTGGATTGTATGTTGGGCGATTGTCAGACAGTAAGAGTGTTCATAATTGTACAAGCATAACGTACATATTATGAAGTGAAAAGTAAGCATAATAAGTGAGATATAAGTAAGAGGGCGACAACTGGGTTGTCTATGAGGAGCTTCATTTGAGGATGTCAGTGTAAGATGGATGGCGAAGTACGTAAGAGGAAGGAGGGGGGAGCCAGAAGGAGGAGGGGGTGGGGGCTAGGAGCGAGAAGGAGGAATATTCAGGTCTTTGAAACCACCACCCAATCCCGCCAACCGCCCCCCCCGAACAAAGGAGGGGAAGGAGGGGGGACCCGAGGGGAGGAGGGAACCTCAATGCCTATTCCGGCTCTCCGACTGAATCTAGACTCCTCTCCCCATCTCCCCCTGGTCACATCCCCCAATAGAGGAGGGGGTAGGGACCCAAGGAGAGAGAGAAGGGACCAAGAATTTGGCTACCTCTCCCCATCACCCCCACACCCCAGGTGATACACCCCGCATCCTCGGCACATGCGAGTGTTTTTTAAAATAATAACGTTTTTAGCGACTCATTCCAAAGAATCGCTCATGCATAAATATTTTTTAAAAATATATTTTTTCATTAGCGACGCTTTTCATAAGCGTTGTTAATAAGCTATTTTTTAATTTTTTTAATATTTTTTCTACTAGTGAAGTATAATAAAGAATCAGTAACAATCTATTATTAGCGACGATTATTATTATGCGTCGATAATAAGCTATTTTTTTATTTTTTAAATATTTTTTATATTAGCAATGTGTAATAAAGTGTCCCTAATAACCAATTATTAGTGACGCTTATGTTTATGCGTCACTAATAATTTACTATTAGCAACGCTTTTTTATGTGTAGCAAAAAGAAAATAATTTGTGATGGAAGGTTAAACTCTGCTAAAGTTAGACTATTAGCGACGCTTAGCGATATGCATTGCTAATGAGCTTTAGCGACTGTAGTTTTATCGACACTTTTTCTATGTTGCTAATAGTCATTAGCGACATTTATAGTACTATTAGCGATACTTAATAGTCAAACATTAGTGTCACTAGTAGTACTATTTGTTGTAATATGAGTCCACCCCCACATACCTACCTATAACATGAACCAGTTCATCCTAACCTGTCAACACATGACCAATATGGGCCGAGCCCATAAGATTGTCCAACATTTATCTCGTTAATAACCAAAGGTGAGCAGGTCATGACACATAATTATAGTCAAGCATTCAACCATCAATTAAAACGTTCAACAGAAAGAAAAATTAGCTGCACACACGTAATGTAAGGATCAATGTTTGATACAAACAAGCATGGGGTTTGTTGAAGACAGCAAGCGAGTATAGCCAAAAAAAACATAGAGTAGTTCTCCAGTAAATACAAAACTTTGTGCAGCAAATATTTTTACCCAATATTTCTCTCCGTTCTGTACTAATAGTTCTATTTAATTTTTATAATATATTATTTTAAAATTATTTTAAAAAATTAAATAAAACTATGAACTTGGGACAAACCTTAAGTGTCAGCTGGCCACGTGATTATGGACAAGAGCATACAAGACAAACAACTTTGCAAACTTCCCACTTATTTATAGCCCTCGTTCCCCTTCATTCCTCCTCACCACAGAGATACATAGAAAGAGATTAAACATGGCGAATGTTGCTCCACTTGTGCATGTGATTCTCTTCTCCCTAGTACGAGCCTTGGTCATGGGCGAGGCCTTAATAGGGAAACAACTCAATTGGAAGACTCGCGCGGTAGCCTTGGACTCGGGCCGGAGAAGGTGACTCGCCTCCACTTCTACTTCCACAACTCGCAGACCGGGCCCTCTACGACGACGACGAGGATCGGCCATGCGCCCGGGACTGACTCGTCCCCCACCCTCTTTGGGCTTCTGATGATAGCCGACGACCCACTAACAGTTGGGCCGGAGCCCACGTCCCAAGAAGTGGGACGGGCTCAGGGGATGTACTGCTCATGGCCTACTCCTTCCGTTTCACCTCTGGGAAGTATAACGGGAGCTCCTTCAGCGTGATGAGCCAGAACCTGGCCGGCTACAAGGTCCGGGAGTTGGCAGTGGTGGGCGGGACCAGTCAGTTCCGGTTGGCTAGAGGTTTCGCCTCGGCCAAGACCTTTATGGTAAATACCGCCTTCAGATCCGCTGTGGAGCACTCACATGTGAGTACTCTCACAAAAGCCAAGCGAGCCATGAATGCTCGCATGAGTTTTCATGGCTCGCTGGGCTTTTGTGAGAGCACTGTGAGTGCTCCACAGCGGATCCAACGCCGTAAATACCACCACAGCTAATACCATTGTGGAGTACCATGTTACCTTGGTGCACTAGCTGGCCTTTCGCTCTGGAATAGAATTGTTCTAACTAAATAGGACGCTTATTTTAGGGAGAAAGGAGTACTACATACAATAAAACTAATACAATCAGTTAACTATAAATTTACTGTAAATAGTTTTATTTAAATTCTTCTTGCTTTTGAAGTGAAAATTTACAAACTAATTTGTTATATTCAATTTGCATTAACAAGTTTTATAAAATAGTTTTATTAACAAGAAAAGGAATATTATACTTTTTCAAGTGTAGACAACTAATATGAGACAGGGGACATATATATTTATATATTTATCTTCAACGAGACACCCTTGACCATATTGCGCTTAATATTGTTTACATATTTAACTTTTTTTATTTATTGATAGCCCTTTTGTGGGGCCTTAGTCAACAGCCTCACCTGCTTAAGGTATTCAGCTAACCTTTTATGAGGATAAATTATTGAGTACTCTTACAGTACCATTTGGGAGTTACCCCCACTTAACATTAGCTGTTGATCTTTAAGATCAATGGCGAATATGCTAGTGCATGTCTTGCGTCGTCAATTTTGAGAATTGACAACTTCTATAAAGTTAGATAAAATCTAATGTAATACTCCTGCAATACCACTACTTTATCTTTTGTAAGTGCTTATTAATAAGTGTCACTAATAGTTACTGTATTAAGGACCCTTAGCAAAATCGTCACTAATAGTTATAAATTTAAAATAAAAAATAAAAATTTAGAAACTATTAGCGGCACTTGTTTATAAGCTTTGCAAATAATATTAATAATAGCTATGCTTTTCCACAAACCTCCCTAATATGTATATTATTAGCGACACTTTTAATAAAGCATCACTAATAGATTTATTAATTAATAATATTTAATAAATAATTATATAATAAATAAATATTAAAAAAATTTAAAATAAACTTCTTAAAAATAATATATTTTATTCAATATTTACTATTTATATTTTTAATAAATAAAAATAAAAATTTCAATAGATGGTAGTGTCAATAATATATGCATTAAACTTTCAGTATTTTGTTATATATAATATGTTTTATTTCTTTAATTTTCTTATTAATTTTAAAATATAATTTATAATAAAAGAGAGAAAGTGAAGAGAGCAAGAGAGAAGAGAGGAGAGGAGAGAGAAAGGAGAGAGAGAAGAGAGAGTAGAGAGAGGGGAAAGAGAGATAGAGGAGAGAGAGAGAAGAGAGAGATAGAGGAGAGAGAGGGTGTGGAGAGAGAAAGGAGAGAGAGAGAGAGAGGGTAGATAGAGAGGGTATAGAGCTGTACAAAGAGATAGCAAAGAGAGAGAAGAGTAAGAGGAGAGAGAAGTGAAAGTGGAGAGAGAATGAGGGGAGTGCATATAGAAAGAGGAGAGTGATTGAGGAGAGATAGTATTGAGAGAGGAGAAAGAAAGGGAGAAAATTAATTTATATTTTTTTGGGATTTATTTATTATATTATTATATTTTAAAAATAAATAATAAATAAAATAAAATATATTAGTGATATATATGAGTATGTGTCATTAATACTCTTGGTATTAGCTACGTATAATCCTATGCATTGTTATTAACTTATAATTTATTTATATTAATTTTAAAATAAATAAAGAGAGAAAAAAAAGAGCAGAGAGTGAGTGAAGAGAGAGAGTGGAAGGAGAGAGAGAGGAAGTAGAGAGAGGAGAGAGTGTAGAGAGAGAATGAGAGAGAGAGAGAAGAGAGAGTGTGAGGAGAGAGGGAGGAGAGAGACTGAGTGAGGAAGGAGAGAGAGAGTGAGAGAGGAAGGGAGAGTGAGGAGAGGAGTGAGATGCTAGACAGTGAGGAGAGAGGGTGGAGAGAGAGTGTAGAGAGAGAAGAGGAGAGAGAGTGAGAGACGCAGGAGAGAGTAGTGAGGAGGAGAGAGGGTAGATAGAAGATAGGGGTAGAGGAGGAGAGAGTGTGTATTTTTTTTTAAAATATTATGCTATTAGTTTTTTTTATAAAATTTGACCTGTTAGCAACGCTCGGAATAGAGCGTCGCTAATAGTGTAAGTAATGACGACGCTAATTCTTTTGCATTGCAAATACTTGTTTTATTAGTGACGCTCTTTCCGAGCATCGCTAATAGCTTTATTTGTTTAAAAATAAACCTAAAACTTTTAGCAACACTTAGAGATGAACATCTCTAATAGTTTATATAATTAGGACATTAACTCTTATGTATCATAAATATATTGCTATTAGTGACGCTCACTTATGAGAGTCACTAGTTGCCTTATTTTATCAAAATATTAAATTATCTTCCCTCTCTCTCTTCTCTTCTCTCTCCTTCCCTCTCTCTCCCTCCTCTCTTTTCTCTCTTCCCTTCTCTCTCCTCCCTCTCTCTCTACCCTCTCTCCTCCATCACTCTCACCTCCCTTCTCTCTCTCCTCCCCCTCTCTCCTGTTATCTCTCTCTAAATCTCTCTCTCTCTTTCCTCCCTTTTCTCTCTCTTCCCTTTTCTCTACTATCTCTCTCTCTCTTCTCTTCTCATTTATCTCTCTTCCCTCCTCTCGCTCTCCTCACTCTCTCACTCTGTCTCTACTCCCTCTTTCCCCCTTCTCTCTCCTCTCCTCTCGCTCTCTCTTCTCTTTTCCTCTCTTCCCTTCTCTCTCCTCTTTTCTCCCTCCTATCTTTCTCTCTCTCACCCTTTTTGCGATGCTTCCACTCAAAGCATCACAAACACTTTTGCACTGACCACCCCCGGAGAACAACTCTCTATTATATCCCCCCACCCTCCTCATTCGCTGACCACCCCCGGAGACCACCTCTCGGCTATCGCCATCTGGCAACCAGCCCCCGGCGATCGCCCCTTGGAGAAAAGCCGCCCGATGACCACTCCACTCCCTCTCTCCTTGATTCTCCCCTTCTCGCTGCTTGACCACCCCTGGTGACAACCCTCGGCGACCGCCCCCCGGAGACCAACCCCTGGCTACTGTTCCCCCTCTCTCCCTAGCTAGTCACCCCCCCACATCCTTCCTCTCCCTTCCGTTGCACTCCTCCCTCCTGCTTCTCATGCTGGATTCCGGTAGGGAGCCGGAATTCGGCCTCTAAAACCACCTCCTCCCTCCCCGCTCCCCCCCTCCATCCTTCCCCTCCTGAAAGATAGGGGAAGGGGGAGTGAACCCGGGGAGAGAGGGGGGAATGGGAGGGAGGAAGTGGTTTTAGAGGCGGGATTTTGGCTCCCCACCAAAATTTGGCCCCCCACCCCCTCCTCTATTTCTCAGAGGAGCTGGGGAGGGATGTTGGATTTTGGCTCCTTGCCTGAATCTAGCCCCCTATCCTTACTCCCCCCTGAGAAACAATGGAGGGGGGAGGGGGCGGGGGGCCAAGAGGCAGAATCTGGAATCCGCCCTCTGAAAACCACCTCCCGGCCCCCCCTCCCCCTTGGTCACATCCACCAATAGAGGAGGGGGCAGGGGACCCGGGGAGAGAGAGGGGATCAAGAAGCCGGATTCTCGCTCCTCGTCAGAATTTGGCTCCCCATCGGAATCCGGCTCCCTCTCCCTCTCCCCGTCCCCTCCCCCCAGGCGATACACCACCCATCCTCGGCACATGCGGGTGTCTTTTAAAATAATAACATTTTTAGCGACACTTTCCAAGGAGTCGCTTATGCATAATTTTATTTTTTTTAAATATATTTTTCATTAGCGACACTTTTCATAAGCGTCGTTAATAAGCTATTTTTAATTTTTTAATAGTTTTTCTACTAGCGACATATAATAAAGAATCAATTATTAGCGAAGCTTATTATTTATGCGTCACTAATAAGCTATTTTTTTATTTTCTTAAATGTTTTATATATAAGCGACACTTAATTAAGTGGTCACTAATAACCAATTATTAGTGACATGTTTATGCGTCACTAATAATTTACTATTAGCGACGCTTTTTCATGTGTAGCAAAAGTAAAATAATTAGTGATGCAATGCCAAATGTTGCTAATGTTCGACTATTAGCGACGCTTAGCAATATGCATTGCTAATAAGCTTTAGCGCGCGACTCCAGTTTTATCGACACTTTTTTATGTTGCTAATAGTCATTAGCGACACTTATAGTATTATTAGCGATGCTTAATAGTCTAATATTAGCGTCGCTAATAGTACTATTTGTTGTAGTATGAGTCCACCCCCACATACCTACCTATAACATGAACCAGTTCACCCTAACCAGTCAACACATGACCAATATGGGCCGAACCCATAACTTGTCCAACATTTATCTCGTTAATAACCAAAGGTGAGCAGGTCATGACACTTAATTATGGTTAAGTACTCAGCCATCAATTAAAACGTTCAACAGAAAGAAAAAGTAGCTGCACACACGTAATGTAATACGTAATGTAAGGATCAATGTTTGATACAAACAAGCATGGGGATTGATGAAGACAGCAAGCGAGTATAGCAAAAAAAAAAACGTAGTGTAGTTCTCCGGTAAATGCAAAACTTTGCGCAGCATTAGAAATATTTTTACCCAATATTTCTATCCGCTCTGTACTAATAGTTATTTTTAATTTTTATAATAAATTAATTTTAAATTATTTTAAAAAATTAAATGAAACTATTAACTTGGGACAAACCTTAAGTGTCAGTTCGCTGGCCACGTGATTATGGACAAGAGCACACAAACAACTTTGAAAACTTCCCACTTATACAGAGATACATAGAAAGAGATTAAACATGGCAAATGTTGCTCCACTTGTGCATGTGATTGTCTTCTCCCTAGTACGAGCCTTGGTCATGGGCGGGGGAAACAACTCAATTGGGAGACTGGCGCGGTAGCCTTGGACTCGGGCCGGAGAAAGTGACTCGCCTGATCCACTTCTACTTCTACAACTCGCAGACCCCCTCTGTGACGACAATGAAGATCACCCATGCACCCGGGACTGACTCGTCCCCCACCCTCTTTGGGCTTTTGATGATGGCTGACGACCCACTAACAGTTGAGCTGGAGCCCATGTCCCATGCAGTGGGATGGGCGCAAGGGATGTACGGCTCAGTTGGGGAAGCACATGTGGTAGTCACGAGCCCGCGGGGGTGGCGTACCAATTAAAAATCACAACTTATATCACCAATCTACATAACAAGCATTGATATGCACATACATGAGCAATAATCAATTAACCAAAGAGCATACAATAGATCAAGATGAAATTTAGGAGTAAGGGCATACTGACATTGGGATGTCCAGCCCCTTGCACGACTTTGCTTTGATCAGCACACCTTCCAAGAACTCAAGAAATCAAGTAGGAATGAAGATTACATTTTTGTATGTGTTGATCCCTCAACCGCCTTAAGCTTGGATTCAAATCTCAGCAAAGAAAGCCTCTAACCATGTCCTTGAAGCCCCAAAAGAAGATAGGAGGAAGGAGGAGGGGGTGGCCAGCCCTAGACCAAGGGGAGGCTGCACCTAATGGGAGAGTTGGGGGCGGAATTGGGAGAGAGGAAAGAATGAGAGTGGGGCAGCCCTAGCTTAGGGTTTCCTCTCTTGTCTCCCTTAAATACCTTTCTACTACAACAAAACTAACTATTAGCGATGCTTTTAAGCGTCGCTAATAATACCCTATATGTCGCTAATAATTATTAGCGACGTATAAAAAATGTCGCTAAATATGTCGATAAAACTACTGTCATTATTACATATTAGCAACGCATACTAAAAAGCATTGCTAAAAGTATGTATTAGCAACATATAATAAACATTGCTATTAGTATATTATTAGCGACGCTGAGTCATACGCATCACTAATAATACACTAATAGCGACATTTATTATACGTTTTTTTATTTTTTTAAAATATAATTATTTAAATAAATAATAAAAAAATAATTTATCATAATTACCGACGCTTAGAGATGCGTCGCTAAAAGTATTTAAAAAAAAAAACTCTATTAGTGATGCTCTTATGGAACGTCACTAAAATAATTAAATAAATTTTTTTACCAAACCGGGCCACTACTTGAGTGACCCGGTTTGGAAGATTAACCCGGGTCAACAGTGACCCGGGTAGCAGTAACTGCACCTCGCGCAGGTGCTATTGCATCTGTGCAGGGAGCGACCGGGAGCGTACAGGACTGCGACACTGGCATGGAGCGGGATGCCAGGTCGTGGTGGGACGGAGGGCTCGGAGATGGACGGTGGGCTCGGGGAGGGGCGGCGAGCTCGTGTGCGGGGTGAAGTGCGGCGCTGCACGGGGCAGGACAAGACGGCAGGTGTGGTACAGGCCGGCATGCGCGGGGCTGGACGTTGGGCGAGGGCCGGGACGGCGGCAGCGGGGCGCGGCAGAACGGTGGGGAGCGATGGGACTGCGGCATGGCGCGGGGCCTAGTTGGGACGGCGGCAGAAGGGGCTGGAGGTAGGCACGGTGAGGTGCGGGCCGACATGCGCGGGGCTGGAGGACGGGCGAGGGCCAGGACGGCATGTTCAGGGCGGGAAAGCGGCAGCGGGGCGCGGCGGGATTGCAGGGCGGCGCGGGGCTGAGTCCGGAAGGTGGCGGAAGGGGCTGGAGGCAGGCACGGTGCGGTGCGAGCCGGCATGCGTGGGGCTGGACGATGGGCGAGGACCGGGACGGCATGCTCGGAGCGGGAAAACGGTAGCAGTGCGATTTTGTACGGCGGGGCGTGGCTGGGGACTGCTGGGCGCCGTGGGATGGCGGGAATGCATCATTGCGCGGGGTCGAGGCGGGAAGGTGGCGGAAGGAGCTGGAGGCGGCAGAGATGGGACGGTAGTGGAAGGATGGAGGCACGGCGAAGGCGGGGTGGAAAAACTGTGGAGGAGGTGGAGATAAATACCGCACGGGCGATTTCGCCCGCGCGGTATTTTTATGTCGACCGCGTGGGTGAACGAAAATTCCCCACGCGGTATTTCGTATTAGCGACGTTTCCTTGGGTACGTTGCTAAAACACATGCCTATTTCGATGTTGCTAATGATACATTGCTACAACACATGCCTATTGCGACATTTGTAACCAAACGTTGTAATTGGTTACTATTTGCAATGCATACTATGCGTCGCAAATATTTTGGTCTTCCCTTCCCCTCTCCTCTCTCTCCCCTGTCCCCCTCTCTCCTCTCTCCCCTTTTCTCTCTCTCCCCTCCTCTCTCCCCCTTCCCCTCACTTTCTCCTCTCTCTCCCTCTCTACCCTCTCTCTCTCTCCACTCTTCCCCCTCCTCTCTCTCTCTTCCCTCTCTCTCTCCTCCCTCCCTCTCTCTCCTCCCTCCCCTCTCTCTCGCACCCTTTCCCTCTTCTCTCTCTCTCTTCTCCCTCCCTCTCTCTCCTCTCTCTCTCCTCCCTGCCCTCTCTCTTTCTCTCTCACTCTCTCCCCTCTGCCCTCTCTCTCCTCCCTCTCTCTCCCCCTCTCTCTCTCCTCTCTCTCTCCTCCCTTCCCCCTCTCTCTCCTCCCTCCCCTCTTTCTTTCTCTCTCACTCTTAAGATCTCCCCTCCCTCTCTCTCCCCTCCCTCTCTCCGCTCTCTCTTCCTTCTCCTCTCTCCCTCCTCGCTCCCCTCTCTCTCTCTTCCCTCTCCTCTCTCTCCTCTAATTTCAAATTTTAAGATTTTTTATTTTTTAAAATTAATTTTAAAAATAAAAAAAATAATTAAATAAAAATACTAATAGCGACGTATAACTTTATACGTCGCCGCTATTAGTATTTTATTTTATTTTAATTTTTTATTTAAAAAATAAAAAATTTAATAATTTATTTAAAAAATCAAAATACAATTCATCTCACCTCCCTCTGCTCTCTCTCTCTCTTCCCTCTCTTCTCCCTCTCTCTCTTCCCTCTCTTTCTCCTCCCACTCCTCTCTCTCTCTCTCTCTTCCCTCTACTCTCTCCCTCTCTTCCCTCCTCTCTCTCTCCTCCCCCTCTCTCTCTCTCTCCTCCCTCTCTCTCTCTCTCCTCCCTCTCTCTCTTCACTCTTCCCTCTCCTCTCTATCTCTCTTCCCTCTCTCTCTCTCTCCTCCCTCCCTCTCTCTCTCTTCCCTCTCCTCTCTCTCTCTTCCCTCCCCTCTTTCTCTTCCCTCCCCTCTCTCTCTCCTCCCTCCCCTCTCTCTCGCACCCTTTCCCTCTTCTCTCTCTATTCTCCCTCCCTCTCTCTCTCTCTCTCTCTCTCTCTCTCTCCTCTCCTGCCCTCTCTCTTTCTCTCTCACTCTCTCCCCTCTGCCCTCTCTCTTTCCTCTCTCTCTCTCCTCCCTTCCCCCGCTCTCTCCACCCTCCCCTCTTTCTTTCTCTCTCACTCTTAAGATCTCCCCTCCTCCCTCTCTCTCTCTCTCTCTCCCCTCCCTCCCCCTCTCTCTCTTCCCTCTCCTCTCTCTCTCCTCCCTCCCCTCTCTCTCTCTTCCCTCTCTCTCTCTCTCTCTCTCATCCCTCTCCTCTCTCTCTCCTCCCTCCCCCTCTCTCTCTTCCCTCTCCTCTCTCTCTCCTCCCTCCCCTCTCTCTCTCTTCCCTCTCCTCTCTCTCTCTCTCATCCCTCTCCTCTCTCTCTCCTCTAATTTCAAATTTTAAGATTTTTTAGTTTTTAAAATTAATTTTAAAAATAAAAAAATAATTAAATAAAAATACTAATAGCGACGTATAGCTTTGTACGTCGCTATTAGTATTTTATTTTATTTTAATTTTTTATTTAAAAAATAAAAAATTTAATAATTTTTAAAAAAAATCAAAATACAATTCATCTCTCCTCTCTCTCTCTTCCCTCTCTTCCCCCTCTCTCTCTTCCCTCTCTCTCACCTCCCTCTCCGCTCTCTCTCCTCTCTTCCCTCCAATCTCTCTCTCCTCCCCTCTCTCTCCTCCCTCACCTCTCTCTCTTCCCTCCCTCTCTCGCTCCTCCCTCCCCTGTCCCCTCTCTCTCTCCCTCTCTCTCTCTCTTCACTCTTCCCTCTATCTCTCTTCCCCCCTCTCTCTCTCTCTCTCCTCCCTCTTCTCTCTCTCTCTTCCCTCTACTCTCTCTCTCCCTCCCTCTCCTCTCTCTATTCCCTCCCCTCTCTGTCTCCTCCTTCCCTGTCCCCTCTCTCCTCCCTCTCTCTCTTCACTCTTCCCTCCCCTCTCTGTCTCCTCCTTCCCCTGTCCCCTCTCTTCTCCCTCTCTCTCTTCACTCTTCCCTCTCTTCTCTATCTCTCTTCCCCCTCTCTCTCTCCTCCCTCCCTCTCTCTCTCTTCCCTCTCCTCTCTCTCTCTCTTCCCTCCCCTCTCTCTCTTCCCTCTCCTCTCTCTCTCTCCTCTCTCCTCTCTCTCCTCTAATTTCAAAATTTAAGATTTTTTTATTTTTTAAAATTAATTTTAAAAATAAAAATACTAGTAGCGATGTATAACTCTATATGTCGCTATTAGTATATGTATTAGCGATGTATATAGTACGTCGCTAATAAGTTACTAATAGCAACATATAGCTATATACGTCGCTATTAATATTTTATTTTATTTTAATTTTTTATTTAAAAAATAAGAAAAATAATTTTTTTAAAATTAAAATAAAATTCATCTCACCCTCAATCTCCTCCCTCCCCTATCCCCTCTCTCTCTCCTCCCTCTCCTCTCTCTCTCTCTTCCCTCTCTCCTCCCTCCCCTCTCTCTTTCGCTCTCACTTTTAATATCTCCCCTCCTCCCTCTCTCTCTTCCCTCTCTCTTTCCTCCCCTCTCTCTCTCCTCTCTCTCCCTCCCCTCTCATTTTAATTTAATTTTTTTATTAAAAACATAGGTAGTAGTGACGCATTTTTATGCCCTATGCAATGCTCCTACTTATTTTTTTATTTTTTAAAATAATTTTTTCTCCTCCCCTCCCTCTCTCTCCTCTCTCTCTCCTCCCTCCCCTCTCTCACTCTTAAGATCTCCCCTCCTCCCTCTCTCTCCCCTCCCTCTCTCTCCTCTCTCTCTCCTCCCTCCCTCTCTCTCCTCTCCCTATCTCCTCTCCCTCCCTTCCCTCCCCTCTCTCCCCCCCTCCCTCCCTCCTCCCTCCCCTCTCTCCTCCCTCCCCTCTCTCTTTCTCTCTCACTCTCTCCCCTCCTCCCTCTCTCTCCTCTCTCTCTCTCCTCCCTCCCTCTCTCCTCCCCCTCTCTCTCTCCTCCCTCCCCTCTCTCCTCCCTCCCCTCTCTCCTCCCTCCCCTCTCTCCTCCCTCCCCTCTCTCTTTCTCTCTCACTCTCTCCCCTCCTCCCTCTCTCTCCTCTCTCTCTCCTCCCTCTCTCCCCTCTATCTCTCTCTCCCCTCCCTCCCCCTCTCTCTTTGTCATTAATTTTTTTATTTAAAACATAGGTATTAGTGACGCATATGACTATGCGTCGCGACTACCAAGGGTAATGGCAACGCATAGTTCCATACGTTGCTACTACTACCAGGTACAAGACTATTAGTTCATAATTTTTAATTTTTTTATTTGAAATTTATAAATAATAGCGACGCTTATTTGCAAATGTCGCTATTGTTGAAACTATTAGCGACGTTTGAAAAAATGTGTCATTAATAGTTTTAAATTTTTTTTTAAAAAAATTAATAGATATATCTTTTAGTGACGCTTATGTAAGCGTTGCTAATAACCTAAGTATTAGCAACGCATGAACTTAAGCGTCGCTAAAAGGTTAGGTATTAGCGACGTTTGTATCTATGCATCGCTAATATTCTACCATTAGCGACGCTAAATATTATGTGTCACTAATATTGGTTTTTTTTGCGACACTTTTTGGTATGTCGTTATTACCACTTTGTAGAGACGTATTTTATTGTGACACTTATATAAGCGTCGCTAATATCCAATTTTGTTGTAGTGTTCCTTAGTCCCCCATAAGTGGGCTCTCTAATTGGGCTTCAAGTGATGGGCTTTCTAGA
Source organism: Saururus chinensis (assembly GCA_035235625.1). NCBI lineage: Eukaryota > Viridiplantae > Streptophyta > Magnoliopsida > Piperales > Saururaceae > Saururus > Saururus chinensis. The sequence goes on from CP141150.1 coordinate 5,264,514, forward strand.
TGAAACTTCAGGTTAATTTAAGAGGGTTATACACAATGGGAGCAGGCTTTGTCTCTCAGAGTCCGCGGAGGCCTGAACCCCCTACACAAGGCATAGCCCGCGACAGGGTCAACCCCTAGCTAACTATGCGTCCCACCATCAACACATAATTCGCGCATCTAGTCCCCACAACGTGTTAATGAACATCCTATTCACATGCCTTGTGTGTGTGACGTACGTAGGCGGGTCCCAATCAAATTAATGCAACGATGGCTCCTGTGGGGTCGGCACGACCTTCCTCACCACCCTTAGATCCCGTGGCCCATACTGACTTACTCGAACAATGATAAAATTGGACCAAAGCGGGCCTGAGCTGATCATACCTTGGTCCAACATTTAGTTAACTATTAATTTATTTTAAATAGTTTTGTTTATATTATTCTTACTTTTGCAGTGCAAAATTACTCCCTAATTTGTTATATTCAAATTGCATTAACAAGTTTTATAAAATGGCTTTATTAAAAGAAAAAAAGATATTATACTTTTTCAAATGTAGACAAATAATACAAGACAGGGGAATTATATATTATATATTTATCTACAACAAGACACCCTTAACCATATTAAATGAAGCACCATATTATGGAAGGAAATATGTACAAGATAGTAGGCCTTAAAATAAAAATCCGTAAGGAGGGCCTTAAAGAGAGAGAATTTCACATTAAAGAAGATAAAAGGAGGGCCTAAAGATGCGCTTAATATTTTTTACATATTTAACTTGTTTTATTTATTGATAGCCCTTTTGTGGGGCCTTAGTTGACAGCCTCACCTGCTTATGGTATTCAGCTAACCCTTTATGAGGAGACATTATTGAGTAATCTTATAGTACCATTTAGGAGTTACTCCCACTTAACATTTGTTGTTGATCTTCAAGATTAATGGTGTATATGCTAGTACATGTCAGCACAAGCCTACGCCATCAATTTAGAGAATTGATAACTTCTATAAAGAGATAAAATCAAATGTAATACTCCCGCAACTTCTTTATCTTTTTTGAGTGCTTATCTAATTATTCTTGGGTCAATCCATGACATATGCAATATCTCTAGTGCAAACGCATTCTCCCAACATAATAATTGTGTGCCTTGATGTGTTTCTTATAATTAATAAAGGCCCCAATGAGCCCTTATCTAGATGTGCTTGCTTCATCAATATGAACATCATTTGATCTCAAAGGCCTTCTAATTATCAATTACCCTCTTTGTCTCGCATTAATAGCTTCATCAATAGTTTCATCAATTTGGTAGATGAAACACTTAGTGTAAAAAAAACATGAGAATAATTTTTTTCGACAAACCATTCATCTAGCCAGGGGCAAAGCCAGAAAGTTCTTAAGGGATGGGGAGGGGCATGGGTATTTAATGTGACTTCACCCTTGGCAATGAAAAATCCCAAGGGGTATGAGATTCATTGTCAATTAATGTAACTAAGGACCTTTCCCCACCCTCTTTATTTTCTCTCATCTCTCATCTTAGTAATGCCTATTTATTTAGTGGAACCCTTCTACTACGTTGTCATGCATAGCTTCATTTATTTGTTTAACACATACACTTAAGTTAAAACCTGAATTTATTTTAAATTGATATATAGAAACTATTTAAACATATCAAATTTTGAATGAATGTATCCATTACGTGGCTCATGGAATGGTTCCACAGGAAATTTTTCCCTAGTAATAGCTTCAGCTTGTTACAAGAAAAAGGGGAAGTGAAAGGTGAAGGGCAAGGCCCACATGGTTTGCGATAAAACAGGTCCTGACTTGCAAAACAAATATAGAAATGGTTTTACTGACTTCCCCGCCTATATATACCTCCTGTTGTACACTAGCCAATTCAAGCAAACCTTTCATCCTCAACAATCCTCCATCAACATGGCAAATGTTGCTATCCTTGTGTGTCTCTTCTCCCTAGTACACCAGCTTTGCCATGGGCGCGGGCCCATGCCTTTGCGGACGAGTTGACTCAATTGGATGACTTGCGTGGAAGCCTCGGACTTGGGCCGGAGAAGGTGACTGCCTCCACTTCTACTTCCACGACTCGCCGATCGGGGCTATGAATGAGTTTGAGGAATTACTATGAATTCACAATTAGAGGTTACACGGAGTTCCGTGCTCTGCGGGACGTAATCTATTTTTAGGTACAAATTCATGAACATTTTATTCTTCACATATGTCATAATCAATTCCTCAGTCGAGAAGTTGATCAAGTTACTATAACATATTGTTTGCAAGTGCATCTCAACAAACTGTTCTTGGATCAATCCATGACGAACTTGCAATGTTCTACTGCAAACACATTCTTGAACAAAATGATCACACATTTCTGCTTTTCTTCGATCAGTAAAGCTTTGCTATAACGGCCAGTGTAGATGATCTCCATATCTTCCACATAAAATGCTTTTCATGCACCATCATGAAACACCTTTATCCCACACTACATACATTATCCCAACCATTGCAGTGAGATATCATATCAGCCTAGCTATGAAACAATGAGCATGAAATATAACGTGATGCATGGTTAGGAGTTGCAGAGTATGAAAAGTTGTTGGATAATGGTGCAGGTTATCACTCCCTACTACAAGTGCTTTCCCTAAGTTCACTAATATCTTTCCTCTTCCATGATAATGCTATTCAGATTATAATGTTTGGCTCGTCAACACATGATTCTCAAGAGTTACTAATATAGGATATCATCCTTGCCATAAAATATGTCAGACTAATGTTAACTTCTCACACATCCATATAAAGTATTTTGATTTTGTTTCTAGTGCACATTCTGTAGGTGTTAGATTAGCGGGTACAGGTTTAAGGTGGAGAAATAACAAAGATAAGGTGGCTAAGGTTATTATTGAAGTGCTTTAAGCACTAATCTCTATTCTAAGACGGGACTTTAGAATCTGGTACCATGTTTTAACCAAGTTATAATTTCAAAAGAGGAGATATTAACAATGATTATGAGACAAATTAAACCAAAATAACACGAACAATCACTCTTCATTCATACTTGCATATAAAATATTCAGTTGACCGAGCTCTATCACCAAGTTGGTATAAGGATCCTAGTATGGTACATAGAGGCTTAACCTGGTACATAATTATTGAATGATTGTGCTTGGTATTTAATTATCCACCATGCAAGTCCCCGTACGTGTACTTGTCATAAACTCTGGTTATAGAGCCTGGTCAGGCTAGATGTCTCCTAATATCCTCCAATAACCTAAATACTCCTTCCCAAATTAAAAGCTTTATTTATCAAAAAAGTTTTTTATATTGATAGCTCTATTTTATTCAAATTAAGTGGTTAGGTACTTAACAAAGAGTATCACAAGCTTCTTTTTCCTATTCTTAGAAGTGGGTTTCACCGTTCAATAAGAATTTTTTTTTATCAAATATAACTTTTTATATAGGACAGATGGAGTAATTGTTGACCTCTGTGTCCTCTACACCACCAGCGAGGACCCCTTAAGGGCCACGTTTATATGAGAAAAAAATGTCGTGGAAATGTTTGCAACAATGCTCCATTCCCAAAAACTCTCCTCGTGATTCACAAGCATATACAACAATGTAAAAAAGGAAGATGCACAAGTGGTACGTACGTAGCTGCAAGCTAGTCATATCCGTCTCCATCTCAACAACTGCTTTAATTAGGGTTAGGCGACATTTTCTTCTTCAATCACGCAACTTGTGTAACATCTTGCTCTACCTGCACAAGATAATATATTACATTCCGAAAGACCACATGAAGAACGTAAAACAAGTTGGGAGTTAGCATAACGTGATCCCATGCCCATAAAGGTGTTTTTTAGGACAAGGGTAAATATAAATGTCGATCACTAATACAGCCAAAGCCCACCCACGGTTTTCTTCGTCTTATACTGTAATAGGGATCATGGCAAATGTTGCTGCACTTGTGCATGTGATTCTCTTCTCCCTAGTACGAGCCTTGGTCATGGGGAGGCCTTAATAGGTGAAACAACTCAATTGGAAGACTGGCGTGGTAGCCTTGGACTCGGGCCGGAGAAGGTGACTCGCCTCCACTTCTACTTCCACAACTATCAGACCGGGCCCTCTGCGACGGCGACGAGGATCGCCCATGCGCCCGGGGCTGACTCGTCCCCCACCCTCTTTGGGCTTCTGATGATAGCCGACGACCAACTAACAGTTGGGCTGGAGCCCACGTCCCAAGAAGTGGGACGGGCTCAGGGGATTTACGGCTTGGCCGGGAGGGACACTATGAATGTTGTCATGGCCTTCTCCTTCCGGTTCACCCATGGGAAGTATAACGGGAGCTCCATCAGCGTGATGAGCCAGAACCTGGCCAGCAACAAGGTCCGGGAGGTGGCAGTGGTAGGCGGGACCAGTCAATTCCGGTTTGCCCGAGGTTTAGCCTCGGTCAAAACCGTTAAGATGAATACCACCACAGGGAATAACATTATGGAGTACCATGTTACCTTGGTACACTAGCCGGCCTTTTGTTCTGGACTTTGGAGTGTATGAGTGAAATAAGAAGCTCCAACAATAAGACTGCTCTCCAGCGCTGGTCGTTAAAATTTTACTTGTTCTCGTGTCCCATGTAGTAATAATTTGGTTTTTTCTTTAAAGGGTACGTTTGAGGTTGGCAGTCGTCAAAATTTTAGTTGTTCTTGTATAACGTATAACATGCAGTAATAAAGATCGTGATCGTTTTTTCTTGAACACCTTAGTACTCACTTCCTTATAATTACGCCTTCTTTAGGATGGGGAGGATTAGAATTGTTCTAACTAAATGGGACGCTTATTTTAGGGAAAAGGGAGTACTAAATACAATAAAACTAATACAATTAGTTAACTATTAATTTACTGTAAATAGTTTTATTTAAATTCTTCTTTGCTTTTGAAGTGCAAAATTACTACCTAATTTGTTATATTCAAATTGCATTAACAAGTTTTATAAAATGTTTTTATTAACAAGAAAAAAGATATTATACTTTTTCAAATGTGACTAATAATACGAGACAAGGGGAATAGATATTTATCTTCAATAGGCACCCTTGACCATATTGAACAAAGCACCATATTATGGAAGGAAATACATACAAGATAGTAGGCCCTAAATAAAAATCCATAAGGGGGGGCCTTAAAGAGAGAGAATTCCACATTAAAGTAGATTATAGGAGGGCCTAAAGATGTGCTTAATATTTTTTACATATTTAACTTTTTTTATTTATTAATAGCCCTTTTGTGGGGCCTTAGTCGACAACCTCACCTGCTTAAGGTATTCAGCTAACCCTTTATGAGGAGAAATTATTGAGTATTCTTACAATACCATTTGGGAGTTACCCCCACTTAACATTAGTTGTTGATCTTCAAGATTAATGGCGAATATGCTAGTGCATGTCAGCACAAGCATGTGTTGTCAATTTTTAGAATTGACAACTTCTATAAAGTTAGATAAAATCTAATGTAATACTCTCGCAATACCACTGCTTTATCTTTTGTAAGTGTTTATTAATAAGCGTAATTAATAGTTACCTTATTATAGACCCTTAGCAAAATCATCACTAATAGTTATAAATTTAAAATTATTAGCGATGCTTGTTTATAAGCGTCGCAAATAGTATTAATAATAGTGATGCTTTTCTACAAACGTCCCCGATATGTATATTATTAGCGACACTTTTAATAAAGCATCAGTAATAGATTTATTAATTAATAATATTTAATAAATAAATATTAAATTTTTTAAAAATAAACTTCTTAAGAATAAAATATTGTATTCAATATTTACTATTTATATATTTAATAAATAAGAATTAATTTTTTAATAAAAGGTAGTGTCAATAATATATGCATTAAACTTTCACTATTTAATTATATATAATATATTTTATTTCTTTAATTTTCTTATTAATTTTAAAATATAATTTATAATAAAAGAGAGAAAGTGAAGAGAGGAAGAGAGAAGAGAGGAGAGGAGAGGAGAGGAGAGGAGAGAGTGTGTGAGGAGAGAGAGTGAGAGAGGTAGGAGAGAGAGAGGAGAGAGAAAGTAAAGAGAGAGGGAAGAGAGAGAGAGTGAGGAGAGAGAAAGTAGAGAGAGAGTGAGGAGAGAAGGGAGACAGAGAGGGTATAAAGGAGGACAAAGAGATAGGGAAGAGAGAGAAGAGAAAAGGAGAGAGAAGGGAGAGAGATTGATGAGAGAGAGAGGAGAGAGAAGGGGGAGAGAGAGAGGAGAGAGAGATTGAGGAGAGAGAGAGGAGAGAGAGATTGAGGAGAGAGAGATTGAGGAGAGAGAGAGTATAGAGAGAGGAGAAAGAGAGAGGGAGCAAATTAATTAATTTATTTTTTGGATTTTTAATTATATTATTATATTTTAAAAATAAAGAATAAATAAAATAAAACGTATTAGTGATGCATATGAGTATCGTCACTAATACTCTTGGTATTAGCTACGCATAATCCTATGCGTCGTTATTAATTTATAATTGATTTATACTAATTTTAAAATATATAGAGAGAAAAAGAAAGAGGGGGAGTAGGTGAGGAGAGAGAGTGGAAGGAGAGAGTGTAGAGAGAGAATGAGAGAAGAGAGAGTGTAGAGAGAGAAGAGAGAGAGATAGTGAGGAGAGAGGGAGGAGAGAGAGAGTTGAGAGAGGAAGGGAGAGAGTGAGTGAGAGAGGAAGGGAGAGAGAGTGAGTGAGTGATGAGAGAGAGTGAGAGAGGAAGGGAGAGAGAGCAAGTGAGTGATGAGAGAGAGTGAGAGAGGAAAGGAGAGAGAGTGAGTGAGTGATGAGAGAGAGTGAGAGAGGAAGGAGAGAGAGAGAGGAGAGAGGGTGGGAGAGGAAGGGAGAGTGAGTGAGTGCTCGAGGAGAGAGAGCGAGAGAGGAAGGAGAGAGAGTGAGATGAGAGAGTGAAGAGAGAGGCTGGAGAGAGAGTGTAGAGAAAGAAGAGGAGAGAGAGGATGAGAGAGAGAGGGTAGATAGAAGATAGGGGTAGAGGTGGAGAGAGTGTGTACTTTTTAAAAAAAATATTATGCGTATGAGTTTTTTTTTAAATTTTTTTGACTTATTAGCAATGCTTGGAATAGAGCATTGTTAATAGTGTAAGTATGACGGCGCTAATTCTTTTGTGTCACAAATACTGGTTCTATTAGTGATGCTCTTTTCGAGTATCGCTAATATCTTTATTTTTTTAAAAATAAACTTAAAACTTTTAGCGATGCTTAGTATAAGATCCATGATCTTAAACCGGTTTATAGTTTTCTTTAATTATTGGTTATCGTGAGATTAACGTATTTTCTGATCTTGTTCGGTAATTTCGTAAAATAAATAGTGTTTGTGATGATTTTAACCAAAATCAACTTTAATATTAGTGGTTTTAAGTGATTTTAAACTAAAAGTGAAGTTTTGGGATTTTTCAAAATTTTCACTATTTTCCCAAAAAATTAGGGTTTTGGCGGGACCCCTGTGGGCCCCACCGTCAAAAATTTTATTTTTGGGTCAAATGGACTTAGACATCTACTTAAGGTCACACAAAAATTATCAGAATTTTTCTAGACTTAATTAGTGCTTAAATTTGTGAAATACCCATTTTTAGCCTACTTTTCCTATTTACACCCCAAAACTTACCTATGCATACCCCAACCCTTACTATAAAAGGGCAGACCTGAGCCATTTCTATTTTTAGGAATAGGCTAAGGAGGGAGGGCTGGCCTAATCCCCACTTAGGCCCGAATTAGAAGCCGATTAAAGTAAGCTTACTCTAATTAAGCATTAATCCATGATTTTCTTCTTAATTTCTTCCAAATCTACTATTTCCCCTTTGATTCAATTCATTTTTGGACATCAAAAGCTACTGATTTGTGTTTTACTATAAACCCTAACATTCAAAATTCGATTTTTACTACCAACAAGCCCTAGATCTAAGATTTAATTAGGGATTTCTTTGGTAAATTGATTTCTAATGGAGTTTAAATCAAACTCATTGTGTTTTCATGGATTTCAAGAAGGGTGACTCTTCAATCCGAGCTTAATCAAGTGCTGAGGTAATGGGTCTTCAAAATCTCTGTATATCTATGGTAAAACTCTTCATTTTTGGCTTATTTCAAAATGGGTTGCTTGATTTGGTGTGTTAATGGTAAGATTAGAAAATGGAATTATTTAATCATGATTTCTTAAGGCTTTGCATTATTATGATATGGTTTGATGTTCTGGAAGTCAAGAAGGACTTTTGATGATGATTAGGGTGTTAGATGTGGATTTGAAGTGTTATCAATGGTGTTTCGGTTTGGATTTGCGAAAGGAAGAAGATGGACTATTCTGCCTTGTTGGCATTCGAACGACCCTTCTAGGCGTTCTAACGGCAACACTATCGGAATGACAGTTTTCCAGTTCAGCCGATCGAACGGCCTGTTGGGCGTTCGAACGGCCAAACTGTGAATTTCAAAATTTTGCGTTTAACCGATTGAACGGCCTGAAGGGCGTTCGAACGGCTATACAGCATATTGGTTTTCTAATGCATGATGTTTATTTTGATGATTCCACTTTAGCTTGCCGATTTCATATGAATGTGGTGTGTTTTAAGCTATGTTATGCTACTGGAAAGGTATGCTATTGAGGTTATGGAATTGAAATATATGCTTAGAAATTTGTGGGATGACTTATGTTTTGTGGCATGATGTTGGAATCGTTATCTTGAAATTATGAATGGTTGATTCCCTTTGGTTAAGCATATTTTTAGTAGGACTACAACCTATTATTGGACTGATTTGTCATGATAGATTGTGGTTAGTTGTGTGTGGATGTTGGTAAATGCCATGACTCAATGATGAAATGGGTGATTGTAGATGTGATTAGCCTTTGTGGTTGACATTTGAATTGGGATACGATTTCAACGATTCTTCTTCTATGATTTCCGCTGGAATTCATGTTTAGATGGAAATTTACATGTGTAGTGTAGTAGTAAGTTTAATTTCAAGCATGTTGACATGCATTATATGAAATGCTTCTACTAGTTACACACACACACAGGTGGGGATTAAATGATGATATTGAAGCTTGATATTGTTATTATGAATGATGCATTAGGGGCTAATGAGAGCACTTATCATGGATTAGGATTCATGTATGTCTTGCCTACGTATGTACCATGCTGCATGCATCATGAAAATGGATTTCCAATTGAGGCTTAATCGAGGTTAATCGAATTTGACCGATTTGATGCAATGTGGTGAAATTGTGTGCCAAATTGATTAGTCATGGATTAATCGTAAGTTGATTGGTCTGAAAGGACATGTTTTAATTTGAGTTCCTGTGTGGAACGAATGCACTCCCTGGGTTGAGTCTAGTTAAATGGAGTTAAGTAGGGATGAGTTGTATACTTGTCTTATGGATTGAGATTATTTATGATTCGCTGGACCCTGAGAATCCAGCTGGTTTGTTCAAGTGCATCGGCTTGCCAGGTGTTGTTACATGGAACTTTAGTCTTGACAAGCAGGGTTGCCCGAGAGTTTAGACTTGATGGGCAGGTGTTGCTCGAAGGCGTTGGCCTTGAGGAGCAGGAGTTGCTTAAGACTTCGTGTCTTGGTATGCACGGGTTGCTTGAAGGCTTTGGCCTTGAGGAGCATGTCTATTTGATAAGTGTCTATTTGATAAGTGTTTGCTCAAAGGCTTTGGCCTTGAGGAGCATGTCTATTTGATAAGTATTTGCTTGAGGGCTCCGGCCTTGAAGAGCAGGTTTATTCTCTATGGGTACGGACTTGCATGTTAAACTAGCGTGCGTGTGTGACACTTATACATGCATGATAAATGAGAATGTTGATGCATGATGGAATATGTATGTTAGAGATACATTCATGCAGGTTGTTATGATGTGATGCATGTGGGAATATGTATGTTAGAGATACATCCATGCAGGTTGTGATGATATGATGCATATGGGAATATGTATGTTAGAGATACATCCATACAGGTTGATTTCGATATAATGTATGTGGGAATAGGTATGTTAGAGATACATCCATGCAGTTTGATTTTGATATGATGCATGTGGGAATATGTATGATAGAGATACATCCATGCAGGTTGATTATGCACTATGATGCAGTGTTAGGTGATATGTATATGTGATCAGAGAATGATGCACCATGTAAATCTTTGATCTGAATGATTTTATTACTATGCTATCGTATTTTCGATGTTGATAGTGATATTAAAACTGTTGCTGAGTTTGTTAAACTCACCCCTCTTTCTTGTGTTTTGTTTTGGGGCTGCGTGGTGCGACACGCAGACGGACAGGATCTTCTCTTTGAGGAAAGGTCGGAGATAGCTTGGATGTGATTTTGGAGATCGTTGTGTGACTTACCTTCTTTTGTTTCATGCTTATGTTTAGAACCTTTGTGTAGGGTTCTTGTTTTGGATTTATGTCATACTTTACAGTTGTGATGCTTATGACTTATTTTGAGCCGGTGTGGGCTTTACTTAAACTAAGCTTGTGGGTTTGAGAATTGTTGTTTACTTTGTGATAAGCAAACACTTTTTCTTCCCTTTTTATTTACTCTTGCTCAAAGGATTACGCGTACTCCATAATTCTGTTAATCGCCCGTGGTTAAGGTTAAGTCTTCTGCTAGATCGTTTCTCAATCTTCCTTCGTCGTCCCCGCGCGCTTGACCGGCCCTTGGACTGGGTTCGGCTCGGGTCGGGCATCGCCGGGGCGTGACACTTAGAGATGAACGTCTCTAATAGTTTATATAACTGCGACACTAATTCTTAAGCATTGTAAATATATTGCCATTGGCGACACTCACTTATGAGCATCACTAATTGCCTTATTTTATCAAAATATTAAATTCCCTTCCCTCTCTCTTCTCTTCTCTCTCCTCCCTCCCTCACTCTCCCTACTCTTTTCTCTCCTCTTTACTCCCTCCCTCTCTCTCCTCTTTACTCCCTCCTTTTCTCTCCTCTTTTCTCCCTCCTATCTTTCCCTCGCTCACCCTTCTTGCGATGCTTCCACTCGAAGCATCACAAACACTTTTGCATGGGTGAATTTTTGCTCGTGCGGCGAAATTTCAATGCTGTGGTAAATTTTGCCCGCCCTCTCTATCATATTCCCCCACCCTCCTCATCCGCTGACCACCCTCCTGAGACCACCTCCCGGCTATCGCCCTCTCGCGACCATCCCCCGGTGACTGCGCCTTGGAGAGAAGCCGCCCGGTGACTACTCCACTCCTTCTCTCTCTGGTTCTCCCCCCCCCCCACCTCCTTCCCCTCCCTACTGTTGCATTCCTCCCTCCCGCTTCTCATGCCGGATTCCAGTAGGGGCCTCTGAAACTACCTCCTCCCTCCCGGTCCCCCCTCCATCCTTCCCCTCTTGAAAGATAGAGGGGAAGGGGAGGGAACCCAAGGAGAGAGGGGGAGTGGGAGGGAGGAGGTGGTTTCAGAGGCCGGATTCTGGCACCCCACCAAAATTTGGCCCCCCATCCCCCTCCTCTTTCCCGATCCCCCTCCTTCCCCGGGTCCCCCCTTCCCTTATGTTGTGCACATTCACCGACTCTTCTTTTAACTTTACTTTTGTACATTAGGCTAGTTTCCCTTATATTAATTGCAGTTATATTTGTTTATTGAATTGGGGTAGGAGCGCTAGTAGACCATGGGATAACCAAGCCCACTAGCGGCACATTCCCCAATGTAGGAGGGCATGTCTCCCCATAAGAGGGCGTCCCCTTCCTTGGTTCGGCTTATGCAATAAGAGAATTCAGTTTATTCCCCCCTTTCTTTCTTTTTCCTCCCCTTTCCCTGCGTGAGTCTCCGAGGTACTGACTATGCCCACGCTAGGTACATCATTGGTATTGGAGTTGAACGATTCCCGCCATGGCACGAGGCAAACAAGTTGTTGCGGCCCCGAAAGTCCCACCTGAGAAGGAGACTCTCCCCTCAACCGACAGCCCGAAGACGGTTATGGGAACCACGGGCGAGCCTACTATGGCAGAACTCTTGGAGGCAATCAAGACCTTGGGTTTGATCATGGCCCAGATCCATGTACAGCGCTCAGCGCCCCTATGAACCGGGCTGCCCACTCCTGTCATGGAGAAGGGGGGTCCATCTCAGACCCCTGAACCGCATGCCCCTGATCTGTAGGCACCGACAGACCGTGATATGCGCCTTCCCCACAGATCTGTGCACCTTGGCACAGTCGACCAAGCCTTGGATGGGAGGAGCTAGGCCTGGGATATGTGAGGCACACTAGGTGTTCGAGAAAATGCCCCCGAGATACCTCCCCCTAGAAACTTGTTTCCGGAGATAGAGGACGAATGGGTGGAGCACCCGGAACCCCGCGGTGGACCACGAGGAGGAGCTAAACTTTGTCTGGCCCGCCTCCAGTTTTCCCGTTACAATGGGGACGACGACCAAGTGGAATGACTATACAAGGCAGAAAAGTTTTTCTCCTAATTGGGCATGCATTTTGAGGCTAAACGGCTGCGCATAGTGACCTTCCACTTAGAAGGGGACATGTTAGTGTGGTTCTAAAGCTTCAAGAAGGAGGTGCGCTACCCCACTTGGGCCGCCTTCTCCGACAAGTTGTACGTTCAGTTTAGCGCAAACAAGTTTCAAAACTTCAACGAGATGTTCTCCACACTACGCCAGACCACCGCCGTTCGTGCCTATTATACGAAGTTTATGAAGGTGGCCAACCACCTCCCTGACTGGCCGGTGGCCGCCTTGGTGGGCACCTTCAAGCGCAGTCTCAAACCTAAGATTTTGGAGGAGATGCGCCACTTTCCTTGCTTCAGCATGCGGGAAGTCATGCGCCATGCACGCATTGAAGAAGAGAAGCTCGCTAGATAGCGGCGAGGGGTCAACTTGGGCCTTTTTCCCGATCTACTATGAGCCATGTTTCCCTTGCCGCCCCTGCCAACAACCGTGTGGTAATCCATCCTTGTCAGCAGCCCGTTTAGACCGGCTAGATTGTTCGGCGTCTTACACTGGAACAGATGGAGGAGTGTCGCTCAAAGGGGCTCTATTTTCGTTGTGATGAGAAGTTTGTTCCGGGGCACCGTTGCGCCTTCAAGGGCTGCCTTCTCGTGGAGGAACTTGATGATGCGGGGGATGTGGTTGACATGGTTGACTCGTCTCACCATGATGATGTGCAACCCGAGATTTCTGTCCATGCCTTTTCGGGGGCATTCACTCCTCGCATGATGTGAGTCCAGGGCCACCTCAAGCGGTAGCAAGTGGCTATCTTGATCGACAGTGGGTCTACCCATAACTTCATTAATGATAAGGTGGCCCAAAGACTCGGCTGTTTCGTGTTAGATTCGAAGCCTTTTGATGTGTTGATTGGCAACGGGAAGCACCTCAGGAGCTCTGGGGTGTGTGCTTTGGTCACCTCTCTGTCCAAGGCCACACCTTTGTGAGAGAGCTCTTCTTGCTTCCTACAAAGGGGGCGGACATGTGTTAGGGGTGCAGTGGCTCCAAGAGCTTGGGGACATGGTATGGAATTTCAGAGACATGGTGATAGACTTCGAACTGCAGGGGCAGCGGGTTCGGATTGAAGGATCCCGACCGGGCACCCTCCTCTTAGCCTAGTGGTTGAGCTCCCTTTTCCGATACGCGCCCCAAGTGTTTCTCTTGCAACAACTGGCAACAGTCGAGGTGCCTTAGGATGAGCCTCCTCCAGACCTTCTTGAGTTGATGAACCCCAGGGACTTCCTCCCGTGTGGCCTCACGACCACCATATCCCTATCATTCCGGGGACAATACCAGCCAACGTCCGGCCGTATCGTTATCCCCATATTTAGAAGTTGGAGATTGAGCATCTCGTGGCTGACATGCTTCAGTCCGGCATCATTTGCCCTAGCACAAGCTTGTATTCTTCACCGGTCTTGCTAGTTTGTAAGAAGGATGGTACATGGCGGTTTTGTGTGGATTACTGCACCCTGAATGCTATCACCGTCAAGGACAAATACCCCATACCGGTGATTGAGGATGTAAGGTCCTTGATTTTTCTACGATTTTCTATGATTTTCTTGCTATTTTCCGGTCATTTTCGGTGGGAAAATGTGACGTTTCAGCGTATTTATATTTGTGTATTTTACCCCGTATTTATACCCGTAGAGTTGGGTGTGGAGCTTAGTCGCGGGCCGTGGGCCGCGCTGCACGCTTACGGCATGAATTTTGGAGGTATAACACGTAACCCGTGAGTTAATGCGCATTGGGGACATGGATGTAAAAATAAAAAAGGTGAATAGTAAAATTACGGCTTAAAAAGCCATATGCAGTAAGTTTCTTTCCAGAAACTTATAGAACGAAAAGACGACGTCTAGAGAGAAAAGGGAGAAACCCGAGCCCATTTCCGGTCACGCCGCCTCCTCCCCCGGTTTGCCCTCTCTCCCCTCTGTTTCATTTGTGTTGCCGCCGTCGCCGTGAGCCAGTGAGGGCCGGCCGGCCGCCCATGGTTCCGCCCTGGATTGGAGACAACGGGAGGACACTTCTCCCGGCCTAGTGGGCCCCAGCTCCGCCGTCCCACTCTATTTTCCCCACAGCCTCTGTTTTTCACCCCCTTTCTGTCGACCTCGCCGGCCGGCTTCCGCCGCCGTTGGATGGCCCGGCTGGGCTCCTTCCGGCACTGCCTTGCTCCGGCGACGACGAGGAGCCACTCCTCCCAGCCGTAGGGGGTCTCTGCACCGCCGTCCCATCCCATTTCCCCTCTCTGCCCTGTTTTGCTGACGCACTGTTTTGGGTAAACAGTGGCCGCCGACGGTGATTCGTGGCCGTCTTGACCTTCCTCTAGCCTTGCCTTGCCTTACTCCGCCCAGTCCGATTTGCGCCGTACTGTGGGTGGATTTTCCAGTGAGTTGGCACTGCCATCGTTGGCGGGTGAGGGTGACTTGACCACTGTGGGCTCTGCCCCAGCCTGGCGATGGCCCTGGGACGGCCCCACCCACCTGGACCGATTCAGCCTCCATCCCCATGGCCGCTCCGCCCTTATGGGTTTTCCCCAGTCAGCCCCTCTGGGTTTGGCTTTTGACGCCATCGGCATGTGCCAGTAGTGGCCAAATGGCCACCGAGGATTCCGCCTCGGTCTAATAACGACTAGAGACAGTCCCACCTCGCACAGTTTGTTTGCCTTTGACCTGTGTCCTTCCTTGTGACCCGTAGCCGCAATGAGTTCCACTCACCGGCATGTGTGCCCGTTGACCCCTCTTGCCCATTTTACGCCGTTGGTACCGAACGGCCTCTGGCAAGAATCTGTATGACTTACCGTGACCGAAGGTGGATGAGTTCACCTGCTCTGGCCTTGGCCAGTGACGGCCTCATAGCCTTTGCTCGACCCTGAACCCTCCCCTTGCCCTATACCGTGCGAGATGCACAACCGCCTGCACCATGGGTATTGGTTGTGGGTGGTGATCGGCAATGTCACCGCTTAGATTTGCCACCGTTAGGGCCTTAGCCCTGTTGGCTTTTGTGGGCCTTGGGTCGTCTCATTTCAGCCCTCTCCCTCGCCCTTTTGGGTCGCGTGTGCATGTGGCCACGCGTGTACTTCTGCGTTTAGGCACTGCATTTGTGCCACCTGACCATCGGTTGGCTTGGCCACCGAGTGGAGTAGACACACAGCCGTCCTCCACCTCTCCTTTGTTCTCGAGCATTGCCCCACGCTCTCCGCCCTTATGTGGGCCCTTGTTGACCGAAATTGTCGCCGTTGGGTGCTGTCCACGGCCGATTTCGACGTCTTTGTGGCCGGCTGAGTGTGTATTAACCACCGGCCGATCTTCAGTGAGTACACCCTCGACATATGGTCTCACTGCCACATATGTTGGCTTGACTTTTCTCCCGGCCGCCCTAGTGTGCCGTCGTGGATCGCGGATTTTACCGCATTGATTTCTGACACCCTGTTTGGCCGTGACTAGTTCCGGCACATCCTAAAACCCTTGGGACAACAGCTCTCTCATCCTGGCAATGGTTTTGACCGCCAACTCCGCCGCCGACGCCGCCACTGTCGTGTGCTCGCCATCGAACGTCATGATTACGAGGTAGGGGAGCTTTGAACTCGTAATTTCATGAAGCATGCTTTGAATGAGTAGCAGCATGCTAGGATTGTATGATTCCATGCTTTGGATGTTAAGTAACGATCTGATTGCATGATATGCATGTAAGCACGATTATATGGCATGTTGAAATGTATATGACATGCATGTTGGTTGTAAGTATGTTGGATGTAAGTATGTGCTAGTGATGACTAGCGTGCTTGTTGGTAAGTTTCGTATGTTGATTGAGTATGTGCTAGTGATGACTAGCGTGTATGTTGATGTATGTATGCATGTGCTAGTGATGGCTAGCGTGCATGTTTGAAGCATGTTTGGGTTATGCATGTGCTAGTGATGGCTAGCGTGCATGTTTGGAGTATGTATGGAGTATGCATGTGCTAGTGATGGCTAGCGCGTATGTTTGACGTATGTATAAATGTGTATGTATGCACTAGTGATGGCTAGTGAGCATGGTTGTAAGCTGCGTATGTATGAACGTATGTATATGTTATACATATGTGTGAGATATACGTATGTATGATGACTACTGCCTATGCTATGGATGTGCGTATGTGTATGTGGGAAGAGGTATGAGCGATGGACAGTAAGAGGTGATAGAGGTTTGGTCTGGATTTGGATTTGGATGTGTAAGCGTATGACGAATGACAGAGGATATGAGTATGATGGGCAAGGATTAGAATGGATCGGTTTGAGTTGGATTGTATGTTGGGCGATTGTCAGACAGTAAGAGTGTTCATAATTGTACAAGCATAACGTACATATTATGAAGTGAAAAGTAAGCATAATAAATGAGATATAAGTAAGAGGGCGACAACTGGGTTGGCTATGAGGAGCTTCATTTGAGGATGTCAGTGTAAGATGGATGGCGAAGTATGTAAGACTGTAAGGGTTTGGTGTACAATGAGTTTTGTCCATGATGTGGACGGGTAAGTGAAGTCTACTGCCTTGATGAACTGGGGTTTCGATCGGGCTCAACTTCGGTTTGATCAGTCGAGGACTGTGAGTTTGTGTGACATAATTGTACTGCATAATGTACTTAATTCAAACTTGAATTATAAGCACAACTAATGATAGCGTTGTGAGTTTGAGACCTAAGGGTTCGACGGATTAAGTTTCGTGTTTGAGCTAGCCGATAATGAATCGGCTGAGCATTTATCATGTCTTGCCATGGTGTTTATCCTGTGGGATGTTGTCTGTGTGCTGTATAGAGCACTGGATGTCTGATGCTCTGCTGAGAGCGACATATGTTTTTGATTTGGTCTGTGTACTGTATAAGCCCAGACGTTTGATGCTCTATTGAGAGCGATGTACGTTTCTGACTTTGTTTGTGTGTTGTATGAAGCCCAGACGTCTGATGCTCTGTTGAGAGCGAAGTATGTTTTCGATTTGGTCTGTGTGCTGTGTAAGCCCAGACGTTTGATGCTTTGTTGAGAGTGTTGTATGTTTCCGGCTCCTTGCCCGAACCTAGCCCACTATCCCCGCTCCCCCTTGAGAAATAGTGAAGGGGAAGGAGGGGGGAGCCAGAAGGAGGGGGGGGGGGGGGGGCTAGGAGCGAGAAGGAAGAATATTCAGGTCTTTGAAACCACCACCCAATCCCGCCAACCCCCCCCCCCCCCGAACAAAGGAGGGGGGACCCGAGGGGAGGAGGGGACCTCAATGCCTATTCCGGCTCTCCGACTGAATCTAGACTCCTCTCCCCATCTCCCCATGGTCACATCCCCCAATAGAGGAGGGGGTAGGGACCCAAGGAGAGAGAGAGGGGACCAAGAATTTGGCTCCCTCTCCCCATCCCACCCACACCCCAGGTGATACACCCCCAATCCTCAGCACACGCAGGTGTTTTTTAAAAGAATAACATTTTTAGCGATGCTTTCCAAAGAATCACTTATGCATAAATATTTTTTAAAAATATATGTTTTCATTAATGACTCTTTTCCTAAGTGTCGTTAATAAGCTATTTTTTATTTTTTTAATATTTTTTCTACTAGTGAAGTATAATAAAGAATCACTAACAATCTATTATTAGCGACGATTATTATTATGCGTCGATAATAAGCTATTTTTTTATTTTTTAAATATTTTTTATATTAGCAATGTGTAATAAAGTGTCCCTAATAACCAATTATTAGTGACGCTTATGTTTATGCGTCACTAATAATTTACTATTAGCAACGCTTTTTTATGTGTAGCAAAAAAAAAATAATTTGTGATGGAAGGTTAAACTCCGCTAATGTTAGACTATTAGTGACGCTTAGCGATATGCATCGCTAATGAGCTTTAGCGACTGTAGTTTTATCAACACTTTTTCTATGTTGCTAATAGTCATTAGCGACATTTTTATTACTATTAGGGATACTTAATAGTCAAACATTAGTGTCACTAGTAGTACTATTTGTTGTAATATGAGTCCACCCCCACATACCTACCTATAACATGAACCAGTTCATCCTAACCCGTCAACACATGACCAATATGGGCCGAGCCCATAAGATTGTCCAACATTTATCTCGTTAATAACCAAAGGTGAGCAGGTCATGACACATAATTATGGTCAAGCATTCAACCATCAATTAAAACGTTCAACAGAAAGAAAAATTAGCTTCACACACGTATTGTAAGGATCAATGTTTGATACAAACAAGCTTGGGGTTTGTTGAAGACAGCAAGCAAGTATAGCCAAAAAAAACATAGAGTAGTTCTCCAGTAAATACAAAACTTTGTGCAGCAAATATTTTTACACAATATTTCTCTCCGCTCTGTACTAATAGTTCTATTTAATTTTTATAATATATTATTTTAAAATTATTTTAAAAAATTAAATAAAACTATGAACTTGGGACAAAGCTTAAGTGTCAGCTGGCCACGTGATTATGGACAAGAGCATACAAGACAAACAACTTTGCAAACTTCCCACTTATTTATGGCCCTCGTATACCCCTTCATTCCTCCTCACCACAGAGATACATAGAAAGAGATTAAACATGGCAAATGTTGCTCCACTTGTGCATGTGATTCTCTTCTCCCTAGTACGAGCCTTGGTCATGGGCGAGGCCTTAATAGGGAAACAACTCAATTGGGAGACTGGCGCGGTAGCCTTGGACTCGGGCCGGAGAAAGTGACTCGCCTGATCCACTTCTACTTCTACAACTCGCAGACCCCGTCTGTGATGACAACGAAGATCACCCATGCACCCGGGACTGACTCGTCCCCCACCCTCTTTGGGCTTTTGATGATGGCTGACGACCCACTAACAGTTGAGCTGGAGCCCATGTCCCATGCAGTGGGATGGGCGCAAGGGATGTACGGCTCAGTTGGGGAAGCACATGTGGTAGTCACGAGCCCGTGGGGGTGGCGTACCAATTAAAAATCACAACTTATATCACCAATCTACGTAAACAAGCATTGATATGCACATACATGAGCAATAATCAATTAACCAAAGAGCATACAATAGATCAAGATGAAATTTAGGAGTAAGGGCATACTGACATTGGGATGTCCAGCCCCTTGCACGACTTTGCTTTGATCAGCACACCTTCCAAGAACTCAAGAAATCAAGTAGGAATGAAGATTACATTTTTGTATGTGTTGATCCCTCAACCGCCTTAAGCTTGGATTCAAATCTCAGCAAAGAAAGCCTCTAACCACGTCCTTGAAGCCCCAAAAGAAGATAGGAGGAAGGAGGAGGGGGTGGCCAGCCCTAGACCAAGGGGAGGCTGCACCTAATGGGAGAGTTGGGGGCGGAATTGGGAGAGAGGAAAGAATGAGAGTGGGGCAGCCCTAGCTTAGGGTTTCCTCTCTTGTCTCCCTTAAATACCTTTCTACTACAACAAAACTAACTATTAGCGACGCTTTTAAGCATCACTAATAATACCCTATATGTCGCTAATAATTATTAGCGACGTATAAAAAATGTCGCTAAATATGTCGATAAAACTACTGTCGTTATTACATATTAGCGACGCATACTAAAAAGCATTGCTAAAAGTATGTATTAGCAACGTATAATAAACGTTGCTATTAGTATATTATTAGCGACGCTGAGTCATACGCATCACTAATAATACACTAATAGCGACATTTATTATACGTCGCTAATAAAACTATTTTTTTTATTTTTTTAAAATATAATTATTTAAATAAATAATAAAAAAATAATTTATCATAATTACCGACGCTTAGAGATGCGTCGCTAAAAGTATTTAAAAAAAAAACTCTATTAGTGACGCTCCTATGGAACGTCACTAAAATAATTAAATAAATTTTTTTACCAAACCGGGCCACTACTTGAGTGACCCGGTTTGGAAGATTAACCCGGGTCAACAGTGACCCGGGTCGCAGTAACTGCACCCCGCGCAGGTGCTATTGCATCTGTGCAGAGAGGGACCGGGAGCGTATAGGACTGCGACACCGGCATGGAGCGGGACGCCGGGTCTTGGCGGGACGGAGGGCTCGGAGATGGACGGCGGGCTCGGGGAGGGGCGGTGAGCTCGTGTGCGGGGTGAAGTGCGGCGCTGCACGGGGCAGGACAAGACTGCAGGTGTGGTACAGGCCGGCATGCGCGGGGCTGGACGTTGGGCGAGGGCCGGGACGGCGGCAACGGGGCACGGCAGAACGGTGGGGAGCGATGGGACTGCGGCATGGCGTGGGGCCTAGTTGGGACGGCGGCAGAAGGGGCTGGAGGTAGGCACGGTGAGGTGTGGGCCGACATGCGTGGGGCTGGAGGACGGGCGAGGGCCAGGATGGCATGTTCGGGGCGGGAAAGAGGCAGTGGGGCGCGGCGGGACTGCAGGACGGCACGGGGCTGAGTCGGGAAGGTGGCGGAAGGGGCTGGAGGCAGGCACGGTGCAGTGCGAGCCGGCATGCGTGGGGCTGGACGATGGGCGAGGACCGGGACGGCATGCTCGGAGCTGGAAAATGGCAGCGGTGCGATTTTGTACAGTGGGGCGTGGCCGGGGACTGCTGGGCGCCGCGGGATGGCGGGAATGCATCATTGCGCGGGGTCAAGGCGGGAAGGTGGCGGAAGGAGCTGGAGGCGGCGGAGACAGGACGGTAGTGGAAGGATGGAGGCACGACGAAGGCGGGGTGGAAAAACTGTGGAGGAGGTGGAGATAAATACCGCACGGGCGATTTCGCCCGCGCGGTATTTTTATTTCGACCGCGTGGGTGAACGAAAATTCCCCACGCGGTATTTCGTATTAGCGACGTTTCCTTGGGTACGTTGCTAAAACACATGCCTATTGCGATGTTGCTAATGATACATTGCTACAACACATGCCTATTGCGACGTTTGTAACCAAACATTGTAATTGGTTACCATTTGCAATGCATACTATGCATCGTAAATATTTTGGTCTCTCCCTTCCCCTCTCCTCTCTCTCCCCTGCCCCCTCTCTCCCCTCTTCTCTCTCTCCCCCCCTCCCTCCCCCTTCCCCTCTCTTTCTCCTCTCTCTTCCTCTCTACCCTCTCTCTCCCTCCACTCCTCCCTCTCCTCTCTCTTTCTCTTCCCTCTCTCTCCTCCCTCTCTCTCTCTCTCTCCCCCCTCTCTCTCTCCTCCCTCTCCTCTCTCTCTTCCCTCCCCTCTCTCTCTCCTCCCTCTCTCTCTTCACTCTTCCCTCTCCTCTCTATCTCTCTTCCCCCTCTCTCTCTCTCTCTCCTCCCTCCCTCTCTCTCTCTCTCTCTTCCCTCTCCTCTCTCTCTTTCCTCCCCTCTCTCTCCTCCCTCCCCTCTCTCTGCACCCTTTCCCTCTTCTCTCTCTCTCTCTTCTCCCTCCCTCTCTCTCCTCTCTCTCTCCTCCCTGCCCTCTCTCTTTCTCTCTCACTCTCTCCCCTCTGCCCTCTCTCTCCTCCCTCCCTCTCTTCCCCTCTCTCTTTCCTCTCTCTCTCCTCCCTTCCCCCCTCTCTCTCCTCCCTCCCCTCTTTCTTTCTCTCTCACTCTTAAGATCTCCCCTCCCTCTCTCTCTCTCTCTCTCTCTCTCTCTCTCCTCCCTCTCCTCTCTCTCTTCCTTCTCCTCTCTCTCTCCTCCCTCCCCTCTCTCTCTTCCCTCTCCTCTCTCTCTCTCTTCCCTCTCCTCTCTCTCTCTCTTCCCTCTCCTCTCTCTCTCCTCTAATTTCAAATTTTAAGATTTTTTTATTTTTTAAAATTAATTTTAAAAATAAAAAAAATAATTAAATAAAAAAACTAATAGCGACGTATAGCTTTATTCGTCGCTATTAGTATTTTATTTTATTTTAATTTTTTATTTAAAAAATAAAAAATTTAATAATTTTTTAAAAAAATCAAAATGCAATTCATCTCACCTCCCTCTCCTGTCTCTCTGTCTCTCTGTCTCTGTCTTCCCTCTCTTCCCCCTCTCTCTCTTCCCTCTCTCTCCTCCCTCTCCTCTCTCTCTCTCTCCTCTCTTCCCTCCTATCTCTCTCTCTTCCCTCCTCTCTCTCTCTCCTCCCCCCTCTCTCCTCCCTCTCCTCTCTCTCTTCCCTCCCCTCTCTCGCTCCTCCCTCCCCTGTCCCCTCTCTCTCCTCTCTCTCTCTCTCTCTTCACTCTTCCCTCTCGTCTCTATCTCTCTTTCCCCTCTCTCTCTCCTTCCTCTTCTCTCTCTCTTCCCTCTACTGTCTCTCTCCTCCCCCCTTTCTCTCTCTCTCCTCCCTCTCCTCTTTCTCTTCCCTCCCCTCTTTGTCTCCTCCTTCCCCTGTCCCCTCTCTCCTCCCTCTCTCTCTTCACTCTTCCCTCTCCTCTCTATCTCTCTTCCCCCCTCTCTGTCTCCTCCCTCTCTCTCTCTCTTCCCTCTCCTCTCTATCTCTCTTCCCCCCTCTCTGTCTCCTCCCTCTCTCTCTCTCTTCCCTCTCCTCTCTCTCTCTCTTCCCTCCCCTCTCTCTCTTCCCTCTCCTCTCTCTCTCTTCCCTCCCCTCTCTCTCATCTCCCTCCCCTCTCTCTCTGCACCCTTTCCCTCTCCTCTCTCCTCTAGTTTCAAATTTTAAGATTTTCTTATTTTTTAAAATTAATTTTAAAAATAAAAATATTAGTAGCGACGTATAACTCTATATGTCGCTATTAGTACATGTATTAGCGACGTATATAGCTATACATCGCTAATAAGTGTACTAATAGCGACGTATAACTATTTACATCACTATTAGTACATGTATTAGCGACGTATATAGCTATACGTCGCTAATAAGTGTATTAATAGCGACATATAGCTATATACGTCGCTATTAATATTTTATTTTATTTTAATTTTTTATTTAAAAAATAAGAAAAATAATTTTTTTTTAAAAATTAAAATAAAATTCATCTCACCCTCCCTCTCTTCCCTCCCCTATCCCCTCTCTCTCTCCTCCCTCTCTCTCACCACTCTTCCCTCTCCTCTCTCTCTCTCTTCCCTCTCTATGCTCCCTCCCCTCTCTCTTTCGCTCTCACTTTTAATATCTCCCCTCCTCCCTCTCTCTTCCCTCTCTCTTTCCTCCCCCTCTCTCTCCTCTCTCTCCCTCCCCCTCTCTTTTTAATTTAATTTTTTTATTAAAAACATAGGTAGTAGTGACGCATTTCTATGCCCTATGCATTGCTACTACTTATTTTTTTATTTTTTAAAATAATTTTTTCTCCTCCCCTCCCTCTCTCTCCTCTCTCTCTCTCCTCCCTCCCCTCTCTCACTCTTAAGATCTCCCCTCCTCCCTCTCTCTATCCCCTCCCTATCTCCTCTCTCTCTCTTCCCTCCCCTCTCTCTCCTCCCTCCCTCTACACTCTCTCCCTCTCTCCTCCCCCCTCTCTCTCTCCTCCCTCCCCTCTCTCCTCCCTCCCCTCTCTCTTTCTTTCTCACTCTCTCCCGTCCTCCCTCTCTCTCCTCTCTCTCTCCTCCCTCTCTCCCCTCTATCTCTCTCTCTCCCCTCCCTCCCCCTCTCTCTTTGTCATTAATTTTTTTATTTAAAACATAGGTATTAGTGACGCATATGACTATGCATCGCTACTACCAAGGGTAATGGCAACGCATAGTTCCATACGTCGCTACTACTACCAGGTACAAGACTATTAGTTCATAATTTTTAATTTTTTTATTTGAAATTTATAAATAATAGCGACGCTTATTTGTAAATGTCCCTATTGTTGAAACTATTAGCGACGTTTGAAAAAATGCGTCGTTAATAGTTTTAAATTTTTTTAAAAAAAAATTAATAGATATATCTTTTAGTGACGCTTATGTAAGCGTCGCTAATAGCCTAAGTATTAGCGACGCATGAACTTAAGCGTCGCTAAAAGGTTAGGTATTAGCGACGTTTGTATCTATGCGTCGCTAATATTCTACCATTAGCAACGCTAAATATTATGTGTCACTAATATTGGTTTTTTTTGCGACACTTTTTGGTATGTCGTTATTACCACTTTGTAGAGACGTATTTTATTGTGACACTTATATAAGCGTCGCTAATATCCAATTTTGTTGTAGTGTTCCTTAGTCCCCCATAAGTGGGCTCTCTAATTGGGCTTCAAGTGATGGGCTTCATAGATGAAACTTCAGGTTAATTTAAGAGGGTTATACACAACGGGAGCAGGCTTTGTCTCTCAGAGCCCGCGGAGGCCTGGACCCCCTACACAAGGCATAGCTCGCGACAGGGTCAACCCCTAGCTAACTATGCGTCCCACCATCAACACATAATTCGCGCATCTAGCCCCCACAACGTGTTAATGAACATCCTATTCACATGCCGTGTGTGTGTGATGTACGTAGGCGGGTCCCAATCAAATTAATGCAACGATGGCTCCTGTGGGGTCGGCATGACCTTCCTCACCACCCTTAGACCTCGTGGCCCATACTGACTCACTCGAACAATGATAAAATTGGACCAAAGCGGGCCCGAGCTGATCATACCTTGGTCCAACATTTAGTTAACTATTAATTTATTTTAAATAGTTTTTTTTAAATTATTCGTACTTTTGCAGTGCAAAATTACTCCCTAATTTGTTATATTCAAATTGCATTAACAAGTTTTATAAAATGGCTTTATTAAAAGAAAAAAAGATATTATACTTTTTCAAATGTAGACAAATAATACAAGAAAGGGGAATTATATATTATATATTTTTCTACAACAAGACACCCTTAACCATATTGAATGAAGCACCATATTATGGAAGAAAATATGTATAAGATAGTAGGCCTTAAATAAAAATCTGTAAGGGGGGGGGGGGCTTAAAGAGAGAGAATACCACGTTAGAGAAGATAAAAGGAGGGCCTAAAGATGCGCTTAATAATTTTTACATATTTAACTTTTTTTATTTATTGATAGCCCTTTTGTGGGGTCTTAGTCGACAGCCTCACCTGCTTATGGTATTCAGCTAACCCTTTATGAGGAGAAATTATTGAGTAATCTTATAGTACCATTTAGGAGTTACTCCCACTTAACATTTGTTGTTGATCTTCAAGATTAATGGTGTATGTGCTAGTACATGTCAGCACAAGCCTACGCCATCAATTTTGAGAATTGATAACTTCTATAAAGAGATAAAATCAAATGTAATACTCCCGCAACTTCTTTATCTTTTTTGAGTGCTTATCTAATTATTCTTGGGTCAATCCATGACATATGCAATATCTCTAGTGCAAACGCATTCTCCAAACATAATAATTGTGTGCCTTGATGTGTTTCTTATAATTAATAAAGGCCCCAATGAGCCATTATCTAGATGTGCTTGCTTCACCAATATGAACATCATTTGATCTCAAAGGCCTTCTAATTATCAATTACCCTCTTTGTCTCGCATTAATAGCTTCATCAATAGTTTCATCAATTTGGTAAATTGAACACTTAGTGCAAAAAAAACATGAGAATAATTTTTTTCGACAAACCATTCATCTAGCCAGGGGCAAAGCCAGAAAGTTCTTAAGGGATGGGGAGGGGCATGGGTATTTAATGTGACTTCACCCCTGGCAATGAAAAATCCCAAGGGGTATGAGATTCATTTTCAATTAATGTAACTAAGGACCTTTCCCCACCCTCTATATTTTCTCTCATCTCTCATCGTAGTAATGCCTATTTATTTAGTGGAACCCTTCTACTACGTTGTCATGCATAGCTTCATTTATTTGTTTAACACATACACTTAAGTTAAAGCCTGAATTTATTTTAAATTGATATATAGAAACTATTTAAACATATCAAATTTTAAATGAATGTATCCATTACGTGGCTCATGGAATGGTTCCACAGCTAATTTTTCCTTAGTAATAGCTTCAGCTTGTTACAAGAAATAGGGGAAGTGAGAGGTGAAGGGCAAGACCCACGTGGTTTGCGATAAAACAGGTCCTGACTTGCAAAACAAATATAGAAATGGTTTTACTGACTTCCCCGCCTATATATACCTCCTGCTGTACACTAGCCAATTCAAGCAAACCTTTCATCCTCAACAATCCTCCATCAACATGGCAAATGTTGCTATCCTTGTGTGTCTCTTCTCCCTAGTACACCAGCTTTGTCATGGGCGCGGTCCCATGCCTTTGCGGACGAGTTGACTCAATTGGATGACTTGAGTGGAAGCCTCGGACTTGGGCCGGAGAAGGTGACTGCCTCCACTTCTACTTCCACGACTCGCCGACCGGGGCTATGAATGAGTTTGAGGAATTACTATGAATTCACAATTAGAGGGTACACGGAGTTCCGTGCTCTGCGGGACGTAATCTATTTTTAGGTACAAATTCATGAACATTTTATTCTTCACATATGTCATAATCAATTTCTCAGTCGAGAAGTTGATCAAGTTACTATAACATATTGTTTGCAAGTGCATCTCAACAAACTGTTCTTGGATCAATCCATGACGTACTTGCAATGTTCTACTGCAAACACATTCTTGAACAAAATGATCACACATTTCTGCTTTTCTTCGATCAGAAAAGCTTTGCTATGACGGCCAGTGTAGATGATCTCCATATCTTCCACATAAAATGCTCTTCATGCACCATCATGAAACACCTTTATCCCACACTACATACATTATCCCAACCATTGCAGTGAGATATCATATCAGCCTAGCTATAAAACAATGAGCATGAAATATAACGTGATGCATGGTTAGGAGTTGCAGAGTATGAAAAGTTGTTGGATAATGGTGCAGGTTATCACTCCCTACTACAAGTGCATTCCCTAAGTTCACTAATATCTTTCCTCTTCCATGATAATGCTATTCAGATTATAATGTTTGGCTCGTCAACACATGATTCTCAAGAGTTACTAATATAGGATATCATCCTTGCCATAAAATATGTCAGACTAATGTTAACTTCTCACACATCCATGATTCCCAACCACTCTCATCGTGATTCGCAAGCATATACAACAATGTAAACAAGGAAGGTGCACAAGTGGTACGTAGCTGCAAGTCATATCCGTCTCCATCTCAACAACTGCTTCAATTAGGGTTAGGCGACATTTTCTTCTTCAATCATGCAATTTGTGTAACATCTTGCTCTACCTGCACAAGATAATATATTGCAATCCGAAAGACCACATGAAGAACGTAAAACAAGTTGGGAGTTAGCATAACGTGATCCCATGCCATAGAGGTGCTTTTAGGACAAAGGTAAATATAAATGTCGGATCACTAATACAGCCAAAGCCCACCCATGGTCTTCTTGTCTTGTACTGTAATAGGGATCATGGCAAACGTTGCTGCACTTGTGCATGTAATTCTCTTCACCCCAATAGGAATCGAATTCAAGAACCAAAATCTAAGAATTAAACTGAATTGAAATTAAAAACTAAAATATAAAAATTAAACCGAACCGACATAAGAACCGAAACTAATAAAAATTAAATATTTTAATTAAATTACTTTAATAAATTAAAATCAAGTAGATATTATATAAAATTATATAGTTTTATAAAAAAAGTTATTTTTTTTCTTAAAACCGAACCGAGTTAAAATTATTTTAATGAAATTGATTCGGTTTCGGTTTTAGTTTTTTTTCTTGAAACTAAAACGAACTGAAATTCATTCAATTTTTTTTATAAGAACCGAACTGAACTGAACTACTAAATTTCGATTCAATTTTACCCGATCCGGTTCAGTTTCGGTTTTCTAGTATAGCCCTAAGTACGAGCCTTGGTCATGGGCAAGGCCTTAACAGGGGAAACAACTCAATTGAAAGGCTAGTGCGGTAGCCTTGGACTCAGGCCGGAGAAGGTGACTCGCCTCCACTTCTACTTCCACAACTATCAGTCCGGGCCCTCTACGACGACCACGAGGATCGGCCATGCGCCCGGGACTGACTCGTCCCCCACCCTCTTTGGGCTTCTGCTGATGGCCGACGACCCACTAACAGTTGGGATGGAGCCCACGTCCCAAGAAGTGGGACGGGCTCAGGGGATGTACGGCTTGGCCGGGAGGGACATTATGAATGTTGTCATGGCCTTCTCCTTCCGGTTCACCTATGGGAAGTATAACGGGAGCTCCATCAGCGTGATGAGCCAGAACCTGGCCGGTAACAAGGTCCGAGAGCTAGCAGTGGTAGGCGAGACCAGTCAGTTCCGGTTGGCCCGAGGTTTCGCCTCGGTCAAGACCCTTATGATAAATACCACCACAGGGAATAGCATTATGGAGTAGCATGTTACCTTGGTACACTAGCCGGCCTTTTGTTCTGGACTTTGGAGTGTATGAGTGAAATAAGAAGCTCCAACAATAAGACTGCTCTCCATCGCCGGTCGTTAAAGTTTTACTTGTTCTAGTGTCCCATGTGGTAATAATTTGGTTTTTTCTTTAAAGGGTTTGAGGTTGGCAGTCGTCAAAATTTTAGTTGTTCTTGTATAACGTGTAACATGCAGTAATAAAGATCGTGATCGTTTTTTCTTGAACGCCTTAGTACTCACTTCCTTATAATTTCGCCTTCTTTAGGATGGGGAGGATTAGAATTGTTCTAACTAAATGGGACGCTTATTTTAGGGAGAAGGGAGTACTACATACAATAAAACTAATACAATTAGTTAAATATAAATTTACTGTAAATAGTTTTATTTAAATTCTTCTTTGCTTTTGAAGTGCAAAATTACTACCTAATTTGTTATATTCAAATTGCATTAACAAGTTTTATAAAATGGTTTTATTAACAAGAAAAAAGATATTATACTTTTTCAAATGTAGACTAATAATACGAGACAAGGGAAATATATATTTATCTTCAACAGGACACCCTTTACCATATTGAATTAAGCACCATATTATGGGAGAAAATACGTACAAGATAGTAGGCCTTAAATAAAAATCCATAAGGTGGGGCCTTAAAGAGAGAGAATTCCACATTAAAGAAGATTATAGGAGGGCCTAAAGATGCGCTTAATATTTTTTACATATTTAACTTTTTTTATTTATTGATAGCCCTTTTGTGGAGCCTTAAGTCGACAGTGTCACCTGCTTAAGGTATTCAGCTAACCCTTTATGAGGCAAAATTATTGAGTACTCTTACAGTACCATTTGGGAGTTACCCCCACTTAACATTAGTTGTTGATCTCAAGATTAATGGCGAATATGCTAGTGCATGTCAGCACAAGCTTGTGTTGTCAATTTTGAGAATTGACAACTTCTATAAAGTTAGATAAAATCTAATGTAATACTCTCGCAATACCACTGCTTTATCTTTTGTAAGTGTTTATTAATAAGCGTAATTAATAGTTACTTTATTAAAGACCCTTAGCAAAATCATCACTAATAGTTATAAATTTAAAATTTAAAATTTAAAATTATTAGCAATGCTTGTTTATAAGCGTCGCAATAGTATTAATAATAGTGATGCTTTTCTATAAACGTCCCCGATATGTATATTATTAGCGACACTTTTAATAAAGCATCACTAATAAATTTATTAATTAATAATATTTAATAAATAAATATTAATTTTTTAAAAAATAAACTTCTTAATTAAAATATTGTATTCAATATTTACTATTTATATATTTAATAAATAAGAATTAATTTTTTAATAAAAGGTATTGTCAATAATATATGCATTAAACTTTCACTATTTAATTATATATAATATATTTTATTTCTTTAATTTTCTTTTTAATTTTAAAATATAATTTATAATAAAAGAGAGAAAGTGAAGAGAGCAAGAGAGAAGAGAGGAGAGGAGAGAGAGGGTGTGGAGAGAGAAAGGAGAGAGTGTGTGAGGAGAGAGAGTAAAGAGAGAGGGGAGAGAGAGTGAGGAGAGATAGGAGAGAGAAAAGAGAGAGAGAAGGGAGACAGAGAGGGTATAGAGGAGTACAAAGAGATAGGGAAGAGAGAGAAGAGAAAGAGGAGAGAGATTGAGGAGAGAGAGTATAAAGAGAGGAGAAAGAGAGAGGGGAAAAATTAATTAATTTATTTTTTGGATTTTTTATTATATTATTATATTTTAAAAATAAAGAATAAAGAAAATAAAATGTATTAGTGATGCATATGAGTGTGCGTCACTAATATGCTTGGTATTAGCTATGCATAATCCTATGTGTCGCTATTAACTTATAATTTATTTATATTAATTTTAAAATATAGAGAGAGAAAAAGAAAGAGGGGAGAGTAGGTGAGGAGAGAGAATGGAAGGAGAGAGTGTAGAGAGAGAATGAGAGAAAGAGAGTGTAGAGAGAAGAGAGAAGAGAGAGAGTGAGTGAGGAGAGAGGGAGGAGAGAGAGAGTGAGTGGGAGAGGAAGGGAGAGAGAGTGAGTGATGAGAGAGAGTGAGAGAGGAAGGGAGAGAGAGGGAGTGAGTGATGAGAGAGAGTGAGAGAGGAAGGGAGAGAGAGTGAGGAGAGAGTGAGAGAGGACGGAGAGAGAGAGTGAAAGAGGAAGGGAGAGTGATTGAGTGCTCGAGGAGAGAGAGCGAGAAAGGAAGGAGAGAGAGTGAAGAGAGAGGCTGGAGAGAGAGTGAGGAGAGAGTGTAGAGAGAGAGGAGGAGAGAGAGAGGATGAGAGAGAGAGGGTAGATAGAAGATAGGGGTAGAGGAGGACAGAGTGTGTATTTTTTTAAAAAACATTATGTTACGAGTTTTTTTTTTAAAATTTGACCGGTTAGCAATGCTTGGAATAGAGCATCGCTAATAGTGTAAGTATGACGACACTAATTCTTTTGTGTCACAAATACTTGTTCTATTAGTGATGCTCTTTCCGAGTATCACTAATATCTTTATTTTTGTAAAAATGAACCTAAAACTTTTAGTGACGCTTAGAGATGAACATCTCTAATAGTTTATATAATTGCGACACTAATTCGTAAGCGTTGTAAATATATTGCTATTAGCGACGCTCATTTCTGAGCGTCGCTAATAGCCTTATTTTATCAAAATATTAAATTCTCTTCCCTCTCTCTCTTCTCTTCTCTCTCCTCCCTCCCTCTCTCTCCCTCCTCTTTTCTCTCTTCCTTTCACTCTCCTCCCTCTCTCTCTACCCTCTCTCCATTACTCTCACCTCCCTTCTCTCTCTCCTCCATTTTCTCTCTCTTCCCTTTTCTCTATCTATCTATCTCTCTCTCTTCTCTCTCTTCCCTTATCTCTCTCCTCCCTTTTCTCTCTCTTCTCTCTCTCCTCCCTCCCTCACTCTCTCTCTCCCCCTTCTCTCTCCTCTCCTTCTCTCACTCTCTCTCTTCTCTTTTCCTCTCTTCCCTTCTCTCTCTCTCCTCTTTACTCCCTCCCTCTCTCTCCTCTTTTCTCCCTCCTATCTTTCTCTTGCTCACTCTTCTTGCGATGCTTCCACTCAAAGCATCACAAACACTTTTGCAATGGTGAATTTTTGCTCGAGCGGGGAAATTTTGATGATGTGGTAAATTTTGCCCGCCCTCTCTATCATATCCCCCACCCTCCTCATCCGCTGACCACCCTCCTGAGACCACCTCCCGGCTATCGCCCTCTCGCGATCATCCCCCGGTGACTGCGCCTTGGAGAGCCCGGTGATCACTCCACTCCCTCTCTCTCTGGTTCTCCCCCCCCCCACCTCCTTCCCCTCCCTTCTGTTACATTCCTCCCTCCCGCTTCTCATGCCGGATTTCGGTAGGGGCCTCTGAAACTACCTCCTCCCTCCCCGGTCCCCCCCTCCTCCATCCTTCCCCTCTTGAAAGACAGAGGGGAAGGGGGAGGGAACCTGAGGAGAGAGGGGGGAGTGGGAGGGAGGAGGTGGTTTCAGAGGCCGGATTCTGGCACCCCACCAGAATTTGGCCCCCCATCCCCCTCCTCTTTCCCGCTTCCCTTCTGTTGTGCACATTCACCGACTCTTCTTTTAACTTTACTTCTGTACATTAGGCTAGTTTCCCTTATATTAATTGCAGTTATATTTATTTATTGAATTATTGAATTGTGGTAGTAGCGCTAGTAGACCATGGGATAACCAAACCCACTAGCGGCACGTTCCCCTATGTAGGAGGGCATGTCTCCCCATAAGAGGGCATCCCCTTCCTTGGTTTGGCTTGTGCAATAAGAGAATTCAATTTATTCCCCCCTTTCTTTCTTTTTCCTCCCCTTTCCCTGTGTGAGTCTCCGAGGTACTGACTATGCCCACGCTGGGCACATCATTGGTATCGGAATTGAACGATTCCCGCCATGGTACGAGGCAAACAAGTTGCTGCGGCCCCAAAAGCCCCACCTGAGAAGGAGACTCTTCCCTCAACTGACAGCCCGAAGATGGTTCTGGGAACCACGAGAGAGCCTACTATGGCAGAACTCTTGGAGGCAATCAAGACATTGGGTTTGACCGTGGCCCAAATCCATGAACCAGGCTGCCCACTCCTGTCATGGAGAAGGGGGGTCCGTCTCAGATCCTTGAACCGCACGCCCTTGATCTACAAGCACTGACAAACCGCAATATGTGCCTTCCCCACAGACCTATGCGCCTTGGACCAGTTGACCAAGCCTTGGATGGGAGGAGCTAGGCCTGGGATATGTGAGGCACGCTAGGTGTTCGAGAAAATGCCCTAGAGATACCTCCCCCTAGAAACTTGTTTCCGGAGATAGAGGACGAATGGGTGGAGTACCTGGAACCCCCCAGTGGACCATGAGGAGGAGCAAAACCTTGTCTGGCCCGCCTCCAGTTTTCCCGTTACAATGGGGACGATGACCAGGTGGAATGACTATACAAGGCAGAGAAGTTTTTCTCCTAATTGGGCACACATTTTGAGGCTGAACGGCTGCACATAGTGACCTTCCACTTAGAAGGGGACGCATCGGTGTGGTTCTAGAGCTTCGAGAAGCAGGTGCACTACCCCACTTGGGCCGCCTTCTTCGACGAGTTGTGCATTCAGTTTGGCGCAAATGAGTTCCAAGACTTCAACGAGATGTTCTCCACACTGCGCTAGACCACCACCATTCGCGCCTATTATACGGAGTTTATGAAGGTGGCCAACCACCTCCCTGACTGGCCGGTGGCTGCCTTGGTGGGCACCTTCAAGCGCAGTCTCAAACCTGAGATTTCGGAGGAGATGCGCCACTTTCCCTGCTTCAGCATGCGGGAAGTCATGCGCCATGCACGCATTGAAGAAGAGTAGCTCGCTAGACAGCGGCGAGGGGTCGACTTGGGCCTTTTCCCCGATCTACTATGAGCCTGTTTCCCTTGCCGCCCCTACCAACAACCCTGTGGTAATCCATCCTGGTCAGTAACCTATTTAGACCGGCCAGATTGTTCGGCGCCTTACATTGGAACAGATGGAGGAGCGTCGCTCGAAGGGGCTCTATTTTCGTTGTGATGAGAAGTTTGTTCCGGGGCACCGTTGCGCCTTCAAGGGCTGCCTTCTCGTGGATGAACTTGATGAGGAGGGGGATGTGGTTGACATGGTTGACTCGTCTCACCATGATGATGTGCAACCCGAGATTTCTGTCCATGCCTTTTTGGGGGCATTCACTCCTTGCACGATGTGAGTCTAGGGCCACCTCAAGCGGTAGCAAGTGGCTATCTTGATCAACAGTGGGTCTACCCATAACTTCATTAACAATAAGGTGGCCCAAAGACTCGGCTGTTTCGTGTTAGATTCGAAGCCTTTTGATGTGTTGATTGGCAACGGGAAGCACCTCAGGAGCTCCGGGGTGTGTGCTCTGGTCACCTCTCTGTCCAAGGCCACACCTTTGTGACAGAGCTCTTCTTGCTTCCTACAAAGGGGGCAGATGTGGTGTTAGGGGTGCAGTGGCTCCAAGAGCTCGGGGACATGGTATGGAATTTCAGAGACATGGTGATGGACTTCGAACTACAGGGGCAGCGGGTTCGGATTGAAGGATCCCGACAGGGCACCCTCCTCTCAACCTAGTCATTGAGCTCCCTTTTTCAATACGCACCCCAAGGGTTTCTCTTGCAGCAACTGGCAACAGTCAAGGTGCCTTAGGATGAGCCTCCTCCAAACCTTCTTGAGTTGCTGAACCCCAGGGACTTCCTCCCGTGTGGCCTCACGACCACCATATCCCTATCATTTTGGGGACAATACCAGCCAACGTCCGGCTGTACAATTATCCCCATATTTAGAAGTCGGAGATTGAGCGTCTCGTGGCTAACATGCTTCAGTCCAACATCATTTGCCCTAGCACAAGCTTGTATTCTTCACCGGTCTTGCTAGTTCGTAAGAAGGATGGTACATGGCAGTTTTGTGTGGATTACCGCACCCTGAATACTATCACCGTCAAGGACAAATACCCCATACCGGTGATCGAGGAGCTCTTGGATGAATTGGCTGGTGCAATTGTATTCAGTAAACTCGACCTCCGTTCAGGTTACCATAAGATCCGGGTGTAGGCCGCCGATGTGCACAAGACCGCCTTCCGCACTCATGACGGCCATTACGAGTTTCTTGTCATGCTGTTTGGGCTGGCCAATGCCCCCTCCACTTTCCAGAGTCTCATGAACGACCTCTTCCGGCCTTTCCTCCACTGATGTATCTTGGTCTTCTTTGACGACATTCTTGTCTACAGCCGGTCATGGGAGGACCACTTGGAGCACCTCAGGTTGGTCGTTTCTGTTATGAGAGCTATCTCTTTGTTTCTTAAGCGTTCAAAGTGTTCATTTGGTAGCCTACAGGTTGATTATTTGGGCTATATTATCTTTCAGGATGGGGTTGCCACTGACCCATCGAAGGTGGCTGCCATTCTCAGTCCGGGCACTCCGCGGTTTTTGGGACTGATGGGCTACTAAAGGTAGTCCATTGGCCAGTATGGTGAGCTTGCTTGGCCCCTTACAGAGCTGCAAAAGAAGGGATCCTTCTGTTGGTCAGAGGTTACGCAGGCAGCATTTGATGAGCTAAAGCGGGCTATGGCCTCAGCCCCTATTCTGATTTTACCCGACTTCAGCCGGCCCTTCGTGGTTGAGACTCATGCTTCTGAGTCGGGTCTGGGGTTAGTTCTTCTACAGGATGAAAGCCCCATCGCCTACTTCAGCAAGGTTTTGGCTGGCCGCTCCTTGTCATTGTTCGTTTATGAAAAGGAAATGTTGGCTATTGTCCTCGCCATGGACAAGTGGTGACCCTACTTACTTGGCCGACGATTTTTGATCTGCACTGGCCATCAGCCCCTGAAGTACTTCCTCAAACAAAGGGCGTGCACTCCCGCTCAGCAGCGGTGGGTCAGCAAGTTACTTGGTTATGACTACGAGGTCGTGTACAAGAAAGGGTTAGAAAACATAGTGGTCGACGCCCATTCTCGCAGCTCTGCCTCAGGTTTGTGTTTGGCGTTGTCCATGTAGGCATGCCCTTCCTTGCTGAGTTAAAACAGGCTTACATCGATGATCCTCTGACCCAGACTCCGATTACTTCCCTCCAAGCTGATCCAGCTGCTCGTCCATTCTTCATGTGGTGGGATGACCTTCTCTTTCGGAAGGACCGCCTTTGTGTGCCCGATATTGTAACGCCCGAGATTTTTCATACATTTTCCTCAAAATTCATGAATTTTTTTTGCAATATAACTGTTATAAATCAGGAAAAATGACGAATATGAAACCTTTGAAAACAGTTTTATAATTTAAAACATAACACATCGGTTTTCCCATACATATTTTTACTCATTTGATCAAACATCGTACGGCCAAACCAAACATCCTCAGGTGCTACTCGGAAACAACCATACGAATAAATTGTTATGATCATAGACTTTAAATACAAGTCTCTCTCGGGCATCCCTAAGTGCAAGTCCCATAACAGTCCACAGTCTAATCCAAACTAAAAGTCTAGAATACATAATCATCTTAATTTTTATCTCACCCAATACAAGAGATTGTGGCACAAGTAATAGTCATAGCAAGTCAAGAATATACCTGAGTCCAAGGGAATCAATCCACCATGGAAAGAACATCCATCTCTAGGAGCTATTCATCACAAACTTGCAAAAGCCTCCCGAACAACGGGGCTAAAAAGTAGGGTAATAAGTATTTTCATATTCAGTATGAAAATACCCAGTATGGGAATTCTTAACAGTGAACTCTGTAAATTCATACATAATTGCTTTCATGCAACTCAAACATGAAGTAAGCAGACATATCATAATCATGCTCATATGCATACAAACATGTCAAACAAACCATCGAATCAAATTTGCACATACACCCTTCTTCAGGGTCTTACAAACTTACTCGTACCATTGTACGCTTACTCATACAACATACACATACCTGTACGACCTTACTCGTATAATCATACTCGTACAACCTTACTTGTACAAACTTACTTAGAATCATACTCTTATAGTAGTGCTCATACTCATATGCTTACTCAGAAACACACATACTTATACAGTCGTGCTTATACTCATACTCTTACAGCCATACTCATATGCATACTCTTATAGTCGTACTTAGAAACATACACTTACAGTCTTGCTCAGAATCATACTCTTATAGTCTTACTCATACTCATACTCTTACAGTCGTACTAATATGTGTACTCTTACAGTCGTATGTAACTACCACCCATTTCTAGATAATATAATAATAATATCTAATATGCATAATTAGTATGTAATCGGACATGACGGCCATTAACGAGAAACAACAAAACATTTTTCTTTTCTTTCGAGTGGCGCACCGCCTATTCCTCCATCTATAAATTCATCTCTTCGGCCAATTTTTTTACCCAAATCCAGTTCTTACCCTCTTCACTGTTTTCACTGCTTTTGACCCATTTTAAGTCCGAATTACACGATCCAAGACTAGTTTCCTACTAAATCAAGGGTGATCTATGCACTGGAAGGGTTATTTTCTCAAGGTGACCTCTCTAAAACCCAAAAAAATGTGCCCCTTCCCTAATCCTCTCCTTTCTTCTTTTTACTATTTCTGGACTGTTTCAAATCCTTTTTACTCCGTTCAAAAGCCCAACCCCACTAAATCACGTGTGTTCTACGCGTTGGGACCATTATTCTGCTGAAATATCCACTTGAAGGATAATATCTTAAGGAGGGACTCTCTTTATTCTATGAGGGAATTTTTGTATATTCTACACGTGTTATAGGTAGGTGGCTTTAAATTCTAATCGTATGCTGAGATTTTGACTCGCCAAAAGTTTTGCTAAAGGTTTTTCTGAAAAAAAAACTCTATCTTTAAAAGCTTCTCCTCTTTCGAAAAATTCTCCGAGTTTTGGGTAATCGTACCCTCTAGATAGTTCTTGGTTTCTCAAAACTAAGGATTATTATGATGATTCTGGATACCACCGAATTTGGCATTTGACGCACATAGGACTGGGATATCATGGGAGATTCTCTTTCCTTCCGTCTCCCGTTGCCCCATGAGCGCAGGTGTAAGTCGTCTCATATTGCGACATTATGTGACTGTGTTTTCAGACTTGTATCGCTTTCTGAATGATTTTAAAAGAAATATGACACAATATTTTTATGTGCACAGAGCATATTTTTAGAACTTAACTCAACCTACTGGGTATGAATTTACTCACCCACCCTCAGATTCTGCAGGTGTGTGACTCAAATATGAAGGAGTCAACGAAGAGCTTTTCTTAAATTACAGTTTCTGTACTTTTTTGTACTTTATGTAAATTTTGTACTAACTGATGTATAAAGGCATGTTATGCTCAATTTTGGAAATCTTCGCATAATACAAAGTATGTTGTAATTACTCTTTTGGTGCCGCTACCTATATAAGGGGGGTGGGGGTGAAAATTGGTTTTCACCCCCAATTCCTCATTCTCTCCTTGTTTTCTCTACTTTTGAGCCATATTACGTCCTTTTTAACCTGTTCAAAAACCATTTCCTACTAAATCGAGGGTGTTCTTCACAATGGAAGGGTTATTTTCATAAACCGACCTCTCTGACTAAGAAAACCTTATCTTCCTTCTCATTTTCTCCATATCTTATTTATACTATTTTTGGTCGTTTCAAGTCCAATTCTACATGTTCAAAAGGCTTTCTCCACTAAAGTAATCGTGTTGAACGCTGTGGTGGGGTTATTTTTATCATCTAAAGCCTCTATATTTATGAATCTTATACCCAAGGTTAAGGTAGGGTGTTTTAAACTCTAAATAACTGCTTTGCTAATCAAAGTCAGTTTCTCTTGAAGTGTTTGATTTAAATATGAGTATGACGTTGGTTTAATCGATGAATGAATTTTTGCTTAAATTATGTGATCATTTTGCTACATATATCAATATGAATTGATTTTGTATGCACCATGTAGTGTAGTGGTTTCGTACACTGTTTTGATGTCCGCCGAGAAAATAATTGGCTAGTGGTGTACACAGGGTGGAGCATCATGGGGAAACAACTTCCCTTAGTGACCTCTGTTGTCCCATGAGCGCGAAGGTAGGCCGTTGGGTATAACGGCTTGTGAATCTGATCGGAATTGTGAATTTTATTTTAAAGATATTTTGCTTAACATTTCTTTTAGATTTTAAATAATCCTACTGAGTATAAAGATACTCACGCACCTCTAGACTTTGTAGGTGATGCAACGATGGGAGAAGTGAAAGAAGAAAAGATTTTCAAATAGTTGTGTGTTTACTACGTCAAAAAAATAATGTAAATATATATGACTGATATGTAAAGGCACGATGTGCCAGGATAATTATATTTTTGTATAACTACTAGCTCTATGTACAGTCAACTTTGTTGTGTATATTAAGCTTATGTTATAAACTTTTTGTTAATGTCTTAAAATTCTTGGCTGTGCAATTACTCCGACATATTCTACAATGAGTATAAGATGATAAGAAAAGAAAAATGTTTGGCTATTTCTCGTTAATGACCATCATGTCCAATTACATACTAATTATGCATATTAGATATTATTATTATATTATCTAGAAATGGGCGGTCGTTACACGTACTCATACTCACACTCTTATAGTCTTATTCAGAAACATATGCTTACAGTCTTGCTCAGAATCATACTCTTACAGTCTTACTCATACTCATACTCTTAGAGTCGTACTCATACTATCGACCACTGAAGCTCATTACAACTAATAAGCTCTAACGTCAAAAAGGAAAAGAATGCCACTGGGGCACCACCTTAACCTCCGAGGAGTAACTAGATGACATGGCCTTTTCCGAGGGTAAGGCACATCAATGCTCATGGGGCACAGGATCAAATAGGTAAGAGCGGGTCCATGATACTACTTACCTGAGCGCACAAACATAAACACATAAGGGGTCATATAATTGCCCACCATAATGGGTCTTATAGTGCCATAAAATTGCCCACCATTATGAGTCATATAGTGCCAATGCAACTCTTGGGTAGAAAATATACAGTGCCACTTGGGTAGAAATATATAGTGTCACTCTTGGGCAAAATCATACAATGCCACTCTTAGGCAAAAATCATACAACGCTCTCAATAGAGCATCAAACGTCTGGGCTTAATACAACACTCAGACCAAATCGAAAACATACGTCGCTTTCAATAGAGCATCAGACATCTGGGCTTCATACAACACACAAATAAAGTTAGAAATATACATCGCTCTCAACAGAACATCAGACGTCTGGTGCTCTATACAGCACATAGATAACACATCCCGCAAAATAAACACCATGGCAAGATATGAGAAATGCTAAGCCGACTCATTTTGGTCGGCTCAAACACGGAACTTAATCCGTCGAACCCTCAGGTCTCAAATTTATAACTCTATTCTTAGCTTCCTTATAATTCAAGTTTGAATTAAGTACATTATGCAGTATAATTATGCCAAACAAACTCACAGTCCTCTACTGATCAAACCGAAGCTGAGCCCAATCGAAACCCTAGTTCACCAGGGCAGTAGACTTCACTTAACTCGTCCATCTTACAACATAACTCACCATACTCAAATCCTTACAGTCTTACATACTCTGCCATCCACCTTATGGCCAAAACATCTTACTCAAACATAATCAAACTAAGCTCCTTAGAGCCAAACCCAGTTATCACCCTCTTACTTATACTTCACTTATTATGCTTACTTTTCACTTCATAATGTGTACCTTATGCTTGTACAATTATGCACACTCTTACTATATGACAATCCCCCAACATGCACTTTGATCCAAAACAATCCACTCCAATCTTTGACCGACATACTCATATTCTTTGTCATCCGTCATACGCTTACACATCCATATCCAAATCCATACCAAACACTGTCACTTCTTACCATCCATAGCCCATACCTTTGCCAACATGCACATACACATATCCATAGCATAGGCAAATAGCCATCATACATACGTAGTTCACAAACATGCTCACTAGCCATCACTAGCGTATACTTACACATTTATACATACTTCAAGCATACACGCTAGCCATCACTAGCACATACATACACATCCATACATACATACTTCAAACATGCATGCTAGCCATCACTAACACATGCATAAGCCATTCGTACTTCAAACATGCACGCTAGCCATCACTAGCACACACATAATCCACATAGGTAGAAACATATTCACTAGTCATCACTAGCACGTACTTAATCCACATACGAAGCTTACCAACATACACGCTAGCCATCACTAGCACATACTCAATCAACATACGAAGCTTACAAACATACACGCTAGCCATCACTAGCACATACTCAATCAACATACGAAGCTTACAAACATACACGCTAGCCATCACTAACACATCCATGCTTCAAACATACTTATAGCCAACATGCATGTCATATGCATTTCAACATAGCATAATTCATCCTCTTACATTATGCAAATGGATCATAATCTAACATCCACAACATCCAATCATATAGTCCTATCATGCTGCTACTCATTCAAAGCATGCTATCATGAAATTACGAGTTCAAAGCTCCCCTACCTCGTAATCATGACATTTGATGGCGAGCACAAGACGGTGGCGGCGTCGGCAGCGGAGTTGGCAGCCAAAAGCATTACCAATTTGAGAGAACTATTGTCCCGAGGATTTTAGGAAGTTTTGGAAACAATCACAGCCAAACGAGGTGTTAGAAGTTAATGCGGCAAAATTCGTAATCCACGGCAGCACACTTGGGCAGTCGGGAGAAATGTTGTGCCAGCGTAACTGGTGGTGTGACCATAACTTGAGGGTGTACTCAATGAAGGTCGGCCGGTAGCTAAGATGTACTTGGGTGGCTACAAGACATTAAAATCGGCCATGGACTACACCCAACGGCAGCGATTTTGCATCAACAAGGGCCCACATAAAGGTGGAGAGTGTGGGGCGACACTTGAGGACAGAGGAGAGGTGGTGGAGGCTCTAGTGGTCAACTCAAATGGTGATGGAGCCAACCAATGATCAGGCGGCGCAAAAGCGGCGCCTAAGCCCTAAAACACACGTGTGGCCACATGCACATGTGACCAAAAAGTGCCACTCTAGGGGGAGATGGGTCGGACGGTGGCAGCCCAAGGCCCACAAAGGGGCAATGGAGCTAGGCCCAAGAAGTGGTGGCCGATCAAAGTGACGACATCACCAATCACCACCCGCAACCAATACACGTGGTGCGAGCGATTGTGCATCTTGCACGGTATAAGGCAAATGCAAGCGGCCCATTCTGAGCGGAGGTATAATCTAGCCAAGTGGGGCTGACCCTCTCTATCGTCGAGCCAGGGCAGAGCCCACAATGGCCAAATGACCAACGACTCGCCGATGGCAACGACCCAAGAAGCACCCAAAGCGTCTAATTGGGTGGAGCAAGGCAATAGGGGTGAAGAGGGGTAAAAAATGATAACCCCCTACCGACACTAGGTCAAGGTAGGCTAGACGGAGTTTGTTTGGTGGCCAGTCGACGACTAGAAACACACCGGCGTCAAAAAAATGCCACGGACAGTGAGATGAAAATATAACCAAAATCCGACCAAAGTACCGGTAGCTCACGGCGGAGAGAAGAAAGCATGGTGGCGGCTCTAGCCAGCGCTTATGGGTTCCTAGAGGCCAACTAAACATAAGTCTAGTTGAGGGCGGCCGCAAATGACATCAAAATCGCACCCCCATGGCTAAAAAATGAGATTTGACAAAGAGAAAAACCAAAGAAAAGTTCGGTACCTCGTGGAGGAGCGAAGAGGCCATGACGACGGTCATAGCTGGTACCAATGGACTCATGGTGGTGAGGCAAAGAGGATCCTGACAAGAATCGACGAAATCCGATGACGGAGGAGGGAGACCGAAGCAACCAGAATCTCACTCGGGTTCTCACAAGTCACTGGACGTCAAAAAAAGTTAATGGACTCTTGTTTTGGAATCCCATCGATCGATTCATATATATATATGCAACTTCTTTTTAATTTTTTGATTTGTTTTCCCAATATGCATTCACCTCCTGATTATGCATTATACCTCCAAAACTGGTGTCGTAAGCATGCGGCGAAGCTTATGGCCCACGACTAAGCCCCACACCCAACTCTACGAGTATAAATATTGGGGAAAATATACAAATATGAATACGCTGAAGCGTCACATTTTTTAGCCAAAAATGACCTAAAATAGTAGGAAAATCACAAAAAATCGTAGAAAAGTCAGGGACCTTATAGATATTGCTGACCTTCGTCGTCGCATTATCGCCCACTTCCATAACTCTCTAGTGGTCAGACTTGAAGGGGCATTCTGCACTTATAAGAGGGTCAGCCAGAGTTTCCTATGGCATGGGATCCGTCGGGCAGTCTAGGACTATGTTGCCTCTTTTGATGTATGTCAGCGAGCCAAGGCCACTATGACTTTGCCTGCCTCTTGCTTCAGCCCTTGCCTATTTCGGATAGGGTTTGGGAAGATGTTTCGATGGATTTCGTGGAGGCCCTACCCTTGGTGCAAGGCAAGTCCGTGATTATGGTGGTGGTGGATTGGTTGTCCAAGTACGCTCATTTTTTAGCTCTGGGTGACCCTTTCACTGCCAAGAAAGTGGCACAGCTCTATGTTCGAGAGGTGGCTAAACTCCATGGTATGCTACACACTATTGTTTCTAATCATGACTGGATTTTCATCTCTCAGTTTTGGCGGGAGTTCTTCATTTTACAAGGTACTTCTCTCCATATGAACACTGCTTACCACCCTCAGACGGATGGCCAGACTGAGGTGGTTAACTGATGCTTAGAGCAATATCTTTATTGTTTTACTATGTCACAGCCTTGCCGATGACTTCAGCTTCTTCCTTGGGTGGAGTGGTCTTATAACACCACTTATCACACTCGTGCCGGTTTCACTCCTTTTGAGGTGTTGTATGGCCGGCCACCCCCAACCGTATTATCTTATGTTCCTCATCACTCCTATGTGGCTGAGGTAGATTATATGCTCCAGACACGGGACGAGGTTCTTTGCTAGCTTAAGGAGAACTTGTCAGTGGTCAACACCGGATGAAACAACTTTATGATGGCCATCACTCTGATAGGGAGTTTGCGGTGGGTAACTTGGTTTATGCCTCTATGCTACCTCAACGCCAGACATCCTTATTTCAGCCTCAGCACTCCAAGCTTGCCCC
Organism: Saururus chinensis; assembly: GCA_035235625.1. NCBI lineage: Eukaryota > Viridiplantae > Streptophyta > Magnoliopsida > Piperales > Saururaceae > Saururus > Saururus chinensis. The sequence continues at coordinate 5,308,426 of CP141150.1, forward strand.
CCATTTACATGGTCCTTATGCTCTGGAGGAGCGTATTGGACTGGTGGTGTACCACCTTGCCTTGCCACCTGGTTCTCTTGTTCACCCCATCTTTCATGTCTCCAGGTTACGCCGCTGCATAGGTGATGTGTCCCTAGCCAATGTTGCTCCGCCACCCCCCTTGATGGGGCTGGTTCTACCTTTTGACCCTGTTCTAGCCTCGATACTTGATAAGTGTCGGGTCCGTAGCTCCGGTCGCATCATCACAGAGGTTCTAATTTCTTGGCAGGGCCAGGCCCTCGAGGATGCCACATGGATGCCTGAGGAGGACTTTATGGCTCATTACCCAGCTTGGTCACCTTGAGGACAAGGCGAATAGCAGAAGCGTGGTGGAGTGTTGTGCACATTCACCACCTCTTCTTTTATCTTTATTTCAGTACATTAGGCTAGTTTCCCTTATATTAATTGCAGTTGTATTTGTTTATTGAATTATTGAATTGTGGTAGGAGTGCTAGTGGACCACATGATAGTCGGGCCAACAAGTGGCATATTCCCCAATGTAAGAGGGCACAACTCCCCATAAGAGGGTCGTCCCCTTCCTTGGTTCAGCTTATGCAATAAGAGAATTCAGTTTGTTCCCCCCTTTCTTCCTCCCCTTTCCCTGCGTGAGTCTCTGAGGTACCAACTGTGCCTACGTCGGGCACATCACCTTCCTCTATTTCTCGGGGGGGACTGGGGATAGTGTAAGGACCCTCATCTTTAAACCGGTTTTTGGTTTTCTTTAATTATGAGTTATCGTGAGATTTACGTGTTTTCTGATCTTACTCGGTGATTTCGTAAATAAATAGTGTTTGTGGTGGTTTTAACCAAAATTAACTTCAATATTAGTGGTTTTAAGTCATTTTAAACCAAATGTGAATTTTTGAGATTTTTTGGAATTTTCACTATTTTCCCAAAAATTAAGGTTTTGGCGGGACCTGTGGGCCCCACCGTCGAAAATTTTATTTTTGTGTCAAATGAACTTAGACATATACTTAAGGTCACACAAAATTTTCAGAATTTTATTAGGTTTAATTTGTGCTTAAATTTGCAAAATACCCACTTTTAGCCTACTTTTCATATTTACACCCCAAAACTTACCTATGCACACCCCAACCCTTCTATAAAAGGGCAAACCAGAGCCATTTCCATTTTTGGGAATAGGCTAAGGAAGGAGGGCTGGCCTAATCCCCACTTAGGCCCGAATTAGAAGCCGATTAAGGTAAACTTGCTCTAATTAAGCACTAATCCATGGCTTTCTTCTTAATTTCTTCCAAATTTACCATTTTCCCCTTGATTCAATTCGTTTTTGACCATCAAAAGCTACTGATTTGTGTTTTACTACAAACCCTAATATTCAAAATTCGATTTTTACTACCAATAAGCCCTAGATCTAAGGTTTAATTAGGGATTTCTTGGGTAAATCGATTTCTATTAGAGTTTAATTCAAACTCATTGTGTTTTCAAGGATTTCAAGAAGGGTGACTCTTCAATCCGAGCTTAATCAAGTGCTGAGGTAATGGGTCTTCAAAATCTCTGTTTATCCATGGTAAAACTCTCCATTTTTGGCTTATTTCGAAATGGTTTGCTTGATTTAGTGTGTTAATGGTAAGATTAGAAAATAGAATTATTTAATCCCAATTTCTTAGGGTTTTGCATTATTATGGTTTGGTTTGATATTCTGGAAGTCAAGGAGGACTTTTGATGATGATTAGGGTGTTAGATGTGGATTTGAAGTGTTATCTATGGTGTTTCGGTTTGGATTTGCGAAAGGAAGAAGATGACTGTTTCGTGTGTTGGCGATCGATCGGCCCTGCAGAGCGATCGATCGACTGAACTGTAAATTTCAAATTTTTGCGTGTAACCGATCGAACGGCCTGAAGGGCGATCGATCGGCTACACAGGAAATTGTATGTTGTGCATATGATGTCTATTTTGATGATTCCACTTTAGCTTGCCAATTTTATATGAATGTGGAGTGTTTTAAGCTATGTTAGGCTACTGGAAATGCATGCTATTAAGTTTATGGAGTTGAGATATATGCTTAGGGATGGTGGAATGACTTATGTTTTGTGGCATGATGTTGGAATCGTTATCTTGAAATTATGAATGGTTGTTTCCCTTTGGTTAAGCATATATTTTCAGTAGGACTACAATCATTGTTGGACTGATTTGTCATGATAGATTGTGGTTAGTAGTGTGTGGATGTTGGTGAATGCCATGACTCAATGATGAAATGAGTGAAGTTATATGTGTTTAACCTTTGTGGTTGAGTTTTGAATTTAGATATGATTTCAACGATTCTTCTCCTATGATTTCCGCTGGAATTCATGTTTAGATGGAAATTCACATGTGTAGTGTGGTAGTGAGTTTAATTTCAAGCATGTTGGCATGCATTGTGTGAAATGCTTCTACTAGATACACACACACACATGTGGGGTTAAATGATGATGTTGAAGCTTGATATTGTGATTATGAATGATGCATTAGGGGCTGATGAGAGCACTTATCATGGATTAGGATTCATGTATGCTTTGCCCATGTATGTACCATGCTGCATGCATCACCAAAATGGATTTTCAATTGAGGCTTCATCGTGATTAATCGAATTTGACCGATTGGATGCAATGTGATGAAATTGTGTGCCGGATTGATCGGTCGTGGATTAATCGCAAGTTGATTGGTCCAAAAGGACATATTTTGATTTGAGTTCCTGTGTGGAACGATTTGAAGTTCCTGTGTGGAACGAGTGCACTCTCCGGGTTGAGTCGTGTTAAATGGAATGATGTGGGGACGAGTTGTGTACTTGTCTTGCGGATATATGAGAATGTTATTATGAGTGTCATCTGGACCCTGAGAATCCAGTGTGGTATGTCGTGTGCACCCCGCTACCACGTGTTCTAGGGTTCTCTGTGTGAGAACTCGGGCTTTTCCCTCCGTAGGAGATGTCCCTGGGCGAACACCCCTGCTCTAGATTCTCTGTGTGAGAATGGGACATCCTTGGCCAGGATCGTCCAGGGCAAGCAGTATTAGGGATTGACAACCCCAATTTTTCTTTAATTCTTGTGTAGAATTTTGGATCATGACACGCCTTCGTGGCCTTGTCTATGCTCCCGTCTGTGTGACATTAATGTGTGATTACTCCTTGATGGAGGTTAATTGTGATGATATAATGCATGTGGAATATGTATATTAGAGATACATCCATGCAGGTTGATGTTGATGTTATGCATGTGGAATATGTATGTTAGAGATACATCTATGCAGGTTGATGTTGATGTTATGCATATGGGAATATGTATGATAGAGATACATCCATGCACGTTGATGTTGATGTTATGCATGTGGAGTATGTATATTAGAGATACATCCATGCAGGTTGATGTTGATGTTATGCATGTGGGAATATGTATGTTAAAGATACATCCATGCAGGTTGATTATGCACCATGATGCAGTGTTAGGTGATATGTATATGTGATCAGAAAATGATGCACCATGTAATTCGTTGATTTTGAATGAGTATATCGCTATGCTATCGTATTTTTCGATGTTGTTAGTGATATTAAAACTATTGCTGAGTTTGTTAAAACTCACCCCTCTTTGGTGTTTTGATTTGGGGCTGCGTGGTGCGACACGCAGACGGACAGGATCGCCTCTTCAAGGAAAGGTCGGAGGTGGCTTGGATATGATCGTGGAGTTCTTTGTGTGGTTTTATTTTCCTTAGTTATGTTGTTGTTCAGGACCTTTGTGTAGGATTCTTGTTTTGGAATTATGTCATATTTTACAGTGTGATGCTTATGACTTATTTTGAGCCGGTGAGGGTTTACTTAACTAAGCTTGTGGGTTTGAGATTGTTGTTTACTTTGTGATAGGCAACACTTTTTCTTCCCTTTTTATTTACTCTTGCTCAAAGGATTGTGCGCACTCCGTATTTCTGTTAATCGCCCGTGGTTAGGGTTAAGTCTTCCGCTAGATCGTTTTCTCAATGTTCACTTTGTCGCCCCCGCGCGCTTGATTGGCCCTTAGACCGGGTTCGGCTCGGGTCAGGCATCGCCGGGGCGTGACAGATAGAGTGGGGAGGGATGCCGGATTCCGGCTCCCTGCCTAAATCTACCCCTATCTCTGCTCCCCCTTGAGAAATAATGGAGGGGAAGGAGGGGGAGCTAGGAGGGGGGACCCGAATGCCTGATTTCGGCTCTCCGACTGAATCCAGACCCCTCTCCCCGTCCCCCCCTAGTCACATTCCCCAATAGAGGAGGGGGCAGTGGACCTGAGGAGAGAGAGAGGACCGAAAAGCAGGATTCTCTCTTCTCGTCGGAATTCGGCTCCCCACCGGAATCTGGCTCCCTCTCCCCGTAGAGTCGGTTATGCATAAAAATATTTTGAAAATATATTTTTTCATTAACGACGCTTTTCATAAGCGTCGTTAATAAGCTATTTTTTAATTTTTTAATATTTTTTTACTAGTGACGTATAATTAAAGAGTTGCTAACAATCAATTATTAGTGACGCTTAGTATTATGCATCGCTAATAAATAATTCTTTTTATTTTTTTAAATGTTTTTTATATTAGCGACATGTAATAAAGTGTTGCTAATAACCAATTATTAGTGATACTTACGTTTATGTGTCGCTAACAATTTACTATTAATGACGTTTTTTTATGTGTAGCAAAAGTAAAATAATTAATGATGCAAGGCTAAACGTTGCTAATGTTAGAGTATTAGCAACGCTTAGCAATATACATCGCTAATGAGCTTCAGCGACTGCAATTTTATCAACATTTTTTCTATGTTGTTAATAGCCATTAGTTATACTTATAATATTATTAGCGACGCTAATAGTCTAACATTAGCATCGCTAATAATACTATTTATTGTAGTATGAGTCCTCCCCCACATACCTACCTATAACATAAACCAGTTCACCACAACCGTCAACACATGACCAATATGGGCCGAACCCATAACTTGTCCAACATTGATCTCGTTAATAACCAAAGGTGAGCAGGTCATGACACATAATTATGGTCAAGCATTTAACCATCAATGAAAACGTTCAACAGAAAGAAAAATTAGCTGCACACACGTAATGTAAACAAGCAAGCATGGGGTTTGTTGAAGACAGCAAACGAGTATAGCCAAAAAAGAAACATAGAGTAATTCTCTAGTAAATACAAAACCTTGTGCAGCATGAGAAATATTTTTACCCAATATTTCTCTCCGCTCTGTACTAATGGTTCTACTTAATTTTTATAATATATATATATTTTTAATTATTTTAAAAAATTAAATAAAACTATTAACTTGGGACAAACCTTAAGTGTCAGTTTGCTGGCCACGTGATTATGGACAAGAGCATACAAGACAAACAAGTTCGCAAACTTCCCACTTATTTATAGCCCTCGTTCCCCTTCATTCCTCTTCACCACAGAGATACATAGAAAGAGATTAAACATGGCAAATGTAGCTGCACTTGTGCATGTGATTCTCTTCTCCCTAGTACGAGCCTTGGTCATGGCCCAGGCCTTCATAGGGGAAACAACTCAATTGGAAGACTGGCGCGGTAGCCTTGGACTCGGGCCGGAGAAGGTGACTCGCCTCCACTTCTACTTCCACGACTCGCCGACCGGGGCCTCTGCGACGGCGACGAGGATCGCCCATGCGCCCGGGACTGACTCGTCCCCCACCCTCTTTGGGCTTCTGATGATGGCCGATGACCCACTAACAGTTGGGCTGGAGCCCACGTCCCAAGAAGTGGGACGGGCGCAGGGGATGTACGGCTCCGCCGGGAGGGACACTATGAACGTTGTCATGGCCTTCTCCTTCCGGTTCACCTATGGGAAGTATAACGGGAGCTCCATCAGCGTGATGAGCCAGAACCTGGCCGCCGACAAGGTCCGCGAGCTGGCAGTGGTGGGCGGGACCGGTCAGTTCCGGTTGGCCCGAGGTTTCGCCTCGGCCAAGAGCGTTATGTACAATGCCACCACAGGGAATGCCATTGTGGAGTACCATGTTACCTTGGTGCACTAGCTGGCCTTTCGCTTTGGACTTTGGAGTGTATGGGTGCAAAAGAAGCTCCAACAATAAGACTTCTTTTCATCACCGGTTGTCAAAATTTTACTACTTGTTCTTTAAAGGGTTTGAGGTTGGCAGTCGTCAAAATTTTAGTTGTTCTTGTATAACATGTAGTAATAAAGATCGTTTTTTCTTGAACATCTTATTACTCACTTCCTTATTACACCTTCTTTAGGGGAGGAGGAGGAATAGAATTGTTCAAACTAAATAGGACGCTTATTTTAGGGAGAAAGGAGTACTACATACAATAAAACTAATACAATTAGTTAACTATTAATTTACTGTAAATGGTTTGATTTAAATTCTGCTTGCTTTTGAAGTGCAAAATTACTAACTAATTTGTTATATTCAAATTGCATTAACAAGTTTTATAAAATGGTTTTATTAACAAGAAAAAGGATATTATACTTTTTCAAATGTAGACAAATAATACGAGACTGGGGAAATATATATTTATCTTCAACAAGACACCCTTGACCATATTGACTGAAGCACCATATTATGGAAGGAAATACGTACAAGATAGTAGGCCTTAAATAAAAATCCGTAAAGGAGGGCCTTAAAAGAGAGAGAATTTCACATTAAAGAAGATAAAAGGAGGGCCTAAAGGTTAGGGGTGTTCACGGATGGAAACGGATGCGGACATAAGGTTGTCTGTGTCTGTCCATCATTTGAATAACTTTTATCTGTGTCCGTCTATGTCCGCCCTAGTCCGTATTACACTTTGTCAAAGTCCGTTCGTTACGAACACGGACAGACATACGGATATGGACAAATATTTCAACACCTACATTTTTATCCTAAGTCAAAAAAATTAGCACTTTATAACATGTAAAAGTTGTCTTAACATGTTACATAGGTACTAAATATATGTTTTTAAGTTATCTAATACCTATGTAGTGTATTAAGATTATCCTAATATGCTATATAAGTTATGGATTTATATTTGTAAACTATCCAGTACCTATGTAGTATGTTAGGACTATTCTAATATGGTACATAAGTATTGGATTCATATTTTTAAGTTGTGAAGTGCCTTTGTAGCATGTTAGGATTTTCCTAAGATGTTACATGGGAACTAAATTTTTTTTTCTAATAACTAGTAATAATTACTACTATATTTAAGGGAATGTTAGGTAAAAGTGACAGACATGAACAAGGGTATATCCATGTTCGTAGCTCCATATTAGTGCAGACAAAAAATTTTGTCGATGTCCATGTCCGGCCCCGACAAAAAAATTTCCATTCTATATAAAAACGGTTGCGAACACAAACTTGGATGATTGATGTGGAAGCCTCAGACTTAGGCCGGAGAAGGTGACTTGCCTCCACCTCTACTTCCCAACTCACCGAACGAGGCCACTGCAACGAAAAGTTTTTAGAAATAGACTCAATAAATGTCAAAAATACAAAAATAGGCCAGGTACTTCGATTGTGTAAAATTAGACTTGTGCACGTTCCACTTTCCTATACGCATGCTTGAATTGCCGATAATACCCTTAGGCTATATATAAAAAGAAAGAAGCCCTCATGGGAGACGAAAAGACCTAACAGCGGCTCCCGGAGCAGGAGCCGCCATCCTCCTCTCCTCCCCCGTCTCCTCCATCATCTTCTCCTTGATACGGGAGCCACCGTAGTCCTCTCCTCCTCCCCCCTCTCAACCATGATCTTCTCCTAGATACGAGAGCCGCCGTTTGCTCCTCGTCATTTCCACATCCTCTCTGTCTAGTCGAAGAAGGTCCCTCCTTTGCTTAGATTGTGCACCAGCATGATCGAACCCAGTTCTTCTGTCATCATAGGGTGACTGGAAAATGGCTGCAAAGTGAAGACGCGTGGCAGGTTTGTGGTGTGTATTTTTTGAAACATTGCTTTGTTAGAGTCCGAATATAAGATACAAAGATATTTCTTGATATTGAGTATATGTAACATGTGTAGTTCATGATTGGAAAATGTTTAGTTAAAAGCAGGGCGATTTGTGTTTGGTTTGATTTTCACTAACATAGAGGTGCAGATCTGGGGTCCTGTGACTTGGCTGAGTAATGTTAGTTTGTGCTGAAAGATATATAGTTTATGAAATGTTTAGTTATATAGTTTGTGCTAAAAAATATATGAGAGAAAAGGGATTCAATATCTGTCTACTCTGGGTCTAGTTGTTTGCTACAATTTCCCATCAAATAGGAGGTGTGATTGTATCAATTGGGTTTGTAATGTATGGTTGTATTTTGATAGTTTATGATGGATTATGTTCTTCCAGGGCTATATAATAAACAAATGAAGGGTAAAAGTAATGAATTATGTATTTTGCTTGTATGTTTAGATTAACTAATGAATTAAAATGATATCTAGCGAGGAGGAGACAATCAGACCTAGTTTACATGGGTAGCACATAGTTAACTGATACATCCTAACTATTGTCTGGTAGATGGTAGGAGAGTATTATTTGTTGAAGTACATTGTGTGGTCATTAGATTTAAGCAAGATAGGTCGAAAAGGTAGGTTTTCATGATGTGATTAGATATCTAGCAAGGAGGGGACCATATGACCTATTTTTTATGGGCAAATCAAAGTTAACTGATACAGCCTAGATGTTGACCGGTATATGGTAGGATGCTTAACTTTGGCCTAGCATATTTTAAGGTAATTAGTTTTGAGGAAGATAGGTGTAGAAGGTAGGTTTAAATGGTGTGATATGATATCTAGCGAGGAGGAGACCCCCTGACCTATAACATATGGTTAAAACATAGTTAACTGATCAAATGAACTGTTGATTGGTAGATAGTAGGAGGCTTATTTTTTTCGAAGTACATTGTGTGGTAATTAGATTTGCTCAAGATGGGTTTACTAGGTAGGTTTGAATGATGTGATATGATATATAATGAGTAATATACCATATGACCTAGTAGATAGAAGAAAACAAAGTTAACTGATACATCCTAATTGTTGACTGGTAGATGGTATGAGGCTTATATTTTTTGAAGGACATTGGGAGGTCATTAAATTTGTAATAGTTATGTTTACATATGGGTGGATAAATAAGAGTGTTATTAAGTAAAAATGTCAACGTTATCTTGTGTGTTTGGTGCTTAGTTAGTATGCTTGTAATATATTTTAATAGATAGAAAGTAAGTAAATGAATATATATATGTTTTGTTGTTAGGCTAAGTAAGAAGAATATTTGTAATTAGTTTTACTCATGAGTATGATGTGATCTGATATCTAGTGAGGAGGAGACCATATAACCTAGTTTATATGGTTAAAACAATGCATCATAACTGTTGACTGGTAGATGGTAGGAGGCTAATATTTTTCGAAGTACATTGGGTGGTCATTAGATTTGCGCAATTTGTGTTATACTACCATGAGTATGACGCAATCTAATATTTTGCAACGACGATACCATATAACCTACTTTGTATGGTTAGAAGATAGTTAGCTGATTTTGATTAAATGTTGACTGGTAGTTAACTAATTTTGACTAAATCTACCTCTTTTACTTCACCATAGTGTACTTATATCTCCACCTCCCCGAGACATGTGAGAGGTAGCAGAGGAGAAGCCAAAGAAGAGAACAAGTCAGTGGAGGCTAACGGCGAGGTTCTGGACAACTTCATAGTGTATTGATTGATTATGCTAAATCAAAAGATGGGATGGATTTGGAGAGCAAATATTCTGCACATAACAAAGTTTTTTCATTAGGCATTGGTGGTGGCAGGTGGAAGTATAAAACAATCATTATAATTGACTCAGATGATGAAGTTGTTAAATCTGAGGTGGGAAGCATAGAAATGTTGTATACCATATCTATGCTTCCCACCTCAGGTTTAACATCTTCATCGTTTGAGTCAATATTTATGATTGTTTTATACTTCCTCTTGCCGCCACCACGTCCTAATGATTAAACTTTGCAATGTGCATGACTTATTGCTCTCCAAATCAATTACATTATCTGATCCAGAATAATCACTTTGTATAATCAACAAAAGAAAATGTATGAACATATTGCCATATACCGCCAACATTAAATCATATGCCGCACATGATAGAGTTAATGATATTTTGTAAGAATATAAGTAATTAGTTTTACTTAGGAGTATGCTTTGATCTGATACTTACAGATGAGGAGACCATATAACCTAGTTTATGTGGTTAAAACAAAGTTAACTGATATAGGCTACCTGATGACTGGTAGATGTTAGTAGGCAATTATTTGTTGAAGTACATTGTGTGTTCATTAGTTTTGAGCAATATAGGTTTACATGGTAGGTTTCAATGATGTGATTTGATATTAGTGAGGACGAGACCATAACCTAGAGTATATGGTTAAAATAAAGTGAACTGATATTGTCTATCTAATGACTGGTAGATGGTAGGTGGCTGATATATTTCAAATTAAATTTTGGCTCATTAATTTTATTATTGATTTGAAGGGGCAATGGAGGAGAAGCTAGAGCTGATCAACAGGTCATTGGAGTCCGGCATTGGGGTGTCGGCCAACTTCGTAGTAGATAGAATGATTATGCTAGATAAAAAGATGGGATGGACTTGGAGAGTAATCATTATACACATAACAAAGTTTCTTTGTTAGGTAGTGGTGGTGGCATGCAGAAGAAGAAAACTATAATTATCATAAACTCAGATTCTGAAGATGCTAAATCGAATGTGAGAAATGATATGTTATACAATCATGAAATAACTCAGTGATAGTATAACATATTAGTTCTCACCTTAGATTTAGCATCTTTGGAATCTGAGTTTATGATAATTATAAGTGTGTACTTTTTTTGCCACTATCACCTCATAATGATTAAACTTTGTAATGTGCATGTTATGCCCCAACTTTTTAAATTACTTTAAAGGTCAGAGCGCCGACAATTCATAATAATAAACGGGTCAAGATCAACCGTGCACAGAAGAATAACTTTTCATTGATTTAGGTAATTACAAAAAAATTTACAAAATAAGGCCTATCGTGCCTTAACAAAATCAAATTCGCGCACATAAACGATTAATTCATAACAAAAGAACGTGATAAAGCATAGATCCTTCGAAGTTTACGAGCAATCCTCAAGAATGTTATCTTTGTCATCCAAACCTACGGTGTCTAGGGGTAGGTGAGTATAATTATACTCAGTAGATAGAATTAAATTCTAATAGCATGCTAAAACATAAAGCATAATTAATTATACATAAAAGATTCTTATAATAATTCATAATCAACAGTTGACTTTAAATTAATATTATCAACAAACAAATCCAACACAGTTCTTATACGAAAAGTCAGACAAAATAGATCTTCATAGAATCTACTAAATTCAGATAATTCGTTCGTAGCCAGAATCCAATAATTAAATCATAATCGGATAAATCGTCGTTCACATAATGTCGCCAACACGACATATACTCATGCTCGTGGGGCAACAAGATCAAAATGAGAGGATCTTCCCACGATATCTAATTTTGTGGGTGCGCCATATGCCATAATAGGTGGTACCTAGGAGTCATAACTCTGATAGCTTTTGGGCTTTATACCAAATAGCTACCCATCAAAACCGATTGTAGTTTTTGGGCTTTATACCAAATAACTACCCTTCAAATCTGGTTAAATCATTTATAAATATATTCCAAATAATAATATTTTAATTGACGTATTACAATAAAATCTCACTAAGAGGCGTACACGGCACTATTATTTTAGCGCATGTCCACCCTTAATCATATCCATTTCAAAATGATAATTTATTTCAGAGACAAATAAATTATAAAATATAAGGCCTAGTCGTAGCACAAAATTAGAGCTTAAAACCACCTGCCCTAGTTAAGCCTACATTTGCAATCGGCGTAAAAGCGGTGGGCAGCACCTCCCCTTTCTTCGTCCAGCTCAGGTGCAACGAGCAGAACCTACCCTATCGTTGGGACAATCTCTTCATCCAGCTCGGGTGTAGCGAATAGGGCCTGTCACATCGCGACACTACCCGACATGAGCTAAACCCGATCCAAGGGCCGGTCCAGCGCGTGGGGGCGACGGTTTTGAAAACGGTTAAAGAAATAGTGGAAGACTTATGCCCTTACTACAGGCAGTTAACGAAGTAGCATACTACTTTGAACAAGAGTAAATAGGTAAAACGAAAAGAGTTACTTAAACTCTAAATTAATCAACAAATTTCAAACCCATATACTAATAAACCATAGCCAACACACTTGGCTCTAAAACAAGGTCTCAAACAAAACTAAAGACATAATGTATCACAAGACTAAAAACAAGAACCATTGCACAAGGGTTCTAACATCAAAACAAAATAATCAGAAAAATATGCAAGGTCTAGGGGCCTCCACTCCTACTCCCAAGCTCTCCCCGACCTCTCATCATAAAGAGAATCTTGTCCGATTGCATGTCACACCATGTAGCCCTAAAACAAAACAAAGAAAGTGGGGTGAGTATAAAAACTCAATAATGGTTTGAATACAACTATAATAATCAAAAAATACGACATAATAATGTAGCAATTCAGATCTAAAACGAACATTCTATACCACTTTCTGATCATTCATTCATATCACATAAACCTGCATAATAGTGTCTCAATCATACACTTTCTGATCATTCATATCACATAAACCTGCATAATAGTGTCTCAATCACACCATTTCTAATCATGCATTCATATCACATAAACCTGCATGATAGTGTCACATTCACACCATTTCTGATCATATATTCATATCAAATAAACCTGCATAATAGTATCTCAACTACACCATTTTTTATTATGCATTCATATCACATCAACCTTATTCACCATGCATGACAAATCGTGTTAAATACATGATACACAATGATGCATGACATTCATAATAAACATGCATCAATACCAATGGTGAATGCCTTCATCAAGGAGCAAACACAAGTATTGCCACACAGGTAGGACATGGTCAAGGCCACGAAGGCGAGATACGGTCAAATTTTCCACACAGGAAATGTAAGAGGGTCAGGATTATCAGCCCCTAAAGCTGCTCGCCCTGGGTGATCCTGGCCAAGGATGTCTCATTCTCACACAGAGAATCTAGAGTAGGGGTGTTCACCCAGGGACATCTCTTGCGATGGGGAGAACCCAAATTTACACACTGGGAACCCTAGAACACGTGGTAACTGGTGAACAAAGCATTCCACTCTGGATTCTTAGCGTCCAGAAGACAATCATAATAATCTCAATCCGCAAGACAAGTACACAACTCGTCCCCACATAATTCTATTTAACTAGACTCAACCCGGGGAGTATACGTGTTCCACACAGGAACTTAAATTGAAAACGTGTCCTTTCGGACCAACTAAGTTCTGATTAATTCATTGAGCGATTAATCCGGCACGTAATATCAACCATTGCATACAATCGATAAATTCTGGTTAAACATTGGTAAAACATCGTCCATGAATACCGATCCATGATGTATGATAACATGATACATCCGTGAGCAAGACCTACATGGGTTTCAACACGTGGAACGTGCTCCCAATCAGTCCCCTCATGCATCATAATCAAGGCATAATTAACTACAATTTCATAGTGGATTCCCCATATGTGTGTGTATTCATGCATATCTAAGCACATGGCCAATGCTTGACATAAACTCATAAGACAATTTACACATGCTTGAACACATTCAAAACAATGATTCCCAACTGAAATCAAAACAAAATCCACTATAAAGCTTAAATCCATCCATGTGAAATCGAACATTCACTCCCACAAACATGATTTTTTCACACGTTAAGCCACAACATGATCACATCCATTACCCATAAATCATCCTTATTATAAGAAAACACATCTCACCTTTTTCCACATAATGTCCCGCTAGAAATATATTCTAATCATAAGAATTCCAACATTCAAAAGTTCAAGGTACTTCGATATCAACATACATAATTATCAGCATAATATGATGCCACAAGACATCACCTAAACAAAATCCATAAACTTTCATCATCAATTCTACACCTCCAGTAGCCTAATTTCATCATAATACACCTCCCATAATCATTAGAATAATCAAAGTAAAACATTGAAATGAGTATAAGTTTTAAAAATAGCAAAAATTATCATGTAGCCGTTCGATCGCCCTGTAAGGCCGTTCGATCAGCTAAACTGAAAATGTGCCAAAAATGTAGTGTTGTCGATCGATTGCCCTGGTAGGCCGTTCGATCACCAATAAAGTAGTTTTGACCTTCTTCTTCATTTTGAAAATAAAAAATAAAACACCATTGAAACACCTTCAAATCTTCATCCATGGTATTAAACATTATCAAAAACTCATCAAACCTTCCATAACACTAATCTAAACCATTCTAACACAAATTCCTAAGAAATCAAAGTGAAAGATTAACATTTATTAAACCCACTATTATGGCCTAAATCAAATAAAACCCACTTCAAATAACATCATAAAAACCAAGATTTTTACTACCCAAAATTGAGATTGAAGAACCCATTACCTTTCCTTGTTGATTTAGGCCAGAATGAACCTTCAATCTCCTCCAACACCTTCCAAAAACATGATTTTAAGTTAACATACAACTAATCTCGATTTAGCTTTGAAAAACCAAAAGTAAACATTAGATCTAGGATTTTAGAAGCTTAAAAATGAGATTTTGAAGATTAAGGCTTGGAGAAAAGAGGCAAATCAGTAGTTTTATGTTTTTAAAATGGATTAAAACCATGATTGAAGTCAAGATTAAGAGAAAACCTAGGGTTTAGGCTTGATTAAAGGAGAACATACCTTAATTCCTTTCTAATTTGGGCCTATTTGGGGAATTAGGCCTTAATCTTCCTCTCCCAGCTTATTCTCAAATGGAAAATGGCTCAACCTTTTCTATTTATAGTAGGGCTTAGGGTACACCTAATGAACTAGTGGGGTATAAATAGAAATTCTAGCTAAAAATGGATATTTTGAAGATTTGAGCACTAATTAAATCCAAACAAATTCTGAAATTTTTTATATAATCTTATGTTGATGTATGAGTCATTTTGGTCTAAAAACCTCAATTTCGTCGGTGGGGCCTACAGGGGGTCCCTCCAAACCCTAAATTTTTTAAAAAATAGTAATAAATCAAAAAAATCCCAAAAATTCAGAATTGACTAAAAACTACTTAAAACTCATAAATGCAGAGTTAGTTTTGCTCAAAATATTTATAAATCCCATTTATTTTTGAAAACCACAAAATTTAATCAGAAAACGCTTAAACCACACAATAACCAATAAATAACATTAAAATAAACCGGTTTAAAAATGAGTGTCCTTACATCCTCCCCTTCTTAAGAATTTTGGTTCCCCAAAATTCTCTAGAGGTCAGTGACAAAAAGATGAGGGTACATCTTTCTGATCTTGTCCTCCGATTCCCGTGTGGCTTCCTCGACTCTGTGATTCGTCCACAACATCTTCACGAGTGGGATCGCCTTTTGCCGATGTACCTTCTCTTTATGGTCAAAAATCTAGATAGGTACCTCCTCATAAGAAAAATTCTCCTAGAGCTCCAATGGCTCAAAATCGAAGACATGAGTAGGATACGGCTCATGCTTCCAAAGAAGTGATACATGGAATACATTATGGATATCAGCCAATCGGGGTGGAAGTGCTACTCAATATGTTGTGGTGCCTATCCGCTCCAAGATCTCAAATGGCCCAATAAAATGAGGTGACAACTTTCCCCGTTGCCCAAATCAAACAACACCGTGGGTCGGAGAGATCTTAAGGAACACATGGTCGCCAACACAAAACTCCAACTCCTGTCGTCTCCTATCGGTATAACACTTCTGACGGCTCTGTGCTATCTGCAACCTCTCCCGAATGAGGCTTATCTTCTCCAATGACTGCTGGATAAGATCTGGGCCAGTGAGAAGGTGCTCCCCAACCTCACTCCAACATAGAGGTGATTGACAAGGACACCCGTAAAGCGCCTCGAAGGGTGCCATCCGGATGCTCGCTTGGTAACTATTGTTATAGGTAAACTCAACCAACAACAAATGTTTCTCCCAATTTCCTTTCCACTTGAAGATACATGCTCAGAGCATGTCCTCAAGTGTCTGGATGGTCCTTTCAAATTGTCTGTCCATCTAAGGGTGATAGGCAGAGCTGAGATGTAGATATGTGCCCAAAGCACCCTGAAAACTCTGCCAAAACCTCGAAGTGAATTGTGGGTCACGGTCAGAAACGATAGATACAGGAATCTCATGTAACCGCACAACCTCCCTCATATATAGAGTAGCCAAGGCATTCAAAGGAGTAGTCATTTTGATCGCGAGGAAATGAGCGGACTTCATAAGTCGGTCGACAATCCCCCCAAACTGCATCATACCACCCGGCGACCGTGGCAGTCCAGAAACGAAATCCATGGTGACATGCTCCCACTTCCACTCCAAAATCGGAAGTGGTTGTAGTAAACCTCCTGGATGTCGGTGCTCTACCTTGACTTGTTGGCACACAAGGCATTTGGACATGTAGAATGCAATGTCCTTCATCCCCTTCCACCAAAATGTCCTCTTCGTGTCGTGGTACCTCTTTGTTCCTCCAAGATAGATAAAGAACTTAGAATGGTGTGCCTCTAATAGGATACGCTCTCTCAACACGACAGAGTTCGACACACACCACCGACCCTTATACACCAAACTCCCATCGGTCTTTTCCTTGAAGCCCAACACTACCTTCTCCCTTAGCTTGGCCTTAAGAGCTAGAGTCTCTTCATCACTTTTCTGAGCTTCGACCACGTCATCCACCACACAAGAGCTGATAGAGAGGTTAGCAAACCAAATCCGTGTGTCCTCCAAAGTCAACTCTAGCCTTAGCTCAATGGCATCCTAATAGAGGAGCACTCATGAACTCGCATGCAAGCTATCGTAGTGGTTGATTTTCAACTCAAAGCATCCACCACCACGTTCGTGTTACTAGGATGATACAATACCGTGAAGTCATAGTCCTTCAAGAATTCTAGCTACCTCCTTTGCCTCATATTAAGATCTCTCTAAGTGAATAAGTACTTCAAACTCTTGTGATTAGTGAATACCTCAAACTTATCACCATAAAGGTAGTGCCGCCAAATCTTCAATGCAAAAACCACAGCCACTAACTCCAAGTCATGAATGGGGTAATTTCGCTCTTACACTCTAAGCTGTCGAGATGCATAAGCCACCACTCTCCCATGCTGCATGAGTACATAACCCAAGCCGCGAAGTGATGCATCACTATAGACCACATATCCACCACTATCGGAAGGCAAAGTCAAGACTAGAGCTGAAGTCAGTCTCTTCTTCAACTCTTGGAAACTCTCTTCACAAGATGAGTTCTACTCAAACTTCTCATTCTTCCTTGTCAACTTGGTCATAGGGCTTGCAACGCTAGAGAAACCCTCAATGAAACGGCAGTAGTACCCAGCAAGTCCTACAAAACTGTGAACCTCTGATGCACTCTTCGGTTGTTCCCACTTCAACACGGCTTTGACTTTCAAGGGATCAACTGCCACACCATCTCTCGATATCACATGACCAAAGAATTGCACCTTCTTGAGCCAAAATTCACACTTGTCAAACTTCGCAAAGAGTTGATGCTCCCGTAAAGTTTGCAAGACAATCCTCAAATGTGCTTCATGCTCTTCCTCATTGGCCGAATAGATCAGAATATCATCCACGAATATAATAAAAAACTGATCACGATAAGGCCAAAAGACTTAGTTCATTAAGTCCATAAATGAGGCCGGTGCATTAGTAAGACCAAAAGGCATCACTAAGAACTCATAATGCCCATATCGGGTACGAAAAGCCGTCTTTGCCACATCATCAGGACGGATCCAAAGTTGGTGATAACCCGATCTCAAATCAATCTTAGAAAAGACATGAGCCTACTACAATTGATCAAACAAATCATCAATTCTAAGTAAAGGGTACTTGTTCTTGATGGTTATCTGATTAAGCATTTGGTAGTCGATGCACAACCGTAGAGAACCATCCTTCTTCCAAACAAATAAGACTGGCGCACCCCAAGGAGATACACTCGACCTATATATACCCCTTATCCATAAGATCCAGCAGCTGAGCCTTAAGCTCTTTAAGCTCAGCTGAAGACATGATAGGGAGACTTAGAAATAGGAATAGTGCCTAGAATAAGATCAATACAAAACTCTATCTCTCTCTCTGGTGGAAAACCCATCAAGTCACTAGGGAGACATCAGCAAATTCCGCCACAACACGAACAGAATCCAAAGAAGGTAACTCCATGTTCAACCCCATAACACTAGCAAGGAAAGCCTCGCATCCCCTATTGATCCACTTCTTGGCCTTGAAGGATGAGGCCAAAAACTTGCCACTGACACTTCACCCCTTGGAAGATAAAAGGCTTAGTTCCTGGCAACTCAAATTTCACCTTCCTCCCTTGGCAGTCTACATGCACATGAACTTGGACATCATATCCATGCCTAAGATCACATCGAAGTCAATCATAGGTAATATAATCAAATCCACATGCAACACATGCCCATCAATCACCATAGGAATCATCTCCACATACTCCTCCGCCTGCAGAGAGGACAAAGGCGTAGACACACGTAACAGAACATGCAACAACTTAAAATCAACACCCATCTCATCAGCAAAACATGGGTAGACAAAAGAGTGAGAAGTGTCAATGTCAAACAATATTCTAGCATAGTGGGAGGCAATCTGGATTGTACCTTCCACCATGCCAGAAGAGTTGGCCGCCTCCTGCTCCAAAATAGCAAAGACTCTCCCATTGTTAGCCGCTTCTTCCCCTTAGCATCCTGCTGCCTGGTAGGTAGTCTAGCATGCGGCCTCGCCTAAGGTGCTCCCGGCTGCCTAGGACCGGAGTTAGATGTCACCGGAGGACATCTCTGAGCATGGTTAGCTCTATGAGGACACTCGTTAGCATAATGTCCCTTCTGCCAGCAATCAAAACAAGTCACATTAGCACCGTGGTCATGAGGGTCCCGCTGCACTTGCTAAGTGTTATGCCTAGCATGACAGGCATCTCGCTGCTTATGGTCTTAGTGGTTATGGTTATCCTCTGGCCTCGGCCTCTTAGGGTGCTGCTACTGCACTCTCTTTCGCATATAGTCATCCGAATCCCACTCCACAACAATGGTTGTCTCAAGTACCTCAGCTAGGGTCTTGTGCCTGAAGGGCACAACTTGGCCTTTGATGAAACTTCAGACCATCCTTGAACTTGCATGCCCGCTCATACTCGTCGCAGAAGAAACGAGGAGCAAAGTGCTCAAGTTCCACAAATCGGGTCTCATAAGCCAAAACCGTCATCGAACCCTGCTGAAGGTTGAGAAACTCCTTCTTCTTCTCCTCCCGGACATGAAGAGGGAAGTATTTGTCATTAAAGGCAGACAAGAACTCCTCCCATGGAATATCCACATGACCATGGAATCTCTGACACTCCATCGACAACCACCACCTCTGAGCCTCACCCTTGAACGTGAAGACCACAAGTTGAGTCTTCTCCTCGTCAGGGCAACGTTGAGCACTGAAAATCTTGTACATGTGAAGCCTCCAGTTATCTGCCTCCAAAGCATCTAACCCACCGTTGAAGCTAGGATGGTTAAGCTTCTTGAATCCCCCGAGTGAGAGAGACTCAGAACCACTACCACTAGCGTGCTTATCTTGGACCACCTGTGTCAACCCCTCAATGGCGGTCAACACATCGTCCACCCTTGAGTCTCTAGCACTGTGATGGTTATTAGCGCTTTCATGATTAGAACCAGCCATCTACGCAACAACCAAACATTAATCATACAGCCTAATAACCCGAAGCCACACAACCAAACAATCAACAAACACACAAACAAGCAAGCAAGCAACATTCAAGACAAACAACTAATGGAATTCACATTGCTAGTTATGTCTAGACATTGATCATCTCACAACCCGGTAACCCATAAGACTTGTCACTCAAACCTCATTTACTCTCGGACAAAGAGGTGCTCCGATACCAAAAACTTTATCACACCCCAGCACTGCCCGACCTGAGCCGAACCCGGTCCAAGGGCCAGTCCAGCGCACAAGGACGATGATTTTGAAAATGGATAAAGAACTAGCGGAAGACTTATGCCCTTACCACGGGTGGTTAACGGAGCAACGCACTACTTTGAACAAGAGTAAATAGGTAGAACAAAAAGAGTTACTTAAACTCTAAATTTATCCACAAATTTCAAACCCACATACTAATAAACGATAGCCAACACACTTAGCTCCAAAACAAGGTCTCAAACAAAACTAAAGACATAATGTACCACAAGACTGAAAACAAAACCCATTCCACAAGGGTTCTAACATCAAAACAAAATAATCAAAAAAACATGCAAGGTCTAGAGGCCTCCACTCCTACTCCCAAGCTCTCCTCGACCTCTCCTCATAAAGAGGATCTTGTCCGACTGCATGTCACGTCATGCAGCCCCAAAACAAAACAAAGAAAGTGGGGTGAGTATAAAACTCAATAATGGTTTAAATACAACTATAATAATCAAAAAATATGACGACATGACAATGTAGCAATTGAGATCTAAAATTAACATGTTATACCACTTTCTGATTACACATTCATATCACATAAACCTGCATAATAGTGTCTACATTACACACTTTCTGATCGTGCATTCATATCAGATAAACCTACATAATAGTGTCTCAATCACATCATTTCTAATCATGCATTCATATCACATAAACCTGCATAATAGTATCTCAATCACATCATTTCTAATCATGCATTCATATCACATAAACCTGCATGATAGTGTCACATTCACACCATTTTTTATCATGCATTCATTTCACATCAACCTCATTCACCTTGCACGACAAATTGTGTCAAACACATGATACACAATCATGCATAGCATTCATAATAAACATGCATCAATACCAATGATAAATGCCTCCATCAAGGAGTAAACACAAGTATTACCACACAAGCAGGACACGGTCAAGGCCACGAAGGTGAGACACAGTCAAATTTTCCACACGGGAAATGTAAAAGGGTTGGGGTTGTCAGCCCCTAAAGCTGCTCACCCTAGACGATCCTGGCCAAGAATGTCCCATTCTCACAAAGAGAATCTAAAGTAGGGGTGTTCGCCCATGGATATCTCCTGTGGTGGGGAGAGCCCGAATTCCCACATTGGGAACCCTAGAACACATGGTAGCTGGTGCACAATGCGTACCACTCTGGATTCTCAGGGTCTAGAAGACAATCATAATAATCTCAATTTGCAAGACAAGTACACAACTCGTCCCCACATAATTTTATTTAACTAGACTCAACCCAGGGAGTATACGTGTTCCACATAGGAACTTAAATTGAAAACGTGTCCTTTCGGACCAACCAAGTTCTAAATAATTCACCAAGCGATTAATCCGGCACGTAATCTCAACTGTTGCATACAATCGATTAATTCTGGTTCAACATCAGTAAAACTTCGTCCATGAATACCTATCCATGATGTATGATAATATGATACATCCATTAGAGCCTAAATAGAAGTGAAAGATTAGCATTTATTAAACCCACCACTAGAGCCGAAATCAAACGAAATCCACTTCAAATAACACTATAAAAATTGAGATTTTTACTACCCAAAGTTGAGATTGAAGAACCCATTACATTTCCTTGTTGATTTGGAACAGAATGAACCTTCAATCTCCTCTAACACATTCCGAAAATACAATTTTAAATTAACATACAACTAATCTCTATTTAGCTATGAAAAATCAAAAGTAAATATTAGATTTAAGGTTTTAGAAGCCTAAAAACTAGATTTTGAAGATTAAGCTTGGAGAAGAGAGGTAATCAGTAGTTTTATGTTTTCAAAATGGATTAAAACCATGATTGAAGTCAAGATTAAGAATGGATTAAGAAAAAACCTAGGGTTTAGGCTTGATTAAGGGAGAGCATACCTTAATCCCTTTCTAATTCGGGCCTAATTGGAGAATTAGGCCTTAATCGCCCTCTCCCAGCCTATTCCCAAATGGGAAATGGCTCAGCCCTTTCTATTTATAGTAGGACTTCGGGTACACCTAATGAACTAGTGGGGTATAAATAGAAATTCTAGCTAAAAATGGATATTTTGAAGATTTGAGCACTAATTAAATCCAAACAAATTCTGAAAATTTTTATATAAGCTTGTGTTGATGTCAGGGTCAATTTGGTCTAAAAATCTCAATTTCGTTGGTGGGGCCCATAGGGGGTCCCGTCAAACCCTAATTTTTTAGAAAATTCGTAAAAAATCAGAAAAATCCAAAAAATTTGGAATTGACCAAAAACTACTTAAATGTCATAAATGTAGAGTTAGTTTTGGTAAAACCTTTAGAAATCTCATTTACTTTTAAAAACCACATAATTTAATCAGAAAATGCTTAAACCACACGATAACCGATAATTAACATTAAAATAAACCGGTTTTAAAATGAGAGTCCTCACAAGGCCTCCTCTTGCCTCGGGTCATTTTTACCGTTTAGAGGGGTTATTTTGAAAAACAAACCCTCTCCTGACGTTAGGCGCCCTCGAATTAAGTAAGTTTGGTTTTTGAACGTGTAAAAATGGGCAAGAAATAACAAAGATATGCATGTTTAACCCCCTCACAATCGTGTGTAAAATAAGGAAACAGGTTGGGGCCACTTGAGCCTCCCCCTCCCCTCTCCCTTGAATAGCCCACAATGTGTCGAACATCCGGCCAGTTGCAAGAGTCGAAATGGCTCCTGCAGTATGTATGCGGCTAGCCGCAACTACATGCTAGCTGCGGGCTAGCCTGTAGCCTACCACAAAGCGGCAGGGCTAGCCTGTAGCCTACCACAAAGCGGCAGGGCTGGTTGACGCAATGCATTAGCTTTGGCTTATGCAAGGGCTTATGCACAAAATAATTTTTTTATTTTTTTTTGTTTTTAAATATAAAATAAAAATTTAAACTTTAAACTAGCGTAACTCCCTACCCTGAACATGGAATCACGCATTTTTAGTACCGTTGAACTCATATCGACAAGCTCTTCAAAAAAAGACCACACAAGGGCATGTTTGCTTGCAAACTTAAAGTGGGTCCCACCTATGGCTCGCTTCCGAATGCCATAGCCTACTATCCCGATGTCCGTTTGACACGTTCTTGGGCTTGATACGTTCATCTCTCCGAGCCCTATCAAATGCATTAAGGCTTCACTGAACGAATCAAGCTCAAGACAGTCTAATTTTAAGAAAAACTGTTAATGGGCCTTAGAACCCGTTAAGTTACATGTAATCACATGCCGCACATGATAGACTTAATGATATTTTGTATCTTCATCATGTATGGGTACGGTGGATAATGTATACCCAATTATTTTTAATGGTTAGAAAATGGCTTCGTCTAGAGTTTAGTTGATATTGTACAAGAGAATGTTTCTCAGGGTTAGAACTGCCTTTATTTATTGATTATGTTGATTGGATTGGTGGAAATAGAAATAGTTTTTAATGCATTCATATACAATTTAGTAGTTGTTATAATCTTGATGATAAATATTATTTAGAAAATATAAAATATAAAATCAAAAGCTACAGCTTCACATAAACGTCATTGAAAACACAGATAGAGTTAAATAAATTCAATATCGATGGTTAGAATTCGCCATAGCAAAGAGATATCTTGACGGAGTGAAGGCTTTTATTTAAAAGCATCATTTATGGTTATTATAGTGTATTGGAAAGTAACCTAAAACACGAGGGAGTAACCTAAAACACGAGGGAGGAGTAACCTAAAAACACGTGGGAGGAGTAAAAGCTTCATATATGGTAAAGATACAGAATTTGAAAGTAAACTAAAACACGAGGGAGGAGTTTCCGTCGCATATACTTCAATTTCCCAAGTATCTTTAGTTCGTGCATTCTCCTTCGGATTCTAACAAATGTTATTTTCAATGACTGGGGCATTTATAATAGAGTCCCATTTATATGAGCCCGGGCTCATGCGCGCCTACTTGAGCTCGAGCTCATATGGGCCGGCAATTTTACATCCGATGGCCTATAATACTCATGGGCCACCTTAAACCCACGAGTATTATGGGCCATCGGATGTAAATCCGATAGCCCATAGAGCACGGGCTCATGTAGTTGCGCGTGAGCCCGGGCTCATATAAACTTTTTCCTTTATTATGTATAATATATACATTTAGCTACATATTTTCATTGTGTATCACGAGAATCAAGATAGTTCGCCACGTTTGAGTTGTCCACACGTGTGCTGCATATAGCAGAAATGGGCCATCCCTCGTCATAAAGGTGAAAACTGTGAAACACCCGTACTAGTTCTTAATAGCCGAATGTTTCTTCCCAGGCTAACTTCTGAGGTATTCTCTTACGGACCCATATTCTTGTCTCCCATATTCACGTCTCCCTACCTGTAGATCATGGGACTATAGGTTGGCAAAGGGTGGATGTCCAAGAGCATCCTCCCCATATGTACCCTAACTCATGGAGGAAGACACGGATAGTCGCATTTCTACCTATAGGTGGTCGTACCGGAACAATGGTAATCTTGGATGTGGAGAATATGTTAATGTTTTTACTTGTGCATGAACTAGTTCTTACCTGCTATGCTATGATGATGAAACAAGAAATGCAGCAAATGTTTGGGTGTGGAGAAGGTCGGTGAAAGCTTTAATTGATCTGGCTCAACTGATAATTGGTAGTGGATGACATAGGTAACTCTCGGGTACATTGAATCTTTACTTTTGGAGGCACTTATAGGGTGTGTACATTTGTAATACAAGAAGGAATGTTTGAGGTTAAGAATAAGATTGAAGAACATAAACACAAACTTCTTTCAATTTTGAGACGCAAAGCATTGATTGATAAGTATCAACTGATAACTGCTATCGACTAACTGATATAACTCTCGGTTGTATTCAGATGGATATAGATGAGCAACCTTTATTATGTGTGTGTTGGGGGGGGGGTGAGAGTGGGATGCAAGTCGACACAAGTATGATAGCTCCAATGCCAAATTATATCTCATATTTGTTAGAAGCTCATTGACGTACAAATCCTTGGTGACCATGGTTTACAAAGTAATAGGATGTTGTAGCAAGGAATACTTGTTGAAGATGAGTTTTACATATCCTTTGGCAATCCCCCTGAACCTACTTCCAACGGAAATACATGATACTAGGACTCTCCATTGTTTTCTATGCTATGCTAAGACCAGTCACGATGGTCTCCCATTGATAATAACCAAAGTGCAACATGTACATGCGTTCCAGGAATGTGACCCGAATTTTGATGTATCTAAGCCAATGATTAACCAAACGAACATGTTGAATGATGCTGAAGTCCATAGTAGACATGCAAATGAAGTGAACGCGAAGGTGTAAGTGAAGGAAGTAGGAGTGAGGAATGCAAAAGAATTCAATGATCATTTGGCAAGTGGTACGGCTGATAGGGACATTTTTTACAACAACACAAAGGATTTGAGTGACAACGCAAAAGTAGATGACTTACTGCATGAAGCTAGGGAGTTGGAGGCAAAGAAAGCTCCTCCTGTTTACTTAAATTTACAATCCGATTCGGATGAAAAACTAGTAGATGTCCCCATTGCAAGGGTTGAAGTGGATGAGGTGAACATATCAAATATTGAGGAGATTGTGGCCAACTCAAACGAGGGTAATGATGCCGGAGGAGCTAATGATGAAAAAAGTGGGCCGAACACAATGTATAACATTGACGTAGAAGATGTCATCTACGATGGATGGCAAGAGCATCATGAGGAAGACATTAAATGGGATAAATTTGAATTGCATGATTATGATGAGGATGTCTACATTATAGGAGAAGATGGTGACATTTGGTATAGAAATGGTCAAAATGCAACTGTCGTAAGTATGAAAGGTGAAAGAGGTCCACCTCGGAACTTAAATAAAGTGATGAACATTAACATGGCTGAAAGAAAATAGTAAGAAATATTAAATTATTATTAATTATCTATTTGTTTGCTAATTTATCAATGTGTAGTAAATTTGTAGTGGTGTTAAATGCAGGGACGATGAAGTTCCAACAAGAGCAAATAGAAAATTGTCACTCATAAATGATGGAGATGGTGGTTAGAGGGGGAAAGCACCATCATCAAGTAGCATTTTTAGGAAAACTTCGGCACCAAAACTACTTCAAAGGTCATATTATATCTTACGTAGTCAATTAAGTGATCATACCTAACTTATAACTATTTGTCTCATTCTAATACCGATATAAATATAATCGTTCAACAGATTAGATGTGGAGGTGTGTGTGAATGAAGAGCACCACATGGATGTGGAGGTTGATTTGTATGACTATGGCAAAGATATGAAGGTAGTTCTACTTGGCCAAGAGTTTATGGATAAGGAGTCTCTGAAGCTACATGTACACAAGTATGCTATGCACAACAACTTTGAGTTTAAGGTAAAATATTCAAATAAATCTCGATTCACAGTTGTGTGCAATGTGTTGGGATGTCCATGGAGGTTACATGTTGCGATAACTAATGGGTGTAGTATCTTCAAAGGAAAAGCTATGAACAATGTTCATACATGTGGGAAACCAATATTTGGAGATCATAAATAAGCAAAAGTAGGTATTATTGTTGACTCAGCTGTTAAATGACTTAGGAAACGTGTTGCTTATACTCCAAAGGATATTCAAGTTGATGTCGATTTGGAATATGGAGTGAAGATGAATTATTCGAAGGCATATAGGTCTAAGGTTGTGGCATTTAACAAGTTAAGAGGATCCTATGAGTCATCATATGCCGAGTTGGCTACCTACTTATATGAGTTAGAGAAGCCAAATTCAGGCACCTCAACTACACTCCAGTATGACTCATCAGATCTGACCTTTAAGAGATACTTTGTTTCCTTTGGAGCAGCCATGAAGAACTTCAAGAAGTACATGCGATAGGTTATATACATAGATGGCACATTCTTGAAAAGAAGGTGCAAATGGACTTTATTCGTGATATCTACTTTAGATAGTGAGAACTATATATACCCAATTGCTTGTGCTATCGGAGAAGGAGGGAATAATGATGCATGGGGTTGGGTCCTTGCACATTTTGAAACCCACCTTGGTTATTTGGAGGGCCTAGTGATACTTTTCGATCAGTTCCGATCGGCATAGATCAAACACATTACAAGTAGCTAAAATGTTTCCATATGCTGCACATGGATATTGTGCATTTCACATATCTCAAAACATGTTTGTACATTTCAAAGACAGGGGTTTGAATAGTAACTTCTTTAAAGTGGCAAAAGCTTTTAGGCCAAAGACATATATAGAAGAAATGGCTATCATTGAGGAGAAAAACCATGAGGCCTACAAGTGGTTAATGAGAATTGATAAGTCAAGGTGGGTTAGTGTTTATATTCTATCACCCAAGTATAATATAATCACATCCAACCTATGCAAAGTCTTCAATGGAATGCTAAGGGAGCAGCGACACTTCCCCATTGTCATGATCATTGAGGCCATCCATTTGAAGACTCAAGAGATGTGGTACAAGTGTGGATTAGAGGCACAACATTGGAAGGGCTACTTGACTAAATATGTCGAAGGAAAGATTTAGAAGTGTAATGAAGCAGCTAGAGTTAGATGTGTTCTCCCATAAGTGGCCATGAGGTCTTAACTAGGTCCGAAAGAGGGGATGATCAAGTTGACCTTATCGCAAAGACTTATACATGTGGAAAGTTTCAACAAATGGAGTTGCCTTGTGAGCATGCGTTGGCAGCATGTGGCCACTGAAGACTAAATTATTTTGACTATGCTCCCCGTTCTACACAACGAAAACTTATAGGCAAATCTATAGCAAGGGAGTTTATCTGGTCATTGAACATAAAAGATGGGAAACTCCTGAAGATGTGAACAACCTTAAATTGAGGCCTCCCAAGGAGAAGGCACGATTGGGCCGGATAAAGAAGAAGCAGATTCTCTCTCGAGGTGAAGAAAAAAGGAGAGTACAATGTCGTAAGTGCAAACAACATGGTTACTATCACAATACTTGTACTGCGGTAATTGGAGAGAACCCGGTCTGGGGCCCTACTCCTCATCCATCCATAGCTACACCCCCTCCTTCTCTTAGCCTGCACCGATCACCAACTCATGCTAACCAAAAGTTGCCAACATCTACACAAGTCCCACATCTAGTCGATAAGGTGGGTGGTAAAGAAATGAGGAAGAAGCGTCAGACATGTCTAATCCAGTTGAAGATCAACCCTCTAACTCCAAAAGGGAAGAGAAAGAAGAAAATGAGACAAGTAGCTAAGCTCAATGCATGTACATTTAAGGATAAATTGTGCAAGTGAACGATCTCAGTGGACAAAGTTTTACCAGTGTAATATGTTAAACCTTTATTTTGGATTAGAGCACAATATTTTGGCAAATCAACTAGAAATTTCAGGTGCACAAACTTCAATTCTCAACATCTTTTTGTTGTCTAAGTTGTTATCTTTTGATAGATTGTTCTTGAACACATAAAAGTGCTTGACCAACATAGAAGTAAACTAGACCCTAAAACAATAAAGTGTAACTTTATAGGTTACAATGAACACTCTAAGGGGTACAGGTTTGTAGTGCACCATACTGATGTGACAATGGGGGTCATTGAATCTAGAGATGCTTATTTCCTAGAAGAAGACTTCAACCTTAAAATTCCTAGTAAAAGAGTAGAACTGTTTGAAGTAGAGAAAGAGCAAAACACTACTACTTATATAGAGGTGGTTATAGGATTTGAACCTAGGGGAGTATCTGAAGTAAGGGAGGTGAGAGATAGAAGACCTTCGACCTTGTTGGGGGATTTCTATGCCATGTTAGGAGAGGATGAAGTAACAATAGATGAACCTTTATTTGATGATCCCTTAACCTATGAGCAGGCAATAGATAGTCCAAATTCTAAAGAATGACAATTAGCTATTTAAGAGGAAATGGATTCCATTATGAAGAACCAAGTCTGAGAAGAAAGCCTATTGGCTGTAAGTGGATCTTCAAGAAAAAGCTCAAGGCAGATGGGTCTATAGATAAATATAAAGCAAGACTGGTAGCTAAAGGTTTCAACTAAGTCAGGGGAATTGACTTTTAAGAAACCTATTCACTTGTGACTAAATTTACATCTATTAGGTGTTTGTTGGCTATAATGGCATAGTTAGACTTAGAGTTACACCAAATGGATATAAAGACTGCCTTCCTAAGTGGTTATTTAGAGGATGACATTTAAATGGAACAACCTGAGAGTTTTGTTGTTCCTGGAGAAGAACATAAGGTGTGTAACTCATAAAGTTTTTATATGACCTTAAACAGTCTCCTAGGCTATGGTACTTTACTTTTCATAAGGTGATTAGTGAGTATGGGTTCATAGCAAATGATTGTGATCATTGTGTTTACTCTTTTAAGGATGAAAGTAGATTTATGTTACTCTCTCTCTCTCTCTATGTAGATGATATCTTTTTTATGAGAAATGACTTAAGTTTAATAATTAGTCTAAAGGAGTACCTCCAGGCCCAGTTTGAAATAAAAGATATGGGTGAGGCCTCTTACATACTCGGTATGAAGATTGACAGAGATAGAAAAATAAGGTTGCTTAGTATATCTCAAGAATCATATATAGAAAGCATCTTGAAACGCCTCGATGTGATTGGTTGGAAAACAATAATCTCCTATCTATAAGGGTACAACTTTATCTAAAAGTCAGGCACCATCCTCTTACGAGGATAGACTCAAAATGGAGTCAGTGTCTTATGAACCGGCTATTGGCAACTTAATGTATGTCATGACTTGAACCCGACCTAATTTGAGCTATGTTGTAAGGCTCTTGAGTAGATACTAGGCAAACCCAAGTATGGCTCATTGGCAAGCAGTGAAGCGAGTTTTTAGGTACCTCCTGGGAACCAAAGGTATAAAATTAGCGCTAGAGGTAAACACATTGAAGTAAATTACTACTTTGTGTTTGACATGCCACAGAAAGGAAAGTTGGTAGTAAACCATCTTCCTACTTCTGAGATGTTGGCAGATCCGTTAACTAAGGCCTTAACAATGGATCACTTGTATATCATGTTCATAGTATAGGACTTCAACAGGGCCAGGGTGCCAGCTCCTGTAGAGTTTAGTATGAACATTTTGCCTACAGGACTAAGACAAAACTAGGTACACAAGTTGTTGTTTGGTCCATGGGCACTTCACCCAAGTGGGGGATGTTGGGTCTAGGTTTGTACCCAGGTAAACCGAAACCGGGAAGAGAGTCCCGGTTGAGAGAAACATAAGTGGGCCTAAATTCTATTTCAATTAGGATATCTACATGGGATAAGGCAGTTATAAAAATTGCTTCCTCCTTATTCAGGACGTACAAAAATTTGGGGCTTCTTCTTCAACACACAACAAAAAACAAAGAAGAAAGAAGAGAACAAAGCTTCAATTATCTCCTTTCTCTCTCACGGGTTCATTGAATTGCATTGAATCAGGAAAAGCCCTATTCAAGCTAACAATTCCCAGCAAATTAGCAAGAGGAAGAAAGGTTTTCTCTCTTGATTTTCAAAAGAAGGATTTATCACAAGAGGTAATTTTAATTCCCCATTATTATACTTGATATAACAAAGAGTTCGTGTAGGGTAATTAGCCACGTGCTTGGGGCTCAACTCCTAAAGGTAAGTAATATTTAATCATTGTTTTAATTTACATTAATTCAAAGAAATTTGAATTTACTACTGTTTATTTGTGTTTATGTGTATATGCATGTAATTTGTTTGAGAGAGACTTAAAGGTGATATTTTTGCACATCCACAAAGCCGGGCAAACCACTAGCTTCCGTTGTGCCACCCAACAATAATGTGATGCATGGTTAGGAGTTGCAAAGTATGGTAAGTTGTTGGATAATGGTGCAAGGTTTCACTCCCTACTACAAGTGCATTCCCTAAGTTCACTAATATCTTTCCTCTTCCTTGATAATGCTATTCAGATTATAATGTTTGGGTAACAATTCAGTGTTTGGTCCTATGGACGTCTCACGAATCAAGTGCAGGAGAGGTGTGAGGTACCAAGGAAGGTCGTATGGAATAGGGCAGGGAGTCCATCACCAATTTACTCTCGTCTTCAACAAGAAAAACAAAAAGAAGAAAGGGGAAAATATGTCGGCTCGTAAACACATGATTCTCAAGTTACAAATACAGGATATCATCCTTGCCTTTTTAATTGGAAGAGCTCGTGATTAATTGCACCAAATAAATCTACCTAACAAACCTTTCCAATTGGGTTTTAGTTGGATACATCATGGCGGAGCCAGGGTTAATTAGAAGACCAGGGGCACCAACTACACCTAATTTTTTTAAATTTCCCTATTTAAGATATTTGCATTAGGTGTATAAAACAAGTTCCAAACAGCAGGGTGGCCATGGCCCTTCACTGTCACAACATAGTTCTGCCCCTGGTTGGATAGGACATGTGAGTTTCATGCAAAGCTCACTTGGGCATGTACATATTGTCTGTCCAATCGAAACCCAATTAAGAGAATTTGTTAGGTGATTATCATTTTCCTTAAAGCATAGTCGTAGTCTTATTCCACCATTACCATTTCCAAAGACTAGCAGATTTATCCTGTCTTTGGCCTTCTTAATCAGGTATCGATTTAAGGTGGAGAAATAACAAAGATAACTAGGTGGCTAAGGTTATTATTGAAGTGCTTTAAGCGCTAATCTCTGTTCTAAGATGGGACTTTAGAATCTGGTACCATGTTGGAACCAAGTTATAATTTTAAAACTGGAGATATTAACTATGAGACAAACTAAACCAAAATAACACGAACAATCACTCTTCTTCATTCATACTTAGTATAAAAAATATTCAGTTGACCGAGCTCTATCACCACCAACTTATATAGGGATCCTAGTATGGTACATAGAGGCTTAACATAGTACATAATTATTGAATGATTGTGCTAGGTATATAATTATCCACCATACAATTACCCGTACGTACACTTGTCATAAACTCTGGTCAGGCTAGATGCATCATAATATCCTCCAATAACCTAAATACTCCCCTCCTCCCTAAATTAATTGTTTAATTAATCAAAAAAGTATTTTATATTTATAGCTTCATTTTATTCAAATTAAGTGGTATGGTACTTAAAAGAGTATTACAAGCTTATTTTCTCTTCTCTTAGAAGTAGGTTTCACCGTTCAATAAAAATTACTATTTTTTTCAAATATAACTATTAATATAGGACAAAGAATAATTGTTTACCTCCATGTCCTCTACACCAGCAAGGACACCTTGAGGGCCACAATTATGTGTGTGTGAGAAAAAAATGAGGCATAAATGTTTGTAACAATGCTCCATTCCCAACCACTCCTTGTGATTCACAAGCATATACAACAATGTAAACAAGGAAGATGCACACAAGTGGTACATAGCTGCAAGACATATCCGTCTCCATCTCAACAACTGCTTCAATTAGGGTTGGGCCACATTTTCTTCAATCACGCAACTGGTGTAACATCTAGATCTACCTGCACAAGATGATAGATCACTACATGAAGAATGTAAAACAAGTTGGGAGCTAGCATAATGTGATCTCATGCCCATAGAGGTGTTTTTTAGGACAAAGATAAATATAAATGTTGATCACTAATACAGCCAAAGCCCACCCATGATTTTCTTCTATTCTACTGTAATAGAGAACGAACTCATCGCCTCCACTGACCCAAAAGAAGAGAGAATTGGATAAAAGCTCAGATAGAACGAGAGCAGATTCCATCAGGATGAGCAGTAACCAAAGAGGCCAATGTACAAATTAACATCAAGAGGCCCACCCACATTTACAAAAGCAAGTAAACATCACTTTTATGACTATAACATGCTTAAAAGGTATCACTAATAGTCCTGTCATAATTATTTATTAGTGACACATAAAAAAACATCGCTAGCTAATAGTATTTACTATTAGTGACACTTTTCTCTACTAATCATCGCAAATATAAAAAAAAATTAAATTTTTTTCATTAGCGACACTTCTTCATACATCGCTAACCACAAGAAAAATAATTATTAGCAATGCTTAAAAGCATCGCTAATAATATGAAAAACAGCTAATAGTCCGAAAAGCGTCGCTCATGACTATTAGTAACATCTAAAAAATGTCACTAAAATCGTCGATAATAGTCTTGTCGCAACTACTCATTAGCGACACAATAGTTTTTTTTTGCGGCACTATTATATGTGTCGCAAATAATTGTCTTTAGCTACGCTTTGTATTGTATCACTAATAAAAGTATCACTAATAGTCTTTTTTGTTATAGTGGCTAAAAATAAAAAATTTGTTATCAATGCTTTTAAAGGTGTCCCTAATAAGAAAAAAAATTTATTAGCAACGCTTTCAAAAGCATCGCTAATAAGGAAAATTAAAATAATACTAATAATTGTTATTAGCAACACTTTTAAAAGATTCACTAATAGAAAAAAAATTAAAATTAAAACAAAATTCTGCCTCCGGCGAGATTAATTAAGGGGGGTTGCAGGAGTTTGGTGCCCCTACACTAGCAAGGGAACAGGCTGCGAACTCTGATCGAAGGAGCCTAAGCCCCTCCTTTGACGATTGGAGGACTCGGAAAAGGGGGGGTGGGGGAGCAGGGGAAAGGAGCTTCGGCCAGAGGAGCCAGAGCCCCTCCTACTCCGACTAGAGGAAGTGAATGAGGAGGGGGATCAGAATGGGGGAAGGGGCTCAGATGTAGAAGTGAGCCCTTCCTCGGAAGGAGGGGGGAGAGGCGGGCTGAGCCTAGGTGGAGGCTGGAAGAGTCGGGGTAGAGGGGGGACAGTGGCGACGAAGGGCAGCTGGGCAACCGACAAAAACCGGGGCGGCCAATGGCCAGGGGGGAGTAAAAGTTGCAAATGAAATTTTGCACGCATGCCAATTTTTTTAGCGATGAATTGTCAGAAGCATTGCAAATGGTTTGCGATGCTTCGAACTAAGTTTCGCTAAAAAAGTATTTTTGCAATGCTATAAGTAGGGGTGCTAACGAGCCGAGTTAGCTCATCTTGCAAAGGGTGCCTCGACTCGACTCAACTCAAATATGGCTCAACTCGAAGCAGCTCGATTCAAACTTGACTCGAACTTAAACATATTCAAGTCGAGCTCGATTATAACTTGGCTCAACTCGATTCTACTCGAATAAAACTTGGACTCAACTCAAACTCGAATGTAAGTTATAAATATATTTTATAATATGCATAAAAACATATTAACCTATGTGTACATATGCATAATTATCAATTCTAAAATCACATACAACACATTTATATTTTATAAATTATAATATATATATATATATATATATATATATATATATATAATGCCTATGTATTGGGTGTGTATATACGTATAGAGAGAGATTGATAAGTTAAAATTTTAAAGGCACGTAATACATATGTGTTCACATGTGATATATGTTAAAATTTACATGTATTATAGAAATTTGATTTAATAAAGTATATATATATATATAGTACAATCAATAAAAAATGGGCTACATATCAAAATATATGACAATGTCAGACAAAAATGTATTGGTAATATTATGTACCGTCTCTACATGTCAAATAAATTATGATATATTTTTTCAAATTTTATATATAAAATAATGTTGGAATCCTAAGAAATTAAAATCTAACAACAATTTTCTAAAATTTATTTAGCATTGACTCGTGGAGTCTCTTTTTATTTTATTAAGATAAATACAAGTTATATTTAATTAGAATGGGTCAAAGGCAAAAAGACCCCAAGTTTCTTGTTGCTAATAGAATATGATTTGCTTGATAATCATTATTTGAAGAATGAGATGTAAACATACCTAAGATGTCTTGCCGCATACTAAGACCAAAATTGAGGGTAGTCATAACGTAAACAAAAAATCTCGAAGCAGGGATAGCATTGATTATACAAGTAGCTATTGTGTTTTTAAACATGCTCAATCAATAATGATATTTTGATAGTATATATACTTGAGAGTTGTGAGTAACTAAAGCTTGAGTACAACCTAGTTTGAGGCTTTGACTAAGTTTTCTCTTAGCAAATATTAACTTTTATTTATAATTTTTCATACAATTATAAAGAGATCAATTTATTCTACATGTTTGATTTGTTTATTAAATGTTAGTTTAAAATTTTGAATTCAAAATTATATTTATTTTTATATACAGATCAAGCTCAATTCGAGCTAGGTTTGCCATTGTAATAGAATGAGTTCGAGCTAAAGTTTTTGGTTTGAGTTAGAGTTTGAGTTAATAAGCTTGAGATCATTCGAGCCTCGAGTCAAGTTCAAGCCAAGTATTCTAACTTTGAATTAAGAATAATTTTCTAAAGGACGTTGTTTTTCATGAGGCGGGCAAGGGTACAAGGCTCGGGATTCCTAAAAAAGAAAAATCCAGAAGATCATAAACCCAGAGCCAAGGGTCGAGTTTTTGTAATCACTGCTAAGGGGGCTTAGTCATCTAATGCGATCATCAAAGGTAATTTATTTTCAAAATAAAATAATGATATAATATTACCTCTTTTGAGATTAATTTAGAGGAGTTTACCTATTTTGCTCAATAGTTTTCTTATCGAGATACCGTGCAGCTAGGGGGGATAACCCTATGTTTTAATCATATTTCTTATTTTTTAAAGCTTTATGCATATTAGTGTGATTTTAAGACTAAATTATTATAATTAGTTTTTACAAATTTTGAGGATGAAATTTTTGTAAGGAGGGTAGTTTATAACGCCTCAAAATTTTAATGTTTTGAAATTTGAACAATTGGGCTCGTTAG
Source organism: Saururus chinensis (assembly GCA_035235625.1). NCBI lineage: Eukaryota > Viridiplantae > Streptophyta > Magnoliopsida > Piperales > Saururaceae > Saururus > Saururus chinensis. The sequence continues at coordinate 5,344,361 of CP141150.1, forward strand.
CGAGTTTAGGGCCCAATAACAATTTTTCTAAAAATTGGACAATTTTGATCTTGATTAGTTGGATTAGCCTTAAGATTTGATAGGCCTTAGAGAGACTATCGAGCCTAAGAACATTTAAAACGGACAATGGGATAATAGACTATGGCCTCAAGAAGCATGTCGTGGGCAGGACGCACTTTAAATTAGCTAGAAAATGCACCCTTGTATGGTCTCATTTCGAAGAGCTTGTTGATATCAGTCTAATAGTACAAAGAACACGTGATTCCGAATTCAGGGTAAAGAGTTACATCAGTTTAAAGTTTTAATTTTTATTTTATATTAAAATAAAAATTAAAAAATAATAAAAAGGATTTGTGCGCCAGTCCTAGCATCAGCCAAAGCTAATGCACTGGCTGGCTGATGCATTTAATGCAGTAGTGTGTAGGCTACATCTATCACAACAGGCAGCTACAAGGCTAGCATGTAGTTGTTGCAAGAGCTATACCGGCTCCTGCAGCCACCGGATGTGTGACATGTGTTGTGCATCCGGTAGGCCATTTGGCCATTAAAAGGGGAGGGAAGGGGAAGGTCCAATTCAGCCCATCCCCTTCCTCCTCTCATTTCTTCCGATGTATGCCTGTTTCTAAACATTAAATGTGCATTTATAAGTCGTTTCTCTCCTGTTTTCGTGCGTTCAAAAACCTATCCTAGATAATTCGAGGGTGCCTGCATATTCAAATTTATGTTTTGGCTATTTTTTTGTCATGTCCTTTTGTTATGTATTAGTTTTGAACCTGCATTGCTTTGATTTTGCTAAGGCATGATAAGCCTTGTTTTGTAAAGATTTTGTAATTACGTAAATGCATGAAATGTTATTTTTCTGTACATGGTTGATTTTGGCCCAATTATAATTATGAATTGATGACATTCAAACCTTTAAAGTAATTTAAAAAGTCGGGACACTACAAGTTTTTTTCGTTTTTACTGAAACGGATACCCTAGCCTAAGGGGAGTTAGAGGCACCCTAAAATATAAAAGGTTTTTATATGGAAGGGGTGTGGCTAGTAGGCGATATGAAGACCTTTGCAGGTCACATTGTCACTGGAATTAAGGGGAATAACTCTCATTCCCCAGGTTTAACACAGCGTATTACATGTGTATGCAACGCAACACATCAATCTACTAGTGTAGTATATAAATAACTCGAGTGATGCGTTAGAGTTATTTACATTCTTAGGTTTAAAATTATCTAGCCCTAGCCGTTGCAAATGAGTGCAATAGGCCTCCGTTTATTATTAATGGATTTGTGCAACTTCATGTTATTTATGTTGCTTGCTTTAATGCATGTTTTTATTATTGATGTATTAATTTATAATAGTAACTTGAGATTAATAGAGATTAATCATGAAATATTGGTTACCTTTGGATTGGGGGGAGAACACCTAATTAAGATAAAGACTAAAATACCCTCAATTGGGTTTGGGACCAGTTCCTAGAGTGAATTGAGCCCTAACATAGAATTTTAATTTAGTTGATAAATTGAGGGTAGTTATGAGAGTTTACCCTAGTCTTATAGAGATTATTAAGGTTTGGGATGTTCTCTAAGTCACAGCTCAGTAGATGAACTATTTATTGGGTTAATTAACAATATAAAGAGGACCAAAATAGTTAGGAGAATACTTAATTAGAGAAAAATAATTAAGTCTAAATTTCAAATATTTAGGGAATCAATGGTCATAAAGACTTTGGGCTTCTGTGGGTTACATTATTAATTTCTTTAAAGACATTTTCTCCCTGAGTTGGGAGGGTGGAGATTATGATACTTATATATTTTTTTCACTGCCATGACGGTTTGGGTATTAATCAATGGGGTCTTTACCGCGGGTCTCCCGCGGACTATATAGTACATACGAAAATAGGAGTTGCATGAGCATTATGGAAGGCTTGTGTTTCTTACCAATTTGTGTTCATAAGCATAGTTGAGATCCTCTTCTCCAAACTCGTGGCAGGCTATTAAGAGCCCTAGGGGATTTGAGTCAAACTGCTATTAAGAAATCTACTCCAATGCTGTAGTTCTGTATCTAGAGATTTCTTTGAGATTCGAGTTATCTCTGAGTGAACACATATTTATATTATGTTAAACCTAGAGTTGAGTCAAAATAACAAAGGGTAGTTAGTGTCATGTGTCATTTTAGTTGGCATATGATGTGTCTGTCTTTCAAGAGATTGGACAAGGGTATTACTTATTGAACAAGGGTTGTGAGATAATTAATGACATTATTTTTTGTTTATTGTTAACTAGCACAAGTAGAATGATTAAAAGACTTGCATAAAGTGTAGGTTGATTGAAAATACGTTAGCATTGCATGTTTGATGCTTGGCTTCTTAAGATACTATAGTTTCTAGGGATAACTATATCTGGATCCGATCATGTTAGAATAACATTGGAAATATTGTTTGATGAGTATGTAGAAAACTAACATCGGGTGATGTTGGCCAGATCCAAAAAATATTAATAAAATATTTTGTTCCTTTGGAAACTCTTCTCCTGAGGGTGAAGAGGTTTTTTCGTTGTTGTTTGATTGTTTGGTTTAGTTGGTTGCATGATCTTCGAGTGAGGACAAGGACGACCAGGAGAGGCAAGCACGAAATGTAGTTCTTTATTTTTGCAATTTTTATAAGTAACTATATCTTTGACATGAGAGTCAACTTAGCTATTTATTTTCAAACGGATGATAGACTTGTACTTAGATGAATAGGCTATTCTTTATGAATTTTTGATACGTGTAATAATAACATATGATTTAATATTTGTATTTGTGAACCTCATTTATCATAACCTGGATATTTAATTAAATGGTTTATTTTTTGTTTAAAAAAATAATTTCTCGTAAGTTACGGTTTATGCTATTTAAAAAGGCTTTTAAAAATCCAGATCGTAATAAAATCTGTATAAGTTAATAGGGATTGCAGGTGGAGCCATTGTAGACTTGTAGTTACTCCAAATCAAGACAAACATGTTGATGAAAAGGTACATAGGAAATTAAACATAAGCAAAAAAAAAGTGAAAATTGATAATGGACAAGCATAAGGGGAGGCTGAAGACCATAAGCAGTAGGTGGGTGATATCAACACCACAAGTCTTATAGCATTAGAAAAGGAAAACCAAAGTGAGATACTAAAGCACTAGGAGGTATGACTATAATATAATTTTTTTACTTTATTCACTAGTAGTGGAAATTTATCTTGTTTTCAAGTTACATAAAATTTAAAAATAATTACAAGTGCATGACAACTACAATGGAGAAGATGGAGTTATTAGCCCATAATAAAACTCGGGAGTTTATTAAAGTGTTTAAGGGGGGGAAAGCTATTAGGTTCAAGCACGTGCTTATGGTAAAATGAAGCTTCATCAGACAAGGAACTTGAACACTTTAATGCTCAATTAATAGCCAAGAGAATTGCGAAGAAGGAAGAAAAGTTCAAGTATTGCTTGTGCTTAGACAATCTTAGAACTTGTTGAGGACCGGACTGTATTGAATTGGGTGTGGTCACCCAAATGGGTGCAAAAGGAGGCCACATTCTAGGTGGAGGATACAGGGACATACTTAAAGGCAAATTACATGTATATATCTTAGGTGACTTGTAAACTTAAGTCAAGGAGAAGATTATTGAGGTAGGTGTCTCAACTTCTAGCTACAAGGATAAGGATGCTTCGAAACTGTTTTGAACTTAAGATCCACCTAGTGTGTGGTGGTATAGGGGAGGGGCTCATCTTCTAGTAACGGAAAGGGTTGAAGAAATGAGCTTTTATACAAGGGTCATTTTTGTACTAGGGAACTCTCTCGAGGAAGAGAGGCTTATAATATGGTAATTTTTCACATACTAGTAAAGGAATTTATCTCTCAATTTTGAATGTAGGTACCTTGTCAAACCACAGAAGCTTTGTGTCTATTGCTTTTTTTATTTTTTTATACTTTTACTTTATATTTGAAACTTCCCTTTGTGTTGTGCCAGTATCTTATTTCAACATTTTCATGAGTAATTCAGAATTTAGGCAAGTTGAATTTGGAAAATCTAAAACCATAGGGCACATTCTTGAAATAAAAAGAACTTAAACCACCACTTGTATAACAATATGTCAATAAGGATAAGCAAAACATTGAGGAAAGTTGAACCAGAAAGACACTGATTGCTGTAGGTTCTGATCGCTATCTATAAGGAACCCAAATCAAATTACTGGTGAAGTTTCACGGGCCGAACTTAAACATCCACTTGTATAACAATATGTCAATAAGGATAAGCAAAACATTGAGGAAAGTTGAACTAGAAGGGCACTGATTGCTCTAGGTTCTGTTAACTATCAATGAGGAACCCAAATCTACTGGTGAAATTGTTGGTGAAATTTTACCAGCCATGGATCCATCAGAATCGCTAGCACATATTAGCACAAATTAGCAAACTAATAAACGTAACATCACATGATCTAACGGGTGCACCATTGATCGTATGGATAGACAATAATCTTGTAGAACTAGCAAGGTCGCTGGTGATCAAGTCACACCTGATATTAATCCATCAGAATCAATGGCACAATTGCTAGTGCATACTAGCAGAAGTTAGCAGCCAGCAATGTGCTATTACATATGATAGTACGTGCGCCGTCGATCTTGTGTATTAAAACAAGCGCTGATGAAACTTCATCAGTCATGCCACTTCGACGGCTAATTAAACTTCATCAGTGACACCGCTTCACCAGCGAATTTGACTTCACCCATGAGAAGTCACAACCAAAAAGAATAAACACTGAAACAAACGAAAAGCAAAGCTCTTCATCCATCTACAAGTAACTCTAGAAACCAACAAGGATTTGTTACAATTTACTAGTATCAAATCCATGCACACACAGGAGAGATTATTCACCTTCTCTTCATATATATACAGAATACTACTAATCTTGGTCAAGCTTCTTCATTCAAGCTGATTAGTGTATGACCTTTACATGGTACTCCACAGTGACGCTGAGCCCTGAGCTATCTACCGCCTTGACCAGTGCAACCCCCCGGGCCAGCCGGAATGATCCAGTCCCGCCGACAATAGCCAGCTCCTGGACTAAATGCGTGATCGGATTCTGGCACAGCATGCTGAGTGAGCCCCCCTTAAACTTGCCTGTAGTGAAGGATAAGCTCATGACCATGAGGAGCTTCGTCTCCTCCCGCCCGGTCGTGCCGTACATTCCATGAGCCGTGCCCACCTCCTTCGAGCTGGGGTCTGGCCCGTCGGTCAGGGGGTTGTCTACCATCATCAGGCCTCCGAACATGGCAGGCGGGTGGCCCATGCTGGGGGCCGCGCCCACCGTCACGGCCGTCGCATTCTTGCCACCCACCCTATCGTGGAAGTAGAAATGGAGGTGAGTTAGCTTCTCCTTGCCAAGTCCAAGACTTGCCCGCCAGTTCTTGGCCGGACTGGAGGATTCAACGTATGCTTGGCTGCTCCTTGTCGCAAGTAGAGACAGAAGAATGGTGACGGCGAACAAGAGCCCCATTGCCTTTCCCAACTCTTCCTCCCCTATGCTACACTACGGAAGAAGCATGTTTGTCTCTAATATTTATTGTTCAACTATTGGGTGAGAAACAGTATATGCTAGCTTCCACTCATGTTTCTTAATTTATGACTTAATTTCACATGTTTATATCAAATTAGATTTACAACTACAGAAGGGAGAGGAGCCCTATGATCAAGATGAGGCCCACTATATTTTTGCCATCTCTTGCCTCCTCCCTCTTTTACTTCACTAGTGGGAGGAAAAATGTTTTTTCGACGTTAAAAAATATACGCCATGATAGCCTTACTCGGTGGGAAGTGACAGCAAGTTTGGCCATCTAATTTGTTATTCTTGAATGGGTGCTATTTTAATTTGCAGGTAAAGTAGCAAAGTGCCAAATCACTTTGATGCTTTTGGAGATTCTCTCTTCCTTTAAAAATTCCATTTTCATATCTCTGTTCTCTATCTTCCCAATGATTTTGTTCATAGCTGCTGCAGGTGAAGGAGATGTACCAAATAAAATAAAGACTTTACTTTTTTTCTTTTTGGTAACAACAATGACTTTATATTTGTTTCCAAATAAAAAAGATCCAATGACTTCACATCACATGGTATTATCGTATTATCTAGAGATGTTGTGTAAAGTGAGATCGGGATTTGGTTCCAGGGGGCTGAAGGCATGCAATCAGTGTGGGCTGGTAAGTATTGAGAAAAATCATGTATTAATAATACAATAATAATGTTTTTTATCTTCTTAATATTCTATTTGTCCTATAATAAGTATTTTATTTGGTTTTTTAAAATAAATTAAAATTGGTTCACTTTGAAAAACTAAAAAAGACACTTATTATCGAACGGATGAAGTATTACAACCTTTTTAAAAATATATATATATAAGTTCAAACTTGAGCTTGAGGAGACAGAGTTCGGAGTTGGACTTCCTCATATTGGCAATTAAAAATAGTAGTGATAAGTTAATATGCATTGTCCGGCGCATTGGGAGCCCTCGGATCGTCATGGTGTAACTCCATGGGCAGGTGGGTGATAAAAACCCACCTACCAATTAATTAGTAGCATGGGTTGCATAGCCCATATGTGTTGGGCGTACATGCACCCAGTTCATATTAATAGGATTCTTCAAAATAATTCTAAACTCAATATTTCACCATAAAGTATAGGTTTATATGTTTGAATTGTTGATAATTTATGTTATATTCTGATTTTTAAGATAAATTGTCTATAAAAATATGGAGTTGTGCGTAGATGAATTGAAAGTCAGTTTCATTAAGCTCTTACCTTATTCGAGCCAGCTTAACTCAACTCGGATTCCAATTATCAGCAATTGGGTCAGATTTGTTACATAATTGCAAGATAAAAAACTGAATTTTTTTAGAAAGAGATAAAATGCGTATCAGATGGAAAAGTTGCTCAAATTGGGCAAGTGCCCAATTTGTAAATATTGCCTGCCCAATTTATAAATAATAATGATAGGCTTCTATGTAAAACAAGATTTTACACTTCCCTCTATAAAATCCCATCCTCCCATTCATCCATCTCTTCCGGCGAGCTCCTTTCGGTCATCCCTTCCTTCTGTTAGCACCTCCTTCTCTTCTGCCTACCAGCTTCACTAGCAAATCCTATCCTTTTGTCTGTCAACTTCGTGTGTTTACATCCCCTTCCGCATCTCCCTTTTGCTGCAACTACTATTTCCCTCTCCCATCCTGATCATTTCTCCATCTCTTCTAGAAAGCTCCATTTCGGACACCCCTCCTTTCATTGGCACCTCCTTCCCTTCCGCCTATCAGCTCCATTGGCAAATCCCACCCTTCCCTTTGTCACCTCCATGCATCTCCGCCCCTTCCACCCGTAGTTGCCATCTCCCTCCCCCATCCCTTTCAGCCATAGTTGTCAAATCCCTCCCTTCTGCCCTTAGCTACCCTCTTCATCCCTTAGCTTCTACAATTGCAATCTCCCTTAGCTCCGGTGACTGGGCCTCATTTTCATCCATTAGTTCAATCGCCCACCCCTTAGTTCTGACTGCAAAATCAGCCTCCGGCCCTTAGTTACGGTAGTTAATTTGGTCTCTACCCCTTATTTCGACAGCTAAGTCGGCCTCCACCCATCACTTTAGTCAACTAAGCAATGCAGATAACTTCTAAAACACATAGACTTTCTTTTGATGGCCTACATCATGATGAGCATTGTGATGACTATTACGATGCCCATCGTAATGGCTGTTGCATTGGCTATTGTGATGCCCATTGCTATTACTTCACATAATTCTAATGGTCTGAAGGTGGCCACCTTCCTAATAATGCTCAATGTTAAGACCTGATTGCCTTAGGTAGAAGGATAGCAATAAGTTGATGGCACACTTGTGTCAATAATAGATGCAGCAACTTCTTAAAACAAGTGGTCATGAATAACGCTCTAAGGTTCCCTTTAACGACTCGGTTCAATTCTGCCAATTTGGGAGCACCTATAATCCAACTTGCCAATCTACAAATAGATAAATATGAAATTTAAGTCTAAATTAAAATGAATATTGCAAACTAAATAAACCCTACTCCTTCCTTCAAATCTATCAAAGCACATTCCCATTGAAAGCAAAATAAAAGAATGGTGAAACAAACATACAAATCAGAAATAGAGAAGACCAAATTGAAGGAAAGAGAACTTACTTACTTGTTGGATACCATTCGGACGGGATAGAAGTCAAGGATGCAGTCGAGGTGGAGTGGAGAGCAAAGTGGAGCAGAGAGGAGAGAAGAGACAACCAGAACGGAGTGGAGAGAAGAGCTCGGCGGAGAAAATAGTGCAGTGGAGGCATTTTGAGGGGAGAGGTCAGACGTAAGCGACGTAATGGAGGGGATGTGATAGGTCGAAATGGCGGGCGGCAAGGAATTACAATGAGGGAAGGTTCGATGTACAAAAAGTAATTTTGGTCATTTTTTTTAAATTATGATGTGCAAATCATTTAATGATGCCAATTATGAATTTTTTACAAAACCCTTCTCTATTCTGATTTTTTTTTCTACAAAACATGCTCATTTTGGGTAACTTTCCCCCTTGATGCTCGAAAAAAAAATTCCCCAAATTTTTATGATATGATGGAACCAAGATACAGTATTGAATCATAGATAAGGTTATGATTGTTAGATACAAAAATTGATCAATTAACCATTTTCTACAACAAGATTTAAGATGCTGAAAGTGTATCTACAGCTTTGTAAGATATGGTATATGCTGTCTTAAGGAAAAAGTTAACATAAGTCGGGCAGGGCGACTAGTGGATATTAATATGATCGCGTGCATTAGTACAGACATTTGAGAGACTAAAAATTTTGCTCCATTTTCCTTGCTTGAGTAGGCATATGAGGTCCCTTGGCAGACAACACGCCAGCGTCAAAGGCCTCCTCTTGCAGGTTTAACCTTGTCTCAACGTCATCTTGTCCGTTCAGCATTTCTCCATCTCAATTAGCTAGTGTGGCCATGTACTGCTCAGAATCTCAGATATAATGAAGAAAACTTCAATGCTGGATCAGAAATGTATACAGCTCAAATTTGCAAGACATGATTGAACAGAAGGGCCATCCTGCTACTAGAGAAGAGCGTAGCAACTATAGCACCTAGTTTAGAATTGTTAAGAATCAGAAGAAAACATACGTTGTGTGGCACGCTTGTTGCATGTAAATTTGACCTTCAATTATCATGTTTGAATTTTTTGAGAAATAATTAATTATTGATAATGAGAAACAATGGCTACAAGATTATGGTGTCTTAGTATTTGTTTTCTAGATATTATTCATAATGTTCTGACATTATTTTTTGACTCTTGTTCGAATAGTTCATTTAAAAAAATTAAACAAAGCTATTAATACGAGACGGATAGAGTATTATATTGGAAGAATAACCGAGGAGAAAGGAGGAATCTATATGTGCTACCCTCTTTACATGCGAGTGCTCCACTTTTTTTTTATGAGTTGAAACCTGACCTTGACAAAGGTAAAGTATGGTTATTAAACCTTTTGTATAATAGCCACTCCACGAAAAGCTTAAACTAGTAGTGGAGTTAACTATTTATTCCTTACAATCACAGAAACACTCCCTTGCAAGTGCAACAAGCGTCACTGACCACTACACTTTGTTTTTTGTGGCAATAATCACTAAGCACTACACTTGAACAATTTTTGGCAATAATCATCAAGCACTACACTTGAACAACACCCAAAAGAACATACAAAATTGTACACCATGACACAAGCCCCAATAAAAAGAAAAGAAAAGAATAAATTCACATATTGCACGTGCATGAAACTATTTAAACATAACTATATTATTTTTCTTTTATATAATTATTATAAAAAAATTAAATTACATATAAAATTATTAAATCACCCTTAATGGCTAAACGATAACCCTTTTATGTAAATATCACAACTACCCCTCCTTTTATATTCCTCTCTTTTCTTCCTTGTTTTCTCTCCCCCTTCCTTCCCATTATGATCTTCTCATTCCTCCTTCTTTCCCACTTTCTCCACCTCCTCTACCATAGTTTCCCTTATTGATGGCCCCACAATCTTTTCTTTCAATGACCACCTCTAATGTCAACCATAACCTCCAACACCTCCCCTCTACAATGCACTGCCTCTTAAGCTTCCCATAGGGGCCCAGCCACCCACCAGCCACGAATCCGGTCTCACCAGGCATGGTTGTAGTCCTAGTTGGCCTATTTACATCTATATAGTGGTTGGCATGGCAAGATATGGCGTTGGATGGCCAAAGTTAGTGCCAGATCCAGCTCTAGTTGGTTTGTTCATGGTTGCTGTGTGGCTTGCCTGCCTTGACCAATGCGAGATTTGACCGACTGGCTATGACTAGCTCAGCTAGCTCTAGCACTGGTTGGCCTACGTTCTAGGTAGGGTATTAACGAGGCGAGATGAGCTGAGCATTGGGCTTGCTAGACTTGAACTTTAACTATTTGGGCTTGCTCGGTTTGAGCTCGAATTTTTCAACTCGAGCTCGGCATGAATTAGAAATCAAAAGCTTGGCTCGAGCTCGAACTGCAATAAGTGGATCATGACCTTTGGCTCGAACTATATATATATATATATATATATATATATATATATATATATATATATATATATATATATATATATATATATATATATATATATATATATATATATATATATATATATATATATATATATATATATATATAAGTATCAAGCATGCTAAGACATGCTAAGATGATTTTAATATTAAATATTAATAAATGCACTTCAACAAGTATTATGATTACACTATGAACATCCGATTATATATAGTCACTAGGAAAGAAGAAACTATGACAAATGAGTTTTAGCTATAGATGCTAAAAAATGTAGTTTTCCTCTCTTTATGTACATATAATCACTAAAAAATACAAAAATAGAAACCCACTTAGACATTATTATCATCTACTTCTTCATATCTTATTTTCTTTACATGCTTATAAATCACTCATATAAGAGTTATTCTTTAGCCTTACTATACCTTTAAAATATTCCAAGTACATGTAAAAAGAGAAACATTTTGTAAGCTAAGGTTGGTCCTCGTGTCATGCTTCAATAGTTGAAAGAATATTCTAATCATTCTTTTGTAAACTAAGGTTGGTCACTCTAGTGTCATGCTTCTTTTAAAAAAAAAATTGGGTATATTAGTGTGATATCATGTTGACCATCCGTCATATATTAATAGCTCCATTTGGTTTTTCAATTGAACTAATTTTATTTCATCTTGAAAAATAAGATGGAGCTAATAATTTGGGACATAAGGAGTGCATTAGTGTTTGTGTCTCCAATATTAATTTTATATTTAAAAAATATGTATCATACATAGAAATTATATATTCATTACAATTTAACAAGGATATACATCATGAAAAAATTATAAGTTTGGGCTCACTTACATTAGCGTGAGCCAAGGCATCACATGGGCCATCAAATCGAGATCCAAGTACGAGGGGATAGAAACAAATTTGCCTCTTGAGTTATGTGTGTTGTTAGATCAAAATTCGAGGGCACACGATATCAGGGCACACACGGCCGTAAGTGAGCCTCGGCTCATATAAATGTTTCTCATATATCATATATGATACATGGTATTAGTGTGTATATATATGATTATATGTCATTTTATATACTCCCTCCATCTTTAGATTAATAACTTCATTTGATTTTTCAAAATGAACTAATCAAATGGAGCTATTAATCTCGGATAGAGGGAGTATGTCTTAAATATATATATATATAAATAATATATATATATATATTATTTATATATAATTTTAAAATTATATTCGAGTTCAAGCTCAAACTCGCACCAAGTAGAGTCGAGTTCAAGTTTTATTCTAGTTGAGTCGAACAAGGGTATGCTTGAACTCGGTTCGAGCCTATTCGAGCTAGAATCGAGTTCGAGTCGAGCCTAATTCAAGCCGAGCTGGGCCTGCTCGATGAGCCAGCTCAGCTCGTTAACAACCCTAGTGCTAGGTCGTGGATGGCCCAAACTCACCATGGCAACTAGCAAGGCCAAGGCTAGGTCAACCCAGCAAGTGCGTGACCATGTGAGGGCACCCACCCAAAATGTGGCTAGGGTATAGCCAGGCCATGTCCAGCTAGGTTGAGACTATGTTCATGATTGTTTCAATGAAATAGCATGATAGTGTTGTTTTCGATCATGTTATTCACATAAAACAAAAATGAAAGGCGGTTAATTTAGCAACATTGTTAATGTGATTGGTGCATGGGTCCCTTTGATCCATCTTTTTGTTACTCCCCATTTTTTATTCCATATAACCTGAGGGTTAGTAATAATTATTAACTTTTTAATAAGAATTAGTTTGTTCTTAGGAGTGAAATCCCTATATGTGTCTAGAACTCGAAGAAACAAGCTTAATAAATCAAAAAATGCATGAATTAGAGGTTAGGAGCAGAAGTTATGACATTGAGAAGTGTGTCATATGGGATGGACTTACTTAAAAAATACAAATAATATACCCATGTTGGGTCAAGTTTCATAAGGCTCGTCCATATGAGTCAATGGTACCAAGAATACACGATTCCGACTTCGGGGTAGAAAGTTATCACGTTTTGAAGTTCATATTATTATTTTAATAAAATATTCAGAAAAAAGACAAATGATCCAATGTAGGTAGATGAAGCAGCGACTCGCGTCATCCATGCCACCGGCTCATGCCAAGAGCAGTGGGCCTACAATCACGGGCCTCCCACATGACGTGCAGTGGACCGGGAATCGGGCTTGCGTGTCAGGCCTCGTAGCATGGCGAACCATGATAGTAGTACTGGGCCCATGCGAGCCGACGCTCGTGAAGTGTAGTGAGCATCACGATGCATGTGGGCTAGCATCGCACTCGGACGCTCACTGTGAGGACCCTCATCTCTAAATTGGTTTTTGGTTTTCTTCAATTATTGGTTATCGTGAGACTTATGCGTTTTCTGATCTAGTCGATGATTTCGTGAATAAATAATGTTTAAGATGGTTTTAACTAAAATTGACTTTAAGATTAGTGATTTTAAAGCAAATGTGATTTTTTGGGATTTTTTTGAATTTTTACTATTTTTCTAAAAATTATGGTTTTGGCAGGACCCCTGTGGGCCCCACCGTCGAAATTTTGATTTTTGGGTCAAAGAAACCTAGACATCTACTTAAGGTCATACAAAAATTTTTAAAATTTTATTAGGCTTAATTAGTGCTTAAATTTGTAAAATACCCATTTTTAGCCTACTTTTCTTATTTACACCCCAAACTTACCCATGCATACCCTAACCCTTAATATAAAAGGGCAAACCTGAGCTATTTCCATTTTTGGGAATAGGCTAAGGAAGGAGGTCTGGCCTAATCCCCACTTAGGCCTGGATTAGAAGCCGATTAAGGTAAGCCTACTCTAATCAAGCACTAAACCCTAGCTTTCTTCTTAATCTCTTCTAAATCTACTATTTTCCCCATGTTTCAATTCGTTTTTAGACCTCAAAAGCTACTGATTTGTGTTTTACTACAAACCCTAGCTTTCAAAATTTCTATTTTTACAACCAACAAGCCCTAGATCTAAGATTTAATTAGGGATTTCTTTGGTAAATCGATTTGTAATGGAGTTTAATTCAAACTTAATGTGTTTTCAAGGTTTTCAAGAAGGGTGACTCTCAAATCCGAGCTTAATCAAGTGCTGAGGTAATGGGTCTTCGAAATCTCTGTTTATCCATGGTAAAACTCTTTATTTTTGGCTTATTTCAAATGGAGTTACTTGATTTGGAGTGTTAATGGTAAGATTAGAAAATGGAATTATTTAATCCCGATTTCTTAGGGTTTTGCATTATTATGATATGGTTTGATATTCTAGAAGTCATGAAGGACTTTTGATGATGATTAGGGTGTTAGATGTGGATTTGAAGTGTTATCAATGGTGTTTCAGTTTGGATTTGCGAAAGGAAGAAGATGACCAGTTCTACCTTGTTGGCGTTTGAACGGCCCTTCTGGGCGTTAGAACGGCAACACTGTCGGAACAACAGTTTTTCAGTTCAACCGATCGAACGGCCTGCTAGGCGTTCGAACGGCCAAACTGTGAATTTCAAAATTTTGTGTTTAACCGATCGAACGGCCTGAAGAGCATTCGAACGGCTACACAGTAAATTGTATGTTGTGCATATGATGTTTATTTCGATGATTCTACTTTAGCTTGCCAATTTCATATGAATGTGGAGTGTTTTAAGCTATATTATGCTACTCGAAATGCATGCTATTGAGTTTATGGAGTTGAGATATATGCTTAGAGATTGTGGAATGACTTATGTTTTGTGGCATGATGTTGGAATTGTCATCTTGAAATTATGAATGGTAGATTCTCTTGGATTAAGCATATTTTCAGTAGAACTACAACCTATTATTGGACTGATTTGTCATGATAGAATGTGGTTAGTTGATGTGTGGATGTTGGTGAATGCCATGACTCAAGAATGAAATGAATGATCTTATATGTGTTTAGCCTTTGTGGTTGAATTTTCATTTGAGTTATGATTTTAATGACTTTTCTCCTATGATTTCCGCTGGAATTCATGTTTAGATGGTAATTCACATGTGTAGTGTGGTAGTGAGTTTAATTTCAAGCATGTTGACATGCATTATGTGAAATGCTTCTACTAGTTACACACACACATGTGGGGGGTTAAATGATGATGTTGAAGCTTGATATTGTGATTTTGAATGATGCATTAGGGGCTGATGAGAGCACTTATCATGGATTAGGATTCATGTATGCTTTGCCCACGTATGTACCATGCTGCATGCATCATGAAAAATAAATTTCCAATTGAGGCTTCATCGTGGTTAATTGAATTTGACTAATTGGATGCAATGTGATGAAATTGTGTGCCAGATTGATCGATCGTGGATTAATCGTAAGTTGATTGGTCCGAAAGGACATATTTTAATTTGAGTTCCTGTGTGGAACGAGTGCACTCCCCGGGTTGAGTCTAATTAAATGGAATTATGTGGGGACGAGTTGTGTATTTGTCTTGTGGATATGTGAGAATGTTATTATGAGTGTCATCTGGACCCTGAGAATCCAGTGTAGTATGCCGTGTGCACCCCGCTACCACGTGTTCTAGGGTTCTCTGTGTGAGAACTCGGGCTCTTTCCTCCGCAGGAGATGTCCCTAGGCGAACACCCCTGCTCTAGATTCTCTGTGTAAGAATGGGACATCCTTGGCCAGGATCGTCGAGGGCGAGCAGCATTTGAGATTGACAACCCCGATCTTTCTTGAATTCTTGTGTAGAATTTTGGACCATGACACGCCTTCGTGGCCTTGTCTATGTCTCGTCTGTGTGACACCAAATTTGTGATTACTCTTTGATGGAGGATGTTATGATATGATGCATGATGGAATATGTATGTTAGAGATACATTCATGTAGGTTGATTTTGATATAATGCATGTGGATATGTATGTTAGAGATACATCCATGCAAGTTAATTTTGATATGATGCATGTGGGAATATGTATGTTAGAGATACATCCATGCAGGTTGACTTTGATATGATGCATGTGGGAATATGTATGTTAGAGATACATTCATGCAGGGTTTATGATGAGAATGAAATTATGTGGATTATGCACTATGATGCAATTTTAGGTGATCTGTATGTGTGATCAGAAAATGATGCACCATGTTAATCTTCTATCTGAATGATTATATTGCTATGCTATCGTGTTTTCGATGTTGATAGTGATATTAAAAACCATTGCTGAGTTTGTTAAACTCACCCCTCTTTCTTGTGTTTTGATTTGGGGTTGCGTGGTACGACACACAGACAGATAGGATCTCCTCCTTGAGGAAAGGTCGGAGATGGCTTGGATGTGATTGTGGAGATCGTTGTGTGACTTATCTTCTTTGGTTTTATGCTTATGTTTAGAACCTTTGTGTAGGGTTCTTTATTTTGGATTTATGTCACATGTTACAGTTATGTTTGCTTAAGTCTTATTTTGAGCAAGTGTGGGCTATATTTGACTAAGTATGTGGGTTTGAGATTAGTTGTTTACTTTGTGTTAAGCAACACTCTTTTCTTTCCTTCTTTATTTACTCTTGCTCAAAGGATTGTGCGTACTCCGTAATTCTGTTAATCGCCCGTGGTTAGGGTTAAGTCTTCCGCTAGATCGTTTCTCAATTTCTCCTTCGTCGCCCCCGCGCGCTTGACCGGCCCTTGGACCAGGTTCAGCTCAGGTCGAGCATCGCCAGGGCATGACACCCGCGGCACTCCCCTATAAATAGGGAGGAGCTAGGCAGTTTTCTCAAAGATTTTTTTGCCCATTTTTGAGTGGTTTTAAGTCTGATTTCGCCAATTCAAGAGATGTTATTATCTAATTTATTGGTACTCTACATAATTGAAGGGTTCAGTCTTTGAGTTAGGCACTCTAGAGGGGGGAAACAGCTCGGGCATGAAGAGGCTTTGTTCCCTACTGTCGGGCTATAAAGAGAAAACATCTCGATTGAGGGGAGCGAGGTTATGTTCATTGCATTTGTACGCAATGAGAGAAACATCACAGGTAAAGAGAGGTTCTCTTTGTCAACCTTAGGCGCGCAAAGATATAAATGTTCTTTAGTAAGGGGAGGTTATGTCTGTCACCTTCAGGAGTAAAAAGATAAAAACGTTCCAAGTAAGGGGAAGTTTTGTTCGACACCTTCGGATGCAAAGAGAAAAATGCCCTACGAAGGGGAGGTTCTATCCATCGCCTTGGGGCGCAAATAGATAGAAAAGTCCTAGGTAAGAGGAGGTTCTGTCTAACACCTTCAGGCATAACAAAAGAGAAGCGTCCCAGGTAAGAGGAGGTACCTTTAACAAGCAACTCTTACCTATCCACTTCCTATACCAACCCAAACTCATTACTCACACCTGCCAGCTCTACCAGTCCACCAACATCTCCTACCCCCTCTTCTAGCTCCACATCAACCATGGCTCATGATAGTTCCCTTGGTATGGTTGCCTCATTACCTATGTTAGGATCATCCTGACCCATGACACCACTAACCACACACCCTACGGCCACACATTCCATGGTTGGGGATCGTAAACTTAAAACCTTTATCTCCACTCATCACCCTCTTTGCCTCACTACTGACTTTGCCTCTCCTAGTGAGCCCACGTGCTATACACAAGCTATTAAAATTCTTGAGTGGCATGAAGCCATCGACTCTAAATTTAATTCTCTTATTCTCAATGGGACATTGATTCTTGTTCCTAAACCATCTCTCAAAATATTATGGGTTGTAAGTCAGTTTTCAAACTAAGCAGAAGGCCATAGTTCTCAACAAGTCGGATTGACATTTAGTCTAGTTATCAAGCCCACCACCGTTTAGATGGTCCTTACCACTGCATTCTCTAAGGGGTGGCTTATTCAACAACTAGACGTCCAAAATGCCTTCCTACCTGGTTTCCTTGATGAAGAAGTCTATATGCAGCTTGTAAGATCCCTGATCTTAAACCGGTTTTTGGTTTTCTTTAATTATCGGTTATCGTGAGATTAATGTGTTTTCTGATTTATTCGGTGATTTCGTGAATAAATAGTGTTTATAATGGTTTTAATCAAAAACAACTTTAAGATTTAGCGGTTTTAAGTGATTTTAAAACAAAAGTGAATTTTTAGGATTTTTCTAAGTTTTCACTATTTTTTTAATAATTAGGGTTTTGGCAGGACCCCTGCGGGTCCCACCATCAAAATTTTGGTTTTTGGGTCAAATGAACCCAGATGTCTACTTAAGCCCATACAAAAAAATTTAGAATTTTCTTAGGCTTAATTAGTACTTAAATTTGTAAAATACCCATTTTTAGCCTACTTTTCCTATTTACACCTCATAACTTACCCATACATACCCCAACCCTTACTATAAAAGGCCAAACCTGAGCCATTTCAATTTTTGGGAATAGGCTAAGGAGGAGAAGTCAGGCCTAATCCCCAATTAGGCCTAGATTAGAAGGTGCTTAAGGTAAGCCTACTCTAATTAAGCACTAAACCCTAGCTTTCTTCTTAATCTCTTATAAATCTACCATTTCTCCCTTGTTTCAATTCGTTTTTAGACATCAAAAACTACTTATTTGTGTTTTACTACAAACCCTAGCTTTCAAATTTTAATTTTTATGTTCAACAAGCCCTAGATCTAAGTTTTAATTAAGGATTTCTTTGGTAAATCGATCTTTAATGGAGTTTAATCCAAACTCTATGTTTTTGGAAGTTTTCAAGAAGGGTGACCCTCAAATCTGAGCTTAATCAAGTGCTAAGGTAATGGACTTTCGAGATTTTAGTTTATCCATGGTAAAATTCTTGATTTTTGGCTTATTTCGAATGGAGTTACTTGATTTGGTGTATTAATGACATGATTAGAAAATAAAAATATTTAATCCCGATTTCTTAGGATTTTGTATTATTATGATATGGTTTAACATTCTGGAAGTTATGAAGGACTTTTGATGATGATTAGGGTGTTAGATGTTGATTTGAAGTGTTATCAATGGTGTTTCAGTTTGGATTTGCGAAAGGAAGAAGATGACCAGTTCTGCCTTGTTGGCGTTCGAACGGCCCTTCTGGGCGTTCGAACAACAACACTATCGGATCGACAAATTTTCAGTTCAACTGATCGAATGGCCTGCTGGGCGTTCGAACGGCCAAACTGTGAATTTGAATTTTTCCCATTTAGCCGATCAAACGGCCTGCAGGGCATTCGAATGGCTACACAGCAGTCTTGTGATCTATTTGCATGATATTTATTTCGATGATTCCACTTTAACTTGCCAATTTTATATGAATGTAGAGTGTTTTAAGCTATATTGTGCTACTGGAAAGGCATGCTATTGAGGTTATGAAGTTGGGATATATGATTAGAGGTTTGTGGAATGACTTATGGTTTGTGGCATGATGTTGGAATTGTCATCTTGAAATTGTGAATGGTTGATTCTCTATGGTTAGGTGTATTTTCAGTATGAATACAACCTATTAATGGGCTGACTTGGCATGATAGAATGTGGTTAGTTGATGTGTGGATGTTGGTGAATGTCATGACTCAAGGATGAAATGAATGGTATTATATGTGTTTAGCCTTTGTGGTTGAGTTTTGAATTAAGTTATGATTTTAATGATTCTTCTCCTATGATTTCCGCTGGGATTCATGTTTAGATGGTAATTCACATGTGTAGTGTGGTAGTGAGTTTAATTTCAAGCATGTTGACGTACATTGTGTGGAGTGCTTCTACTAGATACACACACACATGTAGAGTTTAATGATGATGTTGAAGCTTGATATTATGATTATGAATGATGCATTAGGGGCTGATGAGAGTACTTATCATGGATTAGGATTCATGTATGCCTTGCCCACGTATGTACCATGCTGCATTCATCATGAAAATGGATTTCCAATTGAGGCTTCATCGAGGTTAATCGAACTTAACCGATTGGATGCACTATTGTGAAATTGTGTGCCGGATTGATCGGTCATGGATTAATCGTAAGTTAATTGGTCCGAAAGAACATGTTTTGATGTGTGTTCCTGTGTGGAACGAGTGCACTCCCCGGGTTGAGTCTAGTTAAATAGAGTTATATAGGGATGAGTTGTGTACTTGTCTTGCGAATTGAGATTATTTATGATTCGCTGGACCCTGAGAATCCAGCTAGTTTGTCCAAGTGCACCCGCTTACTAGGTGTTGTTGCTTGGGACTTTAGTCTTGACAAGCAGGATTGCCCGGGAGTTTAGACTTGATGGGCAGGCGTTGCTCGAAGGCGTAGGCCTTGAGGAGCAGGAGTTGCTCGAAGGCGTTGGCCTTGAGGAGCAGGAGTTGCTCAAAGGCGTTGGCCTTGAGGAGCAGGAGTCGCTCGAAGGTGTTGGCCTTGAGGAGCTGGAGTTGCTCGTAGGCATTGGCCTTGAAGAGCATGTCTATTTGATAAGTGTTTGCTCGAGGGCTCCGGCCTTGAAGAGCAGGTTTATTCTCTATGTGCATGGACTTGCATGATGGACTAGTGTGTGTATGTTAGAGATACATTCATGCAGGTTGATTATGATATGATGCATGATGGAATATGTATGTTAGAGATACATTCATGTAGGTTGATTATGATATGATGCATGATGGAATATGTATGTTAGAGATACATCATTGCAGGTTGATTATGATATGATGCATGATGGAATATGTATGTTAAAGATACATTCATGCAAGTTGAATTATGATATGAAGCATGATGGAATATGTATGTTAGAGATACATTTCATGCAGGGTGTTATGATATGAATGACATTATGTGGATTATGCACTATGATGCAGTTTTACGTGATGTGTATGTGTAATCAGAAAATGATGCACCTTGCCAATCTTTGATCTGAATGATTATATTGCTATGCTGTCGTATTTTCGATGTTCATAGTGATATTAAAAACCATTGCTAAGTTTGTTAAACTCGCCCCTCTTTCTTGTGTTTTATTTTGGGGCTGTGTGGTGCAACACGCATACGGACAGGATCTCCTCTTTGAGGAAAGGTCAGAGATGACTTGGATGTGATCGTGGAGATCGTTGTGTGACTTATTTCCTTTGGTTTTATGCTTTATGTTTAGAACCGTGTAGGGTTCTTTGTTTTGGATTTATGTCACATTTTACAATTATGATTGCTTAAGACTTATTTTGAGCCAGTGTGGGCTTTAGTTAACTAAGTATGTGGGTTTGAGATTTGTTGTTTACTTTGTGATAAGCAACTTTCTTTCTTTCCTTTTATTTACTCTTGCTCAAAGGATTGTGCGTACTCCGTAATTTTGTTAAATCGCCCGTGGTTAGGGTTAAGTCTTCCGCTAAATCATTTCTCAATTTCCCTTCGTCACCCCCGCGCGCTTGACCGGCCCATGGACCGGGTTCGGCTCGGGTCGGGCATCGCCGGGCCGTGACACAGCTAGTCCCTTGGCTTTGTTCATCCACGGTTTAGTGGTCATGTTTGTCACATGTGCAAGTTCCTCTATGGGCTTAAGTAAGAGCCAGGGGCTTGGTTCCATCGCCTCAGGAACCTCCTCTTGTCCATGGGCTTTTAGGGATTCTCTATCAACACCATTTATTTACCTAGACCATCAACATATTATCTACACGTGTAACGCCCGAGATTTTTCTCAAAACTCATAGAATTTTTTTTTTTTCATAAATCGGAGTCAAAACGATAAAATCAAAACCTGTTTATAATTTAAAACATCATACGGTTAAACATCGTACAGCCAAATCAAATATCCTCAGGCGCTACCCGAAAACACACGTACGAATAAATTTTCTGCTATGATCATAGACTTTTAAATACAAATCACTCCCGGGCATCCCTGAGTACAAGTCCCATAACAGTCCACAGACTAATCCAATCGAAAGTCCAGAATAAAACATCTTAAAGTCTCATCTCACTCAATACAAGAGATCGTGGCACAAATGAACTCGCAGAGAGTCAAACTGATACCTGAGTCAACGGGAATCAATCCACCGCTGAAACGAGCGTCCATCTCCAGGAGCTCTTCGCACAACCTGCAAAACCTCCCGTACAACGGGGCTAAAAGTAGTAGGGTGAGTATTTTCATACTCAGTAGGAAAATACCCAGTAGGGGAAATCCCAAACGGTGAACTCCATAAGTTCAGAAATGCATGCATCATGCAACACAAACATGAAGCAGTCATCATAATATAATCATATTGTGCACATACGCATACGATCATACTAAATGCACTATCGTGCCAAAGACATACCAAATGCACCACTGTGCCAAATTCATATCAAGGCATCATCGTGCCAGAATCATACCGAAGGCACCATTGTGCCAAAATCATACTATCCAAACAACTTACACAAACACCCTTATCCAGGGTCATACAACTTACTCGTACCACCGTACGCATACTCATACAACATACGCATACTTGTATGACCTTACTCGTACAATCGTATGCTCACTCATACAGCTTACTCATACATGTACGACCTTACTCGTACATTCAGACTCGTACGACCTCACTCGTACAGTCTGCACAAAATCATACTTACTGTCTTACTCAGAACCATATTTTCACAATCGTACTCATACTCTTACAGTCGTGCTCATACTCATACGCTTACAGTCTTACTCATACTCATACGCTTACAGTCTTACTCATACTCATACGCTTACAGTCTTACTCATACTCATACGCTTACAGTCTTACTCATACTCATACACTTACAGTCTTGCTCATACTCATACACTTACAGTCTTGCTCATACACATACACTTACAGTCCTGCTCATAATCGTACACATATCAACGACCACTGAAGCTCATTACAACTAATAAGCTCCAGCGTCGAAATGGAAAAGAATGCCACTGGGGCAACACCTTAACCTCCAGGGAGTGACTAGACGCCATGGACTTTTCCGAAGGTAAGGTACACCAATGCTCATGGGGCACTGGATCAAACAGGTAAGAGTAGATCCATGATACTACTTACCTGAGCGCGCAAACATAAACACCCACACATAAGGGGTCATACAGTTGCCCACCATAATGGGTCTTATAGTGCCATAGAATCGCCCACCATAATGGGTCTTATAGTACCAGAGAATTGCCCACCATAATGGGTCTTATAGTGCCATTGCCACTCTTGGGCAGAAAACATATAGTGCCACTTGGGCAGAAACATACAGTGCCACTCTTGGGCGGAAACATACAACGCTCTCAACAGAGCATCAAACGTCTGGGCTTACATAGCACACAGACCAAATCAGAAACATACGTCGCTCTCAGCAGAGCCTCCGACGTCTGGGCTTTATACAGCACGCAGACAAAGTCAGAAACGTACATCGCTCTCAACAGAGCATCAAACGTCTGGGCTTATACAGCACGCAGACCAAAACAGAAACAACGTCGCTCTCAGCAGAGCATCAGACGTCCGGTGCCCTATATAGCACACAGACAACATCCCGCAGGATAAACACCATGGCAAGACATGATAAATGCTCGGCCGACTCATCAGCGGCCAGCTCAAACACGGAACTTAATCCGTTGAACCCTCAGGTCTCAAACTCACAACGCTATCATTAGCTGTGCTTATAATTCCAGTTTGAATTAAGTACATTATGCGGTACAATTATGCCACACAAACTCACAGTCCTTGACTGGTCAAACTGAAGCTGAGCCCGATCCGAAACCCAAGTTCGTTAGGGCAGCAGACTTCACTTACCCGTCCACATCATGGACAAAACTCATCGTACAACAAACCCTTACAGTCTTACGTACTTCGCCATCCATCTTATGGCCAAATCCTCTTACACTGACATCCTCAAATAACGCTCCTCAGAGCCAATCCAGTTGTCGCCCTCTTACTTATATCTCACTTATTATACTTACTTTTCACTTCATAATTTGTACGTTATGCTTGTACAATTATGAACACTCTTACTGTCTGACAAACGCCCAACATATAATCCACCCCAAACTGATCCATTCTAATCCTTGCCCGTCATACTCTTATCCTCTGTCCTCTGTCATACGCTTACACAACTGCATCCAAATTCAGACAGAGCTTCTGTCACCTCTTACTGTCCATCGCCCATACTTCTGCCCACGACACTTACACATATCCCAAGCATAGGCAAAATGCCATCATACATACGTATGTCTCACACATACGTATAACATACACATACGGTCATACATACATAACTTACAAACATGCACGCTAGCCATCACTAGCACATGCATACATCAAACATACTTCAAACATGCACGCCAGCCATCACTAGCACATGCATACATCAAACATACTTCAAACATGCACGCTAGCCATCACTAGCACATGCATACATCAAACGTACACGCTAGTCATCTCTAGCACGTGCACACACACATTCATACATACTTCAAACATGCACGCTAGCCATCACTAGCACGTGCATAACCCATACATAGCATACTGACATATTTGCTAGCCATCGCCAGCGCATACATAATCCACATCCATAAAACATGCATACATCTCATGCATATCAATCATACCATACAATCATGCTTACACGCACATCATGCAATCGGATCGTTACTTAACATCCAAGCATGGAATCATACAATCCTAGCATGTTGCTACTCATTCAAAGCATGCTTCATGAATTTATGAGTTCAAAGCTCCCCTACCTCGTAATCATGACGTTCGATGGCGAGCACACGACGGTGGCGGCGTCGGCGGCGGAGTTGGCGGTCAAAACCGTTGCCTGGCTGAGAGAGCTGCTGTCCCGAGGATTTCAAGATGCGCCGAAACTATCCACGGCCAAACAGAGTGTCAGAACTCAATGCGGTAAAAATCCGCGATCCACGGCGGCACACTAGGGCGGCCGGGAGAAAAGCTGTGCCAACATAAGTGGCGGTGCGACCAGATGTCAAGGGTGTACACTCTGAAGATCGGCCGCTGGCTAAAACGTGCTCAGCCGGCCACAAGACGTCGAAATCAGCCGTGGACAGCACCCAACGGCGACGATTTCGGTCAACAAAGGCCCACATACGGGCGGAGAGCGTGGGGCAACGCTCAAGAATCAAAGGAGAGGTGGAGGACAGCTCTAGTGATCAACTCCATTCGGTGGCAAAGCCAACCGATGGTTAGGCGGCACGAATGCAGCGCCTAAACCTAGAAGTACACGCGTGGCTACATGCGCACGCGGCCCAAAGGGCGGGGGAGATGGCTGAAATGAGGCGACTCATGGCCCACAAAAGTCAACAGGGCTAAGGCCCTTAGCTGTGGCCAATCTAAGCGGCAACATCGTCGATCGCCACCCACAACCAATACCCATGGTGCGGGCGGCTGTGCATCTCACACGACAGAGAGCAGGGGGAGGGTTCACGGTCGAGCAAAGGCTATGAGGCCGTCACTGGCCAAGGCCTGAGTAGGTGAACTCGTCCACCTTCTGTCAAGGTAAGACATACAAATTCTTGCCCGAGGCCGTCCGGTACCGACGGCGTAAAATGGGCAAGAAGGGTCAACGGCGCACATGCCGGTAAGGCAGACTAGCTGCGGCTACGGGCCGCAAGGCTGAACAAGACCCAGAGGGGTGGCCCATTGGCATTACCGGGCTGGGCGGAGCCGAACTAAGGTCCACCAAAACAAATCCGGTGTCCGACTGATAACGTCAGTCACAACGTCCAAAACGGACGTAGGCCAAAAATAGGGGACGACCGGGGAAAACCCATAAGGGCGGAGCGGCCATGGGGGCGGCGGCTGAATCAGGCACGGAGGTGTAGTCCACTGCCTTCGCCGAAGCAAGGCGGGGCTGGGGGAAGGCCGAATTGGCCGCAGATCACCGCCGGCGGCCACTGTTTGCCCAAACAGTCCGTCGGCGGAATAGTGAACAGAGGGGGAAAGAGGGTGGGGCGGCGGTGCCGAGGCCCACCTGACCGGGAGGAGGGGCTCCTCGCCGTCGCCGGCCCAGGGCGGAGCTGTGGCCGGCCGGTCGGGCCGTGCCGGCCCGTGGCGGCGGCGGAACGGAGTGAAACAGACGGGCGGCAAAACAGGGCAGCAGGGAGAGGGAGCGGGACGGCGGAGCTGGGGCCGTCCGGGGCCGGGGGGAGTGGCCTCCCGCCGTCGCTGGCCCATGGCGGAGCCGTGGGCGGCCGGCCGGCCTACGGCGGCGGCGGAATCCAAAAGCACAAAAAAAGGGCGGCTAACCGGGAAAAGCAGGGGCGGACGGCGGAGCGGCCGTGGGGCCGGGACGGCGGCTCCCCTGCCGTCGCACGGCCAGGGCGGAGCCGGTGCGGCGGTCCACTGGCCCACCGGCGGCCGGCGGCGGCCGGGCACAGTGAACAGGCGGAAATGGGGGGGGCGGCCACTGTTCATCCAATTCCAGGTTCTGGATCGGGCGATCCCGATCCCGATCCAATTTTTTTGTTTTATTTTTTTTTCTTTTTCTTTTTCCAAACGTACGCTCAACGCGCGTTAACCCACTGGTTACGCGTCGAACCTCCAAAATTTGCGCCGTAAGCGCGCAGCGAGGCCCGTGGCCCGCGACTAAGCCCCACACCCGACTCTACGGGTATAAATACGGGGAAAAGACACAAATACCCATACGCTGAAACGTCACATTTTCCTGCCGAAAATGACCAAAAAAATGGCAAAAAAATCCCAGAAAATCGTAGAAAAATCAGGGACCTTACAACACGCTCATCTATGTTGACAATATTATACTCGCCAACAGCTCTCTTCCTTTCTTATAGTAACTTATTTTGCAAAAGGGCACTCATTTTTCCACGAAGGACCTTGGCATGCATTATTATATTATGGGGTTTGAAGCTACATATTGTAGGCCTTAGTTATTTCTCTCACAAAATAAGTGTATTGTTGATCTTCTCTCCAGGGACAACATATCCACAGTCAAAGCCCATCTCGACACCTTCTATGAGTGGTAAAAAATTATTTAAATACATAGGTGACCCTCTCTCGGATCCAACAGAGTATAGGAGTCTCGTTGGAGCTATCCAATATATTACTTAATTTGACATGCCTTGATATTTCTTTTGTTGTTAATCAAGTGTGTCAATTTATACACTATCCCACCAACATGCAACTCACAATTGTTAAAAGGATTCTCCAATATCTCAAATCTACCATGCACTTTGGCCTTACTATGCAACATAATACCAATCTATCTCTTACTACTTTTTCTAACTTGGATTGGGCAAGTTGTCCTAATGATCAAGGATCCACATTGGCTACTGCATCTTCCATGGTCACAGTCTTATTTCCTAGAGTACCAAGAAGCAAGCTACAATATCCCACTCAAGTGCTAAGGTTGAGTATTAATGTCTAGCCATCAATGTCACTGAGCTTGCTTAGATTCAAAACTTTTGTCTCGAGTTAGGTGTTCCAATCGCTCACACCCCTCGCATTTAGTGTGACAATATCTCTGCCATGTATATGTCAACAAATCCTATTTTCCATGCACATACCAAGCATATTGAGATAGAATACCACTTCATCTGTAAATGGGTTGTCCATAAATCTCTTTTCATCGGGTATGTCTTAAGTGCTAACCAAGTTGTAAATATTTTTACCAAAGGGCTTTCTCAACAACGGCATCAACTTCTGAGAAATCGTCAATAGCACATGCATGATCACAACATATCTCACTAACTTGAGATCTTGCATCTTACCTTAACCCTCTCAACCTAGTAGTTGTAACTACTCACCATCATCATGATTGGAATTGATTGTAATCACCTATTGTTAGTTTGTGATCTTTGTATATGTTTCTATAAATACAATACACAAGAAACCGTCAATGTGAGGGAGTTCTAAAGTTTACATTTTATACCTCTATATGAAAAGTTGAAATTTGTGTTATGCTTCTAAACCTCGTAAGTTAACCATTTATTTCACCAATACATAGAGTTATATTAACTTTCTTATTATCTCCTCTCTTTACATAGTGTCAACCACTACAACACTACTTCAATAGTCTCATGCCATTCCTAAATGGTCTCAAAACTTTCATCAAGTTCTTGTATACAATGGGTTACTCATAGCCCATAGTCAATGTTAGATGCCTCACAAACAAAGCAACACCATGTTAGAATGATCTCCTACTGTGTACTTATAGATGAAGCCATGTGTGACTTATTCTATTTGGGAGCAACACACTGAATACTTGGAGGTAGGCCCAAAAGGGTTGAAAGAAAAAGGGCTTAGAGAATTTGGTCTTATTTACACATGTGGCCCTCCATTTCTTTGTCACATATTCAGGGAACCCACATATGAGTAGGGCTGCAAATAATACAACCAGTCCGCAAGCCCAGCCTAGCCCCGAAAATAAGCATGCTTGGGCCTTAAAAAATAGGTTACGGGTCAGGCCGGGCTTTAAATATAAAATCCCATCAATTTTTGGGCCGGCCCTAGGCATGAAAAAAAATAGTAACAGCCCAACCTAGCCCCCAATACCAAATAGAATATAATAATTTTTATTTACCTAATAGAATGTACTCCGTACCAAATAGAATGTAATAGTTTTTATTTATTAAATAGAATACAATGAAGATTTTATATAATTACTTAGTTTTTAAGTTTCTCTTATATTTATTTCTCTATTCAAGATATAGATTTATCACCTTAGATAGTAAAATACTTGAAGTTAAAAAAATTATATCACTTTTCTTTCGGCCCAAAAGTTCGTGGCCCGGTCCAAGCCCATCTAAATTTTGGGTCAGGCCAAATTTTTTAACCTTAGCTACGAACTTAGACTGAGCCTTAAATTTGTTTTTCATTGGAACCAGGCTTGGGCCTACCCTGGCCCATTTGCAGCACTACATATGAGCATGAGATTACAGCCTACCACACTTGCAACACTAGGGTGAGGTCCCATTCTTGGTCCTTATGGGGCCCACACCATCAATATGAGCATATTGTCAGCAATCCTAGGACTGGTCTTTTTCCCTTACATACCACATGTTTATGTAACAACTTTCAAATTAAAATCTGAATTCCAAATTAGCAACTTGCATGACAATCTCTTGCAAAAGAAGAGGAGAGACACAGGCAGTGAAAGGAGGCCAGGGCTGAGGCATCGAGGATGGAAGAGTGGACCGGGTTAGGGCATAAACAGTAAGTGTGGCAAAAGCTCAGCTTGTGCACAACCAACCCTATCTATACCTCTTTAGATCATTTATAATATATTCTCTCAATAGTATTTCCTTGTAGGACATGGAATTCATCCTACAAAATTACAGTGGCTAAATTCAAACCTATTTAACCCCTATGCTAACACATGCTGCCATTAGACCCATTTCGCATGAACTTGCTTGGCCCTTATTTTAAGAGAAGGGGTACTTGATTTCTTGGAGGGCTAATTTTTTAAGGTCCTACCGTCAAAAGGGGTATAGAACTGAGGGGATGAATGGAAACTCATATAGACATGGTCGTTGTGAAGTTATGGCCATCAAGGTTGTACGGAATTTTGATTCTAAATTAATGATTGAAATTTGATGAGGTTAAATAGATAGGCTCCATATATTATAATGACCTAAAATTTGTTAAACCCCCATCATCAAAGTGAATCTTTAAATCTCAATCAGTCCTATACCTAACTTACACTTCTAAGATCTCAAATTAAAAAATACGATTTCAATATTGAACTATTGATTCAAAAGTGAGATTAAAATGCCTTCATGAAAGGACACATGTCAAAAAGAGCCCAAAAGTTATGATGCTCTTTTTACTCTTGTTGGTCCCATCCTATACAAATATTGGGATGCCCTATATTTTAAAAATTAACCTAAGGCCGCATGTCAATTCAATTCTAGTTGGTTCTTGTAGGAACCAATCCATAACTGGAACAATAGGATCCAAATCAAAACCAAAAAAGAACTTGAAGTGCATAAACCAAACCAAAAATTGATTTCTTTTTTCAGTTTTGGTACAAGCTCATAATATGTGTGTCAATGCAAGAGGAGATCAAGGAAGCGCGTTGGAGGAGAACAGATCCAAAGGGGGCAATGTAGTGGCAAATGACAGCGAGGGGTTGCCAACTAATATGGAGGAGAGGGAGGTGCTAAGACGGGCCGCAAGAGGAAATTGTTAGTTGGCCGAAGAGGATGCGAAATGGTGGAGGAGAGGATGTGGTGGCTATCAATGTAAGATCCCTAAACCTGAATCGACTTATTTTATTCTATTTAATTGTCATTGTGTGGTTTAATGCTAATTCTGATCGGTTTTGACTATTTTCAAAATTAAAGTGGTTATCAAAGGTTTTAGCCAAAATTTTCTTTATATTTATGGTTTTTATGTTAATATAAGTTATTTGGACTTTTTCTATAATTTTTAAATTTTTTACTATTTTCCCCAAAAAGTCAAGGGGTAGGACCCACTTTAAACCCCACATGCGAAATTGAAATTTTTAGCCCTAAATGACCCTAACATTAACATAATACAGAAAATAGTTATTTTAACATTTTCATACTAAAATTTGGTATAAAATAAGCAAGTTTATCCATTTTTAGTAATAAATCCTATTTGTACCCTACTAATTAGTTAAGTTTACCCCACCCTTTATTATAAAAAGAATAACCCATCCACTTTCCCAATCAGGAAAGGGCTTATACCAAGAGCTTAGGAGCTTAATCCCCATTTTTCATAAAGAGAAAAAAGATTAAGGTGTGAATTTGCTTAATATTTCATTAATCTCTTCAGGTTTTTCTTAAATCTTTCAAATCTCTTTATTTACTTTAGATTAATCTCAATTTCTACTCAAAATCTACTGATTTGAAGTTTTATTTCAAAACCTAATGATGAGAATTTCGTTTTTAGTCTTTTGAACCCTAGATCTACTAGTTTTTGAAGGATTTAGGTGTTTTAAATCGGATTTATGAAGGTATTAATAAAAATCATATGTTGTGTAGGCTTTGAAGGTGTTAGAAGAGCTATTTCAAGTGAGGAAGCTTGCTGAAGATAAGTGTTTTAGTCCTAAACATGGTTGTGACTTCAAATTTAAGTTTTGATAGATTTTAAAGTGGGTTCTATGGTTATAAACTTTAATGGCGATTTAAGAAAGGTTTAATCTTTGATGAGATTTTTTGAGGGTTTTGTTTAATAATGGCTAGATTTAATATTCTCTAAGCATGAATTTGATTATCATAAAGTTTGGGGATGAGATTTGATGATTTGTGAAGTGTACGTGAAGTTTCGGTTTTGATTTCGAAGTGGGGAGGAGGAACTAGAAAAGCCAGTTATGGCAATCGAATAGCCAATGAGTCAATCGAACAACTAGGCGTTCGAATGGCCAAACAAGCCAATTGAACGGACAGACGTTCAAATGACCCTGTAGGGCATTCAAACGCCAACATAGCAGATTGGGAAATTTTTACTATGATCTTCATTTTCGAGTTTTTACTCTTAAATATCATGTCTTATGTTCATGCTAAGTAATTTATGCTAGAGTAAGCTACTTGAAGGGCTTGGAGTTGATGTTGGGAATTATAAAGAATATTTAAGTATTATGTAAATTTATGTAAATTACATGTTAGATAAGCATGTTATGATTGTTTAATCTTGAATTCATGTTGAATGATTTCCTATATTTTAAGCATGATTCCAACAAGATTATAGCATGAGAATTGATTGGTTTGTCTTCATATAATGTGATTAAGTTATGATGATTGATGGTACCTTGTTTAACTTCAAGTGTGGTGTGTATATGCTTATGTAGGGCTTATGTAGGTCTAGCATGAGGTTCCATTTGACATGATTGATGTTTTCCGATTGGTTTCACTCATAATTTCAATTAAGAGCCATGATTAGATGTTAAAGAACATGTGTGTAGTGTCTTATGAGTTATCTACAATGCATGATTATATGCTTAGAAATGAATGTTTCTATCTAGAACACACACATGTAGGGGTAATCATGGTAATTATTGATATTTATAATTAAATATGATGCATGTGGGGCTGATAGGAGCATGTTCCATGAATTAGAATTCTTGTAGAGATTGTTCATGTATGTATTATGTTGCATGCATCATGGTATAGATTTATGAATGAGACTTTACCAAGTTTAGCCAATGTGGGTTGATTGGATGCAATTGTGTGAGAATTGCTTGCCAGATTAATCGATCAAAGGCTTATCAATTCGGTTTTACGTCCGAAAGGACTGGGTTTTATATCCGAAAGGACAAGATTTTACGTCCCTCGAGGACAGGTTTCCTCCCTGGGTTGATAAGAGAGGCAATGCTATAAGGAGATAAATTGTTGTGTAGATAAATTGATTGAGACACTTCTCATGCAGGTTTATGTGACGTTTATGCATGATCTAAATGTGTGGTAGAGACACTTCCCATGCAGGTTATATGTGATAATCATGCATGATGTGATTGGGTGAGAATCACTTGTTATGTAGGATGAATGTTATGTCATAATGTAATTATTCATGATATAATTTGTATGTATAAGATACTTGTATGCAGGATAATTACTTATAGATAATTAGGGGTATGGTAAGAGAATTAATAAAAAATGGGGATATTATGTGAAATATGGATCTGAATTACCATGTTGATGTGACATAGTTGTTTTCTTATTAACATTACTGTATTTAAAATCTTATTGAGTTTTACTCACCCCTCTTTCTGTGTTTTATTTTGGGGTTGCATGGTATGACATGCAGTTGATCAGGATCCTATGTATGAGGGATGATCGGGATATATATAGGAGTAGGCGTGGATGTCTTTGGACCTTATGTTATTTTTTATTTATCCTATCATAATTATAAAACATTTTGTATGGAGGATTATGTTTTAGACTCGTGTTTATCTAATGCTTTTAGACCGGTTTAAAATTTTCTTATTTGAGCCCTATGTTTAGGCTCAGGATGATTAAATATGTAGATTAAGTTTGAAGAATTATTTTAGAGATGTTATCATCTTTAATTTTGCCTTATTTCTCTTACTTAAAGGATTAAAAGGTGCACAACTCCATGAATGTAAATCACCCGCTAGAGGAGTTAAGACTTCCGCAATGTGTTAAACCAACAATCCTGTCGCCCCCGTGTGCTTCGACCAGCCCCTGGACCGGGCTCGGCTCAGGTCAAGTGGGTGTCGGGTCATGACAAGAAGAGAGGAGGCAGCTAGATCCAGAGGAGAGGGAGACGAGGGGGAGGGGAGGTGAGGCGGTGATGGGGTGAGTGAAGGGGAGGAGTTGACAACTGGATTTGAAGGAGAGGGAGATGGGTGAGAGGGGAGGGGAGCTCGGGGTGTTCAGGAGGGGGGGGGAGGTGGGGAGGAAGCAATGGATGGATTCGAAGGAGAGGAAGATGAGTAAGAGGTGTTACAATCCGACTTTTAAATTAACGTTGAAATCATGTAAGTTTGTAATCAAGGAGGGGCCCAGCTTAACCATGTATAAATAAGTAATCCTTACAAAAATATTAATTTACAAATGTACATAATTTCAAAAAGAAGGCGATAGACGCAACATCATGTCAACATCAATATACAATATAAACAAAAGACATTAACCAAAATCTAGAGCATAAGCCTATAGTTTTTTGTGGGCCGTTCTACTACAGCCCTAGACTAGTGTCTATACTTGCAACATCCAAGGGTGGGTGAGTATAAAGTTTATATATAATAGGTAATATTAAATTTTACTAATATGCCGAATAAAAAAATTTAATAAATCATATTTCAAATTGTTGACTTAGAAATTAAAGTTAAGTCTTTTGCAGAAATTAAAATAAATACATCATTCATTGAATATCATTGATACTAAAATGATATACACTTGTGCTCATGGGGCAACGAGATAAGGAGAGGGGTTTTCCTATGATACCCCAACTCCTAAGCATGCTATAAGCCTTATTAGGCAGTATTTAGGAGTGATAAACTTTAATAATTATCAGTTTGCATGTCAAAGAAGCACCCTTCAAATTCTAAAATTTAAAACAACCATAATACTTTAACAATATTCAAACATTCGTACTTTGAAAAAAATCATGTTAAGGGGTAGACTTTTGTCCGACTTAAGAGCGGCAAGTGGCACCTCCCCTCGATGCTAGGATTGTCTCGACTTTTGGCTCGAGTGCGACGAGTAGAGCCTCCCCTAGCACTAGAACGATTTCTACTTTTGGCCCATGAGTGGAAGATAAATCCTCCTCTTGCCCTGGTCATTTTACCCCCTATAGAGAGCCTAACTCTAAAAATAGACTCCCCCCTACGATGTAGGGCACCCTTGAATTAGCTAGGTTTGATTTTTTAACAGTAAAAATTGGGTAGGAAATGGCTTTTATATAGATATTTGAAGTTAAAAGGATGGGCATATCAAAAGAGAAGAGAAGAGAGGGGTGTGGGGCGAATTGGAATCCCCTTCTTCCCCTTTTATAGAAAATCTAGGCTGTTGGATATGGTGCGCATTCAATAGTGAGGCCAGCCACTCCGAAGCGAAGGCACAAGTGAAGCTTGTGCGTAGCATGGCAGGCTTGGCCTTCGTCACAGGCCTAACCTTGTGGCCACCATAGGCAGGGCGTTAGCACTCTGGGATCAGCATATTGACTCAAGAATTTAATTTTTTTAAAAATTTAAATAATAATTCAAAACTTCCAACGACGATAACTCTCTACCTCGAACTTGAATTTCCTCGTTCTTGGTATATTAAGTTTGTATCAACGAGCTTTTTGAAACAATACCATGCAAGGGTATGCTTTCTTGCAAAAATAAAGTGAGGCCCACCCATAACACATTTCTCGAGGTCATGATGTATGATCCTAGTGCCCAATTTTTGTGTTATTGAGCTCGATATGTTCGTATCTCCAAGCACTACGAATGATCTAAAAGGTTCTTTAAGATAAAAAAGCTCAAAATAATTTAGAATTGGTAAAACAATTTGTTGGGCATGAAAACACAATTTGGGCCCTAAAAGTATATTTTAAAAAATATCATGTTGTTATAAGAGTGGAGGTATGGTGGTGGAGGGGAGGTGGAGGTGGAGGCAGGGAGGAAGAGGTGGGGTTGGCAGGGAGAAGGCAGTGGTTGGATCCATAACAGAAGGAGATGAGGCAAAGGGGAGGCATGGTGGTGACAACGGGTGAGGAGGTGGTTGTGGTAGCATGCAATAGGCAGACTAGAGGGCAGTTGGAATAGAAAAGAGGGAGTAGGTTGGAGAGGAGGCACGGGGTAATAAGTAGAGAAGCTTTACTAAAGTTAGGGTTAGATAAGAAGGGGCTTAATCTTGTCATTCATTCAAATTCAAATGAAAGGTTGAGATTATATTTACAAAATTATTTTTAAAAAAAGATATTCAGCTTTTTACAAGTCACTTCCTTGAACCAATTTCAGGTTGGATCCCTAAGCATATTAACAAGACTAAAATTTCAAAAATAATAATAATATCCTAATGAATCTGAATAAAAATGATCTCCAACTCCCTATTGGATAAAAACATTTGAAAGCCTACGTGCTCTGTAGCCAGAACCCTAGATCGAAAGATTCCTTATATCACTATCAGTATAAAAACGTCCACTAGCTTCCTAAGATATGTAGCCTGTGTTTTAAGCAGCCCCCATTGTCTGTGGACAACGGAAGTTCAGAAATTCTGTATGACTTCTGAAACCTAAAGTCCTTATTGAATGGCCACATATAGGGGTGGGAGGCGGGGGTAGGTATTAGAAGGGAAGGGGATCAGATTGGTGCGGGTAGGGAGCGCCCATTTTGTCGTAACCAGGCTTGGGGCGGACACCCATCTCGCATAACCAATGCGAGCGTTTACCACTCATCACATCCCTTTTGCTGCCTGAAGGATCATGCTCTGAGACGCCCCTGCCCGGCTTATCTTATAGGCAGATGCTTGACTACCTATTTCCCTCACTTGCGATGTGGGACTTTAAGGTCAAACCACTCTCTACCATCTTAGCTCTGATTTCAGGTTCACACTTCATCAGAGGTAAATCGTTTCATACTTCTCAATTGCAGTCCGGAAAATCAGTCACAAGCGGCTTCGATTTGGGATTTGCATGCAGTTAATGGAACAAGCACAAGTTTGCACTGGACCAAACGCCCACAGATGTAACAGGTGGTGTCAAGCTAACTTTTCATCATGTATACAAGTGGCTGATGTAGATGCTAATCGAGCAATGCACTAGCAAACACTGATAACTTTGTTTGAAAATGCAAATTTGAAAGGAATACTACTACCGAATGAATTATCCGAAACGCAGTTGTAAACCTAATTGCAGGTCATTAGCCTTATCAGCATTAACAATGAAAAAATAATCACCCAAACAATGGAAGCAAAAGAGTGCGAATTTGAAAAATGGCATCTAACAAGAAAGACAGGCAGCAATACAGAAGGGCCAGATTTATCTTCCGACGTAAAGAAATGAAAAGCAGCTTCTCCACCTCACTCACAATTGACTTTGACCATGAACATGGCCTTCTGTAAAACTACATCCTAGTACCGTATGGCTGCTCTTACAATACAACATACCAGTTACTTGACAAAAGGCCAATTACACGGTCTATGAAGAAGCGGATAGGAACTTATTTTTTACGATACTTCTAATTACAGGCACAAGAGCAATAAAAGCAATCTGAAGTTGTTCTGAGCTATTCACTCGGATGCTGAGTTGTCCTGATCCTTTGTTGTTTAAATTTGCCCGAGCAATTATGTTGCTATTCCGACCTACAGGGAACTGTGTCTGTGCATTGCCTCCAATTGCAAGATCTCCATGCCAGTCCATAATAGAAAGTCCAATGGTCGACAAAGTTCGGCCTAAAGGGTAATCTTTGTCTCTCAAAGTGGCCTCTAAACTACCACCATATGCAACATCCCCACGGCTAGTCATGGCCCCTCCTGTCATCACCAATCGAAACCTCTTGTGAACCATCAATCTGTCTTCAATCTTCATTCCGGCTGTAAATGAATCACCCAAAGCCGCAACTGAAAGACCAGCTGAAGTCGTGTTGCATCTGAAATTACAAAACCGTGTCTCACTTCGTAGCGTGTATAGTAATTCCTTACCAAGAGTTTGCATGTCAAACCCAAAGGATGTTGCCTTCTTGTCGCCGTGCTTTAAGGAACTAGCTACCTCCATTTGAAGATTGCAGTCTTTCTTGTCTTTTGTAACTTGACCCGAGAAGGATACAGGTATTTTTTCTTTCACAACAAAAAGCCTTTCAACATTCAATCCCTCATAACCTACATCATGGTCCCAACCGTGGCTCTCAAGAACAGGTCTTACAAGCCAGTTGGACGAGTCAAGATACCGATACCGATGGGTAGGGTTATCTGCATCAAAAGATGTAGGCAGGGCCAGATCTGGCATAGGGACTGGCACTGACGCGGGTCCACCAGTTTCCTCTTCTGCACTTTCATTACAATCATTTGGTACATCTTTTGCTGCATCCGCCATTTTCTTCAGCAGCTTCCTGCGCTTCTTCTCCTCTTTCAATTGCTTCTTCATAAAAAGTTTTTCACGATATTCTAGCTCATCAAAGTATGCCTTCTTCTGTGCTTTACTCAAATTTGCCAGCTGAGCTTTTGTCAAGCGCTTGAAGGGGGGCAACTCATCATATTCTGACTCGTTATCTGAATCAGAAGTATCATCCAAGTCATCCTCCAAATTATCATCGTCGCCAAATTGCTCCTCTGGAAGTTTCAGCTGAGGCCTTGACTGGAGGAGAGATGATAGAAGGAACGGTAACGGAGGTACTCTTGGTCGAGCACTGAAAGGTTTTCCAGGTGGATTATCTTGCAACTTCAAAAGTGTGTTTGCCTCCGCCAAGATTTTGGAAGCAAATGACAGCAACAGCAACTGTGGCTTCCATACCTGCCCATTTGGTAAAACCCTCTGCCCAGCCCGGTTTGTCCGGCAGGCTGAGTGGTTCTCCACCAAGGAAACCGGATTCATAAGTCTAACATCTCCAGCTGCTTGCCTGATTGCTTGTTGAACAACATGAGATCGCTGTGTCACAAACATTTCATAGCTCATTGGGATTCCATTAGGACCATCTGGCGGGGCTGATGCAGCATGAGTAAGAACAACTATTGCATTGAACCATATGGAATGCCCAAATGTATTTGTGATAGTTCGTAACAGTGGAACATCCCCATAATCCCTGCTTTGCATGTCCAACCTATCAAGATACAAAACAATATCTGGCGGATTTTTTTTAATAAAGCTCTTTACTGAGTTAAGAATCTTTTCATTGCGACGCTGGTCCGCACATGAAGTGAGAAGGCCAGGGGTATCAATAACCCTAACTTTTATGCCTTGAACAGTTCCCACGATATCCTGTACCTTCTTAGTACCCAGCTCAAAAGCATCAGTATTGAACTTAACCTCATCAAAGATAGAATTAATAGTTGCGCTTTTACCTACACCGGTCTTTCCAAGAACCAAAATTGTGCAAGAGAAGTCAAGGGGTTCCTGACCACCTGCTTCGAGTTGTTCAGCCATGGCACTGGCTCGGTCAAAGCTAAAAGCCCCAGCTCGACTAGTCATCCGGCTACCTCGAAGCTGCTCAGCTAGACCAAGGCGATAAAGGACTTGGGCTACCACAGTGTTATGAGGAGTCTGGCCAAGCCTATGGGCAAGTCGCAGAAATTTGACACGAATCATCTGAAGCTTCTCTCGAGTCTCGTCATACTCATCTGTTTCACCATTGATGGGCTCTTCTACTAGCTGTGTGTGCCTTTCTTGCGCAGACCCATTAACACGGGGCTGCACGGGAGCACGAGGGGCAGGTTCCAGCAGTGGGGCAGATGACCCAAGACCAGCAGGACGGGCCGGGGGAGGAACATCACTCAAACTTCTGGTGGTTGAACACTTATCACCTGGAGGAGGAGCAATAGTTGAAGCAGCCTCATCATCATCTGTTGAGACAGAATCTTCAAACTCTCCCACATGAACAGAATCCCTTCCTGGCGAGTCGATAATAGTAGCTGAACTATGAAAGCTGTTGGCTCCTGGATTCTCCCCTTTTTTCTCATCAGCAAGCTCCTCAGTCTTGCCAATATCAACAATTTGAGCAACCAACACCTGCTTGGATTGAACGACTGGAGAGATGGCAGACACCCCAGCCTGGGAATCCTCCATATCTCTCAGCTGCTCCACGGTTGAATCATCAACCTTAAGTCCCTCGTCTACATTGGCTTCAACTTCGAGCCTTTGTATCATTTCCCCGGGCAAGATCTTCACCCTTTTGTGAAGTGATGAAACCTCCTCAACTTTTGCTTCTGGAATTTCCTCAATGACACCACAAATTGCATCATCACTTGCATTTTCTGATCGTAAATGAATTTCACGGGATTCACCTGCCCTATCATTTTCACTCTCTGGTTTCTTATAAACCTCTGCACATACATCCACCGTAGGAGTAACAGTTGCCTCTGTCTCATCTTTATCATATGAAACAAGTTTTCCATACTCTTCTACAGAATGTGATTCTCCTTTGGGCAGGCCACTAGCATCAGCTGAACTATGAACACCACTGGGGCTAGCTCTCTCATTGTCACTCTCTTTCTGAATCTCCTCAGTACTGCCGACATCAGCACTTTCAGTAACGTTGTCGCACTTGAATTCATTACAGCCAGATATTTCAGCCCGAGAATTCTCCAAATCAATGAACTGCTCTACAGCTACACCAGCGTTGAGTTTCTCAACTAAACTAAGATCCGGACCCGGTAATTTCTCCCGAATGTCACTGTGACATGACAGATCACCGTTGGCTAACATCCCTGGTTGTGAACATATTTCATTTGATTCAACCAGACTGCAATCCCCATTTTCAGGTATCACAGGATCCACCTCATTAAAATGCTCCTTTTTGGAACCTTTTACCACATCTATCCCCTCCTCTTGCTCCTTAACCGTAGAGTTCCTAAAATCCTCATCTACTATCTGGCCAGGAGATTCCACCACAGGCCCATCTTCTAGATCAACCACACCATTTCTTTCCAATCCATCATGTTCCCCCAGTATTACAGTTCCATTACCATTCTCCTTTCCACAACGCACACCAAGATCGCTATTTTCGTCACCATCTACACCCCCTCCAACAGCAGGGGCAATTGGCTCATCCCGGGCCTCAGCTCCATCCTCCACAGACCGCTGCACCGCCTCTTCGAACCGGTCCATCCCAGTCCCATCACATGCGTCCCTCTCACTCGTCGCTGCATCCTGAAAATTTTCATACACCTCATCCTCACCATCCCCACCACCCGCCGTCGGCAGCGCCTCCGATAGCTGCAGTGGCAGAGGATCAGTCTCTTCAAGGTTCCCATCTATAGCTTCCTCAAAAACCTCGTCCGCCTCCGAATCCCTCTTCACACGATGACCCACAATCTCCCCAACCCCACCATCCAACCTCGATTCCAAAATCCCATTTTTATTGAAAATTTCTTCCCCCGGATCGGATTCCATCACTGTATCAACCCCATTTTCCATGTTTCCTTCTACAAATCTACTTATTCGTACAAGAATCCTACCTATGCGGCAAGAACAAAAACGCAACAGATTCAGACCCCAAAAAGCAGTAAATTAACACCAAAAAAGTAGGTAAAAATTCACAAAAAAACGAACGATGACGAGAAGAACAGATGCAGAAATCGGAGAACAAAATTAAGGGTCAAAATTGAGCTAAATAAATGGAGAATCCTGCTGACATACCTGCAGAGGGGGGCGAGCGAGAGGGCGAGGAGCTTGGGGGTAGAAGAGAGCGAGCCCTATCTAATCTCCGCAGTCAAATGGTGATTTTCTCTCTCCTCGTGGGGGATGGACGGCTGGAGACGTGCGAGGGACTGGATCGGACGGCGTAGATGGGCCCTCGGGTTTGCTTCGTGAACCACGCCAAACTCGTCCATTTAGTGAATCATTTGATTAATCGCCCTCAAAGCTTTGTGCCTTTGTTGCTGCGGAAGGCAACCCGGGCCGGCGGCCCCGCCCCTCGGGCCCCGCTTCCGGTTCGCTGGCCTGGACCGTTCGCATGGTGGGAAAAAGCGGTTATAGCTGGTATTCGCCTTTAGCTAAATATTTGGCGGATAAATTTTGTTTATGAATATATTTACTAATATTTTGTTTATTAGTATTTTATTTTAAAAAGTTTTTTTTAAGCAAATACGAATATAGTCCATAGATATAATCTTTTAGGCAATTAAATCAATCATTGTCCATAGATATAATCTATTAAGCAATTAAATGAGAGTTAAAGTGGTTAGAGAAAATGAAAGCGGTGTTAATAATTTTAACTAAGTAGGATAATTAGTCTAAAGATTTCTAAATTAAATAATTTAGCATATGTTATAAATAAAATATATAAGAATGCACATTGTATTGACAAACAGTTAGAATGATGTGTTTGTCATAGCCGTGTTAAAAAATTTACCCAAAAAATTACACATAAAAGAATTATACGGCTACAGACACCTCGGATACAGCCTGGACATCAGATGATGGACTTCCACAACCAGCCCTACTTATGGCCCCTCCCACAGCCCACCTTGTCGACCGTCGGCCTCCTCCCACATAACACTGCAGCCTCCGATGCCGACTGTTTACTCTGCCATCTACCGTTGATCCCGACATTGTGTTTCCTTGCACGATCGCTGATATTCTGGGAATTTGCTCACATGGGCGAGGTTTTGTTGCCTACAGTGGCGGATTTACATTTTAGGTAGGGTGGTCAAATGACCACCCTATCTTTTGAAATAATTTAGACCCACCCTTAACAAGTCTCTTTAAGTTGAGATGGGAAAAAACATTCATACTATTTATTGACCCCTCCTGGAAAAAGGCGCCACAAAAATTTACACAACTCACTTTATAAATGCTTCTTAATATGACCTTCATATAATCACCGTATTATATTTGGGGCTATGAAAAATAGGTGGACATAAAGATAAAGATTTGCATGCTTTGGCACGTCTATGTTGTACTATGATGTAGCATTTTCTCCTAGTTTAATATTTTCATGACCCTAGTTCTAAATTAAAGACAATAAAGCAATCGAAATTTGAAGTATAGATTTTTACTTAAAACTTTGATAAGTTTAATTAAACATTATGAGAATAAGCCTTTGGACCATACAAGTATAATTTTTACCTTTTAGAATGATCACTGGCCTCATATATATATATATATATATATATATATATATATATATATATATATATATATATATATATATATATATATATATATATATATATATATATATATATATATATATATATATATATATATATATATATATATATATATATATATATATATATATTGGTAGCTGATATCCAATATGTAAATATTGTTAACCTTAATATGTCAAAGATCAAGGAAATGAGGCTTGAATCCATTGGGCTAGTCCTAATAAAATGCCACATATCCAATGAAACATGGGTTTTTATATTAGTATATAATTATATATTAAGTATTTAATAATTTGTTCCATTAATAGTATCCCAATAATTACTTACAATTTTTATTTTTATGATATCTATATTCTGTTAGATCTTAATTATAAATCTTTATAGCTTATATTGGTTAAAAAACTATTCCGACTTAAATTGTTTTTCGACCCCCCTAAGACAAAATCCTGCATCTGCCACTGGTTGCCTATCTTCATCCTTGGGTGTTAGAGAGAATTTTAGTAGGTTTTGTAGGGATTTTGGTTTTCCTGGGTCTTGTTCGACATGAATCGATGCTTGAATTCCTACCTTTTTGTAATGATTTGGGTTTTTATACTGTGATTGAGAATATTATTCTTCCGCTCGTTTGCGAAGTAGACTGATTCAGAATCTCATATGCTTCCAGAATTAGGGAGTAGGGATGCAGCCTTCCAATGTTTTGTTTTGCTCCTGCCTTTTTCCTCCTTTGTTAATTAACTGTTTGATGTCTCTGTTGCTTGAATTAATGCATTGTGTACTAGATACTGGATTATGAACACTTGTGCTCTTCTGATTTGTGCTCATGTTGTTTAGCCATGGAAGAAATATCAAATGGTTCAGCCACATTCTATTGTTGAAGCTTAATAATGTCTTCATGATCCCTTGTCTCTTTTTTTGACATATTCTGGAACTGAAAGTTCACTTTTTTAATATTAACGGTTGAGTTTCTTGATATGAGCTACATTTTGTTGCTAAAGCCTCTAGCTTACATTAGTTTTGGCTTCAGTTTCTGGTTTTGCTGAACTAGCTTGATGCCAATCCTGCTTCAGATTGACTCTGATTGAGAAAAGCAAATTTCTTATTGTTGAGAAATATCTAAGCAAATTTATTATCTTTAAAAGAAACAGTTTATGGTATGTAATTCAACCCATTAAGATATTTCATTCGTTTAACCTTTTTTTCTGCTCTAGGGGTTTGTTAGCAGAAAAAGGGAAATCAATTGTAGTCCATGTGATTGAGATGGAGCTGGGTCCAAGTCCTTGCCTTTGCAGGGTGAACCTACTTGGACTTAATATATTATAGCTTTCCTCATCCTTTGTGCCATGAGATTGCTGTGTATTGCTTCAGGTTGCCTTTGATTTAGAAAGGATGACAATTTATTTGTGCCTTAGATAAGTTTTAGACTAACGAATGTTTTTTGTTGTAATTGTTCAACTCTTTTACATTACATTGAATTTTTTTTGTTTGGTTCAAGTATTTACTAGCGGAATATGGAATAAACTTGTGCCAGTGAGGAGTTGTCCGTGTGATTGAGGTGGAGCTGGGTCCAAGTCCCTGAAAAGGAAGAACCTACTTGGAGTCACTTCATTCAAATGACATCGTTGGACCTTTCTGAGGCTAATTCTATAAGGTCTATCCTTGTTCAACTTGCCAAAAAAGATTATTGAAGTGCTTTGCGCGCATCATTATCAATCTGATTTTCAATTGTCTGTTTTATTCCAAAATGTTAAGGTCTATCCTTGTTCAACTTGCCAAAAAAGATTATTGAAGTGCTTTGCGCGCATCATTATCAATCTGATTTTCAATTGTCTGTTTTATTCCAAAATGTTGTGTCCAGTGTAATCTGCTACTTGTTCAGAGTTCACACCCGCTATCTCCTTAGCATCAAATTGGTAGTAGAAGTCAATGAGTGGTGCAATTTCGATCTAATTTGGGAAAAGGTAATTTGGGTGTTAAGCAATGCTTAAGACGCACTTAAGGATGGAAAGAAATGTAA
Organism: Saururus chinensis; assembly: GCA_035235625.1. Lineage (NCBI taxonomy): Eukaryota > Viridiplantae > Streptophyta > Magnoliopsida > Piperales > Saururaceae > Saururus > Saururus chinensis. The sequence continues at coordinate 5,388,101 of CP141150.1, forward strand.
TTAAAGTTAATATCTGAATTAAAAGAGTGAATCAAGGGTGCTCTTTTTTCATTAACTCAACTACTTCAATGCAGGACAAACATCCAGTGAGCCCAACCGCTTCAACTAAGAAGCATACTTCTCCAAGAAAAAAGAATATAAACAGACTAAAAACCAGTGGGGCACAAGAAGTTTATAAGAACAAAATTGTGGTCTGTTTGCAGTAATGTGGACACCCCATTTTCATATCAAGCTTGAGGGAAAATGTAAGGGATAGAACATTTGGGAACGCTCCAGCCTACAGCTTGGCCCTGCCGGCGGGACAACGGGTTCAATCACATGAGCACGGCAGACCGGGCAGGATGTCGAAGCGGACAACCACAGGTCTATGCACTCTGTGGAAGATGTGCTTGCACTCAGGCAGCACCCGGGTCTCATTCCCATCAGAGAAGTTGCCAAGGCATATGAAGCAGCAATCGGATGCATAGCAAGAGAGGGAGGCAGCTGGCTGGGACGGCTGGATGACCACCACGGGGATGTCGGCAAGTGCATTGCAGTTGTCAGAAGTGCAGTGTCGCACAGGCGTCTCAGGTGGGCGGTTGGACCGGCGGGTACAGAAGCAGATGAAGTAGTAGACGACGAAAAGAAAATTTGCCGCAATGAGAATCAAAACGGTGATTCTCAATATCTTGATCGCAGTGTTTGAGACAGGAAGGGTTGTGGGAGGATGCATCAGGTGGGTGGCTTCTTGTTGCAACAGGCGATCATGAAGCATAATGTGGCGGTGGTGGGGTTCGTGATATATACAAGCCATTGAAATGGAAACTGTGGCCTGGGAGGAAAGAAGACAGAGAAAGCGTGGGTACTTGAAGGAAGGCGAGGTTGAAGAGAGTGATTACGGAATGTGGCGATTGGAATATGCTCGTCATAAATGGAGGAGATTCGCATGGCATTGCGGTTTCCATATGGGGAGGGAGGCAGAAGCTTCTGCCACGGTGTGGTTGGATTAGTCATTCATGAGTTTGATTTGTGATTATCCACAGGGAAGATCTTTCTTGTCCGGTAAGGCTGTAATGAGGAAGATCATTTAACGTGGCTACAATGCTAATTTGGTCAGTCATACGTTAACGGTGATTTGATGGGTGATCTACTGGTCTTTAGACGTGGTTAGGTTTTCTAATTGGGTTCAGATGGAAATACAGTAGGTATCAAGGGCGAAGCTTTGCGTAATATTTTAACACATAATGACTTAGCTACGCCGCATAATCAGCCCTTACTCTTTTTCCTTCTCACTCGTATGCATAAGAAAAACACAATTAAAATAACCTAAATATAGTACAAATCCGTCTTAGCGTAAGGGTCTTCGTCCATCCTAAGAGTATAGCTAGCCTGCCTATGTGAGTCTTATTCGTCCTAGAAATTTGCTGTTTTGACTCCTACTTGCACAAGGAACGCAGCAGTCCTATGTGAGTCTTATCTGTCCTACCACCGCTGTTGCCGCCGCCACCGCTGTCATCGCCAATATTACTACTAATGTCACCACTATTACCGTCGCCGCCACCACCACTACAACCGCCGCCGCCACAACTACCACCACTGTCACCGCTACTACCACCGCCATTACTACCACCGCTACTACCATCACTGTCACTGTCAATTTTCTCTAACATCATTTATGTAACCAAACAGTGAAAAATATTTAGGAATCTCCTAATTTCTCTTTCACCTAAATTCACTTTCTCTTTCCCTTTCTCCCGGTTTTCACCGATCCAAATAGACCCTAAGAGTCCTCCCTTAAGTCTAAGCAGCGCCCAGCTTCACTGCTAGAATCCCGTCCGCATAAGGACTCCTACTCAGCCTACTTTGTAAGGCAAGTAGCTCATCCAGAACATCTCCCATATTGTCCCAACATCCATCTGTACCCAAAGGGCTGCCTAGGCTATCCATCGCATAGTAAACTTGGTTGTCTGCTGCCAAGTAAGAGGGTAGCTGCCCCTCTTTCCCATCGAGCAAGTTAAGGGGTTAATAATAGGGAATTAGGGTTTAGCAAAAAATTAGTTGCCAAAATAAATGGAGTGGATAAACGGGTTACACTTCTGCCTACATTATTTTCACTCCATAAAGAGGTCAACCATACTTGCATATGAGAATTTGCTAATTGTAGCCACGATTATGGAAAGTTGCCTAAATTATGTGAGAAAAAGCCCTATTCCTCAGGACTGTTGACCACGAGTGTGCCATTGTTTTTCTAATTAGCATAGTATTTAATGTTGTTGTATGACTATCATATACTCCTATGTTGTGGGTAATAACGAAATAATATGTTAATGTTGTTATAAGTACCGTAATAATCTCACTATCCCATATAGTTTTCTAGATTTGAAAAAAAAAAAATTGTCTCGTATTGATCGGCTCCTCCTTGTACTAGTTAGGGGATGGAGAAAAAGTGTTAGTGAATGGAGTAAAATATTAGCCTGGCTGTCTTAAACATCATATATTTTTCAAATGCCAAAACTAATATGAGACATAGGGATTATATGTTGTATTTTAAAGAAGGAATGTAATTCAAATTAGTGTCCACTAGAAGAGCCATGACAACCGAGCTATTAGTACACTGTATATTGTCACCAATCACCTTGGGCATCTATAAGTTGGAATATAATGATTGCGTGTGTCCAACAAGTGGGGGTTCAAACTCACGATCTCTTGTTATGAGGCATGGTCTTGACATCTCACTAACACTTTGTTGGTTGCCCATTAATACTTTGTTAGTTGTACCAAATTGTATTATTATGTAGGATAGAGGAAGTATTTTGTATTTAATTTATAAAAATTATATTATTAATTGTTTAATACTATAATATATAGCTATGAAGGAGTTAATACAAAATAGGTTAAAATAGAAGTATAATATCTATGTTGCCGACTTAAAATTGATGAGAAGAGACATTACTTGCTTATAATTTTGAATTTTGTGACATAAGTTTTATAACCAAAACAAAAAATGTATGTTTTTTAAAAAATAGTAACATATGTAATATAATAAGGGTATTTTGGTAATAGATTTATGAAAAAAGAAAAAACTTGACAAAGCAAATTTGTGAACAATTGAATTTCATTATAAAGGCTTGTAATGTTGACAATGTCATTGCATTTATTATTGTGATAGGTGGGGAACATCTCCTCTCTAGGAGTAGGGGTGCTCATGGACGTCCATTCTTAGTATAGTCATCCATATCCCCATCTGTTTTTATATAGAATAAATAATTTTTTTGTTCAAGAAGACACAAATGTGAACATGGATAAAGTTTTATATTTTCCATAATGGGGAGCTACAGATGCAAACATACCTTTGTCCATATCTGTGAACGTCTGCATCTACCACCCTTACTCAACACTCTCTTAATAACTCTTAAATATTAGTAGTAATTATTACTAACTACTAAAAAAACTAGAATTTGGTACTTATATAGTATCTTAAGATAGTCCTATCATGCTACATAGGTATTTGACAACTTAAATATATAAAACTAGTACTTATGACCCTAATATGCTACATAGGTACCAGATAGCATAAAAATATAAATTTAAAATTTATGTAACATATAAGGATAGTTTTAGCATGCTACATAGGTATTGAACAAATTAAAACCATAGATCCAATACCTATATAACATGTTAGAATAATTTTGACATGTTATAAAAGTACTAAAAAATTTGAATTTGAATAAAAATTTAAGAATTGAAGTATTTGTCCAAGTCTATCTACGTTTGTCCATGTCCATAGTTGATGGACCTGAACAAAATATAATATGGACTAGGGTAGACATAAACAAACACGGAGAAAGGATATGCAAACGGTGGATAGACATGGACAACCATATATCCGTCCATGAACACCGTTACCTAAGAAAGAGTAGATTTTCCCCAACCATTATTTTAATACGGATTTGCTCTCATGATGAAGAATATTAATGGGAGGCATGTAATATTAGAGAGGAGACTCTTAGAGATTATAAAGATCAATACCAACAGCAACACTGCCCTTATGTGTACTAAATAGAGCCCCTACTAAGTTCCATGTAGTAGAGTATAATGTCTAAAAAATTAATATTTACTGCCCACGAGCATACTACTACGGGCCATTTGGCAACTACTTTGTGCAAGGATTTGAAGATCATTTATGGAAGAATTGACAATATCATGTTTAATAGCACCAAAATTTGGTTGCCCATAAATTGGGAGAAGTATATTTGTTATTATCTTTGTCAATACAAATCTTAAGCAATGATAGACATAATTCAATGACAAAAGGGAGAAATGTAATTCAATGAAAGGCCCGGTTCATACTTCGTATGAGCGGGGCTTGGCCCACAAAAATTTCTCATCCTCTTTCGTAACTTCCAAAACGAGGCCCAACCCAGTTTCCTTCTCTCTCTCTCTCTCTCTCTCTCTCTCTCTCTCTCTCTCTCTCTCTCTCTTGTTTTGCATCTATCTGAGGGACTTGTTTTGCATCAGTTGCCCCCCCTCCCCCAAGTCCTTTATCTTTAGGCGCCGACATAGGACTTGTTTTGCATTTACTTTAGCCATTGCTTGATAAGGTTTTTTGGCAAAATTTGGCTCGATCATCCATCTTTGAGTCTATTTGAGCTGGACTTAGTCATCTTGGCCTTAACTTTTAGGTGTCTTTCCCTTAGCTAGTTTGTAATATACATGACAAAGATAAACTTCAAGAATGACTTTACATTGCAATATCCTTCATTTAGCCAATTTAGACTTCACATGGTCAGGATGATTTTAGCTCTTCATGTCTTTCACATGGTCAGGATGATTTTAGCTCTTCATGTGTTTCCTTTATCCAATTTAGACTATACATAGTCAAGGTGACTAGTTTTTCATATCATTCCTTGTAGCATCCAGGATTTTCAAGGTAATTTTTCTGAATTTTTGGCTATTTTCTATGAATTAATTGATGAAGAATTAGCATAGTTAGAGTTATTATGTATTAAGAGCTTAAATTGGGTAGGGTCACCTAGTGGGGACCACTATGGGGTGACTTGGCGTAGGGGCAATTTGCATCACGTACCACAATCTTCCCCATATAGAACATGCTTCTCCTCTCCCTTCCTCTATATAAAGCCTCCTCAAACAAACCCTAGCCACCATATTCTTCTTAAGCGTTGGGAAAAGCCATTAAGGCAGAAAGCTTGGAGGTTCCAGTGGCTGGAAAAGAGGGTTCATTGCCGGAAAAGGAGGCGAGGAGGAGGAGCGTGCACGAAGACACCGCCGGGAAGAGGTAGGATCCTTATTTATAAAATTCAGTTGGAGGAATAGGCTTATACTTAAAAGTTTAATCTGTTGAATATTTAGCACTACTGTAAATATTGGAACTGGATTACTGAAATCGGCAGTCGTAGTTTTGGCTTACGGTTGTTCGGTTTTATGAATATAGAATTGATGTACGTAGGAAAAGTTATGGCTGTTTGAACGTATGATAACTCTTAATGAAGTAGCTGTTGTAGAAGGGAATTTAAGATCGGTTACATGGCCTCTGCAAGAGCACAAGGCATGATCGACTCTTAAAATAAAATAAAATAAAATGAAGTTCCGTCTGCAACTTTCGGCCGACATGCCTGACTGTAAGCTTGACGGTTGCAGCCAATTGCAGAATAGTCTTGCTCGCTGCGGAATGACCGGTGCCGCCCTGGCTGCTCAAGGGTCGGCTCTGGTCTGTTCTTCGGTAACACAGACGCAGAGCGGAGTCTCTGCTGCTTGTTTTTCATGAGACAACGACACCCTGTTTCTGCGTCTAAATATTGTGAGAACTGAGGAGCAGATGGGAGATTGCACTGGTGGTGCCGAGCATGCTTTTGAACGCATCCAGGGGTCAACGGAGGAAATCACCGGTGGTTCTGGACCTGCCGGACGACTGGCGGCTCATTGGCCGTCGTCCTCTGTTTTTCCTGGGCGTGAAGAGGCAGCGGGACAGGGTGGTTGGGGGTGGTGCTTGACTTCTCACCCCATCCCGGAAGGCTGAGGAGTGGGCGGCGGAGAAGTTTCCGGCAGACCCAAGCCGCCGGACCGGCGGCGGTGCTCCAGGCCATTCTCCCTGAGCCTGCGCACTTCTGGGAGAGGAAGAAGGCTCACGGGGAAGACGACCCCGTGACGTTTTTTCCTTGTGGGCCGACCCAGTGCATATCCTCCTGAACCGGTCTGGTCCTGAGGATTCTTGGGCCGGTTCAGTCTAAAATATTCCAATTTTGTATTTTATTAAAATACATATACAAGTATATATTTTTAATTGGTGAAAAATAATAAATAATTAGTTTAAACCGTGCAATGGGGCGTGAGGGGTTTAAATGACTAATAGTACCTTCATTAATATTTTTAAACATACTAATTTACCTTCAGGGGTGATTAGGGGTTAATGAACGGTGTGGGAACATATTCGTTCATTTGAGTGAACGGGTAATATAAATAATTATTTTGGACTGTGCTTGTTTTATGTGGAACCTTGAGCCATAGAGTCTTAGGTTCCTTGGAATTTTATCTGCAAAGTCTGCAAAGACTTGTTTTTCCCACGGCTAGGGAATGGTGGAGATTGCGATACGCTTCTCCATCGCCACGACGGTTTGGGTATTGACCAGAAGGTCTTTACCGCGGGTCTCCCGCAGGTCTTCCCAGGACCATATAGTGCGTACGAAAAGCGGAGTTACACAAGCATCATGGAAGGCTTGTGTTTCTTGCCAATCTGTGTCCATGAACACAGTTGGGATTCATTCCTTCAGACTCGTGGCAGGCTATTGAGAGCCCTGAGGGTTTGGGTCAAGCTGCTGTTAAGCAGTCTACTCCAAGGTTGGAGTCTGATATTAAGGGTTGTTGCAGAGATTAACTTCTGCATCAATTTTGTGTTACTTTGGTGGTTTAGTCTTTGATATTGAGGCTTTTAACACTTTGAGAATGGGTTAAGGGCTTGGTTTTAACAGAGCTAGATATCATTGGAATAAATTCTCAGTGACTTATGATTAATATTTAAAAAAGTTAAGCTTAGTTCCTTGATGGGTTTTATAAACTTGTTGATTCTATTGAGTATAAGTGGGTATACTCATGCATCTTCGTGATGCAGGTACCTCAGAGGAGGAGTAGCAGAGTAGCTGGTTTCGTGGAGCGGGAACTCACTGCTTTAGAGTAGGATTTGCTTTATTTCAGTAGATTGTAATAAGGCACGAGAGTTGCCATTACATACTTTATTTGTTATTCTCTATTAGTTATCAGATTTTGCACATGGACGAGACTAGGCTCTTTATTTAATGAATTCTATCGACTATTATGATTATTCATGGTTTGATATTATCGATATGTAAAAAAAACAGCAGTCACGGATTGGGGTTATTTTAGTCGATGGTTTGCATGATTTGACTTAAAAAAAAAAAATTTCCGCTGCATTTACTTTCAAAATGTTATTTAGAAAACCTCGGCCGTGACATTCCTTTAGCTAATTTGGACTATAAATGACAAATATCATGACTTTAATGTTTCACATCCTTCATTTAGCAAATTTGGACTAGACATGACCAATCAATTTGGACTATACATAGTCGGGATGACTTTAACCTTTTAATCATTCATTTAGCCAATTTGCATTAGACATGGCTAAGATGACTATAATTTTTTACGTCCTTTAGCCAATTTGGACTAGACATGACCACGATGATTTTAACTTTTCACATTATTTCTTTAGCCATTTTGGACTAGATATGGCCACAATGACTTTAATTTTTCACATCCATTCTTTAACTAATTTAGAGTAAACATAGCCAAGATAATTTTAACTTTTCACATCCTTCATTTAGACAATTTAGACATGACATGGCAAGGATGACTTTAGTTTGCAATGTTCTTCCTTTAGCCAATTTGGACATGGCATAGTCAAGATGTTTTAACTTTTCACTTCCTTCCTTTAGCCAATTTGGAATATACAAGGCTAGGATGACTTTGAATTCTACATACACAAAAAGCTAAAATATTTAACAACAAAAATTGTTAAGTATCTATTTCATTGAAGAAATACTTACCTATAGTTAGAATTTCTTCATATGTTTTGTAATGCTTGTTAGGTTAGTCATGATAGATGTATTCCTACAGCCCTTCTGTTTCAAATGAGCTTCTGGATCTCTTCCATGAGTACGTAGTTGAATGCCTTTGTTCAATTAATCTTTTTCTTCGAGATAAACTTGAAACAAGGTATGCCTAGTTGAGCTACTGAAGGGTTTGTTAGAACTCCCTATGAGATGTCTCATTTAGCCTCTCGTCGGGTTAAAGTTGATCTCCACCTTATTTTTCATTCTTCTTTGTTTTTAACTCTGGATTTATATATTCACTCCTTTTTCTTCTTTGCATATGGATCCTTCTTGTCAATGCACTTAATTTTGAGTCCTTATAGTTATTGTGGTAATGATCCCAAACTCCCTCTCTCCTATTTCTATGTGGCGAGAAGCTGAAGGGGATTGCATGAAGCACATGCAAATGGTTAGAGGGATATTCGTTCCTTTAAGAGTGATGCTCATTATCACAATGGTAGTTGTTAGTCCCTCAACTTGGCGGATGGGAAAAGGGGGTGGCTACCCCTTAAACTTGGTAGCGGATAGCCAAGTATGCTTGGACGACAGACAACCTAGGCAGCCCCTTGGGCACGGATGGATGTTGGAGTAGCGTTGGAGGTGCTTCGAACGGACTACTTGCCTTGCGGAGTAGGCTAAGGAGGAGTCCTTGCGCGGGCGGGACTCTCGTGGTGAGTTGGGTGCCACAAAACCTTGGGGACGGACTCCTAAGGAAGACATGATTCACTTATGCAGGACAGCCACACTCCTAGCTCGAGTGGGAGTCGAAGCAGCTAGTTTCCCTAGATGGAGAGACCCTTAGAGGCAATAGGGCGCTAGACTCCTAGCAGAAGATGGACTCCTATGAGTTTCCTAATTTGGGCTAGGGGCGAACTGGTTGTGGGCTGAGAGTTGGTCAGGGTGAGAACTTTTGTATGGGTGGGTTATGTAACTTCTAGTAGCATAAGGACCGGTCAATTGGGCCGAGTCTATTTAAGGGAGAGAGCAAGGGCGGCCATGGCTGATAAGAGGACAGATTTGTTCATGCATAGTGAACCAGGGAGCTAAGAGAGAGCTTTGCCTAGCCCTTTCCCTTTTATTGTATTTTGACAAACTGAAATATAGCTTGGGCCGAGACCCTTGCACCAGAGACGACTTGTGACTGTGTTGTTGTTGTTGTTTGTTTGTGTTTCCCTTGCGCATATGAGTGGGAAGAGAAGAAAGAGGCTGCTAGTTGTGCAACGCAGTCAGGCCAACACGTGTGCTAACGCTAGGCAAAGTTTTGCACCCGTGACAGTAACTATGATCACCATCAAAGTACTCCTTTGAATAGCTACCCTAAAGTTAGCATCAAGGAGGACTTTGGTGCATGACTTCGAGAGTGTTGGTCAAAGCTTGGGTTGGGCATGGGCGAACATGAGTTGCGTTTGTTGGGCTGGCTTGTTTGTCAAGCCAATCTACTTGTTATCTAGGCAAGGATACGTCCGACTTCAAAGTGAAGGTGACAAAGCCTTGCCCTTATGGTACGCCCAAAAGAAAAATTCAAAGCGTGAATTTCTTTTTGGTGTCACAATTGTGGTCCCAATTTCTTTTTAGTACAAATTTTCATTGAGGGTAGAGGCAAAGATTTTGGCTATGCTTAATTCCTTGAGTTTTATTGGGACTAGAATGCATCAATAGGATATTAGGACCAAATATGCCCAGTTTTGTCATGATCGTCTATTTTTAAATAATATAAAATAATATTTAGTATGCATAATTAGTATGTAATCGTGCATAACGGCCGTTAACGGAAATAGCCAAAAATTTGGATAAAAAAAATGTCGAAGTAAGTGCACAGCCAAAAATTTTATAATATATTAACAAAAATTTATAACATAAACATAATGTACATACCAAAGTTTACTGTACATAGAGCTAGTAGTTATACCAAAATAATTATCCAGGCACATTGTGCCTTTACATATTGGTCATATATTTTTACATTGACATAACAAATACATAACTATTTAAAAGATATTCCCTTCATTCACTTCTCTATTGTTGCATCACCTGCAAAGTCTGGAGGGGCGTGAGTATATTTATACTCAGTAGGATTATTTAAAATCTAAAAAAATGCTACACAATTTTTTTTTAAAATTGATTAAAACAAATTCACAAATTCGATGATATCCACAAGCCGCGATACCCAACGGCCTACCTCCGCGCTCATGGGACAACGGAGGCCACTAAGGGAAGGAGTTTCCCCATGATGCTCCACCCTGTGCACACCACTAGCCGATTATTTCCTCGGCGGGCATCAAAACAGTGTACAAAACCACAACACTATGTGGTGCATACGAAATTAATTCACATCGATATACGTAGCAAAATTGTCACATAATTCAAGAGAAAATCCATTCATCGGTTAAAACAAGTATCATACTCATATTTGAATCAAATACTTCAAGAAAGATTGACTCAAATCAGCAAAGCAGTTATTTAGAGTTTAAAACACCCTACCTTAACCTTGGGTAAAGGATGCGTAAATATAGAAGCTTCAAATGATAAAAATAACTCTACCATAGCGTTCAGCATGATCACTTTACTGGAGAATGCCTTTTGAACGAGTGGAATTGACTTGAAATGACCAGAAATAGTATAAATAGGATGTGGAGAAAACAAGGAAGAAGATAAGGTTTTTCACGATTTTAGAGAGGTCGGTTTAAGAAAATAACCCTTCCATTGTGAAGAACACCCTCGATTTAGTAGGAAAAGGTTTTTGAACCGGTTAAAACGGACATAAAATGGCTCCGGGGTGAAGAAAACTGGAAAGGAATGTAGAATTGGGGGTGAAAACCAATTTTCACCCCCCTGTCCTATTTATAGATAGCGGCACCGCCCTCCAGGCGGCGCCACCAAATTCGGTGGTGCGAATGCACATCAACGCATTCGTCATGCGGTGAACGCATGTCAGCATGTTTGTCACTTGCCCGAACACGCGTCCGTGCGTTTGTTTCGCGCCGCATGCACACGATCGCGTGTGCGCATGAATTTTTAATTTTTTTTTAACTTCAAAAACTTATAACTGGCGTAACTATTTACCCCGATTTCCGTTTTGTGCGTTCTTGGTGTCGTTGGACTCGTATTGACGAGCCCTACGAAACCACGACACTTATTAATATATTTACCCATATTTTACAAGTGAGTTCCGTTAATTTTGTCATGCTTCTCGATATCATATTTTCACTCCCGTCCTCCGATTTACACGATTTTTGACTCGTTATGTTTATTTCTTCGAGCTCTACCAAAGTATTATAAATTATTACCACATAAAAATTCTTAAACTAATAAAAGAAATATTAAAAGCTCTAGAATTATCTTTATTAAAGACTAAAATTTTTACCATGAATTTTTGAGTCATTACAAGTTTGTCCTTTGTAATTGCCTCTTCTCATATCAGAACTGAGCCTAAGCATGTGGGTTGTAAGTGCTTTGAGCTTTTGGCAAGTGCATGAAAGACATTTCCAATAGTCATAATCACGTAACTCACTTTTGGAGAGAAGTGGTTTTTATGCTCCACGCAGACAATGAACAGAGCGTAAAAATCGCATGTGAAGCATTTATTGTAAAGATCAATGGCACACAAGTTAGCACAAGTGGTACTTGTATTAACGTATACTAGCATGTGCACCATCAATCTCAAAAATAAATAATTCATGTGTGTTCCCTATGCTTGGCTCATAGTAAACAGGGAGCATATAAAAAAATTGAGTTGCCGGGAAGATGCCACCACTTGTGCTAATATGAGCTAAAGTGTGCATTGTCAATCTCGAAAATAAATGTTTCATGTGTGTTCCTTATGCTTGGCTCACGGTGATTAGGAAGCATGAAAAACTCTTGAGTTGACGAGAAGACCCACACATGACTCCCAACTCTTAGATGACATCTCTCATCCTGTAAGTATTGATAATATGCAAAGGCTATGGTGTGGGCTTCAGCTTCTAATCTTGCCTTTAAGTTCTCGACATCTAATAGAAGATAGGAGTAGCTTTTTTTTAAGCACATGTATAAGCACTAAGGGATACTACGAGTCTAGCCAAATCATCGAGCAAGGGTGCCTCGGACCAACTCAACTCGAATATGGATCAATTCAAAGTGGCTCAGCTCTAACTCGTCTTGAATTGGAACATATTAAAATCAAGCTTGAGCATATATTGGCTTGACTCAACTTGAATAAAAACTCGAACTTGGCACAACCCTAATTTTCTTGTTGTTAGTACAATATAATTTGTTTAATAATCATTATTCAAAGGATGATATGTAAACATATTCAAGATGTCTCACCACATACTAAGACCAAAATTGAAGGTAGTCATAACCTGAAAATAAAATCCCAAAGAATAGACAACATTGATTATACAATTAGTTGTATTTTTATACATGCTCAATCAATAATGACATATTGATATTATATATATTAGAGAGTTAAGAGCAACTAAGGGTCGAGTGCAGCCTGGTTTAAGGCTTTGAGCCAATTTTATGTGAGCACATATTCACTTTTATTTATAACTTTTTATATAATTTTAAAGAAAAAAGTTATTATGATCCAAAATATGCACTTGGAGCATGTTAGATCATAGGAAGGGCAAACAAATACGACCATCATGTTGCGTGATTAAGAGCCACTACACTTTCAAAATTGTGTGACAATGATGTATTAATTGCATGTGCTCATACATTTTAGATGCATGTTAAGGGGACTTAATTTAAAATAAATAAATTTTTATTATATTAACATAATAATGATAAATATAGTAAAAAATTTAATAAGCTCCATATCGTACATTCGTTAGCATGCACTAGACGTAATTGAAATTGTGTGGCATGAGAGTACTTAGTGCATGCACACTAGCACATGCGGATACTTATAAATAGGACTCTAATTAGCAAAATTAGGTTTGTTTTTATATAGAGGTTGAGTTCAATTCGAGCTAGGCTTGTCATTGTAATATAATAAGTTCGAGTTCAAGCTCATGTTTTTTGTTTGAGTTGAGTTCAAGCTAGCAAGCTCGAGCTCATTTGAGCCTCGAGCCGAGTTCTAGCCAAGAATTTTGACTTTGAGTTCGAGCTGCATGAGGTCAAAACTTGACTCGACTTAACTCAGTAGCACCCCTAACAAGCACCCGTGCATGTCTCTTTGCAAACTGTAGGCGCTGTTAAGAAAGAGAGTCTTGATTTAACTATGCATGCACTTTCCTTGCACATTGTCTCTCCCCTCATTGTTTCTTGTAAATTTTTCTTTGCAGATCAAGGGGTATCTTCAAGCAAAGTTTTTAAAACAGAAGTAAGTAATCTCTAGACTCGACCCATATGGCCTCGTACTTACTTCAATGATTACCAGCGGTTTTCTTCTCGACAAGCAATGTTTTCCATCGGTGTCACCGCTTTGAAACTGAAATCTTGCCGAAAAACCATGTCTTCAGTCAATCAGCAAAAGAATCTTTAGCATTTTTTGAAAGCTCGACCAACTAATTTTGATTTTGATTTATTTTTATTTTTTATCAGTAGATCTTGCCTTATGGCATGTCTACAATTTATCTTCATGGTAGGCCGTATTAGCCGATACATACCCATATTGGCTGAGACTGATACAAGTACAAAGGGTAACCTACATAAAATCTTGATATGTATCGATTGTGGCATATTAATATGTCCATACGACTGATACATATTCATACTTTATTATTTTTTAATTTTAAAAATTAATTTTATTTCAATTTTTTTTTACTTTAAAACAAAAATATGATTCAAACCATATCTCTTCGAAGGTTTAAAGATGGCAATATTTTTGTTATATTAAAAATATTTTTTATAAAATTATATGAGATCAATGCGGTGGGATCCATACAATTCACATAATTATTTTTTCTAAATATAGTGCTCCACAAGTATCCATTTACTTAAACTTCTAACTTAGGGTTTCTCCATAATATCCAAGTGACTCATAATAAGCATATTATTTGGTTCCAAAATGAACAAATTTCATAGCACTTAATATGGGACGAATAGAGTAATAGTTAGGGCTGTCAATAGGTAACCATTTACCAGCCTCGTCCGCTCGCCCAATCCATAATTAGTGGGCAGGTAAATGATAAACAGGTAGCAAGTAAAATAAGTGGGTAATTTTACCCACCCATTTACTATGTAGGCAGGGTATGGGTAACCCCTTATCCATACTTATTACCCATTACCCGAATCATATATAAATACACAATTGCATTAAGAAATATATATAAATTTATAATGCAAACTTATGATAGAGAAAACAGAAGAGAAAGTGGTCAATCTTTTCTGTCTTCTTACGTTATGCTTGTTGCTATAGTGTGTATCTAAAAGGCAAATATAAGTTTTATCTATGATGAATCGCAGTAGGAGAGTAAAAAATGAGTGAGGGGATTTTGTGTTGAGTGGGCAGTGAAAATTTATTTTTTGGTTTTTGATGTCATGTTGTTTGGTTTTGATAAGTACCTAGTTTTTACTTTGTTATAACTAACTGGAAGAGTAAGGTTTCTATATGTAACAAGATTAGTCTTGTATCTTGTACTATTTTGGTATGTTGATCTAGGGATTTTGGACTAATGAAAATTACTTTCAAGTCTTGATTTTTTTATAAAAGTTTATATAAGGTGTCATATTTTTATTATGTTATTTTTTTGTATGAACTATGAGGTTTGTGTATGCAATATTGCTCATGTGCATATTGGATTGAACTTGTGATACATTAGATAGGCTTTTAAAAAATATAAATAATTTATGATAATTCATTGTATATTATTTGTTATTACTTATTGCTTATTGATCAGTTTGCCATTTACCCATTATCCGCCCATTTACCCATGAGTAAAGGGTGGGGTATGGGCAAAAGTTTTGGTAGTGAGTATGGATGTGGGTAAAACCTTACCGACCCATACTAACACCCCTAGTAATTGTTTGTATGGGACAGAAGGAGTAATAGTATATAGTTCCAAAATAAACTAATTTTAGAGCACCTGTATCGGTCGATTCAGCCTTCCATGGTCTTATTATGGTCTAAAAGAAATATTATAATAATTTATTATTAGTTTTATAATTTTAGTATGTGTATCAAAGGGTTCATGCCCATTTTGGCATGTACCAAATGTATTATCAGCACATACCTATATTTATGGTCATCAATATTGTCATCCGTACCAATACAGCCTTCCATATTTGTCTCTAATCTTCCTCCATTTAGAGAGCACAACAAACTCCTTTAAACTAGGAAAGCCAAGAACTTCAATCTCCTATGTCTTTTTCATAGAGATTCTACAGGTCTTGGATGAGATGAAAAACACAAGACCGACACGAGGTCCGTGCAATGCTAGTTGTAGAAGCCTTCCATCGTGAAGGTGGTCGTGCTCTAGTCCATCTTGACACAAGCAGCCCTATTTGTGGACATGGGCAATGATGCATGACAAGTGGAAAGTGTGGCTACACTTTGCAATGAAGATGGTTGTGCCTTATGCTATGCCCCATTGGCCACAATTGCCTTTAAGTGCCAACGTTTAGGTGGGCTGAACGAATCTAGGGGGAGTGGATGGTTTGACGATGGACACAAGGGGTTGTTTAGACCTGTGCTTGCCGAATAGAACCCCTCGCCAAACTAGTAGAAGGAGCCAAATTGGTAGATCTTTGCAAGTGGACAGTAAGAATAGCAGTTTTGGGGCCAAAGGACGCCTTTGTCAAACAATGGTCGTACTACCACCTGGAAGCTAGACGATCACTCCATAATAAAAGAAAGTTTGCCCTATTTTTTTGGGTAGATCTATTTCAAATACAAAAGGAAGGCGGTGGGCTCACAACCTGACTTGACCAGGCCAGATCAATGCCACGTAAGGAGATAGCACCAAGAGTTGTATTTGGAGCCAAGTCGAAATCGGAAGTGAGATCGCTCCCCCATATGCAATTTTTCTGTTGGATTTATCCAATAGTAAAACTCTACCTTCTTCCTTTTTGGGTAGCTATTTTTCTATCTTCATCTATTATGAATGTCCGTCCTCTTACTCTAAAGTCAGAGACAATAGTGTAATGCCCTAGAATTTCAATGTTTTGAAATTTGAACAGTTGGGCCTATTAGTGAATTTTAGGGCCCAATAGCTATTTTTCTTAAAATTTGACCATTTTGAGCATGATTCGTTCAAAGAAGCCTTAAAGTATTTGATAGGGCTCAAAGAGATGAGAGTTTCAAGCCCAATAACATGTTTAAAAAATACCAGGATAGTAGGCTATGGCCTCGAGAAGTGTGTCATAGGCGGGGCCTACTTTAAATTAGAGAGAAAATATAACTTTGTGGTCTTGTCTTAAAGGGTTCGACGATACAACTCCAAGGTACTAAGAACGTGTGATTCCATGTTTGGGGTAAAGAGTTACGCCTGCTTACAATTTTAAATTTCATTTTTTAAAAAATAAAAAAATATAATTGAGTTAGAGCAAAGTTAACGCTGCCATGGCCCTTAGCAAGCAGGCCATGGTAGGACATGACATGTGTTGTGCATTAGCGTTGATGCATGCAATGGCGTGCATTAGCATTGACGCACGATGGCTTTTAGCCGTCGGATGGGCACCAATGGCGTGCATCTAACAATCACGTTTCATTATAAATAGAAGGGGGAGGGCGTTCCAACTTGCCCCAAATTTTGCTATCTTCTTCTCCTTTGAGTTATGTTTGTTGTCAAACTTCTAAACCCCATTTCTAAGTCGTTTCTCATTCGATTTCTTCTATTCAAAAAATATTCCTAGTTAATTCGAGGGTGCTCTACGTTGTAGAGGGGTTCATTATTCGAGTTAGTTATTCTAAAGGGGAGAAAAAACCCAAGGTAAGGAGAGACTTCGTCTATCACTTTCGGGCCGGGAGGAAGAAAACACCCTAGTTTAAGGGGAAACTTTGTCCGCCACTCCGGTTTGGAAGAAAATTTTGTCTTAGTGCAAGGGGAGGCTCCATCTACTATTTTTTAGTCAGAAGGGAGAATCGTCCTGACTCATGGGCAGACTCTACCCGCCACTCTCAAGCGAGAAAGAGAACTCCTTCGAAGTAAGAAGAGGCTCCAACCGCCCTCCACTACTCCCGACAAATTCAATAAGGATAGGTGGTTGTAAACTCTAATTTTGTGTTATGACTATGTCGTATGATTTTGTATTTATTTCAAAAAAGATTATTTCAAAAAAAGATGATATTTATTAGGGGCTAAGCGAACGCTAAAATAATAGTGTATCGTACACCTCTAAAATAGATTTTATCATGATATGGACTGTAAAATTATTTAAATAATATTACGATTGATTTTGACTGAATTTGAAGGGTAATTATTTGGTATAAAGACCAAAAACTATTATTGATTTTGAAGGGTCGCTATTTGGTATAAAACCCAAAAGCTATTGAAGTTGTAACTCTTAGGTACCACCTATTAAGGCATATGGTGTGCCCATAAAGTTGGATATCGTGAGAAGATCCTCTTCATTTTGATCTTGTTGCCTCACGAGCACGGGTGTATGCCACTTTAGTATTGGCAACATCCTGTGAATGAAGACTTATCCGATTTTATATTATTTATTAGATTTTGTTTACGAACGATTTATCTGAGTTTACTGAATTCTGTAAAGAACTATTTTGTTTGACTTTTTGTATAAGAAATACATTTTATTCTGTTAGGCAATAATATTATTTTAAGTCAACTTTTGAATATGAAATATTAAAAGAATATTTATGCATATTTGTTTGTGCTTTATGTTTTAATGTGCTAATATAATTTAACTCTATCTACTGTGTATAATTATACTCACTCACCCCTAGATATTGCAGGACCAAATGGAGAAGTTGATGTTAATAAAGATTGCACATAGAACTTAGGAAGATCTATGCTTAGATTTATTTTTGACAATTACATTTGTTAGGTACTAATTACATCGCGCAACTTTGATTTTGCTAAGGCATGATAAACCTTATTTTGTAAAGTTTTTTATAATTACATAAATTAATAAATAATTACTCTTTTGTACATGGTTAATCTTGTCCTATATTTTTATTTCGAATTGGTAGCACTCCGACTTTTAAAGTAATTTAAAAAGTTAGAGCGCTACAAATAGAAAAGAAAGTTGGCACTATTCAAATCGAAGAACAGAAAAGGGAAATCCTTCCCACATACGGTGCCAAATTGTTAGAGCATAAATGTGCTCAATGGTCAAGATGATCTTCAAGGAACCTGCATAAAAAAGGAGTGGATACATTGGAACCAACATGATTGTATGGAGTTAGTCAGAGAGGAGTTTTAGGTCTCAGTATCGAGAAACTTTTTAGTGTGCGTCGTACACCATGCTATCTGTGTATTTTACCATTTAACAACTAACTCATTAGCATAGTTTTGAGACATCATGGCACCAAGTGGTTATAAAAGCTGATATGTCATGTCTTGAGTGGTGCAATACACCTCCAACACGGTGTGCAACACACACTCAAAAAGTTCTCCTTAAGTACGTACCTCCTGTTCCTCTCGTTTTTGTGTATATATAGAGGAGTCTGAATTAATTTGGGTATATAGAGAGGAGCCTAACCCTAACTACCTCTACCTTATGTTTATCACGTTTCTTGGTTGTAGGAGATTGTTGTAACTACTTTGAAGTCAAGTGTCACGGCCCTAGCCATCCATAGGTGTCGTGCGGCGCTCGCAAGGCCAAATAGCCGAGCGAGTAAGCTTTTCTTCGTCAAGGTCATGGCCTTGAGCCATTCGACCAAGCGTCCAGCCCGGGAAGCCAAGCAGCGAACCCGTCCCAAGGCGGACGTGCGAACGTGCCGGACCATCTCCCAAGCGAGCTGGCCGGAGAGGGACACTTCCTTGCGATGCACGGATCCAACTTAGGCAACTCGGTCATCCGAACAATCCGTCTCAGCCATGTGCATACAAGGGCCTTTGTTACCAACACGGCCATAAGGCCGGACGGCCGCCCGACGAGTCGGAGAGCCCCATCCCACCAGCGGATGGGCTCCTGGCATGATAGCTAGCAAGGCAACATGTTTCGTTGCCATCCGGATCAGCCTGTTGCAAGGCTAGGCATCATACCAACAGCTTGTCCATGAAGCTCACCATGTCCCTCCCTATATAGCATAAGAGATTTATGGTGTTTCTCCGGAGTGGCAGCCAAAGTGGTCGTACGGGCATGGTATTTCTGAATTGTGCAAAACTACCCGAGAACACTCCCAAGGACCCTCAAACACTATATAGGTAGGTGGGGACATCTTTAGAATCCAAAACGGTGCTAGTTGGCTATGTGTCCCAACATAGCCAACTATGTGTGTGCATCGTTGCGGCATTTCTGCGCAACGTTGAGCACACATGTTGCGCAATGTTGCGGGCCTTCCCCGCAACGCCTGCACACATGATATGCAACACTAAGGGCAGTTCCCAAAATGAATGCACACCTCATATACAACACATTCCCACGTGTGTGCGCCCCAGCACGTGTCACGGGTAGTCCACTCCGCTACCCCGTGACATTTCCCTCAAACACTATATAGGTAGGTGGGGACATCTTTAGAATCCAAAACGGTGCTAGTTGGCTATGTGTCCCAACATGGCCAACTATGTGTGCGCATCGTTGCGGCATTTCTGTGCAACGTTATGCACATATGTTGCGCAACGTTGCGGGCCTTCCCCGCAACGCCTGCACACATGATATGCAACACTAAGGGCAGTTCCCAAAATGAATGCACACCTCATATACAACACATTCCCACGTGTGTGCGCCCCAGCACGTGTCACGGGTAGTCCACTCCGCTACCCCGTGACATTCTCCCCCACTTAACTTCGTTGACGCCCTCGTCAATGGTATGGCTCCAGGGGGTGGTCTTGCCCTGTCTTCCAACCAAGCACGTGTCACGGGTAGTCCGCTCCGCTACCCCGTGACACAAGGCTCCATGTGTAAGTTTCTAAGATTGGTTCTATTTTATCCTCATCAAGGAGTAAATGTGATTGAGGAAGTCCTTGAAAAGGTTGTACCTAGCTACTTAGAACCGCTTCATTCATATGGCATTGTTTATCTTTCTTAGGTTAATTCTGTAAGTTTTCTCCTTGTTCAACTTACTAAAAAAAAAATCCTTCAAAGTTTTCTCATTGTTCAATCTGATTATGCTATTCTCGCTTTTATTGCAAATACTATGTCCAGTAAGTTTTGATGACATGTGTTTAACTGATATACTTCGATGGCTGGATAATTGGATGGCGTCTGTAGTTTTAAGTGATGTCTATGGGATATAGTGCATCGCTATTCTCCATGCAGAGGAGTCATGGAACAAAGCTTCGATCAACTTTGTACCTGTCATCAAGACAGCGATTTGTTAGCACACACAAAAAAGGATAGCTATTTTGTAATTGCTGCCCAAATCCGCTATTAATGACCAAATAAGACCTAAATTCTCCTATTAGGTGTTAGATTGCCTTGTCAAAAAAAAAAAAAAAGAGCAGCAAGTTGGAACATATTTAGATATGCCACTTTGGAAAGTACCCAACATGAGCCACATGTTGTAGAGTTGTGCGTGGTATAGAAAACGGGCTGCATACTGTTTTTATTGTCATGCGCCCCTCAATAGGGTGAGGAGCCCACCTCTCTCTCTCACACATATATATATATATATATATATATATATAAACGGTAAATATCTATCGATTATGTTAAAAGTAAAGTGGCTAAAAAAAAGAGCGTAAAGGCTCGTTTTGGCTCACAGACAAGGGTCATATATAAGAAATTTCCCATCCATTGATGTGCTTTATTCGATCAGAACGGCCATGGAGCAATAGTGTATTTGTTCGCACTGCAGGTTCAGCATGGACTATGCATCCTTTTTGCCGTAACAGGTAAATGTTAGTATGTTGTAGACCCCTAGTTGCCAAATCATGGTCAGGGCCTGTCAACTGCAGCGCAGACTAGGCATCCTCTTTTGCCATTGGCATTAAGTTTATATGCACAAAGTATTTTTAAAGCATGTACAACAATACATAGTTGAGAATTGTGTAGTAATTATATTTAATTAACAAAATAGAAAATTACATGATCGATCAAAGTTGAACCCTTCATTAGTGATTCTACGAAACAAATGGCATATGTAAATTACTTATACAGCCTTATTAGAATATAAGAACCGACAAGAGACTAGTGTTCCTTCATCTTATATTAATAGTTTTATTTGGTAAAAAAATTTTATATTAATAATTTTATTTTGTTCAATTTAAGTGGTTGAATACTTAAAAAAGAATATTATAAACTTTTTTTTTTAAAAAAAAAGTGGGTTTTACCCTTCAATAAAAATTGTTATTTTTTTAAATATAATTATTAATATAAGAAAAAAATATAATTTATAACACTTGGTGTCACTTTAACCTCATTTGTGGGAATTAACCTCACCAAGTGTCTACAGAAACAAGCCTTTAGAATTCACGACGGAAAAGATACAACGATTGGACATCGCATGAACAGATACGAAGCTAATCAAAACCAGTAGCCCAAAGGAAATGCTTAAGCCCATAAATCATGAAAACTTCACACCTTAATCCATATCATCATCATAATCAGTAAACCACTTTGGTTTTGCACTCCATCTGATGATGTGAATGCTTCTTTTCACACCCACAATCCATATTTCCACGTCCACCCTATGCACTCCTTTTCCACAAGCCACTTTTGCATGAGCCAAAAGCTCACTCACTAATCAAATTAGCAAGAGTGTCTATCATGGTAATAGAGTTTCACTTATCATGATAACATATCATCTTGAAAATCAAGAAAATACTAGTTGCACCAAAGTATGGGCTATACAGCAAAAGGTCCCGTTCTATATATGATCTAGCGCTTTTTTGTTTATATAACTATAATTTTAGCTTTGTTTCTGCAAAAAAAAAAATTTTATTTAAATTTTACTTTTTACTTTTTTATGTTTCATATTAATAGCTATAAAAAACTTACCCCTTAGCAATCTTTTTATTTAGCTCAATTTAAATAGTTGAGTACCTATTTTCCATTCTCTTAACTATGGGTTTTATCATTCAATAAAAATTACTACTTTTTTAAATAAAACTATTAAAAGGAAAGAAGGAATATTTGTTAGGAGAAAGTTAATGCATATATAAATAATTTTTTAATGCATATATAAATAATTTTTTTCAAGATAAATTTTAACTTTTGGCACATATGCATCAACATGATTATTACTTCCCCATTTCACATTAATAGGTCCATTTGATATTTCAAAGAATGTTTATTTTGAAAAACTAAATGGACAGGGAGTTTTTTTGTGTGTTCTAGTACTACTATTCACACTTGCTCCTCTGTCTTAAATGGGTACAGTCAATCAATATCAATAGTGCAATTTCGATTGTTACTAGGTCAAATGATTTAGATGTTATGTAATATTTAAAACTCAGTTAAGGATAAAAAAACTGCAAAACTTTAAAAGTTAAATTCTGAATTAGAAGAGTGAATTAAGGCTGCTCATTGTTTCATTAACTCAAATGCTTCAATGGAAGAACAGACATCCATTGAAACAATCACTTCAACTTAGAAGCATTCTTCTTCAACAACAAAAACCAGGAGGCAAAAGAGTTTACATGGAACAAAATTGAGGGCTCTTCGCAGACTTTCAGCACCGTGAATGCATTTCATATCAAGCTAGCTTGAGGGGAAGTGTACGGGATAGAGCATTTGGGAACGCTCCAGCCTGCAACTTGGCCCTGCCGGCGGGACGGTGGGCTCGATCAGGCGAACACGGCAGACGGGGCAGGACGGCGAGGCCGCAGCCGACAGCCACAGGTCGATGCACTCCTTGTGGAAGATGTGCTTGCACTTGGGCAGCACCCGGACCTCCTCCCCATTAGAGAAGCCGCCAAGGCATATGAAGCAGCAGTCGGATTCATAGCAAGAGAGGGAGGCCGGGGGCTGGGACGGCTTGATGACCACCACCGGGATGCCGGAAAGCTCGTCACGGCTATCTGAACCTCGCTGTTCTGCGGTGTTCGCCAAAGGCGGCTCAGGGTGGCGGTAGGAGCGGCGGGCACAGAGGCAGACGAAGTAGTAGACGAGGAAGATAAAATTGCCCGCAACTAGTGTTAAGACGATGACCCTCATGACCTTTGTCGGGGTGTTTGAGATGAAAGGCGTTGTGGATGGAGGCAGCAGGTGGGTGACCTCTTGCTGCAACAGGCGGTGATGATGATATGTAGAAGCCATTGACATGGAGACTCTGTGAGAGAGAGAGAGAGAGGTGGGGTAGATGAAGGGATTGGGAGGCTGAAGAGGGGTGAGCACAGAGTGTGGGGATTGGAATATGATTATCATAAATGGAGGAGATGTTTCATGGCGGGGCGGTTTCCTTACTGGGGAGGGAGAAGCTTCTTGGATGGTGTGGTTGCGGGTGCCATTTATGAACTTGATATGTGTGATTAATTACGTATCTTGCTCTTCCTTGTCCGCCAAGGCTATTTATCGGATAAATTTGAGGTAGGGATTTCCTCATGGACACGTCTCCTGACCAAACGATCCGTGACCTGTGTATATACGCTGAATATGGTTCATAATATCTCCTTACAAATAGGAAAATAATATTTTTATATCAAAAATTTATATATGAGTTTTAATTAGTCTAAATAAATGAGCCCATATGAACTTTGTATAAGGCTCACTTATAAAGTCTAATCAAAATATTTATGTAAGTTTTTGTAGGTATTTTTATCGTTGGAATATCACTATTTATATGTATGTTCATGATATGTTTCGATAGTGAACTAATTTTAAAATTTTTTTATTTTTAAAAAATTTACTAATTTTTTTCCTAGAAAACACTTTTAAAACCCGAAGAGGTTTAAAGTTGATAATGTTTTTTATATTAAAAGTTTTTTTAATTACTTAAGATCAAATGATCAAGACGGGTGAATCTATATAATTTGCATAATTTTTTTAAAATATAGTGCTCTACAATCATGCATTTACTTAACCTAATTTAGGAGCTTCTCCATAATATTCATTTGACTTATCTTAAGTGTCTTATTAGGTTCTAAAATAAATTAATTTTTAGAGCACTTAATACAGGATAGAGGAAGTAATAGTTTCTATGACTCATATTTTTAATACACAATTATGATAAGCCTAATGCACTACACAAAACGTTGACCCACATTTAAGTTTATTCATAACATTGACTCATCTCATCTAAGAATCTTATGAGGGGGTCATCATCTAAGAATCACATACTCAACCTCCCTCCTAATCAATGCGTGCTACTAACGTTGGTGTTATATATATGTTCACTTATAAATTTATTTTATTGAGAATTATGATGATAATATCTTATCAATTTTAATAATTTTTAATATATATTTGAGGTTCGTAGCCGTTTTAATGTGTATCATCAACACATACCAATATCCATGGTCATCAATACTCTTATCGATACTGATACAACCTTCCATAATTTTATGGCATGCCTTGTTAAGAACGTGTATAGCTTAACCATACTCTATGACTAGAGACCAATTTACATAGGGCGCTGAAGATAGTATATAGAGGGTAACTTGTCATATATTTGCATTTTCCCTTGTATGTATCATATTCGGGGGTCTATGTGGGCTGGTCACAGAGTCGATCATGAAAATGTCTTCACTAGGTTTTGTACTCTTGTTTCTATGAGCTACATTTATGTTACCTCATATTTTTTAGAGAAAATATTATAATTTATTTTATATTTTAGACCATTGGTCATCAATGTGTCGATGAACTAGCCGATGAAACTCAAGAATTTTTTGTTGGTGGACTCATCAACGTGTTAATGAAATTACTGATGGTAACTGCATGCATATAGTTACTCCAGAATACGATGCTGTTAATCAGTTTTGGATTATGTAGGTAGTTATGATAGTATTTAAAACTTAGGAACGGTTTGAGAAGGAGAAAATGAGTCCAAGGCAAGACTTGTAACATGAGAAGAGAGCAATGGACAACCAAGAGTGAAGTGAAAGTTGGATGTTTGAGTGACACTCGCATTTCAAGGTCAGATAGCTTTCTGAATTTAAGATTTTACCGAAATGATATAGTTTTGAATTTTCTTAATGCTCTTTATGATTTGTGTTAAATGTATTGTTAATTGAAGTAAAGTTTGTTAGTTTTACGGTCTTCTAAGTCAAATTCATGGTTTATATGATTTTTTAATTAGTAGACAAGTTCTATCCGCGAGACTTCACAAATCATGAGAAAGAACAATTAAAAATGCAACTTCACCATTATGAGTATAAAGTAGTTCAACATGTAGAATATAAAAAATTGTTGATTATTTTTTAATTGTGCCAATGGTTGGAAAGGACTAGAACATTGACAATCTATCACCTTGTTTATCGAGTGATTGAACTTGTGCATACTCTTTCAGTTTCTACTAGCTCTACAAAATGATCATTTTCAACCATGCACATTATCAAAACAAAGCTTTGAAACAAAATGGAGGATGATTTTCTATCAGATTCTTTGCTTGTATACAGTGAAATGGAGATTACAAGAAAAAATTACTATTAGAGTCAATTATTGAAGACTTTAAAGATTTGAAGGATCATCGAGTTCTATTATAAAAGGTGATGAATCAATTCTTATGTAACTTATTTTATCGATAAATTTTGAAGGTTGAATAATATTACTTTTTATATAATATTTTTTCATTATATATAAAAAACTTTAGTTCTTTCTTGGCCCCCAGACATGAAGTCCTGGTTCCGTCCTTGCCTACATTGCCCTCTTGTCTTGGAAGCTTGCCATCTTCTCTGACCCCTTCAACTTCACCGAAGATTGGGTGGCCCCAACATCTTACTCATGTGTCTTTTGCACCCGCTCCCCTCTAACCCTTCTGTCATAGTAGTCCGGCATCGACCTCAACCATGCCAATATCACCGACTATCTTCCCCCAAAGATACATGTTAGACCTTGCCCTCTTCCCCTCAACTCCAACCGCTTTTGTAGCATTCTACCCTCCACCTTATGCCACCTAAAGCTCCTCTTCGAGCTTGACCTTAGCAATAACCATTTCGTCAACCCCTTCCCGTGGGTGGTTCTCTCCCCCCTCAAGTACCTCAACCTCTGCTTCAATTACTTCAAGGGTCCCATTCTCCTCGCTCTCTTTGAGAAGGACCTCAACATCATTTTTGTTAACAACAATTGTCTCTACTTTAGCATCCCTCATAATCTCAGCAACTATCCTGTCTCCATCCTCGTCCTATCCAACAATAACCTGAGCAATTAAATTCCCTCCAGTATTAGCAACATGGCCGCCACCCTCAACAAGATCATCCTCATCAATGACAACCTCACCGGCTACATCCCCTTGGAAGTTAACAAGCTCAATCACCTCACAGTTTTCAACGTTAGCTTCAACGACCTCTACGGCCCTCTACCGGACTCCATGGGGAAGATGCAGAGCCTAGGCAGGCTAGACGTGGCTCACAACCTCCTCACCGACACCATCTCAGCCAATGTGTGACAGCTTCTGAGGTTGCAGAACTTCACCTACTCCTTCAACTTCTTAACCTGTGAGGCGCCTATGAACTGCATTCCTAGAAAAGTCGGGTAGAAGTTATCCAAGGTGTGTTCTTCAGACATGGACAAGCTTGTGAGCTACAACAAGTTTAAGTGCGATGAAGACAGTTGCACTTCAGCCGAGAGGAGGCCCATACAGTTGCCTCCACCTCCCAAGACCAGTCATACACACAGGACTATTCAGCCTTCTTTGATCCCTCCCCTGTCGCCGACTACAAGCTTGTCACCCTCTACCAGATCTCATCCTTTGCCATTGCCTCTATCCGAGGAAGATGGGGTTCCTCTACCTCCGGTCCAGGGCGTGTCTTATGCATCTCTGCCACCACCGGTGATTCCGTACTACTGATGATCAGACATAGATTCATCATCCATCTCTCACTGATGGGCCCTACACTACATAAAAAAGTAGGGATGCATTTAAAACCTAGACCCAACCCCATCCGAATAGAATTGAACTGAAATTGATTTGGGTCAAGTCCAAGAAAGTATATCTAGGTGAATCTTGGGTTGGGCGGGCCTTGCTATTTGAAACAGTCCACCAAGGAAGCTCTTGCTCATTTTTTTTTGTAAGTATGAGAAGAAGAAGAAGAAGAAGAGAAATGCTACTTAGAGTTAAACTTATGCATTTAGAGAGTAGTGAAAGAGATTTTAGGCAAGATAGAACTTTTTGTTGTTGGGACTTATGTGTTATATGTCTTTTTTTAATCGAGAAGCTGATATTCTTACTCTACTTTCTCTACACCAAAAGTGTGCTCTTGTCTCTAATTAAATAGAGAAGGTGAGTCACACCTAACAACATGGAGATTCACTTTTCCCTATTCAAGTATAGGTTGGAGTAGACATTTGGTATCATTTTCTTCTTAATCGTGTTTTTGCTAGTATTTTGCATCTCTAGTTGGTAGAAAAAATAAAGTAGTTGTGCATATCTTTTATGTGTATTCTCAATTGGAGGTGTACTCCTTAAGATAGCCTTCTGTTGGATCAAAGAAGCTTTCTAGTCATAGTCACAATTTTTTGCAAAATTTAGTTATTTTTGCCACTTTGAGCATAACTCGAAAGTTTTGAGAAATTTCGGGAAAACAAAAATTTTGGCACTTTTTCGTAGCTTTTAGTTATTTTCTTTTTTTATTTTGATTTGGGTTGGGTTACAATTTTTTTTTACTTCATTTTGGTTTGGGTTATGGGTTTTTCTCAGTGTTTTAAAAATCGGCCCTGCTATCGACCCAGAATGGTCGCCGGGCCGGTTCAAATGGGTTCAACCCAGGTTGACCCGTTTCTCAATATATTATATTAAATTTAAAGTCAGTTACATCTATACATGTAAAATCACCATAGCCCAGTGGACTGGGCCCAGGTTCGAATCTCGCCTCTATGAGGATTTTTTCTGAAGGCATTATACAGTTACAACATGTTTATATATAATAGAAATCACTATTTCACCACTAAAAAATTGTGGCCCACTGGGTAAGGCTTAGAGTTGTGCTTTGTTTGTGTGAGTTCGGATCCCTTTGTGAAAATGTTTTTAGTTTGGATTGTGAACCGGACCGACCCGGCTGGCTGGGTTGGCGGTTCAACCGGCTGGGTCCGGTTGAACCCGGTCCGATCGACCGGGCCGGGTTTTAAAACACTAGTTTTTCTTTGGGTCTCTATGCTACAAAGGCAGCTTGAGGGTGGTGGCATTATGGAGGATGCTTGAGCCTCCAAGTCGACCATAAGGTTTGACCAATAGATGATGAAGGCAGTTAGGTGCATATGTTTGATCTCTTTTGGGTTCTAGACCGTAGAAGACTACAGATGGTAGGGATCATAATTTGTACATATGTACGTAAGGTACAAACTTTAAATGCCTTCAGGATTTTCATGTACAAGATTTGTGATAAAACTTAACGGGGAAGCTCTTTGTTTTCCCCCTGTTTTTGTTGATATAAAGATACAAATTGATAAAGGAAGTTCCCAATGTCTCACTTCCCCATATACTACAAATTTTAATTATGTTTTGAGTTTCTTAATTACCCCAATCATTCTCTCGGTATTTCCTGTATATTGAAAACAAAAATACCCATCTACTCTTGCTTCCTAGGGCCAGCATCGGACTTGTGGTCATGGACAACACAGTAGGATATGGGAATCTTCTTCCTACTCCTCCCCGCGTCACTAGAGTCCTCTTCCTACCCCCCTTTGCCACCTTGTCCCTTTTGCCGATTAGCACCCCAAAGGGAGATTCTTTTCTGAGAGCTCATGTCTCCCTCCGACTAAATTCTGGCCAGAGTCAAAACAGAGCCAAATAGATCCACATGGGCTCCGGCTAGAATTGGTCCAGCAATGTGTTGTGTTGGTGACTTCTCCAACGATGGCATGGGAAGGAGAAATTGAGTGAATTTTGGTGAATGAGTAGCATTCTACTTATTTACTATTTACTAAGAAAGTTTGGATTCGCTCTGGAGCATTTACATATGAGTACTCTCACAATAGCCCAACAAGCCATGAATGTTTGCACGAATTTTCATAGTTCGCTGGTCTTTTGTGAGAGGGATCTGAAGGCTTGCTCAGGAGGACAATTGTTGCGATTAAGGGTGTTAAAGCAAGCTTGTAAGCTCGACTCAACTTACATTCGATTCAACTCAAATTCGAGGTCGAACTCAAAATTAGTCAAACCAAGCTCAATCATAGTTATGTTCGTTTGACTCAGTTCGAAGCTCCAAAAAAATTTGTATTCATAGTATTTATATACATATTTCATGTTTTCTACATTTCAACTACTTTTATAATATGTATCATTTTTCAGTTTTTTCATGTATAATATAAGTAAAATATATTACATGAGAATTGCGACCATTTTTTGACTTTTATAAATTCAAAATAATATATATATATATATATATATATATATATATATATATATATATATATATATATATATATATATATATATATATATATATATATATATATATATATATATATATATATATATATATATATATATATATATATATATATATATATATATACATATAATAATAGTTAATAGTGTGGGATTAGAAAATTAAAATAAACTAATATTAGTTTATTTAATTTTTTAATTCATACCTTGAATATGAGCAGTGTATAAATTAGGTTTAGGAGTCACAATATTTACATCTCTTTATTAAGATAACATATTATCTAATGATATTTTAAATACTTATTACAAAATTAAGCCAACTCGAGAGCTAAAACAAAGTGACTCAATTTGACTCAAACTTGAAGTTAAAAATTTAAGCTCAAGCTAAATCAGCCTAGAGCTCGATTCAAAACAACTCGTTAGTACCCCTACTTGCGACCTTTTAAGTATATGAAAATTTTACTTTTCCACAAGAATTGTACTGATAGGAGAGAAAGAAATGGTCAGTATCATCAAAGAAAGTGTATTGTTTTGTTCGTATTGGAATTTTACTATGGCATCCTTGGTTATTTATAATGGGTGTAAGAAATTGAACAATATTAGTGGACATCCTACCTAAAAACTTTACCTCTAATCTAAATTACCACATTAGTTGTCAAATTGGTTCAGCATATGTAGTGGAAGCATAGTTCTAGTAAATCAGGATACCATCAATTTATTGTGATTTAAAAAAAAAACGAGTACCATCAATTTTGTGGTCACAATCTTAAGCATGATAATAAGATGTACTCAGGGTATGGATGTATGGCAGTTTGATTCCGGCCCGGAGCAACAAGAACCGTGCCGGGACTAAATGAAGAAGCAGTGGCACCGGCAGTTCCAGTGGTGGGGCAATGACGCACCTTTCTCTTGGACTCTAGTTGTGATCTCCTTACAACCAAAGAGGGCATCTCCGGGGAGATGTGCTACTAAAGGACAAAGCCGGAGGGGACGGGGTGGCGGCGGCTGGCCGGGAGGGGTTGGTGGCCAAAGCATAAGCACAGGATTGGTGCTAAAAAACGCCCTTTCACCATTCCTATCAACTCATTTCAAGAAGTGGAATACACTTATGATGTGAAGTTCCATTTTTATGAGTAAGAGCGATTAGCCAAGTTGGAAATGTGGTGCTGTCCTGCAAAAAAAAAAAAGTTGGAAATGTCATGACCCCTTTTTAAAGAATTTTTGTTTTGAGACCTTTTTTGAAATTTGTTCTTAATTCTAATGAACATGTCTCGCCTCTTTAAAGTTTACATATTAGACAATGCAATTTTTTTTTAGATTAAAATGCTGTTGTGGAGGTGACTTTCATGTCCAATTAAGTCCAAATTTCGTGAGCTCCATATTTTAAGAGTTCATATGTGGACAACCATAGTCCTACCCTCTAATAATAACCCCTATTTTTAGAGTTTATTTTTGGATAACGATAGTCCCACCTTCCACTAGTATTGGTAAAGCCTACATCCACAAACTCCAGCCTAGGTAAGGTAGTGTGGAATATAGCTCCCGCCGTTTGATCAACTCTATAAGCATGTCTAGTTCCTCTTTGTACATAAACTCAAACGACTGAGGTCAATAATTCATGCTAATAAGTTTGGCATTAGTCGTAAAGTATTAACCGTATACTGTACTTTTTATTCTTTCTATTTTATATTAAGTGTCCTATTTAGTTTTTTAAAATAAACTAATTTTATTTTTAAAAATCAAATAAAACAGTTAATATGGGAATCAAATATGACACAAATAGGAAATTGTAAAGAAAAGAGGCTCACTTATTTTTACCCAACAACAAAAACATGACAAGTTGTTAGACACAATGAAAATGATATATTCGCATCCGCATACACTTGCATCACACTTGCCACAATGAAGGTGTTGGACCCGCGATTCGGCATAAGGCCTGCACTTTCAGCCTGCACATTATTGTGAGTGTGTGACTAGCAGTCGGGTTCACAAACGTATTTAGCATTACTCAACACAAGGGATAATATATCTTGACAAAGAAAGAAAGAAAGAAAGAAAGGGACTTGCTTCTCCAGCAGATAAACCTCTCAATTTTACTTACTTAGAAACAAAAATCATTTGTTGCTTTCATTTGGGTCCATTCTTTTTTATTGTTTGTTTTTTTTCCATTGAAAATTTTTATTTGTGGCTCAATTACATGTTTTATGCTCCTTATTGACAAAGCCCCCAACGTAAAAAACATATGGCAGCTATTGATATTTGAAATCAACAATGCACATGCTGCTAACGTTAACGTGCACTAGTGTGTGCATTGTCAATTTTATGGATAAATGACTCCTATACATTCTTTACGCTTATCAATAGAGAGCATGGAAAATACTTCCCTACATGAGATAGTGCCCCCATGGATGGAATGAAGCATACTTGTGGTCTTTCAGCTCTCACTGGCTTAGTTGAAGGCCCCTGACAGGTTTTCAACATAAATAAAATTATTGTGCTAATTTCACTTATTTAGATCACTGGCAACAAGAGAATGCATTTTGATCTAAATGAAATTATAGATGTCAGGAATATACTTCCTCTATCCCACATTAATAGCTCCATTTGGGCTTTCAAAATAAACTAATTTTAATTCAATTTGAAAACCCAAATAGAGTTATTGACCTGGGACAGAGGGAGTATTAACTTGAAGACTAATATGAGTGGCATTATGGGTTGTGAAACAAGATACGATATGACTTGAAGCATAAGGAAGATATAATGAGTTAAATGAACCAAAAACAAGTAAATGTGAAGGCATGAATATTTGGCATGTTTATAGCCTCAATATCAAAAACATCTTCAGTGACATAGTAATGGCTTTCATGATTCAGGAGCCCTGGACATGAATCCATTCAAAATGCTTGACTATCAAACATCTTAACTTTGGAGTGTATGCAGCAAACAAAGAAGATAATATATAAAAAGGAAAAGCATAATAACATAATGAAGCCTTCATAGCAAAAACATCCAACCATAATAAACACAAATTTTAACAAAGAGTGTAGCACATATACCCCACTCATTATTCTTTTACCTCACTAACAATGATATACACACATAATTAACAATATGAAGGTATGAATCCTAGGCTATCCATATATTACATAAGAAAAAAAATGAAGGAAAGAAGCAAAGATCTGAAAAAGGATGAAAAGCCGATTTGCAGACCATCAAACCCAAAGTAAAAAATTAATAAAAAAATTTACCCAGATGAAAATTGTGAATTCAAGCTTTGCCTTCAATCCTGGCATGAGTGAGTCCTGCACAGGCATCCACAAAGTCCTCATCAATGAAGTCTGTGGAGAACACCTGCAACCGATCAGCACATCCCTTGGCAAAGGTCTGGGCTATGAACAGCCTTGCGTAGCAGTGGATCCTGTCGGTGACCGGCCGGACACACACCACCGGGTTGTCAGCCTGCGGTGTCACCGTGTTCTCCACGCGGTAGAAGAATTTCCGGCTGGTGGCAGGAGGCTGCTGGCTCAAATGATTCAAGTTGCTCTCAAACTTGGTGGACGGCAGATCGGTGTCGATCCAATTGTCCTTCAAGTACCCGGCACTCCACAGCGGGCTTCCGGCCTTCGGCGGCGGTGCCTGCCTCGGCTTCCAGACGCAGATGACCCGGCGGGGGAGCAGCTCGGACACGTTCTTGTGGTACACATGATCGTCATGGTGGATGAGCACGTCCCCCAGCTGGTCCACCAGGTACTTCTCGAATTCGGGCGGGTCCTTCTGTCCGAATTCTGTCCGGATCTCCAACATTATGATCTCGGATTTTGTCTCAGACAGGAACCGCTTGATGTCCCGGATGACCACGTCCACGTTGTAGGACTTGAGGATGCCATGGCAGACCCGCCTATCTTCCTGGACCCGGATGTCCAAGACCCGTGCCCCGCGGACAAGCTGCCGGTAGATGGAGAGCGACTGGCACTGGGCAAACGGGCGAGAAATGAACCGGACACCGATCTTGTTGGTGGCCGAGTCATGGGTGCCGGGCCAAACGATCATCCAGACCTGGGTCCGGGTCAGGTCGAGCTCGAACATCCAGTTCTTCCGGTCAGACGGCCGGTAGTCGGACCCGGGGAATTGCGTGCCGGAGCCATCCCGGAGCTCCACCAGGGTCTTCTTCTCTGTGGAGATGGCCTTCCTACGTTGGAGCTGCTTGGAGACCTGCCCCCCCATGGCCTCAGATTCCTACTTAGTGCAATTGTGATGGATCTCTTCTTCTTGTTTGTATTGCCTTTTGATGGTGGGTGGGGGAGTATATGTGGCTGAGGGGGAGAGAGGGCATTGGGTGATGAATGATTAATGCAGAGAGATATTGCATTGTAACGTCAAGGGGAAGGACAGTTTAAGGGTTGGAGGTGAAATTGGAAAGATTGGTCATTTCCAATTTGTTGTTTTTCTTGTTATTGTATGTTTCTTGTTGACGGGGCTGGAGATTGGGAGAAGGATTTGTTGTTTGTTTAGGGTTGGTGGGCCGGCAGCTTGTATTATTGGTGGGGGGTCGTTTTCGGTTGTTGATGACTTCAAAGGTGGGCCTCGGACTTATCTGTTTGGCAGTTGAGTTCCCTTGTGGCAAAAAACTGAGAGTAAAGAAAGAAAGAGATTGTTGTCTCCCAATACACAAAAGGACAACAATAGAAGTTATATATATAGAGAGAGAGAGATAAACTGTAGATAACGTGTGTTGTGTTGCAGGGGGTGATCGGCTCTATAGGATGAGTGGATAATTGATTGGCCATGGTAGCAATTGAGAGCCTTTGTGGCTGGTTCTTTAGTTTCATCCTGTGTCGGTTGTCAACTTGTCATGGCTTAGACAATTGTTGCATGCTCTTAAATGGAGTCTTCATTGGGAATGATCTATGCATATATTCTCTGTGACGCCTTGGAATTTTAACATTTTAAAATTTAAATATTTGGGCTTAGTAACGAATTTTAAGGCTTAATAATAGTTTTTTAAAAAAATTTGGACCATTAGGAGTTTGATTCATTCGGAGGAGCCGAAAGAACCGGAAGATATTTGATAGTGCTCGAGGAGAAAAACGTATTGAGCCTAAGAACGCATCAATAGGACACCGAAATGGTAGGCTATGGCCTGAGAAACACATTGTAGGTGTGCCCACTTTATTTTTACAAGATAAGGTACCTTTACGTGGTCTTGTATTGTAGAGCTCGTCGATATGAGTCTAACGATACCAAGAACGCCTGATTCCGAGTTCATGGTAAAGAGTTATGCCCAATTGAAGTTTAAATTTTCATTTAACTTTAAAAACGAAAATAAAAAAAAAGGATGGTGTCGCCGGCTAACGCCAGAGCTTACTCTAGGTGTCAGCTCACTTGCCGCGTTTAGGATAGGTAAACTTGCCGCAATGCGGCAGGCCTCTTCTTAGGCTACCCCTGCGACTAGCCTACATGTTAACCCATACCACGGGTTGACAGTTGGATATGTGCCACATGACGCTCATCCAACAAATACTCTCCTCTATATAAGGAGAGGGAGGAGGGGGGTTCCCAACTCGCCCCTACCCCCTTTTCCCTCCATTTTTATTTGTTTTACGCCCATTTTTAAACGTTAAACAGGCATTTATAAGCCGTTTATTGCCTGTTTCCATCCTTTCAAAAACATATTCTACCTAATTCGAAGGTGCCTGACATCATGAGAGGGTTCATTTTTTTAGTTAGCCTCTCTAAAAGGTGGGAACGACTCAGGGTAAGGGGAGGCTCTGTCTCCCACTTTCAGGCTGGGAGAAAGAATTTGTTCTAGCGCAAGGGGAGGCTCTGTCCGCCGCTTTCGAGCCGGAAGGAGAAATCATCCCGATGCAAAGGGAGACTATGTCCGCCGCTTTTGAGCCCAGAAGGAGATCTTGTCCCAATGCGAGAGAAGGTTCCGCCCGCCGCTCATAAACTTAGGAACAATATAAGGCTCCGACTACCAGTCGTTACTCCAGTCAATTTCAAGGACAAATAGTAAGTAGTTTTAAGCTTTAATATCGTGTTACGATTAGGCGTTATATTTCGTAATTTATTCATCTCTTAAATAAAATATTATTTCAAAAAAAGATATTATTAAGGGTGGACATGAACTAAAATAATAGCGTATCGTACACCTCTAAGATAGATTTTATCGTGATACGGACTTTAATCGGTTTTGAAAGTTAGTTATTTAGTATAAAGCACAAAAGCTATCAGAATTATGACTCATAGGTATTGCCTTTTATGGCATATAGTGCGCCCATGAAGTTGGATATTGTGGAAGTATCATCTTCATTCTGATCTCGTTGCCCCCATGAACATGGGTGTATGTCACTTCGGTATCGGCGATATTTTGTGAATGATATTTTATCCGATTTTGTATTATTTATCGGATTCTAGTTACAAACGATTTATTCGAGTTTACCGAATTCTATGAAGAACTATTTTATTTGACTTTTTGTATAAGAGGTGTGTTGGATTCGGTTAGTCAATAATATTATTTTGAGTCGACTTTTGAATATAAATTATTATGAGAGTATTTTATGCATCGTTGTTTATGTTTTAGCATACTAATAGAATTTAACTCTATCTGTTGTGTATAATTATACTCACCCACCTCTAGACGTTGCAGGTCTGAATAAAGAAGTTGATATCAATGAAGATTACCTGTAGAACTTCGAAAGATCTATACTGTGAGTTTACTTTACTCCATTCTTTTATTATGTAATAATTTTGGACATGTAGGACTTTAATTTTGTTAAGGCATGATAAACCTTATTTTGTAA
The DNA here is from genome assembly GCA_035235625.1 of Saururus chinensis. Lineage (NCBI taxonomy): Eukaryota > Viridiplantae > Streptophyta > Magnoliopsida > Piperales > Saururaceae > Saururus > Saururus chinensis. Next base: position 5,424,478 of record CP141150.1, read on the forward strand.
ACTTTTTTTGTAATTACATAAATTAATAAAAAGTTACTTTTCTATATACGATTGATCTTAGCCCATATTTTTATTACGAATTAACGGCACTTCAACTTTTAAAATTATTTAAAAAGTCAAAGCGCTACATTCTTCATATCTCTATTTGAATAAAAATATATTTCATATTAATTATCTTATTTCATGCTATCGTTCTTATATTAATTAATAGATGGAGTAAGAAAATTAATAAAAAGTAATAAAAAGATTAATTAATTGAGGTATTATAAACCCAGTCCAGGCAAAACTGCGTGAGCCAATATATCTTAGGCCATCGAATTTCGATTTGAACAATGTATAGTACTCAAAAGATAAATAATTTGTATTGTCGGATCTTGATCCAACAGCTCGTAATGCCTTGGTTGTAAACTTTTACTTAATTAATTGGCTTCCTTACCTAATATATTTAAAAATTATAAACACCTAATACAGGATCGAGGCAGTATATCTTTCCAGCCAGCTGGATGCTAGTTATATAGGGTTGAAGAAGTAGGAGCCAACCAATCACCATCCAACTGTAGGGGTGATAACTAAGGGCCACCTGATGGTGATACAACGGCTCCCACTAATTAATGGAGTAATGCTATAAACACACTTCATCATTCTCACACCATTGATGAGTGAATCTCATTTCATCAATGGTATGGGAATGATGAAGTGCGTTTTTTATGTATGAAAAATTACGTGTTTGAAGCATTTTTCTTAACTGAGATACAACTTGCATACAGCTTTAGCCTCTCTCCGTTGGTCAAAGCAATTTAGGTGGGGATAAGTTCGAGTGGGAGGAGGGGATAACTTTGAGTGGAATCGTGAGATTGTAACATAAAGGAAGACTATAAGGAACACAGCTATATTTTGTCAAATTCTAAAAGTGATCCTCAATGAGTTGAGACAATTGTGGATTTGACCTTTGATGAAAGATGCCTTGTCTGGGATGTAACAAACACGGATTTCGCGTGGGAAAAAAGTTTTTGAAAAAAAGAACAGAAAGAATAGAGAAAAGTATCATTAGACCTAAGACCGTCTCGCAGCAAACTATGCAAAATTTCATATTTAGTGCTCGCCAACCGAATATTCTCTCTGTCCCACGTTAATAACTCTATTTGTTTTGCAAAATAAACTAATAAATACCGAATAGAACTATTGATTTAGTACAGGAGTATTAAAAGAAACATTATGTTAATTAGTATATTATTACTATTTTTTGGTAAGAACCATTGATTAATATTATTATAGTTTACAAGAAGTTTAGACAAAAACTCAAGAAACACTCAGGAAGAACATGGCAGACACAAAAAAATACGTGTACCATGCGTTAAGAACACTAATTGGTAAGAACTCACCAATATTCGGGACCGGAGCCGTACTAGAACATGCAACAGGTAAGGTTTCAAAATGAACACATTAAAGCCAAACAGGTATGGATCAAAACAAATTATAAATGTATCTTCAGGCCTTTCAATCTCCGGGATACAAATGTATGCACATAAGACAAAAAATGAAGCCACGAGCCTTAAGTATTACTCTCAAAGCAGAGAAGCTCTGATGAAACAGAGAACTAGTAGCAACTGCTTGAATTTGCAGCGGAATTTGCGCAAAGAGTTTAGTATTTTGATGTCATTTACTTTTTATTTTCTAATAACACCAGATTTTTGGAAAAGCAACTACAATATAAATGATAACCACAAAAATTGAAGATAATATTTACACCGTACAATCTTTCATAAAAATGGTAATTTTCTTCCTAAGAGACACATCTAAGCTTTGAAGCAACAACATTGTAACATATAATAGATAAGAAAGGGAGTAGCTTAAATTTGACTTTACAGAAATTATACATTGTCCTAACATTACATGATAATCACACAGACATCATCTTCTTTTCCTAGAAAATTTGGAAGAAGCCCATTGAAAGTGATTACAACGTGCCTCAGGATTAGACTTAGGTCCCTGTCAGGAGGAAAAGGAAACACTTAGCCACTTATAATTTATGTTGTGTAGAAATTACGAACAAAAAAATGTATATTCAATGCATATGGCAAAAAGTATCACCAAATTAAGTGTTACCAGTAATTCCACTTCAGATGACATTGATAAAAAAAGCAAGACAGACCAAATTCCTAAACTTTAGTATGATTTTACACATCAAAAATCGAGCTTAACATTAACAGCCTATTTCAGTTGGGTTTCTTAGTCCTCAACTAAATTACCTCAGCACGTGCGCACACATAAAATCCGCGGCCCATATTTGGCCCAGCTTTCTTCACAAACCGTGATACACAAGGTTCACCATGGCCCACACACAAGGGTAAGCTTTGTTGCATCAACTGCTGAATCCTCTGCCATTCAACTGTTGCAACATTATCTTTTTTATTTTCAGACTGATAATCTGGATTGACATCTTGATTACCTTGACTCAATGAATTCCCATCAGCCCCATTATCTTCCGCAATATCTTCATAGACAGAGCTTGTCCCTTCTGAAAAATTAGCAAAAACAGAGTTTTCTTTTAATGTATCTGCCTCAACTGAAGTGTCAAGCGTAGCACTTCCACTTGGCAGATTTTTCTGAAAAAATGATGTTAGAGTAAGCTGAGAGCAACGCCCATGTCTTGTTCTCTTCTTATTTGCAGTTGTAATATGACGGTTACTTGTGATCTGTGAGCCAATTGAGACCTCATTGCACCCAAAAATGATCCCATGGCCTTGAATTGGTCCTTTTACATCCTCACAGCAGCCCTCCAAGGTAAGGGCTTCACCAAATGCGGAAGATGATTCACTTTGACCTTTGATGGCATTAGCTTTCTTCATAAGCAAGGACACTACATAATAGAATAGAGCTATAAATTCATCCATTAACAATAAGGTTAAATACATTATAGTAATGGAAATTGATTAGGGCGACCCCTATATTTCAGTTGTGATTGCTTTAAGGCAAACCCTTTATTTCAGCTGATCTGGATATTGATTGGACATTCTAAAATTGTTGGCTCAGTGCTTGCCACATCAGCTTAAAATGAAGTATGTGCCCATTATAATTATAAAAAATAAGGGGTGCCACATCATAAATTATAAGACCAAATACCCACCAATTGTTTGTTGACGCCCACGAACCTCAGGAACATAACGGACAGCCAGAAAAGGGACACTATGCGCTGGAAGGTCAGGAATCCCTTCTAAACAAATAAAAACTGGTACATGATCCGAACCTTCCAATCTGACAGTTCTCCCTCCTTTCCACCTGTAAATTAGGTAACAAGAAGAATCACATCAGCAAAAGAAAAACAAAAAAATTGATGTGGCAGCTTCTTTTGTTTCCAGTCACCTTGGCAAGTCGTCCTGTTTGAACCGCTTAAACTGAGTAAGTATCTCACATTCTCTCACATGGCAATTCAAAAGACTATGCTCTGCTTCACAATTTTGATGCAAGCAGGGTCCGCCAATAAGAATATGGTCAATCCTTGAACCATGATTAAATTCTTCAGCACCCGTGTTAGCAGACCAACATGTGTATGCATCTCGTCTGTAAGAAAATGTAGTTACAAAACACAGTAGGTGATATTTCAATAAAATGATGCATGTACTTATCCTTACACATCAGCTAAAAATGAAAACGTTTATGGTTTTTAACAGTTGCAGTATTCTCCAAGGAACTGTAAGGAAATACATGAGTGCTTCTCTATATAATCTATGGACTTGCCTAGAATGTATGGCAAAAATTGCAGAGGAAATCCTAAAATCGAATTGCTGCATTTATATCCCATCCCTCAACACTATCTATGACTGAGCCCAGATATATGGAAATGAGAAACTTGATTTCAGTGTTCCAATTGATTTTGTCCTACACAAACAAATATACTATCCACACACAAAAAATTTAAAAGGGAAATGTTCATGTTAAAGTTCCTTCTCAATGATGGAAGCTTTTTTAATGCTCCACTCTGGAATTTTGCCATACTCCATGAGATCAACGGACACAAGCTAATGTACATTAGCGCCAATACCATTGGCGCTAACATGCGCCAGTGTGCACCGTTAATCTCAAATATCAAGGGTTCACATGCGTTCCCTATGCTGGGCTCATTGTATGAGTGGAGCATAAAAAACTCTTCCCCCAATATGATAGTCTCTAACAAGTGACTTCTTCCAAATTAACTGAATAACTGATTTTACAAACTCCAGATTGCAAAAGTCTAGAAAAGTCATGTTGAGATCCATCCAAGCCAGTACCTAAGGGGGTGCTTTGCTCTAAAAGCATCCAAAAAGGTGCCTCCATTTTCAACTAGCAATGATCTCAGCCATTTCCGGAACCTACAATTTAGTGCATCAGCAGCAAACACAAAAAAGAAAGTCATATGACAACATATTACACAAATGAAATTCCATCAGCAGCAAACACAAAAAAGAAAGTCATATGACAACATATTACACAAATGAAATTCCTATAGACCGGAATTCTCTATGTTTGGTAGAAATATATGACCTCCAATACAAATATCTCAAAAACTTACACATTTTCCTCAAAACCTGGCCTTGAACTAGCACTATCCACAGCGGAAGGTGCAATGTTGAGATCACCAACCACAAAAACCCTCTTTCCTTGACTTAATAGTCTCTCCCATCTTTTCTAAAACAATGCATGATGAGATAAGTAAAAGATAAAATCTCATAAGAGCTGTCAGTTAAAATTCAAAGATGTCCTTAGTATGGGCAGTGATCTTGGTGAGGACATTAACTTCTAGACAACAATGAATCATCAATTGATATTTTCTTTATATCAAAGAGTAAAAAAGACCGAAAATACCTGCAACACCTTGAAGAAAATGAGTTTAAAGCGAATCCTTTCTTCATCATCAGGTTCAGCTCGAGGTCCATACAGGTTAAAGAGCACTGCATGCAGTTAATAAATTAGATCAATCTAAAGGATTCTCACCAACATGGACTTGTTAGTATTAAAGGTTAAAGTATATCCGCAAATGAAAAAACAAGAAAATCCGAAGACATTTGCAACTAAAGCTTAATCCACCCAAGCAAAAAAGACTGAAGCTTAACGCCTTAATATGTAGATAGAACATGGTTCAGCAGCTCAATCATACTCGTATCTTCCGAAAAATTATCAATGGACATAAGTTTACTCACCAAAATGGCCATGATCAGTAATTATGCACCGCCCTTCACTATCAACTTTGAGGAGTTCATCTCTTGAGATCTTCCCTATGACCTCCATTTCCATGTCCACTTCAAATGTACAAATTCCAGAAACGGGATCCTCCCTTCCAGAACTATCTAGTAGACCCGTGAAACCTTCTTCGGCTGCAAGTGGCAATGCTGCCTCTGTAGTTGAAAATGCTGAGTTAACACGGCAAAATGTGGCAACACCTGCAAAACCATCCAGTGCTTTAAAGAAATATGAAATGATAAAGAATCTCATAGCAACAAAAAGATAACACTTTTCAGCCTCTAATGCAGCCTCAAAAACCGTTTAAGTGAACATGACTTGATAAACAAAGTCACCAAGCATGGGGCAAGCATGTTCTAATCCATGCTTCAATAGCTTACCAGAGTATCTGACACGCCCTTTTTCTGACGTACGGGTGCAAGAGAAGAAAGCCTCATACCCCTCAGCAGTGGTCAAATCCGCCGCTAATTCTTGTCTTGATAACTTGGTCTCCTGCCACAAATCAGTGTTTCAGTTAATACTCCACCAATCAGCCCGCCTCGACCCACTATCCAACCATGAAAACCTCAAACACTATTCTTATTATGGCCAACGAAAAAGCGCACCATTCACTCACGCCAGCATTTCTCCCACATCAAACAAAAACAAGGACAACCCATTTGTTCTGAGACTCAAACAAGGGTAAATCATCCCACTCCTGATGAGTACCAAGTTCCTAACATTGCTAACCAAAACCGTTTAGAGTTCCTCATCTCTACTCTGCTAGTTACATATGCGTCGATTTGGGTCATTCCATATTAACAAGAGGGAACGTAAATCAAGCAAAAAGTGACCAATTAGAACATGGGTATTCAGAAACGGGGCTAAGGAACCTGGAAGCAGATGATGTCGGCCTCGAGGGAGTTGAGGAGGCGGAGGAGGGAGCCGAACTGGGTCACCCGCTGCCTCAGGCTGTTCACATTGTACGTCACGATCTTCATCCTCCCATGGCCAGCCAAACCAAGCTAGCGGAAATTCCAACCGTCGTGACGAAAATTCGCTTTTTTCGTTCCCCCAAATCACATTCGGATCAATCGAACAGCACGAAGAACACAGAGATGGTGGCTCTAATCGCGCGAGTCTCCAGATTGAAATTTTGGCGAGACTCGCGAGTGGCACTGGATGCTCTAAACTGGATGGCCCATTAAAGCAGCCCATTAGAGCGGGGGTATGGGGTCTTTAAAAATAGCCCTTTGAGATGTTGAAAACAAAGACTCATCGGCTTATCTAGTAAAATAGAGAGCTATAAACTCTAATTATAGATGTCAAATCTTTTTGTTTTAATATTTTTTAGTATATTTTAATAACCATATTTAAAAAGATAATAATTTTTAAAAACCCATATAGAAAAGAAAAAATAAGCTTCTAATACTCTTTTTTAAGTACTTAATTACTTAAATTTAACAAAATAAAGTTATTAATATAGAATAAATTTTTTTCTTAAATAAAATTATTAATCTAAGACAGAAGAATTATTAAAAAGAGAAAAGTAAAAAAAAATAAGTAAATAAAGAGGATACAAAGAAAAAACAAGTGGGTAGAGACTTAGGTTTACCCTCACCCTAATTGATCCAAAATTGGCTGAGAATGTTACCCATAAAAAAAGGCTGAGAATTACCTCCATTTTCCACAAGGTTCAACACTTTGTCACCAGCTTAAAATTTGTAGGATTGGGTTACAAAGGTGATTGCCTCTTGACACACATGCCCCCATCAATTTAGAGAGTGGGTAAAAGGACTATGCGATGTTTGCATTTAGGCCTTGAATTACGTTACCAATGTGGAGAAGAAGAAAAAACGCTTGGGGAAAATTCTCTTACAGAGGATAGTTTCTAAAAGGATGTTGATAATCCATATACTACTTTCTGTCTACTAAAATTTTGTAGTAGGTTTTGATTGAACAACAAAGAGCGTTCAAGATAACAATTGGAATACCCACTTTTTTCTATCAATCAAAACCTTTTGTTAGACAGAAAGTGTTCTAGGAAAATCATTACCCCTTTTTTAACAAGTGAAAAGTGAGATGTGATGTTTTAAACTGCAATTTTTCTTTCCCACAAAAGCCTAAGCCAAACGTGCCTAAGTAAAACAACTTATGGTAAGTCATATAAGTACACATTTAATATTGGTAAGGCAATTACGTTACTAAGGGGCGTTTGGGTACTTAATTAATTCAGTAACAAATTAATTCAAAATATTTACGGCTAAATATGAATTACGTTTGATAAGAAAATTTGTTAAAATAAATTCAGATATCGCATTAAACCCAATTTTAAAACTTTAAACTAATATAACTCTCTCTCTCGAACTCGGATATGAACGTTCTTTGTACTATTACAATTCTAAATTCAAGCTCTATCAAACAAGATTACATAAGGGTAAGTAATTTTGAACTTTTAAAATTAGCCCTACTTATATAACTCGTTTCTCGATGTTTAAATCGATATGAAAGATAACCATTAAAAAATAATAAAATTTAGAATTTTAAAATGGGGATTAGGAGATTAAATCGGCTGAATCACCTCATGAAGTGATTAAATGATTCAGGCTTGAAACGGCCTCAATCAACTTCAATGCTAATTTTTCATTCTGTGCAACTTCTGCACACAAAGAAGATTCTAAAAATTCAAGCCTCACACACAAACAAGATTTTAAAAATTCAAAGCTCAATTAAGGCTGAATCAAGTGAATATTTTATAATATTCAATACCGCCCCTAACTATTAACTACTATAGTGTAACATAGTGACTTACTTGTGGCCATTGGATCTTGGTCAAACGGTTATAGTCTAGCCTGAAGTATAGGTATAGTGCAGACAAAATGCCCTCCATAATCAAACACCTCAGCACATTTTCTTGAATTAACACAACATAAAGAGTTCTCAAATAGTGAGATATAATTGGCATTGTTCGATTATACTTATAATTTGAAAGATGAGCTCAGACGTTTTCACAGTGAAATCCACTTAAGCACCCTCTACATCTTTGTAAATCCATTTGGATTTCTGAATAACCATTGAAACTGAATGCATTTTTTTTTAACACAAGAAACTGAATGCAGTAGGCAATGGCAAACATTGCAAAAAATCCTCACGGGTTTTGGCAAATGCCAGCTTTTAGACAAAATTGACTTGTATATAAAAAACAAACTGTGAAAAAGAATAACAGTAAAGAAAACCAATTCAAACTAATTCAATAATGTACACAACAAAATCAAAGGCCATTATACAAGAAAGTTGCGAATTTCATCAATGTCGCCTTCTAAAGGAAAAAATCGGGCATGATACTTCCATGGCCAATCTTATTATGAAGAATGACACAGAAAAAATGTCAAGGGAGCTCAAATACTCCCACCTCAAAGATGTGTTAGTTGAAAGTTCTCCCAAAACCTCCATCAGTAAATCTCTATGGAGCACTCCCTAGGTTCAACCATGAAACAGAACCCAATCCGAAAATACAAAGATCATGTTAAATAACTTGCCTGTGTCAGCACATAGCATGTCACGACTCGACAGCATCTGCAGCATGTAGTTTGGGCAAGTCCCCTACTTCGCATCATTTATAGTATAGAAGCAAAGCATTTTGCATCCCAGAAGATAGCCGAGTCACATCCGAATTGCTATATCACAGCAACCAAACCTTTTTGGTTATCAAATGTAGACATTTTACAAATATGAACCTCTATGTTTCTACACTTAGACTGTATATATCATCCATCCTGGTGGCAGCCAACTGACCCAGTATACCATGTATCTCTTCTTTCATAGGATGCAATCTATCTTCGGCTGTAAATGCATGAACCTTATTCTCAACTTCAACCCAACTAACTGCCAAATCCTTCCTCAGTTCTGTCACATTCATCAGACATCTCACTTTCACCATAGAGTCCCACAGCCCCATTTCTGCATAAAGATTTGAGAGAGACACATACGTAGCAGCAGACTGAGGCTCCAACTCAAGAAGCCTCTCTGCTGCTTTCTTTCCTAGTTTTACATTCCGATGTACCCTACAAGCCCCAAGTAATGCATTCCAGATCCTCGCATCAGGTTCATATGGCATCTTCTGAAGCCAACCAGCCATTTCTTCAAACAAACCAACACGACCCAAAATATCAACTAAACAAGCATAGTGCTCCTGAGTGGAAGCAACTCCGAGGGCTTTCATGGATTTGAAGATGTCCCTTCCCTCCTTCACAAGACCAGAGTGACTACATGCATTTAAAACCACAATAAATGTTATATCACTAGGATTTATCCCAAGTCTGAGCATTTCGTTGTAAAGTCGAACTGCATCTCTTCCTTGACCATGTTGGGCGAAGGCAGAAATCATGGTGTTCCACAAGACAAGATTTTGCTTATTAATTGTAAGGCTGAAAACACGTCTTGAAGCTTCTAAGCTATCACATTTGGAGTACATATCCACAAGGGAACTAGAGACTATGACATTAGGGACAAAACTGGTTCTGATCAAGTGTGCATGAATTTGTTTCCCATGCCTAAGAGAAGACATACCAGCACAAGCACAGAGAATGCTACTAAAGGTGAAATGATCCGGCTTTAGTCCTTCCTCTATCATCTTGGTGAACAGTTCAAGGGCTGTTGGCCCTCGCCCATGCTCCACATGCCCTGCAATCAATGCGGTCCACGAAACAGAATTCTTCACAGGCATTAAATTAAACAATCTACGAGCAGAGTCCAAGTCACCACTCTTGGCATACCCAGAAAGCATAGATGTCCAGCAAGTCACATCTCTAACTGGCATCTCGTCGAACAAGCTCTGTGCATCACTGATCGACCCACATTTTGCATAAGCATCTACTATCGAGCTTGCAAGCACCACATTCGACAAGAAACCCAAAACCAGAACCTGCCCGTGAACCTGCTGTGTAAGTGTTACCTCCTCAATCTTCGTGCATGCTATCAAAATCCCAGCAAATGTAAACTGATTATACCCAATTCCTAATGCACGCAACTGTATGTACAACTCTACAGCCTTCCCGCACATACCATTCTTGGCAAACGCGACAACCATGGTATTCCATGACACCACATCCCTCTCCGGCATTCTGTCAAACAAATCGCCCGCATCCTCCATCATACCCAATTTAGCATAGCCCGCCAGCATGGTGTTCCACGAAAACACGTTTCTGATACGCATTTGGTCGAACAACTTCCGACCATCCTCATAACTGCCGCATCTCAGGTAGGCCAGCAGGATCTGATTCGCCAGGAAGGTAATGGAGTGCTTCCGGGCAGTGAGCTTCAAATGGAGGTGAGCCCACTTGGTGTACGGGAGGGACCCGAGGGCCCCGCACTGCCGCAGGAGGAAGGAGAAAGCCCGGCTGTCGATCCGAATCCCTTTGCGGGCGAGGGCAGCGAGAGAGTCGAGCGCCTCCTTCAGACTCCCATGAGAGCAGAGCTCATAGAAAGCTTCGACAAGACAGGTGCGGCCGCGATTTTTCGACTGGGGAGCGGCGCGGCGAGCCGCGGCGGAACGAACGGGCATCGCAGTGGAAGTGTAGTCGGCTTCTTCATCTCCGGGCGGCAGCAGCTCCGGCACGATTCACCGCCGGTAGCCGCCGGCTAGACCGACGAGGGGATTAGCTCATGATCTTCGAGAGCTCTGCTTTCTGTGCTGCAAACGCAGCAAAAAAGCGAGAAAATGCGAGGGGCGGCCGCAGGCGCAAGAGAGGACCGTACGCTCTGAGCATTGGAATCAAACATGGGCCGTTAAGAGGGGGCTGCCAAACCGGCCCAGGAGTAATGTTATACTCAGATAATAAGCCCAGTATAAAGAATATATATAAATTTTTTATATTTGAGATCAACGGTGTAAATATTAATATTAATTAATATTAATACTATTTATGCTAATATATGTTAGGGTATGTACTAACGATCATATAGACGAAGGGCTCCTTCTTTATAGTAGGCTCATTGTTAGATTATAACATTAAAAACGCTTCTAACCGGTCCACATACTACCCTTCATGTTGAGCCCTTAGTTTATGGATTAATTTGGTACCAAGAAATCATCAACAGCTTAAACTTGTCTAATTTGCGAAATCATATAAATCTTAAAATGCCCACATCCGTTGTCCAATCCTATTTAAGAGGGGGTTTAAATTTTAAGTGTATCTAGTGTGACCAGATTTGATAATCAAGGCTTGGTAACCAACAATACGAAGCTACCACATCAAAAAGAAGTGAGGGGAAAAAAACTTTGGATTTGATCAAAGAGTTCCCATGTTTCCTCCTCCAACATCCACTGGTCTTGCAAACTGATTTAAGTAGTTAGGAAAATAATTTTCTAAATTTTTTAGGCTAAGATCAAGCCTAAAATATTTTGGCTCTTAACCCTTATTTTTACAGGTTGGGCAGGCCAGCCCTTGAATCACCCCTAATGACTGCCCTCATGTTGGGCCCAATTTGGTACCAAGAAATCACCAACTTTATAAACTTGTTTAAGTTGTAAAATCACATAGATCTTAAATTGTACCCCTCCTCTGCCTATATTGTGACTTAACTAGCTGAAATAGGTTGTTGGCCTTGCTATCTAAGAGTTCATTACAAAGCATTCCTTCTTGAAGAAAAAGGAAAGGAAGCAGTAACACCCCATTTTTGTGGCTTCATGTTAGTTAAAGCTAAATTTGCCAACTATGTACCATACCAATCTATATACCCAACTTAGTTCACCTTTAAGTCAAACAAGAATAATAGAATAATATACCTTAATCACTATGATAAAAATTCTCTATAATTTGGCCAATATTCAACAAAATCGCAAAATCAAGACCCAAAATTTTTACATTTTGGTGATTTCCCTAATTTTAACAAATTATTTATTAAACCTACTGCTCGTATTACAAATAAACCTCGAATATGAATTTGACTCTGTCGGATCCACTCCATGGCTGGCCTCATCTCAAAGAAAATATCTTAAGAATGGCCAAAGTAATAATAATTTTAATGAAAAATGCACTTTATTGAGTGAGAGGTTTGGCACAAGACCGTACGAGTTCATTTATCATAACAAAGGTTATGCTTAAGTTTAAGGGAGGTGTAAGCCAAAATCCCAAACAAATAACACAACCTACACAAGAATTTCAAACAAAGCAAAATATAATAAAACTATCTAATGCCAAAATAAAAGTAAAAAAGTCTATTCCCTGGTAGAACATCGCTAAAATTATTATTTATATTTAGTGAATGCTCTTTCAATCTATAAAAGTCATCAATAATTATCCCCTTCGTTGAAAAGCAAGAAAATGGAGGCTAAAAAGTGTAAACTCATAATTGAATTTAAAAAATAACAAAATTTAAGAGCAAGACAACTAAAGTAATCCAGCCTGCCTACCTAGATTTATGCTTAACAAAACAGAAGATATTCCTAGCATAATAATCAATATTTGTAGGTATATTTAAAAAAATGCCTAGAAGAAAATAATGTACAATTAACAATTTTGTACCATTCATGCTGAGAATAGGGCTCATTTTCCTTTAAAAAAAAAACTTAGAAGGGACTTTGATCTACTCTTCAATTCCATTGTGATACTAAAAGAAATTGATAGAAAAGGGCTAGAAAGCACAAAGGTAAAATAAAAATAGAAGTTGTGAAAAAAAGAAAAGTCACAATCAAATCAAAACGAGGAAGGCGTAGATTTCAGATTTTTTTTGTGCCTGAAAAGCAAGACCTTTACGAAGTAGGGCTATACAAAAAAACCGAACCGAATAGAATTGGGTAGAATTGAACCAAAATTAGTCGATTTGGTTCAGTTTGGCTCCAAATTCAGTTCCGGTCGGTTCCTTAAGGAACCGATGTGTTTTCAGTTCAGTTCCAACTTATAAAAATCGGAACCAAACTAAATCAAACTGAATATCTTTTTTGTTTTTTCTTTCTAATCTAATCTCAATTTCAACTGTTCATTTGAATGAATAATCGAGATGAACTTTCCTATCATCCGGCCTCCAATCTTCTGCTCCGCCAGCCACCCACAAATTCTCCCGCCAGCCACCAACCTAAACCCCTTCCCTCTCCCTCTATGACTTCCTTCTCCCACCAGCCACCACAACGACAACGCCTCCCCTCGAGGCCTCGCCGGATTGCCCTCCCCTCAAAATGTAAAAGTGGCTAGCAGAAAGGAAGATGTCACAAGGGGCAAACATGGAGGAACTCCAATGGCAGGTAGAGGAGTTCATCCGCGCTTGCCAGGCCGAACATGAGAGCCAGAGACAGGGCGAGGAGGAGGAAAGGCGACCCATTTTCTCCTCCCTCTCCATGAATTATTATCCATTTTCATTTTTTATAGAAACTGGATAAAAAGCACAAAGGTAAAATAAAATAGAAGTTGTGATACAAAGAAAAGTCATAATATAATCAAACTGGTAAAAGGGTAGATTTCAGTTTTTGATGTGTCTTTTTCAAGTGGAATGAAAGCAAGACCTTAATAGGAAGTAATAAAAAAAGTAGCAAAATGTACTTACCCCATGACCTATAAATCATACACAATCCCCATCACCTATTGAAATTTTCACATAACCCTTGTCACCTATTAAAAATACTACACATAACCCCATCTAAAACTTCTATCAAATTTGAATTATTTTAAGACAATGTTACCTTTGTTTGTTTGCATATAACTCCTTATTTGGAAAGCCTTTCATAGAAATATGATGTTACACACACTTCTTAAATCTTTTTGACAAGCTTATATTAAGTGCATTAGGTGGACTACACTAATATCCAATTGCAGCATTAGATATCTACTTTCATTCTAATGTTATAAAATTTTCCAAGTTACATTTTAACATGTAAAGTTATACTATTAACATAAAAAAGTAAAATTATCATAAACCCATTTAAATTTTGATGGACTTTTTTGTCAACAAATTTGAGGGAATTTAATTGATGGGCATATATTCTGTTTTTTACATAAACGAGAAGGTTACATGCAATTTTAATTAAGTGATTATTGTGTGAGATTTCATATAGGTCAAGAGGACTAAGTTCAATTTAACCAAAAAGAAAAGACCTTCAATTTATCTAAAAATAAAAGGCCTTGATATGGTGTTGTACCTGAAGTACAAATCGTGGTAATGTAGTAAATTTATTAACAAAAAGACCAAAAAGGTTGCCTGGGTCAGCTTTATTAGCCATTTAGGAGAGTAAAAGGAGATCATATGGCCACTAGTACGATGTACAAGGAAAATTGAAAATTTTAGTGGTCTGTTTAGATCGGTCGAAAGTGGGGAAAGAAAAAAATTATTCTAATTTTTTTTTAATTTCTATTATTTGGTACAATGGGACAAGAGAAACTAATGTGAAAACTGAGAGAAAATGGATGGAAAAGCGGCCCCAAAACTTTCTACCTAGTAACTCATAGATTTTAAGAGAAAATCAGTAATACCAAAGACTTATGTCTTACTATCGTCACCACCATCATCGTCACCATTAGCACCACCACCACCACCAACTCCACTACTACTGTCACTACCACAACTGCCGCCGCCACCACTACCAATACTGCCACAATCACTGACACCACCGTCACTGTCACCGTCACCACCCTCACTACCGCTATCTCCACCACTACTACCACAACTTCCACCGCTGCCCCCATTGTTGCTGCCACTACTACCCCCACTGTCACAACTGCCACCATCACCAGCCCTGCCACCACCACTACCACTACTGCCGTCATTGCCACCGCGACCATCATCACCACCGCCACCTCCAGCCTCTCCGCCACTACCACCACCATCACGGTCACCACCACCGCCATCACCACTGCAACCACTACTACCACTGCCGCCACTACCACCATCCTCACCTCCGCCACCACCACTACCATCATTGCAGCCACTACTACCACCACCACTATTATTACCACTATCACCACCACCACTACCATAATTAGTGGATTCGAGTTTTAATTTTCTTTAATATCATTGTGCAACTATACAATGAAATTTTTTTAAGAATCTCTTAATTTATCTTTTACTTAGATTCACTTTCTCTTTCCCTTTCTCCCGATTTTTACCAATCTAAACAGACCCTAGATGAGCCGCCCCACTACCACCTTGCTCCGTCCTTGCATGCCCTGACCTATGACCCCAAAGTTTGTGGTTGTTGAGTAATGAATCCTTCCAATAAATAAATAAAGAAGCAATGAATCTTAAATTCTTATTAGAGTGGGTGAATTATTTTTCAAATTTATTTATTTTTTCTTAACCAAGTTTTAAAGAACTTAACTTGAATTCAAATTTTGTGACAATTAATTGAAAAATAATGTGATATATCCAAAAAGATTTTACGATAAAATCCATTGTGTATATTACTACCATTGATAAAGGTGATGTATAGAGTTCGTGCATGTGATGAATGGATATAGATCATCTTAGCCAAGACAAGGGTGTCATCTAATTTTGATTTGGAAGGAGTCACCAGGGGATGGGCAAGGTATAACTACTCACATGCTCTGTCAAAGACAAACAGATAGAGACCAAACAATTCTTTTTAACAGGTCACCTTATGGGCAAGAGTATTATATATATAGTATTCTCTCAGTCTAATATTAATCGTTATATTTAAAAAAACAATAATTTTTATTGAATGATGAAACCCATAGAAAATAAACTTATGTTACTCTCTTTTAAGTACTCAATTGCTTAAATTGAACAAAAATACAGCCATTATTAATGTAGGATGGAAGGAATACAGAGTATATGGCCCAAAACTCAATCCCCCGCCCCATATCGAACATGGGATGTCTCCCTCGACATAGATTATGGAGAGGAGTAAGGATTGGACTTGGATAGCATCCAAATGAAAATCAAACAAAACAATCTCTTTCCACTAAAAGTTAGAGAAGGCATATCTATAACGCATGGGCATAGGTGAACCCCTTGTTTTGGTTTGAGCACGTGCCATTAAACAACCATGTGAACCTTTTCTATGCCCACCCAAATAAGGAAGAGACTTGCATCAGCAAAGACTTGGAAATATGTGCATTTAGGGCAAATGTTAAAGGTATAAGCTTAACTAGCCCCTTTAATTGTTTGTGTCAATAAACAATATTGATAAACTGACGGTTGCTTGAACAATGTATTGAGGCTCTCGTCACTCAGTTTAGTAAAAGAATTGCAACATGGTGGGAGTCACTGCCCTCCCACATGACTAGTTCATCATTGTTCACGCAAAGGCTAATGAAAATTGGAACAAAATACAAGTTAGGTTGGCTGCTTCAAACGCTGCATTTCATAGAAGACACCGTCCATGCGTTTGTGACTCATCTTTGCGTGCCTGACCATGTTTCCTATTTCTCTATTCCTTTTGAAGGATGAGAAGTCTCCTAACACCCTTTTCAGCCACCTCACCTCATTAATATAATATGTAGATATTTTACCTGGCCAAACTAAGGGGTGGCAGACTCCCCATCCTTCATTTTATCTTTTCTTCGTTATAAACTATGAAACGTAAGCTGGTGAATTTGGAGCTTTTGAGGCCATTGTACTGGGACCTACAATAATGAAGAAGGGAGGATAAGGTGATGTAGAAATATATTTTTTCTCTGTTTTTTTGTTTTTAAAATTGTAGACAAGGCTGACAAAGTGAACATTGGGGAGGGTGACCTGGGAAGCATTTTTTATGGTGTCTACACTCCCCATCCTTCATTTGATCCTTCCTTCGTCATAAACTATGAAACGTAAGCTGGAGAATTTGGAGCTTTTGAGGCCATTGTACTGGGACCTACAATAATAAAGAAGGGACGATAAGGTGATGTAGAAATATATTTTTGCCCTGTTTTTTTGTTTATTTTTGAAATCGTAGACAAGGGAGGTCACCATGACAAAGTGAACATTGAGGAGGGTGACTTGGGAAGCATTTTCTATACTCTCTACTGGGTTGTTAATAAGCTGAGCCGACTCATTGAGCAAGTCCAGCTCGGTTCACTCGGCTTGATCTAGGTTCGACTCGAATCAGGTTTGGCTCGAACTCGATTCAAGTTCGAATAGGCTCGAGCCAAGTTCAAACATACTTTTACTTGACTCGACTCGGCTAGAATAAAACTCAAACTCAACTCTGCTCGAGCTCGAGCTCGAACTTGAATATAATTTTGAAATTATCTATAAATAATACTAAAAAAATAACTAATATATATTTATAATATACTCCCTCCATCATAGATTAATAGCTTTATTTGATCAGTTTATTTTGAAAAATAAAATAGAGTTATTAATCTAGGATGGAGGAAGTATATTAAAAGACATGCAATTATATATATGTACCAAAATTATGTATCATATATGATACATGAGACCTGTTTATACAAGTCAAGGCTCACTCACGACTGCGTGAGCCCCGACATCGTGAGTCTTCAAATTTTGATCCAACAATATACATAACTTAGGTGACAAATTGGTTTTGTTCCTTTAAGCCCTCGGATCTTGAGTTGATGGCCCACAATGCTTTAGCTCACATTGACATGCGTGAGCCGTAACTTATATAAAAAAATTATGATATATATATCTGTTAAATTATAATTGATATATAATTTCTATGTATGATATATATTTTTTAAAAATAAAAATATTAAAAACACAAACACTAATATACTCCTTCTGCCTCAAATTAATAACTACAATTTTTAAGATGAAATAAAATTAGTTCAATTAAAGAATCAAATGGACCTATTAATATATGACGGATGGTCAATATGATTTCATACTATTATACCCAAATAATCTTCTAAAAAAAGCATAACACTAGGGAGACCAACCTTAGTTTACAAAAGAATGATTAAAATATTCTTTCAAAAGTTGATGCATGACATGAGGACTAACCTCAGCTTATATAATGTTTCTCTTTTTATATGTAAGTGGATTGTTTTAGAGGTATATTAAGGCTACAGAATAGTTCTTTTATGTAAAAAAAATACAAAAAAGTAGATGGTAATGCTACCTAAGTGAGTTTTTATTTTATGTATCTTTTTTAGTGATTATATGCACATAAAGAGAAGAAAATGATAATGCTATTTTTTTTAGTTGTAACTAAAACTTATTTGTCATAGTTTTCTTCTTTCTTAGTAATTATAGTCAAATATTTGGGGTATAGTAGTAAGACTTATTGAAGTGTATTTATTAATATTTAATATTAAAAGTATCTTAGTATATGTAATACTTCATATACTTTAGATATATATTATTTTATTTTATTAGTTCCAGCCCTATTTGAGCCTAGGCTCATGATTCACTTATTGTAGCTCGAGCCAAGCTTTGAATTTCCAATTCAGGCTGAGCTCGAGCTAAATTTTTTGACCTTGTCCAAGCTTCAAGCAGAGCTTCATAGTTCAAGTTCAAGTTGACCAAGCCCAATACTCGGGTCAGCTTGGCTCATTAATACCCTTACTCTCTACTGACAGCAAGCCTAGCTTAAGGAATACATGAGAATAGTCTATCCAAAAATTTGGCAATGCATATGCTAGTACACATTAACGTTAGAGCCGATAATACTAACGTACATTAGCATATATATACTATCAACTTCAAATATCAACGGTTTTCATATGTTTCTTCTGCTAGAGCAAGCCTAGCGTAAGGAACACATGAGAGCAGTCTATCCAAAAATAGACTATCAACTTCAAATATCAACGGTTTTCATATGTTTCTTCTGCTAGGCTCATTCTTAATATAAGGAGCATAAAAAATATTTCTGGTGACTTAACCTTGGGAGTCTACCCCAGCATAAAAGATAATGATCAGGTGAAATATACACCCAAAGGCCTAATAGGAAAGAATGCTAAGCCGAAGGGCATTTACCCATGTGATAACTCATAGGTTGCATAATAAATTAATCATAATCATCATAATCAAATCGACAACTATTTATTTGTTCAATCAAAACCTGCTACTAGAGCTGGAAAAATCCAACCGGACCCGTTTACCTGACCCACTTAACCCTGCACCCAACCCGACTACAGGTAGGGTCAGGGTTTAGGCTTTTGATCCGATTTGAATTTAGGGTCAGGTCGTACCTGACCCACACAACCCGACCAACCCAACTTTTACCCGACTACAAATAATAAAGAACCTTATTATTATAGTGTTGGTCTATTGGACTTATTTATATTATTATTATAGTGTTTGTTTAGTGCATACTATGTTGAACTAGAGGTGCTTAAACATAATTTTGAGCATGAATTAGTTGTTTGGAGCATAGGTGTGATCACATATATTTTGCTTTGTAATAAACATCCATTTTGGGATAACAGAGGAAGGTATCTTCAAAGTGTGGTTAATTTATATATAGTTTAATTTTTTTTCTTTTATTCTTTTAGGTGTGGTGAATGGAATGAAAATATGTCATATTTTATTGTATTCATTACTCATCCTCTCTCCTTCAAAAGGACACATCACACACTAATTTAAGCTCTCTGTTGAAGACCTGACATTCATAATAGGGAGTAGGTTATGAACATGTATCCAAATAGGCGGATAATAGAGCTTGATGAGGGACAGTTTTCGAAGGAGAAAAATTATAATCAAGTGTCACCTGTTGCAAAGGAGGGTAGGGTTATGAGCAGTCATATAGAAGTAGTTACTGGAATTTTGAAATTAAGACATGCTAAATATCAAAAGCCAAATAGGCTGACCATGAGTAAATAAACATTAAAGGTCTATTTTGTTATCATTCTCTTAGAACAGAAGAAATGCAACATTATACCTCTAAGGTCTTCATTGATGGCTACTACAAAAAATGCATCTATAAATTAGCCAAAGAACCAAACATTTCAAATTAATGTTGTAATGTATTTAATTCTTTTTATGTTTGCCCTTTACAAAGAGAGAATGTATGTAATACGAGACTAACAAAAAAATTATGAAAAAAAAATAGGGTTACCCGCATACCTAACCCGACCCAACTCAAGTAGAATTAGGGTTTGGATTTTTGACCCAATTTAAAAATAGGGTCGGGTCATGGCCTGACCCGGTTTCAATGAGGGTCAGTTTCAATGAGGGTCAAGGCCAACTCAACCCGATTTAACTTGACCCGACCCGATTCCCAGCCCTACCTGCTATGTCACAGTTGGACAAATTTGCTAGATGTATATCAGCTTCTATTTTTTAAATGTAGCGTTAAATATCAACCTTTATGTGCATCCCGGTAAGTTCAATCCATTGTATTGGATTACGCAAGTGTAGGATAACTCTTGTAGAAAAGTTCAATCTTCCCACGTCTAAAATAGTGGATTACCTGTGTTTACTAAGCTTACTTATTCCTAGTTCTACAATCTACAAATTGGCCAATCAACAGTTGTGATAAGGCTGACTTTTTCTCTTCCAATCAAAACCCACCACGTCATCGTCGAAAGATTTTATAAAACAGATTTTTCAGACATTTTTTAGCTTCTATTTTTCAAATGCATAGTCAAAGATCAATGGTTCAATCTATAGGATTGGATTACTCAATGTGTATCATGACTCATGTAGAAAGGTTCAATCTTCCTTAGTTGGATAAAATAGTGGATTATGTGTGCGTTACTAAGCTTGACTATCTCTAATTCAACGATTTACAAGCTGGCCAATGAGGAGTTGTGAGAGTGAGATATTCTGGAAGTAGTGGTTGGCTTCTTATTGGATAAAGCGTGGGGGACAACCTTGTCATCAGGACGCCTGTGTCCAAGAACAATGTCTGGAAGATGATAAGGAAAACACGAAGAATTAGGATGAGTGATGTGTACTTGCACCGAAAAGTGTAATGGGGGGTCACTTGTCATATATTGCACCCATATAGTTGGCCATGGGCCACCCTTTTTATTGTCAAAGTGGATAAGAAGGTAAGGGAAGTAATTTTTATGAGTAGTTGATATTTGAAATGGACGATGCACATATGAGTGTATGTTAACATCATTGGCTTTGCCGGTAATATACACTACCAATTTTATAGATGGACTATTCTCACTTATTTTTTACGTAGATTGTATCAATAGAGAGTATAGAAAATACTCTCGAAGATAAGTCATTTCTCTATCTTATATTAATAGTTATATTTAATTTTTTTAAAATAAAATTAATTTATTTTAAAAAACTAAATGAAGTTAAATCTCTCTCATTCATTGAGTACTTGTGCATCATAAAACATTTTGATCAACTTTGAGATTGGTCTCTAACTTAAACAAAATCTTCTCACCTCCATATTCACCCTTTCCTTTGATTATTCTAACTAATTTAAACAAGTGGCAGTGTGACACCCCACAATTCTTATATCTTACTTTAGAACTTTACTAATTCGAAAATATGTTTTTGACCAACTCCATGACCATAACCCCTTGACCAACCTACATAAGGCTCCATAGATAGTACATAGGATGGCACCTTTAAGAAGCCAAATCAATTCCACTATATTACATCTTGTTCTATTTGCAATAAATTTCTATATGCCTTAACAGATATAAGCATTTGGATTTTGTTCCACATTAATTGTGTCTTTTCACATTAAATAAGTAATATTAATCTAATAATGCTAGTGTTTTGAAAACCAGATCAACCTAACTAGTAGGATGGAGGCTTATACATTTATTGTGGGGCACACAAGGCGAATGTTCCTAATGCAGAGGGTTATTAACATCTTTTATTAATCATAGGCAAGCTAAAGGCTGTGTTCTTAATTCCCTCCGTCCCATATTAATATAGTTATATTTAAAAAAAATTATTGAATGGTAAAATTTACATATGTAAGAAAGGATAATAAGTTTATGATACTTTTTTTTAAATACTCAATTATTTAAATTAAACAAAATAAAGTTATTAAAATAGAATAATTTTTTTTTGCCAAATAAAGTTATTATTTTAAAACAAAAAGAATATATATTTTTATCAAGAGTTTTTTCCATATTGCTTGGCCAAAGAATAAAAAATTTCATATTCCTTGGATTTTAAACGGAAATGCCATAGACCTGTTTATGGATCAAACTGCCCTTAAGTTTCTACTATATCATGTTTTAAAGTAGAGAGTAATAAATTAACACCGGAACAGTGTTGCGCTGTTCCGGTGTGTTGGGAGTCATCGGCAGCGAACTAAACTCGTCGGCAGGAGTTGACCGGCGGTGACTAACCGGCGAGCGTCAATAAATAAGAAAAAATTATTTTTTGACATCGCAGACACTGTGTGAGTGCTCCAAATGCTGCATTTTGCAGAAACAATCCTTCTTTTATACCAATCATAAATAGGATCAATATTTGCATCCATTATAATGGAGAGGTAGGCAATGGCGGTGTGTATATTAGTGAAATGTCACGATTGATGAAAATTTATCTATCGGTGAGCTTCGGCTAGCTATTGGGGTAAGTCAAAGCATGACTTTCCGTCAATGGTAATGTCAGTTTGAAGTATTTAATTTCATCCTCCCAATCATCCATGATATATGAATTACAAGATGATGAGGACCTCCAATAAGTGTTCTCCATTCATAAGAAGGCAAATAAGGAGGTTTTATCATTGTATGCCGAGATGAAACAACCCGACAACAATGATAAATCACCATCACCCTTCGAAGAAAGGAACCAGACAGTCAATAGAGCTGAATCACCCATTCGTAATGGCTCATCCCAACTCTAATGTCGGATTTCATACCGGATTAAATAAAACTCAGTTCACTTTTGAATGTATCATGTTAAGGGTAAATCATATCATGTGAAGTAATAAACACGACGTGTAATATATTGCATTAGTAATTACACGATATACACATGCAATATAGCAATTATGAGTTGCAGCGTAGATATAATAACATGACAAGCAAGCATGTCGTGGTTTCAATTACACGTTTTGAAATGTAAACGTGGTAACAGAATATATGATGTCGACTGATGCTGCAATTTTTTAACATGATAATATGCAATGCAAATTGGGAGAACATAACCATGTCAATCTTCTTTCACAAATTCAACGAGTACATAACCTGAAATAGAAGTCAATCAAAATAGATCAGAGGAATTGTCGCCAATGATGGGTGGGACAAGGACTTTATTTGATAATTACGAGCCTCTATACAGCCCTTGTAATTACGACGATGGAGAAGGCCAAGAAGTTGAAAATATGTGGGGTGACGATCAGTGGTATGATAATGATATAGTTGACATAGAAAGTATGTCCGACCATGAAGAATTTGGAAACAATGATGTTCCCAATAATGTCGACATTAAGGCGGAGGCAGATTGGGATACAATCAATGATTTAAACATGTTATAACCGAATATTGGTGAAGGCCAACTAATGACAGGCAGTTTGCAAGCTAAGGATTACCAGAAGCTCCTCGAATTGGGTGCACATTTTCTAAGCATGTTGCACTTCAAGAGGGTCTTGATCGACTTAGCAATAAAGGCAAATTTCACATATTGTGTTGTGGATTAAAACCGGAATACGTCCACCGCAAAGTGCTCCAATGATTCTTGTAACTGGTACATAATGGCTTCAAATATAGGAGATCATGTGATTGTCACGAGGTTAGTCCCGACTCATTTATGTGGAACCCAAAGGAAGTCAACTGACCTTCCCCTAGCATCGCACTTTTGGATAGCGAGAAAATGTTATGGCTTGTTTAAAGACTCAGTGGACATTACACCTAAGAGCACAACAAGTTATATTTCAAAGCATTGGGGCATAACTGTGAACTACAAGAAATGTTGGCGTGCAAGTAATGCATGAGAATAATCGAAGTGTTGATTTAGTGTCATGATATGTTAGTCTAGCATGTTATCGCTTACATGCTTAAACTATAGTCAGAATTTGCACTCACACTACATATGTCAATATCGTGTTACCATAAACACAACCAGTCATCGTGTATAGATTCCGATCACAGGAAAACATAAAATGTCGTGTGATCGGGAACACGATGTAAGCCGTTATCGTATAACCTTTACTAAATTGTATTCGGTCATGCAAGTAAAGCTCTGACTAATTTAATAGATGGTGACCCAGACAAATCCTACCGCTTACTTCTTGCTTATGGGAGGCAAATAGAATATATAAATATGAGAAGTGTAGTTGTGCCAGTGAGATCATGTGACATTCCCATACCTATGGGTGGGTACGATTTCAAAAGAGTATTCTGGATGTTTGGCCCCATTGTGAGCGCTTTCAAAACAACACTGAGGCCGTTGCTAACGGTTGATGCAACTTTCTTAAAAGGAAAATATCATGGACAACTATTGATAGCAACTGCATTGGATGGGAACAATAATATGTTGTGCATTACATTTGCAGTGGTTGAGAATGAGTACGAGAAAAGTTGGTGTTAGTTTCTTGAGTTGCTTAGAAATCATCTATTCTCTAATCCGCTAGCCAAGTTGGATCCAATCGTTTCTTATAGACAAAAGGGATTGACAAATGTTGTAAAGAAGGGATTGGCAAATGCTGTAAAGAAGTTTTTCCCATCTACACACCATGAGTATTACATCCATCGCATGGCAGAAAATATGTTAGGACAGATTCAAGGACAACTACCTAAAGAATCAACTCCATGTTGCAGTGAAATGTTTAGACAGAATGTGTATGATGAAACAATTAATATCATTAAAGAACATAATCTGGAAACATATGCTTCACTAAATAAGATAGGTTCAGAGCACTATGCCAATGTATCATTTCCAGGGAAAAGATATAGGACCCTCGGCTCAAATAGGTCTAAAAAGTACAAATGCAAATTTTTGAAAAAGCCATATTGATGCAAATTTTTGAAAAACATCAAACAAACAGAATATGATGGAAGAGTTAACCACATTTGCCCGAAAACACATCGAAAATAGGTGAGAAGAAGCAAGGAATGTGATTGTATTGCCTGTGTCAATGTATGAATTCAAGGTTAACTCGTTATATCACCAAGTACATTGCATTCATACGGCGATGTACATAGCGTATGTTCGTTTATGCGTGAGGGCTTCATATCATGTTAGCTTAAACATGTTCTTTTCATTTATTGTGTAAGTAGATACGATTTACGTAACGATTGTATGACACGTCGAATAATTGAGAACCCGAGAAAGTCGCTTATCATGCACTCATACTCACGATATTTTCTTTATAGGATGTGCTAAACCTAGTTGATCATACCTGCACATGTGGAAAGTTTCAACAACTGGGTCTACCATGTAAGCATGCAATCGTAGCAATCAATAATAGACACTTCTATGTGTACGAGTACTGTGAAAGTTGGTACTCTACTGAAATGTATAAACTGGCCTATCAAGAGCCCTTGCACCCAATGAAGGATCAGCACTAGTGGGCATTGGATGGAGTTATGCCTACATTCAGCCCACAAGGGGGGCTTCCCAATGTGGCAAATGTCCTAGCGACAAGCCAAAGGAGGTTGAATAATAGCATATGCAAACGGCGTAAAAAAGGAGAGCATCAATTAGGCTTACCTCTTCCACCCCGTTCTTCAGCTAAAATTTTTGTATATGCATCATGTTATTAACAACACGTAATATGTAAGTAATGTGTTCCTAAAAACACGAAATATTGTACATAGGGTATGTTGTATATTTGTATCGTGTAATCGATAATACGACCAAAAGAGGTTATATGTTACCAATTACACGATAATATCAATCAATTATTAGTTCTTGTCAAGAGTGTCCATTGCTTACACGATATTGGTCATCTTGTGTGTTCGAACCGACGACAATTCCATGATCGTAATGACCCAATTCTCAAGGCATTATTCCTGAAGCAGCACCACGATGTTTGTTGCATCAAT
The DNA here is from genome assembly GCA_035235625.1 of Saururus chinensis. Taxonomy (NCBI): domain Eukaryota; kingdom Viridiplantae; phylum Streptophyta; class Magnoliopsida; order Piperales; family Saururaceae; genus Saururus; species Saururus chinensis. Next base: position 5,450,490 of record CP141150.1, read on the forward strand.
ACCTTCCATAACCCAGCAGTTTGTAACCCTCTCACCATGCCTATATATATATATATATATATATATATATATATATATATATATATATATATATATATATATATATATATATATATATATATATATATATATATATATATATATATATATATATATATATATATAGTAGGGTTAGGGTTTGCAGAACGCTCACCCACTGATGGTTGGTGCCAAGACGAATTATTCCAGAGATTGCTTTTGAGCCCAATGGTGTATCTTCCCCCCGTCAAATATGGTCCTCACCTACATCTAGGGGGGAAGAATGTAGCCAAACATTATTGCAATGTCTCGAATGGTTCGTCCCATTGCATCTGACTGAAACATACTGAGATTTCGTTGTATTGCAATATATCAGAGGAGTTTGCAGGGAAATCGCTCGCACAATGATGTTCTTCGTGGAGACGGATCATCTGAGGGATTGTTGTAGTGGCGGTTAGTGAATCGGTCCTCCATCGGATACGGTATTCATCTATATTTGATGGCGGGCTTGATTCACTAAATGGAGATATATCAATGTCTCCAATGATCTGTCGCTTTCGCGCCCTATTCGATAGACGACGATATATCAATGATGGCGATGGTGGGCATAACTACGAATGCCAAGAAATTATATAAATTTATGATACTTGTTAGAGCGTGTATGTCGCAACACGATATGATCATATATCATGTTATCTACCACACACTAATAATAAACTCGCATTGTGTTTTCACACAACTTACGTAAATATTGTGTTAACATGAACACGATGAGTTATCAGTCCCGTTTTACAATCTCACGACTATGATAATGAATATTTTTGCTAGACGTGTAATCAATTACATGATATTAGTCATGTTGTGCGATCGAACACACAACAATTGCATTAATTTAACCACCCAATTCCCAAAGAATTACCACAATTTTTGGCATTTCAATTAAATTAGAATCACCAATTCGCGAGGAGTCATTTCCAATTTCCAATTTCCAAAGTGTTAAATTCGGATAATACAATATTGTAACCTGGGCCTACACTATATATGGAATAATTTCCATAACCCAGACTTACACAATATATGGAAACCCGGACCTACACTCCGAACCTTCTAGTTCGGTCCACCAATCTTGACGGTTCGTATCCCTCGCATCCTGCCTATATATATAACGGTGACCTCTGGGCTTACCAAATTCACAAGGAGGACGAGATGAAGACGAGACTGAATCTTTTGGATAGTCATATAATGCGAGATGGTAATTCGTCCCCTCTTCAGACGTTGTCATCACGAGCCTCTGAAGGGGGCCGATTTACTACTTGGAGTTATATGAATGTCGCGAATGTTCCGTCACAATTGAACCGATGGGTTTGAGAGTCTGCAAGGAGATCTGACATGGAGATCGCTCGCACCATGATGTTGATGTATTGGATCAATGGTATATAATGAAAAGGATTAGTTATAAATTTGTTTGTTCGCATCAGAATATTACTTACTTTATTTTTTTTCCTCATCTTGTTTTTGAATAATGGTATTTTTGATAGCACGACCTAAACTATTATCATAAGATTGATGATACGATGACCACCAAGATATTCGAAATAATATGTCATCTGTCTACAAACAAAACATCCGTAATGATCGTATTCGTGATTACATGACAGAATAATTGGCCATACGTGTCACTCGTATTCTCCCTAATACGAGGTGGCATGTATGCGATAACATGACCTAATAGGTGATCGTGATAACTATCATACAATCGGATATATGTGTACTTCCGTTTAGAAATAAAATGTTGGCGGTCTGAATGCATGACATTGGTACATATCGTATTCTCGATTACACAACATAATAACCGGCCATACATGTCACTCATGTTCTTATTAGCAATACGTGAGATACATTCAGTGTATGCTCGGTCACACGACAAATATAGTGGTCGTCTGTTCGGTTACACGAAATGAGGGAAAGCTCACCAAACCTCATGGTTCAGGCCAAACTTGTAGTGCAGCCTGAACCTTATCATTTGGGCCACTGAGCCAACCGGTTCGGGGACAATAGAACATTCTTGTGTTGCCAAACCGGCATGTTCACTCCTGTCTCACTATATATTAGGGTTAGGGTTCGTGCATGGCTAGCATGTGTTCGACAATGAGACGGATCATCCGGGAGATTGCTGTAGCAGTGACTGGTGAATCGACCATCCATTAGATACAGTCCTCAATGCATCAAATGATTTGTTGCAGTCGTGCCCTATCGGTGGAGTGTGCATCGAGATCATAGACATACTCATATTCTTCCCGGAGACGGATCATACAAGAGATTGCTTTAGTGGTGGCTGGTGAATCGGCCCTCCATTAGATATGGTATTCATCTATATCCGATGGAAGACTCATCTCACTAGACAATGATATATTAATGTCTCAAATGATCAGTCACTTTCATGACATATGGGTCATCAACATCCTCTAAAATAGTTGTCCAGAACTATATTTGATTTGGTTTAATGTTGGCAACTTTCTTGTGACCATCCTCATGTGCGAGAACGTTTGGTCGTCAGATAGGATCAATGACAACCATCGATATCATTTCTTTGATTACACAACATCAAAGATGTCCTAATAGGAGATGTCTTGTACGCAATAACATGACCTAATACGAGGTGGCGTGTATGCGATAACACAACCTAATAGGCGATCATGAGAACTATCATATGATTGGATATATGTGTACTTCCGTTTTGCGCTTTCAAAGACACGACATTGGTACAAATCGTGTGATCAAATATACGTCATCTGACATTGGTACATGTATTTTTATTCTATGAGATAATTACAAAATAATTGGTTGAAAAAAATTTGTCAGTTAATCAAAGTGTGAAAGAAGTTTATTTTCTTTTAACAATTCATTTGTACCCAAATCAAATTCCTCATCAATTCGGGCCCAAAGTATAGCAATGCATATCATCGGCCTGACCAAGCCTGTTATCTCGAGTTGTCTAAAATCTGGCTGAATGACGCCCCCTACCAGTTTTGCTACGTAGTACATGACGAACAAACCACAATCTTCATTTGTTTCCTGGTACAAGCATTGTTGATCTTAGTCATTGGTCACTACCGAGCACCCACCCTTTATCTTAAGTGCCTTCTCCATTCCATTGGCAACATGTTTCTTGACACTGTCCACCCCGGCGAAGTGGTGACCATGTTCACCCTTTAGATGATTATATTATCTAAATTGCTTCTCCTTGCAGCGGACAATAAGCAAGAGAAAGTGGCCTTTGACGTAGACATGAATGAAACCTCTCTCCGTATTAACATTCATGCCTCTTAACAATATGCCAGAGAGTTTTCCCTCCTTCTCTGCTGGCCCTTCCGTCGTGCCAACATTAAAATAATGCTGAATGGCGAACCTGCCGAAAAAACAATTGGGGTACCTGCCTGAATTTATCGAATTGCATTCATCAAGAAGTTGGAAGAACATGTCTATGACCTACAACAAACCAAACGTGTTAGTAATGACACGGTAGTCGACAAATCGTGCCATCAACTATACACTAAACAACTATATCGTATTTAGGGTTGTCAATGGGTAGGGTATCGATCGGGTAAGGCTTTACCCATATCCATACCCACTTCTAGAAATTTTACACATACCCTACCTATTACCCATTTTCACATTTATTACCCTACCCTACCCATTGCCTATTACCCATTGGGTAAATAGGTGGGTAACGGGTAAACGACTAACCAATTAATAAATAAAAATAATAACAAATATATATGTTAAAGTACAAAAAATTCAATCCAACATAAACTTATAAGGACTTCACAATTCATATAAAGAAATAAAATATAATAAGAATCTAGCACCTTATAGAGAATTATTTTTTAAAATAATTAAAAAAATCAAGACTCAAAGATGTTTTCATCACTCCAAATTCTCTAGCTCATTATACCAAAATGTTACAAGGTACATAGTTTTTATATATGTTAAAGTGGGTAACGGATATCGGGTATGGATAAGGGGTTACCCATACCTACCCACATAATAAATGGGCTGGTAAAATTACCCACTTAGTTTACCCTTTACCCATTTATTAATTACCCACCCATGAATTTTGGATCGGGCAAGTGGGTGAGGCGGGTAAATGGTTACCCATTGACAGCCCTAATCGTATTACCGTTCACACGATAAATTTACAAGTCTTGTATTAATTAACACGGTAGTTTTACTTCAACCATTATAATCAAAACTTAGCGTATTATGAAAACAACGATACGAGAAAAGGTCGTCCAAACGATAAAGTGATAATTAATTGAACATATTCGTCAGTTATTTAATCATTTGATTGATAACACGATAGAGGTTAAAACATATGAGTAATGAAACGATATTACCTCATTCGTTATGCACTCCTGCAGAGGAGTGTTTCTATGGGCCACGACTTATATGGGTTCGACATAAACTCCATAATGTCTTTATCTGCCTCCTTCTGAAGCTCCATGTGGAACACCAATTATATGTCAAGATAGTCCATTGCCCACAAACTGAGCCCCTCCTTATTTGCATTATCCTCCTTATTCATCTTATTTGCAGTATCATCTTTGACCTCTATCACATTTCAGATACTCTCCATTACTTTCGCATCAATTGGAGGAGTATCCGATAGAGTCCTTTCACTGGAGCCAACGATTGAGACAGTTGGTTTTGGGGTGTGAGAATTTGGATGTGTCAGACAAACAATGTATGGGCTAGGGACCAATGCTAGAGGATCTTCGTCTTCAGGCTTTACCGTATGGGCAATGTGTCTAAACTTGGCTAACTTCTCCTCAACGTACCTACTGGTAAACTTTGGCTTCTTTGATCCCTCAGTGCCAGAAGCAGCTTTCCGCTTCACTCTTATTTTTATTGCCTTTTTTTAGAACTGCTCCTTTATTTGCTTCCTAGGGTACTTCTGGTCCCTTCCGGCAGTGTTCCAGTTCCACGACCTCCCGGGGTTGTTCTGAAATCTCCAGGTGTTATGCCGGTCCCTCTCGGGGATGTTTTGGTTCCATTACCTTCCGGGGTTGTTCTTCAACATCCCAGGGTTGTTCGATGACCTCCGGGGGTGATCTTCAATCTCCTGGGTTGTTGCAGGTGTTCTACATTTATTTTCAATAAAAATCTAGTTATTATGGTCCTTTGCAACTTCAGACCAGTCTTCTTCTTCCGTTTGGTGGTAGCTTTTGGTTGTCCTTTCTCTGCATTTCAAAAGTAAGTAGTTGGGTTAGTAAATTCACGATATGTACCGATCATCTAATGTCCTATCCACGATATTATACTTAGTCGTGTTACCGAGAATACGATATGTCTACATACATGTTATAAGTCGTATGTTTGATAACACGATTGAGTTCATATCGCGTGACCAATATTGCAATATTTATATGTCTCTAAACATATTGTGGCATTAGCAAGATGATATTAGACTTCGCGTGGTATAAAACATATGAGCATTACCTAGAGCACTAATGAAGCCATAACGAGAATTCTGGCCATGAAGGAATGCTCATTTTGTTTACTCATGATGTTCCGGTGGGCTGCTGATATGCCTCTCATCAGCATATCATGTACAACGCCAGCCTAATTATAGCTCCCCACAACCTACATGTCATCTAAGTAATCACACAGAGCTGGAGATACCTCTTTGTTGTTCTATGTGAATAACACGAGGACACCCATGTGCAAGATTGCCAACCTTGCTAAGTTCTCGTATGAAACAATCCTTGTTTTGGCAGCCACTTCTTTCAACATTTCTTCAAGTCCTGTCTTCTCCGGCCGCTTCCCTTAGAAGAACTTCTTATAAAATTGCCCCTTGCCTTCCCCTTGCTACTTTCCAATTTACAAGGGTTCCCTTTTCCACTCAAACCCATGATCATAGCCACTTCAGCCACAGTAAGGGGTAGTCTTTTACCCCTTATGTTGAAGACCTTCAGTGAGTCATCCCAACAATCACTAATGAGTACATCCAACAGCAGCCTAAAGATGATGATGAGCTCACAATCATATAATGGGTAGAACCCAGTCTCCACCAATATGGCCTTGCATCCTGAATGTGAATCTACAAGGTCTTTTGATAGACGCAGTCCAACAAGGAAACTATTCGTTCCCAAACCCGGTCTTCTCCCGAGATTCTCTTCTTCTTCTCTTCTGCAACCTTCACTAACTCCGCCATTTGATGTAATACTCTAACTTTACATCTGCAAAATTAAATAAATATATGTCAATCAACAATAGGTCGTGACCATAATCGATAGCCGCAACGATTCACATTATCTAACTAACTTCTATCTATATGATAAGTATATTTATCGTGTGATTGAACATATGCTACGAGGAACTCTCATACACGATATCATAATGGTTGAGCATCGTTTTTCCAGCATCTTATTGAACACATGATATGTGACTCATCGTCTTTGTGACCCAACGATAGTCTGCTTTGACTGCTTATGTCATGTGCTCTCATACATGCTGAATAAAAAATTGTGCATACAAATATCTGAAATGCCTTACCATGAAACCGTTGTTGTTGTTCTCCGAGCCAGATTAACCACTCGTTTGGCCACTGCTTTTCTACAAAATTTACTCCTTTACTAGGATCGCCACAAACTTGAACCTGAGCAACAAAGAAGAACCACCTTTGGGGCGTAAAGTTTCAAAACTCAACTCATGAGAAAAACTCGTTCCAAAACTCATTCTTCGCAAACTCATTCCAGAACAAAAAAATCCTTAATTTTTCATGTCTGGGCACAAAATTTTCTCCTATGCCTCGTAAACGGTGCTCAATCAGAGGACTTTCTAATTGAAACAGAGTTTTCAATTGGAACAAAGTTTTCAATCAAAGGAATCGCCGATGTCTGAAGTCGTATGCCAATGAATGCAACTTTGTGAAGGTTTTACATAATATAAAACCCTACATTTGGTTAAGGGTATTTTAGTCTAAAATTAATCTTATATTATGTTATTCGAGGTTTTATGATATTTCCCTTTAAAATTTAAGGAATATGGAATTTTTTAATCAATGGCTAGGCAATATGGAAAAAAATTCTTTTATCAAAATAAAATTTTAGAATTATATAGTAATGCTACACTCATGTGGCATTTTGTACATGGTAAATCCACTTCATCGTTCAAACACCGTTTATTAGAGTGGCCTAAGCCTAATTGAAAAATGCTTTCACGGTGTGAAAAAATACCTATGAAAAGCTACTTCATCCTTTTCAAACCCTTTGATGTGTGACATGCATTTTTTTTAGGTCAGAATAGCACTACTCATGCCCAATTACTTATGAACCTTTTCATCACTAAAATATTTCTCTTCGTAAAAATAATAAATAATGAAAATATAAGATATTTTTGTTAACCATCGATTTTTGTCGGCATTGATTTTGTGGCGGCCGCATAAGATGCCGACATAATCCTGTACAAAAGCCTGTGATAAAACAATTTTGTTCTGAAAAAACGATTTTAAATTTATAGGCCTAGAATTAATAAATGCAGGAAACAATATTTATATTTCCAGGTCGTCCGGCGCAGCAGCGGCAGACCCCTGCCTGGAAATAACAGAAAGGACTATCCACGAATCAGTCCGACTCAGCAATCGCAAAAATCCGGATTGGATAAGCATTCCGGACAGAATCCGCTTTCCCTAACCCGGACCCATTTAACCACGGTTAATTCCTAACCCAACCCGCTCCTTCCTATAAAACCCCCCCGACCCCCCCACACGCCCCTCACGCAGACTATTCGGACTTCACGCCATGGTCTCCGCATCCTCCTACTCTTTCCTCCGGCCCGCCACACTCCAGGTTCCCGGCGCCGCCGTCCCCCGCTCTCCCCGCGCTGCCTCTCCTCCCGGCCTCCACCTCCCCTCCCCCCGCTCCTCCACCGCCGCTGCCGCTGCAACCTCGGCCTCGTACGCCTCGGTGGAGGCGCCACCCAGGCGGGCGGCACCCGCCTCGCTCTACGAGGTGCTCGGCCTTCCGATCGGTGCCACTGGCGAGGAGATCAAGTCGGCCTACCGGCGCCTGGCTCGGGCCTGCCATCCGGACGTTCGCGGCGGAGGCGCGGCGGCGGAGGAGTTCATGCGGGTGCACGCCGCTTACTCGACGCTTTCAGACCCCGACAAGCGCGCGGACTACGATCGGAAGCTTCTGCTCCTACGGCGCGGCCCAGTCTCGCCCCGATCGGCGCCCGGCCCCGCCGCCGGCGCCGGCTCTTTCGCAGGGTTCAGGCCCCGCACGTGGGAGACCGACCAGTGCTGGTAGCGAGGATATCGCAAAGCACGTAAAGATGGTCCGCAGATCCCAACCTCGAACCGGATCCGGGTCCGATTATCGAGAGAGAGGATAATCAGATCGGTTATTGAACCGGACGGAACAATTCGGGCACTACTTGTACATGCCCATGGGAACAGAACGCTGGCGACCGGGGCCCCAATCGATTGGCGCAAATTACATGAATGCGCTTCACTCTGTAGAGAAAGGGGGAAATTACTCTTTTTTGTTGTAATTTATTAGCCCCCCTTCTTTTATGATGGCTGATTTTAGTTTTTGGGTGTAATTTTGATTCTTAATTTTAATACTAGTCAGGATAGGCAACATCTTTTTAAGCTGAAATCAATCAAAGGGCCTTATTTCTATCAAGATTAATTTGGTGTTAAACCTGCTAAATAATTGGCTTTATTGTGATTTTCATACCCAAAAAAACAATACAAAAATTATTCATATTATCCCAAACCAATTGAAACTTGATAGCTTGTGAAATCCTGCACCCCCCAAAAAAAAAGATAGATTCTGAAATTAATCCCTGTGGCTAGGAGTCATCCAAAAAACAATAAATTCAAAATTCCATGGCTAAGAGTAAGTCATCACATGTAATGTCGCTCTCCCCAACAAGTCATGAGAATTGATGCCCTGGCAGTGAGTGTGTGTGCCTTTCATTGGAAAGAGTTTTTCTTGCTCCCTGCCCACTATAAGTTCAGCTTAAGAAATGCACCAACACCACTTCCGCTGGCATGTGTTCCGTCAATTTTGAAAATAAACACTCCATGTGTATTTTCTATCCACATGTGTTCCTTTTATTGCTGGTTTTTCGATCTCACACTTAACGCCAATGAAGATTCGATCAAGATTCAATATTGGGACCTCTCTTATACAAAAGAAAGATCAAACCATTCCAACTTAAGGCTGACTTGTGGTTATAGTTCAATCAAAGGAAGGAATATTGATGTGTTTAGGATTTGATTTGAAGGGCCAAAGTATGATACTAGTGGGAGCATTATTAAAGGTTCAAAGGAAACCATAACTTTTTGGAAGAGTTTTTATCATATTACAAGGATATCCTCCAATAACTGCAAGCGTGTATGCCGTCGATTTATGATCAACCGCTTCCATCTGGTGGAGGATATCCCTGATGACAAGAGGACAACAACTATTGGTATCTTTTTTCCACACTAGAAAGGAGCCTATAGTGTGTTAGTGATGACAACTCTCATGGTTTGTGGCCATGCCTTAAGTCAATGTGGAAAAGGATAATAACAAGTTTGTGTTCATGACTAGGTCATGTCTTCATGTCTTGTGTATGAAACTCTGAATGCGACCTTGATAAGTGGAAGGGGAAGGCCAGGAAGGCGTCCAAATTCCATCTTCTGGCTGAGGCCAAAAGCTTCCTGTCACTCTCAGTGAAATGTGTGTGGGTAAGCAATACATGAATCAGTCTCCTTTTAAGACAAGAGTAAGTAAATAAAATACAAGTAGTGTGCAAGGGATGAAAGGTCCAGCTTTTCTAGAACATTGTCCATTGAACTGATTGATGAGCTAGGTCACACCACATCCAATCTTCTTTGCTGCACAATATATTATCAAATTAATGGGGAAGGTCACTTGGGGTCACATGGGACAACAAATTGAAAAGTATTGTTCTTCTAGAAAAATGAAAGATATTATGACAAGGTTTTGGGCTTTGAGTCAATATGCAATTTAAACCTAGATCTTGATGGCATAATGTTGGATTCCATTCATGGATTTTAATATGAAAGAGGGAGCTGATGTTTAATGTAGTTCCAAAGTATTTGTGTTTTTTTCTTCTTCTTGGAAGGATAGATACAAAACATTGAGAGATCAGCTTGTGCTTGCCATTTTGGATTCAAGTAGCCGATCACTTATTCTAATGTGACGGCTATGGAGGTTGATTTTCTTCTTCTTCTTCCTCTTTTCTTGATTGGGTGGAAATTATAATTTTTTAAAGGGGGTGGAGATGAACCAAAAACTGTCTCACATGTTTAATTTATTAGTATCTTGTTAATTAATGTCAAATACATGGAAAAAATTTTATTCGCCACTTTGCCTCTCTGCGCGATATACTCCGCCAATAGAAGGCAAACACATTAGAACCAGCCTTTATCTTTCCCTGCCAGAGGAACCAAAAAAAATTGTCCAAATACAAAGGCAGAGAGCTACCAATTGCTATGCATGATGTAGTATATAAGTCCCAATTTTTGCAAAATGATACACAAGTGGGTTTATCTAGGGCCAGAAGAGGTTCATGAAGCATTGCCAGATTTGTAAGGTTCTTGTGTATATGCCTTTCCCTTTCAAGTGCAGGGAAGCTTTAATGCCTCCTGCACTGAGCTCAATACTAGGAATACTTAAAAAATATTTAAAATCAATGGTGCACATTAGCGTTCATTTTTTTGGGATGAAAGTTTCCTATGTTAATACAAAAATTAAAAACGCTTCCTAAATGCAGATGCCTTGAGCATGGACCAGAAGCGATGTGGACCTTTTCAATCAGTGAATTGGGGCGGCCATGAATACCGACATGTTCAAAGCCGGTGTGCATACTAGAAACGTATCCCAATAATGGGTTTGAACAAAGATACCCAATTCAGGAATTGGGTTGTCTTGCTCATTTTGTGCGTTCATGGGGATGGGCTCATGAAGTAGCCCAACAGAATGAGGCTCACATTCTAGAAACTAGGATTTCATGAGCCCACGGAAGAGACCAGTTGAGTGTTGAATGTTAACCAGATATTTGAATCGGTCAATCTTCACCAAACTCTGACCCTTTTTTTTTTTGGCTTGACCCATTCTGACCCAGAAGATCCATCAGAAGGCCATTCAAGTCGTAGAGTGGACAACAGTACTGGTACAACTCTCATGAAATATGATTAAATGAATTTATTGCCCCTACAGTAAAGACTTAGTCTTATATAAGTATATCTTGTTACTTATTTCTTATTTAACATTCCTTGAGATACTCGGACGATGGGGGCAATACAGTTGGGTTAGGTTGAGGGCAAAAAACCCATAAACTTATTTGGCCAATTTTAAATGTATAAAAATATTTTAAAGCTATTTTTAAGCTTAAAATATAAAGAGAAATAGTAAAATTATATATTTTAAAAAAATTTAAGAGATTTTAAGTTCACAAGTTATGGTTGTGAATGATCTCACTCAAGAACCAAAGGTTGATGAACTTGGGCTTATGGAGTTAACTAATTATAAAAAAAAATATTAAAAAATATTTAAAAAATATTTAAAAAATATAAAAATAATAAAAGGTTATGGCCCAACCCAAGCCCACTTAGGGCAAGACTTTGGAAGCTCACTTAGGGTTAGGGCCAGACTAGGGCCACCTCCAACCCACCCTGGCCCAAGTTGGTTTATAGCCTAAAACTAAAACAAAGAAAAAGACATTTACAATGGGTTGATCCCATGTGACACTCTAAGGGTTTCAGATAATTTCTTCCCTGGATAGAACAAGATCTATATAGGGTACAACACTTACTACAATGTGGAGGTCATGTGAACATATAGGATCCCTCTGAAGGATGGGTCAACCATAGTTTTGACTGATGTGTTCTTTGTTTTTTCTATAAAAATGAATATGATCTCCATTAGTGTTCTCCCCAAGAAGGGATTTAAGGTCAGATTCAAAGGGAATAAAACTATGTGGGCAAGGGTGGCTCTATTTTATTTTCTGCTATTTTAGTTGATGGATTATTTTATCTTGATATTTCTGCCTCATTTATTTCTAATGAATTAGCATCTTATAAGTATATTATCTTGTTTGTGGATGATGTATTACTTCGGTACATATGTTTATATAATGCGGTTAGTACCTAAAATATCAAAAAACTTATGTGTGTGTGAAAATCACATATCAGTAAAGATGAGCATGCAATCCTTTAAAAAATGACAAATGACAAATGAACGATTAGGGGTAGTTTACTCAAACATCTATGGGCCCTAAATGTTCAAACCTACAGGGGTATGATTTACTTCATGACAATTCAAAATACGAGTACATGTATCTTATAAATAGAAAATTTGATGCCTTAAATAAAATTAAGGAATTTAAAACTGAAGTAGAGACTCAGTTAGGTTGGAAGGTCAAAGTCTTAAGGATTGACATGGGTAGCTAGTACACCTCTAATATGTTTATAAATTATTGTACTAATTATAGAATAGTACACCAATACACACTCTCCTATACTCCACAACATAATGAAGTAGCAAAAAGACATAATATGATGCTTATGGACATGGTTAAATCCATGTTAAATTATTCTGAATTATAAACTAATTTTTTGGGTGATGTTCTAGACACCGCCGTGTACATCTTCAATCATATACCTACAAGGCGCACAATACAATGAACACCTTTTGAGTTATTAAAAAGTTGACACCCACATCTTAGAGTGTAGGGGTCTAGGGCACATGTAAATGTGTCTAACCAACATATATCTAAACTGGACCCTAAGACCATAAAGTGCAACTTTATTAGTTACTATGACCAATCTAAGGAGTACAAATTTGTGGTTTACCACATGGATGAGACAATGGGGGTTATAGACTTTATACATACACTTATTTGTTAGAAGAAGAATTATATCCCAAAATACCTAATAAAAGAGTTGATTTATTCAAAATTGTAAAAGAGATTGGTCCTAATACTACCCATGAAGAAGTAATTGAAACATGTTAAAATCAAAACAACTATCAACCTAAGGCATTGAGGGAAAGAAAACTTTCAACCCAATTAATGGACTTCTATACAATGCTAATGGAAGACAATGTCACATTAGATGAACTTGTTTAAGATGACCCAATTACCCTTAAGTAAGCTTTGAATCTTCTAGATGCTCAAGAATGACAAAATTATATTAAAGAGGAAATAAATTTTATCCTAAAAAATAAGGTATGAGAGCTAGTAGATTCAACTGTAGGGTGTAAATGGATCTTCAAAAAGAAACTTAAGATACATGGGTCAATAGAAAAGTACAAAGCAAGATTAGTGGCCAAAATGTTCACCTAAGTGGATCGGATGAAGACTATAAGGAGAGATACTCATCGATGTAAAGATTTGACTCAACCATATATCTCTTAGCAATTGTTGCTTACTTGATTTAGAGTTGCACTATATAGATATAAAGATTGTCTTCCGAAATAAAAATTTAGAGGAGGAGATTTACATTGAACAACCTTAGGGTTTTGTAGTTCTTTGAGAGGAATATTGTAAGGACCCTCATCTTTAAACCGGTTTTGGTTTTCTTTAATTGTTGGTTATCGTGAGATTAACGTATTTTCTGATCTTATTCGGTGATTTCATAAATAAATAGTATTTGTTATAGTTTTAACCAAAATCAACTTCAATATTAGTGGTTTTAAGTGATTTTAAACAAAATGTGAATTTTTGGGATTTTTTAGAATTTTTACTATTTTCCCAAAAATTAGGGTTTTGGCGGGACCCCTGTGGGCCCCATTGTCACAAATTTTATTTTTGTGTCAAATGAACCTAGACATCTACCTAAGGTTATAAAAAAAAATTTAGAATTTTCCTAGACTTAATTAGTGCTTAAATTTACAAAATATCCATTTTTAGCCTACTTTTCCTATTTATACCTCAAAACTTACCAATGCATACCTCAACCCTTACTATAAATGGGCAAACTAGAGCCATTTCTATTTTTGGGAATAGGCTAAGGAGGGAAGCAGGCCTAATCCCCAATTAGGCCCAAATTAGTGTAACGCCCGAGATTTTTCATCCCTTTTTCTTAAAACTCATAGAAATTTTTTTTTCTTTCCCTAAATCGGAGTCAAAACGATAAAATCAAAACCTGTATAAACAGTTTATAATTTTAAACATCATACTGTTGAACATCGTACTGTCAAATCAAATATCCTCAGGCGCTACTCGAAATAGACTTTTAAATACAAATCACTCTCCCAGGCATCCCTGAGTACAAGTCCCATAACAGTCCACTGATTGATCCAAATGAAAGTCCCGAATAAACATCATGTGTTCTCATCTCACCCAATACAACAGATCGTGGCACAAACAAACTCGCAATGAGTCAAGTAGATACCTGAGTCAACGGGAATCAAACCACCGCTGAAACGAGCATCCATCTCCAGGAGCTCTCCGCACAACCTGCAAAACCTCCCGTACAACGGGGCTAAAAAGAAGTAGGGTGAGTATTTTCATACTCAGTAGGAAAATACCCAGTAGGGGAAAACCCAAACGGTGAACTCCATAAGTTCATAATCACATGCGTCATGCAACTCAAACATGAAGCAGTCAACATAATATAATCATATCGTGCACATACACATACAATCATATCAAAGGCACCATTGTGCCACAAACATACCGAAGGCACCATCGTGCCAAAATCATAACAAATCAAACTTACACAAACACCCTTATCCAGGGTCATACAAACTTACTTGTACCACCGTACGCATACTCATACAGCATACGCATACTTGTACGACCTTACTCGTACAATTAGATTCGTACGACCTTACTCGTACAGTCAGACTCGTATGACCTTACTCGTACAGTCTGCACAAAATCATACTTACTGTCTTACTCAGAAACATATTCTCACAATCGTACTCATACTCTTACAGTCGTGCTCATACTCATACGCTTACAGTCCTGCTCATACACACTCTTACAGTCCTGCTCATACACACTCTTACAGTCTTACTCATACTCATACACTTACAGTCCTGCTCATACACATACAGCCTACTCACACTCGTACAATCATACTCGTACACATATCAACGACCACTGAAGCTCATTACAACTAATAAACTCCAGCGTCGAAATGGAAAAGAATGTCACTGGGGCAACACCTTAACCTCCGGGGAGTGACTAGACGTCATGGACTTTTCCAAAGGTAAGGCACACCAATGCTCATGGGGCACTGGATCAAACAGGTAAGAGTAGATCCATGATACTACTTACCTGAGCGCGCAAACATAAACACCCACACATACGGGGTCATATAGTTGCCCACCATAACGGGTCTTATAGTGCCATAGAATCGCCCACCATAATGAGTCTTATAGTGCCAGAGAATTGCCCACCATAATGGGTCTTATAGTGCCAGAGAATCGCCCACCATAATGGGTCTTATAGTGCCAATGCCACTCTTGGGCAGAAAACATACAGTGCCACTCTTGGGCGGAAACATACAGTGCCTCTCTTGGGCAGAATCATGCAACGCTCTCAACAGAGCATCAGACGTCTGGGCTTCATACAGCACACAGACAAAATCAGAAACGTACATCGCTCTCAACAGAGCATCAAACGTCTGGGCTTATATAGCACGCAGACCAAAACAGAAACAACGTCGCTCTCAGCAGAGCATCAGACGTCTGGTGCTCTACACAGCACACAGACAACATCCCGCAGGATAAACACCATGACAAGACATGATAAATGCTTGGCCGACTCATTAGCGGCCAGCACAAACACGGAACTTAATCCGTCGAACCCTCAGGTCTCAAACTCACAACGCTATCATTAGTTGTGCTTATAATTCAAGTTTGAATTAAGTATATTATGCGGTACAATTATGCCACACAAACTCATAGTCCTCGACTGGTCAAACTGAAGCTGAGCCAGATCCGAAACCCCAATTCATCAGGGCAGCAGACTTCACTTACCCGTCCACATCATGGACAAAACTCATCGTACACCAAACCCTTACAGTCTTACATACTTCGCCATCCATCTTATGGCCAAATCAACTTACACTGACATCCTCAAATAACGCTCCTCAGAGCCAACCCAGTTGTCGCCCTCTTACTTATGTCTCACTTATTATACTTACTTTTCACTTCCTAATCTGTACGTTATGCTTGTACAATTATGAACACTCTTATTGTCTGACAATCGCCCAACATACAATCCACCCCAAATTGATCCATTCTAATCCTTGCCCGCCATACTCATATCCTCTGTCATACGCTTACACAACCGTATCCAAAACCAGACTAAGCATTTGACATCTCTTACTGTCCATCGCCCATACCTCTGCCCACATACACTTACGCACATCCAAAGCATAGGCAAATTGTCATCATACACACGTATGTCTCACACATACGTATAACATACACATACGGTCATACATACATAACCTACAAACATGCACGCTAGCCCTCACTAGCACATGCATACACACGTCAAACATGCACGCTAGCCGTCACTAGCATATGCATACATCAAACGTACACGCTAGTCATCTCTAGCACGTGCACACACACATTCATACATACTTCAAACATGCACGCTAGCCATCACTAGCACATGCATACACACGTCAAACATGCACGCTAGCCGTCACTAGCATATGCATACATCAAACGTACTCGCTAGTCATCTCTAGCATGTGCACACACACATTCATACATACTTCAAACATGCACACTAGCCATCACTAGCACATGCATAACCCATACATAGCATACTGACATATTTGCTAGCCATCGCCAGCGCATACATAATCCACATCCATAAAACATGCATACATCTCATGCATATCAATTATACCATACAATCATGCTTACACGCACCTCATGCAATCGGATCGTTACTTAACATCCAAGCATGGAATCATACAATCCTAGCATGCTGCTACTCATTCAAAGCATGCTTCATGAATTTACGAGTTCAAAGCTCCCCTACCTTGTAATCATGACGTTCGATGGCGAGCACACGACGGTGGCGGCGTTGGTGGCGGAGTTGGCGGTCAAAACCGTTGCATGGATGAGAGAGCTGTTGTTCCGAGGATTTTAGGATGCGCCGGAACTATCACGGCCAAACAGGGTGTCAGAACTCAATGCAGTAAAAATCCGTGATCCACGGCGGCACACTAGGGCGGCCGGGAGAAATATCATGCCAACATAAGTGGTAGTGCGACCCGAAGTCGATGGTGTACACTGAAGATCGGCCGGTGGCTAAAACGTGCACAACCAGCCACAAGACGTCGAAATAGGCCGTGGACAGCACCCAACGGCAACGATTCCAGTCAACAAAGGCCCACATACGGGCGGAGAGCATGGGGCAACACTCAAGAACAAAGGAGAGGTGGAGGACGGCTCTAGTGGTCAACTCCACTCGGTGGCAAAGCCAACCGATGGTTAGGCGGCATGAATGCGGAGCCTAAACCCAGAAGTATACGCGTGGCTACATGCACACGCGGCCCAAAGGGCGGGGGAGAGGGCTGAAAAGAGGCAACCCAGGGCCCACAAAATCCAACAGGGCTAAGGCCCTAACGGTGGCCAATCAAAGCGGCAACATCGCCGATCGCCACCCACAACCAATACCCATGGTGCGGGCGGTTGTGCATCTCGCACAGTATAGGGCAAGGGGAGGGTTCAGGGTCGAGCAAAGGCCATGAGGCTGTCACTAGCCAAGGCCTGTGCAGGTGAACTCATCCACCTTCTGTCACAGTAAGTCATACAAATTCTTGCCCGAGGCCGTTCGGTACCAACGGCGTAAAATGGGCAAGAGGGGTCAACGGCACACATGCCGGTAAGCGGAACTCATTGCGGCTACAGCCCGCAAGGCTGAACAAGGCCCAGAGGGGTGGCCCAAACACTTTGCCGGATCGGGGCGGAGCCGAACTAAGGTTCGCTAAATCAAATCCGGCGTCCGATTGATAACGTTAGTCACAACGTCCAAAACAGACGTAGACCAAAAATAGGGGACAACCGGGGAAAACCCATAAGGGCGGAGCGGCCATGGGGCCGGAGGCTAAATCGGTCCAGGTGGGTGGGGCCGTCCCTGGGCCATCACTAGGCCGGGGCGGAGCCCACAGTGGTCAAGTCACCCTCACCCGCCAACGATGGCGGTGCCAACCCAACGGAAAATCTACCCACAGTACTGCGCAAATCGGACTGGACGGAGTAGAGGACGGCAGAGGGGATGGAACCGGGCTGGGTAGGGTGGTCCACTGCCTTCGCCGGAGCAAGGCGAGGCTGGGGGAAGGCCGAATCGGCCACGAATCACCCCCGGCGGCCACTGTTTGCCCAAAATAGTGCGTCGACGGAACAGTGAAAAAGGGGGGGAAAGAGGATGGGGCGGCGGTGCTGAGGCCCACCGGGCCGGGAGGAGTGGCTCCCCGCCTTCGTCGGCCCAGGGCGTAGCCGTGGCCGGCCGGTCGGGCCTTGGCGGCCCACGGCGGCGGCGGTGGTACACAAGACAGTGAGAGAGGGAGAAGAAACTCACCGGAGGAAAACGAACTCAGGGGCCGGCGGGACTGGCCAGGGCGGCGGCCCTGCCGTCGCCGGCCTGAGGCTAGCCGGGCGGAGCCCACCGGCCACCGCCGGCATCGTCCAAATCACGAGACAGAGGGAGAGGCAGATCAGGGAAAACAGGGGGAAAGGCGAGGCAGAGCGGCGGAGCGGCCGTGGGGCCGGGACGGCGGCCCACTGGCCCACCGGCGGCCGGGCACAGTGAACAGGTGAAAAGGGGGGGGCAGCGGTACTGTTCATTCAGCCGAACCAGTGGATAGGGATCGCGATCCCGATCCCTCTTTTTTATTTTATTTTCTTTTATTTTCCCAAACGTATCCCCAACGCGCGTTAACCCACTGGTTACGCGTCGAACCTCCAAAATTTGCGTCGTAAGCGTGCAGCGAGGCCTGTGGCCCGTAACTAAGCCCCACACCCGACCCTACGGGTATAAATATATGGAAAATACATAAATACACATACGCTAAAATGTCACAATTTCCTGCCGAAAATGACCAGAAAAATGGCAGAAAAATCCCAAAAAAATCATAGAAAAATCAGGGACCTTACAATTAGAAACCGATTAAGGTAAGCTTACTCTAATTAAGTACTAAAACCCTAATTTCTTCTTAATCTCTTCCAAATCTACCATTTCCCTCTTGATTCAATTCATTTGTGGGCATCAAAAACTACTGGTTTGTGTTTTACTATAAACCCTAATATTCAAAATTTGATTTTTACTACCAACAAGCCCTAGATCTAAGATTTAATTAGGGATTTCTTGAGTAAATCGATTTCTTTTGGAGTTTAATTCAAACTCATTGTGTTTTTAAGGATTTCAAGAAGGGTGACTCTTCAATCCGAGCTTAATCAAGTGCTGAGGTAATGAGTCTTCAAAATCTCTGTTTATCCATGGTAAAACTCTTCATTTTTGGCTTATTTCAAAATGAGTTGCTTGATTTGGTGTGTTAATGGTAAGATTAGAAAATAAAATTATTTAATCCCGATTTCTTAGGGTTTTGCATTATTATGATATGGTTTAACATTCTGGAAGTCAAGAAGGACTTTTGATGATGATTATGGTGTTAGATGTGGATTTGAAGTGTTATCAATGATGTTTTGGTTTAGATTTGCGAAAGGAAGAAGATGGACTGTTCTGCCTTGTTAGCGTTCGAACGGCCCTTCTGGGCATTCGAACGGCAACAATGTCGGAACGGCAGTTTTCCAGTTCAACCGATCGAACGGCCTGCTAGGCGTTCAAACGGTCAAACTGTGAATTTCAAAATTTTGCATTTAACCGATCGAACGGCCTGAAGGGCATTCGAACGGCTACACAACAGATTGGTTTTCTAATGCACGATGTTTATTTTGATGATTCCACTTTAGCTTGCCAATTTCATATGAATGTGGTGTGTTTTAAGTTATGTTATGCTACTGGAAAGGCATGCTATTGAGGTTATGTAATTGAGATATATGCTTAGAAATTTGTGGAATGACTTATGTTTTGTGGCATGATGTTGAAATTGTTATCTCGAAATTATGAATGGTTGATTCCCTTTGGTTAAGCATATTTTCAGTAGGACTACAACTTATTATTGGACTGATTTGTCATGATAGAATGTGGTTAGTTGAGGTGTGAATGTTGGTGAATGCCATGACTCAAGGATGAAATGAATGATCTTATATGTGTTTATCCTTTGTGGTTGAGATTTGAATTGGGATACAATTTCAACGATTCTTCTTCTATGATTTCCACTGGAATTCATGTTTAGATGGAAATTCACATGTGTAGTGTAGTAGTAAGTTAATTCCAAGCATGTTGAAATGCATTGAGTGAAGTACTTCTACTAGTTACACACACATATGAGGTTAAATGATAATGTTGAAGCTTGATATTGTGATTATGAATGATGCATTAGGGGCTGATGAGAACACTTATCATGGATTAGGATTCATGTATGCTTTGCCCACGTATGTACCATGCTGCATGCATCATGAAAATGGATTTCCAATTGAGGCTTCATCGTGATTAATCGAATTTGACCGATTGGATACAATGTGATGAAATTGTGTGCCGGATTAATCGGTCGTGGATTAATCGTAAGTTGATTGGTCTGAAAGGATATGTTTTGATTTGAAGTTCCTATGTGGAACGAGTGCACTCCCCGGGTTGAGTCTAGTTAAATGGAATGATGTGGGGACGAGTTGTGTACTTGTCTTGCGGATTGTGAGAATGTTATTATGAGTGTTATCTGGACCCTGAGAATCCAGTGTGGTATACTGTGTGCACCCCGCTACCACGTGTTCTAGGGTTCTCTGTGTGAGAATTCGAGCTCTTCCCTCCGCAGGAGATGTCCCTGGGCGAACACCCATGCTCTAGATTCTTTGTGTGAGAATGGGACATCCTTAGCCAGGATCGTCCAGGGCGAGCAGCATTAGGGATTGACAACCCCGATCTTTCTTGAATTCTTGTGTAGAATTTTGAATCATGACACACCTTCGTGGCCTTGTCCATGCTCCCGTCTGTGTGACACCAAATTTGTTATTACTCCTTGATGGAGGTTGTAATGATATAATGCATGATGAAATATGTATGTTAGAGATACATTCATGCAGATTGTTATGACATAATGCATGTGGGAATATGTATGTTAGAAATATATCCATGCAGGTTGATTATGGTATAATGCATGTGGAAATATGTATGTTAGAGATACATCCATGCAGGTTGATTATGGTACAATGTATGTGGGAATATGTATGTTAGAGATACATCCATGCAGGTTGATTTTGATATGATGCATGTGGGAATATGTATGTTAGAGATACATCCATGCAGGTTGATTATGATATAATGCATGTGGGAATATATATGTTAGAGATACGTCCATGCAGATTGTTATGATATAATGCATGTGGGAATATGTATGTTAGTGATACATCCATGCAGATTGTTATGATATAATGCATGTGGGAATATTGATACATCCATGCAGATTGTTATGATATAATGCATGTGGGAATATGTATGTTAGTGATACATCCATGCAGGTTGATTATGCACCATTATGCAGTGTTAAGTGATATGTATGTGTAATCAGAAATGATGCATCATATAAATCTTTGATCTAAATAATTATATTGCTATGCGATCATATTTTCGATGTTGATAGTGATATTAAAAACCATTGCTGTGTTTGTTAAACTCACCCCTCTTTCTTGTGTTTTGATTTGGGGCTGCGTGGTGCGACACGCAAACGGACAGGATCTCCTCTTTGAGGAAAGGTCGGAGATGGCTTGGATGTGATCATGGAGATCGTTGTGTGACTTATCTTCTTTGGTTTTATGTTTTATGTTAGAACCTTTGTGTAGGGTTCTTTGTTTTGGATTTATGTCACATTTTACAGTTGTGATGCTTATGACTTATTATGAGCCGGTGTGGGCTTTACTTAACTAAGCTTGTGGGTTTGAGATTGTTGTTTACTTCGTGATAAGCAATACTCTTTCTTCCCTTTTATTTACTCTTGCTCGAAGGATTGTGCGTACTCCGTATTTCTGTTAATCGCCCGTGGTTAGGGTTAAGTCTTCCGCTAGATCGTTTCTCAATCTTCACTTCGTCGCCCCCACGCGCTTGACCGGCCCTTGGACCGGGTTCGGCTCGGGTCGGGCATCGCCGGAGCGTGACAAATATAAGGTGTGAAACTTAATAAAATCATTATATAGACTTAAAGAATCTCCAAGGCAATGACACAAGGTGATTAGTGAAGGTTAAGTATATGATGTTATCACTTTAGATAGATGTCATACTCTTGATGGGGAATGAGTACTTAAATATGATTGTCAATTTAAAAGAATGACTCAAAACCCAGTGTTATATGAAAGACATGGTGGGTGAGGCATCCTATATCTTTGTGATGAAAAATGATAGGGATAGAAATGCTAAGAAGCTAAGTATATATCAAGAATCATATATGAAGAGTATTCTTAAATGCTTCAATGTAATTGGTTGGAAGATCATAAAATCCTCTCTATACAAGGATATTGTGTTGTCTAAGAGTATGACTCCTTGGACAAAGAAAGATAGACTCCAGATAGAGTCAGTGTCATATGCATAAGCTAATGGCAGCTTGATAAATGTCATAACATGTATTAGACCTAATTTGAGTTTTGTGGTAAGCTTACTAAGCTGCTACTAAGTAGCCACTAGACTTTAACATTCGTAAGTAGTAAAATGAGTATTCTGATACCTTCTTCAGTCTAAGAAATTAAAATTCACTTATCAAGTGGAGAGTTTGTTATTAGTTAGATATAGTGATTCAAATTATGTGGGGGATTCAAATGATGGGATATCTACTGCCGAATTTGTCTTCATGTTTGGAGGTAAGACTATATAGTGGGCAAGCAAGAAACAAAAAAATATTTCTAATTCTACGATAGAAGCTGAGCATTATGTATGTAGTATAATGGTTTCTCAAGAAGTATAGATAAAGAATTTCTAGCTAGATTGGGATTAGAAAAATAGACTAATTCTCCTGTCCAAATTTATTGCAATAATCTGGTTATAGTGTTGATAGTTAACAACGGGTAAATTAGTGCCAAAGGTAAGCATACTGAAGTGCATTATTAATAAATATTTAACATTCTACAAAGAGGAAAGTGAATGTAAGTCATATTCCTATTAATGATATATTTGTTGATATGTTCACCAAGGCCTTTATGATGGATCTATTTACTCGATATGCTTATAGTATTGGTCTTCGACAGGACTTGAGCTAGTCATTGTTGGACCATATGAGCCCCTTCATGCATAGTGGGGGATGTTGGACTATGGTATGGGCTCAAGCAAAGGCAATTGTGCTTGCCCCACATGAACCATCGCGATACATTCACATGGGACCCATATCTGATACACACGCACACTAGGCATGTGACTAGGGTGAGCATATTCACTTTGTGGGGCCTAACTCTAGAATAAGTGTCCATGGTTGGAACAATGGTTAGCGAGGGGTCGACCATGTCATGAGCATGATTGCATGCAATGGCTCAGGCCTCCATGGGCTCTCGGAAACAAAGCCCACTCCCGTTGTGCCAGACCCTATAGGTTAATCCAAAAGAATTCATATTGGAGGTCTATTCACTTAAGCCCATTAAGATAGAAAGACTATAAAAAGGAAAACAAAGGTGAGGGGGAAGCCCTAAGGCATGTTCCCCTCTCTCCCATCATGTCCCCTCTCATCTCTCTCTCTCCTCTCTCTCTCTGTCATGTTGCATAATGAGAAGAAAGAAAGATGGCTGGTTGCCCCCTTCCTACTCTCTCTATGTGACAGCCGCCATTTAATATGACATAATAATCATAATAATTATCGCCCAACATGCATAATAGTATGCACATGACTGAATGTAACGGGAGTCAGTGTGGAACATACACAAAACTCAAAACATATCATCAACACGATCATAATAGAATACAATAGAGTCATCACACAACCAAAAAGTATATAACATAACCACATAGTAAAATTAGCAAATTCAGTAGAACATATCATAATATATTACATATGCCAAGGAGCATTGTGCGTAGAGTTGGTAGTCATACAAAGTTTATGAATCTCTAGGCATATCATGCCTTTAAACATCAGTCACATAAATAATTACATAGTTTTCTAAAGCAACAAACAAATAATTCATTTGAAAATCTTTTCTTCTTTCATTTCTGGTCTTACTGCATCACCTGCAGCATTAGGGGGTTGGTGAGTATAATAATACTAAGTAGGTTGAACTAAACTCTAAAAGTGTGCTACACAGCAATCCACGAAAAACAATTATAATCTTTTCACATAATTATTTGCCAAAAAATAAATTATTCATAAGCATGTCAATTCAAAATAGAATCCAAAAGTTGTGATACCTTATAGCATACCAACACACTCATGGGGTAATAGAGCCCACTTAGGATAAGAGTTTTTCCATAATGTTCCAAACTTGTGTACACCACTTGCCGATTATTTTTCTCTGCAGACATCAAATCCTTATTATAATTCCTAGTTCTTAAGTCAAGGAACTATGCATAGAGTGCATGCAATCAAAACATAACGTAGCACATGCAAATCATTTCATAGACATAATATCTTTCCAGAAAACAAAGCTCATAAACATACCATAACAAAATAATTCAGGAGAGTTAATTTCTATGAGTAGAACATGGGCCTAGAGTTTAAAACTCCCTACCTTAACTGTGGGTATTAATTTCATAATTGTAGAGGCTTCAAATAGTGAAAATGACCCCACCACGTGGCATTTGACACTCTCAATTTAATGGAGAATGCCTCTTGAACAACTCGATTCGGGCTTAAAAATGCTTAGAATGGAGGAAAAGAAATTGGAGAAGTGAGAAATGGGAAAACAACAAAAAACTGAACCCCCCAAATCCTATTTATAAACGCGCATGCGGGTGGGTCTGCGCACTAACCTTTGCGGTTGCAATGCTTGAGCAACGCCCGTCACATGTGCATCGCACACAACACCACGCCCCATTCACGGCGCTGCCACTTCAACACATAGCGTCGTGCATATGATCGCAATCGCACGATCATGTGGGCCTGCCATATG
The DNA here is from genome assembly GCA_035235625.1 of Saururus chinensis. Taxonomy (NCBI): domain Eukaryota; kingdom Viridiplantae; phylum Streptophyta; class Magnoliopsida; order Piperales; family Saururaceae; genus Saururus; species Saururus chinensis. Next base: position 5,475,698 of record CP141150.1, read on the forward strand.
TCTTACAACCGGCTTGGGATTGTGCAAGCCCAGTCCAACATGGCGGGTGCTAGTCCCGCCGAAAGGCGCGTGTCAGCTAGCTTGATTGACACTAGTAGTGCATGAGCCACCCATTTTTTTATATTTGTTTATTCTATTTTTGTTTCAAAATTTCAAAACACGATATCTTTTTAACCATAAGTTGGAATCCTTGGTACGGATGGGCTCATATTGACTAGTCCTACAAAACAAGATGGCTCACGGGTAGGTTATCTTGTACTTTTTTAGTAGGTCCCACCCAATAGGCATGTTACTTAAGGCCAAAACTTACGGCCCCAATGTCTAATTTGAGTGGTTTGAGGGCCATTACACTTGTCTTAGGAGCTCTATCAAAATATTATAAAAACTTATCATATAACAATATTTAATTAATTAAATATTACTAAAAATCTAACATTAGCATTATTAGGTGTAACGCCCGAGATTTTTCATCCCTTTTTCTTTAAAACTCATAGAATTTTTTTTTATATATGATAAATCGGAGTCAAAATGACAAAATCAAAACCCGTATAAACAGTTTATAATTTTAAACATGATATGGTTAAACATCGTACCGTCAAATCAAATATCCTCAGGCGCTACTCGAAAACATACGTACGACTAAATCACCATGATCATGGATTTTTAAATACAAATAACTCCCAGGTGTCCCCGAGTACAAGTCCCATAAACAGTCTACTCTGATCCAAATTAAAAGTCCAGAATACATACACTTAAATCTCATCAAATACATCAGATCGTGGCACCAACTATACTTGAGTCGAGGGGGAAACAATCCACCGCAGAGACGAGCGTCTAACTCCAGGAGCTCTCCAACACAACCTGCAAAAGCCTCCCGAACAACGGGACTAAAAGAAGTAGGGTGAGTATTTTCATACTCAGTAGGAAAATACCCAGTAGGGGAAATCCCAACCGGTGAACTCAATAAGTTCATAAAACATGCATCATGCAACTCAACACAAGGCAAACAACGTATAACAAAATTATGCACATAAGCATATAAGCATGCATAACACACCATCACATCAGACGTGCACAAACACCCTTAATCAGGGTCTTACAAACTTACTCGTACAATCAAAGGCATACTCAAACCTTATGCATACTTGTACGACCTTACTCGTACAATCTTACACTTACTCGTACGACCTTACTCGTATGGTCTTACACTTACTGTCAAACTCATATTCAAACTCTTACAGTCTTGCTCATACTTACTCTCTTACAGTCGTGCATATTCTCAATTTTACAGTCGTGCACATTCTCAATCTTACGGTCGTGCACATACTCATCATCATACACTTACTCAAAACATACAAACTCAGTCATACAGTCGTATACATACTATCGACCACTGAAGCTCATTACAGCTAATAAGCTCCAATGTCGAAAAGGAAAAGAATGCCATTGGGGCATCACCTTAACCTCCGGGGAGTGACTAGACGCCATGGACTTTTTCGAAGGTAAGGTACACCAATGCTCATGGGGCACTGGATCAAACAGGTAAGAGTAGATCCATGATACTACTTACCTGAGCGCGCAAACATACACCCACACAAGGGGTCATACAATTGCCCACACATAAGGGGTCTTATAGTGCCATAGAATTGCCCACCATAATAGGTCTTATAGTGCCAGAAAATTGCCCACCATAATGGGTCTTATAGTGCCATTGCCACTCTTGGGCAGAAAACATACAGTGCCACTTGGGCAGAAATGTACAGTGCCACTCTTGGGCAGAAACATACAACGCTCTCAACAGAGCATCAAACGTCTGGGCTGGTACAGCACACAGACCGAATCAAAAACATACTTCGCTCTCAACAGAGCATCAAACATCTGGGCTTATACAGCACACAAACCAAATCAAACATACATCGCTCTCAACAGAGCATCAGACGTCCGGTGCTCTATATAGCACACAGACAAAAATCCCGCAGGATAACCACCATGGCAAGACACAAGAAGTGCTCAGCCGATTCATTATCGGCTAGCTCAAACACGGAACTTAATCCGTCGAACCCTTAGGTCTCAAACTCACAACACTATTAATAATGTTCTCATAATTCAAGTTTGAATTAAGTATATTATGCGGTACAATTATGCCAAGCTGACTCATAGTCCTCCTCGACTGGTCAAACTGAAGCTGAGCCCGATCGAAACCCTAGTTCGTCGGGGCAACAGACTTCACTTACCCGTCCAAGCCACACATAACTCACCGTACACAGATCCTTATGTACACATACATCCTCTGACATCCACCTTACGATCAGACATCTTACTTACATCGTCAAACTGAGCTCCTCACAGCAGATCCCTGTTATCAACCTCTTACTTAATTCCTCACTTATTATACTTACTTTTCACTTCATAATTTGTACGTTATGCTTGTACAATTATGCACGCTCTTACGGTCTAATAAACCCTCATAAGGCTCCAAGCCTAAGTCTTCTTACTTATCGAACCCCTGACGTACGCTCCAAACCGATCTGCTCCATTCCTCGCCTGTCACACTTACGTCTGTTGTCTTCTGTCACACGCTTACACATCCACATCCACAACCAACTTCGTACCAAACCCTTACCACTCTTACCGTCCATCGCCCATACCTCTGCCCACACAGTCCACATACGTAACTTACTCGACATCGCTAGCCATCACAAGCGTGTCCAACACACACATATGTAGCACACTAACATATTCGCTAGCCATCACTAGCGCATACATCATACACCATACACATACAACATGCTTACAACTCACATACATACATACATACATACATGTATCTCATAGTGGCATAATTCACTATTTTACATCATGCATACATGTCATGATTTAATATCCAAAACATAGAATCATGCAGGCCTAGCATGCTGCTACTCATTCAAAGCATGCTGTCATGAATTTACGAGTTCAAAGCTCCCCTACCTCGTACTCATGACGTTTGATGGTGAGCATACGACGGTGGCGGCGTCGGTGGCGGAGTTAGCGGTCAACACCATTGCCTAGCTGAGAGAGCTGCTGTCCCCGGGTTTAGGAAGCGTCGGAACTACACACGGCCAAAAGGGGTGTCAAAATGAATGCGGCAAAATCCGCGATCCACGGCGGCACACTAGGGGCGGCCGGGAGAAAGGTCGTGCCAACGAGTGGCAGGTGCGACCGAAAGGCAGGGTGTACTCACTAAAATTCGACCGGCAGTTGAAAAATACACAACCGGTCACAAGACGTCAAAATCGGCCGTGGACAGCACCCAACAGCGTCGATTTCACGTTTACCAAGGCCCACATAAGGGCGGAAGGTGTGGGTGACACTCAAGGATGGAGGAGACTGATGGAGGACTCCAATGTCAATTCCAAAAGATGGTAGAGCCATCAGACGGTCAGGCGGTGCCAAAGCGGCAACACTACCCTAACCCGCACACGTGGCTACTTGCACACGCGGCTAAAGGGAGAGGAGAGGGGGCTAGACGGCGTCGGCCCAAAGCTCATAAGGGCGGTAGGGCCATGCCCAAGGGTGGTGATCAGCAATACGGCCTTTGCCATTGCCGTGCCGAGGCAGGCCGACTAGAGGCCAATCGGCGTCCGGCGAGGGTAAGATGGTCAAAGGGTAACACGTGGTGCTCTCTATAGAGCGGTCAAACACAATCGGCAGAGGGGAACCTGGCCCATGCCGAAAGAAGAGGGGCGGTGCCACACTAGGGCGGCCAGCCATCCCCAGGCTGAGACCCGCCACACTAAGGTGGTCCAAAGGTGTTCGACATCCAACGATGCTCGATGACCCATAACGGGTGGAAAACCCTAGGGGCACAACGACGAACAGGGTTTTCTGGCAGCTCTGGCCGACTCCATCGTGGCCCTAGTAGCCGGGAGGAGCTATCTCCGGCCAGAGGTGATGGCCAAAGTCAACGGCGACATACCGAACAGATAGTACCGTGAGGAGCAAAGGCTCGGTTTCTGTGGACAAGCACATCAACCGGCGGCAACAAATCCCGTTCCAGTGGAACGGATGGGACAAAGGCTAAACCGGGCTGGGTGGAAACATCCATCATCGTTGCCCGGCCGGAGAGAGACCGAACAACGGTCTGGTGGGTCAAGTATGGTGCCCGGCTAACGGTGGCAGATAGTGAACTCCCACAAAAAGGGGCAAGATAGGGGAGATGAGAGACTGGCCGGGGAAAACCAATAAGGTGGAGCGGCCATGGGGGCGGCGGAGCTGGCCGGTGGTTAGCCTTGCGGTCCCCGGCCCCGTGGCTGGCCAAATGGAGGCCGGGCGAAGCCCACTAGCCATAGCTGGTGCTGCCACAGTACAAAACAAAGAGATCGGGGGAGGAGGAAGCTGGTCGGGGGCTGATGGGGCTAGCCAAGGTGGCGGCCCTGCATCGCCGGCCCGTGACTGGGCGGACAGAGGCCGGGCAGAGCCCACGACGGCCGTCCGGTAACTGCCAGCCAATGGCGGCGATGCAAAATCAAGATACAGAGAGAGAGCGGAGTAGGGCTAACCGGAGGAATCCGAGTGGGGGAGCCAACGGGACTGGCCCTTCCGTCGCCGGCTCGTGGCTGGCCGGACAAAGGCCGGGCGGAGCCCACCGGCCACCGCCGGCGCCGCCAAGTCACGAGACAGAGAGACTGTGGCGGAATCAAAAATAGGGGAGAGGCGGAGCAGAGGCTGGGGCGGCGGAGGAGGACCACTGGGGCCGGGAGGGGTGGCCTGCCGCCGTCGCCGGCCCAGGGCGGAGCCGTGGCCGGCCGGCCGGCCCTCGGCGGCCCACGGCGGCGGCGGCGGTACACAACACAGTGAGAGAGGGAGGGAACTCACCAGAGGGAGAGAGAGCTCAGGGGCCGGCGGGACTGGCCAGGGCGGCGGCCCTGCCGTCGCCAGCCTGAGACTGGCTGGACGGAGGCCGGGCAAAGCCCACCGGCCACCGCCGGCGTCGTCCAAGCACGAACAGAGAGGGAGAGGCGGAATCGGGGAAAATAGGGGAGAGGCGGGCGGAGCGGCGGAGTGGCCGTGGGGCCGGGACAGCGGCCCCCCTGCCGTCGCACGGCCGGGGCGGAGCCGGTGCGGCGGCCCTGCGGCCCACCGGCGGCGGCTGAGGCCGGAAGGGGGGTGGGCGGCGCACTGTTCACCTGTATCACGGATCGGGCTCGCCCGAGCCCGATCTTCTTTTTTTTTTCTTTCTTTTCCAGCTTATCTACAGTTTTGTTTTCTTCAATGATTTTTTTGCGCCAGAAGCGCGCGTCAAGGCCCGTGGCCCATGACTGACCCGAGACCCAGTTCTACGATTACGAATACCGAGGCCACATACGCCGAAACATCACAATATCTCACTGAAAATGATCAGATAAAAATAGCAAAAAAATCGTAATAAAATCCGGGACGTTACATTAGGGAATAAAAACATAAAAAAAATCAGGGTTGTTACACTCTCGTCGTCTTCCATTGCGAATTGATTGCTTTGGGAGTTTCGCCATCATCAAGATCCACAAGTAGATTCAAGTGAAGGGCTAAGGCACTCCATCAAGAGAGTTCTATACTCCATTGCAAAGGATTTGTAAGGGGTCCACACATAAACAATATACTCATCTCTTCCTTGAATTGAATTGCTATTCAATTAATCCACCGGCTGTCAAAGTGAAGGGACTTGGCATCCTGGGGCTGAGCAGCCCCAAAAGTCAGTGTGTACCATCCCATGATTCAATTTACTTTGATAAATATCCTTTTGATCATGTTTATTACTTATGTTGATTGATTTCCAGATGCATATGTAGAGATAATTGTTTAAAAATTCAGTTTTTCTAAGGTGCCACCCTTAGGGCTCACACCCTCCCATGCTTCCACTAGTATGCCACTCTACACCATTGATCTCAAAAACATATTGCAACCTCAATGATTCAATTTAAATCATTGAGAAGAAAACCCATGAGTGTGAAGTAACTTGGAAGCTGCAAAACAGCCAGATCTCACTTCAAACATTTTGTTCAACCTCTATCTACTCATCCAATTTTGGAGTGCTCACGGGTGGGGAAGTACATCAACATAGCCCTTTTGCAAGTATGAAATCTCTTGTTCCCTTGGGCATGTGTTTTCCAAGTTATAGAAGGTAAGGGTGTTACAGCAATCCCACAAGAAACCCATTCATGTCCAATTGCATGGACCCTTTTTTTTGGGGGAGGGGGGGTTGCAATAACTTGACATGGAATATAAACTTTCAACATGATGAAGTAATTATAGGTCTAATTTTCTTGACAATCAAAATTTTGTGTTCGGTTCATCAAAAGCTGATTCATATGTTTCATTCAAAACATGTCTTGTTTAATGTGAGATAGTTTTGCACAAAACTGAAGTATGTTCAATTCGAGTGATTTGATGTCAACTATGTTTGCTGAGGGCATACTCAAAGCGCGCAATGTTAGAAGTGGGCATTATATTAAATGGGTTAAGCCCATATCATTAAGGTGGGCATGATATTTATGTGGATCAAGCCCATATTACTCAAGTGGGTTAAGCCCATATGGTAGAGAGCCCAGGCCCACTTTGTGTTGAATGAGAATCACACATGTGAATTGGTTAAATGAGTGAATAGTCTCACATTGCCTAAAAGAAGGTAATGGTGTTAGTATATAAGGCATTAGTTTGGCCTTTTAAGTTAAACCCTTGGGTCAACCCACTTTTGTGGGGGAGAGAGATGTTGGACCAATGCACCTAGGCGGGCTAACCCACATGCACGCTCCGCCGTACGTCCGGGTTGGGTTAGGTTTTGTTTTCACTAAAGAATATGTCCGTTAACGGATGAACACATTCATTTGAACGGGAAAGGTTGTCTTCAACGGGGTTTCTTATAAAATTATTGAAAACGATTTCTGCAAGGATCAGACATTGGATTTCCGTTCGTTTTCATTTTTGTGAGAATATACATTTTGTGGTTCACTGCATGTACTGTGTTAGACGTGCCCCTACAGTACATGGTTGATCGTCTTATCTTATGAGGAAGACGCCCAAGAGTCCTAAGCACTGTTAATAAGGGCGAATTCTGTCTTAAAAACAGAACGACTTGCTTATTTCGATCATAATCATTTTAGTAAGACTTCTTATCACAATATTTGCAAAGCTATGAAAATAATATGTAGTAAGTTACATATACTAATTGGGACTTACCTAATAGGCTAATATTAAATATTTACGTTTGTTTGCTTATTTAGTTCTTTGAAATAAAGAAATTACCTTTGATGGACAATATATTTGGAAAAGGAAACCTAAGAGGATTAAGTAAATAGGAAACAAGACTATAGAATGCAATAGGCGATGTTGGAAGTGATAATCGCTTATTTCTATTAATACATATTAGAAAGAATATACAAATATTATGCATGTGAATACACAAGTTTGTATTAACTCAAATACATTTGTAATAGGCAATTGTGAGTTCAAATCTTATAAACTAAATATTAAGTCATAGGTTTGACAAAAATAATTGTATCGAAGAACTTTGTATTGTGGAGTACATTTTTCATATTTAAAACCAGTTTGGCAAGAATTTTACTTAATAAAGCTCTTTGGAAGTTTTCCAGGGGCATACAAAATATATGAATCTAGCCATGTATAATATGGACAAAAATGATAAAAATATGTATTGAGAAGTGTCTTGTATATGTGAGACACATAAAAAAGTTTGAGAAAATATTATCATGTCGAATCTTATTTGATAAAGTGCATTGAGAGCTTTCAAATTATACCGTGAACATGAAAATCCAAATTTGAAAGTATAAGATACAATATTACAAAGTTGAAATAAAAAAAACCTAAAAAATATAGCTCATGTGGTACCAGCAACTAGTATTAGGTTGACATAAGATTGGTAATTAAAAGAATGTAAGTAAATGATAATAACCAAAATATCCTTAAATCACATACCAATTGAAACTTGCATTGAAAGGCATAAAGATATAAAATATGGGTAAACTAGTTCAAAAATAAAATTCTATACTCACTCGATTTGTTTTATAGTAGTATCATATAACAAGGAGTTAAGAAAAAGGCTTATATGCACCGGAAATATATATGCACTCAATGCATCACGAACCATCATATGGAGCACATATAAAAGAGGGAAGGCAGATGATTCAAAACCTGCTTGCTTGCTTTACCAAAGCGCATATAGGACTCATTTAGCAATCAGATGATACATTTTCACATGAGATACTGTTTCATTTTTGTGTGCAAATTTTATTTTATTCCGATGATTCAGTGATAGAAATATATATCTTATCCTATCAATGCATTGTGCATTGTTGGAGTAGTTGTGACTTTATATTTAGTAGACATTCGTAAGTACCCGTCTTCTTGTGAGAGCCCAATTAATCAGCTACTGCTAACTGTAAAAATGTGTAGAAACTAGCTAGGACAGAAGTTTCAGTTTTACGTTTTCATGTTTTTTTACATCTTGCCGTCACTGATTTGGTCCTCACAGGAAATTTGCGGTGAATGTCCTCCCAACAGATCCTAACAGCCTTCTTTTACATTATACTGGACTGAAATTCATCTAGGCAAAATTTACAATTTTCATGAAAAAAATAACTTGTTCATGCAGACGAGATATACACTCAAGCTCGAGTGATGGAGCGCAGATGATCAGGGCCCGGTGTCCTTATATGACAAAATGCATTCCTTAAAAACCAGCTTTGAAGATCAATTTTTTTCATTTTTTTTTACTCTTGTTTGTCCAATTTTTATACGCATGCAGAACCATTTACAGTGTCTAACAGTGTTTATATTTGATTTAAGATGGTATAATATTGGTCATGTGGAAAGCGTTTGCTGCACAAAATGCAATTCAAATGTAGCAGTAATGCATGTTCAACTATTTATCATCTTTTGGATCCAAAATAGGTCCCATCTGGGTTGTCATCGTCTGTCCTCCGTGTCTATCATGATTCATGAGCTACCATTTTTGTCGAAGCTGAAGTTCTTCAACTACACCCCGAAAACAAAGGCTTGTTAATTATGCATGGACAAGCTAGTCCGTTACACAGACGTTATTGTCTGAATGGAAAAAGGGCCACGACTCATGAGCCATATTATGTAGCCACTACTGCTTGTTCTTGTTACGAATGACAGCAGACACAGGAAGTTTTCCATTACTTTGTATTACTTCTTCCTAAGGATAAGCACAAGTTCTTGTTCATATTGGATGTGCATGTTGTTCATATGAAGAATGCTTGTCCCATGATCTCAATAACATATGGCAGCCTCAATGATTCAATCCAAATAGCTGAGAAGAAAACACTTTGAGTGTGAAGTAACCTGGAAGCTGCGAAACAGTGAGATCTGACTGCAAACGTCGTCTTCAACCTCTGTCCGTTCATCCGATTATGGAATGCTCACGGGTGGGGAAGCTGTACAACAGCAGAGTCCTTCCTGACGTCGACGTGCGTATTTCCGTCGTCATTGGGCGTCGGCCACGCAGATTGGCCACAAAGAGCCTGCAAACACATGGGCCGATCCCCTGGCCCGTTACAAACGCTGAGGATTGGGGCCCATCAAGCTGTGTGGAGCCCACAAGGGGTGAAGTTTCCCTAACCGTCCATCGCCCGAGATCGATGGCGCACCATCAAGGTCTATACATGCATAAAGAGTGCATCATTAAATTTGCGATTTGACTTTGGACAGAAAATCGTTGGCGAAAGTCCACTGATTATTATGTCACTTGGCTTGCTACATTTGTGAATCTCACAAAAATGGATAGATTGGCATCTTAGATCTAAATAGGGTGCTGAATGGGTACCCATTTACCCGTGATAGGTATTTATTCACCCAGACTCACCTGGACACCCAACCCAAAGTTCAGGTCAGGCAAGTTTTAAATATATAAATAAATAAGATATGAGAGTAATTTTACCTGCTTATTTATTGATGGGATAGGGTATAAATATCCCTTCTTTTATATTTATTATTTTATTTATTTAATATATTTAATTATTTATTTAATTTTATTAACTTAGCTTAATTGTTAACATTAATTATTTTTATGCCAAAGTTAAAAAATTTATTAAAAATTAATCAAAATTGTACGAGGAAAAAATCCTTTGAGATGTGAATATTCTTACTATGAGGATTAAAAAAAAAGAGGTAGTTATAACATTTAAAACATCCGTCGGTAAATTTTGTGAACATAAATTTATTTTTTAGTTGTTAAATTTTTTATAGTATAGTTTCTTTTGTTGTTTCTTATCTACCATGACAAGATTTATCTTCGATTAACAATATCCCATAAATTGCTCACATAGTAATGGATATATCAAAATATCAAAAAATTCTCTACAAATATCTTGTTACGAAGCTAAAAAACATTGCTCCGAATTTCGCTTATGGTAAAGTTGATGTTTTTGTTTGATATGTTACGTTGAAAGTCTTGCAAATCTTACTAAGTATCATTTTGGTATCATATATTTTATTCTTCTTGTGACAAAGGTTCAACTATCAATTTTGAATTATATGGTTTCTTCTTTACTCAGTCTGTGATTGGCTATTTACTCGTTCCTATTTAGCCAATTAAAAATAGATAACACGTCGAGTATAAATTATAATAAAAAATTAAGTAGTAGGTAAGGTATGAGTAAATTTTTTTTAAAAATAAATATAAATATAAGTAAAGCCTTACTCAACTCATATCCAATCTACGTAGAGTTCACCGGAAAGAATTAAAGTTCAATTACTACGAAATTACGGCGGAACCAAGCCCGTCCCTTCATGCCCGCAATGCTGCTTCACACGAGCCGTAGCGCCCCAGCCCTTTGACATACGCTTTAGATACGGAGGTCAACGCTCACCAGCCCGGAGAGGCTGGGCCCGCGTGACAAGGGCCCGTAATTCCAATGAGCCCAGCTCCTACGCCAAGCGGGCCGAGGCCCACATTCATCCGCCAATCAGAGGTCAGAGCGCGTTTACCGGTGAAAGAAACATGGGGTTAGGTCCGGGTGAAACGCGTTTGACCTTGTAAGAGCCGTCCTCTCCGGCCGAGGTGGGGGCCCAACGGCCCGGCCCGGCCCAGCCCACGTCGACGCCATTTATATTCATCCCGCTGCCAGCGAGGCCCAGCCCCGCAATTTCAATTTTCGCGAAAATAAAAAAGCGAAAAAAAAGGGGAAACGAATTTGGGAAGAGAAACCGTCGCGACAGGCGGAGGAGAGAGATTTCGAGCGGCCAAATTGATCCCGGTCGGAGATCCGGAAATCTCGAATCGGTCGGCGGAGCGGAGAATTCCGATCGGCGGCCATGGCGGAGCTGGTGAAGTCGATACTGGCGAAGCCGATCCAGCTGGCGGACCAGGTGGCCAAGGCGGCGGACGAGGCGTCGTCCTTCAAGGCGGACTGCGCGGAGCTCAAGTCCAAGACGGAGAAGCTGGCGGGGCTGCTCCGCCAGGCCGCCCGGGCGAGCTCTGATTTGTACGAGCGGCCGACGCGGCGGATCGTCGACGAGGCGGAGCAGGCCCTCGAGAAGGCGCTGGGGCTGGTCCTCAAGTGCCGGGCCAACGGGCTCGTCAAGCGTCTCTTCACCCTCATCCCCGCCGCCGCCTTCAAGAAGGTGGCCGCCCAGCTGGAGAACTCGATCGGCGACGTGGGCTGGCTTCTGGCTGTCTCCGCCCCCGACCACCGCGACGACGACGACTACCTCGGCCTGCCCCCCATCGCCTCGAACGAGCCCATTCTCTGCATGATATGGGAGCAGATCGCCGTCCTCTCCGCCTCCGGTTCCTCCCTCGACAACCGCGCCGAGGCCGCCGCGTCCCTCGTCTCCCTCGCCAACAACGACCGGTACGGCAAGCTCATCATCGAGGAGGGTGGCGTCCCCCCGCTGCTCAAGCTCCTCAAGGATGCCGCTGGCGCTGCCGTCGAGGGCCAGGAGAGCGCTGCCAAAGCCCTCGGTCTCCTCGCCCGCGACCCCGAAAGCGCCGACGCCATGGTCAAGGCCGGTGTCTGCTCGGTTTTCGCCAAGATTCTAAAGGAGGGCTCCATGAAAGTCCAGTCCGTCGTCGCCTGGGCTATCTCCGAGCTCGCGGGTAACCACCCCAAGTGTCAGGACGCGTTCGCCCAGCACAATATTATCCGCCTCCTCGTCAGCCACCTTGCTTTCGAGACCGTCCAAGAACATAGCAAGTATGCTGTCAGCAGCAAGACGACGGTCATGTCGTCCATCCACTCCGTCGTCCTCGCCAACAACAACAATCAATTCAAGACTATTAACAACAATGGCAACAGTGGCGGCGACGAATTCCAGAGCCGGGTTTCACACCCGATGGGGCAGAAACTGGCCCAGAACCAGATGCTTTCCGTGGTCAAATCCACCATGGCCGCAAGTCAGAACAACGCAACCCAGAATCCAGCAAGGCCGCCGCCGACAAATCGGCCCAATTCCAATGCTTATCAGCCAAATTCATCCCATCATCATGTGGGAGGGGGGAAGGGGGTGTCCCTCTCGGGCGCTAGCATCAAGGGGAGGGAGTACGAGGACCCTGCCACCAAGGCCTCCATGAAAGCCATGGCGGCCAAGGCCCTGTGGAAGCTTGCCAAGGGCAACTCCGCCATCTGCCGGAGCATTACTGAATCCCGGGCCCTCCTCTGCTTCGCGGTCCTGCTTGAGAAGGGCCCCGAGGAGGTGCAGTACTACTCCGCCATGGCGCTGATGGAGATCGCGGATGTGGCAGAGAAGGACGCCGATCTCAGACGGTCGGCATTCAAGCCCAATTCCCCCGCGGCCAAGGCCGTGGTGGATCAATTGCTGAGGATTGTGGAGAAGGCCGATTCAGACCTCCTCATCCCCTGCGTTAAAGCAATTGGGAGCCTTGCCAGAACATTTAGGGCGACGGAGACTAGGATGATTGGGCCATTGGTGAAACTGCTGGACGAGAGAGAAGGAGATGTGACGAGAGAGGCAGTGGAGGCTCTGACAAAGTTTGCATGCACTGAAAATTATCTGCACGTAGATCATTCCAAGGCCATCATCAACACCGGAGGGGCCAAACACTTGGTTCAGCTGGTCTATTTTGGGGAGCAGATTGTGCAGATTGATGCTCTGGTGCTGCTGTGTTACATTGCCCGCCACGTGCCCGATAGCGAAGCTCTGGCCCAAGCCGAGGTCTTGACGGTACTGGAATGGGCTTCCAAGCAGGCAGCCATGGCGCAAGACGAGATGGTGGAGACGCTACTACCCGAGGCGAAGAGCAGGCTAGAGCTTTATCAGTCCAGAGGGTCTAGAGGTTTCCACTGAGCCAAAGTAATGCTCATTGCTATTTCCATTTCCATTTCCATTTCCATTTCCATTTCCATTTAAACCTTCTTGTTTTTTCAATTAAATATGTACAGTTGGTTTTGGTGGTTACAGCAGAGAAGAGCTTCCAAACACCCACATTTCTTTTTCTTGTTTTGTAGTTTGCGCATTGGAATAGAAGCTTGAATTGATTTCAATGGGGATTTAGGTTAGATGGTGGGTGGTGGGAGGAGTTGCTTATTGATCGAATAACATAGACACTTCGTGTTGCTTCTTTGAATTACATGGATAGTTATTGTTGTATCTCTCCTCCGTTATCCTATCACTTCCTTTTTGTAATTACATTTTTGCAATGATCTATATTGCGGAGCATTGGCTTTTAGACTTCATGATGGATATATATTAGACGCATTTCTGCTGCAGTTTGCTAATGTCATTACCGTGATCATGGTTCTATAAGCTGCTGCTTCTATTGGGAATAGTTTAACATCAACACCTGTACCTGCAATTACAGACATTAAGTGTGAGCTATTGCATTTGATACATATGTGGAGATGAATCATTTTCTGCTTTTGGAAGATGTTCAAAGCCACCTCAAATATACATCTAAAGTGAAAGGCACAAATATAAGGCAAGAATCTCAGCCGAAGACATGAAGAGCAGACAGGAACATCCTATGGAAGTCCCTTGAAAATTTTTGTGTTTAGTAGGAAAACGCAGGTTGATTCCCAGAAACAAAGTTCTCTTCTGTCTTTCGATATGGACAGGGATATGGAGCGGAGGTTAGTCAATAATTCATTTGGAACTTTTTTATCAGGTCCGCAGAGAGGCGGCAATGATGATTATATGAATATAAATGTCCATGGTCAGTTATAGTTGAAAGGAAAATGCTTCTCTTTAGTTGAAATATAATTAGATGATTGAAGTCTGAACGAGTTATCTAAATAGAAGATCTGGGCATCGTAGTAATGTGGTTGTTTTCTAAGTTTTTTCCATATTACCTGGCCAAAGAAGTTTTTATTCTATATTTCTTAAATTTTGAAATGTAAATGTCACATAATCTAGATTTATCTGATATTATATAAAAATTAGACTAAAATACCTTTGGGTTAAATAGGGCAAATCAATGCATTTATCCAATAATTACTAACCGTGAAGTGGCCCATTTGACCGGTGATTTTTAAAGTCTAATTAGTGAAGCAAAAATGTAGTGGAAAGTTTGATTTTTGACCCTATATTTTTTAGTTTTGGCTATGAAGCGAGTTCTGGCCTTGAAGTGAGTTTTGGCCTGAGGGTACACTCATGCTCCCTGGTAAATTGAGTGATTTGCAGTGAAAATCAGCAGCTCATCGAGGTGTTAATCTAGCGAGGCTCGTTGACATCAATTAGTCGGTGACTTTTGTGGTAATGACCTATTATTTAAATTCAGGTTATTTTTATAAGTTTGAATACATAATTATTTATATATCTTGTTATGGGGCACACAATAAGTAGTACTTTTATATACACATGTAATACATAGTCGTGTGATCACTAATATGATATGCAAACTATCGTGTTATTAATAATATGATATATGATATACAAGTTTGAGAAGTAGTGTTATCATGTATGGGAAGCATAAATATCATGTTATTAATAACACAATATGCAATATACGACATTAAAAAGTTGTGCTATTGTGTATGAAAAGTCATCCTGTCATGTTAATAATAATACTATATATGAACTTTGCATGTATTTGAATGTTAGTTATATAAATGTGACTTTTTGATTTTGGTCATTGTTTATATATATATTAACGAAGGCTACAAGATTACAGTCAAATGACGGAATCAGTGAAGGCATTAGAAGAGAATTTACGGGAAGATATGGGTATGGGAACATATAGTTTCCTTTGTAGACTTTGACTATCGAGACCTTGTTAAATCGAAGTTGGGATGCAAGGCAAATTTAGAAGAGACTGGGTTCTACCCAAATCATAATTTTTAGGTTGCTCATGGACATTCTAATAAGTGAGTGCTGGCACAATTTACAAGAGGTGTTCAATATCTGGGGTAAAATACTATCTTTCATGGAGGAAGAAGTCTCATTAATCACGGGTTTGAGGGCGAAAAGAAACCCGTTAAAGTTAGACAGTTGTGACGAAAAAGCTGTCCAACGTAAGAGGCAATTCTTTAAAATGTTCTTCACTAGGAAGTAGCTGAGAAGAATCTCATTGAAGAAATTTTAAAAAAAGTGGCAGAAAACAAATGTGTTGTATCGACAAAGACTTAGCAAGCTTAGCCATCATGCACATGGGGGCCCTCGTATTATTCACACAACGCAATAGATTTGTCTCCCCATCTCTATGTAACTTCGTCGATGACTTGGTTGTTGTGGGGAGGTACAATTGGGCGGAAGTAGTTTATAACATGTTATGTTGCGGCATAATATCAACCCACTGCAACATCTAGAGCAGAAAAGACGAGCACTTTGCCACAACCAGTGTTCTCATTGGGGCTTCATTCGTGCTATAAGTAATAACACGACTACTTAAATTAGCGTAGACTTTAGAAGTCAACAACATATTAACATTTTGGGTATATTATTTTATCATTAACACGTTATTGTGATAAGCGTAGTTTAGATAACACACTAATTTGATTTGCATGTTATTGATCACACGCTAGTTGTGTTTACGTGTTTTTTATAACATGATAAATTATTGTATCGTGTATCTTTAATTACATGATGTAAATATTTTGTGTAATCAATGACACGATTAGTTTAATAAGCGTGTTATCGATTATACGATATACATGATATAGGATCACTATTAACAGGATTGTTTTGCTAGCGTAGGTGTGTATTTTTAGCACATTTTTTATATGGGCTCTAAGTTCTCTTCCATGTAGTCTGAGGTGCAAGAGGTAGCCCAAGTTTACCTAATTGCTAATGTATATAGAGAAGGCCACTTAACTTGGCCTGGCTGATGAAAAGTCGAGAAAAGAGTTGTTGGCCCATCACAAGATGAAGAAGTGGTACGAGGAGATGCTCGGGCAGCTGAAGGTATATTCTAAAGTCATATTTCAAATAACTCTAACTACCGAAGAGGCTCACTTAATCAAGGACCAACAGCTAGTCCAGAAGGCGAAGAAGACAACCACACATTTAACAATACATACGAAAATTGTGCATATTCAAGCACATCTTAGCCAGATGTTGGGACAATATTAATCTAGCACTGACATCATTAAGAACTTTGTCATGCTATTAGATGTCATGATTTGGATCATCTAGAAAAAAATATAATAAAGTTCCTATGTAGCATCTTAAGACAATTTTAACATGCTACATATGCACTTGACAACTTAAAAACATGAATTCAGTATTTATGTAGCATGTTAGAATAGTCCTAACATGCTCTTAAGTACTGGACAACTTAAAAATATGAATCTAGAACTTATGTAGCATGTTAGGATAATTTTACCATGCTACATAAATATTAGATAGCTTGAAAACATGGATCTAGTGCCTATGCAGTATGTAAAGACAATTTTAGCATACTACAAAATACTAAAAAAAATTGATTTGGTATAAAAATTTAGGTGTTGAAATATTTGTCCAAGTTCGCCTGTGTTCGCTTGTGTCCATAGCCGATGGACTTGGACAAAGTATAATATCGATTAGGGTAAACACCGACTAACACAGATAAAGAATATTCAAATAGCAGACGGACATGGACAACCCTATGTACATATCTATTTCTGTTCGTGAACACCCGTAGTTAAAGGGTGTTTTTTTTTTTTCAAAGAAAAAATGCCCTTTTACTATCTCCAGCAACTCGCATGTGAGTCATCGCTGGTCACCTCCCACTGGTGGATTCTTACTTGTCACCGATCAATCCTCTCTAGCAAAATGACATTGTATTATTGTATTGTATTGGTGTTTATTTATGAGAATCTATACAGGGAGTGAGTTTATTTAAAACTAGAGGACAATTTTATCTTAAAGCAGATAATATGACATTTTTCCTTTATAATTAGGGAATATAAAATTAGCTTCTACACCTGGTAATATAGAAACAACTCTTTATTTTCTTCAAACCGTCTGAAAGATAGTTTTATTGTCAGCTTCGACAAATCAAACAATGTGGGATACTCGGGAAGTTCATTTATTTGATCACACAAACCTTGGCCAAACAACTGTACTACTGAAAGGAACGGCTGACAGATCATGGAAGTAGGAAATAAAACAACGCCATCTCTATATATAGGTTCATGCAGTTGCCATATTGTTCGTGCATACAAAAAACTTTGGTGGCCAGAATAAATACAGGATTGTAAAACTCCCGATGAAAACAATAAAAAGCATTGTAAGATGCAGATAAAATGGTGTCACTTGCAGACGGTCGACAGCCACTGCTAGAGTGGCATCTCACGGCCTTCAAAGGCTACTCAGAACCAAGAGTTTCATGCAAGAGGATGAAGAAGAGAGCCGAATTAGTTCCCTTGAAAATAAAAAAGGAGCCAGCTTTATTAATAGTGAAACTTTAAGATATATAATTAAAAGAGGATTATATTACATATATCCTAATTGGAACTTAGATAAAAAAACTAATACAAGTTGGTTCTAGTTGAAATTTGAAGATTGAAAGACATTAATACATCCCACGGTGGAATGGTTAATAGGCCCATCACATGGGAAGAGTTTTACCTGTTCCTCATTGACAGTGACATAACCATGATTTTTATTAAGGGTGGTAAAAATGTAATCAGATCTAAATTTACTTTTCTTCACAATTAATTATAGAAATGACATTGTATTTAAATTTTACTTTATTTTAATTAAAAATTAAAATTAAAAAACACAAGAGACATGGAGGTACAAAAGGTGATTCTGCCAATACGGAAAAATTTCGAGCAGGAGGCTGGTTGAGGGAAACTTAGTTTAAGGTCTGGTTGAGTATCCAAAGATGTTGACATGATGGGCCTATTGTACCTCACTTATTTGAAATGGGTTTAAAGGGTTAGGTTCAATCTTTAATCAATGCAACTCGTCTTTAGTTAGTTAAATTTACCAACTTATATAGGTCATGTTGGCTCTCTAAAACTTGTTTCAGCAAGAAAGAAAAAAGTTTGGTTCATAAGTGGTCAAGGCTTTTTTTTTGTAGTGGCCAGTGAATAAATTTTGGGTTTTTTTTCTACCCCAGTCATAGGTTAATTATTAGTGGTGGTCTAGAGAATTTCAAAACTCAAGGTTGTCATTAAACCACCTTCCATGCAATATTGATCACCACTTTTTATTGACAATGAGCACAATATAAGCTTTGCACAAAAGACGTGGATATTTAAGATCAACGATGTACAGATTACATTAGTAAGGATATATTTATATTAATGTATATTATTATGTGTGTCATCAATCTTGTAAATGAACGTCTCTTATACGTAATTTATGTTAGGGTCATTGTTAGAGGAGAGCATGAAAAACTCTTCCCAATACATGATGTCCTTTTTGGCCCTTCTCTTTATGTTGTTTGTCAAAAAAAAAGAAGTGATATTCTTTCATTGTTGTTCTTCTACACTTTCTTTAGTCTATATTTGAGTCTTTAGTTTAGGGTTGTAGCTCAAGTGGAATTAGGTTAGGTTTTATAGGATCCAACTTGATATAGGAACTGAGTTCGTTGGACTTGATCGAAGATAGGAACTAAATTTCTAAGACTTGACCCAACCCAAGATAGCAACCGCAAAACTTGAAAATCAAAATAGGAACTGAAATTCTATATGGGCCAAGTCATATCCAATAATTTAAATAAAATTGGCACTATATTATGTTAGTTCTATGTATGAAAAATTATAAAAAATCACATAACCTGGATGAATATGATTTTATAAGTTATTAAGAATTCGTGTCGGGTTTGCTTGGGTCTTTCACATGCTAAACTCGACCCAACCCGAAATTTATCAGGGTATTTTATTCTTAGATCCGATTAACTCGGACCAATCTAGAGTCGATTCCATCCAAATCGGGTTGGATCCAAGTTTTCAAGGCAACCCTAATTTAGTTGTTTCGAATTTCACAAATATTTTTACTAAATTTTGATCTCAAACAACAAGGTATATTTTTAATTAGAACCCACTAGTAAGGTTAGGAATTCGGTTGCTTGTGTAGCATGAACACAGTTTAAGAACTAGTTCCAGCTCATACTGAAGCTTTTAATTATACGGCGCAGCATAGAAAAGGAAATAAACTCGGATGAGTTCAAATGACTGATTGGTTCTACTCGGTAGACAGTTATTCTCTCTCTGTAAATGTTATTTTTTGTACCTATTCAGCTTTAAATAACAAATACTCACAAAGACTCGTTACATGATTTACGAGTAATTTCAAGACAAGAGCATATTGGAAGAGTTTATAATCGCCCTTGCATGCTTGTTCATATCCTGCAAATAAAATAGAAGGAACTACTACTTTTACAAAAGAATGAGGACTTATCAGCATTCGTAGCTTTTCTTATTTGGAAATGCGGCAATCAACAAGCAATGAACATTGACAGTATGAAAGGCTCTGCTTCTGATCCACATTATACACAATATTAACAAATCAGGAATGTTCCGGGTAGAATGTGGGAGAACAAAATATAGGGGAACAAATGAAATTAAAAATGATTTCAAGTGATTGAAGCTTGTGATCAAGACAATGATTTTATATGTCAGTTCAATAAATTGTATACAGAGCTCTTACCACGAATACTACCTTATATAATAAGGATTGAGAAATTAAGAAGTAAAAACAAATCAGAGGTTACCTATTTACATAGCACATCTAATACCAAATAAATTGATGTGCTGTAAACTAAGGCATTTAAGCTTTCGATACACTTCCACATTCCACTGCTCTGTTATCTTCAGCAACCACTTCTTCCTTCTCAGTATTAAAATTTGTTGGGCATGTTATGGGAAAATGCATTGACCATCATAAACTCCCTCCATCCTGCATTAATAGCTCTAATTTTGTTCCTTAAAATAGATTAAAATTAGTTCATTTTGAAAAAACAAAATGGAGCTTTTAATGTGGGACAAATGGAGTATTTATTTGCTTGTTCAAACAACCTTAGTCTTGGATATGCTTAATTACTATTTACAAAACTTGGACTCTAAAGTAAAATTCTAATTCTTTATGTGGATTAGTCACTATGACAAGAAGAATCCTCCATGGAAGATAGTTTGTGTTGCTATTCTCCTTTGGAAATGCCTTTGCGAGTAAGCTCAGTGCTTTGAAAACTGTATTGAACTAGTATGTTTCTCGAGGCCTAACTTTTAACTTTGATGTCCGATTCAGATGTTCTTGGGCTTGTTATGGTTGTCTCTCTGAGTTCTACCACACAAATACGAAAACCTACCAATATTTATCTCTAAATAATTTAAAACTCATAAAATAACTTTATTAGAGGCAAGAAATCATACTAAAAATTCACGATCGTCATAGGTACCCCTTAGAGGATGGTCTATGGTGAGTCGTATTACTTGTTACGTAGGTTAATATTTGATGAGCATGTACGTTTATGAGATTAGTGTGGTTGCCAGCTTTCCTAAGGGGAAATGGATTAGATTAATAATGACATTATTTGTGATAAATTGATACAAGTTGAGAGTTTAATATCCAATTAGCTGGTGACAGTGGATTATTAGATTGCTCTTCAAACTTGTAAGAATCAAAAGTGCTAGCCTTTATGAGCATAAATTTTTACTTAACAACGGAAACAAATTATTTATGAATATACTATCAATCATTTCAACCTTACATGCAAAACACACAAGAAGACATAAGGATTTAATGTGGAAAACCCAACTTGGGTGAAAATTCATGACAACTTACAAGGTTAAATCAATATACTAGTAAGATATAACTTACAAGACACAAGAACAACCAATCAACCTCTTTAGATTCTACATAGACGAAAACTCATTTTCTTTGTTAAGTCATTTTTGTTGTTAGCCTTTAAGTTTTTTCCTGCTCAAATCTTGAAGTTTTTCATTTTCTTGTTGTGTTCTTCGTCTTTTTCTTTTAGCAACTTAATTAAAGATACATTCTTCAAATGTTAATTCACTTTTGAGATATTTTAACTCCTTTGAAGAATTTGTTGTAACTCCTCTTTTGTTTACTATATGAGAATCTCTTTTAATTATATGTTTTCATGAATCCACCGTTAACATGTGCATAAAGCTTTCTAGTGAACTCTCAAGGAAAACAATGACAAAGTATCTCTCATTTTTTCTCTATTATTTTTGGGTTTTCCTCTCTTCAAGTTTGTAGTTCTCTAGTCTTTATTAAGTCTCTAAGTCAGCTTAAGACTTTGACTCCAATTAGGAATAAGACATCTTCCAAAAAGGCTTAAATTAGACAACATAATGGGTCATTACAATAGTGACTTAAATGGCCAATTGCATGTCCAGTTCGGGTAAACGGGCCCTGTACATTATGCTCAACTTCAAACAGTCGTATCTCCCTCATCTAAACTCCAATTTGAGTATTTTTAGTGGCATTTCGAAGCTCTTTATGTCTACTTTTCATCCCAATAGGTCTCAGCCACAATTTTTGACCATTAAGTAGGTTATTATTACGATAATGTCAAGAGAAAAATACCTTAATTTCTACGTAGTCAACTTTAGAAATTTAAAAAATTCTCAAATATTACATTGAACCCAACCCTTTAAACCTAATTCAAACAAGTGAGGCACAATGGACCATCATGTCAACATCTTTGGATACTCAACCAAACCTTAACCAATTTTCCCTCAAGCACAATCTCTTGCTCCAAATTTTTTGGTATCGGCAGAATCATGCCCCATTGTTTGCTATTCCTCTTCTAAAATGTCCTCACCTTAGGTACCTCTATGTTTCTTCACTTGGGACTTCAATTTTATGGTCCCATGTTGAAACGCCTTTTACTTTTTTTATATACATATATTTTAATCAACATTTCTTAAGATTTTAGCGCATTTTACTTGTATTTGACATCTATAGTTGAAGTTTACTTGTTGCCAAATTGCCATATAGGCATATAAAGATGTCAATTTGAGCTACTTAAACATCTCTAATAGCTCAATTTGGCATTTTCGCTTGAGCCTTTAGACCCATATGTCTATGTGACAATTTGACAACTCTCAAACTCCAACCATGTATATTATTTGAAATGAGAGGTATAAAAGATAAAAAAAGATAAAATGACAAAAGAGTGGTAAAATGATGAAATATATATATATATATATATATATGAAATGGAAAAGGCATCTCCAAATATGATGCCCCAGTTTAGTGAGGTGCCATTTCTTAGCAGTTTTTAAGCTACATAGGGCATTATTTGAAATGGCATTTTGGTTGGAGATGCTCAAGTGGCTGACAATTTAACAACCTATAAACTTCAACCATAAATGTTATGAGTTTAAAATGAGATGTAAAATAAAAAAATTAAAAAGGTAGATAAATAGTAAAAAGAAAGGTAAAACTTAAAAGACGGGAATAAGGGACAACCACAGATGGCGCCCTGGTTGAAAATGGTGGGGCGCCATTTCTTGGCCGTTTTTACGCCATGCAAGACACTATTTGGAAAAGGCGTCACACTTTGGAGATGCTGGAAAGTTCTAATGTAAAGATCAAACTTTCTGCTTAGAGCCTAATGCGGAGTTCATTGCTGGGCCGTATTGTAAAAGTTAAGAAAATGGATTCACCTGTTTGTTTCTATGGTTAACAATTTAGTACTCATCTTCATGCTAGATTACTAATTGATAGGACAAAGCTAATTGACTGTAGGAAGAACTCATTTAGTGAAAAACCTCATAAACTACATCCTCTTAATTAGATGTGTTCAGCACAGATCTTTACCAATCACTAAATCCTCATTTTGCTCTACAAAATCTTAAATGATTCAAAGAGGAACTCGCAAAGGCTTCTTGCACAACTCTTGGCACGTGCAATTCTAACCACAACACACTCAATGAATGCTTCCAACTTCCAAGTTCATACAGTAAAATCCATACCCCTGTAAGAGGGATGGAGAGAAAGCAGACTACTACCAAAACTTCTTGCTGTTTTTCGTTCTTCTTGATGTTCAAGTTTCCGATGGCGTCTGTTCCCTTTTACTTGCTCAGAGGGACACAACTTCATGGACTGTGTAGGTGGAGGTGTTGGGCAATGGGAGCGGGGGAGGGAGGAGCAGTGGAATTATGCACAAGGGAAGGATTTGGGCACTGGTAGCACTTGGTGAACAGACCAAATGTGTCTACCTGGTGCACAAAGTTGGTCACTGAAGCCCACCCACCAAACCCAAATCCGACCACCAACACCCACACCACCACAAATGCATTGATGGAGTAAGCCCCAGCCCATCTCCCCACAAACCATGGAGGCCTCTCCACAGCATTCTGCAGAATAAAGAACACAAAAATCAATCAATCAGTCACATACATAAATGACTAGTTAAAGCAACCGGTATAGACACTTATGTGGTTGATGAAGTAAAGAGACCACATTTACCTCTCTGGCAGTGGCAGAGCGGAAAGTGAGCATGTGAGCCAGGGAAGGGATGATATAGACTGTGAAGCTGACGAGGAGGGATCCAACAGTGGAGTTGATTGGTCCGAAGAAGGGGAAGATGATGGCCAGGAACCAGATGGGGACGACCACAGGCAGCCTGGCCATAGCACGCTTGCACATGCTCTTGCATTCATGCATCCCTATCGCCTTCTCCCACACGAAATACAGAGGCGTGCATGCAAACCCAAATGTTATGAACTGCACCCAAACAGAAGCAAAAGCAGTCAATATAAGCATGGAACTGGCATCATACACCCCTGTTACCCTGTAGTACCATTAGCTGCTTTTTCCCTTCTTTTTACATTGTATGTTCAATTCATGAACAATAAGATATATGGAAAAAGAAGTTGTGTCAGAGAGAGAGAGAGAGTGGGAGACCTGGTGAATGAGCATAAGGACGACTGCCATGTCTCTGAAGTGGGACCTTGGGAGCAGGGCAAAGGCGTTGGAGTGATTCAGGAGCAGGTCACCAAAGGCCCAGTAGACAGAGGCAGCCGAAGGAAGGGTCAGTGTCAAGACGTAGAGTGTTGCCAGAAGGTATATTGCTTTGAATTTCTGGGGCTTCCACATCGCGTGCATGATCTCCCTGCCACCATTCCCAAATCCCCCATGATCAGTTACTTACTGATAACTTTTTTTTAAAAAAAAAAACACATGTCAAGGAAGTAACATCGATCAAGAAATGGGGGTTTTCTGAAAGGACCCATGTGGGACAAAGGAATATGAATCTCCCTGGTACTAACCAGGCTTTGAACAACAATTGAAGGACAGATTTGAGGAGATTCTGGAGGTTAGAGACGACAATGGGACATCCGTTCTGTCTAAGAAATGGGAAGGATTTTGTCTTACACTGTGACTGCATGTCCCCCGAAAGTGTAGAGAATGTTTGTAGCCCCCGTGAAGTAGAGAACCAGTTGGGTGGGTCCTGAGTGTCTCACACCTTCTACCTGCAACATATATTCATATAGAATCAGAATAAGTCCATGAGTATGACAGGAAAAAAAATGCAAGGAAGCCATTTTTTTTCTTAATGATACCTGTCCGTGGACAAGGGAAGCAATGGTGAGATACCAAGCAGTGTACGTGGTCATGACCAGGCCTAGGAAGGACCATATTCTGTAGTTGTGGAAGGAAGGAATGAAGACTGTGGTAGCACAGCAAGCTCCGAAGATATATGTCCAAGTTCGCTTGTCCAGATCGTCGTTTATGTAGTATATGTTGCTGCAGTTCCACAGATTGTACTAGTATGAAAAGATGTAAAATGCTGAAGAAGGCACATGCAGAGTAGTATAAAGAAAGGCACCTTGCGCAGGCTATGAGCTGAATGACAGATCCAAACAGAAGAAATGTGCAGTTGAAGGCCAGACCCACGTTCCTCCAGTGCTTCCCGAGGAGCCCATCAAGCACTTCGAACCACTATTAAACAAAAAAAATCGTTCATGCATCTGAAACCAGTACTCAAGAAACAGAAGAAACTGACACTAGAGAAATGCTTTATCAAATCATATGGAAGAAGCTAATGGATCAAAACCTGAATGACATGGTTTCTGAAGTCCACTTTCTCCCTCTCCTTCCTGGTTCTGTATTCTACGTACAGAATACTGATCAAATACGCAGTCCAGCTTCCCAACAGGCCGTAGAAGAGCTGAAAGAGGATGCCGGACATCATCCCCAGTTGAGAAAATGAGTATGGCAAGGTCAGAAGAACCTGGGCAACCTGTGAAGCAAAAACAGAAGCCATTACTACCTATGAAGAAGGAGCCATCACTGATTTTTGTGTAGGAATAAAAGAAGGCAAGCAATTAAGCAAAGCAACCTGGTTGGAAGCACAGCTGAACCAGGCATCATAGACCGACCCGCCATGCCAGAAGAACTTGGACAGTCTGGACTTGATATTCTCGGGCTTCCCTTCAGTCTCCATCTCCACATAGCTCCCCACCATCACAGTCTCCACCACCTTCTCACCACCAGACTCCATTTTGCCTCTTCTTCTTCTTCTTCTTCTTCCTGGACCCTCCTGGCCATGGCCTATTGCGTATTTATACAACAGCAAAGCAACTGAGCTAGTACAGGGAGTAGAGTGCCTGCCTCCTGCTGTAAAGGCGGTGGGGGCCAAAACCGGTCCGGCCTGCAAAAGTGACCGGTTTTGACCAAACCGGGTGGTATTTTATTTGTTGGGCTTAGAGCTTGGAATTGAAGCGAAATCCATTGTTTGACGCACTAAAATCAAGCGTGAACCCGGTCTGCGCACGGGGGGTTAATAAATTATTATGGCTCCCTTCTCGAGCTAATTGAGCTGCTAAACCAAAACAATTATTAGGTTACTCTTACATATCAAGTCATCTTTGTTCATGTAATTACTTTTAGTGCCATGTGTGTGGATTAGAGAGAAATGAAGGGTTGATTGAGATTGAAATTTAGAGGGAATTAGAGGGTGATTTAGGGAAAAGTGGAAGATTAGGGATGTGATTAATAGGGTGGGGAATAATTCTAAGGCAAGGACGACCAAATGATTGCCTCCAAACTGGCGTGTTGGCTTTTTGGGCCTCTAAGGAGGTTAAAAAAATGGGAGCAAAGTGGCTTTTTGTTCATTGGGCTTTGTGGACCCGAGAGAGCCCACAGGAGAAGTGGGCCCAATGGCAGCTGAGCTTCTTCCGTGCACAGTTCACATGGGACTGCTGGGAAGGGGGAAGTTGGCTGCCCCCTTGGGGTGTGGCAAAGTTATGAATTCACTCCGTCACTTGCTGCCCTTTCCCCCCTCAAAGTACCTGGCCCCCCTCCTTTGCAGAGATTCCCCTCCCTTGCATCTTTTGCCCTTTAATTATCTTCTTTGCATCAGAGGAATTATTCCTCTGCACCTGAAATTTTGAAATTCCACATGGGTTTTCGCTTTCAATTCCTTAATTGAGTGCATCTTGAAGTGGGTGCAGTCAGTTTTGAAGCTTAATGCCATTCATTTTGACCATCTTAAGTTGTCTGAACTTTGAAGACCATTTGATTATGTAAATAAGTCACATTTCCAACAAGTTGATTGGTTCTGGGATTATGTTCCTGTGATCCATTTTGTCTATCTTATAGTGCTTTGAAGACTGCTAATTATGTAAATGTCACAATTTTACTAAGTTGGTTCTAAGATTATTGAGCTCCCCATAAAAAAATTTAAAAAAAAATTAATGAGTCTGAGGTTAGTTAAGATAGAGAACTGAACAGCATCAACAATAGAATCAACAATAAAACCAAATGGCTAGCTCAAAGAAGAGCTGAAGGGACCACAAGTGCATCATGTTTGCTTACTCTCCCGTGCAGTGTAAAGGAGTGAATTAAAGGGGATGGTGATGATAGAATCTTTTGGGCTCAAATGCAAGTCAACCCATGATGAACAATAATTCTCATGTTAGAGCCTTAAAAGTGGTCTTACTTGGTTTCACTCCCATTTCAGATGTTAGAAAGATTAGTAAAAAAAAGTCAGTTGTACTCTTCTTTTTCAAGACAAAGTGAAGCACATTTAACAATGAAATGCAAAACATGCCAAGGATGAGACAAGTTTCATATTTGATTGCACTCCATAATTCCACCAAACCTTCTCAATTATCACTAATGAACTATTCCAGGTGAGGTTAGGTATGTTCATGGGCAATGTAGTGTTGGTGGGATGGCCAGAATCACGCTTTAAGAAGCATGTCTTGAGTTTGAACCCCTACTCTATTGTCCGTCTATCCCCGAGGGGATTGGTGGCCGGTAGCTCTACACTTTTTTTGATCGGTTAACAAAAGTAAAAAAGAAGAAGAAAGGAAGTATGTTTATCAGGTAAGCATCTCAGCTAATGGCACTGAAGCACCTGCAAGGAAATGGTGGAAATAAAATGATGAGAGAGCTCCACTAGAGTCCCCTTTTTTACCATAGAAACTAGCTTCAATTTCTTTGGAGGTAATGCCACAGAATGGGAGCATCTCGCAGGCAGTCAGGCCTAATGATCGAGACATCCGCATTGAAGAATCTCTTGCCCCCACTTCTGCTCTCAGTATCATTGAACCCAAGTGGACAAGCAGCATGCCCATCTTATGATACTGTCTGTTGTTGCCCTCACGCCGTTGAGGCTTCATGGTAGTGAATTTCAGCAAGTTCTGCTCGAGGTTGCTCCCATTAACAACTTTGTCGTCTTCGCCATTAATCTTGCTTATGCATGCGTGTTCATGGCCTTTCTCTGCATAATCATGATCATCTAATTTGCTAGAAGGGGGCAAGGCAGCATGACAATCCCTGGCTAATTAAGTTTGTGTAGTCTGCTGCGCGTGAAGCCGAGGTTCGAGAGTGTGGCATACAGCGGTCCTGCTTTTACATGATAGTAGATTTTGGAATTGATGATTTCCCACTATACAGTCAAATAAACAATAGAACACAATTGCTGTTTTCGGTAAATAGTGTTCACACTGAAATGTAGTTTTCCAAATTAAAGTGCTCTTGGAGTTGTGGGCGTCTTGTCGTGGAAAGATATTTAGATGTTTGGAAGCTTTTTTTATGCTCATTTCTAATAATGAGTTGAGTTTAAAAAATGTATATGAAATGTGATTGACGGTGCTCGATCTTGAAAATGAACGTATCACATGTACTCGTTACACTCGGCTCATAGTAAGAAGGGAACATAAAAAAACACTTCCCAGGTATTTACAAGTGTAATAAGCCACTAGTAGTGAATGCCGGTAAAAAAAATCAGCTACACCGGTTTTAATGGTAATGTGCTCATATGTAGGGGGCTCATTTTAAGCTCATTAGAGGTGGGTGTATTTAAAAAATTTCCCTTTGGGTACTGACATGATTAGTATGGCTAATGTCTAGTTAAGAAATGAGCATTGAGAGTAATTACCACATGAATATAACGTACTTCACATTAAAAATATATACATGAATTTTGATTGATGTAAGTGAGCCGATATGTATGAGCTCACTTATTAATTCCAATCAAAATTCTTATGTAAATTTTTATAAATATTTGTTGTTGTAAAAATATCACTATCTTATTTATATAGAGCATCATTTTTAAAACAAATGTCTAAATTTATATTTTATCAAGATGACAATAGAGTTTGTTGGGCCTGTGCCAAGCTGGCTCGTGAGCAAACCCGGCTCGGCTCGGCTCGGCTCGGCTCGAATTAAGCTCGATTCGAATTAGGGTCAACTCAAACTTGATTTGAGCTCGAATAAGTTCGAGCCGAGTTCGAGCACTGCTTGACTCGGCTCGGCTCGAATAAAACTCGAACTCGATGCTACTCGGCTTGAGCTCGAGCTCAAGCTCGAACTTAAATATAATTTCAAAATTATATATAAATAATACATATAAAAAATAATACATATATATGCATATTTTATATAAACATAATTGTTAATTTAAATATATATTTATAACATACTCCCTCCATTCTTAGATTAATAGCTCTATTTGATTAGTTCATTTTGAAAAATCTAATTGAGCTATTAATCTAAGACGAATAGAATATATAAAATGACATATAATCACATATTTCTATACTAATACTATGTATCATATTGATATATGAGACTCGTTTATATGAATCAAGGCTCACTTACGACCATGGAAGGCCGTATCGATACGCATGAGAGTATCGATGATTATGGATACGGGTACGCGCCGATGATACGCTTGGTACACACCGAAACGGGTATAAACCCTTTTATAAATATAAAAAAATATTATAACTAATAATATATCATTATAATACTTTTTTTAGAGCATAATAAAACCATATAATGTTGTATCAACTGATACGAGTATTTTAAAATTAATTCATTCATAACCATATATTATTATGCTCTCCATCCCAAATAAATTATTGGTCATTCTTTCTCATATTAAGTGCTTTCAAATTAATTTATTTTAAAATAAATAATATACTTAATATGAGTTTAAGTTATATGTTTAAATAAATGTATATAAATGGAGCACTATATATAAAACAAAAATTTATGTAAATTGTATAGACCTACCCGTATTAATCTCATATAACTTTAAAAATAATTTTTTTAAAATAACTAAAACTTAAACTTTTAAAAAAGTTACGTTTGAATTGTGTATTTATTTTTAAGAAAAAAATTTGAAAAAAAAAATTTTTTTTCAAAAAAAAATTTTTTTTTAAATAAATTTTTTTAAAAAAATAGAGTATCGATACGTATCGGCCGTATCGATACGGTACGACCGATACGGCCGAAACATATCGAAATTTCATGTGGGGGGCGTATCGCCCCCTGTATCGTACCGATGTCGGCCAATATGGGTACGTATCGGCCGATACGCACCCGTATCGACCGATACGGCCTTCCATGCTTACGACTATGTGAGTATCATGTCATGCATCCTCATATTACGATCTAAGAATACACATAACTCGAGAAGTAGATTAGTTTATGTCTTCTTGTGCATTTGGATCTCGATCTGATGGCCCATGATGTCTTTGCTCATGCTGACGTACGAGAGTCTAAATTCATATAAAAAATTTCATGATATATATCCTTGTTAAATTATAATTGATATATAGTTTTTATATATGATATATATTTTATAAAAATATTGGAGATGAAAACATTAATATATTCCTTCTGTCCCAAATTAATAGGGCTATTTGATTCTTGAAGATAAACTAAAATTAGTTCAATTGAAAAACTAAATGGAGCTATAAGTATATGACAGATGGTCAACATGGTATCATATTAATATATTTAAAAATAATTCTAAAAGAAGTATGACATTTGTGGACCAACCTTAGTTTAGAAAAGAATGATTAGATATTCTTTTAAAAGTTGAAGCATGACATTGGGACCGTCCTCATTTTACAAAATGTATATCTTTTTACATGTACTTCAAAATTTTTTAGAGGCATACTAAGGTTACAGAATAACTTTTTTATTAGTGATTTATAAGCATGTAAAGAAAAGAAAATACAAAAAAGTAAATGACAATGTTGCCTAAATAATTTTTTATTTTTTACATCTTTTTTAGTGATTATATGTACATAAAGAGAGAAAAATAATAATGTTGTATTTTTTTAGAATATGTAACTAAAATTTATTTATCATAGTTTTCTTCTTTCATAGTGACTATAATCAAATGTTCACAGTGTAATCGTAATACTTGTTAAAGTATATTTATTAATATTTAATACTAAAAATATGTTAGTATGTGTGATACTTTATATACTTTGTATTTATATATATATTATTTTTATTTATTTAGTTCAAGCCCAATTCGAGCCAAGGCTTATGATTCACTTATTCAAGTTCGAGAACGAGCTCGAGCCAAGCTTTAGATTTTTAATTCAAGCCGAGTTCGAGCTGAAAGGTTTAAGTTTATTCAAACTTCGAACCAAGTTTGAGCCAAACTTCAACAATTCAAACTCGAGCCATAACAGCTTAATACTCGACTCAGCTTGGCTCATTAACACCCCTAAGTGGGAAACATCTTCTTCCTTCTTAGCGACTAGGTTGAGTTGCACTTGCCCAACCGACAGACTGACCAACTCAACTTCAGCCATCTTTCCCGATGCCGGCTCTTGAAAAGGCACAAGCAAGTGCATAACTTGATTTCTTCATCAATATGTTGCCTCTTCTCATGTCACAACTTTGAACCTTAGGAGCTTATTTAGTTTTTATATGGAAGATTTTGTGACCACCTTGGAAGATTTTGTGACCACCTTAGAGCATCTCTAATATGCTAACATAAATGTACTAGACTGTTCCTACCATGTAAAGGATATCCCGCAGACAAAACACCATGTAAGAGGACAAAAAAACTCTTCCTTATTTTATTTTATGGCAAATGATCCCATAACAGCTCTCACATATGATATGAGAGCCCATCTACTGTAGGTCCCCTGAGGCAAAACTATGTAATGACAGTGGGGGGCCATGGCTATACATCCAATATGAATTTGGCAATAGGCCCCACAATGGTCCCATAAAGATGAGTCCATATAACATTAAAAGTGAACCTTAAAAGAGGGACTCATCAAATTTAAGGAAGAGTTTTTCAGCCTCTACTCTGACAATGAGCCACATAAGAACTTCTTATGTTTCAGATCTTATATTAGCATACCCTGACGTATGTGCCGTTGATCTGGCCACCTTCCATCGGACGGAGTAAAAAGAGTCTTAGACTTCGATTGCTCAGGACCCACACCAAACACGAGGTCCCCACACCATTAACATGATGAGCGTTAAGCATAGGCAGTATTTTCATAATTAAGATTGTTAGCTTTTATATTAGGCTATGCTATTCATTGCTCTCATGGTCATGGGACGGTTTCACGTGGGCCATGGATCAACCAATGCTGGGCCTGGACTCAATTCTCAACATCATCTTGTGAATCTTTCTGGGCTTACTCTTCACAACATATTGAGCTTTTGCATGTATATTTAGTAGAAGAGCAGAGGGTGTTGTGCACTCTTTGTAGATTTAGTCTTATGCTGAGCTTCAACTTTAGTTATATTTATAAATAAGAATTTATAAATAATATTTTAGGTATATTAGGGGTAGTTAAGATTTCTATGATAAAAGTCTCTGCCCCATTTTCACTTTTATAATACTTCTTCGGTCTTTAAATAAGTATCTTATTTTAAAATTTTAAATATCTAAACTACTTCATATCATTTAAAAGTTTTTAGAATTAGTCTTTCTCTATTAACACATAGAAAAAGCTAATAAAGGATACTTTAGAAAATATATACGTTAAAATTAGACAAGAGAAGAGAAATTGATTGACAACTAAGCAAATAAGACACTTATTTTAGAAAAAAAATATTTTTTAAAATGAAAGGGAATTGTGTGTGTATATATCTATAGATAGACATTATTTTTTTAAATAGATAATGGTTTTCTAGCATATCATGTATTTATGCATCATATGTGGGCACATAATGTTAATTTAGGGAAGAATAACAGTGGCCATCACTCATCTTTGGTCGCCATTGGACTAATGGGCTTCCCCCCAATCCTAACAGGTTTAAAACTACACAACAGTATAACATTAGCATACGTTGTTAAATTTTACACTTCTAATATTGTGTTTATATATGTGTTTCTTTATTCCTTATTGTAGTGGATGTTTTATGGTGTAAATCCTTTTAAAACTTTGACATATAACTCCATACTGTGACTCGATCCCTTAAGATTATGAGCCAACTCCATATTGTAATAATTTTAGAGGCGAGTCCAAGACTTGCGTCTTAGAACGTTATGCTTTGCCTTGAGCTTTATGCAACTCAATTTCAGTGCAAAACCTATTCCAATATTTAATTTTGCTAGCATCGGCATGTGAATGTCACAATTTCTCTTATTTCAACAGCAATGCTTACTTGATCCTCTCTTCTTTTCTAACTCACTATTTATAGTAAGAAAGTATTTTTAATGCTCTTTATTGACAATGAGCCTAATATAATTAATATAAAAAAGCCCTTAATATTTAAAATTAATGACTCACATATAATATCCATTAACATTAGTACCACTAATGCTAATACGTGCTAATATGTATGTTATTGATTTCATAGATAAAAGGTTCTTATAAATTTCTTATAATAAGCAGTGGAGAGCATTTAAAATAGTTAACCTTAAACAATAAAATTGTGGTGAAGTCTACATACTACGTTGAGGACAATGCAGGTATTAAAATCTCTCTTCCGCTAGAACAAGCCGTTCAAACCAGCATTTTGTCGAGGAGATGGAGACGTCTCTGGAAATCTTTTCATGACGTGCAGCACATGTACAGAGTGACAGAACCTTTGAAGCAGATTCTACCATGGAAATGTTGTTGCGCCATCATAGCTCTGAAGATTCAACGATTCCATGTTCCCACCTATGCAGCAAAGCATTTTTTATGTTTTGCATTGATACTAACCTTTCAAAATTGATGGCATATAGCAACCTTCAAAAGTAACGGTCTATATTAGCACATATTAGAGTATGCACCGATAATCTTAATATTAAGGGCTTTTATGTTGTGACTTAAACACGGTTCATTGTTAGTACGGAACATAAAAAATATTTCCCTATGCAGATAATGCAAACACGTAGATTCATAAATACCACTTATTTCCTCTCATAATAAATGTCTTACATAATTTTTATATAATAAAAAAATAATTTATTTAATTTAAAAAATTAAATAAGACACTTATCTAAGGACGGATGAAGTACTTATGAATCTTGTGATTGTTCTTGTCCTAACGATTCTTGAAGTGAACAACTTCCACTGTCACCCTCATCTTCTTGGATATAGTGTGAACTCCCACAATCTAACAGGTTCAAAACCCTAATTAAACACAAACTTATAGCAGACCAAACAAGACACGTAACGCAACAATTGCTATGAAAGGCCAAGGTTCACAGTCAAAGTGATCTCCTAAGATTTTATGACCACCTGATTTATGACACTTACCAGTTCCATTCAATTCATCTTGCATATGGTGGCCTAACATGCTCAAACCATGTTCATGATAAGCACTTAGAAATTAAGTCAAAACTGTCAGCTAAGATACATATGCGATTATGGCTAGCTAGGAATAGTCAAATATTTCGCCTCCCTAATTAAAAGCTGTTATAGTTTCACAGTGCATGTGTTCTTTCACATCACAGTGACTTCAATGATCCCAAGTCACTTATCAGTACACATCCATGTTGCCTTCAAGCAATGGATCATTAATTCAAGCATTACTGCTGCCTTTCTTCAAAGAAAATATCCCAATAACGGGGAGTGCCAACAAGCACTGTCCATGTCTCCAGCATGAGAGCAATTGGCTGATGTTCAAAGACAATGGTTAATTAGTACTTAGAAGCAATGAGGACCAACTAAGAAGCAGGTGGAAATAAGGGAGAGTACCATTGATCAGGAATGGATTAGAAGCTATGTTGAGTGGCCAAGCCAGCAGAAGTACGGTGGGATGAGGGTGGCGCACCAATCAAAAA
Source organism: Saururus chinensis (assembly GCA_035235625.1). Lineage (NCBI taxonomy): Eukaryota > Viridiplantae > Streptophyta > Magnoliopsida > Piperales > Saururaceae > Saururus > Saururus chinensis. The sequence continues at coordinate 5,510,556 of CP141150.1, forward strand.
TTAATCTTTAATTGAATCTATAAGTAATTATGCATAATACTAGATTAATTAGCAATAAATTATATCCAATCAATGAATCATACAAACATAAGATACAAATTAGATCAAATATATACTGACATGGGCTGTCTAGCCCTTGCACGCCCTCCAAGAGAACAACCCTTACACGCCTTCACAAACCCACGTTTAGATTGAAGAAAATTACAGCAAGAACCAGCCATTGAATCAGCCTCCACGATCCAGTAGAGAAGAAGATGTTTTTCCCTTAATCAACCCGCCAATGAAGTCAAGGAGAGGAGAGAAAGAGGGCGGTCAGCAGCAGGGATTCTCTCTGTTTTGTGCAAGTTGACCCAATAGAGAGAGAGGGGGTGGCAATTGGGAAGAGAGGAGGAGAGGATTGGGGCGGTCCAAAGCTAGGGCTCCCTCCTCTCTTTCTCTCCCTTAAATCCCCTCTCACGTACCTCCTTTAGCGAGCCTTAAGTGGGTTGAACTTAATTGGGCTATCCTTACTCGTTTCTTATGGTTTTTCTAGAAGTTTAAACATAACGAGAGCGGGCTCTATCTCTCAAAGCCCTCGGACGCTTAGACCCCCTGCACACAGCCAAAGTCACAATAGGGTCGACTTCTCACTAACCACGGGTCCCACCCTCGACACATAATTCGCGCAACTAGACCCCATAACGTGTTAATGCATAACCTAGAGGTTCAAACATAACGAGAGCGGGCTCTATCTCTCAAAGCCCTCGGACGCTTAGACCCCCTGCACACGGCCAAGGTCACAACAAGGTCGACTTCTCACTAACTATGGGTCCCACCCTCGACACATAATTCGCGCAACTAGGCCCCATAACGTGCTAATGCATAACGTAGTCGTATGCCTAGTGTACATGTGTGACGTATGCAGGTCCTAATCGAATTAGTGTAACGAAAGCACATGTGGGGTTGACGCGACCGCCCTCACCACCCTTGGACCCTATGGCCTGTACCGGCTCACTCAGACTGCGACAATGTTTAACCAAACCGGACCTGAACCCATACCATGGCCTAACAAGCTAAACCTCCTTACCAGCAAAGGTAGTTATGAGTAAATATTTTATTTTGGTTGAGAAAATGATTTTGTCATATCTTATAAAAGAGTTTGCACAAAACAAACTAAATCTAGTCAATCGAGGTGTAAGATTCGTGTTGTTGAACCCAAATTGTTTAGAAAATACAGTTATATAATGAGAGTAATAATGGGTAAATTGAATATGTAACGAGTAGAAATGTTGGTATTTGCAACAGTAAAAAAAAAAGAGAATACTTAATGGTCATTTTACACTAAACTATGACGACAGTGTTTGATTTCCCAAACAATAAACAGTCAAGGATGTCACCTTTTATGATAAGAAGTTTAGCAACCAAAATTTAATAAATTCTTCCGCATCAACGCTCCTTCCAAGTATGTTGGATTTGGATGACATAAGTTACCACTCCTAAGTTGTGTTTATAAAAATGGTCCTTTCTTCATTTAGCACTTGGATTACTGAAGTTATTAAATCCACTCTGAATCAACATATTTTGGCGTATTGGTACCAACCAAATTTGTAGTTAGACTAATTAACTTGCATGATGTATGATGCCAAGGCTCTTGTGCTAAGCATGCGGTCGTTGTTACAGGGGCGGCATTTGAAAATTCTGCCACCACCCAAAGGAAGATGACTGACAAATAAATAGCGGTTAATTACATCGATTTAGACCCCTCTTAAGTTCATTGTAAATAACAAAGTGAAAATAGACAAACAATGCGACATCAAAGTTTCGTAATTGGTGTTCCATCAAGAGGCCGGATCTATCTATTTACGATTCATTTGATGTTAATCATTCCTTTCATTGAATTTTATAAGGTACTATAATTACTTATAATTAATGCATTAATACAAGTATTAACTAATAAGTGATTAGCTTAATGACCAAGGAATGAGCAATATCCATTTTCAATTATTACTCTATTGATTTATTTTTCTTGAATGCATTTGTACATGATATTAGTTGTCCATTAACAATGTAGGAGTATCATGATTAATTTATCAGAAAGTGGATCGTACTAAACGAATTAACCTTTTTATTATTTTAGAACATGCTCGCCCACTAACTATTTTCTTGTTTAATCATAAGAAACTTATCATACAAAAAACAGTACGTTGTGTACAATAAGAAGCAATTCTTGCTTAATGGGAAATCAAAATGGTCAATGGATGTCTCTTATGATCTCTATGAAACTCTCCGTTTTAAAATAAGTATGTTATTTAATTTTTCAAAATAAATTAAAATTAATTCATCTTAAAAAATTAAATAAAACTTATTTTAAAATAGAAGAAATATAAAATAGCTATCATTTACATAGCTGTTAAGTAAGTTTGGATTCACCTGCCTATCCTATGATATACATGATATATATATTATTCTTCAATTTAATAATATTATGGTTGGCAAGCTTCATGCAGCACATATGGTGATGTGTCCATGTGCCACAGTGGGCCCCTGCATGAAAAAAAGAAAAGGAATTGTGCATGTGGGCGTCGGCACAACGGGACGTGGAAAGTTGGGCCTTCCAGGTAAGCCCGTGCCCGGGGTGATGGGCCGAGTCATTCTTACACCAACTTGCCGGCAGTTTCCCTGACAGGAGAGTAACAGCCGGACCGGGACCGGGTGCTGGCGGCCCAGTCGCTGAGCACGCAACCCCTTTAGGTATGAGTCACTTGAATTGTGGGTCCCACCCAATTTAATTGTTTGGATAATGTTTGTCTCCATACATTTAATCGGACGGCTGATATGCTTAATGTGGTGACACATGGCCCACAGTGTGAGCAAATGGACAAAGGGGACGTGTAGAGTTTTGATTTGTCATGCATAAGCTCGTTTGAGAGTGCTGAATAGAGTAGCGAGTTCACTTGCTAATCATGCTCAATAACATAAATCGCATGCAAATAATGTGTGGTTGATGAAGCACCCAAACATTATATGTCGTTTATGAGTAGGTGACATGTTACATTAAGTCACGCATTACACAGGGCCCTTTTTGGCTGTTATTAAGCTTGCATGTTTTAGCAACATAGAAGATTATCTATCCTTGTTCCTCCTAATACCCCCATTATTCTGTGTACCATTTTATGTAAAAAGTGTAAATATCCCAAACTTTTAAGGTTAAAATTACTATGTAAAATTTATTTTGGTCGAAAGTCGCCACTTTGTAGGAAAAAATATTTAGTTGAACCATTCTCTATGCTATATGGTAGATGTTACACCCTTGGTTTGTGGTATACGGGAGGAGCTCATGCGCGAACGACGAAAGCAGCCTAGCGCACATGCAAAGGTATGGAGGGCGCATGGAGAGCATGCTAAGGGCGTAGCTATGTTTTCTCCTTCTCATTGGCACATGGGCGATGTGCCAAGACTAGCGGTTGCATAACCGACCAGCACGATCCCCACTAAGACCCGAGTACATCATGGCGAAGAACATGAGAGTAGTGACTAATAGTTGCTGCCCACTACCCAAGCGGTTGTTGCACACTCTCGTGCATAATCGCAAGACGACTACGGACAAACTAGTGGGCTAAGTCATGGGGGTTATGTTGTAACCGCTTGCTGCGACCAACAGGTATAAAAGGGTGGGGAATGCATTGTAAAAGAGAGGATGAAGAGAGGGACGAGAAGAGTGCAAGTGGGTTTGAGTTTTGGCACTAAGATTCAAACCAAGTGCTTGTGTAACATCAAGTGCGAAAGGGTTATTTCAGGTTGGGCTTTTTTCCCTTCACTTTCGTTGTTCTTTATAGCGTGCGTGCATTTTCTTGTGATCGTATGTGCGCTAATAGAGTGAGAAGGCTGTTGATTGCCGAGGACAGTCAGGCCGCACAAGGCGTGTGAAATCATAGTAAATTTCGGGCCTTGTGACAGTAGATATGTCCACTTAATAATTGACACGTTGAATTAATTTATATATATTTAAAAATAAATAAATTAAGATTTGAATTTAAGTTCATGTGTGATGCAAGGCCACATGGTAGAACGGTTCCTCTTAGCTACCTTCTCATTAGGCTCCCTTCCACTTGGGTCTCGGCCCTTTTTACCTGCCTTACCTCTCTGAAACGTCTGGTACTCCCTAAGGGATTTCATATCAGGATATCTTGGATCCTCTTTGTCTTGTTTCTGGCATACAGAGAGTGGAGTTCTATGAATAATTATTGGCTTAGAGTTGTTTAATTTACTGATATTGCTCCACGAGCAGATGAGTTGTTGTAGCATATTTAGATTAGAGGATCATCTTTTCTTCTTCTACCAAAATATGGGGTCCTTCCCCGCTTGTTATAGTGCAATTCCTCTTCAGTCTATCGACCTTTTATTGCTGTTTCTCACTGTGCGATATTTTGCTTATACAAGCGCTGATCATGCTGAGATAAGTCCAAAGCAGATCATGGGGCAAACGCAGATGCCTCTGCCAAGTTGGGTGTGCATCCATGGCAGGTCACTAGTTCTATTGAAAGTTCGACAAGTTGCTTGTAAAAGTGGTCAAGTACTCGTCATCTGCTACTGAAGTCTCTACATAGCCTTATTTCTGTCATTGGATGGACAAAAGCATTAACAATTAATTGATGCTTGAGCTTCTGGGTCTGTGTTTGTTTGCATCATGTGGTGACAACTGATTGCTAACTTAGTTGCTTTTCGTATATGTAGATGAAAATTATGTTCCTTTGTGTATCAGATGTTTTGACAGTCGCATGGCTTCCTATATCCTGGTTTACCTACTTAAAAAAAACACCATAGAGACTACACAATCATAATATCTCCATTTGCATCTACATATATATTTAACTAAATATCTACGCCATACACACCTTACTGTTTCTTCCCGTTTCCTCTTGTAGGTGAATTGTCACGTAGTGCCAATTGACAAGTGATGCCACATGACATACATTATGATGAAACAAAGTTGATATTTTTTCCAACCGTATTGTACTTATATGCAATACAAACAAACTATATGCTACAAACACAATTTCTATACATTTTCAAATGTTCCACAAATACATTGTACGTTCATTTTGGAGAAAATTGGAGTAAATGTTCAACAATGTGTCTTTTAATAGCTAAGGTGCCTCTTTTGATGTTGTTTTTATATTTGTTTCCTGACACATTTGTTCCATATTTTTCACACCATCATATAAACAATGTCAACCAGTTTTACTTTTATTTTCATTTATCACGTGCAACGTGTGTGCATTCTTACTAGTTTTTATAAATTTAATAGCATTAGTGTTGAAATTATAAATGCCAAGCCAAAAAGAATTCAAACCTAAGTACTAAAGTTAAGTTTAAACCATGTTATAAGAGTGAATGCATGGATAATATTTAGCCCCAAAAGATGTACAACATGGGTTATTTCTGAATTCACATCAAGAACAATCTTAAGTCAAGAATTTGGTAGTAATTTGTATGAAATAGATGACTTTAGGGTGTGAGGGTTGTGAAAAGTTCTTGCATGTTGGAGTCCTCATCAGCAATTAAGGCATGGAGGGACTAAAGCTAAGGCTAAATACACAGCTGACTCACTCCCAGGTATGCATGGAGGGAGACTTTTCCCCCACCAACCTAGCAGTTGGACCAAAACCCAACTATACTAACAAAACATTTCAAACATTTGGATAAATGGCCCCCTCAGTGGCCCCCCACCCCTCCCAAATTTCTTTTTCCACATTAATTAGCTTTATAAAAGAAAATACTTTTATGACCACAATGCAAGTCCTATGGACATGTGAAACCTGTACGGCAGGGAACATGCTTATATTCAATTCTTAAGTTTCTCTCTCACCACTTCGTTGATGATATGGCAGTCTTTTATTGTTGGTTATTTAGCTTTGGTCATAAAAATTAGTCGTGCTCGACAAATGCTCCTACAACATACAAGTTTAATAAATAAGTTTATCTTGTTTGACCTGTCTCTATGACAGGTGCCCCATGACCAACAGCCTACATTTGGCTCCAAACATGGTATATAAAATAACATTAATTTCGATGCACAATTACCCTATGATATACCATGTTCGGCACCCCAATCAGCCCACATTATGCTCCAAACATAGTATACCAGAGGACATTGATTTCTATGCACAATTGCCCTCTTAAATACCTTATTTTTAGCCCTATGTGGCTGGTCATGGTCAAGAAAATATTTTTCTTATTGAAAATTAACAAAATCCAACTCCCACTAATGGCCCCACCCCAAGCCAGCCCGCCCAATTTGACCAGCTCAACTCGGACGGTTTATCCTCAGTTGGACCCAACCAACCGCACAACGACCAAACCGGCCGGGTGAACCAATGAAATCTTCGGACAAAAACGTGGCATTGATCCATGTCAGCGTCACGAACAATCGTGGTCACTTACATAAATGCCCCTAATTATCCACCGTTTTACCCTCTCACAGCTGGAAGCTGCTTCCAGCACATAAAAGTAGCTTTTTCATAAGCAACAGCCAAGCCCCGTTTGTCGTTTCCTCGCCAAAGCCACTAAGGCCAAATCCGTCAATTCGCCCTCGCCCCCGCCCCCCATCCCGCGGCCCTCGCCAACTCCCCCGTGTTGCAGGTGCAGAGGATCCGCCGACATTGACGTGCGTCCCGCAGGTTCTGGCCCCGCCGACCTTCTCCACCCCGCGCCCGCCCCATCTGCAGAGAACCCTCCAATTCCGCCATGGCTAGAGCCTTCCAGCTCGTCCTCTCCTTCTTATTATTTGCTGTTGCAGGCTTGAGAGGTGCGAGCTTTACATTCACTAATAACTGCGGCTACACAGTGTGGCCGGGAGTTCTGTCCAGCGCGGGCACGGCGCCGATCGTGACGACCGGCTTCGCCCTCCAGGAGGGCAAATCGCGGAAGCTCTCGGTGCCAAGCAACTGGTCGGGCCGGTTCTGGGGCCGGACGCTTTGCACCGTGGACCCCGCCATGAACAAATTCTACGGGTATGCAGCAAGAAGACGTCGGGGCACCCGGAGGCGGCAGACCTGCCCGGTAACTCGATGGTGTTCATGGGCGGGGCAGAGACGAGCGGCACCGTGTGGCTGGCGCCCCGAGGCGGAGCGGATTTTGCCGCCTTCTTCGCCGTGTCGGCGCTGCTGTGGTGGTTGCGGCCGACATTCCGAGGAAACTGCTGCGGTTGCTAATTTCAGCGTCCAGGAGCTTCCGGGCCTTTCTGGGCTGGCTCCGCACCACCGCCCACGCTTCGAGGGCCCAATGGGCCCGGATTTGGGGCCATGGAGCCCACTGGTTTTTTATGGTGGGTGTGACGCGAGACTGATTTGGACACATTTCGGCGAGGTGTTAATGCCCTCCTCTAACTTCATGGGTCTGTTTATAAAAACAAAAAATATTCATAAATTTAAGTTCTTAGAAAGGAATCTAAATTAACCTAAGAGGTATAAAAATATTTTGTACAAATTACAGCTAGTTAAGATTTTTCTAATATATATTATTCTAATTATATGATTAAAGTTGAAGCAAATTTAAGAAGATATATGATATAAATTGCTTATGCATGTGTTTAATGAAAAAAAATTAAATAGATATAAAATGCTAGAAAGATTTACACATCCTCCAAGTAGTAGTTTGATATAAAATTATTATAAAAGATTATAAGTTAATTTTAAAATAATTAAACTACTTAAAAGTAATAGGTTATATATATATATAATAAGTTTTTAATTAATTTTTATTTTAATAATAGTTAGATAAAATTATCATATTATTTACCTATTAAATAAATTTAATTATATTATTGAACTTACTAACGATATAATATAAACGATACAATAATACAATTGGCAGCCTTACATGAAAGATTAAAGCCAGCCCTACTTGGAATCTTGGGTTTTGATGATTGATTCAAGGTTGATACTATGAAAAAGCTTTCCATCATCATGCTTACGAGGCTTGCTTAGGAATGTGGTAAACTGTATATGGAAGAAAATGTAAAAAGTTTTATCAAACATGTTGTGGTTTTAGACACTTCTTACCGAGGAGGGAGAATAAAAGGTCGCCAAAAAGTCCAAATGCATACGAGGGAGGTGGCATACTGTGACTAAGAGCTGTTTTAAATTTATTCATTTGCGCTGACCATCGGTGCGATATGCGGAACCCGCATATCGAGACCCGTGATACCGCGTGATATATACAGTTCCGTACATCAAAACCACGTGCATAGTTTTGCTACGCGATGCATAATAGACACGTGTTACGTGACGACTTTTTTTTATTTTTTATATATATCTTTCAATTTTTAAAGTTATTATTTATTTTCATTTCTAGTTAAAATTTTTGACTCTTCGTTTAAGTTGTTTTATGTTCGATTTAACCTGTTTTAAAAGTGTTTTTAACTAAATTGACTGTATTAGATGCTGTGACGGGCTAGATTTCCGTATAACTCTCTATGTTGACCACATGCTCATTTGTACCACTTCATCTTCAATTAGGAGGGAATGAGCCAATACAATTAGCGTTGATAGTGTACTACACTAAAAAGTTCTCTCTCAATATTTTTTCACCTTTGTAAATTTTTTTAACGTTTTAAGTGTATTAGTGTCATGCATTGATATGCACCACCCCTTACTTAAACCTGGTCTAAGGAAAATGTGGTACGCAATGCGATTAAGTTAAGTTGGAGTGCAGAAGACTTAAATTATCTTTAGGTGAACACACAATTAAGTAAGCGCACAAGACCTTTGTGTAAAAGTAAATAGAAAATGATAAATGACTACTTAACAATCTTAGTTCACTCTTACTCATATAATTTAGTTATCACATAAAAATAACAAGCCTTAAGGCTAAATATGTTTAAGCCAACAATGGCTAATCATAGAGTGAAATAGATTCAAATGTATAAGTTTGACATAACACAAATCCAAACTAGCATAAAATCAAGCATCTATAACCCCTCTCAGTGAACACGGTCGTCCTCATGCTCAACATAGAGCTCATCCAAAGTACCTACATGACACAACATACAACCCTGAAATAAAACCACAAGCAAAAAGGGGTGAGCTTAGCTCAACAATATACGAAATGTAAACTCATAAAAACATAGCATGCATTTTCAATCTAAGCATCCATCATATGTTTATTCTCTTAATCTGTATATTATGAGATAATTCACATTCCTTAAACACATAATCTTGCTACCTATATATTACAACATAACTCATATTTCATAAACACATAATCATGTCACCTACATAATATGATGTATAACACATCATAAACTCATAATCATGCCGCCTGTATATCATTATTTATAAAATATTCTATAGATACATACTCATGTCATCTGCATATCATGATGTAACTCACATTCTATAAGCACATATTCATGTCACATGTACATCATTAGTTCATCCATAGTTTATAAAACATACAGGATTTTAGACTTCCTTGTTAAAATTTTCTAGGTGAGCAGGTTTGTTTGTGCTTCAGCCAGGATAAGCAGAGTTGTTTTCTCTATTGTAAGACATTCACCGGATTATTTATCCATATATATGAATTATAATGCTCATTGATACAGTTTGTGTAGGGACAATGATTTTTATGTTATATATGGTACATATAGAATGATTACACTTGAACATGCAGGATGGATTGTGGTTTAATACACTTGATTATGCAGGGTGAATATGAATATTGATCTTCATGCAGGATGTGAATGAACCATGAAACTTAAATTATTGCATTCGGTGTGCATGTGTCATATGAATTATGAATGAACCTATGATGCACAAGTAGTGTGTATATATATATATATATATATATATATATATATATATATATATATATATATATATATATATATATATATATATATATATATATATATATATATATATAATTTATCTCATTATTCACAGTGTAGAGAATGGATATGTGATACATGTTTAATTGACTTTTATAGAAAGAATGCATGTGGTATTATCATGAGCTTATATTTTATTTTAAAACCCTTATAGAGTTAAACTCACCTCTCTTTTGTTTGTGGTTTTATTTTGGGGTTATATGTTGTGTCATGCAGGTGCTTCAGATGGTCTTTATATTGATCTTAAAGATGGGCATGCGCCATGAGAAGGGGCTAGATGTTTAGGTTGTTTTAGATTTGTCATGTGATACAATGATCTTAAACTTGACTATATTTCATACTTTGGATAGCTTATGATGACTTTGGTTATATTACAATTTTAGGGCTTGAGACTGTTTATTATAGATTTTGTGTTAGACTAATATGGTTAATTAATCTCTTTTACCTTCTGTTATTTGCTTTAACACAAAGGACTTGTGTTGTGTCCTTCGATGAGAACCTAGGATGAGTTAGTCTTCCACTTCGTTATGTCGCATCCCACCTTGTTAGACAGGGTTTGAGTTAAGGGGCTGTGGCGGGGCATGACATGAGTGTTGCACGAATGATGCTTCCCAAGCTCATTTGTGACAAGTGGTATCAGATCCAATGTTTTGTCTTGTTGGGCAATCAGGATGCATATTTGGACGAAGAGTAGGAAAGTGATGAATGCAATGTTCTTTGACCTTGACAATGTAAGGCAAACAGACTAACATGCGAAACACTTGACAATGAAAATGTAGGCTGAAACGAATGTGTATAGATGATGGCTGATCAGTTTTTATTCCTGTTTTAGATTGAGTGAGTGGTACTTGCCATCACGGACGCAGTTTTTATAAGGACCTCATGCAATAGTGTTCTTGTTCCCTGACCGTTGGTGTAACAATGTTACCAAATCAATGTAGAGTCATGTTGGAAGTCAAAATTTGTGTATATAAATTCAATCTCTTGCTAAGGGTACAGTATGAGATGTATCAATAGTAGGAAGCCAGGTGAATCTTGAGACATCTCTACCCAATAATGTTGTGGATGGAAGAGTATAGTGAAACCAAGTTGATGGGTATGCAACCAATTATCTTCACAAATGAAATGTAAGACTCCTCAATGTGAGAAAGGGCTGAGATTGGGCCCTAAGTGGGGAGGTGGTGTTGAGAATGGATGTGCAACCCATTTAAAGACAAAGTGTACAACCAAGGTTAGTCAGGTTTTTCTTAGTAATGAGGTATGGGATTAATTGGTGAGTGGTTGCAGGCTGAACTTGGCGTTGAGAGAAAAAGGTATGTTGAAAGTCATAGGTTCTTAGAACGGAACTTCCTAGGCCGATAAAAATAGTGAATTATTAGACATGAGCATAGTGGAACCTATCCAGTCTAAGTGATGAAACTAAAAAAGGAAACGAAAGAGATTTGGCACATGATGGAGAGGAGGACAGTTGTGCCTTTAATTGGGAGTTATTGCAACAAGAAGCAACATAGTTTTATGGGGTGAATAGGAGTAAAAGACTCCCACCCTTAGATTGTTTGGGTGGACAGATGTTCTCACCCCCTGGGTTTCTAAACATGGCCTTATATGTCACGCTTAGTTAGCAGAGTGACACCCCTGGTTTATTGCTAGTTTTAGGTAGTGGCCTAACTAGCTGGGCGAAGTGGCCCTCATCTGCCAACGGGCAACATACACAAGGTGAGTACTACATCATGAGTGGTGTAGGAGTTTGGTGACCATGTCGATTATGTGAAGCTTGTGTAAAGTTGTTAGTCATAGGGTGCAGTAGACCTCTAGAGGGGATCATGAGAGGAAACCAAATGGCATGCTGAATTATGAGTGACATAATAGTTTGGTGACCATACCGGTCACGTGAAGCTCGAGCAAAGTCACTACTACTAAGGTGGAGTAAACCTCTGGATAGGATCACGTGAGGAAACCTGAGGGTATGTTGCATCAAGAGTGGTGTAGTAGTTTGGTGACTATACCGGTCACACGAAGCTTTGGCGAAGTTATTGCTTCAAGGGTGGAGTAGGCCTATGGAACATAGTGGAAACTTGACTGAATTGTAAACGGTGGAAACCCAAAAGTTACCGGACACAATGAGGATGTCATTTTGCTAAACTCTTGGTTGGTGAAGGTCAAATCCAAGACTAGCATTGCAATACATCAATGAGCTTTAGTATAAGTAGGGGCGACATTAGATTGTTGGGAGATGTCAATGGGAGCAGACAAGAGTGTTGAAGCCCGACATCATAATATGAACTAATCGGTGGGAGTTGCAAGGTGTGTCTGAAGCGTAGGCAACTTTCCAGTGCCTTGAGTACAAGGCCAGCTTCAAGAGAGGAAGTTAGGCATCATTTGGTTTATCCTTTCCCGGTCGATATGTAGCACCAACTGAAATAGAACAGTTAGGCACACCTTATTAGAGCAATCTTTATAGCATAGTACTTTTACCTTTGTGGGCAAGGCGCATTGAACGACAATGTTTAGTCATGCAATGGGTTAACTAAGTCTAGGGCCCATTAGTGAAAATTGGTTTTCTCAAAGCATGCAATTCATTGGATTGTCCAAGCCATAGTATGAGCGAATTTCAAGCATCAGAAAACAAGAGTTAAACATGCGTCGCAATTTTGTTCCATGGTTGAAGACAAGAGTAAGACCCCAAGAGACGCACTGTCAACGAGGGCGTCAACGAATCAAGTGGGGGAGAGTGTCATGGGGTAGCGAAGTGTTTTATCTATAACACATGCTAGGGTGCACATACGTGTCAGAGTGTTGTATACTAAGTGTGCATGCTTTGCAAGAACTGTCTGCAACGTTGTACACTATGTATGCAAGTATTGCAGGGAAGGCCCGCAATGTTGTGTAACATGTGTGGAACATTGTGCAATATTGCGCAAAATACATGTAACGATGCACACACATCATTGGCAATGTTGGGCTACTTAGTCGGCTAACACATATTTGGAGTCTTAAAATGTTCGCTTCCCCCTAAATAGCAATGGAGAGTCTTGTGGAGTGTTTTTAGGCTATTTGATAAACTTTGAATGGACTATGCCCCGTATAGCTACTTTAGTTGCCACTCCAACAAAATGCAATAACTTTCTTATGTTATATAAGGGGACTTGATAAGCTAAAATGTATGAATTATTAGTATGATGCATAGCCTTAAAAATGAGTGTTTCGAATGATAGGAAATGCTTGTTGGGTTGCTAGTCATCATACCAAGAACCCCATTCACTAGGAGATGAGGCTCTCCGACCTATGGGGCAGTTGTTTGACCTTATGGCCATGTTAAAAAAATGACTTATGTATGTACTCCAATGAGATAAATTGTTAGAATGTGTGAATTATCTAAGTTAGATATGTGTATCACAAGACTGTATCTCCCTCAAGCTAACTTGCTTGATAAATGTCTCAATATATTCGTACATCCACCTTAGATGGGTCATTATTTAATTTCAAAGGTTAGACGCTTAGTTAAATAGTACGATGTCATAACCTTAATTGTTTGGATATTGTTCATCTCCATACATTTAATCGGACGGCTGATATGCTTAATGCGACTATCACATGGCCCACAGTGTGAGCAAATAGACAAAGGGGACGTTGTAGGGTCTTGTTTTGCCTTAAATAAGCTCGTTTGATAGTGCTGAATAGAGTAGCGAGTTCACTTGCTAATCATGCTTAATAACATAAATCACATGCAACTAATATGTGGATGATGAAGCACCGAAAGATTATATGTCGTATATGAGTAGGTGACAGGTTACATTAAGTCACGTATTACACAGGACCCTTTTTGGCTGGCAACTAATTAAGCTTGCATGTTTTAGCAACGTAGAAGATTAAAGTGACGATGTGCTACGTCAACAAACTTGCTCAATGTTGTCCTATGTTAGTATATATCTAACATCATTGAATGACGAATTTAGGGTTTTGATGATTGATTTAGGGTTGACACTAAGCAAAGGCTTTGGAGCATCATGCTTACGAGGCTTGCTAATATTTTAGTATGCAGGTGGAAGAAAATGTAAAAAGGTTTCTCTAACATGCTAACCACACTTGTGGTATTTTCTCCGTCCTATAATAAGTGTCTAAATTAAAAAATAAAATAAATTAATTTTAATTTATTTAATTTTTTAAATTTAGACACTTCTTACTGACGGAGGGAGCATAAAAAGTCGCCTGAGAAGTCCAACATGCATACGAAGGGAGGTTGGCATCTTGTGACAAGGGTGATTTTAAATTCATTCAATTGTGATGACCATTACTCATTTGTGCCACATCATCTTCAATTCGGAGAGATTCAACCAAAGCAATTAACACTGACAATGCAATACACTAAAAAATTTATTTGTCGCAATATTTCTTTCGCCCAAGCACATTTAACTATAAATTTTTATAAATTTAAGTACAATATTAGTATTGAAATAAATGCCAAGCCAAAAAGAATCCTAAGTTTTAACCATGTTATAAGAGTGAATGCATAGATAATATTTAGCCCCAAAAGATGTACAAATTAAGAACTATCCTAAGCTAAGAAATTTGTTCAGTCGGTGGAGAAATTGGTGGAGAATGGATGACTTGGGGGTGTCAATGTTGTGAAAAGTTCTTGCCTTGTAGAGTCCTCATCAGCAATTAAGGCATGGAGGGTCTAAAGCCAAAACCAAACACACATCTGACTCACTCCCATGTATGTATGGAGGGGGACTTGGATTTCTCCCCCACCAACCTAGCAGTTGGACCAAAACCCAACCAACCCAATAATACATTTAAAACATTTGGATAAATGGCCCCCACCCCTCCCAAATTTCTTTTTCCACATTAATTAGCCTTATAAAAAAATTATTTTTATGATCGTAATGCATGACTGTTGGACATGTGGAAATAGAACTTCGGGAACTATTGAATCCCTTACCACTTCCTTAGTGATGTGGCAGTCTCTCATTATTAATCACCGGTCTTAGTTATAAAAATTAATTATGATAAGTAAATCTCCTATAAAAAACCCTTTCAACTTAATAAAGTGGAGCTTTTAGCCTAGAAATTTTATAAGAGTGGCACCCCTTCACAACATGATATATAAGGGAACATTTATTTCTATGCACAACCCTCTTATATACCATGTTTCTGAGGCTGGTCAAGAACAGTTGGTCAGAAGAAACTATTTTTTTAATAAAAATTAACAAAATACAACTCCTACTCTTCACCGTGGCCCCACCACACACCAGCCCTCACTATTTGACCAGCTCAACTCGGACGGTTCAACCTCAGTTGGACCCAGCCAACCACACCACGACCAAACCGGCCCGATTAACCAATGAAATCTTTGGAAAAAAAACGTGGCATTTATCCGCGTCAGCGTCACGGAAAATCGTGGCCGCCAATCGCCTACCGGGGGCGCCACCGATTCGTGCCCCTGAAGGTCAGTTTACATAAATACCCTCAAAGCTCCTCTTATCTACCCTCTCCAGAGAAGTGCTAGAAAAAGCCGCTTTTTCGTAAGCAACAGCCAAGCCCCGTTTGTCGTTTCCTCACCCCGGCCCTCGCCAAAGCTGGAAAGGGTAAATCCGTCAATTCATCCTCGCCCCCGACCTTTCAAAACTACACGTCCGCCCCTCCCCCCGGCCTCGCCACCTCCCCCCCCCGTGGGTTGCAGAGGAGCCGCCGACATTGACGTGGGTCCCGCCGGTTCTGGCCCCGCCGACCTCCTCCACTTCTCCCCCATTTCTATAAATAGCCGCGCCTGCCCCCCCTGCAGAGAACCCTCCAATTCCGCCATGGCCAGAACCTTCCAGCTCGTCCTCTCCTTCTTCTTGTTCGCTGTTGCAGGTGTGAGAGGTGCGAGCTTTACATTCATTAATAACTGCGGCTACACGGTGTGGCCGGGGCTTCTGTCCAGCGCGGGCACGGCGCCAATCGAGACGACCGGCTTCGCCCTCCAGAAGGGCGAGTCGCGGCAGCTCTCAGTGCCGAGCAACTGGTCGGGCCAGTTTTGAGGCCGGACACGTTGCACCGTGGACCCCGCCACGAACAAATTCTCCTGCGCCACCGCTGACTGTGGCTCCGGCGCCGTGGAGTGCTTGGGCAGTGGCGCGTCCCCGCCTGCCACGCTAGCGGAGTTCACTCTCGCCGGCTCGGGCGGGCTTGACTTCTACGACGTCAGCCTGGTGGACGGCTACAACCTGCCCATGTCGGTGGTGCCGCAGGGTGGCTCCGGCAACTGCACCACCACCGGCTGCGCCATCGACCTCAACACCGCCTGCCCGTCGGAGTTGAAGCTGACAGCGGTCGGGGGTGACGGGGAGGGGGTGGCCTGCAAGAGCGCGTGCGAGGCCTTCGGGGACCCGCAGTACTGCTGCAGCGGGGCCTACGGCAGCCCGAATACCTGCAAGCCCAGCTCCTACTCGCAGTTCTTCAAGCAAAACTGTCCCCGCGCCTACAGCTACGCCTACGACGACGGCACCAGCACCTTCACCTGCGCCGGTGCCGACTACTTCATCACCTTCTGCCCCACCGTCTCCAGGTATTTACCTCCACTGCCACTCCACCTGCTCATCCGCCTTGCTATTGGCCACTGCCGGCGGTTCTTGCAGATTTTTTAATTCAGGGTCTAATCCGTCATTTTACGTGTCTGCAGCAAAAAGACGTCGGGGCACCCGGAGGCAGCGGACCTACCAGACAACTCGATGGTGTTCATGAGCGGGGCAGAGGCTAGCGGGGCAGAAGCTAGTGGCGCCGCGCAGCTGGCGCCCCGAGTCAGAGCGGATTTCGCGGCTTTCTTCGCCGTGTCGGCGCTGCTGTGGTGGTTGCGGCCGACCTGAGGAAGCCACTGCGGTTGCTGCTTATTTGAGCGTCGAGCCGCTTCCGGGCCACCTCGCCGGGCTGGCTCCGCTCCACCGCCCACGCCTCGAGGAGCCCACCGGTTGTTTATGGCGGGTGTGACGCGGGCCTGACGGACACATTTCGGCGACGAGTTTTCCCCCTCTCCATATATGCGTTTTTAATTTAATTTTGATTTTTAGTATCATAATTTTTTATTTTAAAAATTAGGGAGTGATAAAGAGATGCGCATTGTTTATATGTGTACGCGTGCTCATACGAATTTATAAATGAGGAAGTTTTTTTTTTTATTTTTATGGATGGAGTTGGAGATGAGTTTTTAAATTATTTAAAACATAATAATGGGGTGATGCAACTCGACATATTAAAAAGAGGGAGGCGTGGGGTGGTGGCCTAACTAAGACAAATAAAGTGTAGTTGAAATTCTGATTTCAAGAAGGGGAATTCTCTTCTTCAAGTCAGATAGTGGAACTTTGGAGTCATGCATAAGTGTAAAAGGAATATGGAGGTCAAGTTTGCTTAAATTTGGATTTACCTAGATTGTGATTTATTAATAATAATATATATTAAGAGGCCCGATTATATAAGCTCGAACATACATCATTAAATTTTAATTCAATGGTACAATAATTAGCTAGTATATTGGTTTCTCGAACATACATCATTAAATTTTAATTTAATAGTACATAATTAACTAGTATATTGGTTTCTGTCTCTTTCACTGTCAAATCTCAATTCAACAACTTATAATTTCCAAGTTTACGCTGACGCGCATAAGCCCAAATTCTATATACTATTTGAATGATTGTAGCTTGTTTGTGTTTAGATTGTATTCACTTCTTATAGCCGTTTGTGCTTTGTGTGTAACGGGTTCCTAGTATATTTTATTTATGTCTAGTACATAAGATTTTTTGGCTAAAAAACAAGAAGTAAACGTACCTGTGATATAATGAGCATTTGCCTAATTAGAGAAAATATATTTATATCGAAAGAGAAAGATTATCATAATTTAATAAATTTATATAAAAATATTCTATGGTACTTTGGATAAAATTAAAATAAAACTGTTTTATTCAGATCCAACTTGTATCTGTTTATCCCCTTCATACGCTTAAAATATGGAAAATCATGTTAGGTAGGGCCGACGGGACTGATTACCAATACACGTTCGTTGCACCGGTTTTCATAGTTTGTAACAAGCAACATGCCGCAGCAAGTCACATGCACCTTGTAATGGTCAGGCTCCCACATGGGTCATGCATGGCTATAAGTGAACCAAGTGGTGGACCCGGCTTACTCACTCACCCTAATTATCTCCCAAGATATATCCATGTGACTCAAGATAAGTGCCTCTCAAACATCACATGTGAACGTGCAACGTTTAGGGGGCAGCAAAAACACACTTTTATGTGGTCAACACCACCCCTAGTGAGAAATACCAAAATTGATCCAATTTGCTCCTGGGGTCCATCAGTTCGGTGTCCTTAGCCACGTTGAGAAGCTAGTTCAATTTGATACCGCCAAACCCCATGATTGCGTAAGTTGACCTATCACTTCCTCTCTACTTACTTGTTCACATGATTCACATCACTTACACATTAGAGCTCGTTAATATGCGCCTAGACACTTCTTAACTATTTCATATACATTGTGATACTCTTTCAGAAATCATATTAATTAAAAAATAATATTTTGACTTTACTTTCTTTATACTAAAACCTACTTCATATTCGAAATGTGTTCTCAGACTCGCCTTTCTCTGGCCAATCAAACATTGGAATAAGGTTTTAGTGTCCAAAAAGCTTCCTATTCATCTACATATGACATTAGGTCCATTATTCTGTTAGGTTTAGAAACATAACCTCAATTTGAATTCTACCCAAATAGGGAATCTTAACTTGACAAAATGACAAAAGGGAATAAGAATATATAAAGGCAAATATGAAAGGTGGACGGCAGTAATTCTCTGCATAAGAAGCTGTCCCAAACCAGCTGCCACAACCCTAATTTCGTTGTCATGGCCGAAAGTGGCTCATGAATCATGAGGATGATGAGAGTTGTTTGCTTCCTCAAGTGATTGAAGAGGATGGACGGCTAATGGCCTTACTCGCTCATGGACGGAATTCAAGATTCGTCTGTGATGGGTAGCTTATGGAGGAGGTACTGCAGCTGGTCCTTGTTCGAGTAGCGTGATAGTGAAGACAACATTCCATGAACCGTTTGTAATGTTCGACCATGAGCCCAACATACCGAAAGCATGAGAGCCCTTCATTTATAAAATCCATAGTGTATACACTAAATGTGCACTAATATGTGTATCATCGATCTCAAATATAAGGGTTCACGCTAAACTAATTATCACTAATTATCAGGATTATAAAAAAAACTCTTTTCAAGAATCCAAAGTGGCCGAAAAAATAAGAAGGGAAAGTCGTTTGACCAGCGTTGACCTCTTAGACTCCGATGGGCCTACTTGATGAGTCGAAGCTCACCCAAAGAAAAACAACTTGCCTATTGGGGGCCTACACCTTTTGCTGAGGACTTGGTTTCAGATTTCTTCCATCTGGGGCTGGCTCTTTAAAGTAACGCAATTTTTTAAGTTCTGTGGCCGCTTTGCAGTTTGCATAGGACGGCCATGAACAGAAGATGACGCAGATATTGCTTTCAGTGGAGCTTATTGAACTTATTTAATGCTTTTCTTATTAGTACTTGCTTATGATTGAAAGCATGTACATACTTCACGCAATCCATGTAGCTCCTAGCGGTTTCGAAGAGCTGGAGAGGCCGGTAGCCATGGCCGGCCAGGAATGAGGTTGGCCTGTCTGTCAAGCTAAGCAATATTTCCTTGCATTATGCACTACATGGGTGAAGAGTATCTTTCATTCCCATCACTTTCTAACCTATTTGAGACATAAACTTGTCATATATACGGAGGGGCAACATGCACCATTAGAGGTCCAAAGGTTGTCCTTTATTTGGCCATGGCGTCATTTAGAGAGACAAGTGATTAATTAAGAAGGTGAATTGTCATACCACTTTGGCAAAGTCAGACTAGCTGTGACCTTTTATAGTGTACAGTAGATAATCTGAACTGTCATTGCTCATTATCTTGGCCCTTATCCTTAACCATGCTGAAGTATTCTGTTTGCCAACTTCCTCCACAGAAAGGTGGAAGAAGGTCCAAAACCCTAAAGCAACTCAAAACCAATGAACTCAAAAAACTCAGAAACACTCCAGACGCCAAAAGTGGCAGAATCCTTTTGTCGTTGCAGACGACACAAACGCCATTAACTTCCTTCACCCTTTTATCTTCCAACATCTATCGACTTCATGTGCAGATAAGCTTTTCTACGTCACGGAAACATATACTACAATTGAAACATGGGTGGTGTTTTCTTTTGGCCTTTAGATCAACCTCCTCTGCATCATTTCCCGTCAAATAAAGTGACCAAGTCTTAGCAAAGGCGATGAGGAAAAGGGGATCGAACAAGAATGGTCTCCTCCTTTTACGTAGACTTTGCATGGGCATTTGCTATAAACGGCATTATCATATATCAATCATATACAGTGGTAGCCTTTGCTGCCGAACTTTGATAAAGGCAAAAGGAAGAAGTAAAGGGCATGAGATGCTCATCTCTGAGGAGGAAGGGATGGAGAAAGACCCCAAGAGCTTATCTACATGAAACTTTACAAGATCAATAAAGGGACACATCCAAAGATATGGCTAATGGATCACATATTGTTATTTATATCTTTACAAGCACGTAGAGATAATGTTAGGACATGTCTAGTTTGACCGGGCTCCGTGTTTAGAGCCATGTGATTAACTTACATAGGACTCTGAGTATGGTACATAGAGAGTAACTAGCCTTTTATGTGCAGCTGCATGCCCTCTTATGTACCATGTTTAAATCCCTATATAACAAGAAAAGTTGGTCTGAAAAGCATTTTGGATAATGTTGAAAATCCTCTGTCTAAAGGGCAGGAATGTGCCATGCACGTCATGAAAATTGGTACATATTGGGAAAGCTAGCTCTACGTTGCCGGCTATGTTTTAATTGGAGAGATGGCACAAGTGGGTTCCCTGAGCAACCTCCAAAATGAGATAGAAGATGTGTTTGTAGCCTTATCTTGTATGTTGAACTCCTATACTTTGTACAAACGACATGTAGCAGAGCTTTACATTCTTGATGAGATGGAACAATATTCTTTGTTTAAATTAGCATTTTTGTTGTTCTCTTAGGCTAAATCAACCAACTTATATGATTCATTAACACAAAGTGTTCAATATTCTGATAACTATGAAGCTAGCTGGTGGCTGGCTTTTCATTCTCCTTTGTCAGAAGGATTAAAAACTATAAATTTGCAATGGCTTTTACTCATATACAAACAAAACTTATGACACATGGTAGGCGCAAGCATATTCTACAACTATGTTCACTGATAATAGGTCTCAAGTCCATCACTGGTGTTAACAGTTGTACCCATTAACACAGAAAAACTTTATGGTCAGCATATCTATCAGAATATCTTACATAAATTGCAGTCATCGATCATGAAAATTGGTCATGCATTTGCTAGCTAGTGCATCAGAGCGCAGAGTAATAAGTGATGCACTAGCCAATATGTGCTAATGTGTGTTAACATATGTATAATTAAGTCTTATGATTAACGAGATGACTGCTTAAGTAGAAGGACCAATTTTTTTATTAATACTCATTTTGTCCTACATTAATAGTTCTATTTGATAAAAAAATATTAATAACTATTTTATTTTATTTAAGTAATTAGGTACTAAAAAATAATATCATAAGCTTATTTACCTTTCTCTTAGATGTAAGAATATAACTATTAATGTAAAACTAATGGAGTATCACTACAAAATAAAGTCCTCAACATCTACCGGCAGAAAGAAAGATTGTCAAATTTGTACCCTAACTCAATATTAACTGGTAAGGTTGTCCCATCGCACCAACTCAATTACAACATCTAGGAGTGTCATAACTTTTTTTGTTTTTTTGTTTTTTGGGCACAAGTCATAACTGTTACAACAACCACTATTTGAAGACAAAGGAAAGGAACTTATGACATGTAGTCTCATAAGCTGAAACCCTCGTAGTCATGTTTACGTCCACGAGCTCTATTTTTAGCTTGAGGACGCTAGAATTGTTGACATTGGTGGGACATGGAAGCTGATTCTCAGCTGGTATCCCTTTGTCTACTAGCTTACCTACATGCCAAATCGGGAACCCAAATTCGCTAGTGAAGTCACTAGCGGTCAGTCGTCCATCTAATTCATGGCGCATGTATTAGTGCATATAATTGATTCACCTGAATTGACATATAAAACTTCACTAGCGGATTTGAGTAAATTATATATTCTCTCCTTCCTTAAATTAATAGCTCTATTTGACAATAAAATTTATTTTATATTAATAATTTTATTTTGTTAAATTTAAGTAGTTATTACTTAAAAAACTTGTCATAAATTTATTTTTCTTTCTCATAGTTTTAGGTTTTACTATTTAATAAAAATTACAACTTTTCTAAATATAGCTAGCATGAGCTTAATGACATTTAGTGCAACAAAAATGACTTATTCCAACACTGTCATTAGCAACACACTTAAAAGTGATATTACAAAAAAGCTTTTTATGATGCCTAAAAAATATCACAAAAAATAACTATTTATGATGTTTATTTATAAATGTCAAAAATAAGGGTACTATTTGCGACATTTATCTACAAACAGTGCAAATACTTAACACTACTTGCAATGTTTGTACATAAATATTGCAAATAATATTTTTTAACACAAAAATTGAACAAAAATTTATTTTGAATTATTTGTGATGTTTACAAGTAAACGTCACTAATAGCTTAGACTCATCGCAAATAGAATATACTATTTGCAACATTCATAAATAAGCATCGTCACATTATTGTATTAAACATAATAGTCTGTAATAGTTGCGACATTTATAATAAAACATCATAAATAGTCTATAATAGTTGTGACATATCAAACATCGCAAATACAGTATATTATTTACGATGTTTTACATTAAACGTCGCAAATAATCTAACTATTGGCAACGTTTAACTTTTTGAAACATTTTTACATTCATCACACATAATGTTATTTTAACTATTGATTTATATTTAATATATATTATTCAAATTACATAATATATTATATAATATATAATTATAGTAAAATAAAATAATTAATTTCTTAAGTCTTGCTTTTATGAGATTGAGCTCATGCAAGTTAGTGTCATCCTCGGCTTTGTGGGTTGTCAAATTTTGGGAATCGAAGTGGGACCGCACCGCCTCCCTAGACATAGACTACGTATAGGGGAGTACTCTTGGAAAGATAGAATATCACCATAAGAATATGACATCAAGTTATGAATTTTAAGTTTCGAGGGATCGAGCACTATTCTAAATAGAATAAGGCATAGAATTGTTGTTCATTGGAGCGCCGGAGTACTGAGGTTATTCCCACCATTTTCGCCATTTCGGTCAGAGTGTGGGTGTGGGACTAAGTCTTCCAAATGATAAAGACCAATAAGTTCTTCGTTTCATTGGTAGAAGTAGAACCAACGTCAATATCCATATTGACTCTCTCTTGTCCAAAAAGAGAAGACGCCTTAAAATCTCTCCTTTCCAAAGCTGTGCAAATTGGCCCCCCAAAACAAAAGCCCACCCCTCCCCTTTATGAAAGATCCTCGACTTGCTTCCTATTCCTTCCTTTTTTTGGTCGAAACGACATTTTTTTCTGAGGTTATTTGAAGTCAAGAAAAATCGACAAATTCGTAGCCTAGAAAGAGATTAGGCTACATAAAGTGAAGCAAGGAGCAACAAAGAGAGTGGAACGAGCTAAAGCAATAACAAAAGCAACCTTAGGGGGCATGTATGTTGCATGTTTCGCCATCAGATTTCAAAAAAATTAATTTAATGTCTTCATTCTCATTTACTTGAGCCCTACCTCTGTGGCTGTTGGATTTTGATCTGACAATACTGATAACCCAGGGGGTAGGTAGGTTACATGTCCCTTTACACTATCGAATCTCAAACAATTTAAATAATTTATTTAGTAATGTTTGTGTGAGACTCGGCCCACGCCATGTCTCTATGGGCTGTCATATTTAAAAAAATATCTTCAATCTCATTTGTGTGAAAATAGGCTTCTGTGTATCAGCATGAGTCCATGGCATGAGTCCATGATATGTGGGCTTTCATATTTCAATCTTACAACACACATAACTCATAGGGTAGACATGTTGCATGCCCCCTTGCACTATCAAATCTCAATCCAACGACTCTCAAAGCCCCTGCTCACACAAACAGAATTGATGAAATTAACTTTATATTTTTCCCTCATTATATACCATGCATTTATATATTAAATAATATATTATTTAATTTAAAAAATATAATAATATAATTTATAGTTATTTGCAAAATATATATCTATACATTGCAAATAATCTTATTATTTCCGACGTTTAAATATTTATGTCACAAATAACTATTTTATTTGTGACATATACATATATACGTCACAAATAGTCTA
Organism: Saururus chinensis; assembly: GCA_035235625.1. Lineage (NCBI taxonomy): Eukaryota > Viridiplantae > Streptophyta > Magnoliopsida > Piperales > Saururaceae > Saururus > Saururus chinensis. The sequence continues at coordinate 5,534,870 of CP141150.1, forward strand.
ATTATTTGCAACATATACAATTATGTGTTGCAAATAACCATATTTTCTATTATTTAAATTATAAAATCTATTAAATAATATATTATTTGATTTAAATAAAAAACAAATGCCCCCCCATCTCCCATTTTTCCAGATGGAGGAGTGAGAGAGGAGGGGAGTTGGAGCTTGGCTCTTCTTGTTGTCGTCTAGTGCCCCTCCCCCCATTCCCCCCCCCCCCCCCCAACTTTTCCCTGTTCCCCCTCACCCTAGTCCTCCTCCCATTGGAGTCCGATGCCCCTTCCACTCCCCCTGAGTGCCTCCCTCTCCCCTCCTACCACCGGATGCCATTAAAGTTATTTATAATTATACATTGTAAATAATTATATTTTTTATTAATTAAATTATAAAATATATTAAATATAATAATATTTGATTTTAATAAAATATATAATTATTTGTGACGTAGTATGTACGTCACAAATAAACAATTTATTTGCAACATATACATATATATGTCTGAAATAAAATAGTTATTTTATAACCATGTTTTTATTATTTGAATATATTAAACCATATATTATTTAATTTAAATAAATAATAATATAATGTATAAGTTTTTACGACATATAACTGTATACGTCACAAATAATATAGTTATTTGCAACATATAAATATATATATCACAAAGAATTATTTTATTTTTTATGGATACATCTACTCGTCAAAATAACAGTATTTTTATTTAATATTTTGTGTATATATTAAATAATATATTATTTAAATATATAATAAATTAGTACACAAAAATTAAATTAAATTATTCAATCATGTTTGAGTGAGATTGGGCTCACGTGAGTTAGCCCGTACATAAAAAAATAAAATAGTTCTTTGTGCAAGGTTGTATGCCCCCTTACACATATAGATCTCGATTTGAAGGTGCTCAAAGCCTGGGCTTACACATATAGGAAAATTTGATGACATATATATTATTAATAATTATAAAAAAATTAAATTAATTTGTTCATTCCCGTTTGTATGAAGATGAACTTGTGCACATCAATGAAAGCTCTAGCTCAATGGGATATCAGATTTTTAATTTTCTACCCTCTATATATATTGTATTTATGTACTAATTATAAATAAAATATAATGCATACATTGAATTTATTATTATATAGGGAGTATGCTGATGCTTGTGGAAATGGGTGAGCAAGTTGATGCTAGAGCTATCGATCACACGAAACATTCTCAATTTAATGATTATAGTTCGAGGTTACATGAAATGGTAAATGATGCATAAGAGCATATGCCTCAAAATGATGCAAACAAGAGGGGAACATCATATTCACAAGCATTACTCAAATCAAGTGAATTATAATGACTTTGATAGAATTTTGGTTGTGGAAATAGGAAAGGTTAAACAAAAGCATATGGAACTTCGCATGCGAATTCAGGTAAAAGTATCAAGTTTTACCACACTTGGAGACTAAAATATCAAATGTTAACTAGTAGCCAAGTTAGTGAGAAATGTGGACACGATCTGCATACAATTGTAAATTTCTTCAATTAAAATAAATGTTGAAGCCTTCAACGAAGATATTTGATGATGATATCATCTCCAAAGGTAAAAGTTGTATATATGCAAAAAAATTAATTTAATATCTTCAGTCTCATATATGTGAGATGGGGTTCCATGTGTCAGCGTGAGCTCCGGCCATGTAGGCATCTAATTTTGATCCGATGACGCACATAACTCCGGGGGCCAGCAAGTAGGTTGCAATCTTATTTGCGCCATTGGATCTCGATTCAACAATAGTCAAATATTGGGCTCACAGATACAATACTAAAGAAATTAATTAATTTTTGTATATTAAGTATATATATAATGTCACAAATAATAGACTATTTGTGATGCTTTCACCGAGTGTTGCAAATAGTCTAGGTGGGGGAAAAATTTCGCCAATGCCTTATATTCCTCACCCCCCCTCCCTTGCTCTTCCCTGCTATCAGTAGGAGAAGTAGGGGGGCAAGGGCACCATAGTTCGATACCCCTCCCCCTCTTCTCCCCCCTCCCCTGTTGGTGCAGAAGGAGGACGAGAGGTGGGGCACTAGATGCCTCCTCCCATCGGAGTCCGACACCCCTTCCTCTAGAGACAATTGTAAATTGTTTTGATTAAAATCAACATTGAAGCCTTCAACGAATATGTTTGATGATGATATCATCTCGAAAGGTAAAAGTTGTATGTTTACAAAAAAATAAATTAATATCTTCAGTCCCATTTGTGTGAGATGGGGTCATTCGCATCAGCATGAACCCTAACCATGTAGAAGATTTTATTTTGATCAATGCACATAACTCAGGGGGGTAGCATTATGTTGCATGCTTATTTGCACCATTGGATCTCGTTCCGACAGTTGTCAAAGCCAGGTCTCTTACATACAGGACTAAAGAAATTAATTTATTTGTTTTAGTAGTTGTATATATATATATATATTATATATATTAAATAATATATAATAATTTGTCAAAAAAATAAGGTTATTTGCGAAGTTTATTATAAACTTCGCAAATAGCATAACCTATTTGTGATGTTAACGTTAAAACGTCACAAATAACATAGCCTATTTGTGACATTAACATTAAAACGCCACAAATAACATGTTTTATAGTAAATGTTGCAAATAACATACTATTTGCGTTGCTTTCACCAAGCGTCGCAAATAGTGCGGGTGGGGGCAAACTCAGGCGCATCAACAAAAGCTCTAGCTCAATGGGACAACAAATTTTAATTTTTTTTGCCCTCTATATATATTGTACTTATGTACTAATTATAAATAAAATATAATGCACACATCAAATTTATTATTATTTGGGGATTATGCTGATACTTGTGGAAGTAGGTTAGCAAATTGCTGCTAGAGCTATTGATGAGACAAAACAGTCTCAATTTAATGATAATAGTCCGAGGTTAGATGAAATGGTAAATGAGGCATAGGAGAAGATGCATGATAATTTTGCAAACAAGATGGGAACATCATATTCATAAGCATTATTCAAATCAAGTGAAAAATTAAATGACTTTGATAGAATTTTGGTTGTGGAAATGGGCAAGGGTAAACAAATGCATATGGAACTTCATATGCAAATTCAGGTAAGAGCACCAAGTTTTACCACAATTGGAAACTAAAATGTCAAAGGTTAACTAATAACCAAGTCAGTGAGAAATTGCGGATACGAGCTGCAAACAATTGGAAATTGCTTCAATTACAATCAATGTTGAAGCCTTCAATGAAAATATTTGATGATGATATCATCTTCAAAGGTAAAAGTTGCATCTATGCAAAAAAAAATTAAATTAATATCTTCAATCTTGTTTTTGTGAGATGGGGTTACACGTATCAACGTGAGCTCTAGCCATGTAGGCATCAGATTTCAATCCAATGATGCGTATAACTCAAGGGGCTAGCAGGCAGGTTGCATGCTTATTTGCACCATTGGATCTAGATTCGACAGTAGTCAAAGCCCGAACTCACACATACAGTACTAAAGAAATTAATTAATTTTTTTATATTAACTATATATAATGTCACAAATAATAGACTATTTGTGATGCTTGCAAAAGCATCACATATAGTCTGGGTGGGGGCAAAAATTTGCCCATGCCTTATATTCCTCCCCCCTCCCTTGCTCTTCCCTGCTATCAGCAGGAGAAGCAATGGGGCAAGGACACTATAGTCTGACACCCCTCACCCTCTTCTCCTCCCTCCCCTGCTAGTGCAAAAGGATAGCAAGAGGTGGGGCGCCAAACTCCTCCCTTCGAGTCTGGCACCCCTTCCGTTCGAGACAATTGTAAATTGCTTCGATTAAAATCAATGTTGAAGCCTTCAACGAATATGTTTGTTTATGATATCATCTTGAAAGGTAAAATTTGCATATTTACAGACAAATAAATTAATATATTCAGTCCCGTTTGTGTGAGTTGGGGTCATGCGCATAAGTGTGAGCCCCAACCATGTAGAAGATCTTACGACGCACGTAACTCAGAGGGGCTGCATCAGGTTGCATGCTTATTTGTGTCATCGGATCTTGATCTAACAGTTGTCAAGGCCAAGTCTCACACATATGGGACTAAAGAAATTAATTTAAATTTGTTTCATGCATTGTATTTATTTTTTATATGTTAAATAATATATAATAATAGGTAAAAAAATTATTTATGATGTTTATTATAAGCTTCACAAATAACATAATCTATTTGCAACGTTAACAATAAAATGTCACAAATAACATGTTTTATAGTAAACATTGCAAATAATGTACTATTTGTGATGTTTTCACTAAGTGTCGCAAATAGTGTAGGTGGGGGCAAACTTTGGTTTGTGCCCTATCTCCCCCCCCGGGCTTCTTTTCCCCTATTGTTGGCAGAAGAAGAGGAGAGGTGGGGAGCTAGAGTTAGGCGCCCCTTCTACTAGAGAGAATTGAAAATTGTTTTGATTAAAATCAAAGTTAAAGGTTTCAATGGAAATGTTTGATGATGATATCATCTCCAAAGGTAAAAGTTACATATTAATATCTTTAGTCCCGTTTGTATGAGACGGGGTTATGTGCATCAGCATGAGCCTCAACTACGTAGGAGATCAGATTTCGTTTGAGGAAGCACATAACTCGGGGGGGTGACAGGCAAGCAGGTTGCATGTTTATATGTGCCATTAGATCTCAATTTGACAGTTGTTGAAGCTCGGGCTCCTACATACGGGACTAAAGAAAATAATTTTAATTTTTTTTCGATCATTATATATATTATATAAAATAATATATAATAGTATGTCAAAAAATGAGTTTACAAACGTCGCAAATAACACATTGTATCGTAAACGTTGCAAATAGCATACTATTTGTGATGCTTCTACTAAGTGTTGCAAATAGTCCGGGTGGCAATGAACTTTCATTTGCACCCTATATCCCCCCCTTCCATCTCTCTTCACTCTTCCCACCACATGCAGTTTTATTTTAAAAAATAAGCAATTTGATTAGGGCGGTAAATGAGCCGAGCTAGCTCGTGAGCAAACTCGGCTCGTTAGGCTCGGCTCGAGTTAAACTTGATTCGAATCAGGCTCGACTCGAACTCGATTCGAGCTCAAATAAGTTTGAGCCGACCCCTGCTCGACTCGGCTCGGCTCGAATAAAACTAGAACTCGAATATAATTTTAAAATTATACATAAATAATATATATATATATATATATATGCATATTTTATATAAACATAATTGTTAATTTAAATACATATTTATAACATACTCCCTCTATTCTTAGATTAATAGCTCTATTTGATTAGTTCATTTTGAAAAATTTAATTGAGTTATTAATCTAAGACGAATGGAATATATAAAATGACATATAATCACATATTTATATATTAATACTATGTATCGTATTGATATATGAGACCCATTTATATGAGTCAAGGCTCACTTATGACTATGAGTATAGATATTATACATCATCATATTACGATATAAGGACACACATAACTTGGGAGGTAAATTAGTTTATGTCTTCTTGTGCATTTGGATCTCGATCTTGCCTAAATATTTTTTTATTTTTTACATCTTTTTTAGTGATTATATGGACATAAAGAGAGAAAATAATGTTGCATTTTTTTAGCATATATAACTAAAACTTATTTGTCATAGTTTTCTTCTTTCATAGTGACTATAATCAAATATTCACGGTGTAGTCATAATACTTGTTGAAGTATATTAATTAATATTTAGTACTAAAAGTATATTAGTATATGTGATACTTTATATACTTTATATTTATACATAGATTATTTTTATTTTTTTAGTTCGAGCCCAGTTCGAGCCAAGGCTTATGATTCAATTATTCAAGTTCGAGCTTAAGTTCGAGCCAAGCTTTGAATTTCTAAATCGAGCCGAGTTTGAGTTAAAATGTTCGAGTTTATTCGAGCTTCTAGCCAAACTCGAGCCGAGCTTCAACAGTTCGAGCTTGAGCCGAAACAACCTAATACTCGGCTCAGCTCGGCTCGTTAACACCCCTAAATTTAATTTTTAAAAAAATTAAAATTATATATTTATTAGCAATACTTTTAGACAAGTGTCGCTAATATTCTATAATTAGCAAAGTTTATATACGTTACCAAAATCTTAGTTATTAACAACGTTTTAAAATACTATTATTTCAGCAATATTAAAAATAAAATATTACCATAAACTAAGGTACTAGTGATATTTAAATTAAATGTTGCCAATATGCTATTCGCAGCATAAATGTAAAGCATCACAAATAATTTTTACAACAAAAATAAAAATTTTGTTAATATTTATTTGTAATGTATAAAAAAATATCGCTAATAATCATGATAAGCAACGTTTTTTTCATATGCATCGTGAATCAAAAATTAAGATGGGACTTTGTTTGTCTCTTATGGCAATGTTTTTTAAGCATCATTAATAGTTAACATTACTAATAATTATTAACAATGCTTAAAAGTATTATTAATAGTCTTTTCTATTATAATGGTTAATAAAGTGGGCAAAGAGTAATTCAAGCCTGCCCCAAAGAAACTTTCATCGTCGAAAATAAAAAACCGACGAGGTGCGGGGCTGGCTCACGTGCATAAGCTTGAGGCTCATATTAATTGCACATTCATATGTTAAAGTCCATACTGAGTTAAGTTATCTTGTGGCCAATAAAGGTTTAAATCTGACCTTGATGAAAAGGAGTTGTGTCATTAGCAAGGTAATGAGCACTTAAGCAAACAAGATCGATTCGTTGGGTGTGCTTTTGATTTTATCTGCCCGCCTTTATTGAACTGTTGTCATATATGACTAGCTTGGTAAAGCTTAGCCCTAGGGCAACTCCCAACTTCCCTGGTTTTATGCTTCCATCAACCCGTCTGGTCAACCTAGGACCAGGCCCACCAATACGATGATAGGCCCAATGAAGCCCCCAAGCCGTCCATTTCCGTGGACTCGTACGCTTTTGCACATTTACTAAACCGCGACCCAATTAGGCCATATCCGGCTGCACGTGCAGCACTCTTATTTGGACCTTAGGTGGAGAATTTAAATACTACTTTAATATTGGTAAATTATGTTTAGAGCCCTTTATTTTTATTAAAATTATATTTACACTCACTTTTTTAAAAAAAGTATAGTTATACCTTCTTATGGTAAAAATATTATAAATAAATATTCATTATTAATAAAAATAGTTTTATTTATTTTTTACTTTCCCATTTTATTATCCACATTTGCCTACCTCGAGGGTGTTAACTCTACTTCTTTAAATAAAGCGTCGGCCTCATCTTCTCCCAACCTTATCCTAGCCTTTGCCCCTTGGTTCAGGAGCTCATTCTTCTCGTATCAGGGTCAAAGGCTAAGGAGTGCAGCCATCTGAAAAATTGAGGCATGATGTGGAAGACGAAAAAGGTGAAAAAAAGAGTGTAAGCTAATTAGGGTATTTAAACAATGTTAGCGTGTAAATATAATTCTTAAAATATTAAAGGGTGTAAGAATAATTTAACTAAAAGTTAGGACCCCTAAAGTATATTTTGCACTTTAATATAAAAGTATTGTCGACACTTCAACCGGAGAATCCTATGCTGTGTGCACGTTGAGGCCACAATGGACTCGGCACCAATAAAGGATATCGGCCCAGGCCCATTTAGGGGCCCACGATTGACATGTGAAATTGAGAAAAAGGCTTCATGATGTGTAAAAACACACACCGCAGGACATGCAGCCCAGTGAAAGTGCGATGCGGGCCCACGTGGCCTTTTCATCCACGTCATCCGACCAACTCTGACGCGGACTCGCATCAGCCCCTACGTGGACGCTGGCCCACCAATCTTCTATTTTAAGAAAACCGCGCGTTCCACTTGTCGCACATGTGGGAAACGGCTAACCGCACGACGCGGGGCGAGCGTCGCGGTTATGTTGCGCGAAGCCTGAGGGTAGCAGGGCGGCAGGGTCCCTTTAACAGTAACGTGTCCGTAACGGTCGAATTTGGCGGTGCCGACATCCGTCGTCAGGTCGCGAAGATCGAGGGGCGGGAGGCCGCGGCCTTACGGCGTTAAATGCGGGACGGGTTAACGGCGGCTTTCTGACGGTCGAGGCAGCTAACGGTCGGCTCTCGGGGTTTGTGAATAGTTCTCTCACACTGTCAACCAACTGGTCAATCATCCAGCACCACGTGTTGTATGGGTCCCACTCTTGGCACATAGTCGATAATTATGATGAAATAAAACAAGCTGTCTTAATAGAAATCTGTAATTAAGCGATTATCTTAATTGGATAAAGCATTTTTTCGTTCTACAAGGCATTGTAAATGGTAAAAGAAAAGGGTTGTGACTTTTTAACTCAATAATGGAAATAAAACAGTTAAATTTAATAAATTTCACCACGGTAATTATTTGCACAATGGCCCATTTTTACTAGCTTTTATGTGTCAAAAGAATTAGAAAATGATGTTTAGCAATCATGGGATCATTGTTGCACATCAACTTCGCCTGTATGGGCAAAGAAATGACGAGAAAAACACAAAATCAAATTGAAAAACTTACTAGCATGAAAATCGTTAACGAACACTCTCGTCTTACACCATGAATCTCCAATTACCTAAAAATCAGTTACCGCATAAAAAAACTCCAAATTGAATGTATGCTCAACATAATTCCTATCTTGCTAAATATTTAAAGGCTTAAAATTAAATAAAAATTAAGTCCCATTTAGATGAGCCCGGCACATATGACATATGGGTTATCCAATAATGTCTATTATTCATGGGTCCGATGGTTTATGCAACAAGGTACAATGCATAGCACGTATCATATTTTTCTTTGTATAATTTTATATGTTGTTAACGGTATTATGCAAGAATACCTATGGCCCAGCACATGAATCTGATTGAGATCTGATGGTATATGTAAAATACTTGTTACTTATTTTGCACCTATCAATGATATCCCCTACCTTAGATGCATCAGGTGCATACTTAACATGATTAATAATGTAATGCTACTTTATTTTTGTAGTTAAAATACTAATTTAAAAAAATTACTCAACAAACTTTCTTAACTAGATTTTGGTTGGATAAAATATATCGTGCTAAGTAAATTATGTAGGGGATTCTCATGTTTTACCTAATTAGGTAGATTTATTCGGTGTATATCATTATCTTTTTATAAACCATTCATGCTTAACAAGATTTAAGCCAAAAAATGACAAGAAAAACCTGACCCAACCACCAATCCAAGTTAGTAATTGGGTAAATATTAAAAAAAAATGTTTTAAAGACGTTAAGATTCACACGTCAAAATGATACTTCATAAATAGTGTATGAATGTTGAATTAACATTTTAACGTAAGAATCTTAACATCAAAATAACATTACTCATTTTAAAAACAAAGAGTCAAGATGTTTATTTTTACTCGCCTAACTAACAACTCTAAACTCTATTATGTCAAAACCTATAGCCACTTAGAATTCTGCCGTCGAAAGGAGGAAACAAGGGAAGATTTTTGCAGTCCAAGTCCCTCATATCTATGCACATTTGGACATGGATAGGGGTGCATAATCTTTAATCAATTCCTAATTATCTCCCGCATTCCCAAATTAAAAAGTGTAATAAGGGAAAGCTGATCAATGGGCTTGTCGGGTGGATTAAAGTAAAAGCAGCTTTGATGGCCAAGACTGATCTAGTGTGCAATTTGCAGAGCTGTTCCAAACGGGCTATAAATCGGTGATCCAGCACGGGGTGTTGGATTACTCGCCACGCCTGCTGGAGGCACTGTACCCTGCAGAAGCTGTGCAGAGATAATATATGGGTGATCCCCAACCTCTGCTCCACTCGTCCTCTCTCACTGCACTCTACCTCAGCAAGAGGGCCTGTCTCGGCTACTGTACTTCCTCATCTCTGTCCTGTTCACCTCCCCTTGCCTCCCTCTTTCATAAAGAACCGCCATTAATGCAGCTTTGCTTGCTTGGTGATTCATAGATAGAAAGAGGAATTGCTTTTTGTTGACAGTGGGTTTTACACTCTTATAGGGTCCGAAGTAAGGGAGTGGGGACTGAGAGGACTGAGAGTGAGGAGCATAGGAATAGAGAAGGACCCATTGCAGTAGCTTTAATAGATTGAATCATGGATCTGTTGTCTTCCTCTCGGATTCTGGGATTTGCTGTTTTACTCGTTCTCAGAGGTAAAGTTTGTGCCTTTGTTGAGCTCTGCGGAAGAAATGTGCTCTGTTTTTACTCTGTGCCGGTTCCAGATTTCTTTGTAGCGGGGTTTTTGACGCTCTGGGGCTCTACTGTTTTCTTCTTTGCCAGATTTGGGGTTCTGGGTAGATGTTGTTTTTGCCATTTGAATGAAATGTCTTGTTCTTTCAATGTTTTTTGACATTTTTATGTGATGTTCTGAAACAGGGGTTTCTGGGGCGTCGTTTACATTCATGAACAGCTGCGGCTACACGGTCTGGCCGGGGGTTTTGTCCAATGCCGGTAGCCAGAGGCTGGACAGCACGGGATTCGAGCTCCCGGGGGGCAGCTCTCGCTCCTTCCAGGCCCCCACTGGGTGGTCAGGCCGCTTCTGGGGCCGGACGGGTTGTACCTTCGACTCCTCTGGCCGAGGCAGCTGCACCACAGGCGACTGCGGCTCCGGCCAGATGGAGTGTAACGGCGCCGGAGCCGCCCCGCCGGCCACCTTGGCCGAGTTCACCCTCGGCTCCGGCTCTGGGAAGGACTTCTACGACGTGAGCCTGGTGGACGGGTACAACCTGCCCATGATGGTCACGGGGAGTGGCAGCACTGGGGACTGCACGTCTACCGGATGCCTGGCCGACCTTAACCATCGGTGCCCGGCGGAGCTGCGGGTCGGGGATGGCGAGGCATGCCGGAGCGCCTGCGAGGCGTTCGGCAAGCCCGAGTACTGCTGCAGCGGCGCCTTCGCCACGCCGGACACCTGCCAGCCCTCCGTCTACTCCCAGCTGTTCAAGGCCGCCTGCCCCCGGTCGTACAGCTACGCATACGACGATGCCACCAGCACCTTCACTTGCTCCGGAGCCGATTACCAGATCACCTTTTGCCCCGGCTCAACAAGGTAAGAGAGATTATTGAACAATTAGCAACTAAACTAATTCATTTTCACTTCTAATTCAGTTTTTCTGATTACCCACAAAGAAGTTAATCTTCCTTTTAGTCTTGATTAATTTGTTTAATGCGAACTCGTTTAGGATCCTGTGTAAAATGTGTGGTCAAATAGGAAAAGCTGTAGAAAGAAAAAGAGGATTCCTCCTTCTTCTCTTTCATACTGATTCTGGTTTGCTTTTTTTTTTCTCTTTTTCTTTTTGGCAGTCAGAAATCGTCGCAAGATTCTCCAAGGACAGGAGAGGTGGCCGGAACTCCGGTGACCCCCGCAGCTGGTGCGGACAAAGGCGTCATATTTGGAGAAGATGAGAACCCTTCATTGCTGGCAAACCTGGCCATAGCAGATGCAAGCAGGGGAATCCCGCTTAGTCACCACACAGCATTTATGTCTGCCATTACTGTGCTGCTTGCCGGATTCCTCCTCCTGTAGCCGTTGTCGCCTCCATTCACTCTTCTTATCCAACAACTCTGCACGTCCCCTCCAAATGGAGGATTAAACTAAGTCATCAATTCATTACCATTAGGAGCAGTTCATTCTTGGGGGAAACAAACTGACCAATTTCCATCTGTGTAATACCCGTTTTCAATATCAATTAGAATTCATATGATGTAATGTCAATATTTAATCTGGTTCTGTCAGCGTCTTTGTGATGGTGGCTGCATTTAAATTAAGGATTTACTTCACTACTAACAATGGCCCATGTTTTAGTACACAACTTTGTCACAAAAATTAAATTTTGGGTGAGAATTGAAGGCCAGCAAACCTTCACCAGCTGAGTTATAACTGAAACTTCATATGCTAGAAAATGAACTTATTTATAAAATTCCTATCTAAAGGGGGATGGAAGAACATGAAATAACAATGTATTCAGGGTCGAAGAATTTAGCCAAAGTTTGCACAAACGTCTATTTTGGCATTTTAAAAAAATCAATAAAATTGGGAGGACTTTGTCACTGTGTATATAAATCGTCTCTTTTTTTTTAATTTCTTTTTGCTCGATCATCTTGCTTGAATGTGAATATGGGGCTTTGTCAAGTTGGGTAGCTGGTAGATCATGAAGACCACTTTGCTTCTGTGGCAAGTTCTGGTGGTTGATAAAGAGTCTACACAAAGGATCCTCTCTATCTTTCTTTTGTTCTTGGAGAGCTAAAAACATGATTATAATTAAGCGTCCCCTGATCTTTTGATCTAGAGACACAATTGTCATGAATAATCTAGAGAATAAGTTAATGTATTACTAATCGTTGATTAATGCTTGATATGAGGGCAAAGTGAACCCGATACTCATCCTCTAGATGCTAGATTTACCCGGACAATATCTCAGTAATCAATCAAGATGTTATGGAGACTTACCAACGGTGGACCATCAATGACATGACATCTTCATTGGCTTTTCTTTTTTCTTGTCTGTGTTCTTCATTTTCTTAATAAGTGATTGCTGGCAGCATGTATTGTCACTCCTTACCCGATTACTTCTTAGGGAGTGTGCCTTTGAAAGGGTTCTCATCCATTTCTTTGCTATCTCAGTTAGAAATAACAAAAGAGTGTGCAGATCGAATAAAAAATGTGTTGGATTTGTGCCTTAATTTGTGGGCTATGTTTTTCCCATCCACTAAAAATGGGTCATATTAGTGGTCCCAATGTATTTGGCACATATAGAGAGTAAAACTTGGGGCATTAATCTTCTTCTTTTCCAAGATAATGATGGAGACTTATGTAATCCCCACGTTTTTGTTTGACACATAAAAGCGACTGCACAGTCTAGTTATCAACTTATCAAGTTTTATGTAAAGGATTCCAATCTTTCAAATGAAGTAAATTAGAGCATGTTACCATCACATACAGCCATAAGGAAAATATTCAACCACTGATTGAGACCTTCCAAATCCATGCAAATATCAGATTGAGAGGCTTCATTAAGGCTGTCCCCACAAAAGAACAAGCTAACCTTTTCTCATCTGTTTTTCTAGTGAAGTTTAGATCTGTAAAATATCTTTTTTTATCTTTTCTTTTTCAGGATTATGTGCCTTTGTAAGGGGGATCACCGCGCTGGAAAGAACAATGGGGACGGAGGGACTTGACTACAGATAGTCTGAACATGCAACCATGTTAATAGCCCCAGCAAAGGCCTCTTTACAGAGCTAGCTGTAACATGCAACCATGTTAATCTGATTCATGACTTTGATCCCGATCTGCCCATAGGAGTAAATATTGGAATAGAACTTGTTTGGATAAGTGATTATGACCTGGATCGGGCAAAACATCAACAAAACCATCTCTAACTGTGTTAAGGAGCTAATCAAAGCGTCATTAATGAATATATGAATATTGAAATGGTAATGAAAACGATACTGCCAAGAAGTATATGCAATTGGCTATGAAAAGGGCTCGAAGATGAGAGATTCCTGTATAGTGGGATATGTGTGGTGCATGACTCCCCCATATCAACTTGACTGGTCCCTGCCTCAAGCTTTACTACAAAAGATATTCGTTTGCTTTGTTAAGCTTTCCATTGTTATCTTACTGTATGTAACATTTCCGGGCCAGGGGAGCAGAATAGCAATTTATATCGACATGGAATAGACTGTATGCCTCCGAAGCAGGGCCCTGTGAATTGCAACAATCTTTGGAATTTAGCACCAACTCTCATCACCTTTGTCTTTCTAAAGATTTTTATGATTTTTACTGATAATGAGCCTAGCATAAGTTTTGTATGACAGCCCTTCATCCATGAGATCAATGATGCACACAATAGCACACATTAGCATCAATGACGTCTATCTTAAATATTAAAGTCTCCTATACATGGCTTATACTAGGCTCGTTATTAGTGGAGAGCATGAAAAATTCTGCCCTGCCTTTCAGGGTTCCAATTGGCTTGTAGCCTGATTTTGTTTTACTCTTTTTTATATGTTGTTCTGCGTTTGCTTTATCTTTTTATCTCTTCACTCTTTTGGAGAAAAAAGAAATTGGCGACCAATAAGTTTTTTGATCAAATAGAAAGATATGATCCATGTGTAAAAAGTAGATTTCTTACTTGGAGGATGCAGCCCATTGTGAGAAAAGTTGGAAGGATTCTATTACACAGGTTCAGGACAATGTGGTATGTTGCATTTGAGAGGATTGGCTTGTCTAGTACTGCTAAAGTTAGAAGATCAGCCATTCTACAGGAGGAGAGCAAATGTCCAATTTATTGGATTCTTTAATAATTGTACTATAAAATGATTAACTTTGGATGCTTTGATGCCAAAGTGAAGGTAAGAATCTTTAGCTGCGACAAAGTTGTGATCCACTGACAGCATTCAGCAACAAAGCGACATATATTCGACTAAGAATGATGAAGAAAACAGTCATTGAGCTTCTTTTAACAGATTACAAGAAAATATACAAATGACAGGCCGCCCCACTTATTGACTTGTGGAGAAAGTAATGCAAGCTGCATCTATGGAAGTTCCATACCTTTTTGTAAGATTAAACTAGTAAGATCTATTTGCTACTAAACAAGATCTGAATTCTGTTGTGGGTTCAGCAATCAGCAGTGTAAAGCTTGTTATATGGGCTCCTCACACACAAGTCTCCTTGTTTTTCATGAGTTGTTGTATTTGAGTACTCTAAGAACACTTGAACAATAGCAATGGAGCAAAGCCGACATTGTATAAGTGAATGATAATAATAGTGACTATGATCTGAATATGCTTCATGTCATTCTTTGAAAAAGACTTAAAATAAAGTTGCAATTAAAGAAAACTTAGCTATTGTAACATATGAGCCAAAACCGAAATTCCTTTTAGAAGCATAAATTTTTGTTTTGGTTAACTAGGGGTGAACGAGTTTGGAGGATCTGACTAGAGGAGAGGGCAACTAGCCTCTTTGGAGCATTGTATCCCACTGCCAATCCCCTTAGGTACGTATAGGGCCTACCCATCTTATGCACCATAATCTGAGTAAGTGGTGCGGTGACCCAAACCCACTCCATTTGTCTTGGCATTAGTTGCTTCTACTTCTCTTGGTTATTGGATTGCTTCATTAGTCACCACAGATGTGTCGGTTAGATTGATGATGGCTGTTAATTAGTACTTATAAACATCTAGCCTGATGGGGGCCAAAACTATGTAATAGCCATCGTTTTGTGTGGAAGTATTTTTTATGCTCCATACTAACATTGAACTTAGTGTATGGGATCTCTTGTTATTTAAGATTAATGGCATATACATTAGTAAATATTAGCATTAGTAACATTAATGTTAATATACTCTTGTGTATACGCCGTCATTCTATAAATGAAAGGCTCCCATACGTAACTTATGCTATGTTCATTGTCAACTAGGAATATAAAAAATACTTTATATTATCTCTTTATGCTTCAACCCCTTCTTCGCCCTGCACGTGGTGCCTTGTTCCGCTCCTCGAGGGCACAATAGAATAGATGGCCAATAGAGTGGACATTTGGTTCAAACTTAGAACCTCTGCTTCGTGAGGTGTAATCCTGGTCATCTGACCAAACACTAGGGTTTCATTTGAAGCATAAAAGAGTGGCCTGAGTATGGCCTTGGTACCAACCCCTTCCACTTCCAGCAGTTCTGAAATGATGAGATTAATCTTACTTTGACATGCTTGAGTGGGTAGAATGTCATATCAAGATTGAGTCTGAAATCTTCGTAACTTTTAAAACTCCCCCCATTAAGATTTCCCGTATGTAAGTCTGGGAATTCTATTTTCATCTTTTTATGTCATTGAATCCTGCAATTTTAGCTTAATCGCCCATTTTAGGTGATATAGCTGGACTTACCTTAGGACAGGTCCCTTTTTTGCGATATCAGTTTAAGAAATAGACAACTAAAACTCCATTCGTCCTATTCTCTAAATTTTTTTTAATATAAAATAAATTTATTTTTAAAAAAATATTAAATAAAACTATTAATATAAAACACACACATATTTTATATATATATATATATATATATATATATATATATATATATATATATATATATTTATAGATAGATAAAGAGTAAACCAGAGTGGAATAAGAGAGATTAGGAGACTAAGAGAGATTGGCAACCGCGATGAGCCACTCCGGCCACCGGAGTGAAGAGAGCACATTATCATTCACTTCCTTCCTGCCCGAATGCCCAATAACCCACCATGGCCGTGGAGAAATAGCAGATAGCGGTGATAAAGTAGGTCAGCACCACTCCTCTCCACATCGGAACCCTCGACGGCTTGCTTGGGTTGGACGGGATCATCTCTCAAGCACCACCCCATGGCCGACATAGGCGAACAATATCTGGCCCATAGAGTTGAACACTCAAAACACCGTGTTGGCCTCACTGGTCGTCATGTATGAGTAGTTCCTCCATGCATGCATGGTGCTAGGTGTTTGGGCCTCGCACCTGCTCTTGCACACCACCACCGCCCCGCGATGGTCTTGTACCAGTAGCTCCGAGGGGCACATCCCTAGCAGGTTCGCCCGGCACCCCACCACGGGACATTGGCCCACTCCCTCATGCGAGGTCACCGTCATGGGAAGGTTGAACCCATCCACAAGGCTCACCAAGTAGGCCGACCCGTCGTGCAAAACTCACTTATATGGGAAGGTGAAAACAAAAGTTGGTGTAACGTCCGGGAATTTTTTAAATTTCCGAAGTCGTACACGGGGAAATTAGGGTGTATGACTCATTGATCTTCCCATGAGAATAACTTGATCATCAGTTGGATGTAGTGGCTAAATCATATATGGATGGAAAATAGACGGAATGAGCTTCGAAACGCCACCAAGAACGTGCGAAACGGAGTCCGAATGAGAGAGTTATGACCGTTCAAAGTTGATTATAACGTACAGGACCCGTTTACCCGAATTGAATGCACTAATTATCCGTTTAAATCGTTTTGCGGGTCCGATTATTTAGCATTCCGAAATTGGGTTTTTGGGGGCCTAATTTCTAGTGGGATTAGGAGCCCTAATCTCATGCCTATAAAAAGAATTAATTAGGGCTCTTTAAAAAAAAAGGATTTTTGGAGCGAAGGAGAACGAGCGGCCAAGAGAGTTTTTTGGCGAGGCTTCGGCGGCGGTGGATTGACGGCAAAACGACAATTAAGGTAGGATCTTTATTTTTAAACTTCAAGTCGAGCATACTAGAAGTTTATTGATTAAATTTGAATGTAAAGGCGATTTCTGCAAGCAATTACTGTTTTGGCCGTTTTTAATAAATAGTAATTCTGAATGAAATATATGTTGTATATCCTCAGTCAGCCGGCTGGTTCTTCCTCAGCAGAGGCTGGCCAGTCATGAGCAAGACTCAAGGCCAAGGTGGGCGAGATCGCCGTCAAACGGTGGGCCGACTAGCCTCAGTCCTGTGCCCGGCCGAGGCAGCGGCTATAACGGCCGACAGTGAATAGTTCGTCGATGGGAAAGGCAGAGCCTTTGTGCACCGAGCGGAAGAGGAGCAGCCACCCACCGCCGGCGGCCGGGCGCACATCGGAATCGCCGCCGCTGGACGGCGATTCATCCCAGCCTGGCCCTGCCGCTAGTTGTAAGCCGGTGGCGGCCAGCAGGCATTGGCCGCGCAAAGAAATCTAGGGCGGATCTGGGCGTCGCCGGGCGATTCCGGGCGCTGCCGAGAAGAGAACCACCACCTGGATTTCCGCCCTTGCCTCCCCGACCTTTTTGACCCTCCTATGGCCGGAGATTCGGCCCGGCGGCGGCCGGACGCGCAGTCCAGCAGCCGCCCGCCACCTGCAGGCATCTCCATGAGGGAGACGACCCGCAGCCAGGTCTGCGGGTCCGGCCCGTTCCGGGTGGAACCGCTAACCCGGCCCGGGTCGGTCCTTTAAAAAAAAAAGAGAAAAAGCGAGAAGGGAGTGAACCGGGTCCGGTTCAGGGGGCTAAAAGTGTCGAATAAATTCTAGAACAATACTCAAGGATCCTAAGAGATGTGGGAGTATTCTTACCAAGCTTCAAGCCCGGGAAAAATCCCAGAGTCTCTAAAATGACCTTTTTACCCCCATTAGTTAATTATTGTATACTATTAACTTAACCGAGTTCGAAGCTCTGGTTCAGGGGCCTATGAGTTGATCTAAAAATTAGGAAAATTCTCAGTGAGAGTTTAATAGGTAAAATAATTATAGGACAAACCTTTTGGTGAGGAAAAATCCCAGTGAGTAGTTAATTGACCCTTTTGCCCTTAGGGTTTATAGTAAACCGTTAGTCAAAACCTGGGTCGGTTCAAGGGGTTCACGACCCCGTCATACGTCAGGAAAATTACACAGAGTCCATGAAGTCTAGTAGTACCCTTGAGTTTAATTTTGGACACATCGTATGTCATTAAGGCCTTAAACCAAACAACAAAAATACCCCTTTGAGTGGACCCGCCCACATTCGTGTGAATGGAAGCGTGAGTCGGTTTGAGAGTGGAGCCTTGTGAGAGGTCAATGACTTAAATCAATAGAGGGGCAGTAAAATGACTAGAATGACCCAATGGAGGGTATCATACCCTAGGTGGTAAAATTACCCTAACGCCCTAAGGGGCAATATATTATGTTTCTGTCGAAACGGATGATCTAGTGAATCAAGAGTTAAGGTACCCTATAAATGACTTCAAAAGGAAGGAGTATGACCAGTAAGTGACACGAAGACCTTGACAGGTCATAGTGTCATGGGGAAATAAGGGGTAGAACCCTAATTCTCAGGTTTAAAACAGCGTATTACTCGTGTCTGCAATCGAGTACATCGATCGACTAGAGTGTTATATATGTAAATCGCGGGATGCATTAGAGTTGTTACACTCTTGGGCTTGAACTAATTAAGCCCTAGCCCTTCAAATGAGTGCAACAAACCCTTATTCATTATTTATGCATTGGTAAATGCACGTTATTTATGTGGATTATGTTGTTGTATGCTATTATTATTGATGTTTTAAATTATATCAGTAACTTAAGATTAATGAAGATTAATCAAGAGACATGGGTTGCTATTGGTTTGGAGGGAGAACATCTAATCAAAATAAAGACTAAAATACCCTCAATAGGGTTTGAGACCGGTTCATAGATTGAACGGGGCCTTGACATAGAATTTTACCTTGGTTAATGAACTGAGGATGATTACGGGATGTTCTTTGAGTCATAGCTCAGTGGATGAGCTATTTACACTGAGCTATTTATTGGGTCAATTCATAAGGGAAAAGGACTCAAATAGTTGAGTGGATACTTAGACTGGATAGAAAAATCTAGTCTAAGTTTAGATGTTTGGCTGAGTCAATGGTCATAAAGACCTAAGGTTTCTATGGATAATGCTGGAGATTGCGATATGCTTCTTCATCGCCACGACGGTTTGGGTATTGACCAAATGGTCTTTACCGCGGGTCTCCCGCAGGTCTTCCCAGGACTATTTAGTACGTACGAAAAGCGGAGTTACATGAGCATCATGGAAGGCTTGTGTTTCTTGTCAATCTGTGTCCATGAGCACAGTTGAGATCCTCCTCCCTAGATTCGTGGCAGGCTATTGAGAGCCCTGGGGATTTGGATCTGCTGTCAGTACAGCCTACTCCAAGGTTGAAGTACTTTGTTTCGGGATTTCTCGAGGGGCGAGTTATCTCTGAGTTACAGATTTGATAATATTAATTATTGAATAAGGGATATGAGATAATTAATAGCATTGTTTGACATTGCTTGTTAATTAGACAAGTGGAACGATTAAATGACTTACTAAAATGTAGGTTAAATGTACTTAAGCATTGCATGTGTGGTGCTATGCTTATTAGGATAGAGTAGTTTCTAGGCAGAACTACGTTTAGATCCGATCTTGTTGGAAACATTGGAGATGTTGTCTAATGAGTACGTAGGCAACTAACATCGGGTGATGTTGGCCCGATCCGAATAATATTAATAAAACCTTTTATCCTTTGGAAGCTCTTCTCCTAAAGGCGGAGATGCTCCATTGTGGTTGTGGTTGTTGTTTGGTTTGCTTTGTTGCAGGTTTTGCAGGCAACAACGAGTGAGACCAAGTTTGATGCGTATAGGATGAAGTTTCTTCGTGTATACAACTCTGGTACGTAAGTGTACCTTTAGCGTGAGAGTCAACTTGTTATTTATTTTCAGACGGACGATGGACTTGTACTTAGATGGATGAGCTAGTCTTTATGAATTTTCAGACGTTAAATAATATCATATGATTTGATATCCGTATTTGTGAACCCCAGTTATCATGACCTGGATATTTAATCGAAGGGTTTGTTTTGTATTTAAAGAAAAAAAAAATTCGCTACTTACCGTTCGTGCTATTAAACAATAATTTTAAAAATCCAAGTCGTGATAGTTGGCATTTGCGAAAATTAGAATTATTCAACTTTTAACACAGATGGATCTGTTCTTGAGTCACGTCAGCCCCATGAGCACCAGCATCTAGCATTTCTTCTGCACCAGCATTTCTTCTGGCTAGGCCTGATGTTTTTTAAATTTAAATAGTAGTGATTTCGTCCTTCTAAAGGACGAAATCGGGTTAAGTTTTATATTTTTTAAACCCAATTTCGTCCTTTAGAATGACGAAATTAACTTAAACCTGATTTCGTCCTTTAGATAAATTTTTTTAAAAAAAGTCATGCAGGTTGTCACGGGCCTAACGAAGCGGACTATCTGTGACACGTGTTGGGGCGCACACACGTGGGAATGTGTTGTATACGAGGTGTGCATGCATTATGGGAACTGCCCTTAGTGTTGCATATCATGTATGCAGGCGTTGCGGAGAAGGCCCGCAACGATGCGCAATAGTTCGTTCGCTAGGCCCGTGACAAGGCGCCAACTGCTTTGCTGGTGCCTGCATGACAAAAAGTAACACCACTTTGAGAAATATTTATCAAAGCAGTCCGAATTGGTAAATATTTTTTTAATTATTATTTAAATAATTTTCCCTCTCTATATATATGTAATTTATTTTAAGTAAAAATCGAAGGAGGAAGAGACTATGGAACTTTTAGCAAGCCCTTCACAATGGGCTACTTTGTACAATCTAACTAGAATGGATTTCCATCTTGCAAATATGTGTATCCTTTGTTTTCAACAAAGAGGAGTCTAGTACGATTTATTCTTTGAATGCTTTTATTCTCAATAATGGTAGAAAATTTTATTTAGTTTGTCTCAGCTCTATTTGATTTTTAAAATAAATTAAAATTAGTTTATTTTTAAAAACTAAAATGAAGTTCATCAAGAATGATTAGAAAGGACCTGTCATAAAAAAAATGATTAGAAGTGGCCAGTGTTTTTTTTTATTCTCAATTTGGTGGCCCCTGTCATAAAGGATCGAAATCATTGGATTGTTTGTGGTATTTTATCAACTTGAATGTGTAGCACTTGTGCTTGACATAATGACAAATGACACGCCTGTGACAAAACCAATTCCAGAATGTTTGCATTTGGAGTATAAAGTAAGCATTTTGGGGCCTAAGATGATTGAGCATACAATGTCAGAACTTTCTAGGTTTGCGTAGAACATATTGGCAGTTGCTTACAGATTTCAGCTAAACATAATCATATTACATGCTGAAATTAAATATTATCTTTTTTTTGGGTACATAGAGTGCTAACCACTACATAGAACTCCCACTTCTGAAATTAAGTGAATCAGATTATAAAGATGTATTTATGTTTATAAAATTATATTCAGTCTCATTGGGCAAAGC
Source organism: Saururus chinensis (assembly GCA_035235625.1). Classification (NCBI taxonomy): domain Eukaryota; kingdom Viridiplantae; phylum Streptophyta; class Magnoliopsida; order Piperales; family Saururaceae; genus Saururus; species Saururus chinensis. The sequence continues at coordinate 5,556,692 of CP141150.1, forward strand.
CTATCTTTCTGTTTCTTTTTTTTTTTTGCTTGTTACCTGCATTAAAATGTAGAAAGTTTATCAATGTCTACATTCGGATTACGTCACCGTTCACGGTTCATTTAAGGGTTTTTTTTAGTAAATGCCTTAACCAGGGCAGAGCCACATATTTATAAATTTTTATAATTACCTATATAGTGTAGTCGGTATGCCCCCCTTGAAATAAATATTTTGCCAAACCCTATTCAGCTTTTCTTTATTTGTAGTGTTATATGACGTCTATGTTTAAGCTTACCCTGAAATCTTAGCTCTGCCTTTAATTTCAGCCTAAAAGTAGTTATGCTTTAATCTTTTATATGGTGGCTAAAACTTCCCATAAGGTAAAAAGCTAAAATATCTATGCTTCAAAAACAAAGTGATTGCTCTGTCAATAATATTCTTACTCCACTTTTTCTATATTTATTTTATCGACCTTATACCACTTATAATTGGATATAAAAAATAAAATATAAATATTATTTCCTTACAAAAGACCCTAATAAAGTGAAGACAAAATGTTGCGCATATACCATTTGCTACCTATACTCTCTCTCTCGGCCTCGCCTATTGTAGAGGGCACGACAAGGAAGTATAGAAATTCACTTGGAATTCATCAATTTCGGCAATAATGGGGATACATATCCACTTGCATCGAGACCTTCATTCACGTGAACAATTTAATTCCTTGCTTTGCTATTCCCGAATAACAACAAGAGAGTGCATGCGCACATTATGTGCACATGCTTCTGGATGACACAATATGCCAATTTGGATGACACAATATGTGATCTATTAATACCTCCCTTGTCATACATTAGGTCAGTCCACAGTGTTTGGCTTCATTCAGTCTTGGAATTCAACTGGACGCGTCTACCTTTTAAGATCGTGGCCTCGTCTTTACTTCCTTGGCCCACGAGATGGGTAGCCTTTGGCCTCGTATGAATCTTGGAATCGAAGTGGACGCGCCTACCATTTACCTCTTAGTAAGGGTGCTAATGAGCTGATTTGAACTGAGTTTTAGGGTCTTTAGACTTAAGCCCAATTTCTAAAAAATTTAGCTTGAGCTCGACTCAAGCTCAATTGAATACTTACACTTAAAACTTAGGCTTGATTTGGTTAAAGAACTCGAAATTCAATTTAAGTTCGAATTCGAAGATATAATATAAGAGTTTAAACCTATGTTTGAATTGGGCTCCCAAATACATTTTTCCATAAATAAAAAAATTACATTTCACTAGATATATTAGTAGGTAAAAAAGATCACATTTCACTAGAATCACATCAATATTACAAAAATAAAAAAATTATAGCAACCACGATTTCACTCTATTAAAATTATAAATATCACTTTCAAATCTACGGGTAAAATATGTCAATCTAGACTTGTTTCATTAGATATATTAATAGACAAAAAAGATGTAAAAATTTTAAATTAATAAGTAAAACACTAAACTTAGTTCACTAGACATATTAGTAGGTAAAAAAGATGTAAAAATTTTAAATTAATAGGTAAAAAACAAAATCTAAATCTGGTTTACTAGATTTCGAATTATAAACTAATATGATTGATTAAATTAAGAATATTTATTATGCAAGTAGAATTACATATTTGTATTTATTAGGATTATGATGACTAAGATGGTTAAAGGTAGTATTTAAAAATTAAATAATATTATATAGATAAATAAGGGTTGAATAAGAATAAAAATTTATCGTACCTATATTCTTAATTTTATTAATAGTAAGATTTATATTTATTTGAAATACAATAACATAATATAAATATTATATAATATATTATATATTATTGTATATATAATAAATATATTCCATAAAATAATATGCAATATTATGGGTACATAAAAGATAAAATTTAATAGGAAAAAATTAATATGAGCTCGGGCCCGTAAATTTAATGGGCCGTCGGATGTAAATTTCATGGCCCAATAAGTCCAAGCGTATGAGCCCGGGCTCATATTAACGAAACTCAATTTAATAAGTTTATATAATAATAAATATAATATATAATAAATAATATATAATAAATTGAGCTGAACTTTACCTCAAACTAATCAAGTATCGAGTCAATTTGATCCTTTCGAAATTGAGTTTATTTGATAAGACCCTTGTTCTAGTTTGGCTTACCTACTTTCCAGTCAATTTGATCCTCCCGAAATTGAGTTTATTTGATAAGACCCTTGTTCTAGTTTGGCTTACCTACTTTCGAGTTTGAGTCAATTTGATGTGACCTTTATTGGAGTTCGGCTCGCACTTTTGAGTGTCAATTTGATCTTACCTTTGTTCAAGCCCGAATAGAACCTCTTCAAGCTTAACCGGGCCTGTTCGCCCGGCTCGCCTCGTTAGCAACTTACATCCTAGGCTAATTAGATGTTTGATCTCTGGCCCCATATGATTCTTCTAAGGAGACTGAGTTTGTCAGTCCCTTCACTTTTATATATATAGTTTTAATTAACTGAAAAGCAGCACCCAGCAGTAGAAGTGCATGCGTGAAGACGTACGCAAAGTCGAAGGTCTCTCACTCTATCGAGTTGATGCCTGATTAAACATTCTTGGGGCACGACTGTCGCAGTTGCCTTGGTATCGATTTCATAGTTGGAATGAAAAGAAACCGCAGCATAATCACAAATTTTAGGACAAAAAGCAGATGGAATTGCAGACCTCTTCGAAGTTATGCCATTAAAAGTAGCACATTTTGCAGCAAATTCCTCCAAGTTAACAATACAAAGAGAGGGCAACAAAAATTTAGCTTCCCGTGATTTCTAGGCTAATAAACAAACTACATGCACAAGAAAAAAGAACTCAGAGACTCGCCAACACTAAAAGCTTAAGTGGGTGGATCTTCATTTTCTCTTCCTACACTCATCAAGGGCCCTAGTACCAGCCCAAGAAGAGAATTCTTACCTTGATTAGCTATGGTTCCGTCAAGGCAATCTACAGTTCATCCTTCAAGGGAGATGACTCTGCTTCGTCTTCTTCCTTGCTCGCTGAAGAAGAATCACCTTCCTTGGTAGCTGGTTCCTCCTCTTCCACTTCCACCTCCTCTTCAACTGTTGCATCCGGGCTGATGTCCAGACTTGCCTTCACAGAGTCATAGATACGAGAAGCAAAGTCCTTAGGGTCATTTAGCATAAATCCACTCTCCATCAAAGCAGTTTGGTAAATCAATTTTGCCGTCTGTTTTACACTCTCATCCTGCAAGCAACAATTGACAGTATATTACTATGCTATCTGTAATCTTCAATAACGAAAGAAAAAGATAATTCTCAAAACAGAACTGCACCTCTGGATTTGTAGCAACTCTTTCACGGAGTTCCTTAATGATTGGGTGTCGGGGGTTGATCTCAAGAACCCTCTTACCGCGCATGTAAGCCTGCTTGTTGGCATCTGAAAGAGTCTGGGACTGCATGATTCTCTCCATGTTTGCACTCCAACCGAATTTAGATGTGACCACAACGCAAGGGGTGTTATCCAGGCGGTTGCTAATCTTTACAGTATCTACGTTGTCGCTGGAAAGGGCATTTTTCCACCAGTTGGTCAGCTCCTTGAATGACTCTTTGAGTTCCTTGATATTGGACTCTTTACCAAGTTTCAGGCCCTCTTTGGACACATTCTGGAATTTCTTGTCCTCGTAGTCCATCAAGTACTGCATCAGGTACTCATCCACTGGATCTGTGAAGAAAATGACCTACATAGAATAAAAGAAAACAATAGTGAACTGCTAGTAAAGTACACCCATTAACCACAGTGAGAACACTACCAAGACAAGAGCCTATCTGCAAAGAGGCCCTTCCCTTCTGGAAAGAAAAAAGTGAGGCAACACTTAAATGCTTGCAGCAACAATCCTCCAAGTAACTTACAACTTCATAATTCAACATTTGAAGATTCAAATATCTCATCTCTAAATAATATTTATTCAATAATATTATCCACTGAAATTTAAAACCAAGCAACGGACAGGTGAGTTCTAAGCCAGCCCATAACTGGTGCTCACTTGTGATCAAAAGACTAAATTGTGGTAAATAGTTTGTATACCCATTCAACCACTTCAGTGATAAATACAATAATATGATACCTCATAGTCCTTCTTGGTCAGTCTCTCAAGGAATGGGGATTTCTCCAACTGCTCTTTGCTTGAACCAGTTATGTAAAAGATATCTTTCTGTCCTGGTTTCATCCTTGAAATGTACTGATCTAATGAGGCCAGCTTGCTGCCAGATTTTGTGCTGAAATAAACACAGAAAGCTCAGAAATAAAGAAAAGAGGAACATTATACTAAACAATGTACTAACACATTAAGTATTGGAAAGAACAGCATTATATACCTTTCAAATCTAAGGAGCTTTGCAAGGCGATTTCTATTTGTCGCATCTTCAATAATTCCAAGTTTTATGGACTTGCCAAACTCATTCCAGAATTTGGCATAGGTTCCAGTCTTCAACAAGGCTTCATCGCTGAGCTCTATTTCATCAATAATGTGAAAAGAAAATGAGGTCCGGACAGCATCCAGAACGTAAAGAGCAGAAACAATTAAAATTTAAAAGTGTAATTTCAGTACGAGTGCACGGCAGGTATACCTGATTTATCTTTTCCTTCAAAATATTCGTCTGGATCCTCGTCAGCAATTTTCCTGATCATATCAAGTGCCTTCCTAATAAGTTTCTTTTTTATTGTCTTCAAACTACTGTGTTGTTGTAGCATTTCTCTTGACACATTAAGTGGCAATGTGTCAGAATCAACAAGACCCTGCATAAATAAAAGTTAATTGTAGTTATGTTCCCACAGCTTATAACATATTACCGCCTGCAAATATGTAGAGCTTGAGGAACATCACGAAAGCACAAAAGAACTTGCATTTACCTTCAAAAAGCTCAAATATTTAGGCAGAAGCTCATCAAATTCATCTGAAATGAATACTCGTCGCACATACAGCTTCAAGTTGGATTTGTTGGTGTTGTAATAACTTTCATACAAATCCTGAGGAGCTTTAGGAGGAACAAAGAGGACAGCCTTGAACTCTACATCACCTTCAGCAGTAAAATGGCTCCAAGCTAAAGGCCTTTCATCACTAAAATCCTGGTACAAAAAAGTAACCCCATGAGTGGAAGGATTTTGGAGAACTCATGAAGTGCTCACTAGAAAACAAGTACCATTACCTTTGCAATGGAAGTGTAAAATTTTCTGTATTCTTCATCTGTCACCTCCTTTGGATTACGTAACCATATAGCCTTCACATCATTCAGTCGCTCCCATTCATAAGTTGTTTCCTTGATCGTCTTTTTCTTTGGCTTTTTTTCAGCATCCTCTTCTTCAGCTTCTTCATCATCAGAGGTGCTCTGTTCAGCTGTTCAAACCAGTGATACGTGAAAGACTGTAACCATAGAACACATGAATATTTAAAAAAGGCCAACTGGCACACATACATGTCTCTTCTTCACTAGATTCCTCTTCATCTTCAGGGGCCTCAACATCCACTTCCTTGCTTGTCCACAGATATATGGGGAAATTTATAAATTCTGAATACTTCTTCACCAATTCCTGCAAACAGAATCTACTGCATAAGATGGGATAGTGAATAATATAAACTTAGAAGAAAATTTCAATATTGCATCGGTATCATAGAAAATAAAAAAAACTCGTAACTTCTAATCAGTCAAAACACGAACCATATACCACTATATATTTAACCAACAAGTAAGAAAGTTAACCTTGTAAGCCAAAATTAAGGGCATCTTTAAGAAATATGTAAAGCACAAACAGAGCTAATCAAGGAGAAATAGTAGAAAAGATGGGGGAAGAAAGCAATACAAAAAAACTAGAAGGTGACTTTAATTGAATATATCAGATACAAAAAACCAGAAAACGAAAAGAAGTCTTTTGAATGCAAAGAAAAAAAGTAGCCGTTCCCACCAAACACCATTACTGAAGAAAATTTACCGACCTTGAGCTTAAATTCCTCCAAGTATTCGCTAGCTTCATCCCGGAGATGTAACCTGATCTCAGTTCCCCGTCCTAGTGGTTCATTCCATGTGTCTTCAGAGATAGCAAATGCTCCATCTGCCTTGGACTCCCAAACATACCTAAGAAGGGAAAGCGTAATAATATTGAATAAAGCAAACCGAACAGACCTATATTTGATGCTAAAGGACTCAACATGCTTACTGTTTGTCATCATTGTGCTTGCTAATGACTTCAACGTAGTCTGCAACCAGGTATACAGAGTAAAACCCAACTCCAAATTGCCCAATCAGATTCAAATCGCCCCCTGACTGCATTTTCTCCACAAAAGCTGCAAAACAACACATAATATCGTTGAGGACCATTCTTCTCTCATGTCAGAAATTACGACTAGTATTTTACGACTCCAAAAAATACCTGAGGTGCCAGATTTAGCAATGGTTCCCAGGTTCTTAATAAGATCCTCCTTAGTCATTCCAATACCACGATCACGGATGGAAAGAATTTTCTTTTCCTTGTCTAATTTCATCTGCATTTTATTATAGTTAAGCCCATTTTACTACTTGCAACTGAAAACCCACAAACAGACAAGTAACTCTAACTGCTGAAGCTACAACTGCTAACCATGATTTCAAGTTTTGCGTTATCACCCTCTCCCAGAACCTCCTTGTCCGTAAGCGCCAAAAACCTGATCTTATCCAATGCCTACAAGAAGAATGAAACAGAGAAAAAAGATTTAGCCCGAATGTAAGGAATCAATTTAAGCTACTTGGTATTATTCGGTTTGTATTCAACATATTAACTAACTTTACTTGCATTAAAGAGTAGACAAAAATTATTAACCATAGTATAAGAATTCAATTTAAGCTACTCCGTGTCACTCGGTTTTAAATCATCATCTTGACTCACATCAGACGCATTGGAGATGAGTTCTCTCAAGAAGATGTCCTTGTTGCTGTACAACGAGTTGATAATAATGTCCATCAGCCGCGACACCTCGGCCTGGAACTCAAACTTCTCCGCACTGCTCCTCAGTGTCTTTCGCGACATCGACTCTGCCTCCCTGACCCCAAGATCCACCATTTCTCATTAAAAAAAAAAACTCTAAAGAGTCGAAATGATACGTACGAAGTCATCTACATGCATATAACACTAATCAACAGAAAGTTCGAACGAAAAAATATAAAAGTTCACCTCTTTGCGACGTCGGAATCAGTGGACAATCCATGGGGCACGGCGCCGAGCTTCTCTTCCACCTTGGGCGGATCCGCCAGCTCGTCCGCAGACTCGTCCGCATTCGCTTGAAATTTATGACCTGACCAAAATTTTCAATGTTAAAAACCACCCTAAATAAATGATGAATCAGATCTCAAATTCGTTATAACAAACACTTCTCGAGCTCACAGGCCACTAAATCTGAAGCAGGATTAACGCAGATAAAACAAAAAACCAAAATTAAAAGATTGAATTTTTTTAGCTTGAACATGATAACATCTATCACTAGTAGCTGATCTTAGGATTGTTATCGAAAATTTTGAAAAACAAAATTCAAAAAACAATCGCGAGTTCTCTAATCGATTAATGAGAAGCAACAATGAAGAGAAAATCAAAAGAAACAAAAGTGATTGAATCGTTTCAGCCTTTTCATGATCATAACTAGCATTGGTAGCTGATCTCAGGATCATTATAAAAAATGCAAAAAAAAGGAAAAAAATAATTCGCAAGCTCACTGATAAATGAATGAGAAGCAACGAAAATCCAATTAAAAAAATAAAACAGAGATTGAAAACTTTGTTTCCTCATTATCATAACTATCACTTGCAGTTGATCTTAGGATTATCATAAAAAAATCCAAAAAAATTAAATAAAAACCCTCGAGAGCTCACTGTTCGAAGAATAAGAAGTAACAATGCAGAGAAGAACACAAGACCTTGATCAGGGAGGAGGGAGAGGAGGATCAGGAGAAGGAGCGCGGCCGGAAGCGTCCACTTCCTCATCTTCTTCGTCGAATTCCGCCTTCTCGCTTTGCCTCTTTCGCTTCTGAGCATCCGCGACTCTGCCTCTGGGTTTATATGCGCGGCGAGATGGGAACCACGCCGATCCAGATAGGACGCCAGAGTGGAAGATCCGACGGCGTCAGGTAACGGGCGAGACATGTGGTAAGTTTCTAGTGGCTCAGGTATAAGTCGTGACGTCGAATAAGTCTGCACGCGTGGCGGTTGGTGATTGGATAGTGGGTTTGGCCGTGACGTGGAGTCCCGATGTCGGGTCCGGATCCGAGAGCGAAGAAGACGTCCGAAGACTTTGGACGCCGGTTGCGAGGAAGTCTCTAGATAGGCCCGCCGTGCGTGCCACGGCCAACTGAGTCCGGATTGATATGCGGGTCTAGACGGAAGAGGGTGCCCGTAAACGGACCCGTTTTGGGGCGTAAGGAAAAAATGTAAAGTTGTTTCAAGGAAAATGACATTTGTACTCATTATTTTTATATTATAAATTTTATACCATCTTTTTAATTGATAGGGAAGATATATCTAGAGAAAATATTAGGTACGTACTAATATGGCGGTGCCTATCACCAATAAAAAATTAAATTCTTAAAAATAACCTACTTAATAGGAAACATAGTAATATCTTAAATCGTGATCGGTGATAGGTATGACACATTAGTACCCTATTGATACCTAATATCTTTTAAAAAAAATATGAGATTCACTTTTCTCTATCATTTATAAATCGTGTAAAGTTTATAGGTATAAAAAAAGTAGTGTAGGAATATCATTATCCTTCACTCAAGCCTTTAGTGCCTTTATTATGTTAGTAACAAGTTTAGGATTATGAGTAGGATCATTTAGGTTTGATTTGGGAAAAATTAAACAAAAATTCTAAACAAATTGGTTAAGGTGGCTATATGAGTTAGGGAGGGCCCTAGGAGAATCTTAAGGGGGTTGGGAGAATTCGCCACATTCATCAATCAATATTGTGAGGACCAATAATTAATCTATTAATAAAACTCTTATCCAAAAAAATATCCTAAATCAGCTTTAAAAAAAGAGTTGGACAAACCTGAATAGCTGAATACATTTGGGGTCGAAAAATTCAACAAGAATTTCAACCAAAATCTATTTTGGCATTTTTTGGAGAATTTCAATAGTATTCATAGAACCAAGGGGGGAGCCAGGACTTCGGGTGAGAAAGGATAAAAAACTTGAATATAAAGGGCACATAGCATATTACCAATGAAGGAGAGCTGAATCTAGAGAGGCAAAATAATTTTTTTAAAGAGGGTATAACTATTTTACTATATAAGTAATTAAAAAATTTACAAATATTAGGGGGCAATTGCCCCCAAACCTTCCATGTGGCTCTGCTCTGCATAAAACCTTGTCACTGTGTTTGCTAGTCATAAAACACTTGATACATTAAAAACATACCTTAATTAATCATCTCATTTAATATCCAAAAATTCATATTGCTAGTCATATTTTTCGGTTTGGATCCTTCGTACATGTGAGTGCCCAATAGCCGTGCAAACCACAAAAACTTATGTGAGTTACATGACACACAAATTTATATAACCCGCACAAATTTTGATGCCATGAATTGTGATTTGCACTCGCACATGAGTGCACTCAGAGCATATTTGAACACTATGGTTTTGGAGCCGTCATTTATTATTCATTGAAATTTATAGTAGTAATGAAGCTTACTAGTGAGATGTAAATGTAGTAGCCTAATGTACTCTATGATGGTGTTTGCTGTTTAGTTTTTCAGTCTAAGCCAACAGACTAACGGTATTTAAGAGTAGAGCTTACACTTCTATTGTTTCCGATATTTTTCCAACACAAGCATTTAGAGCTACATCTATTGAAGTGACTAAATGGATTTAAACATTATTGATACACTCTTTTCTTAACAGTTTGAGCCTATCAAAAAATATATGATAAGGTACGTTGGGGCTTCTTAAAACTTCTTTTATTACAAGGAAAAAACTAGTCAGATGGCTAGAGAGGGGCTAGACGTCCTCTTATTATAAAAGCGGTTTCTACAATAAATAGACTAATTTAATTACTATGTAATGTGTTTTAAGACAAGGGCAGAGCTAGAACTTCAGGTGAAAAGGGGCAAGCATGAATAAAAGACATTAGTAAGAGAGGAAAGTTGAAGAGGGGGCCGACAGAAAGGGGTAGCAAAATGTTATTCCCTCATTTCTATATTAATAATTATATTTAAAATAATAATAATTTTTATTAAATAGTAAAACTTATTTTTATAAGAAGAGAAAATAAGCTTAAAATACTCTTTATTTTAGTACCTAATCACTTAAATTCAATAAAATAGAGCTATTAATATAAAACAAATTTTTTTGTAAAGTGAAGCTATTAATTTAAGACATAAGGAGTATATTTAAAAGTGGGCATGACTATTACATTATACCTATATGTATATGATTTACAAAATATTAAGGGGAGTAATTGCCCCTCTAATTATGTATGTGGCTCTACCCATGTGTCAAGAGCCACATAACTTAGTTCTTGTTAGTGTCTCTCCATCTGAACCTATTAACCCTCTCATCGCATATTCAGGTAAACTTTGTCTGCGAAAGGTACCCGCCTACAGCACAAAGGCAGATGTCCCGGGACTTGATAGGTTCACGCCTTCACCCTTGTCAACAGTGGCATCAGAAGCTGTATTTAGCACTCAAAGGAGTTTAATAAATAGTATATGAAATCATGAGCCCAAAATGAGATTCCTAGCTATTGAGGGGTCGCATAGTGTGGGCAACCATTAAGGGCACATGCACACATTCATATCTCCTTTTACAAATTGCCCAAACGAAGTAGCTAATGGAGCTGATCCACCTCCTAGACAGGCTCATTTACTGTTTTTTGGACACAAAAAAAGTCAAATATGAAATTATACGTGTTCAGATAGGTGGTAGAAAGTGTTAGAACGTGTTAAACAGTGAGTGGATCTATCCACCACGTTTATGCATCGGTTTCACTTGATAATTTCTCCGATTGCCATATAGCAAGGTCCCATGCAATAGAAGGCTCATTCTTTTATTGAGGACAACAAAAATTCTTGTATAAGATTTATGTAAGTGCTAAAATGATTTAGTTTTTTTTCGCTTCAAGACCCTAGAGAAAAATTATTTACAAAATATCTTGTGACTTGTTACTAAGTAGCATATTATATTTTACATAATAGTATATAAAAAGTAAAAATAATAAAACATGTTTATTTCCCCTACAAAAAATACTTAAAGCCCCTCACCATATAAAAATAACTAGCATCTTTAATAGCTCAATGCCCCCTACACCTCCTTATAATTTTACTCATGCCCACCTTAACACCCCAAAATTTACGGATATTTTTTAGCAAATGATACCCTCCGTCAAATAAAATTAATTTGAATGGAGACTCAAATTCTATATATTGTGACGGTGACCACCCCTTATTAGAAGTTTTTCAAAAAAAATTTCAAACTTTTGGAAATTTCGTGACAAGGGGCACCTCCCGACAAATAAAACTGTATTATACATAGAACAAAAGTCCCTATCAATGTCTGCATATTGTGACAGTGACCTCTCCCCACCATAAACTATCCAAAGTTTAAAATACTTCTAAAAGTTTTTTAGCGGGGGATACTATTCGTCAAATAAAACTTATTTATACGGTGACTATAATTCTCTGTCAAATTTTACATAATTTGGCGGTGACCACCTTCTGCCAAAAATCATTCAATTTTTTTTCAAATGAGTAGCAAGGCAAGGAGGAGAAGGAAAAACATCATAGAAAATGAGTTATAAGCGAGGGGGAAGAATAGCCATAAGCGACGGGGAGAGATGAAAGAACTTACGCTGGAGAAGAAAGATTGAGAATAAAACAATAAAAGAGTAGAAATCAAATTAAAATAAATAATGGGGGGGCTGGGGGGTATTTAATTATTTATTTAATTTTTTAAAGTGTGTAAAGTATAAGGGAGCTTAGTAAAAAATGGGGGGAAAATAGCTGCGTTCAAAATAATATCAACTAAATGCTAAGCATTAAGGGTTGTTTAGGGCACCCTTTAAAAAAGAAATATATTTTTTTCTATGGTCACATCATTAGAGAAATTCCCTTTTTACTCTAATTCTTCGAGAAGAGAAGCGAGTCCACGTGCTTTAAATCTAGCAAGGATAACAGTTCTCCGAATGTGCTTTAAATCTAAGCAAGGATAACAGTTCTTCTAATTTTCCAAACACCCGTATCTGTTCTCCAAATGTGCTTTAAATCTAGCGAGGATAACAGTTCTTCTAATTTTCCAAACACCCGTATCTGTTTTATTTTTCTTTCACAAACTGAACTCGTGGACTTGCACTCCGTGCTCTGGCTCATCCTAATCTTAACATACAACTTCTTTGTCCTAAGCACTAAGTAGCAGGTCCAACCCCCGGCAAGCTTGCTGCATTCATGATTAAGTATGCGAGTCAGTAACAATGGGCCCCGGCACATGTGTTATGCCTTCGTCGGCCAACGTAAAATGAGCATCATATAGAAGTCCGGCAAGGAGGCCGGAGAGGAGAAAGGAGCCGACGGGGATATTGAGGATGACACTCGAGGCCGTTGATACATACACTACAATTTGTACTCTGTAGCAGAATTCGATGATGCTTGATCCGAAATAGAGTGAACCGGCAAAGCCACGGCCATGATCACAGATCCACACAACTTGGGATGTTGCATTCCACAGGCTAGGTGTGGCAGTTCTCTTGCACTTTATAAATGTCCAACACTAAATGGCATAGAAAACATGAGACAAACCACATGGATATCATAATGGGTGGATCCCATTAGGGCTGCAAGTAGGTTGGGCCCTAGCAGGCTAGGGGTGGGCTGGCCCATGCCACCCTAAATTTAAGGGGCTCAGGCCAGGCCACCGGCTTTCGGCCGAAACTTGTCATCATTCTCCTTGACCTCCTCTGGTACCCGGTCTCCATGTCCGTCTGTCTTCCTGCTCGTCTTTGCTGCCTGACGAGCCACTCATCGTCTTCAATCGGACCCTCGACGATCGGCTAGTCCTCGCCCACATTGGGATCAATGTGCTGGTGAACAAAATGTCTTGGACTATACTGTAAAAGAAACACTTACATCAACCACAACAACAAAGAAATTTCCATGGCCATGATGCAAGTCTATTTTGCTATTTCAGGTTCTCCGTTTCGTTTAAGAGTTGTTTAAAGGGAATATCTCTAAGCAGGGATATAAAGGGATCACAGAAGCCATTAAAATTTTGAGCAAAAGATTGGGGCCCAACTCCTAGGCGGGTCATGTCTGTGGATTTCTTTTTTGTCTTCACGTACAAACTTGGCCGTGGTTTCCAATGCACACGGGCGCGTCGGGACGACCTATGCTCGGCTGATAGCAGCCATGGCTACCGTAAATTGGCTTGGTGCGTACGCAGAACCCTTGTTTTATGTCTGTAGCTAAAGCTTTGATGACTGATGCCTAATTCTCTAAATGCTATCCTAGGTGAGGGTTGTGCTGAGGATCCAAAGTTCTCTTTCTTTACCGGCTTTGACAGCGAAGTGTTTTTTATCTTTTGTTTTGATAATGAGCCCAAGCATAAGAAATATATATAAATTTGAAAAAGTTTATATGAGCCCGGGCTCATATACACCTATGTGAGCCCGGGTTCTATAGGCGGTCGGATTTACATTCGGCAGCCCATAATACTCATGGGTTTAAATTTATGAGTGTTACCCATGAAAATTATGAGCCGCCGGATATAAATCCGACAGCCCATAGAGCCCGGGCTCACGTAAGTATATATGAGCCCTGGCTTATATAAACGGGACTCATATAAATTATCTATTTTTTAGATCAATAACATATATATATATATATATATATATATATATATATATATATATATATATATATATATATATATATATATATATATATATATATATATATATATATATATATAGTATATGTTAGTATAAATATTACTTATGCTAATATCGTGTGCACAGTCAATCTATATACATTCTTTACACTTAGCTTACAAAAAACAGGGAAAAAAATGCTTACCTTTCAAAGCAGTCCTTTATAGTTGGAATGTTGGGTAGCCCCAGTGGTGTAAACAAAATGCGTCTGACTCTGACCCACCATGCTGGGTGGGCACTTCCACCTAGCTGATCTCAACAGCACATGGCGCTAGCAAATGGGGGTAATAACAAGGGCTGTCTGTATGACCTGACTAGAAAGTGCAGTTGCACCGGATAAATCGAGAAATGATCTCGGGTGAGTGACTAATGGAGAGGTGAGACATGATCGAGACTAGTTATGATCAGTTGAAGCTTCACTAGCATAGTTGTTGGTAAAATTTCACCTACCCGGGATGACATACACTATGAACTTTATACTTAGCATATGCGCCATTCGTATTTGGTGATCGATGATCAACAGCCATTGGCATGCAGTACCCTGTTATTTATGTAGCTACCATGCTCGTCTCCAAGTTCTTCTAGAGTGGCCTTTTGTTTAACGAAGGTGGCAAGTCATATTTCTAAGGAAAGACCATGGCCCATATTTATGTAATTTCTTACATGATCATACTTAATACTTTGAAAGGAGAGAAAAATGTACTCATCTAGATTAACTACATTTTATCACAAAATGTCATTTATGTTAGACTACATTGTGTTACTCTCTAATTTGGGGACACATGGTATATAGTACACCAAATTAATTGCAAGCCAATTTTTATGACTAATATATGTTATTGGGTGTGCATGGATTTAGTACAACATTATCATATTGAATCGGCAGAAAAAAAAATGAAGCTTTAAACACAAAATACTCCATGTGTCCCAAATTAATAGTTTCATTTGTTTGTTCAAATCAAATTAAAATTAAGTCACTTTGAAAAAAAAATAGAGCAATTAATGTGGGACAAAGGGAGTAGTACTAGACGTGATAAGGGCCTCCTGCCTGCATGCTTGGTTTTTTATAAACAAATCTTTGGTGTTTCCTTTCTCAGTTCCTCTACTACCTATCTAGGGTTCTTCTTCCATTCCACATTTCCCCATTAATTTTTGTCTATTATCATATGTTATAAAAGAAAAAAGTTTTATATGAGCATGAGTTTACGCTTCATGGGTTGTCAGATTGAGATCCGATGATGCAAGGGGGTAGAAACCAATCTACCCCCTGAGTTATGTTTGCTTTAGGATCAAAATCCAATGGCACGATAAGCTTAGGCTCACACAAGTTGCGCATGAGCTCAAGCCTATATAAACAGATCCCATTATAAAATAGTTAGCTAAAGAATATCTATATAAGAACTTAAGAGTGAGGCTACAAACATAAAATAATTAACATTTTTGCGTACATATGTGAACATATGATACTACTATATAGAAGCTTGTATAATTTTTAATAGATAGTAATATTTACACACCAAAAACGCACACAAAAAATGCACACTTGGGTTTAATTAGATAAAAAGTGTGGGCATTGCATAAAATTTACTTGGGCTCATTTGTTTTGTCCAATTAAAATTCTAAGGGTAAGTTTTTTACAAATAATTAAATACCTTTTTCCATTTTAATCCTAACACTCGTAAAAAGGATAAATGCATCCATCCAAAATGGCAAGATGCCAGGGAATAACAAAAGGAAATCATAGACTAAACTTTCAACCTTGACTTATGGTCTAATTGCCCTTCCCCCTAACATTATTACAATTAGCATGTTAGCGCGTGCCCTGTGAAGTCAATGGATAGCTTCGCTAGTGAATTTTAACATCTCCTATGGGTGCGAATGTACCTAAGTTTGACTTGAACTAACATTCTTTTGGTAAAGAAACAAATTTTATTGATTGACTATATATATATTTACAATATAGCCTCCTACAAAATTAAGTTAAATATTTGTAAGCTTGGTTACCCCTCGGAAGCGTTTTTTATGTTCCGTAAAGAGCATGAGCTGAGCGTAAGAAACGCCTATGAGGCATTGATTTCTAAGATCGACAACGCACACGGTAGTGCACATTAGCATAAGTATAAGTGCACATTAGTGTATGTATAAGTTATACTTACGCTAATGTGCACTACCATGTGCACTATCAATCTTAGAAATCAACACCTCGCAAGCGTTCCTAACGCTCAGCTCACACTGAGCGTGTGGTGCCCACCCAACTGGCCACCCTGACCCCTTGGCCATTGATTCTGATTGGATTCGGAGTCGGCCAGAGAGAAGGAGGATAGAGGAGTGGCCAATTAAGCTAGGGCCTAATGGTGAAAGGACAATGATGAAGTGATAAGTATAATTTATACGTTATTTTACCCTTAATTATTCTATTTTTTAGTCCCATTTAAGATTTAATATAGGTTAAATAATTAGAAATTAAATTTAATTAGGTTAGAAAAAGCTTCCATGATGATTTGAATTAAATTGGCTTATTTTGCAGATTCTTCATTGGCGTTCGAACGGGGTCACTTACTGTTCAATCGGGATAACGTAATTTGAAGAAAATACAGTTTAAGCGTTCGAACGGGCATGCAGGGCGTTCGAACGGGCATGCAGGGCGTTCGAACGGGATAACGTGCAGTTTCCTAGTTTTAGCCAATTTTCAATCCTTTTCATATTAGACTTCTTTTTACGGATCTTATGCATATATAAAGACATATTTGGCTTGAAATTGGAGGATTCCAGTAGATTTTATGAAGAGAAAAAGGAAGAAGAAGATGAAGAAGTACTCAAAGCTTTCAATGGAGATTCAAGTGCTTTCTTCTACAATGGAAGGCTAGACTTTTTTTTTACTTAGGAGTTGATGAAGCTATAGATAAGTTTCAGTTTCTTTTCTTTTTAATTTAGATCTCAGTTATTAATGATGACAATTGTATGATAAGGATTTTCTTTTTAATGGAAGAGCTTTTCATGTTTATTCAAATCTATGTTGATTTATTGTCTTGTAGATGATAGATTGATGTGGTTTTGATATTTTCATCGATTCTAATTTTTGTGATTTAGATGAGATAGTCATACAATAGTTTTGACGTTCAGATAATTAATCACTTGGATGAGTTATACTAAGATTAGACGGGTCATGCCTATAGCTAGTTTAGTGTAGATGATTCGTGCTATTGTTGAAGATAGTTCATGCCATGAAATTTAATTAATGATTCTTTCTAAAGTAATTCTAGCTTGTAGCTGAGAATACTTGTTCATATTCACACTAGATTTAGATTAAGAGTTAAGGAATTGTTATGGTTCTATAGTAGATTCGATTTCCTAAGTAATTTCCATCATATTAATCTCTTGTTTTTAAACTAGTTGATTTCTTTCTTTTGCTTAATTTAAATTTAAGTTCTTTCTACTTTTTAATCAGCAAATTCCTCTTTAGATTTAATAATAATTCATCCATCCCTGAGGTTTATATGTATTTAAAAATAGGGGGTTGGTTACCCATAACCCCTTGGTTTTGTGTCCGCCAAGAAAAGTTAGGATGATTCATCCACCCAGGGTTATATGTATTTAAAAATGGAATGTTCTCAGCCCTAGGGAAGGATTGGGTGGCATTCACATGATCTTGAACAAGCTCATGAAATTAAGATGCAGAGGGACACTCAATGATAGTATGGGCTAGGCTAAGGAATATTGTGCATACATCTTGAGTGAAGGGAGTGGGCTAATGGGTTGAAGTCATAAGAAGGTCCAGCTTCCTACTCAAAGTATCAACTTTGGAGGAGAGGTCTAATGAGTTTTTGACTTCATACAAACCATCCCTAGAGGGGGCATTGTTGAAGGTAGATAATCCACTCGCATTTCTATTCAACGCAGCATGTTGAAGAGAATTTTCACTCGAGTCTTCAAAAAGTTTTCATGTCTCATTTTCATTTTTTAGCAAAAAGGTACCCCCACAACTTGCATCAACAAGATGGCAGTTCTGTTCAGTAAGACCCTCATAAAAATGTTGCACTAATTGCCACTTAGGGACAGCATGATGAGGACACCTCCTAAGAAGGTCCTTAAGTCTATCCCAACTCTCATGGAACTGTTTAGTGGGAAGTTGGGCAAAAGTGGTTATGACCTTTCTCATTTGGTTAGTCTTACCTATGGGGAAGTACTTTTTAAGGAACTCTTGTTGCATTTGGGCCCATGTTGTGATAATGTTTGGTTCTAATGAGTGAAGTCATTCCTTAGCCTTATCTTTCAATGTGAAAGGAAAAAGGCGAAGTTTAACAGCTTCATCGGTTAAATTTGAGAGCTTAAAAGTTGTGCATAGTTCTAAGAAGTCATCTAGGTGCCTATACGGGTTTTCATTATTAAGCCCATAAAAGGATGGAAGCATTTAAATGACATTGGTCTTAATTTCATAATTTTGAGCAGCGACCGCTGGTAACCTAATGCATGAAGGAGAGGTGTACTCATTGGAAGTGTAATACTCCCTTAGAGTTTTGAATAGTGCATCTACTAACTGATGTTTAGCCATGATGGGGGTAGAAGTAGTGTGGGAGGAGGAATTGGTGGGAGAGTTTGGGGGTGTAGGGATGTAGGTCGAGGGCAACTCAGCTCTCCTAGATGTCCGCTAAGGCTTAGGGTCAAATAGTACTAATCGGGAGAGTAAGGAGCGACGACCACGCATACACCACAAACACACCACACAATTTTAAGTGTAAAAAGGGGAAGAATAAGTAAAAACTAACTAAGAAAAGAACTAAAAATAAAAAGAGAAAAAGATCTTGCAAACCGAAGAGAAGCACTACGCTTGTTGATGTCCACTTGTGGCCACAAGTGTAGAGAGCACGATCTTCAACTCAGCCTACAAGATCAAATTAAAAAAAAGGTAAGAAACTAAGAATTAGCCTAAAAACTAAAGTAAACTGAATCTAAATTAGATAGAATTATCCTAATACTAATTTAGTAACAAATCAACACCTTCCCCGGCAACGGCGCCAAAAACTTGATCGTTTATAATTAAATACTAGGATAAGTATTTAAGGGTTGTTAAACCTCAGGGACGGATGAATTATTATTAAATCTAAAGAGGAATTTGCTGATTAAAAAGTAGAAAGAACTTAAATTTAAATTAAGCAAAAGAAAGAAATCAACTAGTTTAAAAACAAGAGATTAATATGATGGAAATTACTTAGGAAATCGAATCTACTATAGAACCATAACAATTCCTTAACTCTTAATCTAAATCTAGTGTGAATATGAACAAGTATTCTCAGCTACAAGCTAGAATTACTTTAGAAAGAATCATTAATTAAATTTCATGGCATGAACTATCTTCAACAATAGCACGAATCATCTACACTAAACTAGCTATAGGCATGACCCGTCTAATCTTAGTATAACTCATCCAAGTGATTAATTATCTGAACGTCAAAACTATTGTATGACTATCTCATCTAAATCACAAAAATTAGAATCGATGAAAATATCAAAACCACATCAATCTATCATCTACAAGACAATAAATCAACATAGATTTGAATAAACATGAAAAGCTCTTCCATTAAAAAGAAAATCCTTATCATATAATTGTCATCATTAATAACTGAGATCTAAATTAAAAAGAAAAGAAACTGAAACTTATCTATAGCTTCATCAACTCCTAAGTAAAAAAAAAGTCTAGCCTTCCATTGTAGAAGAAAGCACTTGAATCTCCATTGAAAGCTTTGAGTTTTTCTTCATCTTCTTCTTCCTTTTTCTCTTCATAAAATCTACTGGAATCCTCCAATTTCAAGCCAAATATGTCTTTATATATGCATAAGATCCGTAGAAAGAAGTCTAATATGAAAAGGATTGAAAATTGGCTAAAACTAGGAAACTACACGTTGTAAGATCCCTGATCTTAAACCGGTTTTTTGTTTTCTTTAATTGTCAATTATCGTGAGATTAATGCGTTTTCTGATTTATTCGGTAGTTTCGTGAATAAATAGTGATTATGATGGTTTTAACCAAAATCAACTTTAAGATTAGTGGTTTTAAGTGAATTTAAATCAAATGTAAATTTTTGGGATTTTTCAGAATTTTCACTATTTTTCTGAAAATTAGGGTTTTGGCGGGACCCCTGTGGGCCCCACTGTCGAAATTTTGGTTTTTGGGTAAAATGAACCCAGACATCTACCTAAGGTTATACAAAAATTTTCAGAATTTTCTTAGACTTAATTAGTGCTCAAATTTGTAAAATACTCATTTTTAGCCTACTTTTTCTATTTACACCCCATAACTTACCCATACATACCCCAACCCTTACTATAAAAGGCCAAACCTAAGCCATTTCCATTTTGGGAATAGGCTAAGGAGGAGAGGTCAGGCCTAATCCCCAATTAGGCTCGAATTAGAAGGTGTTTAAGGTAAGCCTACTCTAATTAAGCACTAAACCCTAGATTTCTTCTAAATCTACCATTTCCCCTTTGTTTCAATTCGTTTTTGGACATCAAAAACTATTGATTTGGATTTTACTACAAACCCTAGCTTTCAAAATTCGATTTTTATGTTCAACAAGCCCTAGATCTAAGTTTTAATTAGGGATTTCTTTGGTAAATCGATTTTTAATGGAGTTTAATTCAAACTCAATGTGTTTGTAAGGTTTTCAAGAAGGGTGACCCTCAAATCCGAGCTTAATCAAGTGATAAGATAATAGATCTTCAAGATTTTAGTTTATCCATGGTAAAACTCTTGATTTTTGGCTTATTTCGAATGGAGTTACTTGATTTGGTGTGTTAATGGCATGATTAGAAAATAGAAATATTTAATCCCCATTTCTTAGGGTTTTGTATTATTATGATATGGTTTAACATTCTAGAAGTCATGAAGGACTTTTGATGATGATTAGGGTGTTAGATGTGGATTTGAAGTGTTATCAATGGTGTTTCGGTTTAAAATCGCAAAAGTAAGAAGATGGTTCAGTTTTGCCTTGTTGGCGTTCAAACGGCCCTTCTCGGCGTTCAAACGGCCCTTCTCGGCGTTCAAACGGCCAAACTGCGAATTTGAATTTTTTCCGTTTAGCCGATCGAACGGCCTGAAGGGTGTTCGAACGGCTACACAGTAGAATTGTGTTCTAATGCATGATGTTTATTTTGATGATTCTACTTTAGCTTGCCAATTTCTCATGAATGTGGAGTGTTTTGAGCTATATTATGTTATTGGAAAGGCATGCTCTTGAGGTTATGAAGTTGAGATATATGATTAGAGATCTGTGGAATGACTTATGTTTTGTGGCATGATGTTGGAATTGTCATCTTGAATTTATGAATGGTTGATTCCTTATAGTTAAGCATATTTTCAATAGGACTACAACCTATTATTGGACTGATTTGTCATGATAGAATGTGGTTAGTTGATGTGTGGATGTTGGTGAATGCCATGACTCAAGGATGAAATGAATGATCTTATATGTGTGTAGCCTTTGTGGTTGAGTCTTGATTGGAGTTATGATTTCAACGTTTCTTCTCCTATGATTTCCATTGGAATTCATGTTTAGATGGTAATTCACATGTGTAGTGTGGTAGTGAGTTTAATTTTCAAGCATGTTGGCATGCATTGTGTGGAGTGCTTCTACTAGTTACACACACACATGTGGGGGTTAAATGATGATGTTGAAGCTTGATATTGTGATCATGAATGATGCATTAGGGGCTGATGAGAGCACTTATCATGGATTAGGGTTCATGTATGCCTTGCCCACGTATGTACCATGCTGCATGCATCATGAAAATGGATTTCCAATTTAGGCTTCATCGAGGTTAATCAAATTTGACCGATTGGATGCAATGTGGTGAAATTATGTGCCGGATTGATCGGTCGTGGATTAATCGTAAGTTGATTGGTCTGAAAGGACATGTTTTGATTTGAGTTCCTGTGTGGAACGAGTGCACTCCCCGGGTTGAGTCTAGTTAAATGGAGTTAAGTAGGGATGAGTTGTGTACTTGTCTTGCGGATTGAGATTATTTATGATTCGATGGACCCTGAGAATCCAGTAGGTTTGTCCAAGTGCACCGGCTTACTAGGTGTTGTTGTTTGGGACTTTAGTCTTGACAAGTAGGGTTGCCCGGGAGTTTAGACTTGAGGAGTAGGCGTTGCTCGAAGGCATTGGCCTTGAGGAGCATGAGTTGCTTGTAGGCGTTGGCCTTGAGGAGCAGGAGTTGCTCAAAGGTGTTGGCCTTGAGGAGCAGGAGTTGCTCATAGGCGTTGGCCTTGAGGAACATGTCTATTTGATAAGTGTTTGCTCGAGGGCTCCGGTCTTGAAGAGCAGGTTTATTCTCTATGGGTATGGACTTGCATGTTGGACTAGTGTGTGTGTGTGACACTTATACATGCATGATGAATGAGAATGTTGATGCATGATGGAATATGTATGTTAGAGATACATTCATGAAAGTTGATTATGATGTGATGCATGATGGAATATGTATGTTAGAGATACATTCATGCAGGTTGTGATGATGTGATGCATGATGGAATATGTATGTTAGAGATACATTCATGCAGGTTGATTATGATGTGATGCATGAGGGAATATGTATGTTAGAGATACATTCATGCAGGTTATTATGATGTGAATGACATTATGTGGATTATACACTATGATGCAGTTTTAGGTGATGTGTATGTGTGATCAGAAAATGATGCACCTTGCCAATCTTTGATTTGAATGATTATATTGCTATGCTATCGTATTTTTGATGTTGATAGTGATATTATAAATTATTGCTGAGTTTGTTAAACTCACCCCTCTTTCTTGTGTTTTGTTTTGGGGCTGCGTAGTGCAACACGCAAACAGACAAGATCTCCTCTTCGAGGAAAGGTCAAAGATGACTTGGATGTGATCGTGGAGATCGTTGTGTGACTTATTTTCCTTTGGTTTTATGCTTTATGTTTAGAACCTTTGTATAGGGTTCTTTGTTTTGGATTTATGTCACATTTTACAGTTGTGATGCTTAAGACTTATTTTGAGCCAGTGTGGGCTATAGTTAACTAAGCATGTGGGTTTGAGTTTAGTTGTTTACTTTGTGATAAGCAACTCTCTTTCTTTCCTTGTTATTTACTCTTGCTCAAAGGATTGTGCGTACTCCGTAATTCTATTAATCGCCCATGGTTAGGGTTAAGTCTTCCGCTAAATCGTTTCTCAATTTTCCTCCGTCGCCCCTGCGCGCTTGACCGGCCCTTGGACTGGGTTCGGCTCGGGTCGTGCATCGCCAGGGCGTAACACACGTTATCCCGTTCAAATGCCCTGCATGCCTGTTCGAACACTTAAATTGTATTTTCTTCAAAATTACGTTATCCCGATCAAACGGTAAGTGACCCCGTTCGAACGCCAATGAAGAATCTGCAAAATAAGCCAATTTAATTCAAATCATCATGGAAGCTTTTTCTAACCTAATTAAATTTAATTTTTAATTATTTAACCTATATTAACTCTTAAATGAGACTAAAAAATAGAATAATTAAGGGTAAAATAATGTATAAATTATACTTATCTTGAAGCAAAAGAAGTGGACAGAGGAGGAGGTCACCCTAACAAGCAACTTTGGTCAAGTGCCCTAGCCAAGCTCAAGACCCGCCAAAGAGAAGTTTGATCCCATCACTGATCACCTCAACGCCACCTACCACCTTCGCAACCCCTCCGTCTACCCCTTCCACTGGACATGGCACGATGTCTTCTTCAAGGTACAGAACATGTTCCACCAATACCTCGGCGATCATCCTCCCAGGCACCCCTCCCTGCCTTTGGCGACCACGACCTCGTCCCAAACCCTTCCTCCGTCGCATGACTTACATCCCCCCTCCACCACCATGCCTCCTCCTCTGTCACTCCCCACTGCGGCCACCATCCAGATGATGACAAGGAGGCTATCTTCAACTTTGTTGGCAACTAGGACATCCTCAGGGACCTCGAATTGGGCCTTGATGGCGATGGGGATGACGGTGGCAACTAGGTGGGGGAGGAGAAAGAAGGTGAGGTGAAGTGCCTACTAAATAAAGGCGGTTCATTGATGTGGAAGAAGAGGGACAAGGCAGATGTGGAGGAGTGGGAGGAAAGGAAGCGGCCTTGGTGGGCACAGAGGTAGCAGAAGAGGAGGAAGCTAGAAGAGGCATCATGGAGGAGCTAGAAGAAGGCATCCGGAGCGGCCCAGCCCACAACCCCTCTTAAAAGGCCACGGGCTATACCAAGCCCAGCCCGGCCCACCCCGTGAGGGGGGTCCAATGTGCTAGGCCGGCCCACCCTGTGGCCACCTCTAGAGCCATCAGTTCGTTATTCTTCAATCCTGGGGAGTTAGCATATTTGAATTCACTTGTATGAAAAATTGATGTATCTATGACAAAAATTACAATTTGATTAGTTGAAATGGAGTCAAAGTGAATTAAATAGCTCAACGTAATGAGGTTCTTTGTCTCACTTTTGAATTCCAATCCTATGCAAAGTACTCCATAATGAATTCTCATGTGAATATTTATGTAATGATATGGATTTTCTGTGGTTTCTACTTTCGTTTTTGGAGAAAAATCAAAAATTTCCTCATAAGTAGCTTGTATGTTATTCCATGTATATATGTACGTGGTGTCATGTTTGGAGCTTAATAGTAGGCAGAGAGGTTTTACACATAAATTAAAGCTTCAATGTGAAGATAGGGTTTTGACGTGCAAAAAAGGGTTTTGCATCTAAAATAAGCCTTTGATACATAAGTTGAGGTTTTTGTGCGTACTACAAAGCTTTGACACATGAAGAGAGGCTTTAGTGTGGAAAAGGCAGATCCCGAAGTGTTTAATGGAACTTGGGCATGTTTAGGAGTGGCTTGGCGCATGTGGTGGAGTTGCGATGTGTGAAAAAGAGGGTTGGTGTGTAATGGAAAATAAAAAGTATATAAAATAAAGCGAATCGTGGTTGAAAGCCATGACCGCTTCTGTTGCTTCTAGTGACGTCCAAAAACACCCAACACATAGGAGAAAATCGAGGGAGTTTCCGGACCCTTCGTTGTGCCTCCCCCATTACTGGACTCCGCCACTTCTTGTAGAATTCAGCTCCCCTCAGCCACCATGAGTCTAGTGGTGCCGACTAAGCTGCCATCATATCCTCCTTGCTCCTCCTCACGCTACTGGAATTCTCCATGTTTTCCACCATTTTGGCTGTTTGGAGCGACGGAGAACTATTTTGCTACCACAGTGAACTATTTTCAGCCGGTCACCACCTCTTCACCCTATTTTTGGTCAGAGACTTCCTCCCCATGCCCTCCTTTCTCCTCTTTGACGATTCCATAATTCCCTTTTTGCACTGAAAAACTATTGTCTGGACAACAAAAATGTGTTGTCTGGCGGTTGTGTGGCCTCACCGGCGGCTGAGGTTGGCCACCATCATCTTCTTTCTCCTCCTCGTCACCTCCCTACCTTGACCCGCGTCCCTCTAGCACTTCTACATGGGTTTCGGCCTCCGAAACCACCATCGTCGACCTCCGTCAGGGATGGTTCCATCTCTTGATGATCCACCACGACTTTCTAATGACTGGCTGTGGAGCTAGACATCACACGAGATTTAGGTTTACATAACAACCCTTTTGGGCGTAGTGTCCACCCCGGACCACTTCTTGTGCACGTCGACAAGAGGCATAGAGATTGACGGGTGTTGAATGGGGACTAGATCATTTATCGTGTAAACCCCTGGAAAGCCTAAAACACTTTTGCCCCTAGATGTAGCTCTATTTTATAGAAAGCAATGTTGGGTCTGCCAAATTTGTTACCGATGCCACCACAATTGTGCGCCTCAACATCAATCATGTGCTCGAAAAGTGAGGTAGGGGGCTTTGAACTTGTAATTCTAACATAGCATGCCTTGTATGTTAGAATGCGTGCTAGGGCCAATGTAATTATATGCTTAATGACGTATAATGCTATGGATATCGCATGTAATGGTATGATATTAGCTTATGTGAATGCTAATTAAAAGGCATGCTATTAGGTCAATGAATGATGGATTGTACATGTTTGTAGGGGGGTTTATTTGCATGCTAGTAAGATAATTTATTTGCTTGCCTATGCAATAGTTTATGCATATGTTGGATATTCTATTATTGTAAGTAATGTTGGGTTGGATGCATGTGGATTGACTTGCAAAATGGTGGAGGTTTACATTGGTAGCATCGATATGTGTATGCTTGATGGATTAGAGGTAGTTTGAACTGGATCAAACTTTGATGTAACAAGCGGAAAGCTTCAAGGTTTAGTAGGTAGATAGACTTAGTTTTGAGCTTACTAGAAGACTGTATGTGTAACGCTCCTCGTATTTTCGAATAAAAGAAAATAATTTTGAAAACGTAACAAAATTTAATTACAATTGCCAAGGATCACCGTGTACTAAAACAGTAATTACAACATACTTTGTATTATACAAAGATTGTCAAAATTAGGCATCATGTGCCTTTGTACATTGGTCAATACAATAATTTACATAAGTACAAAAACAGTAGTACAAAACTTGTAATTTAAGGAAACCCTTCGTCGACTCCTTCAGAATCGAGTGAAACACCTGCAGAGTCTGAGGGTAGGTGAGTAAATTTATACTCAGTAGGTCGAATTAAGTTCTAAGAATATGCTTCGTGCACATGCCATTTTTCTTTTTCTTTTTGAAATCATCCGGAAAACCTGAAAACACGATCACAGAACGTCGCGATACCAGACGACTTACACCCGCGCCCATGGGGCAACGCGAGACTGAAAGGAAGGGATTTACCCATGACATCCCAATCCTGTGCGCGCCAGATGCCAAATTTGGCGGTATCCAAAATCATAATAATTCTTAGCTCCGAAGAACCGAGAACTATCCAGACGGCACGATTGCCCAAAACTCGGAGAAATTTTTGAAAAGAGGAGATGATGTTGAAGTCAGAGCTTTTTATTTTTATAAAGTAACAGAAAACTTTTAGTAAAACTTCAGCGAGTCAAAATCTCGGCATACGATTAGAATTTAAAACTACCTACCTATAACACGTGCAAAATCTCCTCGTAGCGTAAAGAAAGTCCCGCCTTAATATATCAGCCTTCGAGCGAGAATTTCAGCAGAATAACCACTCCAACGCGTAGAATGTCCTTGATTTAGTAGGGTAGGGCTTTGGAACGGGTTAAAAAGGTTTAGGAATGGCCCAGAAACAGTAAAAAGATGAAAAGGGAAGATTAGGGAAGGGGCACATTTTTCGAGGTCTTAGAGGGGTTGTCTCGGGAAAATAACGCTTCCGGTGCGTAGAGCACCCTTGAATTAGTAGGAAACGGGTCTTGAAACGTGAAAATCGGACTTAAAACGGGTCGGGAATGGTGAAAACAGTGAAAGGGGCTGAAAATCGGATGTGGGTGAAGAAGTGGCCGGAAAGGGAATTTATAGGGGAGGCGGAGGCATATTCTGGTGGGCGCCGCCGCCGGAACAGGTGGGCGCCCACCGGCGCCGCCAAAAAATCCAGTCGGCGCCCACTGGCGCTGGCGAAACCACGTTCGCGCGTGACGAACGCGCGTTTGTCACGCGCGCGATGACGAACGCGCGTTCGTCACCGCGAATGCGCGGTTCATCGTGTGTTCGGCGCGCGCCGCGCGTTGCGCTGTGCCGCGCCGCGCCGAAATAAAATATTATTTTATAATTTCAAAAATTCCAAAAATCGTAACTTCCTATCCCGAACTCCGATTTGCGCGTTCTTGGTACCGTTGAGTTCGTATTCACGAGCCCTATGATACTAGACTATTTAAGAACCATTCCACCTAAATTTCAAAAGTGGGTCCCGCCGGTTGAACGCGTTTCCCGAGGTCGCAACTTTTGTTCCCGACCTCCGATCTTTGCGTTTTAAGACTTGTTACGCTCGTCTCTACGAGCTCTAACCAAAACTTAGAAAAATTATAAATAACAAAATATGTAAGAAGATCGTGTTAGAAATTAGGGTTATTACAGTATGATAGTATGATTTTAGAGGAAAATTACAATAGCATAAATTATTTAATTCAAACTTAAATATTAAGTAAAACTAAAATGCTAGCCTTGTGAGATAAGAGACTTTAAAAGTTCGACGGATTAAGTTTTATGGTTGAGCCAGCCGGTGATTAATCGGCTGAGCATTTCTCATGTCTAGCCATAGTGTTTATCCTACATGATGTTACTTTGGTGCTAAGTTAAGCCTAGATGTGTAATGCTCTATTGAGAGCTCTATATATTTTTTATGCCTAGTGATGACACTATATGATTTTGCCCTTATGTAGTATTGATTTTGCCCTTATGTAGTATTGTATGATTTAGCATGAGGTGGCAACATATGATTTTTGCCCTTAGTAGGCATTGTATGTAACGCCCGAGATTTTTCACCCATTTTCCTTAAAATTCACGAAATTTTTTTTGCAATATAACGTCTGTAAATCGGAGGAAAAATGACGAAACCAAAACTTGATAAAACAGTTTATAATTTAAAACTGTAAACATCCACATACGGTCAATCATCGTACGGCCAAAGCAAATATCCTCAGGCGCTACTCGAAAACAACGATACGAATAAATTTGCTATGATCATAGACTTTAAATACAAATCACTCTCCCAGGCATCCCTGAGTACAAGTCCCATAACAGTCCACTGACTGATCCAAATGAAAGTCCAGAATAAACATCTTGTGTTCTCATCTCACCCAATACAACAGATCGTGGCACAAATAAACTCGCTATGAGTCAAGCAGATACCTGAGTCAACGGGAATCAATCCACCACTGAAACGAGCGTCCATCACCAGGAGCTCTCCGCACAACCTGCAAAACCTCCCGTACAACGGGGCTAAAAAGTAGTAGGGTGAGTATTTTCATACTCAGTAGGAAAATACCCAGTAGAGGAAATCCCAACAGTGAACTCCATAAGTTCATAATCACATGCGTCATGCAACTCAAACATGAAGCAGAAGCATATCATAATCATATCGTGCACATACGCATACGTTCATACCAAAGGCACCATCGTGCCAAAATCATACCAAGGCACCATCGTGCCAAAATTATACCACAGGCACCATCGTGCCAAAGTCATACCGAAGGCACCATCGTGCCAAAATCAATATATCCAAACAACTAACACAAGCACCTTTATCCAGGGTCATACAACTTACTTGTACCACCATACGCATACTCATACATCATACGCATACTTGTACGACCTTACTCGTACAATCATATGCTCACTCATACAGCTTACCCATACATGTACGACATTACTCGTACAATCAGACTCATACGACCTTACTCGTACAGTCTGCACAAAATCATACTTACTGTCTTACTCAGAAACATATTCTCACAATCGTACCCATACTCTTACAGTCGTGCTCATACTCATACGCTTACAGTCTTACTCATACTCATACGCTTACAGTCTTACTCATACTCATACACTTACAGTCCTGCTCATACTCATACGCTTACAGTCTTACTCATACTCTTACACTTACAGTCCTGCTCATACTCATACGCTTACAGTCTTACTCATACTCATACACTTACAGTCCTGCTCATAATCGTACACATATCAACGACCACTGAAGCTCATTACAACTAATAAGCTCCAACGTCGAAATGGAAAAGAATGTCACTGGGGCAACACCTTAACCTCCGGGGAGTGACTAGACGCCATGGACTTTTCCGAAGGTAAGGCACACCAATGCTCATGGGGCACTGGATCAAACAGGTAAGAGTAGATCCATGATACTACTTACCTAAGCGCGCAAACATAAACACCCACACATAAGGGGTCATACAGTTGCCCACCATAATGGGTCTTATAGTGCCATAGAATCGCCCACCATAATGGGTCTTATAGTGCCAGAGAATTGCCCACCATAATGGGTCTTATAGTGCCAGAGAATTGCCCACCATAATGGGTCTTATAGTGCCAATGTCACTCTTGGGCAGAAAACATACAGTGCCACTCTTGGGCGGAAACATACAACGCTCTCAACAAAGCATCAAACGTCTGGGCTTACACAGCACACAGACCAAATCAGAAACATATGTCGCTCTCAGCAGAGCATCAGACGTCTGGGCTTCATACAGTACACAGACAAAGTCAGAAACGTACATCGCTCTCAACAGAGCATCAAACGTCTGGGCTTATACAGCACACAGACCAAATCAGAAACAATGTCGCTCTCAGCAGAGCATCAGACGTCCGATGCTCTATACAGCACACAGACAACATCCCGCAGGATAAACACCATGGCAAGACATGATAAATGCTTGGCCGACTCATTAGCGGCCAGCTCAAACACGGAACTTAATCCGTTGAACCCTCAGGTCTCAAACTCACAACGCTATCATTAGCTGTGCTTATAATTCAAGTTTGAATTAAGTATATTATGCGGTACAATTATACCACACAAACTCACAGTCCTCGACTGGTCAAACTGAAGCTGAGCCCGATCCGAAACC
Organism: Saururus chinensis; assembly: GCA_035235625.1. Classification (NCBI taxonomy): domain Eukaryota; kingdom Viridiplantae; phylum Streptophyta; class Magnoliopsida; order Piperales; family Saururaceae; genus Saururus; species Saururus chinensis. Next base: position 5,587,117 of record CP141150.1, read on the forward strand.
CCAGTTCGTTAGGGCAGCAGACTTCACTTACCCGTCCACATCATGGACAAAACTCATCGTACACTAAACCCTTACAGTCTTACACTTCGCCATCCATCTTATGGCCAAATCAGCTTACACTGACATCTTCAAATAACGCTCCTCAGAGCCAACCCAGTTGTCGCCCTCTTACTTATATCTCACTTATTATACTTATTTTTCACTTCATAATCTGTACGTTATGCTTGTACAATTATGAACACTCTTACTGTCTGACAAACGCCCAACATACAATCCACCCCAAACCAAACCATTCTAATCCTTGCCCGTCATACTCATATCCTCTGTCATACGCTTACACAACCGCCTCCAAATTCAGACAAAGCCTCTGTCACCTCTTACTGTCCATCGCCCATACCTCTGCCCACATACACTTACACACATCCAAAGCATAGGCAAAATGCCATCATACATACGTATGTCTCACACATACGTATAACATACACATACAGTCATACATACATAACTTACAAACATGCACGCTAGCCATCACTAGCACATGCATACATCAAACATACATACCTCAAACATGCACGCTAGCCATCACTAGCACATGCATAAATCAAACATACACGCTAGTCATCACTAGCACATGCACACACATTCATACATACTTCAAACATGCACGCTAGCCATCACTAGCACATGCATAATCCATACGTAGCATACTGACATATTTGCTAGCCATCGCTAGCGCATACATAATCCACATCCATAAAACGTGCATACATCTCATGCATATCAATCATACCATACAATCATGCTTACACGCACATCATGCAATCGGATCGTTACTTAACATCCAAGCATGGAATCATACAATCCTAGCATGCTGCTACTCATTCAAAGCATGCTTCATGAATTTACGAGTTCAAAGCTCCCCTACCTCGTAATCATGACGTTCGATGGCGAGCACACGACGGTGGCAGCGTCGGCGGCGGTGTTGGCGGTCAAAACCGTTGCCTGGCTGAGAGAGCTGCTGTCCCGAGGATTTTAGGATGTGCCGGAACTATCACGGCCAAACAGAGTGTCAGATATCAATGCGGCAAAACCCGCGATCCACAGCGGCACCCTAGGGCGGCTGGGAGACATATCATGCCAACATAAGTGGCGGTGCGACCAGAAGTCAAGGGTATACACTGAAGATCAGCCGGTGGCTAAGACGTGCACAGCCGGCCACAAGACGTCGAAATCGGCCGTGGACAGCACCCAACGGTGACGATTTCGGTCAACAAAGGCCCACATAAGGGCGAAGAGCGTGGGGCAACGCTCGAGAACCAAAGGAGAGGTGGAGGACGGCTCTAGTGATCAACTCCACTCGGTGGCAAAGCCAACCGATGGTTAGGCGGCACGAATGCGGCGCCTAAACCCAGAAGTACACGCGTGGCCACATGCGCACGCGGCCCAAAGGGCAGGGGAGAGGGCTGAACGGAGACGACCCAAGGCCCACAAAAGTCAACAGGGCTAAGGCCCTTAGCTGTGGCCAATCTAAGCGGCAACATCGCCGATCGCCACCCACAACCGAAACCCATGGTGCGGGCAGCTGTGCATCTCGCACGGTATAGGGCAATGACAAGCGGCCCATTCCGAGCGGAACAATAATCGGTCCAAGTGGGGCTGACCCTCACTGGCGCCAAGCCGGGGCAGAGCCCACGATGGCTAAATGGCCTACGGCTCGCCGATGCCAATGACCCGAGACGCACCCAAAGCGTCTAATCGGACGGAGCAAGGCAATAGGGGCGAGGCGGGGTCGGAAACGGCAACCCCCTACCGACACTGGGTCGAGGTAGGCTGGACAGAGTCCATCCGATGGCCGGACGACGACCGGAAACACACCGGCGTCCAAAACATCCCACGGACAGTGAGATGTGAATAGTAACAAAAACCCGACCAAAAGATCGGTAGCTCACCACGGAGCGAAAAAAGTATGGCGGCGACTCCAGCCAGTGTCTATGGGTTCCTAGCGGCCAACTAAACATAAGTCTAGTTGAGAGCGGCCGCAAACGATGTCAAAATCGTACACCCACAGTGCAAAAACGGGATTGAAGGAGAGAAAAACCCGAAAAAAGGTTCGGTACCTCGTGGAGGAGCGAAGAGGCCGTGGTGGCGGTCATGGCCGGTACCTACGGACTCGTGGCGGTGAGGCAAAGCGGATCCTGACAAGAATCGAAGGAATCTGACGACGGAGGAGGGAGAACGGAGCGACCGGATATGCCCTCGGGTTTTCTCTTCTCCTCTCTTGACGTGAAATTTCTTCTGTAAGTTTCTGGAACGAAACTTACTGGAGATGGCTTTTTAAGCCGTGATTTTACTATTTACCTTTTTTATTTTTACATCTATGTCCCCAATGCGCGTTAACTCACTGGTTACGCGCTATAGCTCCAAACTTTGTGCCGTAAGCGCGCAGCGAGGCCCGCGGCCTGCGACTCAGCCCCACACCCAACTCTACAGGTATAAATACGGGGTATGAATACACAAATACATATACGCTGAAACGTTACATTTTCCTGCCGAAAATGACTAGAAAAATGGCAGAAAAATCCCAGAAAATCGTAGAAAAATCAGGGACCTTACATTGTATGACCCTTAGTTGGCACTGTACAACCCCCCAAGTGTGGGCATTTGTGCACTCAAGTAAATAGTATCATAAAACTGCTCTTACTTGTTTGATCTTATGCCCCATGGGCATAAATGTGTTGCCTTCGGAAAAATTCATGATGTATAGTGTGACTACCTAGATATTAGGTACGTTTCTACTATTAGAATTTTAATATATTAATAGAATATTATTTTGAAGTTGGACCTAAAAGGATGTTGTAGAACTGTAAAAACCGAACATAAAGGTTTTTGAATCATTTGAATTGGAGGTGGTGGCCGTATGTAGCAATTGTGGGAGCACACATTATAAGCGGGCCCATGATGAAACTATGGTAAAACCTATCCTTGAGTGGTCTTGTTTCTAAGGGCTCATTGATACGAGTCCATCGGTACCAAGAACGTATAATTCCGATGTATAGGTATAAAGTTAGAGCGATTTAAAATTTTGAAAAAAAAGATAAAAATATTATTATTTAATTGTCGCTGATGCACGTGCGACGCACAACATCTCACAGTTCACCCGTGCGGCGCGCGGAATCGCATGGCCTACGATGCGGGCCATGCGCCGGCCGCGAGACCGCGAGACACGCGGACCCCACATGCCGGGTTCCGCATTACTGCGCTGTGCGCGGTGCCACCTCGCGATGCGTGGTGGACACGTGTTGCGTGGTCCGCTCCTGCTATATATACCATTTAGTTTCATTTTACTATTCACTTCTACCACAGTAAAAAAACTTTTGACCCTTCGTTCTGAGTCGTTTTAAGTCCGATCCAACCCGTTCAAAAGGCGTTTCTAACTAAATCGAAGGTGTCAGATGCTGTGACGGGGCCGGATTTTCCATGCAAGCTCTTTACAGCCTCAAACTTTATCCCCCCATTCTAAGGTAGGGGGTTTTAAACTCTAGTCAATGCTCTGCTTGTATACCTACTGTTTTATAGAGTATTTTTATGCCGCTATACTTCTTTGCTTATGTTTTCAGAAGAAATGCTCTATGTGTATCAAATTTTATTTTATCCGTATTTTGTATTTTCTGGATAGTTCTAGGGTTATACCGAGAACTATATTATTCTGGATACCTACCGAGGAAATTATCGGTATCTTGCGTGCGTACATAGGTATGGAGTGTCATGGGGAAACTCCTGCCTTTTGAGGTTCTTGATGCCCCATGAGCATCGGAGGAATGCCATTTTGTATCACAACTCTGAATTTATCGTCGTCGGACGAACCGGTGTTTTATGAAACTATTTCTGAATCTATTCTGCAAAATAAAAAAATTATTAGTGTCTTTTATATAGCAGTACATTAGATTTTAATTCCACCTACTAAGTATATAAATACTCACCCACTGCCAGACTTTGCAGGTAGTAAAACCAATCCGGAGGTGTCTACGGAGGAACTGTCTACATAGTTTTAATTTTTATCAATATTTTGTAATATTATGACTGTTATAAAAGGCTTGATAGGCCTATATTTTGTAATATAATTGTTTTACATACGGTGTAATTGGACTAGTTCCCATTTTACTGTGATATGTAATATTAGCTATGCATCAACTCCATGTATTAAATATTTTATGTGTTGTATTTTGTCCAGAAGGTCGCCTGTCATGTTTGGTTTTTGCGTGTGATGTAACACGTGCCGAGCGTAATATTAAATATGCATATTATGGCATAGATTAATATATGATGGACACCACATATAGTTACTCCCCATAGGTTAAAGTGACTCCCCAATGACACATTCCTTTTCATCGACGTTAGAGCTGATTAGCTTGATAATAGGCTCTAGCCGTCAATCGTAAGCGTAAGTGGTTGAGAAAGATTGTAAGTATATGTGTTGAGTAAGACTATAAGAATAGGACTGTAAGTATAAGAGTTTGAGTAAGACTGTATGAGTAAGATTGTAAGTGTAAGTATAGTGTAGGATTGCGTAGTAAGATTTGACAAATATGAGTTTGTGATATGTGTATGATTATAAGCATTGTATTTTGAGAGACTATGATTTATTTATGTTTTGTTACTTCATGTTATGTTTTATGAACACAATTACTTATGAACTTACAAAGTTCACACTATTTAGTGAGTATTTTTTATTGAGTATAAACATACTTATTCTCCCTCTCTTGAATTTTAGATACTCTAATGACTTTTGTGGGTCCCAGCATGAGAACTTTGTAGGTGGGACTTAGCGATTTGAAGAGAGGACAAACTTACTGACTTTAGGTTAATTTTTGATCATTTATTTTCTTTTTTTTAGTTATGTCATGATTTAATGTATTATTTAAGAATATATATATTGGGCGAGTTGACAGTTTATGCATATATTATTTTGGACTTGTGCATATATTGTTTACTTTTGGATTATTATCCGACTTATACTTGGCTATGCCTAGTTATTTAAGGTCATAGCCATGACACTCGTGATTTTATTTATGTTTGTTTGATCTTATGCCAAGGTTATTAGTCAATATGTTTTGATGATTTATTAAAAAAATTAGGCATTGTAGTTTTAAATTGATGATATTAAAAAAATAAAATATTTTTATAGGTTTTAATTTTCATTAATTTTTACAAATTACAGTTGTTATATTGTATTCTTTTTGTAAAATTTATAAAAAATAGTTTAAAAAACCGAGGGCATGATAATTTAGAAGAAAAAAATTATGAGTCAAGGCAAACGCACATCAACATGAGCGTGAACATCATAAGTCGTTAGATTGAGATCCGATGATGGAGGGGGTAGAAAACTAATTGCTCCTCGAGTAATATCTATTGTCAAATTTTGATATGGAAGCCGATGATGCTCGATCTCAAGCTGACTGGCATGAGCCCTGGCTCACCCAAATAAGGCTCATATTAAGAAATATTTTTAATGTTCCTCACTTAACTATAAGCCCAAATTTACCCGGCACTAGCACACATTAATATAAGTAGCATTAACGCCCTCCTCCCCTTCCTGTGCACATATGCGGTAGCAGATAGGAAGCAGGCCGGTCAGCGCGCGTACTTAAAATTCCTCGCAAGCAACCTGGCCTGCCAAGTTCCACCGGGTCTCCACTCCGTTAACCCGATTTTGACCCGCGAACCCGATATAGACGAGTGCCCGCGCCAAGGGGCGACCACTCTCGCTTGTTCAATCTCTTCTCTCCGCCTCTGCTCCGACCGACCGAAAGTCGACTCCGAGGCCCCCTATGTGGGACCCGCTTCCATCGCCGATGGCTGGCGGCGGCGGCTGCCGCCACCGGGCGGTGCGCCTCTGCTGCCTCATCATCCTTTCCTGTCTCCTCCGCCCTTCCTCCGCCATCGTCTTCCTCAAAACCGCCTATAACCACTTCCTCTTCGACGACGCCCCTGCCGCCTTCGGTACGGCCCCGCCGCTATCTCATCATTCCTCTCGTATTTAGTTTCTATCAGGCAGAATATGACGATGTCGGTGTGAAAGATTTCAGCTTTTTCCATATTTTTTTCTGTTGTGTTTTTGCTGATGGATTTGCGCAGGGGCTTCGGTCGGTCACTCCGAAATTTGCGGGGGTCTGCACCTGGCGGACCCGCTGAACGCGTGCTCTGCGCTCCGGAACGGGTCGGGCGCGGCTGCTGAGCCGAAGGAGGGTGGGGGGAGGATCGCCTTGGTGGTGAGAGGGGGCTGCAGCTTCGAGGAGAAGGTGCGGAACGCGCAGGTGGCTGGCTTTAGGGCCGTGGTCGTGTACGACAACCAGGACAACAGAAACTTGATATCCAGTAAGTTCTTACTAGAATCTGCTAAGATGCCGCAATTGTGTTAGGTTCTCTCTATTTGTCCCAAATATATTATGCAGTTTCAGCGCATTAATTTGATAAATTCCTTGTGCTTGTGTCGAACGCTACCCGTAATCTCAAACTCAATCTGTGTGACTTTCTAGTTCTGGGTTAGTGACTTTTGCAAGCTAAAACATTTGCAGATGTGGGTAATGGACTGACGATTTGTTCCATAATATTGTGGTGTTAGATGTATGATAGATAGTACTGTGATGTTATCGTATTGTATTAGCTCAGCCAAGTCCAGATGGTGATTAGTGCAGAAAAAAAGCAGCAGTGGCTAATGAAGCTCCTAAAGAGACGGTGTTTTTATCTTAGGCCAGCTTTGGTAGCGCAGTCGTGATAGGCCGCTCTGCACCTCTAATATTTTGTGTTATATATCTATATTCATGTGCTATCTTCTTTATGCAAGGCGAATTCTTTTATTGGTAGAATGAATTTATTTGGGATTCTTTCCTGTTGTAAGTCTGATGAAATAAGGAAATCGGCTCACTCAATTTTATGTTGGTTGTATATATTTTGCTCGGTGTATTGGTTCTGTCTCACCTTAATATCTGGTACATCTTTTACTTATAGGCCGTATCTTTTCCAATTAGTAGTGACTCTCTATCGATGCTGCTAAAATTATGATAAAAAGGTAGGTTATGCTTTAAGAGGAGCTGATTTTTCTTATTTAATTTTTTTTTTAAAAATTGGATACAAATTTAATCTATTTTCTTTTGAAATGTTTTGCTGGGTGACTACGAAATTGTTTTATATGATACCATTGCAAACAGAAATTTGTTTTTTTTTTGGAGTGTCAATTGCTCCTTTTCTGAAGCTGGGGGTAAGGTTGGATCTTCAGACATGCAAGGCAATTGAACTTGTAGTAAATGGACTCATATCTTGCAGCGTTAATGTTTGGGGACTAATACATTTAACTGGAGTTGTATCCCTTTCTTATTTGTAATACATTTCTCAAAAACCTAAATTTCTCATTTGCTTACTTATTTATTTAAAAAAAAAAACTTACTCTAGGCATTTGAATCACATTTCTTGCACATTGGAGGTGTAATAACCTCCCAGCTTTCCTATAATATTAACCTTCTTTGATATTGTTGGAGATAGCTACTGGGCAATAATCAGTTGAAAGCCTTATTATTTATTTGCAATCCCTATTGACTAAATGCATAATCTTTTTTGGATGGACCACCCAACTGTATTTTTGCAAACTTACTTGGAAAACACTTAATTAGCTTAAAACTTAAGATTTAGAAAGGAAACATAGTCTCTAATATATGGTCATTTGATTTAATTAGACCAACATATTTCCTAAAATAAGTTCTAGTCATTGCAACTCTTAAAATAGTTTTCTTGATATCAACGGGTGATACTGAAGTTTGCATAGCTCCTAAGATTATCGACATCTTCTCCAGTTCGACAAATCTCGAATGTCATTGGATAAGATTTTTGTTAGCTAACTATTATATTAAAATCCTAAGGTAGAGGAACTGACTATAAATTTAAATATGAACCCTAACACTCTGCAGCGCTTGTAATCACCACTAAGCATGGCACTTGAACACACACAGCAGGAGGTGAACATAACACATGGGAAACATCTCTTCCGAGAAATTAAACCTGGGACATTCAACTGTGGTACCATGTTGACTGACCACTTCACCAAAAATCTTAAGCTGTTTGAGAAGGGATGAAGAATTTATGTTTATAGCAATAATTAGTCTCTTAAGGGATTGATTTTAGCATATCAAGCTGCAGATTATATCTTCTTTTTTTCTTATCTATACCATTTTTGTATCTAATGCCCCAATCTTTTTTGATTAATGGCCCTTGTATGGAAGAATGTTGTTTAAAATGATGAGTTGCAGTAAAATGATGGTCATTTTAATTCTTTGGAAAATGGAACATTCTTTAAGTGTCTTTTCTTTTTAGGGCACCAATTTATGGTTAGTAGGAAGTTTGTGAATATGGGCCGTTAGATATATTGGACTTTGCCAAATTATTTGAGAAAAGTCATGCTGTAACTACCAGGGGGAGGACCATTAGTCAAATTTTGGTTCTTTGCGGTAATACATGAGACTGGGCTTTGGAGCAGAGTTCATTTAGAAGAACATATATATTTCTTGAAAGAAGTCTTTGTGATTTCCATGAAGCTGTTTGATAGGAATCTTACAGATGCTCCATGGATGATTTCTCATTATTTTGATGAAGTTATTTGTGGTGAAATGACACATAGTCACAAAATTTTTATTTCATTACTATGATGTGCAGTGATAGGGGACTCCCAAGGTATAAGGATTCCTTCAGTTTTTGTTTCAAAGGCAGCAGGAGAGATAATAAAGCAGTTTGCTGAACGTGAAGAAGGTCAATGCCGAGTATGCCTTGCATCAGAAGAAGCAATTCAAACTGTTCTGACAATATCCCTCATCTCTCTGATCGTCATAGGAGCAATTTTGGCAATTTTTCTGTTTGCTCGAAATCTTCGAGCACGCCGTTCAAGAAACAATGATCATTCTACAAGTCTAAGTGCCCAAGTTGTGAATAAACTGACCTGTTTGAAATACAATTCTTCCCACTCATATGACAGTAACCTTAGTGAGACTTGCACCATTTGTCTTGAAGACTACAAAGATGGAGAATCTTTGAGAGTTCTTCCCTGTCAACATGGTAGGTTGGATTTGCATTCATTTGCATTGCTTATGCATTGATCTTTACATGATGAACAGACTTTGATGGATCATTAATGTATAAAAAATACTTTTTTTGTTGTAAACAAGAAAAAAAAAGAAATTGTATCTTAGGTTAGTTCAAAAACTTTATCCAGTCTTCACGTTTTAGCATGCTATGCTTATATGCACACTTTGGTATGTGGGTGGTTTTATTTAGCCTAACAATTATATTTGGCTTTACAGAATTTCATGCCGTGTGTGTGGATTCATGGCTGACAAAGTGGGGTACATTCTGCCCATTGTGCAAGCATGACATGCGCACAGGTCCACTAAGCCGTCGAATATCAGAGCAGACACCATTGTTACCGTGTTAATTGTTTCTGTCAGAGTGCGGCTTCTGTTTCCTTCTTCCACTCTTCCAAAGTTGACCAGTGCTTTCTTGAAAAGAAATGTGGTTGTTTTATACCAATCTTCTTCTTCCATGAAGGTGAAATTGTCAATCCATGTAAATTTAATGCCGTGAGTAATGCGTAAGGATAACATGTTTTTGCTACCATAGTGCAAGCGGTTGGTTTTTTGCCGCGTTGTATGTAAATTTGTATACTTTAATGGTGAAAGTGAAGCAAATTCCATGAGTGTTATGTTTTGTTCTTTATGAATTGATTAGATTAGTTTGCACTTTCTTTTGCAGCAAATACAGTATTGTGCAATTAACTAGTTTAGTTTGCACATCTGCAACAATTACACTATCGGATTATTAAAAAGGAAAATAATAGTTATTGTCCGGAACGTCAACTATGGTGAGTCAGCTTTTTTTTTAAATGAAAGGCATTGAGTTAGAGGGCAGTATATTCTAGAGTCTTGATTAAGAAACATTTGTGACAGGATTGTAGCTGCTTTGAATATGCTAGTACGAGCTGTTTCACACATATCTATCAATGTGATCCATGATTGATTGAGATATTAGGCACAGTGACTAAGTTCTTCAAATTTACCAAAATTTTCAGAAAAGAAATCGAAATGGACATAGGGTGGCGAGAAATTCGACGTAGAATGCATCGTCGTTTTGGGTTTGTTTCAACTCTTTTTTTTTATTAAAATATTTTAAGCCTGTTTAGGTGTTTTTCAGGACAAAAGTTTTATTGATAGATACTTTTTTAGTCCTCACAGGACCAATTACAGCCCCTGGCAAATAACCCTGAACTGAAATTAACTGTGACTGAATCGAAGCCAAACTGGCTTCATAAATTGGGATGCGGTGGTGCTGATGATGGTAATCAAGTGAATCAAATTGCACGTGATGTCATATTTTTCATCCAAAAAGAACTGAAACTCTTTGAGAACCAAAATTTGAATGAGTAAATTTGAGACTGCACCACATGCTATGTCCAGTACATCACTGATGTCTTCTTGTTAAGGAATAACTTAACAATACATGTCAAAAGTCCTATATTGGCCTACACACACTGGCAACATATGTACTCATAAGTTAAATTTTGAATGAACATCCCAACAATATCTATACTGTCTCAAATCATCCCAATATCCTTCGCCTTCCTCATCTTCCCCCAACATAGTAGGAAGTGTTGCCATCCTCAATAACTATAGATAGTTATGGGTGGTATATCTAGAGGTGACAAAGGGTCAAGCCGGTCCCCCACAAAGCTCGACTCGTTCAGGACATAGCCCGGGCCTGGCCAGACCCTACCCGCACATGGGCCCTCTTGGTAAACTATCATGGGGCTGGTGGTTGGGAGGCAAGCCCAGCAAAGAGTTGGGTTATATCCGACAACTCAGCTTATTTTGAACTAGTCAAAAGACTTGCAATGGGGACCCTTTGAAGACGCCAACTTGAGGTTTAGGTCTGAATTAGGGGCTTAACTGGGGAAAATTAAGTTCGAGTGAGAACCAAATAGTAAAATTGGACATGTCGGGACCAGTTACCCTAAGGTCTAAGCGCACGACACAGCCGACATATAAAATTCGGTCAAGACATGAATACCCACCAAGCCTTTACATGGAGTATAACATATGAGCTTACCTCGTGGATATGTTTCCATCCAATCGTATTGATTCAAAACCATGGGTAACATGTAGAAATGTCATCGGGTTTTGCCAAACTTGAACGTAACTTGACCTGAATAAACTCGGCCTGAACTCCACCCACTTGACCGGTTTAGAATAAAAAAATAATTTTAAATTATTTTTTATTTTTAAATAATATAAAAATATGTATAAAAAATTAAAAAAATTATATTTATAATTTTATTCAGGTCAAATCAAGTTGGATTATCTAAAACCCGAACTCGGCCCAAATAGCTATTTGGGTTGAGTTTTAAAAACCAAACTTGACCCATTAAGGTCGGATTTTACCATATACTTAACCCAACCCGAGTGACATCCCTAATAACATGAGTTTAGTAATTCCAACTATACGTCAAGTCCATGGAATACTCACCTCTCCCACAATTTATTAGGTAAATATATTTTTAAAATTTTAAGAGGAGATTGCAATCCGACTTATACTAATGCAAAATTTCTTTCTTTCAACGTGAGTCTTATTCCCAATTTGTACCGGGATACTAGTCTTCTAACACTATAACTCCTTTGAGACTCTCTTCTCTTTTTTAAATTTCGAATTTTATTCTTTTTATATTAGAATAATTATTTATAAAATTTTGTGATCATAAAATATATTATTTTTTAAGATAACCGATATATATAATTATCATTAGTAGACCATCAACATGTTGATGCTTGCCTATAGTAATATTGCATTATATAATTGATGACCCACAATGTTTATGTGACTTGTTGGTAATTTGAAAATAAAATTTTAATTAGATATAAAAATAACTTTCCATAAACACCCATGGTATCACAACCTTAATCTTCATTGAAACAAAATTATCTACAATTGGTCCACATCAGCTTGGCACCCTGTTATCTACTGTCTTGTCCAAAGCTCCATCATGAGCATCCATGTTGGCTTCCTTCTATATTTTTATCAGAATGCCTCAAATTATCATTTAAAGTTATAAATCAATTAGGACACTGGAGTCCTGTCTCTCGTGATAATGAGATACATGACTGAGAGATTACATTCATTAGGATTATGTAGATTGTGATCCTAAAGATTTCGTTTGACGGAGGGTAATTATCTCATGAGCTTATCCATTAATTTATGAGTGTCATTATCGGAATAAATATTATTTTATGAGTGTAAGTTCTAGAATAATATTATAAGTTATGGGTAATAAAGGCATAAAACAAAAGTTTATCATACTCCGTTGGTGCTTTTTAATATAGTATCATACCTCTAAGTGGAGTTTAAAGTCATTGATGTATATCTCCTCCGACACAGAAAGGAATCTTTGCTTAGTTAAAAACCATTGTTATCTCTCGCCTCCGAATTTAAGCTGCCATTCCTTAAGCATAACAAAGCAACTGAAGGAGGTGGTGGATTATAGTAAAATAATATGATTATTTATAATATAATTTTATTGTATATACCTCTATTGGAATTTAAAGACATTTCTGTCTTTCTTGTCCCATACAGAAAGGAAGCTTTGCTTAATTTAAAGCCATCGTTGCCTCTCTCCTCTGAATTTATGCTTTTGGGTCCAGAGTCCAAACACATCCACGGCACCTGAAGAGTAAACATTAAGTTCCATGGGCACCGGTTATTGTCTCGCTTGTTGTTCATTGCCCACCCGGCCAACCTAGTGGGACACCCAAGCTGTCAATGGGATCATCCCTGTTGTTGCATACAAGGGATGAATAACGAACTTCATGTTGATAGCCTATCAATCCAATGACAATTTGTTGTCTCCCCTTTCTTCACCCTGCTATCTCTCCGGCCCTCACCATCCCCTTTTTTTGTGTTTCTAAGTACGAGGCGAGGTGCTAGAATTGAGGGAGCGGGCGAGGTATCACCGAGTAGCGAAACAGACTATGTGACCCGTGTTGACTATTGGGGTGCATATATACATATAAAAATATTTTTAAATATGCATACATTGCAAAAACTACCCGTAGTATTATATATTATGCATATATGCATTACGAGGAAGGCCCGTGTCATACCAATGTTTTAAAACCCAGCCTGGATACAGACCTGGATTGGTGTTAGGGCCGGTTCAATTGGGTTTAATTGTAGGTCAATCTGGGTTAAACCTGGTTGGTACAAATAGTAAATACTGCACCCCCCAAATTTCTAAACCTTAAAGGAGTGTGGGAAGGGAGAACGGCACCGGCGGGGGCCTTCTCTGCCTTCCCCCTTTACCCCTTTCTGTGGCACCTCCTAGCCTCTTCCCCTTCTATCTCTTGTCCTCGGTGCCCCAAACACGATGACAGTCGACAGATGTGGGAAGATGATCCGGCGATTGAGAGAATCAACAACAAAGTAGGAAGATCCGGCTACTGTGAAAATTTTCGACTGGGAGTGCTAGAAAGGTGGTACTTTTCGGATTCCGACTAACCTCAGCCATGTCCCACATGGCACACCACGACCACCAACCCCCTTTGTTCATCCCCCTTCTACCTTTCACTCATCCCATTTTTTTTTAAACCTGGACCGGCTTGGTCGTCTGAGTTGCCGATTTAACCGGCTGAGCTAAGTTGACCCACCCATTTTAATGTTGCCCGATAATTTGAATGACTTGGCCTAAATTTTTAACTGGGTCTAATTGAACCTAATCGAACCGATTGGGCCAGTCTAGGTTTTAAAACATTATGTAATACACGAAACATTCTCGAGCGCCTATCTGACAGAGGGAAACAACTAATGTGGTGGAAACATGGAAGGCAGTATCGATACGGATGACAATATCGATGACTATGGATACGGGTACGCGTCGATGATACGCTTGGTACACGCCGATACGATCATAAACCCTTTGATACACATAAAAAAATATTATAACTAATAATATATCATTATAATACTTTGTTTAGAGTATAGTAAGACACTAAAATATATGATTGAATTTTTATATCATAATTCATACTAATTGTTTTATATTTTAGGAAGAAGAAGAGGTCAAACGTTTGGAAGCATTAAAAAGAGAAAGACAAAAGAGAATTGCTGCAAAAGAGAGTACAGGAGGTAAATCTAGACTATTAACAAAGCTTTCTCCAAACTCTAATAGGGGATCAAAATTCAGTGCTACAGAGCTTATTTATGCTTCACCTCTATCAAAGTTGCCTATCAAGACTTACTCTTTGGTAAGTGAATCCCAGAAAAAATCTAATAGTGGCAAAAATAACAGTGTAAAAAATGTTGGTAACGGATTAAGTCAAATCAGTTTCTAGAGAGACCAGTAAAAATTTCCCTGATCCGAAGAGAGCCTCAATTTGACCCAGACCGCTAAAGTTATTAAAAATAGTAAAACCAAACATTAAGGATGACACTAACGCAAAGAAAATTTATGGTATTTTGAGTATTGAAGTCTACATCTCTTCCGGAGCTAAAGGTTAAAGTATGCTCATTAAGGAAAAAGCTACAGACCAAGGTGGCAATGCATAAAATAAGCGAAAACAAAGTTTCTCACCCATCTAGACATTCGAAATTGAATGCATGTGATGAGACGGCAATAAAAAAAACTCACTTCATCGGTGCAGGAAAGGGAGGGAGTCAAACCGATGCAAGAAAGGGAGGGAGCCGTTCGACTGTGAGCCATTCTTTATTGTGCAGGTAAAAGAGGTGTCTTCATCATACATGGGAAGGCGATGGGAGAAGGCAAAAGATCTGAGAAGGGGAAGGCAGATCGGAGCTACCCTTGCCCTCTAATCCGTCAGCGTAAGATGGGGAAGGAAGATCAGAGATGGGGAAGGCGGATCACCGCCCTCGCCCTCTAAGGCTCTATCTTGGCGAATCAGAGGAGAAGGAAGATAACACTCAGAGCCCTCGCCCTCTCTCTTCTCCAATCGCATTGTCCCTCTGCAGATCGCCCTCTTGCAGATCACTGTGTGAGAGAAGCCAAAAACAGGAACACATGGATGAGGTAAAGAGCCTTTTTTCTTCCCCTGTTTGGTAGTTCGGCGTCGCAGCGTGTAACGCCCGAGATTTTTCATCCCTTTTTCTTAAAACTCATAGATTTTTTTTTCCATAAATCGGAGTCAAAACGATAAAATCAAAACCTGTATAAACAGTTTATAATTTAAAACATCATACTGTTAAACATCGTACTGTCAGATCAAATATCCTCAGGCGTTACTCGAAAACACACGTACGAATAAATTTGCTATGATCATAGACTTTTAAATACAAATCACTCCCAAGTATCCCTGAGTACAAGTCCCATAACAGTCCACAGACTAATCCAATCGAAAGTCTAGAATAAAACATCTTAAAGTCTCATCTCACTCAATACAGGAGATCGTGGCACAAATAAATTCGCTATGAGTCAAGCAGATACATGAGTCAACGAGAATCAATCCACCGCTGAAATGAGCATCCATCTCCAGGAGCTCTCCGCACAACCTGCAAAACCTCCCGTACAACGGGGCTAAAAATAGTAGGGTGAGTATTTTCATACTCAGTAGGAAAATACCTAGTAGGGGAAATCCCAAACGATGAACTCAATAAATTCAAAAACACATGCGTTCATGCAACTCAACATGAAACAGTCAACATAATATAATCATAAACATGCTCATACGCATGCAACATACCAAATGCACCATCGTGCCAAAGACATACCGAAGGCACCATCGTGCCAAAATCATACCGAAGGCACCATCGTGCCAAAATCATAATATCCAATCAACTTACACAAACACCCTCATCCAGGGTCATACAAACTTACTCATACCACCGTACGCATACTCATACAACATACGCATACTTGTACGACCTCACTCGTACAGTCTGCACAAAATCATACTTACTGTCTTACTTAGGAACATATTCTCACAATCGTACTCATACTCTTACAGTTGTGCTCATACTCATAATCGTACACATATCAACGACCACTGAAGCTCATTACAACTAATAAGCTCCAACGTCGAAATGGAAAAGAATGTCACTGGGGCAACACCTTAACCTCCGGGGAGTGACTAGACACCATGGACTTTTCCGAAGGTAAGGCACACCAATGCTCATGGGGCACTGGATCAAACAGGTAAGAGTAGATCCATGATACTACTTACCTAAGCGCGCAAACATAAACACCCACACATAAGGGGTCATACAGTTGCCCACCATAATGGGTCTTATAGTGCCATAGAATCGCCCACCATAATGGGTCTTATAGTGCCATTGCCACTCTTGGGCAGAAAACATACAGTGCCACTTGGGCAGAAACATACAGTGCCACTCTTGGGCGGAAACATACAACGCTCTCAACAGAGCATCAAACGTCTGGGCTTACACAGCACACAGACCAAATCAGAAATATACGTTGCTCTCAGCAGAGCATCAGACGTCTGGGCTTCATACAGCACGCAGACAAAGTCAGAAACGTACATCGCTCTCAACAGAGCATCAAACGTCTGGGCTTATACAACACGCAGACCAAATCAGAAACAATGTCGCTCTCAGCAGAGCATCAGACGTCCGGTGCTCTATACAGCACACAGACAACATCCCGCAGGATAAACACCATGGCAAGACATGATAAATGCTCGGCCGACTCATTAGCGGCTAGCTCAAACACGGAACTTAATCCGTCGAGCCCTCAGGTCTCAACCTCACAATGCTATCATTAGCTGTGCTTATAATTCAAGTTTGAATTAAGTATATTATGCGGTACAATTATGCCACACAAACTCACAGTCCTCGACTGGTCAAACTGAAGCTGAGCCCGCTCCGAAACCCAAGTTCGTCAGGGCAGCATACTTCACTTACCCGTCCACATCATGGACAAAACTCATCGTACAACCAACCCTTACAGTCTTACATACTTCGCCATCCATCTTTTGGCCAAAACATCTTACACTGACATCCTCAAATAATGCTCCTCAGAGCCAACCCAGTTGTCGCCCTCTTACTTATGTCTCACTTATTATACTTACTTTTCACTTCATAATCTGTAAGTTATGCTTGTACAATTATGCACGCTCTTACTGTCTGACAATCGCCCAACATACAATCCACCCCAAACTGATCCATTCTAATCCTTGCCCGTCATACTCATATCCTTTGTCCTCTGTTATACACTTACACAACTGTATCCAAATTCAGACAAAGTCTTTGTTACCTCTTACTGTCCATCGCCCATACCTCTGTCCACATACACTTACCCATAACCATAACATAGGCAAATAGCCATCATACATACGTATGTCTCACACATACATATAACATACACATACGGTCATACATACATAACTTACAAACATGCACGCTAGCCATCACTAGCACATGAATACATTCATACATACGTCAAACATGCACGCTAGCCATCACTAGCACATGCATACATCAAACGTACACACTAGTCATCACTAGCACATGCACACACATTCATACATACTTCAAACAGGCACGCTAGCCATCACTAGCACATGCATAATTCATACGTAGCATATTGACATATTTGCTAGCCATCGCTAGCGCATATATAATCCACATCCATAAAACGTGCATACGTCTCATGCATATCAATCATACCATACAATCATGCTTACACGCACATCATGCAATCGGATTGTTACTTAACATCCAAGCATGGAATCATACAATCCTAGCATGCTGCTACTCATTCAAAGCATGCTTCATGAATTTACGAGTTCAAAGCTCCCCTACCTCGTAACCATGACGTTTGATGGTGAGCATACGACAGTGGCAGCGTCGGCGGTGGAGTTGGCGGTCAAAACCGTTGCTTGGCTGAGAGAGCTGCTGTCCCGAGGATTTTAGTATGCGCCGGAACTATCACGGCCAAACAGGGTGTCAGAAATCAATGCGGTAAAACCCGCAATCCACGGCGGCAGACTAGGGCAGCCGGGAGAAATATCGTGCCAACAAGAATGGCAGTGCGACCAGATGTCGAGGGTGTACTCACTGAAGATCGGCCGGTGGCTAAAACGTGCTCAGCCGGCCACAAAGACATCGAAATCGGCCGTGGACAGCACCCAACGGCGACGATTTCGGTCAACAAAGGCCCACCTACGGGCGGAGAGCGTGGGGCAACGCTCGAGAACAAAGGAGAGGTGGAGGACAGCTCTGCGTCAACTCCAATCGGTGGCAAAGCCATCCGATGATCGGGCGGCGCAAAAGCGGCGCCTAAGCCCAAAAGCACACGCGTGGCCACATGCACACGCAACCCAAAGGGTGGGGGAGAGGGCTGAAATGAGGCGACTCAAGGCCCACAAAAGCCAACAGGGCTAAGGCCCTAGCGGTGGCCAATCTAAGCGGCGACATCACCGATCGCCACCCACAACCAATACTCATGGTGCGGGCGGCTGTGCATCTCGCACGACAGAGAGCAAGGGGAGGGTTCAAGGTCGAGCAAAGGCCATGAGGCTGTCACTAGCCAAGGCTTATGCAGGTGAACTCGTCCACCTTCGGTCACAGTAAGTCATACAAATTCTTGCCCGAGGCCGTCCAGTACCGACGGCGTAAAATGGGCAAGAGGGGTCAACGGCACACATGCCGGTAAGGCGGAACTAGCTGCGGCTACGGGCCGCAAGGCTGAACAAGGCCCAGAGGAGTGGCCCATTGGTATCACCGGGCCGGGGCGGAGCCGAACTAAGGTCCACCAAATCAAATCCGGCGTCCGACTGATAACGTCAGTCACAACGTCCAAAACGGGCATAGGCCAAAAATAGGGGACGACCGGGGGAAACCCATAAGGGCGGAGCGGCCATGGGGGCGGCGGAGCTGGCTGGGGGTCGGCCTTGCGGTCACTGGACCGCGGCTGGCCGGACGGAGGCCGAGCGGAGCCGTCTTCGGCCAAAGGCAGCAATTCCCGGCGCCGGTAGTCCCAAACACACGGACCAAAAAAAACAACGGCTCGGAAGGTCTGGTCAGAGGGAAGATGGAGGACGGAGGCGAAATCGGCCAGGGAGGGGTGGCTCAATCACTTCGCCGGACCAAGGTAAGGGCGGACAAAGGTCCGGTCGGCGGTGGCTCGCCACCGGCAGTCACCGTTTCACCAAAACACAACTCAGGCGAAAACAGAGCAGAGAGGGGAAAATCAGCGGGGCGGCGGAGCGGAGGCTCAACTGTCCGGGAGGGGTGGCCCCTCGCTGTTGCCGGCCCAAGGCGGAGCCTTGGCCGGCCGGTCGGGCCGTGCCGGCCCATGGCGGCGGCGGAACATCACTATAGAGAGGGAATGGAAACAGGGGCAGTGGGGAGAATCTAACCGGGGGAGGAGGCGGCGTGGCCGTGGGCGGCCGGGGCAGTGGCCCCTCGGCATCGCACCACCGGGGCGGAGCTTGTGCCGGCGTCCTGCAGCCGGGCACAGGGAACAGACACAAGAAGGGGCGGCGCACTGTTCATTGCCCAGGAGGTTCTAGATCGGGCGATCCCGATCCCGATCCGAATTTTCTTTTTATTTTTTTTTCTTTTTTCTTTTTTCAAACGTATCCCCAACGCGCGTTAACCCACTGGTTACGCGTCAAACCTCCAAAATTCGCGCCGTAAGCGCGCAGCGAGGCCCGCGACTAAGCCCCACACCCGACTCTATGGGTATAAATACGGGGAAAAGACACAAATACATATATGCTGAAACGTCACATTTTCCTGCCGAAAATGACCAAAAAATGGCAGAAAAATCCCAAAAAATCACAGAAAAATCAGGGACCTTATACAACGGATCGAGCCAAATCAGATCGATCCGGTCGAAACGTAAGTTTGTACCGATAATTTTTGCGCTCACCATATTAGAGCTTATACTATATCGGTCGTAATCAATACGGGTATATATTGACCGATATAGATTTGTATCAATCAATACGGGTATATATTAACCAATACAGACCTATATCAATCAATACGGCCTTCCATCGGTAAAAATAATGCATGGATTCTAGGTAAATGGTTACGGGGCCGGCGAAGAGTTGGGTTATCTTCGACATCCCACTCATTTTGATCTGAGGTGAGAGACTTGGGATGGGGACCCTTTGAACGGCAACTCGACTCGAGGTTTAGGTCTGAACGGGGGTCTTAATAACCGTGAAAAATTGCGCTCAAGTGAGAACCGTATACGGTAAAATTGGACGTACTCCACGGGTAAAATTCGGTCAAGACATGAATAACCCGCCACGCCTTTACATACTCCAGCTGCCTGTCAACTCCATGGAATACTTACCGCTCCAACCGTTCATCAGGTAGATTCATTAAAAGCGCATAGCACTGTCATGGAGCGCCCATATATATCTATGCTGATTTCTGGGTGCGAAAAACTGCAGCACTTTACCATGTTCTTCTCTCTGTCCTGTGGGAAAACCGACTGTACAAAACTGCGGGCAGCAAGGCAGCTTTAAAGAAGATTCTCGTATGGCCACCCCAGCGAGGTATAAGTTGTGTTCAGTAGAATTTCTAGCTCTGTATTTCCTTTTATAGAAGAAAACAGGAAATGGGTCTGTCATGGCTGGTGAAATCTTGTTGGGTTTTCATTTTGTTCCTCAGTGCTGAAGCTTTTGTGACCGTAGATGTCCATGCCACCAAGAGTCTCATCGGCTCCGGCCACCGGTACTTGGATGTCAGGTAGATCATAGATGAAAAAGATCTTTTCACTGTAACGATTTGCTGGTCTTATTAGTTGGATGTGTGTTGATTGTGATCTGGGTGGTTGTTTGGATGAAATGGCAGGACGGTGGAGGAGTTCAACAAGGGGCATGTGGAAGGGGCTTTCAACATTCCTTACATGTTCTTCACCCCTGAAGGTGGTCCATTCCTTCTCCAGTTCTTCTGATTTTTTGCTTTTCTGTTCTCTGCATCTTTTGCTTCGAATAAGCCGACAATGGTTTTTATTCAGGGAGAGTGAAAAACCCACAGTTTGTGGAGCAGGTTTCAGCGGTTTGCAGTAAGGATGATCATCTTGTCGTGGTAATTATCCTCTTATTTCTTCCAAATCTTGCTTGATGATGTTTATATCCTCAGTTTGGATGTAATATTCTTAGTCTAGTGATACTTCAATTCTAACCACAAAATTTGTATATATGATAGCAAAATCTAGCTTGTATAAATACTTGGAAGAGAGATCTGAATATATCACTGGCGTCTTGCTGTAGCTGGTATTTTTTGTTTATTACTTGCATATATCTGATTGATTGGAAAACCTTTGAAGGGTTGTCAAAGTGGAGTCAGGTCTGTGGGTGCTTGTTCTGATCTTCTCAAAGCTGTGAGTTGGATGTTCTATAAATTTGATTGCAACTGATTTCTGATCCAGGTAAAAGAATGGTTCAAGAAGATGAGTTTTCTGTTGTATTGCAGGATTTCAAGAATCTGAAGAATGTGGGAGGTGGCTATGCTGCATGGGTGGAGAATGGTTTTGCTGTAAAGAAACCACAGGCTAAACTATGATAGCAATAGTCTTCATACTTCCGTTATTGGGACCTTTGTCATTATCATAATAAGAAACGTTGTCCCTTGTCTATGTCACATTTAGTTATATTTGGTGGCACAACTCGTTTGTCACTAAACTCCATTGAATTGTTGTGTCACTGAATGTTGAGTAGCTTGCCATCATTCTAAGTAACCTACCACTCCCTGAATGGCATTTGATGAATGCCTTCCAACAGGAGATAAGATTGGTATTGAAAGTGCTACTTTTAGGAATTATCATCTTTGTTACTTGATACAAACCGCGGGCTTTATTTCTTTTTGAAACAAGAAGAGGCCCAACACTCTTTATTGTTATATAGATTTTGGACCGAAATATTTTGGGTAATGCCGTATTAGACTTCATACCCATTAGGTTGTGATTTTAGTGGACCGTTGGCACGATTCTAGGATTCTTAACAATGTCTTAGTTTAGTTGTAAATATATCGTTAATTATTCTAATTGGTGATTAGGTGAGAATTAGTCTCAGCCAAAGTTAAGACTAAGCAAGGATTTGCAAAGAAAAGTTACAGTTTTGCTCTAATGGCTACAGGTAAGTCATTTATAACTCATGTTTAATTTCATAAATTGGTATCAAGACTAGGTAGGTGGAGGCTAATGGTGGTCGCAAGGTACGAGCTACAACCGACTACATTGCACATGTACAACCAACATTGCTGCCAAAGTGGCACCGGGCTTTGGTCGGCACCGCCATAAAGCATATTTAGAAGAGAGAAAGAACAAAATTGTAATATATAACCATAGAAATAGGTAATTTTTTTAGCCCATCCATGACGATTATCGTCATTATGGATGACACATTGGTGGACTGCCAACAATAATATTGAATTTAATAGATGCGGGCATCAATGCATTGGTGGTGCGTTAGTGGGTCGCTAACAATACCCTAGTTCTAACTTCAGACGATCATAACTTTTTCATCTAAATTTCGATTCATGCATTTTTAATGGCATTTTGAATGTATATATACATATACATATATATATACTTCAATTTTAGATTAAATTTTAACGCCTAGATTTTTTGTGAAATATTTTGTGTACTTAATTACTATGAATATCATGTGTTTACTACTTTAATTTTATGTGTTTTGATTCCTTCAACATCAACTCCGATGTGTTGACTAACTTGTGGATGGAAAATATGCTATTGAGTAATGAATTTAGGAGATTAACAACAGCGATAAATATGAAATAGGAAAAGAGAAGTTATTTCTTTGAATGATATAATTTTATGAAATAAGAAGTTTATGTCGACAAACATCAACACATCAATGCTAACATCGGTGGAATTTTGAGCCATTGTCAATAGGCTTTGATATGCCGTGGTTGTATCAATTAAGTGCTTATTTCATTGTTAGTATATGTAACGCCCGAGATTTGGGACATTACAGTATACCACTAATGTATCAGCGATTTTGGTGTAGCTTGTTGATGGGTGCGAAATTGCAGTGCATATGGTTGTACATTTTTTAATGCAATTATTCACCAGAATTCAATTATTTTCTCTTTCATATAAATATATTTGAAGCACATTGACATAAATATTTTAGAATCTTTGCCTTTGGGTCGAAATGGAAAGATTAGGGCATGACAAAGTTCTAAAAAAGGAAGAGAAGAGGCTAGCTAGTTCTCGAGAACTTACATTTTAGTGGGAGAAAAAGGTTGAATTGCTAACCTTATTACTATTTAATGGCTTTAAATAAATGATTTAAAGTGTTTATATGATTGCAAATGAGTATAAAAGAATGTATTAATTAATTTATGAGATTTATAAAATGTTATGATATGAGATCATGTTCTTCCATTCATGATGAATATATGTTAGTAAAAACATTGTTTTTTATGATATGTTGGTGGTATGAACTGAGATGGGAGAGATTTGGGTAAACCAGAGCAGTCTCTATTGTTTTTTTCTCTTTCATTGGCACAACCACCGATGCATCAGTGATAGGATCAATAGAAGGATGAAGATGATAGTATTAGCATCGACATGTTGTGGTGTGTCTGTGTTCATCTGATCACTAGTAGTGGTGCAACATCAATGAGGTAGGCTTCCACAACCAACCCACTGTTAGTAAGGGGTTAACACATCGATGGGATGTTAATGGTCATCGAAGCCTTAACTAACACATCAATGTGTTTATTGATGATACGTCGGTATAGAGGATTTTCAAGCATGATATATGATTATGTATATGTTATTATTATGTATTATAATAGCATAATTTTTCTTTCATTTGGATGCATGATTGAATGGTATTGAACATATATTATGTAAGGATAATTAAACTGTAATGCATGTAAGAATCCTTGTGATGAATTATATCCCCAAGGAGTGCATTTTGACACTTAAGGACAAGGGATCCTAATGTTTATTTGATTCCTTAAGTGAGTTATTTTAGTTACATAGACTAAAGGGTATGGTATGAAACAAGATTATGGTCTTCCGGTTATCCAAAGGTGGGAGTTGTATGTAGAGCTGTTCCCCTAACCTGATGGTTAGGTTCAAACATATCAAAGTATAAAAAGATGATTGGGCTATTGCAACGTAATATATGAGGTTTTGATGATCACGAAAGTCGAGATTAGACGTGGATTGAGTGGGCTTGCTTCAAAAAAATTGAGGTAGAGTTTGTGAGTAGTCCATCGTCTAGTGAGGGATATTGGACTCCTAGTGTAACGACATGATTTTTTAGGTTTTTTATTATTTAATTTCTTAATGTGTGCTACTTAAATTATAAGTTTCAATTGATGTGGTTTGAGGGGGAGAATGCAATTTGGGCCACCTAGTTTATTTACTGTTCGTTTTGGGGCTCAACTTGACATTTTTCTTAGGCTAGGAGAGTAACATTGGGTTTTAAATTCAATGTTTTGGGAGTTATTTTTTCTTACGTATAAATTACTTGGGTGAGAAGGGGACCTATTATGGAGCATAGAATGACATAGGTCTAATGGATTAAGTCATGTGAGAAGATACGCTTCTCATTGAAAGTTCTGTTGAGTATATGATCATAATAGAAACCCTAGAGATGACAAATGAGTTTTTGAGTGGAAGGCTAAGCTTGTCATTGATTGGCCATAGAGAATTGTGAGGGTGCAATTCTTTTAAGGGGGAAGAATATAATATCCCAAATTTTCTTAGGTTTCAAAAATTAAACACGTGAAAAATAGTTATTTGACCTTTTGTTTTTTTAGTAGAATAACTTCCTCAATAAATATAATTTATAGTTGAAACTAATGTGCTTAGAAAATATATAGAAAGAGCTTTGAAACGTCACCAAGAACATAGGAATCGGAGTTCGGATTAGGGGTTAGGTTAGGAGATGACACTTCTTGGTAGATTCTAGAGTCCTGGTGGATTCTAGGGTTTCATCATGGATTTACCTTTGCAGGTGGTCTATTATGAGTGTATCATTTGTCACTTAGGTTGACATCTAATGTGTTTGTCTATCTTTAGGATTAGACGGAGATCGAACAATGTTTCGAAATATAATTAATAATATTGTTTGATATTGCTTGTTTAATTAGAATAAGTAGAACAATTAAATGACTTCCATAAAATGTAGGTTGGTTGAAAATACTTAAATATTGCATGTGTTATTCTATGCTTATTAGGATACTGTAGTTTTTAGACAGAACTATGTGTGGATCTAATCTTGTTGGAAATATTAGAGATATTGTCTGATGAGTACGTAGATAACTAACATCGAGTGATGTTGGCCCGATCTAAAAAATATTAATTATTACTTTTGTTCTTTTGGAAACGCTCCTCGAAGGGGAGGAGATGCTTAGTTGTTGTTTAGTCTTATCTAGTTGCAGGTTCTTTAGACGAGGATGTAACGAGATCATAACGTCGATAGGCGATTGAGGATGATATTGTACTAGTGGGATCTAGTTTCTTAATTATATAATTTTATAAGTAATTATAATTATTGGCGTGAGAGTCAACTTTACTTTGTTATTTATTTTCGGATAGATGATAAACTTGTACTTAGAGGGTTAGCCTGCCCTTTATCGAATTTTGACACGTGTAATAATATCATATGTTTTGATTTTCATATTTGTGAACCCCAATTATCATGGCCTAGATATTTAATCGGATGATTTATTTTGTGTTTAAGAAAGAAAACAAAAATTTATCGTGATTTATCGTGTGACCTTTTTTAGAAGGGATTTGAAAATCTAGGCCGTGACACCTAGACGTAGCTACTATGTCATAGTGACCCTTTGTGGCTTATACTTAGTGAAGGAGATTGACTCATGAGTGTTATCACAGTGTTAAAGTGATCATACTTTTGTGTTATTATTTATTTATAGCTTTGCAATTACTTGATGAAATGTTTGTACTATATTATTATGTTATCATATTATTCTTAAGTTGTTGCTACGTTGTCATGGCATATGGTTCTTGTTTAGCCATCCCACTGGGTATGTTTGTATACTCAACACTAGGTTTGTAGGAAGAGTGAACCGGTAAGAACTGAGGTGTTTATGATAAAGGACGACAAGTGACTTCACAACTAATGTAGGACTATTTAAACTTTTATTAGCTAAACTTTTAACTTGTGTGTGTATGATTATATGCATGCAAGTACCAATTTATTTACATTTGTTATATATTATGCACCTTGGACATGTACTCGGGTGATACCCTATTTAGTTTGTAATGTGACTTGACCTTGAATATTATGCTACTCTAATTTGAATGAGTATGTTCAAAAATTGAGTGAGTCGTGTCTTGAGATAGCTTATTGAAGATTTGATAAAAGTTTTGAAAATTTTAATTAGGTTGTGTGGTTTATAAAAATAAAATGAGTTTGAGAATCACGGGCGTGACATAAACTCTATTTACAAAAAAGATTTTGATATTAAGAAGATCAAAGTGTCAATTTGGTTTGCGTTAATGGCATGTCATGGGTCACTAACAATATTTTACAATCTAACTTTGGACGACTATGACTCATTCATCTAAATTCTAATTCACACGTTCTTAACAATATTTGAAAGATCTTTAAGTCTAATTTGTTAACTAAAAATTTAAAACTCAAACTCTAACTACATGGGAATTTATTACATTGTGAAGGCCTAATGGTCAAACTCACTATTTTTCACGTGAAAAGTGATATTCCTTCAACAAAAACACTCACAAAAACTCACGCAAGAGTTTTTATTGGATTTGACTAGTGGACCCTACATAAAGTTCACATGGGCTCACTTCTCAAGACCAATCAAAACTCATGTGTGAGTTTGTTACGTTGAAATTCATTTTCCTTTTCACACTTAGAAATTGATTTGCTTATTCTATATGGCTCTCTAAGGGTTTTTCTGTCTATATTTTAATACTAAAGTACCACCTCCATCTACGGATGAGGTTATTCTACAGAAAGACCTAAGGGTAAAACTCATTATTTTCTATGTGGTCAAGTATAAAAAATTTAGAAAATTATCAGGTATTACAATTACATTGAAAGCTTCAAAGAATATCGCCATTTGACTTCTTCAATACCTTGTTCCTACTGAAGACAAATGTGATTTGCCTTTCTTCCCTTATAATGAACCATATTTCCATCAAGAACTGAGACTACTTCGCCTCATTTTTTGGATCCATGGCAGCAAAGTTAAATTGAAATATATGATGTTCATCATCAACAACCAAGGAAACAAAAAGATTTTCCTTTGCCCAACCATAAAGATGTGTACCATCAAAGAGCAACAAGGGACTACAATAGTTAAAACAAAAAATATATGCATTTAATGGGACAAAACGACACATAAACCTTTTGTTAGAAAGATTCAATGATGTGTAGAACTGATGGACGAGTCGGGGCTAGACAGAGGGTGGGGTAGTTGATATACTCCTAAAGTACCATGCCCACTATGGGCACCAAAAAATTCAAGATTTGTGCTCCGTGTGTGTGTCTAACATAACCGATTTCTCATACCTCAAAGGTCTAACTCTAGAGGTCTCTTGCAAACTACAACCCTGGTGCAAGTGTAGTGTGAGATGAGCTCGTCTGTGACATGACATATCATGCTCAACCCATCTGGATATAACAACAAGACATTGAAAGACTAAGGCTAATGCCTGGAAGATAAAATTAATCAAATAAAAATCCTAAAATCTTTCAGAAAATTTAAGACAATTTTGCCTAAAATTGGTTTTAAAAAATACCCCTGATAAAAAGTTATCACAAATTCCATTCAATTTTCAGTATGTTGTAGATATTAATAAATTAAACAAATTATCCAACTCCAACATTTATCAATTTAGCTTAGAATTACATGAATTTAAAATTTTCAAAAAAGGGTGAGTTTTCAAAAGTTCAACTTGAAAATCCATGAAAACTCAATTTTTGACTGATGAAATCATGCAAAATTTTAAAAGAATATAGATATAACCCTGATGAACAATCTTATTATTTAAAACTCACTGAAATTTGTTAAAAAATGCTTAGAAAGAAATAAAATAATGAATAGGGTGCTTACCTCTTGGTTTGGGGATTTTCAAAATTAGTAGTGAAATCATGTTCATTGGTACATATTTCAGTCGAAATCGCCTTAAGCACTCAAAAACATAGAGTTCCTCTCTACTTGGAAGTGAATAGGGGTAGATATGACGGTTGGGTCATTTAAAAAGTGAAAATGTGACCATGTAACTTTGAGTAGTTTGTCTAGCCACAAGTTGATTTGAAGTTTTAGAGATAACTTCTACTAACACCTTATTTGATGCTTTAAGGCAAATGTATGAAGTACTGGTAGCCACAAATAAAGTCTGCTTGGTGAAGAAGTATTTTTGAATTGAAAAAGTTTGAGGATGAGACTGTCATCTCATCTCAGTATCATCAATACCCTTAAGAATAAGTGGGAGGCTATTGATGTCTTGTTTGATAAAGATTTTGCTCTCTTAAGTTGTGAGTCATTGGTAATTGCATATAGCAGTTCTTCCAGCAAAAAAATTGAGGCTTGATGAGATTATAATCCTTTTGATGGAGGACATTCGGTGGAAGAGTGATAACTCTACATTGTCTAGTATAGCATTGAACATCGATGATAGAGGTCGGCGAAAAGGAAAGGGAAAACCAAGTGGTGGTCATGGTAAATTTAGGTATGGAAAATCAAAATCTTGCAAAGGCAAGTGAGATATTGTATGTTGGAATTGCAACTAAAAAGGAACATAAGAAGAAGGATTGCAGGGCTATGAAGAAAGATGAACAAGGAGGTAAAACATTTGTCAACCTTATAAATGATTGGAAAACAGTGATTGACTGTGAGCACAATACAATCAATTGCTTTAATTACTAAAATCCACACCAAAGAGAACAAATCGATTGTAAGGCTCGGGCAATTGATCGGTTGGGAAACTGTAATGGGAAATTTAGCAAAATTTAGCACAAGTCAATAAACGATTGATAGTTAAATTTGACTGATCCATTGGTTAATGACCCGTCACATGTTTTCTTTTTGTTTTAGAATCTCTGATTAGCTACTCCCAATTTTCCTTTCTAAATAGGTGTATATTACATTGTATGATCTATGAGGCACATAAAGACTTTTAGAACCCTAAAGATGAAATGGTAAGCATTGTAAAAGCTTTTACTTAAGACCATTGAAAAGACATTGAGAGTTGTAATCTTCTCATATAAAATTATTCTGAAATATAATGAACTTGTGTGATGGGTAAAGGTTAGTACATTGTTATATTAGTTTAAATCTTTTATATTTTCTTGTTACATTTGATTACTATGTTGAAGGCTACGCATCTTCAAAAGAGAAATATTTTCTATGCCACTTATTGACAATGCACCTACTATTGGATATGCATAGGTGCTCATGATATTTGAGATCAACGGTGTATATGCTAGCACTTTGATGTTAATGTGCACTAACATTGAGATCAACGGTGTGTATGCTAGCACCTTGATGTTAATGTGCACTAACATATACACTATTGATCTTATGGATAAAGGGTTACTATGCATTAGTTGTGCGCAACATCGTACCACTAGGAAACATTATCAAAAGGGTTTTGAATTGGAAGTATTTTTTATGCTCTTTGCTCACCGTTAACCTAGCATAAAAAATATATATAAAGTATTTATTTTCAAAATTAATATGTACACATTAGCGAATATTAACATAAGTAATATATATATTAACATACATTAATATATATACCGTTTGATTTAAAAATAAATATTTTAAGTGCGTTCCTTACGGTGAGCGCATTGAAAGACGCTTCCGTTGAATCCCATCACAGATACGAGTCAACCCCAGACAGAATGCTTCACCGAAAAGGAGAGCGACCATATGCCCCTATATATGTTGATTTCTAGGGGCGAAAAACTGCAGTCCTCTACTACGTGCTCCCCTCCCACCTGCGGGAAAACCAACGGTAGAAAACTGCGGGCAGGAAGGCAGCTTTAAAGAAGATACTCTATGCCCAGCCCAGTGAGGTATAAGTTGTGTCAGTATAAATTCTAGCTCTTATTTTCTTTTAGAGACGAAAACAGGAAATGGGTCTGTCATGGCTGGTGAAATCTTGTTGGGTTTTCCTTTTGTTCCTCAGTGCTCAAGCTTTTGTGACCGTTGATGTCCATGCCACCAAGAGTCTCATCCGCTCCGGCCACCGGTACTTGGATGTCAGGTAGGTCATCGATGAAAAATATCTTTCTATTCTATGAATCAATTTACTGGTCATATTAGTTCGATGTGTGTTGATTATGATCTGGGTGGTTTGGATGAAATGGTAGGACGGTGGAGGAGTTTAAGAAGGGGCATGTAGAAGGGGCTTTAAACATTCCTTACATGTTCTTTACCCCTGAAGGTGGTCCATTCCTTCTCCAGTTCTTCTGATATTTTTCTTTTCTTCTCTGCTTCTTTTGCTGCGAATGAGCTGACAATGGTTTTTATTCAGGGAGAGTGAAAAACCCACAGTTTGTGGAGCAGGTTTCAGCGGTTTGCAGTAAGGATGATCATCTTGTCGTGGTAATAATCCTCTTTTTTTTTTCTTCCAAATCTTGCTTGATGATGTTTATATCCTCAGTTTGGGTGTAATATTCTTAGTCTAGTGAAATTTCAATTATATCACAAAATTTGTATATATGATAGCAAAGTCTAGCATAAATACTTGGAAGGGAGATCTGAACCACACTGTCGGCTTGCCTTAGCTGGTATTTTTGTTTATTACTTGCATTATCTGATTGATTGAAAAACCTTTGAAGGGTTGTCAAAGTGGAGTCAGGTCTTTGGGTGCTTGTTCCGATCTTCTCAAAGCTGTGAGTTGGATGTTCTCTCAATTTGATTACACCTGGTTTCCGATCAAGGAAAAAGAATGTTTGAAGAAGATGAGTTTCTGTTGTATTGCAGGATTTCAAGAATGTGAAGAATGTGGGAGGTGGCTATGCTGCATGGGTGGAAAATGGTTTTTCTGTAAAGAAACCAGAGGATGAACTATGACATAAAATAGTTTTCATACTTCCATGCTTTGGGACCTTACCAATATCATTATAATAAGCATTGTCTTTTTTTGGTCACTTTTAGTTATTTTTTGGTGTGGCAAACCTCGTTTGTCACTAAACGCAAATTGTATTGACGTGAATGTTGAATAGCTTGCCATCATTCAAAGAAATATTCTACTATTTCCTGAAAGGCATTTGATGTGTGTCGCTGAATGTTGAATAGCTTGTCACAACACAATTGCATTTGATGAATGCCTTCCAGCGCAGATTGGTGTTGATGCACACATGAAAGTGCTACTTTGAGATAAGAATTATCATCTGTATTACTGGATACAAAACCGCGGTTTTAGTGTTTCTCCCCCCCCAAAACAGCAGCTTTGAAGTCGTGAAACCTCTTCCAAATAAACAACTTCAGTCAGGTACAAAATTTCGTGTCCTCATTTGGCATTGTCAACAGTAGAAATCGGAGCAGCTTTGGATGAGCCAAGCCACTCTTCCACAATGCATTGTAGAATCAAATTAGCTCACCATATAATAGATTATGGAAAAAGTTAATACGCACCTACGCCCACTGTGCCATCGGAGATAGATTCACAGGGTAGGTGGGCAGATTCAAACTAGCCTACCAATTGTCGCTATGAGCAATTCATAGAATATACTCCTTGGTCTTACATTAATAATTTTATTTAAAATTTTAAAATTAATTAATCAAAATTATTAATTTGGGACAGAGAGAGTATATTTATAATAGTTGCAACTGATTTGATAAAACAATTATAAAAAAAATGATTTGATTA
The DNA here is from genome assembly GCA_035235625.1 of Saururus chinensis. Classification (NCBI taxonomy): domain Eukaryota; kingdom Viridiplantae; phylum Streptophyta; class Magnoliopsida; order Piperales; family Saururaceae; genus Saururus; species Saururus chinensis. The sequence goes on from CP141150.1 coordinate 5,618,990, forward strand.
AAAATTAAAAAATAAAGTCCCAAGTTCCACTGTTTGCTTCAAACAAGTCTTTTTCAATTGTCTTTTTGTTACTCATTTGCAGTTATTAATTTGGTGCTGACATAATACATTACAACAAGCTGCTGCTAAAGAACGGAACAGGTCTTGTAATTGCGATTACTCCTGCTTATTTAATACCTTATGGATATATTTTATTAGCATAGCTTCTTTATACATAACGTATGATATTGAAGTCAGGTGCATGTATCTTATTTTTTTGCCCAAACACAGATGTTACAAGCAATTGGAACCTACCCAACCAGCAACCGGCCTAGTCATCTTCCAATTGCTTGTGTTTGGTGCCGCATGGATGCTGAGATCACTTGATACACACAGGAAAGTGGTCGGTGGCACGATATGGGGGAGGGGGATCGATGCACGTCATAAATCTATTTTTAATTATTAGCAAGAATGTATATATATATATATATATATATATATATATATATATATATATATATATATATATATATATATATATATATATAATATACAAGAATGTATATATAATATGTATGGATACATATTAGATAATATAAAATAAATTAAATTAAAAATAAAGTATGTACTAAACAAAGGTCTCTCTTGCATTTTATAATTGTACTACATGCATTCAATAACATAACGGCTATAAATTATACAATTAATTTTTTTATTTGTTTTATTACACTCGTAGTAGACAATTGTGAGTCTAAATATGATATCATGGGTTAGCAGTGACACTTTAGAATCAAATTGATAATGGATCTCGATTAGTAGAGCTCTTCGAGAGTTTTTCAATGTTGTTAAAAAAACACATCTAAATATGTATAATATAGATAAATATAAAAGAAATTATTATCAAGAAGTGTGTTGTATATGTGGGGCCGGTAAAAAAGTTTAAGAAAATACAGTCATGTAAGATATCATTTGACAAAGGTCGTCTAGAACTTTCTAACTATACCAAAAATTCATGGATATGAGTTCGGGAATGCAAGATATCATTACAAAATTAAAATTAACATAATCTAAATAATATGGTCCATGTAGAGGCGACAAAGGGTCGGTCCTGGCCAAGTCCAAGCCTAAAGAAGGCTCATGTGTGAGCCAGGTCGGGCTGGCCTGCACCTCCAAACTGAAGACCCAACACTGCCCATGGGCTTGATGTGTCGAGCCTAGGGCCGGTTTGCTAATACTCCCAATAATAATAAAAAAAAATTTAAAAACTTTATTTATATAATATCTTGTAAATTTATAAGATAAAAATTGTATCACTATAGTATAAATACATCCCAACTAGGTTGGCACTTGTTCACCTATCTATCATTTGCAATTTAACATTAACACACCTTTACTCTAAGATTAATAAAAAGACATTTGAACTTTTTAAGAAATTGAAATTTCATTAGTCTTCTTCTACCTCCTCTGCTAACTTTAGAGTTTGTTTCATATCTTCTATATCTAGTCAATCCTTGAAGCAAACACAATACTTTACTATTGTTGGATCTAAGTGACTACTCCGATCGTCCTATATAATGTTTCTTGCACTAAAAGAACACTATGAAACTATTATAGACACTAGAGGAGTTAATAAATTATGTTCTAAGGAAGCAAACACAATAATTTTTTCATATATTTGCCAACAAACTAAAACATAAAAGTTACTTCTTCTGTAGTTAAAAAATTAATAAAATTATTTTATAAATACATAATTAATTCATTATTAGAGGTAGTAGTAATATATTTTTGTTAATTTTTATTAAGTAATAGCTAAGAAGGGTCATTTCTATTTGAAGAAGGAGTTGGTGCAATAGTCATTTTACTACCATGCATAGATTCATATGTATCGTACAAAAAATATAAGGTATTTTTAATATCTTCAATAAAAAATTAATATTCTATGTTCATATTAGTATATATAGCATATATTAATATTTGTACACTACTTAATTTAATCCTAGGGTCTAGGAATAGTAAAAGTGCGGGTTGGCTCGTGGCCCATTAGGCCTGGCTAGGGGGACCGGGCAGTGTTGGGCCTAGGTATCCAAGCCCACGGGTTGGCAAGCTTGGTACCCTCAGGGCTTGGGCGCACCTGTAACATCTGGGAATTTTCTAAATTCCCGAAGTCGTACACGGGGAAATTAGGGTGTTGGACCCCTTGATCTTATCATGTGAATAACTTGATCATCAGTTAGAAGTGGTAGCTGAATCATATATGAATGGAAAGTAGACAGAAAGAGCTTCGAAAACGCCACCAAGAACAAGTGAATCGGAGTCCGGATGAGGAAGAAATGACCGTATGAAGTTGTACATATTGTGCAGGACCCGTTTACCCGAATTGAACATGCAAATTGTCCGTTTAAGTCACTATACGGGCCTGATCAATTAGTATTCCGAATTTGTGTTTTTGGGGCCCAATTTGGTTGCTAAATTGAAGAGTTTTTATCCCAAATTCTCATGGGATTAGGAGCCCTAATCCCATGCCTATAAAAATAGAGAATTAATGCTTTTTGGGTGACTAACTTGTACTTAGATGGATGAGCTGGTCTTTATGAATTTTCAGACGTTAAATAATATCATATGATTTGATATTCGCATTTGTGAACCCCAGTTATCATGACCTAGATATTTAATCGAAGGGTTTGTTTTGTATTTAAAGAAAAAAAAATTCTTGCTATTTACTGTTCGTGCAAATTAAAAATACTTTTAAAAATTTGGGTCGTGACAGCACTGGTGTCTAGCCCATAGGCATGGAAAGTCGTATCGATTGATATAGGTCCATATCAGTTAATACATACTCGGATCTGTACACCAATACGGCACAGGGGTGATATGCCTCCACAAGATTTTTGATACGTATCAGCCATATCATATCGATACGGCCACCCGTATCATATTGATACGTACCCATATTGGTCGACATCGATACGGTATGGGGAGATACACCCCCATAAGATTTTTTATACATATCGCCCGTATTGTATACATACGGCCAATATGTATCGACACTCAAACATTCTATTATTTTATTTTTGAAATTAATTTTTTTTAAAATTTTTAATTTTTTTCTTAAAAACAAAAACATAATTCAAATTCAACCTCTTTGAAGGTTTAAAGATGACGATGTTCTCATTATATTAAAAATATTTTTTTAAAAATTATATGAGATCAATATAGGTAGGTCTATATAATTCACATAATTATTTTTTTAATATAGTGCTCCATAATTATGCATTTACTTAAACATCTAATGTATGAGTTTCTCTATAATATTTATGTGACTCATTAAATATCTTATTTGGTTCCAAAATAAATTAATTTTAGAGCACTTAATATGGGATAGAGGGAATAATAGTTTGTACAGGACACAGGGAGTAAAGTGTATGGTTCTAAAATAAACTAATTTTAGAGCACTCATATTAGTTGATACGACCTTTTATTATCTTATTATGCTCTAAATGAAGTATTATAATGATATATTATTAGTTATAATTTTTTTATATATATCAAAGGGTTTATGACCGTTTCAGTGCGTACCAAGTGTATCATCAACGCATACCCATATCCATGATCATCAATACCGTCATCCGTATTGATATTGCCTTCCATGCCCATAGGCATGTTCTGGCAGTTGACCCTCCTTCTCATCCTCACCTTGCTCCCACCCCCCGGCCCCCTCTCTAGCCACGCCATGCTGGCCCCTCTCTTGGCCTCGACATTCTATCTATGGCTAGCTTCTCTCATTACAGCTTCTCTAGCTACACTGTAGTGGCCACCTGGTGGGCTGACCTGCGGCCTCCTACTAGGCCCAACCGGCCTGCTCCCAATAGACCACCACTGGGCCCGACCTACTGCCACCTCTACTAAGGTCCATAATTACACCTAAACAAATAATCATAATAATTTCTTTATAATGTTTATTATATTTTACTTCTATTGGCCCCACAATCATATTAAATACATGATTATCTCTATATTCTACAAACATAAAAGTAATATTATAGTCTATAGAGTTGATTTATAGCTAAAAAAAGTAGGATAATATATACCTGATAATTGTTTAGTGGCATAAAAAAACATGTAAAAATTCACAATACCTATCACAATTTTAAAATCATCTGCATAATAAAGAATTGGCCATCTTATTAGCACACCGTAATACTATAATTTGTTTTATTTTATAACAAGATTGTAACATTAAATAAATACTATTCTACCTATGTTTAACATTTAAGATATTTTTTTATATTTTTATTATATTATTTACATAAATCTCTAAATTCTTGAGATCTAGATGGAGAACTAATGTATACTAGTGTTTCTCTAATATTCTTTACATTTTTAGCATTATTTAAGCTATCTTAAGAAATATATTAAAAATACGACAACAACATCTTATATGAAAAAAAAATTCATTGAATAAAGGGCACAATTGTGATTTAAGAAAGTCAATATCACTACTGTTATTTGAAGCATTATCTAAGGAAATAGAAATAATTTTATCATTAATATGATATTCATCTAAAGCCACAATTATAGACCTACTAATTACAACTCAAGTATGAGAAAATTCTAATAAATTAAAAATAATTATTATTTTATTTACCAATCTTGATAAATATAATGTGTTGTAATACAAATATATCTTAAATTTTTGTTAATAGCTCATATATATGATGAAAGATAAAGCTTATAAGAAATCGTAAAGAGTTTCAATGAGCTTACCTTTATAGTTGTTGAAGAGTTTAATACAGTCTGATTTAGCAATACTACGTGAAATCTTGTAGAAGCATGGATTGAGGGCATTCTTCACATACTTTTTGAACTTATATTATTTGTAAAATAGAATGGTTGTTTGGCACATACAATATATTTAGCTAGCTCGCTACAATTTGTACTTTTAGGATCACAAAAGTATTCAAATTAGTCGATGAGCTAGTCATGCAACCTAACTGAGTTTGCTTCGGATCTAATTTTCTAGACTTCAAGGTGCATCGATTAACATGCCAAGAAAGATGACTAGTGCCTCAATTACTCCCAGTATTGAGATTTGTTTTGTAGTGATTGCAAGCTTCCCTCATTATGGTATTCCCATAAATATATGGGTCTAGCACTTCTTTCTTTGTCAAGTGCTCCCACACATAAGAAACTTTGCACTTGTTTGGAGCACTTGGTGTACTTACCTGTCGCCCACAATCATGGGTTGTCGGTGCCATGACATTACCTCTTCATTGTGTGAGAATGAGATGTTGAACTCGTAGTCGGGATTAATCATCCCTTGTTCGATGGATATTTCTTTCTGGAGTGTTGGACATTCATAAAAGTATGAGAGAGAGAATAGTGAGTCATTTATCTAAAAAAATGGTTGAAGATACAATTAGAAAGAAAGTATGAAAAAATGAAAAACAAAATAATAACATTACAAAAATTAATTACCTCAAATTTGTGTAGGTAGACGTAGCTAAAGATTTCCCATTAGAGACTTGAGTGTAGAGAATAAGAGGTGCATATTGTTTTTGTAGAGAACTTGAAGATATCTTCTTGAAGATGCCCTCTTGAAGAATTTGTAGAGAGCTTTAAGAACTTGAAGTAGGATATTACTTGAGTCTTCTTGAAAATTTTCTTAATTAATTTGAGAGATTGAGTGAGAGTGAGAGTGAGGAATAAAAAATCTCCCTCTCCCTTTTATTTATAAGGGAGTTTTTTTATAAAATAATGAAAATACCCCTTAACTACCAAAAAAAGTTCTATTTGGGGGGTATTTTAGTAAACTACCCAAAATGGCTCAAATGAGCCAATCAATCGGCCATATGGTTTGATCAATCTCGTCCCACCCCTATGGCCATCGGGAGTTCATCCAATAGTTTTTTTTTATGAATTAACCTTTGAATACCCCCAATAGCCAGTCCCAACAACTATAAAAAGAGTCGTTGGGAGTCTAGGCCTTGGGTTGGTCCGTCAGGCCTTGACTAGGACTAGGCCCATGCACCTCAAATTGGGGCCTTACAAGCTCAGGTCACTTATGGGTCTGGGCCAAGCTCGATCATAAATGGAAGTCTGACCCATACCTTTGCCACCTCTAGGTCCATGCCATATTAATCCATAGTATTATCTTAACACTTGGCAAAGACATTGAAAAGAATCTAAGTAAATAATTGTCTTAAAATATTTCAAACTTGTATATTAAGGGGCTATTTTGGTTCTGAATCGTCAAAAGATTCAGTCGATTCAGCCTCAATTTAGTACTGAATTTTTAGAATCCTGTTTGTATGCAGAAGCTGTGTAGAATTAAAAATTCAGTATTGAAGTTAGATTCAGGCCGTTTCAAGCCTGAATCACTTCATGAGGTGACACTAAATCACTTCGTGAGGTGATTCAGTCAATTCAGTCTTCTAGTCCCTGTTTTAAAAATTACAGATTCTATTAGTTTTCAACGGTTATCTTTCATATCAATTTGAGTCTCAAAAAATGTACCATATAGGTAGGGCCCATTTTAAAAGTTCAAAATTACCTACCCTTAGTGGGATCTTGTTTGATAGAGCTCAAATTTAGAAGTGTAATAATACGAAAAACGTACATATCCGAGTTCGAGAAAGAGTTATATTAGTTTAAAGTTTTAAAATTGGGTTTGAGATGACATTTGAATTTATTCTAATAAATTCTTTTACTAAATGTAATTCACAATCGACAGTGAATTTTTTGAATTAATTCGCTATTGAATTAATTCAGTACCCAAACGACTCCTAAAGAACAAAAAAATATAAAATATGAATAAAATAAGAATTAAAGATAAAAAAATAAATAAAATAGTTTAAAAATAAAAATTATCTAATCACCCAATTTGTCTCAAATTAATAACTCTATTTATTTTTTTCAAAATGAACTAAAAATTAGTTCTTTTGAAAAAGCTAAACGTAACTATTAATGTGGGAAGGAGGGAGTAGTATTTTAAAAAGTATTCAGTTTTTTTGTAAGAACAATATTTATTTTATCAATAACTATTCCTATTATATTATGTATCTCGTTTATAATTTATATGCACCCGAATGCATGCTCACATGCACATATCGTACACTTTCAAGTTGTGCATATGTTACTCATGGGGTAGGTTGTAGGCCTGTCCCATGATACACATGCAATTCGATAGAATGTAAATCATTGGGTGCACAATGACATATGTGCGATGCGGTGATGTTGACTTTTTCCTTCTATCATCACATTCATAAGAGGGAAAGTTCACATGAGCTTGGGCTTAATTGAAATCCAATGGCATATGATGCCTCGACTCACGCAGTCCTTAGCCTGGCACGTATAAACAGAACTCTTCGCAAGATTAATTTTTCAATTTCTCAAGGTTCACATAAGCTTTTTATATAATATATTACTTTGCTTGCTTGATAGTCAATATATATGATAATTCCATGCAGTGGATTTTGGTGATTTTTTTGGCTTATTTTTTTATATAAATTACAATTACACCCCTCAACCTTTGCCAAAATAACACTCACAATCCATTAAGATTTCAAAATCTACACGGACACTCTATATTGTTGACAAAACCGTTGACAATCAATTTCAAATAACAAATATACCCTTTATCCACTTAACCTCTATGGGGGTCACATCCAATGGGAGTGTGGTGAGGGATCAAGTGGAAGAGGGGGTACATCCGCCAAACTCGCCATTGGTCGTGGCTACTTAAGAGAGATATTTTTATCATTTAAAAATAACCACTAACGATTTTGTTAAAGACAAGGGGTGTATATATTATTTTTGGAATGTCAAAGGGTATAAATATAATTTACCTTTTTTTAGTCAAGTCTTATTGCATTCGCGATAAAAATATTTGATAATATGGAGAAGAAAAATACTTTTTGTATGCAACTCAGGCCCATTTAAATGTGAGTGATTTCTTTTAAATCTGGACTAATTAAAAATTCAACATAAAATTCTGATACAAACCCAATAATTGAGTTAATATTCTCATCTAAGGACTACTTTGCAAACTATTCACACCTAAATTAAGTCAACGATTGGGATATTATTAAATAGTCTGCAAGTGTGCAACTCATGTTGTTGAATAATACTCCCTTTGTTTTATATTAATAGTTTCATTTGATTTTTTAAAATGATCTAATTTTAGTTCATTCTCAAAGACCAAATGGAGCTATTATTAATGGACAGAGGGAGTACAGATTAATGCATCCAAGATGTTCCTTTGATATCTACTACGACAATGTGGAATATTCGATGATGAAAGTCAATGAAGTATGTATTCTAAAATCAACTCTTAACTTCTTAAAAACCCCGACTAAGAAGAAACAACAGTTGAGGTAGAGCATTCATCTTCTTAGCAGAGGCTGTCAATGGAGAATGCTCAAGATACGTGAGTTCTCAAAACTTACCTTACGATCAAATTATCTATAACGTGTAGCTGTTTAACCATGAAAATGATTTCAGTTCTGGGGCCATTGTCACCATCAATGTCCATGCTGCCAAGGCTCTTCTCCAGTCAGGCCAACGTTACCTTGATGTCAGGTCTAATCTTGGTCTTATGATGTTATGAACTATTTTCTTGTAAATAAAAATGTATAATTTTGGTCAGTAATTCCGTTTGTATGATGTATCAGGACACAAGAAGAGTTTGAGAAGAGCCACATAGACAATGCTGTAAACATTCCCTATATGTTCATTAGACCTGATGGTAGGCTTTTTTAATTCATCTGAGGTTCTTGATTACCTTCTAAATCATATAATGTTCTAATTTGAATTGGATTTTTGGGACTGAAACTCTAATTTCAGGTAAGGTGACGAACCCTGAATTTCTTGAGCAGGTTTGTGCCATCTTCAGCAAGGAGGATCATCTGGTTGTGGTAAGTAAATATTTGCTCTTATTTTGTGTGGAAAATCAGTAAATTTGACTGTTTATAGTTCTATTAATAAAAGGGTGAATATAGAATGAAATTACTATATTTTCTGATAGATTGAAAATCATAAAAGAAGATTAGTTTTCAACGATCATCAGAAAGATTTTTTCACATATGTAAAAGGTTAGATCCAGCTGGGATCATATGGCATTTTCCATTCCAAAGAATTTTTGTATGTTCTGTACATTTGATTTGTATCTAAATTATACAGGGCTGCAACAGTGGAGGCAGATCACTCAAAGCATCTGTTGATCTCCTCAAGGCTGTAAGTAATAAACTCCCGAGTACAAATATCTGATTTCCACTCTGCTATATATGTTTCAAAGCAAATATCCAAGTTTGTGAAGTCTTCTTGTTAATACAAATCTGAATGGCAGGGCTTTAAGAACGTGAAGAACATGGGAGGAGGCTATGCTGCATGGGTGGATAATGGATTAGCTGAGAAGATGCCTCAAGAAAAGGTGCATTGTTTGTTTAGGAAGTGATGAATGCACAGCTGTTCCCTTTTGCAGCTTGGAGAAGGATTAGAAGAACTTGCCCCGGCGTGTTGAAGCTTGTCAAATAATAAGTTCATTTGCCATAAAGATGTATAATAAGACTGTAGCCACTTGTGGATTGGCTTGGATGATGCCTTCAGTGTTGTTTCTTAGGCTAAAATTGTTTGGGATGGTAGATTGTGAGGCCATTTTAAATGTTTGGATATTTCCAAATTGAATGTAAGATAAGTTTCCCAGCGCTAAAGCTTATTAAGACAACCAAAGTTTCTCAAAAGCTCGAGTTTTTGGTATTAGAGTTCTATATTCTAGGAGGTCTATGGTTCTTAGTATGGTTAGAGGCATTTATACCTTAATTGTATGACACAGGTCTAATAGACACTAGCATAGAAAAAATAGTATTAAAATATAAAATAAATAAATAAATTTTTTATTTCCTAATAGTTTAATTTTTTGGAAAATTAGATTATCTTATAGAATCTGCAACTGTATATTACCCAAATTATAAAGAGGGCCGTTAAGGTGAGCTGGGCTCACGCTCGGCTGCTACACAATAGCAAATCCACTTGCTACTTCATGATAAGGTAGATGGCAAAAGCTAGAGAGTTAGGGACGGAGCCAAGATTTTTGCGATGGGGCAGAGAGTTCTACTTCGAAATTTTGTCAACATATGAAATATAAAGGAAAAACTTAATATACAAACCACTTATTGAAGATATGTGTGCCAAAGGCACGACTCACATTGTCTTATCGAGATCCAAAGGCATGTTGTTTCTGAACGGGTGTAAAACTTGAATGCCCCTGTACTACGTGGGCCTAGCACTGGGCACACGTAGCATGTGTGCTCTGACACAAATTAACGACATTTGTTATAAAGATAAAAATTTGTAACCTATAATATTATAGAAATAATTTTGCTCCAAACATCATATTTACACTTTAGGTATAACAAAAAAAAATATTTTAGTCAAAATGAAAATAAATCAGCAGCACTTATCTATATTAGTGGCAATGTATTTATTTATTTTTATTATATTTTTTATAACAAAAAGTATCGAGTCCATAGGACCCAACTAGAAAAGGTAAAACAACCATCTTCTTAGAGCATTGTATCCCGCCACTAGAGCATTGTATCCCACCACCAATTCCTTTTGGAAAGTAGAAGGCCTACCCATCATATTCATTGGGTAGCTAAGTCGAGACATGATATTTTAGGTGGGTGGCTAATGGAGTGGAGTTCAAACTTAGGACCTTCACTTCCAGAAGCGTGTTATAGTTAATACACCAACACTACTTTACCTTTATATTGCATGTTTTTTAAGATTAAATTGAACAATTGTTTTTAATAATGAGACAAAAATTAAGTCATAAATGAAGAAATAAGCAATCCATATTACAATTACATAACAAGTCCATACAAATATATTACTAAAAAAATAATACTTTTTATTACTAAATAGACAAAGATGCTTAAGGATTTTCCACTAAGAATATCACACATAAGATTATGATATATGACATTCCCACTTACCAAAACTTTTTCTCTTCTCTTTCCTGATAGAATTTTAGCTTGGATAGCATCCTATGTTTAGGAAACCCAAAATTTCTACTTCCTATACTAAAAGAGGCATAAAAGATCACATGTACAAAGGCCTTGAGTTAAGCAAACATTAATAAATATACCTGTAATAGTACAGAGGTTCTCTTTTATTGAGGTGGGGCGATTGCCCCACCTTGACCTTCCTTGGCTCCGTCCATTCAGATAAAGCTGAAAGAACAGGTAGCCCTACATGAGCAAGGGGGCATCAAAGGCAAAGGATGTGCTTTTAGCTTACATGTGAACAACTCTAATCTTCTGGTCTAATAAAACAACCACCTGCAAATCAATTTCTTGATGCTTATACAACAGGTAAGACAAATAACCTTGAAAACTGGAAACTTTGTACGAGACGAGAATAGGTTAAGTTGTGTACATTTGTTTATTTGATCCAATTTTAGTGCCAAACACCTAGCACATATATTTAACTTGCTCAACATATCCTAGTGAAGAAGACGAGCAACTGAAAACAACTTTTTGCCAATATAAACCTGGCTTCCTTAATCTGTTTCTGCTGTGAGCATTGCTGCATCCTCTTGTATTCTTGTGTCACAAAGCTTATTCATCTTGTCCCTTCCTAAGAGTCTATTTGAATTGGTAAAAAGTGGGGAGAAAGGAAATAAATCTTTTAAAAATCTCTTAATTTTTATTATGGGGAAAAATAAATTAAAGTAAAAAATAGGGAGAAAAGATGTAAAAAATTTGCCTTCAAATTTTCTGCTTCTCAACCCATAAATTTTAGGAAAAAATTAGCATATCAAATACTTATGCCTTGCTGCTGTCACTACTGCCAATGAAGCCATTACCGCTGCCACTACTATCGTAGTTACTATTACCTACCATTGTCATCACTACCACAATCTCCGCCATTGCTACCACTACCACTATTATCATCATTGTCGTCACCACTATTACTATTGCCGTCACCATCACCATCATCACCGTTGCTACAATCACCATTATCACCATGGCCACCACTATTACCACCACCACTACTACTACCTAGCTCTACCATAATTACCGCTGTTGGTATATTTAAGTTTTAATATTCTATAACATCATTGTTGCAACCATAAAGTGAATAATTTTTAGGAAGGATGAGAAGTCTCTCATCCCCAATTTCATCCAGCCCACCTCACTTTTCTACAGTCAATAGATGTCTACCGACTTGATATATACAAATGACGGATATCTACCAACTGTGTTAAAGGGGTGAGATGGATAAAGTAGAGTGGCAGATTCCTCATCATTTTAGGAATCTCCTAGTTTCTCTTTCACACATATTCACTTTCTCTTTTCCATTATCTTGGTTTCCACCAATCCAAATAAACCCTAAGTATTCCTCAAAATTTAAAAAAAAAAAGAATAATAAGGGCCCTAAATTAGGACAATTGTTTTTACTTATTACTCCCTCCATCTCATATTAGTAGTCAAATTTGGGAAAAAATTGATATTTAAGGAAGTCAATTAATTAATCTTTTTACTCCATTCATTAATTACTATATATGGCAAAGATAATAGGAACTAAGACTATTAACATGAGACATTTTAAAAAAATGAGAATATCAAAATAGGATGGAGGGAATATTATACAGTGGACCTTTGAGGTAGTAGTATTATACATGGGTTTCAATTTCATTTAGTGTAGGAATTAGATTTCTACCATTGAGCAATGTAGACTTAGTTAAATCTGACTAATTTTACTACCTGATTTTAACCTAATTAGTACAAATATTTAATTTATCCAGCCATTGGAATTGATTCAAGGGAACAGCTCCCACCATTTTTGACCAAAGTAGTTGTCCACACCTCCACTGGAAGTTTGAAAAATCAACAGCCATGGTAAAATTATGCACTAATCTTTCAACTCTCTAATACCTACCCAATTAAGCCCTTCAACTGCTCAAGTAGATTTCATTAATATGAATCTACAAATAGATTTACACTACCTGCTATTGTGACTAAGCCATAATCTCATATATCAATTTTCCATGAAGCTTATAATTGCATATTGCATGTCTCCATGGAGAATATGATATTGTCCCTGAAAGTAGGAAACCTTTCCTTGTTCAGTCACCACTGCAACTCTTCGGAATCTTGCTGACAAACCAGGGCCCACATGGATGACAATCAAATTTTGTCTTGTAAGAGACCAAGAATTGCCTCAGTGCCCAATGTGCATGACAAGGACAAAGACCCGTTCAAACTCAACGTTCCACACCCCACAGGTGAGCCCCACCAATGTGGTTTTCCCACGTGGACCTTTATGTGCTGGGCCCCACAAGTCGCCAGTTACTAACTCCCCCCAACACCTCATGCAGAAACATTAAAGCACGTCCAACTCTGTACTGCTGCTTCCCTGCAGGTATTGACCACCCACCAAACCCGGGCCCAGCCGGCCACGCATTTCTTCCATGGCAGGAGGAGGGTGGTGGTGGGAAGGAAGATAGAAGATAGAAGATAGAGAAGTGAGCTTCAGAAGCTTGTTTGATGAAAGAAAGGAGATGGAAGGAGGAGGAGAGGTGAAGCTGGGAAGGTCATTGTCTGAGACCCCCACATGGTCTGTTGCCACGGTCATAACCATCTTAGTGATCCTTGGCTTCCTCTTCCAAGGCTCCATTGAACGATTCCGAAAGGTTAATGATCCTCAGCTCATCTTCTTTGTTTTTTAGTTTCAGATGATTCCTTTTCCTTCTGAATGATAAAATGAGGAGTGTTATACTCCTGTGGTTTAACAAGATGTGATAGAAGTGCCCATAAATGGCTTGGAGGAAAGGAAACCGAAAATATACTGCTAAACCACTAAAAGACTCTTAACACTAAGAACCAAATAACTTGGAGTTTTAGCCCTTTTAAATAAAAAAATTATCTTTTTCTTCCTATTCTGTTTTCTACAGTGGCTAGTTAAAACAAGGAGGAAAGCTCTTCTTGCTGCTCTTGAGAGGATAACGGAAGGTACCATTTTTTCTTATTATAGTCACAGATGCAGCTATTCCCTGTGTTCTTTAATGAGGTAACCCTGTTTTTTGTCTAAATGAGATCATTTTACATGCCAAAACTTTTGGTCGTTTATGAAAGCAGAGCTGATGCTTTTTGGGGTTTTGTCATTGCTGCTTGGCCATTGGACAATGTGGCTGGCTAAGATTTGCATCAAATCTTCAGCATTTAGTAGGCGTTTTTATCCTTGTGCAAAGGATTTTGATGAATCCATTTTGGGCAATTCAAGAATTACAGTGGCTTCAGATCTTTACTTAAGCAATCACTCAAATCCCCCAGAGCATGTGGTCCGAAGACATGAATACTGCTCCCCTGTAAGCATATCTCCAAATATACTTCAGAAGCATTTCCCTACCATTTTTTTCTTCACCTTGTATTACTGATATATAACAAAAAGTTAGTTGAAGGCAGAAATTTAATTTGTTAATGAGATAATAGCATGTGAGTTAAGTATTCTTAATCAAAAGTTTGCCTGAGTTCATAATTTCAACTACATTTGAATTTTGGAGCCACTTATCACAAGCCTCAAAAAGGGACTACTCTGCAGCAAATACTGATTTTAAAGAGACTAGATGGTGCAAATATAACTAGTCTACTACTTTCAATGAGGAGAGTAATTACGCATGAAATCAGATGATTTTTCCAATATTAATATTCACCAAAATGCAGGGACATCAACCTTTTGCTTCATACGAAAGTCTTGAGCAACTTCATCGATTGTTAATCGTTCTTGCTGTTATCCACGTTTCTTATAGTTTTTGCACAGTTGCTCTAGCGATGCTTAAGGTAGTATTGCTTCTTTACAAGTTTATCAAAATTATCTTTGTCTATCTTAGTTGTTGGGAACCCCAGATAGTCTACAGATTTCTCTTAGTTTATTCTCTGGTTGATGCAGATTGATAGTTGGAGGACCTGGGAAGATCAAGCAAGACAAATGGTTTCAGATAGCTTACAAGGTCAGAAAATGCTTTAGTTCAATTCAAACTTCAAAATTCTAACAATGTGCTTACAGGCATGTGATCACAAAAAGTAAAGCTATATATTTTTTCCCCAACAAGTTTTTGATGTTTGGTATGGCTAGCAACATTGTTTCAGTTAAATTAATGTGAAACTCCAAGTATTTTCTTCTAATTGTAAACCATTTTGCCTAGGTTCCTCGGGTACTGATACCAAACAAATTGTCATTAAGCGTCAGTCCACTTTCATTTTCCACCACACATCCCATCCATGGAGTCAGAGCAAGGTTCTTGTTTGGGTGGTAGGTTATGGAATCGCCTGTTGTCATAACAGAGTAATGAAATTTGCTGTGAATGTTAAATCATGGAGCAATTGACTTCCATACTTTGCTTTGCAGCTTTGTTTTATGCGACAATTTTGGACTTCAATAAGTAAAGCTGATTACATGGCATTGCGGCTGGGGTTTATAACTGTGAGTTCTTATTTTTGGTTGTAATATTGCACGTCAGATAATGAAGTGCTTAAGCCTTGCTGATGACCTTTTGGACCACGCTTTAGCTAGGGTCTTGCTATGAGGAGTTTCTAGACATTGGTTAAAAGGATCAGTAATTTGAATTTAATTTGAGTTATTCACTTGCAGAATCATGATCTACATCCTTCCTATAATTTCCACCATTACATGCTTCGCAGCATGGAAGATGAATTCCGGGAAATTGTTGGAATCAGGTTACTATTTTGTATCTATAAACTGTACCAACTTGCCACTTTAATATGGAAACACAAATTATTTGTTTTCTATTGATTCTTATTATCACAAGTGGCCTATGCTCCTGATAATGTCTGTGTGCAGTAACATAGTATATGTAATATTTTCCACCACCAAGTATTCTTTAATAGTTCAATTTTGTGCTAGTTAATTATTACTTGCCAGTAAATCTGGTTGTATATACGAGTACTTAACTAATGAGAAATCCAACTACATATGCAATGAGAGTGCAAACAAAAAAAGTGATATCTTTATAGAGATAATCAAACTTCTAGTCTATTCTTTTTGTTCTTCAAATTGTGGTCCATGTTGTCGAAATGAATATTTTCTTTAAAATTGGCATGCCTGCTAGTTTTTTATTTTTTCTGCCCATCTGTTATTACCTCTGTTTTTCTTCTGATAATTTTGCAGTGTGCTTCTATGGAGTTATGCCATAGTTTGCATCTTCGTGAATGTTCATGGTATATTTCTGGATGTATACTTTCGTTTTGGGAAATTAATAGCATTTTAACCACTAAAATAATTCTTCTTTAGTTATGCATAATACATATTAATTCTCTTCAGGCACAAATGCTTACTTTTGGTTATCCTTCGTCCCAGCTTTGGTAACATCTGAATCCAACATAGCTTCATTTACATTTTTGTGTGGCAATGTTGCAAATTTCTACCTATCCAAAAAAGAATGTTACAAAATTTTCTAAGTATCAAACTTTTCTTCTCCTGAAACAAATCCAACAGTTGATTGTGCTTGTCGGTACAAAGCTTCATCGTATAGTAGTTCAGTTGGCTCTTGAGGTGGACACAAACTCTAGCTTTAGTACTTCAGGGATGCCATTAAACCCGCGTGATGAACTGTTCTGGTTTAGGAAGCCCAAACTTTTATTGTCATTGATACAAGCCATTTCTTTCCAGGTAATTAGTAAATGGAATTTGCTGTCTTATACTCCCTCCGTTCCATACTAATTGCTCCATTTGGTTTTTCAAAATGAACTAAAATTAGTTTATTTTGATAAACCAAATGGAGCTGTTAATTTGGGACAGAGGGAGTAGTTGGTATGTCATCAGGCTGAATTATCATCTTTTTGGCATCTGATTTGCAGAACGCATTTGAGATGGCTACATTCATCTGGTCCCTGGTAAGATTTAACATATTAGAATTCCAAACTCTTGTTCTCTTTCTTCACAACTTTTTCTTAAGAGTTAATTAACATTCAGAGTCTTCATTTTGATTCAGTGGGAAATTAGAGAGTCATCCTGTTTTATGAAGAATCAAGTTTTCGTTGTTGTTCGCTTGACATCTGGGTATGTCCTTGACTGCTCTTCAGATGTAAGAAATTGTGAAGATTTCAAATTATTTGAAACATTTGAAGAAGATGAATTATATATATGGATCACTGCAGGATCCTTTTCCAGTTCTGGTGTAGCTACAATACCTTTCCCCTCTATGTGATCATCACACAGGTCGGTAGTGCTTCAGCCCCCACTAATCTTTGGCTCATTGGTCCCAACATGCCTCTTACACATTTTTTAAGAATAAAAAACTAAAAGTCCATGTTACTTACTTTATATAAGGTGATAAAATGGATAATGGCCATACTAAAGGAAGAGATATATACTTACCACTATTTGATTGTTTGACTTGCTACTGACATAGATGGGATCAAAGTTCAAGAAGGCCTTAATCACAGAAGATGTCAGAAAATCTCTTCATGGTTGGCGTGAGAGAGTGAAGCTAAAGAGAAGAAGAGACCATGATTATGGTCGTCTCGTCACTGCACCATCAGTCACTTCCTTGGATTCCATGGAGGATGAGATGACTGTCATCACCATTGATTCCACAAGGGAGGACTCAGAGCTTCCATGTGAAATTGATGGTGAGAGCCCTGAGAGCTCTGGAAGGCCAATGGATGAGCACCCAGATGAGATTTGTGAGGAGCCACACAGTGAGGAGGAGGAGGAGGTGGCGGTGGAGGAGGAGCTCATGGAAGTTTCAAGCAGCAATGATAATTATAGTGATGATGAAGATAAATCAAGCTTTCCACCATCCTCCATCAAGTCCCCTCCTCACAATGCAATCTGAAAAAAAAAAGAAAAAACACACCAAAAAAGGATAGTGATATACAATTTTCTCTTTAGCTTTAGTTGTATGAAGAAGTATGAACATATTAGACGTGCTATTATCCAAGGTTTCAAGTTCGAGTCCAAATTTAAGAAGTGTAAATTGGAAAATGATTTTCCTACTCCACTTTGGGTCCATGAAGTCCAACTTAGAGTCTGACTCAAAGCTGGTAGCATTCACTTGTTATTTTTGTTTATTTGTTAAAGCCACAGTTAGGAGTCTAGTGGAGATGGCCTGAGAGGGGGTTCATCTGCCTGCCTTCTCGGCGCTCTAGCCGGAGCAATGGCCACCTCCTCTTCATGTCTCAATTAGAGGAACCTCTTCCCACCTTCCACTTCTTCTTCTTCCTCAATGAGGTTGCCCTTACTTTGTTTGGCCCAGGAATAGCCTTCACATGCGTTGGAACCTTTTAAAAGCCATGGATATGGAATGAGAGGTTTCTTTCGATCATCTGGTCCAGTGCGGCTAGGCCTCTGATTCTCGCAACTGGTCAATAAATTTCAAGCCTGTCGCGACACCCTCAGAAAAGATTTCGAAGTGGATTTGCTGTCCGGTTTCCCAGTTTAAATATTGGGGAATGGTCTTTGTCTTTGTCTGATAAGCCTTTCACTTGACGCTCAAATGGCAAGCAAAACTCACCTTGCTTTTGCTAGTCTGCAACATCTTTAACGGATAAATAAATAAAATTTTAATTAAAAAAATTTTAAAAAATAAAATTAAGATTATGATCAAGTTTTTCATAACTTTTAAATAAATTGTAGTTTAAGATAGGCTTTTAATTTTGGTGTAATGATAAAAAAAATCCTATAGAAGTGAAAGTGCTCATTGCTAGAGTCCGCAATGAGGTTAAGGGGGGCGTTTGGATGAATCTTTGGTGGAAAAATAAGATGGGTTTTCAGTGATTTTTTCTCCTTTAAACTTTAAAGAAAATAAAAATGAGATCATGTTTGGTTTTTTTTATATAATTTTTGAATAAAATGTACCTTAAGTTAGGCTTTTGCATTTGGTGTATAAATGGTAAAAAAAATTCAACAATATGTGGAAGTGAATGAGTGTGATGAGTGTTACCACATCTTTTTGCTACATTGAAATGAAAAATGTTCTTTCTCAAAGAAATTTCAACTAACTTTTTAAGTAAATATAACGGGAAATGACATTATATGTAGGGCTGCAAGCGGGCCGGGCTTTGGCGGGTCATGGGTAAGCCCAAGTCTGGCCCTAAACAAAAATGACAAAATAAAAAGTCTGGCCCAGCCCTAACATTTTTATTAAAAAGCCGACCTGGCTTGGCCCAATGTTCGGGCTTGGATCGGGCCATGGGCTTTTTATATATTAATATTTATTTATTTTTTCATTAAAAAAATTACATTCACCACATTTACTACCAACCAAAACAAACCTAAAACTCTTCTTGCGCATCACCAAGCAAGCCTAAAGGCTAAAACCAGTTGACAATTGACATGCCACATAATAATCATAATAAGATATCAACATAACTTTTAAGAAGCTACTAGATCTTCATCTTTATTCAAACCAACATAATTTGTTCATGAATTCTATAATATAGATATAGTACAAAAAAAACATTTTGGTCAAGTCAATCTCAACCAGATCATTTACCATTGAAGTACACTTCTGCATGAACAAATTCAAAACCAATATCTTAGCCCAGATCAGAATTAAGATGATAGTACCTTTGATAATGATATCCAACAAAATAGTGCAAACAATAGTATATGTAATATGAATGTTGAATAGTAAACCTTCCTGCTTCTAGGAGGTTGATTAATCATGATCTCTTAAACTTCATTGATGCTATAACTTCTTAGTAGGAGGAAGTTGTACTATTTAACATTCGTATGATGAACACCACTCAACAATCTAAAAGACAATACTAAGCTATCTAATGATAGATATGCTAAGGACTGTTAAATCTTTATGTTTTCCCTCCTCCTTTCTCATCTGGGCTTGGGACTCGCAACGGCGGAGTCAAATTTTTTTTAGTATATATAAACATAAAGAAAAGAATAAGTAAACATATGTGATAGATTGATACCTTAGTTATGGACTTCAATTGTCTCATTAATGTTGTTGAGCTCATCATCTATATCACAAAATGACCCAACCACCTTCTTACCACACAATTAATCCTATGTACAAATCAACCATTCAATTGTCTCAGGTAGAAGAGAACAACTCTTATATTGAGATAGAACTCATCCACTAGTACTAAAGGCTAACTCTGAAGCAGTTGTAGTAACCGGAACTACTAGAATATTTTTAGTCATTGCTGCCAAGATTAGGTACTTGGGAGAGGTTGTAAGGATCCTCATTTTTAAACTGGTTTTGGTTTTCTTTAATTATTGGTTATCGTGAGATTTACGTATTTTTTGATCTTATTCGGTGATTTCGTAAAATAAATAGTGGTTGTGATGGTTTTAACCAAAATTAACTTCAATATTAGTGGTTTTAAGTGATTTTAGACCAAATGTGAATTTTTGGGATTTTTTGGAATTTTCACTATTTTCCCAAAAATTAGGGTTTTGGCGGGACCCCTGTGGGCCCCACTGCCAAAAATTTTATTTTTGTGTCAAATGAACCTAGACATATACTTAAGGTCACACAAAAATTTTCAGAATTTTATTAGGCTTAATTTGTGCTTAAATTTGCAAAATACCCACTTTTAGTCTATTTTTCCTATTTACACCCCAAAACTTACCTATGCATACCCCAACCCTTACTATAAAAGGGCAGACCTGAGCCATTTCCATTTTTGGGAATAGGCTAAGGAAGGAGGGCTGGCCTAATCCCCACTTAGGCCCGAATTAGAAGCCGATTAAGGTAAGCTTACTCTAATTAAGCACTAATCCATGACTTTTCTCTTTATTTCTTCCAAATCTACCATTTTCCCATTGATTTAATTAGTTTTTGACCATCAAAAACTACTGATTTGTGTTTTACTACAAACCCTAACATTCAAAATTCGATTTTTACTACCAACAAGCCCTAGATCTAAGGTTTAATTAGGGATTTCTTGAGTAAATCGATTTCTATTAGAGTTTAATTCAAACTCATTGTGTTTTCAAGGATTTCAAGAAGGGTGACTCTTCAATCCGAGCTAAATCAAGTGCTGAGGTAATGAGTCTTCAAAATCTCTGTTTATCCATGGTAAAACTCTATATTTTTGGCTTATTTTGAAATGGTTTGCTTGATTTAGTGTGTTAATGGTAAGATTAGAAAATGAAATTATTTAATCCTGATTTCTTAGGGTTTTGCATTATTATGGTTTGGTTTGATATTCTGGAAGTCAAGGAGGACTTTTGATGATGATTAGGGTGTTAGATGTGGATTTGAAGTGCTATCTATGGTGTTTCGGTTTGGATTTGCGAAAGGAAGAAGATGACTGTTCTGCCGTGTTGGCGATCGATTGGCCCTGCAGGGCGATCGATCGGCTGAACTGTAAATTTTAAATTTTTGCGTGTAACCGATCGAACGGCCTGAAGGGCGATCGATTGGCTACACAGGAAATTGCATGTTGTGTATATGATGTCTATTTTGATGATTCCACTTTAGCTTGCCAAATTTATATGAATGTGGGGTGTTTTAAGCTATGTTAAGCTACTGGAAATGCATGCTATTGAATTTATGGAGTTGAGATATATGCTTAGAGATGATGGAATGACTTATGTTTTGTGGCATGATGTTGGAATCGTTATTTTGAAATTATGAATAGTTGTTTCCCTTTGGTTAAGCATATTTTCAGTAGGACTACAATCATTGTTGGACTGGTTTGTCATGATAGATTGTGGTTAATGGTGTGTGAATGTTGGTGAATGCCATGACTCAATGATGAAATGAGTGATGTTATATGTGTTTAGCCTTTGTGGTTGAGTTTTGAATCTAGCTATGATTTCAACGATTCTTCTCCTATGATTTCCGCTGGAATCCATGTTTAGATGGAAATTCACATGTGTAGTGTGGTAGTGAGTTTAATTTCAAGCATGATGGCATGCATTATGTGAAATGCTTCTACTAGATACACACACATGTGGGGTCAAATGATGATGTTGAAGCTTAATATTGTGATTATGAATGATGCATTAGGGGTTGGTGAGAACACTTATCATGGATTAGGATTCATGTATGCTTTGCCCACGCATGTACCATGCTGCACGCATCATGAAAATGGATTTCCAATTGAGGCTTCATTGTGATTAATCGAATTTGACCGATTGGATGCAATGTGATGAAATTGTGTGCCAGGTTGATCGGTCGTGGATTAATCGCAAGTTGATTGGTCCGAAAGGACATATTTTGATTTGAAGTTCCTGTGTGGAACGATTTGGAGTTCCTGTGTGGAACGAGTGCACTCCCCGGGTTGAGTCTTGTTATATGGAATGATGTGGGGACAAGTTGTGTACTTGTCTTGCGGATTGTGAGAATGTTATTATGAGTGTCATCTGGACCCTGAGAATCCAGTGTGGTATGCCGTGTGCACCCCGCTACCACGTGTTCTAGGGTTCTCTGTGTGAGAACTTGGGCTCTTCCCTCCGCAGGACATGTCCCTGGGCGAACACCCCTGCTCTAGATTCTCTATGTGAGAATGGGACATCCTTGGCCAGGATCGTCCAGGGCAAGCAGTATTAGGGATTGACAACCCCGATCTTTCTTGAATTCTTGTGTAGAATTTTGGACCATGACACGCCTTCGTGGCCTTGTCCATGCTCCCGTCTGTGTGACATTTTTGTGTGATTACTCCATGATGGAGGTTGTGATGGTATTATGCATGTGGGAATATGTATGTTAGAGATACATCCATGCAGATTTTGATGATATTATGCATGTGGGAATATGTATGTTAGAGATACATCCATGCAGATTTTGATGATATTATGCATGTGGGAATATGTATGTTAGAGATACATCTATGCATGTTGATTTTGATATTATGCATGTGGAATATGTATGTTAGAGATACATCAATGCAGGTTGATTTGATATAATGCATGTGGAATATGTATGTTAGAGATACATCCATGCATGTTGATTTTGATATTATGCATGTGGAATATGTATGTTAGAGATACATCTATGCAGGTTGATTTGATATAATGCATGTGGACTATGTATGTTAGAGATACATCCATGCATAATGATTTTGATATTATGCATGTGGAATATGTATGTTAGAGATACATCCATGCAGGTTGAATTGTGAAATAATGCATGTGGGAATATGTATGTTTGAGATACATCCATGCAGTTTAATTTGATACTATGCATGTGGGAGTATGTATGTTAGAGATACATCCATGCAGGTTGAATTATGCATTATGATGCAATTTTTAAGTGATGTGAATATGTGATCAGAAAATGATACACCTTGTACATCGTTGATTTGAAAGATTATATAGCCATGCTATCGTATTTTCGATGTTGTTAGTGATATTAAAACCATTGCTGAGTTTGTTAAACTCACCCCTCTTTTGTGTTTTGATTTGGGGCTGCATGGTGCGACACGCAGACGGACAGGATTGCCTCTTTGAGGAAAGGTCAGAGGTAGCTTGGGTGTGATGATGGAGATCGTTGCGTGACTTACTTGTGTTTATTTCATGCTTTATGTTCAAACCTTCGTGTAGGGTTCTTGTTTTGGGTTTATGTCATATACTACAGTTGTGATGATTATGACTTATTTTGAGCCGGTGTGGGCTTTACTTAAACTAAGCTTGTGGGTTTGAGATTGTTGTTTACTTTGTGATAAGCAACACATTTTCTCCTTTTTTTTATTTACTCTTGCTCAAAGGATTGTGCGCACTCCGTGTTTCTGTTAATCGCCCGTGGTTAGGGATTAAGTCTTCCGCTAGATCATTTCTCAATTTTCACTTCATCGCCCCCGCGTGCTTGACCGGCCCCTGGACCGGGTTCGGCTCGGGTCGGGCATCGCCGGGGCGTGACAGAGGTAGCCTTTCACCAACAAAGGATGTCCAAGTCAACATCCATGTTTTCTAAGTTCGCTTCAAAGTACAACTCCAACTCAATTTTGCCAATGACATTGTCTTGAGCACATCCTTGTGCTTCCGTCCATTGTTTAATTTCTTCTTCCTCATTCAAAGGATTTTATGTCTCACTAGAAAGTGTAACAACATCTAAAACCATTTTGTTCTTGTATTGATCAAATAACAATTGCATCACAGCCAAACTCCTTTCAAAACGTATATCCCTCAACTCTTTCCCATATAGTTGGGTTAAATAAAACTTCAATAACTTTCTCTTATATTTAGGATCTAAAATCAAAGCAATGTCATACGTGACAGGTACATCACCCCAATATTTGTCATACTTACCTAACATTTTGTTTGACATTGATCTAAGATAGGAGTCTGTAGAACTTGCACCTCGAAGTAGTAGCTTTCTAATTGTTGATATTTATTTCAAAAACAAATGAACTAAAGGATAACCAACTCCACAAAACAAATTAGTTGCATCATAGAACCGCTTCAAAAAAGTACATACATTGTTAGCATTTTCCCATTTGTCATTAGAAGGTGTATGTTTGTAACTTGGTTCTTCTTCCTCTAATCTTCTAAAACATCACAATATGACAACACAGAATCTATCATTAGATAAGTATAAGTGGAATTTCATCGAGTGTTAACATCTAAAATCAAACCCTTTGCCATAGTAATTCCCAACTCAGCTACTAACTCAGTAAACTTTTGGTAATGGGAAGGCAAAGCTTTCACATATTTCAAGACTCATAAACATGATGAATAATATCTACAATATCTTTTAGTTCAACTTGTACAATAAGATTTATCACATGGGCAACACAGTGTACATGGACAAGGACACCTTCGAACAGAAGAGACCCCTTTTCAGCAAGGTCCCTTACAAGATTCCTTTGAGCAACATCATTACTTGATGTATTATCTAAAATAATGTACATACTTTGCTATCAATTTTCCACTTCACTAAAGTGGCTTTGATAGCATTAGATATTGTCAATCCAGTATGAGGTGATAGAAGCCTTGAAAAACTCATAATCTTTTTTGTAAATGCCAATCAGAATCAATATAATGTGAATATATCCTAAATTTTGATTTGAAGTCCATAAATTATAAGTAATCCTAACCCTAAAAAGAAGATTTTGAAAAACATCCATTAATGCAACCTTCTCTTTTGTGTAAAGCTTTTGGTAATCATTCATAATTGTAGTCCTTGAAGCCATTTTAAAAAGAGGCTGCAAAGTGTTTATAAAATTAGTAAAATCATCATGACTAACAATATTAAAAGGGTACTCATGCACTATTATTGCTCTTGCAAGAGCTTCCCTACTATGCTATTGATCAAATTTAAAACCAGTTATATTACCAAAAGCAATACTTAAGAGTGGTTGTCTAGTATCTCTGTTTGGTGCTATCTTACAAGAACCATTATTAATGTGTCTTGCTAGATGAGTCGTACCATCTTTACCTAATAAAACAAAACTACACTTACATTAATTGCATATTGCTACTTCATGTGCTCCATTTTCATCAATAACTTTCTCGAAATGCAGCCACACTTGTGACGGACCTCGAATTCTTATTTTCCTACCGTGGTTACTTCTTGCTCTTGAATCTAGTATAGGACGGGGAGGGGGATATGTGGAGCTAAGGGGAACAATAGGTGTGGGAATGGAAGAACTCGCTGGTGCTGAAGAATTGGTGGGGATGGAAGAATTGGCTGGGGTAGAAGAACTAATTGGTGTGGAAGAGCTAGTTGGGGTGGAAGCACTAATCATCTGAGACAATGAATTGATAATCTCTACTAGTTGATACAAACAAATTAAGATAACATTAGCACTTATAAGACAAGAACAAAAAAGAGACAATGAAAAATTAAATAACAAAACAGAGAGTCAGACAAGTCAAAATTATATAATAGAGAAAAAACTAAACAAACACAAGAACAAATTAGATTATAGAATAAGGACAAGTAAATATTAAAGAGCAGAGACAAAGACAAGTACAAATTAAAGAACAAACAAGTAGAAACTAGACATGAACAAAATAAAGACAAATACAAATCAAAGAACACTACAAATTAAAGAATAACACAGCAGAGGGAAGGATAAAAAATTAATTATTATAATAGATGATGAGGATCAATAATGAAACAAAGGATCAATAACATAACACAGATAATAAAGAACAAATAAAACATTAATAATTATAATAGAGGATGAGGATAAATAACATAACAAAAGATCAATAATAGAACACAGACCATAACGTAATAGAGGATGAGGATAAATCAAAATTAATAATTATAATAATGATGAAGGATAAAGATCTTATTTTTATCGTGGTCCGGTGGAGCTTGAAGTCCATAAGCCACAACTATTGCGCATCTAGTGGATTTTGTTGGAGGCTTGGCCGCCGATGGCGATTGAGAGGCAAAGCACACGACGAATGGCGATTGAGAGTGTGAGATGGGAGATTGAGATTGCGAGCCAACGACTATAGATGGTTTGGTGACTGTCAGATGGGAGATTCATGCTTGGAGCAGTGGAATGAGGAGGGGGAGGACTGGGGAATGGGGAGTGATCGACAGAATGAGAAATGCAGTCGAAGGAATAGGGTTTGTGGAGGAGTAGTGATTCTGGCAAGATCTTGAGGAAGAGTGAAGAGAGGGCCAACGAGCAAAGATAGGAGAGGGGAGAGTGGAGGGTGAACTAGAGGAAGCAGTGAAGACTGAAGCAGCAATTGGCAAATTGGCAAAATGACTTAGGGTTAAGGCTGAAGTGAAGAGCGGAGAAGCTGCAATGAACAATGGTAAAGAGAGGGCCAGCAAGAGGGCTAGCTAGCAAAGATAGGAGAGGGGAGAGTGGAGGGTGAACTGGAGGAAGCAGTGAAGAGTGAAGCGACAATTGGCGGATTGGTGAAGTGATTAGGGTTATGTCTAAAATGAAGAGCGGCGAAGCTATGATGAGTGGCGGTGAAGAGAGGCGAAGCGATGAACGGGGGAGATTTACGGGCTTTATTTTGCGGGCCAGGCCGGGCTTTCCCCTTTTTTTGGCCCAGGCCCAAGCCTGGCCTAAAATTCTTCTCGCTTTCAAAATGGAGGTCTGGCCTGGCCCATTTCACTTAGTTTTCGGCCCAAGCCTAAAAATTTATGAACTGGGCTAACAGGCTGGCTCGTAATATTTGCAGCCCTAATTATATGGCCATTTTACTCCGAAATAACTCATCCAAATGAGATAATTGTAGAAAGCTTCTTTAAGAGTACTAAACATGTAAGGACCCTCATTTCTAAACCAGCTTTTATTTTCTTTTAATTATCGGTTATTGTGAGGTTAACGTGTTTTTTGATTTATTCGGTGGTTTCATGAATAAGTGGTGTTTATGATAGTTTTAACCAAAATCAACTTTAAGATTAGTGGTTTTAAAGCAAATGTGAATTTTTGGGATTTTTTTGAATTTTTATTATTTTTTTTCTAAAAATTAGGGTTTTGGCGAGACCCCTGTGGGCCCCACCGTCGAAATTTTGGTTTTTGTGTCAAATAAACCCAAATATCTACTTAAGGTTATACAAAAATTTTTAGAATTTTCTTAGACTTAATTAGTGCTCAAATTTGTAAAATACTCATTTTAGCCTACTTTTTCTATTTACACCTCATAACTTACCCATTGTAACGACCCGTTTTTCGGTTACGCTTAACCTGCGTGGGTTAAGGGTAATTTAATAATTTAAAATTAGTGTTAGGGGGTTTTATTAGGTGAAATCCCCATATCAGGGTAGAGCTCAAAGTAACGAGCGTCGCAAATCAAAGAACATGCGAAACTGTGGTCGGGAGCGAAAGCTACGGTCCCGGGAAGTGTGCCGCATGGGCGGGGCCCACTTAAAAAGAGCGGGATAACCTACCCATGTTTGGTCTTGTTTTGAACGGCTTGTCGACACGAGTCCATCGGTATCAAGAGCGTGCGATTCTAACGTCGAGGTTGGAAGTTATCACGTTCTGAGGTCAGGATATTATTTGAATAAAATAATATCTTTCTGGATAGGATCAATGACGCGGTGGATAAGATCAACGACGCAATAGATAGGATTGCTGACGAAGTGGATAGGATTATTGACACAAGCGGATAGGATTGCTGATGGAAGCGGATATGGTTGCTGACAAAGCGGATAAGCTCGACACATGTCAGCCTCACATCTCTCCAGTTTTTCTATAAATAACACCTACGGCATCAAGGAGAGGAGGAGAATTCTCTCCCACGTTTTGCCATTCCGCTCCCACGTTCAGAAACTTTTGTTCTTCGTTTCTCACTCATTTTAAGTCCGATTCGAGTGGTTCTTGAGGCGTTCCTAGCTAATTCGAGGGTGATCTACGCAATGGCATAGTCCATTCCTCGAGTTGGCACTCCTATAAGCGAGGAACGACCTGGGGCAAGAGGAGGTTCTGTCCGCCACCCTCCTACCCCGAGAGAGAGAGAGAGAAAGAGAGAGATGGCCCGGTGAGAGGGGAGGCTCCGTCCTCCATTACCGGGCCAGATGAAGAGAAGTGGCCCAACGTAGGGGAGGCTCCGTTCCCCACCGAAGGGCCACGATGTGTGAGGAACACCCTGAGTAGGGGAGGTTCTGTCCGCCGCTCACGGGCGTAGAAAATGAGAAGTCTCCGGGAAAGGGGAGGGTTGGTTGGGTCGTCTTCGGTGCAAGGCGATGAACGTGCAGAGGCTAGAGGAGGCTCTGTCCACTGTCTCCGGATTTGAAGGGGAGGACGCCCAGAAATGAGCTTCCCAATTACCGCTACTTCGTGAGACATCAGGGGAGTAAGAGTTTCTGACCTCCTATTATAATTATTGAATGCATGTGCTAGATGGGGTATTCGATATGCCATGATGTGTGCCGTCTCGCTCTGGGTTAGAGAGAGACGGGTTGCGCGTGTGTTTATCTTATGATATGCTTTGCTTATATGCCATGATGTGTGTGGTTTCGCTCTGGGTTAGAGCGAGACGTGTTGTGTGTGTGTTCGGTCTCAGCTCAGTGATAGAGCGAGACCTATGATTGTGTCCTGTCTCGCTCTATGATAGAGCAAGATGTGTGATGTGTGTGGTCTCGGCTAAGTGATATAGCGAGACGTGTGGTGTGTGTTCGTTCTCAGCTCAGTGATGGAGCGAGACATGTGAATGTGATAGTCTTGCTCTAGGATAGAGTGAGGAATGATGTGATGGTCTTTGTCACGCCCCGGCGATGCCCGACCCGAGCTGAACCCGGTCCAGGGGCCGGTCAAGCGCGCGGGGGCGACGAAGTGAAAATTGAGAAATGATCTAGCGGAAGACTTAACCCTAACCACGGGCGATTAATAGCAACACGGAGTGCGCACAATCCTTTGAGCAAGAGTAAATAAAAGGGAAGAAAAAGGTGTTGCTTATCACAAAGTAAACAACAATCTCAAACCCACAAACTTAGTTAAGTAAAGCCCACACCGGCTCAAAATAAGTCATAATCATCACAACTGTAGTATATGACATAAATCCAAAACAAGAACCCTACACAAAGGTTCGAACATAAAGCATGAAACAAATGCAGGTAAGTCACGCAACGATCTCCATCATCACACCCAAGCTACCTCTGACCTTTCCTCATAGAGGCAATCCTGTCCGTCTGCATGTCGCACCATGCAGCCCCAAATCAAAACACAAAAGAGGGGTGAGTTTTAACACTCAGCAATGGTTTTAATATCACTGTCAACATTAAAAATACGATAGCATAGTAATGAGATCGTTCAAATCACAGATTTACATGGTGCATCACTTTCTGATCACACATTTATGTGACCTAACACTGCATCATAATGCATAATTCAACCTGCATGGATGTATCTCTAGCATACATATTCCCACATGCATTCACATCCTACCAATCCCGCATGGATGTATCTCTAACATACATATTCCCACATGCATAATATCATCACAACCTGCATGGATGTATCTCTAACATACATATCCCACATACATAATATCATCACAACCTGCATGGATGTATCTCTAACATACATATTCCCACATGCATAATATCATCACAACCGGCATGGATGTATCTCTAACATACATATCCCACATGCATAATATCATCACAATCTGCATGGATATATCTCTAACATACATATTTCCACATGCATTTTATCATCAAAGTCAACATGCATGGATGTATCTCTAACATACATATTCACATGCATAACATCAAAATCAACATGCATGGATGTATCTCTAACATACATATTCCCACATGCATAATGTCATCACAATCCACCTCCATCAAGGAGTAATCACACGTTAACGTCACACATACGGGAGCATAGACAAGGCCACGAAGGCGTGTCATGGTCCAAAATTCTACACAAGAATTCAAGAAAGATCGGGGTTGTCAATCCCTAATACTGCTCGCCCTGGACGATCCTGGCCAAGGATGTCCCATTCTCACACAGAGAATCTAGAGCAGGGGTGTTCGCCCAGGGACATCTCCTGCGGAGGGAAGAGCCCGAGTTCTCACACAGAGAACCCTAGAACACGTGGTAGCGGGGTGCACACGGCATACCACACTGGATTCTCAGGGTCCAGATGACACACATAATAACATTCTCACATATCCGCAAGACAAGTACACAACTCGTCCCCACATCATCCCATTAAACAAGACTCAACCCGGGGAGTGCACTCGTTCCACACAGGAACTCCAAATCCTTCCACACAGGAACTTCGAATCAAAATATGTCCTTTCGGACCAATCAACTTGCGATTAATCCACGACCGATAAACCCGGTACACAATTCCATCACATTGCATCCAATCGGTCAAATTCGATTAATCACGATGAAGTCTCAATTGGAAATCCATTTTCATGATGCGTGCAGCATGGTACATGCGTGGGCAAAGCATACATGAATCCTAATCATGATAAGTGCTCTCACCAGCCCCGAATGCATCATTCATAATCACAATATTAAGCTTCAACATCATCATTTAACCCCCACATGTGTGTGTGTAACTAGTAGAAGCCTTTCATATAATGCATATCAACATGCTTGAAAATCAACTCACTACCACACTACACATGTGAATTTCTATCTAAACATGAATTTCAGCGGAAAACATAGTAGAAGAATCGTTGAAATCATAGCTAGATTCAAAACTCAACCACAAAGGCTAAACATATATAACATCACTCATTTCATCATTGAGTCATGGCATTCACCAACATCCACACACCACTAACTACAATCTATCATGACAAATCAGTCCAACAATGATTGTAGTCCTACTGAAAATATATGTACAATCGGTTACACGCAAAAATTTGAAATTTACAGTTCATCCGATCGATCGCCCTGCAAGGCCGATCGATCGCCAACACGGCAGAACAGTCATCTTCTTCCTTTCGCAAAATCAAACCGAAACATCATAGATAACACTTGAAATCCACATCTAACACCCTAATCATCATCAAAAGTCCTCCTTGACTTCCAGAATATCAAACCATACCATAATAATGCAAAACCCTAAGAAATCGGGATTAAATAATTTCATTTTCTAATCTTACCATTAACACACTAAATCAAGTAAACCATTTCAAAATAAGCCAAAAATGAAGAGTTTTACCATGGATAAACAGAGATTTCGAAGACCCATTACCTCAGCACTTGATTTAGCTTGGATTGAAGAGTCACCCTTCTTGAAATCCTTGAAAACACAATGAGTTTGAATTAAACTCTAATGGAAATCGATTTACTCAAGAAATCCCTAATTAAACCTTAGATCTAGGGCTTATTGGTAGTAAAAATCAAAATTTGAATGTTAGGGTTTGTAGTAAAACACAAATCAGTAGCTTTTGATGGTCAAAAATGAATTGAATCAAGGGGAAACTGGTAGATTTGGAAGAAATTAAGAGAAAATCCATGGATTAGTGCTTAATTAGAGCAAGCTTACCTTAATCGGCTTCTAGTTCAGGCCTAAGTGGGGATTAGGCCAGCCCTCCTTCCTTAGCCTATTCCCAAAAATGGAAATGGCTCTGGTTTGCCCTTTTATAGTAAGGGTTGGGGTAGGCATAGGTAAGTTTTGGGGTGTAAATATGAAAACTAGGCTAAAAGTGGGTATTTTGCAAATTTAAGCACAATTTAAGCCTAATAAAATTCTGAAAATTTTTGTGGGACCTTAAGTATATGTCTAGGTTTATTTGACAGAAAAATAAAATCTTCGACGGTGGGGCCCACAGGGGTCCCGCCAAAACCCTAATTTTTGGGAAAATAGTGAAAATTCCGAAAAATCTCAAAAATTTACATTTGGTTTAAAATCACTTAAAACCACTAATGTTGAAGTTAATTTTGGTTAAAACCATCACAAACACTATTTATATACGAAATCACCGAATAAGATCAGAAAACGCGTAAATCTCACGATAACCCATAATTAAAGAAAAGCAAAATTGGTTTAAAGATGAGGGTCCTTACAGTCTTGCTCTGGGGTAGAGTGAGGCATGTTGTGGTGGTTGTGTGGTGCTCGTCTCTATGATAAAGCAAGATGTGTGTTGTCAGTGTTTTATTGGGTTTTTGTATAGCTCCGATTAAATATTTGGAGATATGTATTTTATACGTATGTGTTTTTGGTATGCCGGTTGTATGTAGTAGCCAATAGGCAGAACTACATCTGGATCCGATCGTATCGGAGTAACATCGTGGATGTTATCTGATATGTATGTAGGCAACCAACGACAATGCAACGTTGGCCCGGTCCGAATTAGTTATATATTTAGGCCAGTTCTTGCCTACACGCAACGGAGCGCTAAAGTTTTGTAGCGTGTAGACGAACGAGTAGACTCTCGCACTCAGAGTGTGCCGCTCTTGATTCTGGGTTTGGTTTTCATCGATTTTGGACCCCCGGCCCGGGTCGATTTGCGGGTCGGGGCATCACAAATGGTATCAGAGCGTTGCTCTGTCTGCGAGAGAAAATATTTTCAATAATATTTTGATTTTCACTGTCTCAGGATCTGAAGGGGAGGATGCCCAGAAACGAGCGCCCCGAATACCGCTACTTCGTGAGACATCAGGGGAGTAAGAGTTTTTTATCTCCTATTTTAATTATAGAATGACATGTGCTAGTTATGATGTGTGTTATGTTGTGATCCATATGCTTGCTATGCTTACATGTCATGATGTGTGCCATCTCGCTCTGGGTTAGAGAGAGATGGGCAATGTGTGTGTTTATATTATGATATGCTATGCTTACATGCCATGATGTGTGCCGTCTCGCTCTGGGTTAGAGAGAGACGGGTTGTGTGTGTGTTCATATTATGCGATGCTATGCTTTTATGCCATGATGCATGATGTGTACCGTCTCGCTCTGGGTTAGAGAGAGACGGGTTGTGCGTGTGTTTATATTATGATATGCGTTGCTTATATCCCATGATGTGTGCCGTCTCGCTCTGGGTTAGAGAGAGACGTGTTGTGTGTTGTTCGGTCTTGGCTCAGTGATAGAGCGAGACCTATGATTGTGTTCCATCTCACTCTATGATAGAGCAAGACGAGTGATGTGTGCGGTCTCGGCTAAGTGATATAGCGAGCCGTGTGATGTATGTGGTCTTGGCTCAGTGATGGAGCGAGACGTGTGAATGTGATGGTCTTGCTCTACGATAGAGTGAGGAATGATGTGATGGTCTTGCTCTAGGGTAGAGTGAGGCATGTTGTGGTTGCCGTGTGGTGCTCGTCTCTATGATAGAGCGAGAGGTGTGTTGCCAATGTTTTATCAGGTTTTCGTATTAGTTGTGTGGTGCTCGTCTCTATGATAGAGCGAGATGTGTGTTGTTGGTATTTGACGGGCTTTCGTATAACCCCGATTAAATATTCTGGTATATGTATGTGTTTTCGTATGGTTTGATGTATGTGTTGTTGGTGTTTGACGGGCTTTCGTATAGCCCCGATTAAATATTCGGGTATACGTATGTGTTTTCGTATGGTTTGATGTATGTAGTAGCCAGTAGGCAGAACTACGTCCGGATCCGATCATATCGGAGTAACATCGTGGATGTTGTCTGATATGTACGTAGGCAACCAATGGCAATGCAACGTTGGCCCGGTCCGAATTAGTTATATAATTAGGCCAGTTCTTGTCTACGCGCAACAGAGCACAAAGGTTCCATAGCACGTAGAGGAACAAGAATACTCTCGCACTCAGAGTGTGCCATGCTTGGTTCTGGGTTTGGTTTTTATTGCCTTTCAGACCCCTGGCCCGGGTCGGTTTCTGGGTCGGGGCATCACAAATGGTATCGGAGCGTTGCTCTGTCTGCGGGAGAAAAATATTTTTAATAATATTTTGATTTGCTTCAAATTCAAGAGGGCCGTGATGACC
The DNA here is from genome assembly GCA_035235625.1 of Saururus chinensis. NCBI lineage: Eukaryota > Viridiplantae > Streptophyta > Magnoliopsida > Piperales > Saururaceae > Saururus > Saururus chinensis. The sequence continues at coordinate 5,653,253 of CP141150.1, forward strand.
TAAAGGTTTATTCAGAATTTTGGTTTGATTTGATGTTCTGTTTTGTGAGGGTCGAGTCGATCTGAAGTTTCATTTTGACAAGTGTTGTATCGGAGTTGATAGAAAACTCTGATTGTGATTTTTACATTTTCACATGTGTCATCTGATTTAAGGTGTACTCCGATTTGGTTTAACGTGCTGTTTTGGTAAGGGTTATTTCCGTTTAAAAAGTGTTGTGTCGGAGTTCATGTATATACTCCGATTGTGATTTTTGTCATTCTGTTTATGTGTTATCGGGATTAAAGAGAATTCCGATTGTGATTGTTCGTTCTTTATGTGACATCGGAATTATGAAGAATTCCGATTGTGAACGATTTATTTTATGCATGTGTTGTATCGGATTCAAGGTTAATTCCGATTGTGAATGTTCTATCCTACGAGTAATTTATCAGATTTAATGTGAACTCCGATTTTATGGATTTTGATTTTGAATCAGAATTGATTTACAATTTTTGTCTTGCATGTGTTGCAAGGTATTTGACGTGAACACTGATTTTATAAGTTTTGATTTCGAGTCAGGAATTATTTAAAATTTCTGTCTGAGTCAGCTTGATCGGGTTTTATACGAATTCCGATTTTGAATTAAATTCAATCGGAAATATGTGTTCTAAACACGTTATGCGATTTTCTGAAAATGTTTTAAGTGACTTCAATTTCAAATGGTTCATATGTTGAACTTCGATTTTGAATGATTTGAAATTTAAGAACAGACTTCAAATTATTTCGGAAGACGGTTAGACTACCTATGAGAAACCACCAACACCCACAATAAGGGATGTGCAGTGGAATGCTCTAGGATTTGTTCTACCAATGAATTTCAAAACATAGGCATTTCAAAAGTTCGCTTACGGCGAATTTATCAAGAAAAATATTTTGATAAAAGGTAGAATTCCCTATGAGAAACCACCAAACGCTCGTGGTATGGGACACGTAGTGTTAGTGGGTCGCTCTAAGGATATTTCTGCCAGTGTTTTACAAATCAAGAAAATTAGTTTGATAAAAGGTAGAACTCCTTATGAGGAACCACCAAACGCTCGTGGTATGGGACACGCAGTGTTAGTGGGTCTCTCTAAGGATAGTTCTGCCAGTGTGTTGAAATAAAAATTCAAAATGTTCATATTTTGAAAGTTCGCCTTAACTTAAGGCGAAGTTATTTTGAAAGCCAGTAGCATTCCCGAAGAGGGACTGCCTAACATTCGTGGTATGGGACACGCAATGTGGGTAGACTGCTCTATAGTTGAGTCTGCTGGTAGTTTATTCTAAAAAGTTAATTTCAAACTTTATGTGTTTTGAAAAATGATTTGAAATTATAAAAGTGTCTCAATGGCCAGTAGAATTACTAAGCGGAAACTATCAAACGCCCGTGTTATGGGACATGTGGCGTAGATGAGTATCCCTTCCGTAAATCCATGAGTATATTGAGACAAAGTTTTAATTTCAAGTCTGTTTTGTCTTGGTATGTGTCTTTAAGTTGCGATGTGAACGTAGAATGGTTGTTTTAAGCGGGATTGAATCTTGAAGGTTGGTTGCCATGATGATGTTTTGATCGAGCCAGATTTATGGCTCTATTTTCAGAAAGAAAGTTATGTTTTCTGAAAATGATTTGGTGTGTACGATGGTACGTGAGTATTGATGCGTTTTGATTTTGTATGAGCCATTTAATGTTTTGGTTTCATACAGTGATGTGATTTGACTTCGTACGAGCCACTGAGTATTTTGGTTTTCGTACAGTGATTTAGCATGGATTTTGTTATGTTTTGAATTATGTGATGATTATTTTATGGGCTTTCGAACATGGAATAATCATAGAGTGATGATGCCCACCGAGAAAAATAATCGGCAAGTGGCACGCACAGGGTAGAGCATCATGGGAAAGCTCTGTCCCTAAGTGGCCCTTGTTTGCCCCATGAGCGCCGAGGGTAGGCCGTTGGGTATCGCGTCTTGTGTTGGGATGTGATATGTTGTACGTACCACTTGGTGTAGTGGACGTATATGTGGATGCCCGCCGAGAAAAATAAATCGGCAAGTGGCGCACACAGGGTAGAGCATTGTGGGAAAGCTCTGTCCCTAAGTGGCCCTCATTTACCCCATGAGTGCCGAGGGTAGGCCGTAGGGTATCGCGGCTTGTAGATGCCCGCTGAGAAAAAATAATCAGCAAGTGGCATGCACAGGGTAGAGCATCGTGGGAAAGCTCTGTCCCTAAGTGGCCCTCGTTTGCCCCATGAGCGCCAAGGGTAGGCCGTCGGGTGTCGCGGCTTGTGGTTTTGACTTAGGTGTGAGCTTGTGGTTTTGACTCAGGTGTGAGCTTGTGGTTTTAACTCCGGTGTGAGTTTGTGGTTTTGGCTCAAATGCGAGCTTGTGGTTTTGACTCGGGTGCGAGTCTGTGGATTTTACGAGTTTTAACTTGGGTGTGATCTTGTGGCTTTAACTCGAGCACGAGTTTGTGGTTTTGGCTCAGGTGTGAGCTTGTGGTTTTGGCTTGGGTGCGAGTCTATGGATTTTATGAGTTTTAACTCAGGTGTGATTTTGTGGTTTTGGCTCGGGTGCGAGCTTGTGGGTTTTACGAGTTTTGACTTGGGTGTGATTTTGTGGTTTTGGCTCAGGTGCGAGCTTGTCGAATTGACGTGTTTAGACTCCGCATAGTGATTTATCTGATTTTGATGTAAAAATCAGATTGTGATTCAAGTGTTTTATCCGGTCACATGTCATTGAATTCTAATTTTGAGTGCTTAATCCAATCGTAATTATCGGATTTGGTTTTGTTCTATCCAAGTATGAAGTCTCGGATCATGTTTATGTTAGTGTTAACCACTTTTTAACTATCGGGTTATACTTTTGAAAGTGTTATTCAAGTGGTTCTCGGATTGTGTTTCTCAAGATTTTTTCGATATTTAAATTATCGGAATGTTTTTTGTGCTGACGTGTAATTACCGAATTTTGTAGGGTTGTGGAGATTGGTCTAGGAGAATTGCGAGGACGCAATTCATTTAAGGGGGGAAGAATGTAACGACCCGTTTTTCGGTTACGCTTAACCCGGGTGGGTTAAGGGTAATTGGGTAAATTTGTGATTAAGTGTCGGGGGTTTCAAGGGATGAAACCCCTGTGGATGGGTAGAGCTCGGAGTAACGAGTGTTGCAAATCAAAGAATGCGCGAAATGGGGTCCGGAGCGAAAGCTACGGCCCTGGGAAGCGTGCCATATGGGCGGGACCTATACAAAAGTGCAGGATAACCTACCCATGTGTGGTCTTATTTCGAAGGGCTAGTCGACACGAGTCCATCGGTATCAAGAAGGTGCGATTCCAACGTCGAGGTTGGAAGTTATCGCATTTTGAGGTCAGGATATTATTTGAATAAAATAATATCTTTCTGGATAGGATCGACGATGCAGTGGATATGATTGCTGACGAAGCGGATAAGATTGATGATGCAAGCGGATAGGGTTGCTGACGAAGCGGATAAGCTTGACATGTGTCAACCTCACGTCTATCCAGTTCTTCTATAAATAGCATCCTCGTCATCCAGAAAAAAAGAAGAATTCTCTCCCATGTTTTGTCATTCCTTTCCCACGTTTACAAACTTCTGTTCTTCGTTTCTCACTCATTTTAAGTCCGATTGAAGTGGTTCTTGAGGCATTCCTAGCTAATTCGAGAGTGATCTACTTAATGGCATGGTCCATTCCTTGAGTTGGTGCTCTTATAAAGGAGGAACGACCCGAGGCAGGAGGAGGCTCTGTCCGCCACCCTTCTGCCCCGAGAGTGAGAGAGAGAGAGATGGCCCGGTGAGAGAGGAGGCTTCGTCCTCCATTACCGGGCCAAATCAAGAGAAGTGACCTGAAGTAGGGGAGGCTTCGTTCTCTACCGAAGGGCCACGATGTGTGAGGAACACCCCGAGTAGGGGAGGTTCTGTTCGCCGCCCACGGGCGCAGAAAACTAGAAATCTTCGGGAAAGGGGAGAGTTGGTCGGGTCATTTTTCGGTCGAAGGCAATAAACGTATGGAGGCTAGAGGAGGCTCTATCCGCTGTCTCCAGATATGAAGGGGAGGACGCCCAGAAATGAGCGCCCCGAATACAGCTACTTTGTGAGACATCAGGGGAGTAAGAGTTTCTTATCTCCTATTTTAATTATAGAATGACATGTGCTAGTTATGATGTGTGTTATGCTGTGATCCATATGCTTGCTATGCTTACATGTTATAATGTGTGTCATCTCGCTCTGGGTTAGAGAGAGATGGGCAGTGCGTGTGTTTATATTATGATATGCTATGCTTACATGCCATGATGTGTGTCGTCTTGCTCTGGGTTAGAGAGAGACGGACTGTGCGTGTGTTTATATTATGCGATGCTATGCTTTTATGCCATGATGCATGATGTGTACCGTCTCACTCTAGGTTAGAGAGAGACGGGTTGTGCGTGTGTTTATATTATGATATTCGTTGCTTATATACCATGATGTGTGTCGTCTCGCTCTGGGTTAGAGAGAGACGTGTTGTGTGTGTGTTCGGTCTCGACTCAGTGATAGAGCGAGACCTATGATTGTGTTCCGTCTCACTCTATGATAGAGCAAGACGAGTGATGTGTGGGGTCTCGGCTAAGTGATATAGCGAGACGTGTGATGTATGTGGTCTCGGCTCAGTGATGGAGCGAGACATGTGAATGTGATAGTCTTGCTCTACGATAGAGTGAGGAATGATGTGATGGTCTTGCTCTGGGGTAGAGTGAGGCATGTTGTGGTGGTCGTGTGGTGCTCGTCTCTATGATAGAGCGAGATGTGTGTTGTTGGTGTTTGACGGGCTTTCGTATAACCCCAATTAAATATTCAGGTATACGTATGTGTTTTCGTATGGTTTGATGTATGTGTTGTTGGTGTTTGACGGGCTTTTGTATAACCCCGATTAAATATTTGGGTATACGTATGTGTTTTCGTATGGTTTGATGTATGTAGTAGCTAGTAGGCAGAACTATGTCTGGATCCGATCGTATCGGAGTAACATCGTGGATGTTATCCGATATGTACGTAAGCAACCAACGACAATGCAACGTTGGCCCGGTCCGAATTAGTTATATAATTAGGTCAATTCTTGCCTACGCGCAACGGAGCCCTAAGGTTCCGTAGCACGTAGAGGAACGAGAAGACTCTCGCACTCAGAGTGTGCCGCACTTGGTTCTGGGTTTGGTTTTTATCGCCTTTCGGACCCTAGGCCCGGGTCGGTTTCTGGGTCGGGGCATCACAAAATATTCGTAGATATGTATTTTATACGTATGTATTTTTGGTATGCCGGTTGTATGTAGTAGCCAATAGGCAGAACTACGTCCGAATCCGATCGTATCGGAGTAGCATCGTGGATGTTATCTGATATGTACGTAGGCAACCAACGACAATGCAACATTGGCCCGGTCCAAATTAGTTATATATTTAGGCTAGTTCTTGCCTACGTGCAATGGAGCGTTAAAGTTCCATAGAGCGTAGAGGAACATGAAGACTCTCGCACTCAGAGTGTGCCGCTTTTGGTTCTGGGTTTGTTTTTTTTCGCCTTCCGGACCCCCGACCCGGGTCGGTTTGCTGGTCGGGGAGTCACAAATGGTATCAAAGCGTTGCTCTGTCTACGAGAGAAAATATTTTTAATAATATTTTGATTTACTTCAAATTGAAGAGGGCCGTGATAACCTAAAGTTTTATTCGAAATTTTGGTTTGATTTGAGGTTCTATTTTGTGAGGGTCGAGTCGATCTGAAATTTCATTTGGATAAGATCAACGACGCGGTGGATAGGATTGCTGATGTAAGCGGATAGGGTTGCAGACGAAGCGGATAAGCTCGACACACGTCAGCCTCACATCTCTCCAGTTTTTCTATAAATAGCACTTACGGCATCTAGGAGAGGAGGAGAATTTTCTCCCACGTTTTACCATTCCGCTCCCACGTTCAAAAACTTATGTTCTTCGATTCTCACTCATTTTAAGTCCGATTTGAGTGGTTCTTGAGGCGTTCCTAGCTAATTCAAGGGTGATCTATGCAATGACATAGTCCATTCCTCGAGTTGGCACTCCTATAAGGGAGGAACGACCTGGGGCAAGAGGAGGTTCTGTCCGCCACCCTCCTGCCCCGAGAGTGAGAGAGAGAAAGAGAGAGATGGCCCGGTGAGAGGGGAGGCTCCGTCCTCCATTACTGGGCCAGATCAAGAGAAGTGACCCAATGTAGGGGAGGCTCCGTTCCCCACCGAAGGGCCACGATGTGTGAGGAACACCCCGAGTAGGGGAGGTTCTGTCCGCCGCCCACGGGGGTAGAAAATGAGAAGTCTCCGGAAAAGGGGAGGGTTGGTCGGGTCGTCTTTGGTGCAAGGCGATGAACGTGCAGAGGCTAGAGGAGGCTCTGTCCACTGTCTCTGGATTTGAAGGGGAGGACGCCCAGAAATGAGCTTCCCAATTACCGCTACTTCGTGAGACATCAGGGGAGTAAGAGTTTATGACCTCCTATTATAATTATTGAATGCATGTGCTAGATGGGGTATTCGATATGCCATGATGTGTGTCGTCTCGCTCTGGGTTAGAGAGAGACGGGTTGTGCGTGTGTTTATCTTATGATATGCTTTGCTTATATGCCATGATGTGTGCCGTCTCGCTCTGGGTTAGAGCGAGACGTGTTGTGTGTGTTCGGTCTCGGCTCAGTGATAGAGCGAGACTTATGATTGTGTTCTGTCTCACTCTATAATAGAGCAAGACGTGTGATGTGTGTGGTCTCGGCTAAGTGATATAGCGAGACGTGTGGTGTGTGTTTGTTCTCGGCTCAGTGATGAAGCGAGACGTGTGAATGTGATAGTCTTGCTCTAGGATAGAGTGAGGAATGATGTGATGGTCTTGCTCTGGGGTAGAGTGAGGCATGTTGTGGTGGTTGTGTGGTGCTCGTCTCTATGATAAAGCAAGATGTGTGTTGTCAGTGTTTTATCGGGTTTTTGTATAGCTCCGATTAAATATTTGGAGATATGTATTTTATACGTATGTATTTTTGGTATGCTGGTTGTATGTAGTAGCCAATAGGCAGAACTACGTCCGGATCCGATTGTATCGGAGTAACATCATGGATGTTATCTAATATGTACGTAGGCAACCAATGGCAATGCAACTTTAGCCCGGTCCAAATTAGTTATATAATTAGGCCAGTTCTTGCCTACGTGCAATGAAGCGTTAAAGTTTCGTAGCGCGTAGAGGAACGTGAAGACTCTCGCACTCAGAGTGTGCCGCTTTTGGTTCTGGGTTTGTTTTTTATCGCCTTCCGGACCCCCGGCCCAGGTTGGTTTGTGGGTCGCGGCATCACACCCATGCACACCCCAACCCTTACTATAAAAGGCCAAACCTGAGCCATTTCCATTTTTGGGAATAGGCTGGGGAGGAGAGGTCAGGCCTAATCCTCAATTAGGCCCAGGTTAGAAGGTGTTTAAGGTAAGCCTATTCTAATTAAGCACTAAACCCTAGCTTTCTTCTTAATCTCTTCTAAATCTATCATTTCCCCTTTGTTTCAATTCATTTTTGGACATCAAAACTACTGATTTGTATTTTTACTACAAACCCTAGCTTTCAAAATCCAATTTTTATGTTCAACAAGCCCTAGATCTAAGTTTTTACTTAGGATTTTCTTTGGTAAATCAATTTTAATGGAGTTTAATTCAAACTCTATGTCTTTGTAAGGTTTTCAAGAAGGGTGACTATCAATCCAAGTCTAATCAAGGGATAAGGTAATGGACTTTCGAAATTTCAATTTGTCTATGGTAAAACTCTTGATTTTGTGGCTTATTTTGAATAGGGTTACTTGTTTTTGTATGCTAATGGCATGATTAGAAAATAGTAATCTTTAATCCCGATTTCATAGGGTTTTATCTTTTTATGATATGGTTTAGCATTCTGGAAGTCATGGAGGACTTTTGATGGTATTTAGGATGTTAGATGATGATTTGAAGTGTTATCAATGGAATTTCTATTTGTATTTGTGAATGGAAGAAGATGGTCGGTTCTGCCTTGTTGGCGTTTGAATGGCCCTTCTGGGCGTTCAAATGGCAACACTGTTGGATCGACAGTTCTCCAGTTCAGCCGATTGAACGGCATGCTTGGCGTTCGAACGGCCAAACTGTGAATTTGAATTTTTCCCGTTTAGCCGATCGAACGGCCTGAAGGGCGTTCGAATGGCTACACAGCAGAATTGTGTTCTAATGCATGATGTTTATTTCGATGATTCCACTTTAGCTTACCAATTTCATATGAATGTGGAGTGTTTTAAGCTATATTATGCTACTGGAAAGGTATGCTATTGAGGTTATGAAGTTGGGATATATGATTAGAGATTTGTAGAATGACTTATGTTTTGTGGCATGATGTTGGAATTGTCATCTTGAAATTATGAATGGTTGATTCTTTATGGTTAAGCATATTTTCAGTAGGACTACAACCTATTAATGGACTGATTTGTCATGATAGAATGTGGTTAGTTGATGTGTGGATGTTGGTGAATGCCATGACTCAAGGATGAAATGAATAATCTTATATGTGTTTAGCCTTTGTGATTGAGTTTTGATTTGAGTTATGATTTCAATTATTCTTCTTCTATGATTTCCACTAGAATTCATGTTTAGATGGAAATTCACATGTGTAGTGTGGTAATGGGTTTAATTTCAAGCATGTTGACATGCCTTGTGTGAAATGCTTCTACTAGGTACACACACATGTGGGGTTTAAATGATGATGTTGAAGCTTGATATTATGATTATGAATGATGCATTAGGGGCTGATGAGAGCACTTATCATGGATTAGGATTCATGTATGCCTTGCCCACGTATGTACCATACTTTATGCATCATGAAAATGAATTTCTAATTGAGGCTTCATCGAGGTTAATCGAATTTGACCAATTGGATGTAATGTGGTGAAATTGTATGCCGGATTGATCGGTCGTGGATTAATCGAAAGTTGATTGGTCCGAAAGGGCATATTTTGATTTGAGTTCCTGTGTGGAACGAGTGCACTCCTCGGGTTGAGTCTAGTTGAATGGAATTATGTGGGGAAGAGTTGTGTACTTGTCTTGCAGATTGTGAGAATGCTATTATGAGTGTCATCTGGACCCTGAGAATCCAGTGTGGTATGCCGTGTGCACCAGCTACCACGTGTTCTAGGGTTTCCTGTGTGGAAACTCGGGCTCTCCCCATCGTAGGAGATGTCCTTGGGCGAATACCCCTGCTCTAGATTCTCTGTGTGAGAATGGGACATCCTCAGCTAAGATTGTCCAGGGCGAGCAGTCTTTAGGGATTGACAACCCCTATCTTTCTTGAATTCTTATGTAGAATTTTGGACCATGATTATGATATGATGCCTGATGGAATATGTATGTTAGAGATACATTCATACAGGTTGATTATGATATGATGCATGATGAAATATGTATGTGTCACAGCCCGGGTTTTTCAAACCATTTTCCAGTAAATTTCATGAAAAAATTTTGCAATATAACAACTGTATTTTGTGAAAACTGACGAAAATCAAAACCTGTGAAAACATTTTATATTTCTCACATCATCAATTTAAAATCACACAACTTGAAACTTTCTTTTTAAATCATCAAAACACACCGACTAAACACCTAGGCGTGAGATCAAACGAACACACATAAAAACACGAGTGCCATGGCCATGGGCTTAAATACACATCTCCCAGGCATAGCCGAGTACAAGTCCGATAACAGTCCCAATATAAACAGTCCATATACAAGTCCAAAATAATACATGCATAAGCTCTCAACTCGCCCAATACATGTATACTTAAAATTTGCATCAGATCGTGGCATAACTAAACAAAAGAAACTGAACAGTCAAAAATCGACCTGAAGTCCGCAAGTCTATCCTCTCCTCCAAAACTAAGTCCCGCCTACGAAGCTCTCGTGCTGGGACCCGTAGAAGTCACTGGAGGATCTGAAATTCAGTAGAGGGAAAGTGAGTATTTTCATACTCAGTAGAAAATACCCAGTAGGGGATTTCTAACAATGAACTTGTAAGCCTAAACGTAGTTGCCTTCATGAAGCATAACATGAAGCAACAAAACATGGCAATCAAAGTCTCTCAAAATATGATGCTCACAACCACACACATATCACGAACTCATGTTCGTTCCATCTTTCCACACAATCCTACGCATATGCCTACACTTACTGTCTTACTTAACTCTTACACTTACAAATTCTGATCTTACAGTCATACTCAACACATACACTTACGATCGACACCTAGAGCTCATTATCAAACTAATAAGCTCCAATGTCGATGGAAAGGAATGCCACTGGGGCGTCACCTTAACCTCCGGAGAGTACTAGACGCCATGGACTTTTCCGAAGGTAAGGTACACCTATGCTCATGGGGCACAGGATCAAACAGGTAAGAGTAGTTCCATGATACTACTTACCTGAGCGCGCAAACATAAACGGCCACACATTAGGGTCATACAATTGCCCATACTTTAGGGTCTTATAGTGCCAATGCCACTCTTGGGCAGAATTCATACAGTGCCACTCTAGGGCAGAATCATACGGTGCTCTCAATAGAGCATCAACCGTCTGGGCTTAATTACAAAGACATGCACCAACTCCCGCAGGATACACACCATGGCTAGACAGGAGAAATGCTTAGCCGATTAATCACCGGCTAGCTCAACCACGGAACTTAATCCGTCAAACTACTAAAGTCTCAAACTCATAAGGTTAACATTTTAGTTTTTACTTAACATTCCAGTTTGAATTAAATACGTTATGCTCGAGTAATTTTCCTCTGAAATCATACTATCATAAAGTCTCTCGATGAACTCAAAACTACGTCTGTTTTCCCCGAGAACCCTGAAGCTTTCCGCTCATGGCATCAAAGCCTGATCCAATCCAAACTAATTTCAACCCATCAAGCGTATACATATCGATACCATCGATATAAACATCCATCATTCCGTATGTATTTGTCCATCCACACACATCTAACCAAACCCTACTTACGATTATAGCACATCCATTATATGCATAAACCATTGCATACGTATGCAGATAAATTATCCTACTAGCATGCAAATAATTACCCCGTAAACCTATACATCCATCATTTGTCAAGCCAATAACATGTCATTTAATTAGCATTAGCATAAGCTAATATCACACCATTACACGCGATATCCATAGCATTACACGTTATGAAGCATGTAATTAAATTGGCCCTAGCATGCATTCTAACATACTAAGCACGCTACGATAGAATTACAAATTCAAAGCCCCCTACCTCGCTTTCCGGGCGTACGGTGTTGTCGGGGCGCACAACTGTAGCGGCGTCAGTGGCAACTTCGGCGAACCCAAGCGTCGCTTTCTATAAAACGAGCTGCCCCTGGGTGCGAAAGTGCAGCAAGCTTGCCGGGGTTTACACGATGAACTGGTCCGGTCCCGATTCAACACCCGTCGATCTCCGTGCCTCCCGTTGACGTGTACAAGAGGTGGTCGGGGGTGGACACTGCGCCCAAAAGGGCTGATACACCTCGGGCCCACCCTTTTCACACCGAAGCTTCCCTTCGCACGGCGAAGCTTTATTTTATGCACCAAAGCCTCGACTTACTTGCCAAAACGTATTTTAGGTGCAAAACCCCTTTTTGCGCGTCAAAACCTTCTCTTCACGCCAAAGGTTTAATTTACACGCAAACCTCTCCACTTACTCAAGCTCCAAACGTAACACATGTACACATACATATACGGAACAAATACAAATTAAATATAAGGGACAACTTGATTTATTTTCCACAAAACAAGTAGAAACCGCGGAAAAAAACTGGGTCATTACAGTATGTTAGAGATACATTTTATGCAAGTTGTTATGATGTGAATGACATTATGTGGATTATGTATTATGATGCAGTTTTTAGGTGATGTGTATGTGTGATCAGAAAATGATACACCTTGCCAATGTTTGACCTAAATGATTATATTGTTATGCTATCGTATTCTCGATGTTGATAGTGATATTAAAAACCATTGCTGAGTTTGTTAAACTCACCCCTCTTTCTTGTGTTTTGATTTGGGGCTGCGTGGTGTGACACGTAGACAGACAGGATCTCCTCTTTGAGGAAAGGTTGGAGATGACTTGGATGTGATCGTGGAGATCGTTGTGCGACTTATTTTTCCCTTAGTTTTATACCTTATGTTTAGAACCTTTGTGTAGGGTTCTTTGTTATTTTGGATTTATGTCACATGTATCAGTTGTGTTGCTTAAGTCTTATTTTGAGCCAGTGTGGGCTATATTTGACTAAGTATGTGGGTTTGAGATTAGTTATTTACTTTGTGATAAGCAATTTTCTTTTCTGTCCTTTTTATTTACTCTTGCTCCAAGGATTGCGTGTACTCCATATTTCTATTAAGTTGCCCGTGGTTAGGGTTAAGTCTTCCGCTAAATAGTTTCTCAATTTCCCTCCGTCGCCCCCGCGCACTTGACCGGCCCCTGGACCGGGTTCGGCTTGGGTCGGGCATCGCTGGGGCGTGACAAAACGCCACTCCCAATATGTAGAAATGACATCTAAATCGTCCCTAATGTGGGCTTCAATTATTCTGCAGGCTCTCTAGTGTGAAGGGAGACAAGTTTATTCATTAAGTATTTCTCGTTAAATCATACAACCAATGTCTGTCCTATAGCCAATAACTCCTGTTGCATATTGTCAAATGACAACCATTGTTGTTGCTCTTGTAATGGTGACCATGTAGGCATCTAGTGTAGAGTAGGGGGATCTACCCAGAGATAATAAGGAGAAAGGGGAAAGAAGAAGATTAAGCAGAAAATTTAAATAAAACTAACTGAATTCTGTATTCTCTGTTTAGAATGGGTTGAAGTATACAATATATAGAGAAACAAACTAATAATCTTACTATAAGAAGGTAAACAAATCTAATCCTAACCAAAGTGGGAAATAGAATATTCTAGGAAGGTAAATTCAATAACGTAACTAGAATCCTAAGATAATTAGGAATATAACAACATCCACGTCATATGACCCAGCAAGTTCAAGGCCCTACCCTAGTCAACTCAAAAAATGCTTAGAGCATCAATAATGGATCTCAAATTGAGTTAGTGGAAATGTTAAGTAGCTCATCTATATGTTTATGTGTGGCAACCATATGAACTCTAACCATATACAGTATATTATTTGAAAGGTGAGATGCAAAAAATTTAAAATAAATAAAAAGATAGAAGAATGGTCAAAATAAAAGAAAAAGAGGTAAACAAATAAAAAAACAAAAAAGTGTCTCCAAAAAAAATAAAAATGTGTCTCCATTTGGAGACTCCATAAATGGTGCCCTATTTGTGGTTGGGGTGCTATTTCTTTTGACTTTTTGTACCATATTGGATGTCATTTCTCAATGGCGTCTAACCCGGCAATTTGACAATAAGTGAACTTCAACTATAGATGTCAAATACAAGTAAAAGAGGCTAGAATTTTGAAAAATGATGATTAAAATATAGAAAACAAAGCATTTAATGTCTCAACAAGGGACTTCAAACTTGAAGTCCCAAGTGGGGGATGTCATTTCCGCGTAGGAAATGGTGCTCGGGTTGGAGTCCATAGGGACTTCAATTTTGTCCATGAGAGATGCCCAATCCATTTGGTGTTTGCTATTAGATATTAGTGGGAATATTTTTTCATGTTCCTACTCACCAGGAGCCCAATGTAAGGAACGCCTAAAAATTATTTACTTTTAAGATCGGCGACGCATATGTTAGCATCAGTATCACTGATATTAATGTGCACTAACATGTGTGTCATCAATCTTACGAATGAACGACCTTCAGATGTCCCTTACGCAGGGCTTATGGTGAGTGGGGAGCATTAAAAACTCTTTCCTCTTAGTGATGTTAATTTTTATACATTAAGAACCTAATTTATTATATCTAAAGACTCTTGATGATTTAGTACTCTCTTTGTCCTATATTAATAGTTTTATTTAGAAAAATGGTGGTTTTTATTAAATGGTAAGAGAAGGGAAAATAAGCTTACAATATTCTTTTTTAAATATTTAAGTACTTAAATTGAATAAACTAGAGCTATTAATATAAAATAAATTTTTTATTAAATAAAGTTATTAATATAAAATGGAAGAAATACATGATTTTAGAACCATACGATTCTTCTATTCAATCTCCTCGGCAAATTGGGGCTGCCAATGCCCTCCCATAAGTGAACCTTTATTGATTCCATTAGCCTTCGTGAGCAAATCTTGGGGAGTCTCGACTAGTCCCATCAGTTCTTGTTTTGTTTTGTTTAGGATGCCAGTTTCATAGTGCCCTCTTCGGTGAGGGCTTCTAGGCTCTGAGTTTGGGAGAGGTTTATTTGTAATGTTTAATCTTGCCTATCCTTCTAATGAGCTTTGTGTTTATTGATTTTTACTTCTATAAAAAAATCACATGTTATTTTTTCTGCTTATAGTTGAGGAGCATCATTTCATGTGTTTTTTTAATGATCATCAAGGAACTTGAACATGTGATGAACTTGATCAACCCAAAAATCACCACTCCAACTCCAATTAGTAGGTGAACATGTGATTCCCTACAACAAAGGGTTCTCCAAATCTCCAAATGAAGTTGTTATATAAAATACTTTCTTCTATCATGTCTCTTAATCAAGACTTTTATAAATTATAAACCAAACTTTCTTGTTAGCAACTAAGACTTGAATCTTTATTTATATTACCCTAAATTTATTTCCTTGAGTATATAATATGTCTTCCATTAGGGGGGAGTAGACAAAAGGCCACACAAATAAATGCTATATTATTTTAACATTATAATTAGAGAATAAGAAATATTCCCTTTGTCATAAATTAATAGCTTCATTTTTTTTTAAAAAGCTTATTCTATATTAATAGCTCTATTTTGTGAAATTTAAGTGGATGATACTTAAAAAAGATTATCATAAGCTTATTTTTCTTTTTTTCTTTGATGTGAGTTTAACTATTTAATAAAAACCGCTATCTTTTTCAAATGTAGCTATTAATATGGGACAGAGGGAGCAATTGGCTAAAATTAATGTTACCTAAATATCATGGACATAAACATGGACAACTAGATGAAGATTGTCCATTGAACACTTTCCCTCCATGATACCCAAAAACAATATATATCCATAGTGATCAAATTTTTATCACTGCTTAAGGCTGATCCTCGTATGAATAGTCAACAAACAAGTTTTGTATAAGTTTGTATCTGCTTACAATTTGTCCATATGCATTTTATTAGCGAATGAAGCCTTTTATCTAGTGAACACGATCATTTTCTACATACATAGTAATTATACAATTAGACGAGGATTGAGGCAGTTAGAAAGGTTGAGAGAGGCATCGACGACTAAGACTGAGTGAGACACTCAAGGAGGGAATCTCTTTCTATTAAGTAACTTTAGCATATAATTTTAGTTTAGACTTACTAAGTAGAAATGTATATAAATAATACACGTATTTAGATTTTTATATTATTTTATACAAATCAAGCTTCAAATTTAATTATCTTACCCAATTCAAAAATAAGAGTTTGTAAATAATATTTTTGGTGTATTCCTGGTAATTCAAGACTTTTATGACAAAAGTCTTGGTCCCCTTTTGCTTTAATAATAGTATAGATTATGGGTGATTTAGGATTTCTATGAAAAAAATCTCGATTATCCTCACTTTAATAAGTTATAAACTAATTAGGACTACAAAATTGATATGTGCCTACAAGGTTATACTAATTGAATAAATTATTGTAATATTTTAGATAACTTGAATTCTAAATTAATTAAGGCACAAAAATAAGAGTTCATAAATAATACTCTTGGTGTATTTGTGGTAGTTTGAGACTTTTATGACAAAAATTTCAGCCCTCTTTTCACTTTAATAATAGTATAGATTAGGGGTAATTTAGGATTCTGATGACAAAATCTCTACCCTTACTTTTATAAATTCTAAATCAATAGGTCTATAATTAAGATCAATAAAGAAGAGTTTATAAATAATATTTTTGGTGAATTAGTGGTAATACTTATTTGAGAAATCATTGTAACATTGTAGGTCTCTTAAATTCTAAAGTTTATTTAAAAGGGCAATATAGTTATAACATAAAAAAATTAGTTCTAAACCAATTAAGACTATAGAATCTATATTTTTTATGTGGTTACAATATTATACTTATTTGATAAATTATTGTAATATTTTAGGTCTTTTGAATTCTAAATTACTTAAGAGTTTTTTTAAAGGGATATATGCATAGTATGACAAAAATAAGTTCTAAACTAATTAGGACTATGAAATTTATATATTTTTAGTGGCTACAAAGGTTATACTTATTAACAAAATTATTATGTTATTTTAGGTCTCTTTAATGTTAAATTAATTAAGAATTTCTTTGAAAGGGCAATATAGGCATATCATGACAAAAAACTTTAGCAAAAAGCAATCTAAACCAATTAAGATTATAAAATCCATTTTTTTTTGTGGTTACAAGGTTATACTTATTCGAGAAGTTATTATAATATTTTAGGTCAATTAAATTCTAAATTAATTAAGAGTTTATCTAAATGAATAATATAGGCATGCATGACAATGACAAAAATTAGTTAGAAAATAATTAAGATTATAAAATTCATATTTCATTTATGGCTACAAAGTTATACTTATTAGAGAAATTATTATAATATTTTAAGTCTCTTTAATATTAAATTAATTAAAATTTTATTAAAATCTCTGCCATTTTTCTTACTTTAATAATAATATAAATACATGTCATCTTTTTTGTTTGTCATAATATTATTATTTAGCTTTCCTTATATATAATATTTAATTATTACATATAACTAAAATGTAATATTAACATAATTATATTTAAATTAAAAAAATTATATATAAGATCGAAAATGATACTTAAGGGTTTGTAAAGGAAAAAAAATTCTTTATATAAGGATATAAATTATATTCAAAAATTAATTAGACATTGACTCAAAGGACTTCATCCATAGTTATAAATTGGTAAACAAAAAGATTCGACTAAACAAGGCCACATATACCTCGTTGGGGGATCAGCCTTAATTGGGCTATACTACCATTTCCATGAAAAAATTATTTAGTGAAAGCATTCTACAAGCCACGTGGTATATATGTCCTTTTTAACAAGTGACATTTTTACTCAATTTATATGTATTTGAAACTGAATAAATTAAAATATATATTTTGGTTTAAGTGTATGAATGGACATATATACAATCACCTAATAGAGTGGTTACTTTCTCGTTTATGTCAGCCTTTTGTAAAAGCCCGTCTTATACGCATTAGCGTGAGCCCGATCATTAGCGTTCCTAGATGACGCACATAATTTGGGGCAAATCTTTGACGACCCGTGCACCGTCGGATTGAGATCTGACAGTTCAAGGTGCCTAAACTCACGACGGCGCCCGTGCGGCCGAGCTCATACTAAACTTTTTCATTCCGCCTGCCCATCCCTCGCACCTCCTCCACCTGCTCCGCCTCTCGCCCAAGTCCCAAGCTGCAGCCATGGTTCTCGAGGTCTCTGCGACGAAATAGTCAATCACTCCCTTTCGCATCGTTCTCTTGCTCCTCATAGTGAAGCTTTTTCTGATAAAGTTGCGATCTTTGTTGTTTCGGGTTTCAGGCGACTATGATATGCATCGACAACTCGGAATGGATGCGGAACGGCGACTACTCCCCGTCGAGGCTCCAGGCGCAGGCCGACGCCATCAATCTCATCTGCGGCGCCAAGACTCAGGCACGCTCCTCTTGTTCTACCGTGTATTTCGGCCACTAATTACTTTCATATATATATTTTTTAATGGCACTGGGAATGCGTTTCAGTGCGTGGGATTTAGGGTTTTTTGTTGGGAAGTTTTTTTTTACCCTTTATGACTAATTTGTGCAGTCGAATCCGGAGAATACGGTGGGCGTGCTGACCATGGCCGGGAAAGGCATCCGTGTTCTGGTCACTCCGACGAGCGATCTCGGGAAGTTGCTGGCGTGCATGCATGGTATTGTAATTTGCATTCTTCAATTATAATTCATTGTCGAAATTTTGATGCTTTTTGAGCTAATGTGTGACTTCTGTGCTTATTGTATACTTGTAATTAATTGTTTCTAAGTTGCTGATCTTCTCTTTATGCCTTAATACTAGCTATCCTATATAGACAGCTGCTAATACAGTAAATTTGTATGTTGTTTTGAATCTGGGGTTAGCTTGGTAGTGATGGTATACAAGGGTAAAACTTAAGGTGGAAGTGACTCTACAAAGTTGTTGCAGAAATTATGTGCAAAGATTGTGAGGCCCAGAAGTTTCACCCAGCCCATTTCTTCTTGCCGTCAATTTTAACTAGTATTATTTGATCTAGATTTCTGTGCGAGTAGCATTATTTGGAGTAGAGTGGTGTCCAGGGTGAAGTTGACCATGGACATAAGTTTGAATCTTGGAGGACTGAGATTATGTTGCATGCACTGGGTCATGCTTGCATTATGTCATTGTGGAGTGTTAGCATTTGATGCCGTAAGATATATTGGTGGTGATCTAGACACTTTCAAATTATTCTCTCATGTTTTTTCTTTGCTGGAGACTTATTGGGTCATTTGTGTAGGAATGGAAATTGGTGGCGAGATGAACTTGACTGGTGGAATCCAGGTGGCACAACTGGCTCTTAAGCATCGTCAGAACAAAATGCAGAAACAACGGATCATAGTATTTGCTGGAAGGTATTTACTTTCTTTTCCCCTTTTTTTCCCGATATACTCCCTTTGTCCCAAAATAATTTTAGTTCATTTTAAAAAACAAAATAGGACACTTATTTTGGGATGGAGGGAGTATTGAATTATACCCGGCCAGAAAAATTACCCAGGAAAGTTATTGCTCTTGTTTATGCATGCCAGTCCAATTCAATATGATAAGAAAGTGCTCGAGACTATTGGGAAGAAGTTAAAAAAGAATAGTGTAGCTCTTGATATTGTCAATTTTGGTGAGGAAGATGATGGAAAATCTGAGAAATTGGAAGCACTTATGTCTGCTGTGAACAACAACGACAGCAGTCACATTGTTCATGTCCCTCCCAGCCCCAGTGCTCTTTCAGATGTCCTCTTAAGGCAAGTCTTGGCAAGGCATAATACTCGTGTATAGATATTTATGTTTTTCAGAAATTAACATTGTTGGGCAATGTTGCAGTACTCCCATCTTCACTGGAGATGGAGAAGAAGGAAGTGGTTTTGCTGCTGCTACTGCTGCAGGTGGTGGTGGTTTTGATTTTGGTGTTGACCCCAGTTTGGACCCTGAGCTAGCTCTTGCACTTAGAATATCAATGGAAGAGGAGAGAGCTAGACAAGAGGCAGCTGCAAAAGCCTCAGAAGAAGCTAATACACAAGAAAAAGGAGGCGAGCAGGCTTCAAGTTTTCCAGACACGAGCATGGCAGAGCCTGTCACAAATGTGGATTCTACAGCTCATAAAAGTCATGGCTTGACGGTTAGTAATATGAGCTTAAAGAATGTAGAGCTAATGGGTTGCTTTTGCTTGAATAAAATAAGCTAGTCTGGTACTTCAATTACACTTTTCAAAATGTATGACCCATGCGCATGCATATTTTCGTGCACACACTACATATCTGTAAAAATAAAGCTACATTTAGTTACAGTTTTACTCTTTTTTCATAGTAAAAAGTATGCTTCTTCATTGGGGATGCCATCTTCGAACTTTCTGCAGCAATATTGGTTGGTTAGTTTATGTGACAAAAAGGAATGTTGGAACTTTAGGTTTGGTAGCCTTTCAGTTTCTTATCTTTAGTCAATTAGTTTGTCTTATCATGGCAGCTTGCATAAATTAAATATTACACTAGGATTTTTTACCAAATCTGGCCAGCTCTTGTTGTTGAACTTTAGATATAAAAATAAACTACTAAAATGAGTTTCTTGAGACTTCTGCGTTAAAATTCTATTTGCAATCTAATATTTGAAAAGTTATTCTTGCTTTTCTATCTCAATATGGAGCAGAGATATTAGAGAGAGTTTTATGATTGGTGCTGTGTTGCATATGTCAAAGTCATGTGAAGGATTTATAGATTGTGACAAGAGTTTAAGAAATTATATAGGAAGAGTTAGATCCTAAAATTTGGATTGTTCAATGAGAAAGGTGATAAGTGATAATGGAATTAAGCTAGCTTTCTCTTGATTTAAGTTTTGTTATGTGTATCTCTTCCTCTTTATAAGTATCTTGGCTATTAGCCTATGTCTATAACCATTTAAGACTTTCCTGAGCATTTATTTTCAGTCATCCAGTGTACTGATATCATGTATGTATCGTATAAGTTGTGGTGTACCAATTAAACCTTGTCGTTTATTTTGCTCCATAGAATCATTCAAGTTCACATTCTGTCATGAACAGTTACTGCTATCATGTCGTGGGCTTCACTTAGAATGTACAGTCGCTTACTATTGGAACCATTATTTATATTTGATACTTATTATGGATTGAATGTGTTGATAGGGTGAGGAGTCAGCCTTGCTTGAGCAAGCTCTTGCATTGTCAATGGATAATCCCCAGCCGAGTCAATCAGGTGGTGTTATTCCACAAGTAGACAGCAATATGTCAGAGGCAGCGACAGAAGATCACGAATTAGCCCTAGGTAAGTTGTCAGATATATTTAAACATTCATATTGTCTTTGATAGCTAGTTAAATTTTTTTAAGTTTTTCCTGTTTTCATGTTACACACAAAGTTCTTTTTACTTGGGATTGAGGCTTATGAAATTTGCATTTTAGAAAAAGTAGGATTGTATATAAGTTCTTTCTTTGGTTCTGCTCTAAGCAGCTCTTCAGATGTCAATGCAAGAAGATGTTAAAGATGCATCAGGGCAAAATGAGGTGAACCAGGTTCTTCAGGATCAGTCATTTGTGTCCTCTATTCTTGCTTCGGTAATGATCCAGATGCTTATATTTCTATACAAAGTGCTGATATTTCTTTTGATTCCCGCTTAATTATTTGTGTTACAATTTGTAGCTCCCTGGGGTTGATCCAAATGATCCTTCTATGAAGGATTTACTTGCATCTCTACAAGGACACTTGGAGGTGAGTATTAGTGTGTCAAATAGTTGGAGCCATGCATATAATATAATAATTATTGTTTGGATTTTCTAAGCTGAATCAGCTGATTTAATTTGGAAAGTGCATTTTTTCCGAATTGATGCATCTACATGAATCAGCCTTTAAAATTACCTTGAATAGGCCAATTTATCCTAATATGTTTGGAAAAAGGAATTTTTGCCTCCCAATATTGTCATGATAATAGCGGAAGTCATTTTTTTACATAATTAGCTAATATTTTGATGAGATTTTCTTTTCTTTTTGGGTTGAACTTGGAATTTCATTGTGAGCTTAAATAATTAAATGGAGCTTTTTTGGTTGCATTAACATCATATTCTTTGATTTCAGCAAAAAAAAGATGATGATAAATCTCCAGATCAGGGTGACAGCTAATGTTGACACTGCTGCCTGTGGTCATACTCCCTACGTCTGGCTTTCAAAGGTAATAGGTATTTGCATGTGGTTTTTTAATGTGCATCAGAAGCTGAAGGTTTTTGTTGAAATTATTTAAGCATGGTTTTTTATGCTGCATTTATTGTTGAAATTAAGGCAACTTATTTGCATGAGGCTACCAGCATGTTTTGAGAGTCCAGTTTGTAATTTTTTTTAGCTGTCTTACCGAGTGTTTTCCTAGCATTTTTTTATTACATGAATTTCTTTACTGTGTTTAGGTAACCATTAATCCAACAAATGGAGGCACGGGCTCAGTTTTTTTGAAATACAATATCGAGTTCAAGATTCCAGATTTGTTTTTTTTATTATTAATTGTCATCTCCTGTGATGCTTGTAACTTGATACTTATGGTCCTCATGACAAAGAAGCTTGTAGTAGGAAGAGTTAATAATTTTTTTTCTTTTTGAAATAAATGTTTACATCACTATATGTATAAACTAACTTTTATAGTATACATGAATGGTTTAGAACATATTTATTATTAGTTAATTGTTGAACAAATTAGGGGTCGCAATGATAAATTTAAAGTGCTTGTTTTAGCTATTGGTTACAGGTTCAATGACAATGCTTTATATATGGCATGGGACACACTAGTGGTGCTCCTAGAGCGAGCATAGGTAGCATTGCTCGTTCAAAACTAGTATTTGTTATTATAAATCTAGTTAGTAGGACCCTGGGCTCATGCGAGCCTGGGCACTGGGCATTCGGGCTGTGAAATTTCAATCCAACGGTGTTAAGTTACTTTGGGAGTAGGTGGATTTGAATCACCTGCCCACCAACTCTATTAATGTGTGCCATCGGGTCTCAATTCGATAGCTCGTAATGGTGGGCTCACGCTGAGGGCTCATGTGAGCTTTTCCTTTTTTGTTACAAGCACCATGAATAATTATAGTATTCAATTAGACTACAAATGCTCGATAATTTAGGTACCCTCTGGCAATAGTTGTTTGTATTAATATAATTATTTTTTGGATCACAAAGGCGGGGCCACAAGTCGCTAAAGATCTTTTTTTTTTCCAATCTTGAATTCTGCAGACATAGACAACCAATTTCTGTGGATCATGTTTTATCCGTACTCGCTTTCCTCTTCCATGAACTGTTACGGAGCAAAACACCAAAGAGAACCAGCTGCCCCGTCCCAATGAAACATCCATTTTCCTTCATGAGCATGGCCAGATGTTTCATCACTTTATTGGCACCCACCTGCTTGACCAGTCATAGCTAGATCGACAATCGCATCCAAATCATATCCTCTTCCATCGTGATCCATCTGCCTTTTCAGGATCTGCATTAGCCGGCCAGAGAATCCGCTCATTTTGCACAAAGGTATTTGTGTTACACAGAAGTCAAGGCTCAAAGTCTACTTGGTGTGATCCTATGCAAATATGCAAACATCTACCGAGGAAACCCGCCTTGTAAGTTGTATGCAAACATCTACCGAGGAAACCCGCCTTGTAAGTTGTAGGCCTGCCAATTTAAGCTAAACCCACAGAAACCCAAGTAGATTTTTCTCCTCCAAATGCACAGACATCCAATGGATGATGAACATTCTTCTCAACTAATGCACTGACCATCTTTAACTCTCATTGGGGCTGCTTATTTTGGGGTAGGTGAGCCATGTGAAGTGCATGCCCGAGGCCCCCTTCCTCGCCCTTCTGTTTGGACATCTCCTGACCAGACTTGTGTTTTAGTAGTTGTATGTATCCAACCACAGCCTGATTCTATGTCATCTTCTTACATTATCTCTCTTCAATTACCTTCTCATCTTCCCCAATCTCTATGACTTCCGTGTACACATCTTATCCCCACGTCACATTCTCCTGTCCATTTTGCCAAGTTACTAGTCCCACGGCCAGCGAAACTTTTTTATTTCCAAATTATAAGCCTAAGCATGTGATGTGTTTATACAGCTGACAACATAGAATGCAGGGAAACATTTTCTATATTCTCTAGTGATAATAAACCCAAGCGTAAAGACTGTATAGGAGCCGTCCATTTAAAAAATTGATGGCATTCATGCTAAGTGCATATTAACATTATTGACCTTGACGTTATTGAGTGTTAACATATATGGAGTCAATATCAAATATCAATAGTTCTCATACATTCATTATGCTTGGCTCACTGTAAGTAGAGAACATAGGAAATGCTTCCAAATATAGGTGCTGACAATTTTCACTTCATGTACCTGAGCAAAAAGATTAAACAAAAGAACTTTAGTTGGACTTTTTACCAAGAGTACAATGCATAGGGATTGTGGTTTGCTTGGCACCTTCCCAATTTGCCTATGAACTTCTTTGGGACCCTATAATTGTTGGAAAAACTTAATATGTGCTGGATTGCATGAACGTTGGCATGCATCCGGTGGATCACTCATTGTCAGATCAAGATCCGATAGTACACAATTATCATATGGGGTAGGCAGGCAGATCCAAACTTGCAGGCAGATCCAAACCTACCTCCTATGTGTAACACATGACGCTTATAAACGGGACACTATCTGATATGTGTTATTGATGATCTTCCAAAATTCCAAATCGAATGACATTTCCTCTTAAAAGGAAAAAAGTGAGAAAAAAAATATGGGCTTTCATTCAAGAGGTTGCAAAGGCAGCTTCACAGGTGCTGGATGAATCAAATTTAGCCATGAAATTCTTAGAAGTGGATTGAGTATGCAGGTAATGAAAATTGAGGTAGAAAGAAATCATGCCCACCAAAGAAACAAGTCATTGGTAGGTAGCTCCGTGGTACTACCTCTACGCCTCAATGGGTAAACAACAAATCATGTCAACTGCAAGTTGAGAGTAAATCAATTACATTGTCCTCTTGACCTGAGGTTAATTAATTGTGATCTTCACATGGCATCCAAGACCACAAGCCAATTAGTACAAGTTGAGGTGAAAGCAAAACGATTGAAGGATAGATCCTGTGTACTATTTCATGGACAAGAGAGGGCCCCACCCTGTCTTTGGTTTCATGTCATATGTCATACATATGGGTCCCATTAAGTAAAATGATCATTTTATTTTATCAATTCTCAAGAGCCCTTTTTCTCCCCAATTTTTGCCACTTGAGCTTCTTTTCTTTTGCATTCATATATAACATAAGGTGAGGTATTATACTCTTTGCGTTGCTTTTAAGCAACGTTGTGACAAAATCAATGGATGTGGGCGTGTGATCCGAGATGGGCCCCACCGTATAGACAACATCTTAATACTGCCAAGCCCATACTAACATGTGCATGTATTTGATTAAACTTTAATTGATGTGTATAGCATTAAGGGGGAACCTTGCAGTTAATTACCATTATACACATATTCAGATAAGATCAGCCTCAATTGGGCACCCTCTTTTTTGTATAAATTGCCAACCCCTATTGCTCAAAGACTCTCGTTCAAAGCAAGGAACTCTTTCACCGACAGCTCCTCCTCTTGCTGCCATGGCGATGGCTTTCAAGATGGTAAAGCTCTTGTCAAAAGCTATCACAGATTTTAGGCTGATTGCTAGATCTCAATTGGCACCTCTTCTCTTCGACTTCTAATTGTTTCTTGGTGTGATTGTGTTAGGCTACTACAGGCATGAATGTAACTGATGAGTGCCGGAGCTCGTTCATGGACTTGAAGAGGAAGAAGGTCCACCGGTACATTGTCTTCAAGATCGACGAGCGGTCCAAGGCCGTCATGGTTGACAAGGTCGGCGGGCCAGCCGAGGGCTATGACGACCTCGCCGCCTCCCTCCCCGACGACGACTGCCGATATGCTGTCTTCGACTTCGACTTTGTCACTGATGACAACTGCCAAAAGAGCAAGATCTTCTTCATTGCATGGTTTGGTCCTTACGCCTCACAAATTTCTCTTCCTATGAACATCCAAAGATCAAACAAAAGTAGCACATAGGCATATTTTTAAAAAATCCTTACAAAAGATTGTAAAATGGAATCATTAATGGCATTTATATTGATATAAAAAAGGAGTTCAAGGAGATTATAAGTTTATTAATCACATATGCTCCATGAATTTTTTGTTGGTATTGGTAGGGCCCCAAGCGCATCCAGGATAAGAGCAAAGATGCTCTATGCAACATCAAAGGAAGGACTGAGGAGAGTGCTAGATGGGGTCCACTACGAGGTGCAGGCAACGGACCCCACAGAGATGGGTTTCGAGGTCATCAAAGACAGAGCCAAATGATCAACACCTTGTGAACCACTAATCACCTACTGTAATAAGTATGAAATAATAAAATAAACTAATAACATGTTCTTGTTTCTATGCTGAATTGATACTTATGTAATAATTTAATTTTTGTTGGTAGGGAGGGAGATCTTAGGGTAATGCTGTCTGGGACTGGGTATCTGACTGCTGACTGATAGAAGCAAAGATTGGGTAGCTGGTTTTAGACTTTTAGTCCTCAGTCTTTGCTTTTGGTGACTTGCTCTCCACCCTCCTAGTAATTTGTTGAGCTAGATAATACATGTAATTTTCCTTATCCTAATGTAGTAAGGAACTAATTGAATATCTATTTTTCTTTTGGCTATCCACTAATTGATCTTTTTTTTTTAATTACATGGAATTGTGGGCACTGCCATATTGCAATATCACGACGTTAACAAAGAAGACGGCGAAAATAAAATTTATTATTTTCTTACTAATAGCAATTATAATTTCTACTCTTATTTATAAGTTCCCCACAAATACAAGTGCAATCCAGTGTGCTTGTTTTTGGTGCTTTAGGGTTGCACAATTTTGATTGTACACCCTATGTTATTCATGGGGCAGGCAGGTTTAGATCCACCCGCTCAACATGTGTTGCACACACACCATCAAATTGTCATGCACCGGAAAAAGGCCAATAAATGTCCGACCTAACGCATTAACTTTTTCCTAACTCATATCTAACTCTCACAAAATGATCCTGCGTTTTAACGCTAAGCTCAGTCCAGTCCAGTCCAGTCCATCAACACAGAAAATAATTCGAGTGATCAGCCAATTCAAGCCTAGTAACGCATATGCCCCTTGAGCTCTATTCAGGCATATCCCGTTTCTTGCATTAAACGGCATTAAAACCTGCGAGCATTTGCACGTCCTGCAAATTAAATGCTACTTTGGCACTAAATTCAGTATTCCATTTCAATAATTTTTTTACATGATTAAATCATATAAAAACTAATCAAATGTCATCATATTGTGGTTCAAATGTGATAGTAATTGATTAATATGACAACCATTACTGCCAGTGCAATATTTAGAAGAAGAGCATCTCCAATATGCTCAAAGCCAACAAGTAGTCTCCAAAACATCGAACTGTTCATAATAGGGAAAAAATAAAAAAATAAAAAAATTAGTTTCTATCACAAGCATCATTGATTGTGCCCTCTCCCCAGGTGATTGCATTCTCGTTAGTTATTAAGGCTTTTCCAAATCGTTTGGACATAGATGTAGAATGATCATATCGCAGGGATTCCATTGGAAAATATCATATCGCCTACTTTTTCTTCTTGAACGTCATTGGAAAATACCATATTACCTAGTTTTTCTTCTTGGACGTCTGACATTTGGGCCATCTCAAAAGTGTTTGTGGTTATGTTCTACCATTATTTTTTGTCCATCAATGTAACTCTTGATGTTTTTATTAATATTATTTTAAAAATTCACAAAAAAATCATAATATAACATCTTTAAATAGGAAAAATTCACAAAATCTAAAACCCATAAAAATAATTTTTATAAAATTTAAACATCATATATTTATTTTAAACAAAGTTTTCTTTTTTTGTTTATTATACTGTCAAACCAAATATGCTCGAGCGTACATCAATAACTAAACATACAAAATAAATTGTCATGGCCAAGGGCTTTATTACAAACACATCCCAGACATCTCTGAATACAATCCCACAATAGTCCAAAACTATTTTATAATATAAAAGTCTAAATTACTACAACAAATCAACTCTCATCTTACCTCATACATCAAATCCACAATATAACCGACTAGTCGTGGCATAATAATAAAGACTCGAATGAGTCAAAATCATATTTGAATCTACAAATATAGGACTACCAATAGATACCATAGTCCATCTTTAGAAGCTCTTAATCAAATACATGTAAAAGCTTCTCAAACATTGGGGCTACAAAGAGGAAAAATGAGTATTTTTATACCTTTTAAAAAATATTTAGTATGAGAGTTTTAAACAATGAACTCTATAAGTCCATACATAGATGTACTTATGCAATTTTTCACAAGAAGCAAGCATAACAAAGCATAATCTTGCTCTACATAAACATCTATGCTCACACACAAGTCATCTTACCACACATCTGACACATATTGTCTCACTCATACCATCATACTCGAATTCGTATGCTTACAATCTTATTCAAAAGTCTTACTCTAAAACTTACACTTACAATCCTATTAAAAACTTACACTTACTCGAAATATTTTGAACTTACTCTTACTCATAATCTTACAAATTTACTCTTACAGTAATGCACATACTTGTACAATCAAACTCTTGACAACTAAAACTTATTGCAAAATAATTAGCACTAGTGTCGAAGGAAAGGAATACTCCTGGGGCATCACCTTAACCTCCAATGAGCAACTAGACCTTATGGACTTTTCCGAATGCAAGACACAACTATGTTCATAGTGCATAAGATTAAATAGGTAAAAGTAGATCTATGATACTACTTACCTGAGTGTGCAAACGCCCACACTCTAGGGGCCATATAGTGCCAACTTAGGACAAAAATCATACAATGCCATGGCATGACTAACAAAACACATTACTTTTAACAAATCATTAGATTTCTTAGTTTAAATACAACACTAAGACAACATCCTGCAGGATAACACTATGGCTAGACATGGAAAACACACAACTGACTAATTATCGGCTGACACAAAGACAGAATTGAGTTTGTCAAACCCCTAAGGTCTCATGCTTATAAAGTTACTGTATTAGTTTTGCTTATGATTCAAGTTTGATTTACGTCAGTTATGTAAGTACAATTATTGCTAAGAAATCCTTCCATCTTACAATCCTCCACTAACTGACTTGAAGCGAAAGCTGTTTTGAACTCTAGCTTGTTAGGGCAACATACTTCACTTAACTCAGCTATCTCATAACTATACGACATATCCTTACATATCCAAACATTCTCCGCTACCTACCTTATGATCATATTATCTTACTCGAAAATTATCAACCTAAGCCTCCATGATCCAACTTTAGTCATTAAATTCTTACTGAAACCTTTCTTATTATTCTTATGTTCCAATTTGTATTACGCACATTATGCATGTACGATTATGCTATGAAACCTACATTTAACAATCCCCCAAATAGGCTCAAACCTTACATCCGCTTACTTTCTAAACCCCCAAACCTTCTGATCATTGCACCAACACTCCACCCAATCCAATCCAATCTAAGCCAAACTAGTTCAATCCGAACAAACTCTTAACAACCCAATCCTCACATGTCACTTCATACACCCTCCGTTATCCAATATACATTTATAGATCTACATAAAATTCCATGGAAAACCCCCTGCCACCACTCACTCTCCATCACATATACAACTGCCCTACACACATCCACATATCCTTCACACATGCGCATACCCATCATACATCCATATATCTCTTACATCTCCATACATACACCTACTTCATCACATTTGTGCATCACATACTCGTAATTCAACACATAGCATACTAACGCGCTCACTAGCCATCACTAGCACACATATTTCGCATACACGACATATACTTAGGGCTTAAATGCACAATTAAACATGCTATATTTCATTATATTTCCGTTTTAACATGTAATTGAATCATCATGGAATATCAAAAGCATTGAATTATACAATCCTAGCATGCTATTAAACATTTAAAGTAGGTTACCATCAAATTACGAGTTCAAAATCCCCTACCTCATAATCCATAGAGTTTGATGGTGAGCACACAATGGTGTAGCATCGGTGGCCAAAGATGTCGCCTAGTCGAGAGACCTGTTGTTCCAAGGGTTTAGAAAAAGTTGGAGTTAATAATGACAAAAAAAGAGGCGACCAAAAACTATGCGGAAAAATTTGTGATCCACAGGGGCCCACTAGGGGTGGCTGGGAGCAGGGTCTTGCCAAAAAGAGTGGTCGTTCAACCAGAAATGGAGTTAGTTAATAGAAGATGGAAACTACCTGGTGGAGGTGCTGGTCAACTATCAGTTGGTATATAAACGTCTTTACCCTTAATGTACGCAAGGCCACATGCACATGCAGCCAAAAGTGCAAAAGGAGGGGGAGAGGGGCTTTCGGTGGTTTCGAAGACGGCTCAAGCCGGTGTTAGTAGGATCTGGCCACTAACAGGTGGAATGGTGGCTAGACAGTGTACCCATGTGTTGTTTCCAATGTTTTAAAACCCAGCCCGAACCCCAACCCGGATTAGTGGCTAGGTTGGGTTGACCCGGTTGAACCATGGGTCAACCCGGAAGATGGCGTCATTATTTTTTTTAAAAATTACTAGAATTTCTCCTTATCAATTGGATAATTGAGCCTAACCATTAAGTGAATGCTTGTATAAAACTAAAAAAATTGTGCCATTATCCAGAAAAAGGAACTTTGGTCAACTTATAAGGAAAAAATGCAATTAAAAAACAGTCAAAATATCATTATTAGCTACAAATAAGCTTCGACAATTCCACGGCCACACACAACAAAATAAAAGTAAAAGTGAAAATTTTAGCAACAAATATCCAAATACACACATAGAAAGAGTTCTCTCCTCAAAACAGACTGTCTTCCCCAACTTCTCCAAAGAAATTTATACATTTCATCGTATATAAGTAAATTGTTAAGCAATAAAAAAAAATCAAAATACAATCCAGGACGGTCAAGGCATTAAGGATTGGCCGCCTTGGGGTGGACAATTTGTGTGTGCATGGGCATTGTCCTCCTCGCGACTGTTGCCTTCTTTTGGAACCTCGATCACCATAAACTCAACAATCACCACTGTCTCTAATTTGCAGACTTTACCGCAGCAGTGCTAGTGTCTGGAAGGATCACCTCAAAGTAGGAGACCCATTGCTGGAATTGCTCAACAACCCTTTTGGACAAGGGAGCTATCAAAGGGGTAGAGCCATGGTGGGTCTCAGCCATAACTGCTACCACCATGGCCAAAGAATGAACATTTTTACCTCTAATGCGGCTATCAGTTCAAGGCGGAGTGGCAAGTAAAGGCAGCGGCTTGAGGAGGCTGTTGGTTGGGCCTAAGACGAAGAGAAAGGCAGTGGCTTGGTGGTGGTGTGAGGCTGACAGGAAGGGCGAAGTCAGGCCAAAGCCAGAAAAAGGGGAGTGGACGGTGGAGGGAGACCGGGATTGTGGGGAGAGGTGGAGATCCGGCAAGAGACCAATGTGAGGAAGAGAAGGAGATGACAAGAAAGGAAAGTGGAGTAGCAATGGAAGAGAGGAGGTTGAGATGGAGACCGACAGGAGAGATGAAGATCCAGTGGTGCTAGGTGGATGCAAGAATAAGGGAAAAAAGAAAGAAAAATGAGATTAATGGAGAAGACTCACCAGTGAATCACCGGATTTTTGTCGGAGAAACGCCTTGCTTCAATATGTAGTCACCACTCAATGTCGCCCCCAAATCACCCATTGTTCCGAACTCTCGATGGCAAATGGTCAAGGATGAAGTTGAGTCATTTTTTTTTTTCAAAACTCAGACCAGACTGGAATATTGGGTAACTGGTTTAACCGCCCGGGTCATGTTGACCCAGTCGGGTTAAATTGACCTAAAAATTAAATTCAACATGCCCATTTTTTATAACAGGTCTGGTTGAATCGGCCGTTGGGTCTAGTTTTTAAAACACTAGTTATTTTAGTCAAACTCAATAAAATAGTGGTCTTTAAGGAGGAGGAATCGCCATAGAAGGGAGGAAGGTTGTATGGCAAAGGCCCAAGGCCCAGGAAGGGGTGACGGGACCAAGGCAAGGCAAGGGTGAATGGTGAAAGGCGGCGACAATACTATTTACCACCTGAGATCAAATCCAATGAGGAGGCAGATGGACCGACATGGCCATGAAGGAGGAGGTAAATCTGGGGTTGGCATCGATAATCATCACGCCATCATGCTAGGATAGTTGAAGGAGACCGATCGGAGGCATCATAACAACAAAAAGGGTCGCTTGGGGTTGTACGGGTCAAACACAAATCAAGGCGGAGGGATGGAGCATAGGACAATAGGGATGAAGCGGGGTCAAAAATGACGACCCCCAACCATCTCTGGGTCAAGGTGAGCTAGACAGAGTCAGACCATAGTCCATCCGGTGGCCGGTGGTGGAAAATGGACCTAAGGCAGAAACATTAGGTTATCGGACCAGAAAAGCTAGAGAGGGGAAGGGGGTAACAGGATTGTGCAGGGCAGAGAGGTAAAAAAGGGGGACAAATTCAGGAAGTAGAGGCAGTCCGGCTATCACTGGGTAGTGGTGAGCTGAAAGGTCCAACCAGAGGCTGTCAATGGCTAGTAGAGGCTCCTTGGAACTGCTAGAGGAGCGAAGCTTCCATCCGATTTTTTTGATAATGCAGAAGAGCAAGGGAGTCGCAGGGGATTGAGGAGGTCGATCAGGGCTGGGTGAGGTGGCCCCTTGCCATCTCTTGGTTGGGACAGAACCAACAGCATCATGCCAAAGGACGGCCAACAACAGGCAGTAGTAGATCTAAAAAAGAAGAAGGTGGAGGGATGCAGTCATACCTGTGAGGCGGAGGCAGAAATGAGCCTCGGGGATGAGACTGGGCTTGGAAAATGGCCCAGCCATCGCCATGCTATGGCCGACTAGCTGGATGCTCACAATAGGCAATGGCGGCACCTTTGGGCTCAGAGAGAGAGAGAGAGAGAGAGAGAGAGAGAGAGAGAGAGAGAGAGAGAGAGAGAGAGAGAGGTTGTGTCAACGAATGATATGAACCACGGCCCAAGGCGGCAGCCCTGCCTTCATCTTGCCTCGGTGGAGTGGAATTCGATGGTGGCCAGATTCTACCACTAGCGATGGTGCGTAGGGTGAACCACTGAGGAGGTGAGGTGGGTGGCTTCCGCACCCACTATGAAGTGCATGATACGCATAGTTATACCCTTCATTTTCTTTCTTTTTTCTTTTTCTTTTTCTTTTTCTTTTTCTTTTTTTGCTCTCTCTCTCTCTCTCATTTTCTTTTCCACTTTCTTTTGGTTTTCTTTCTTTTTTACGTTGGAAACTTTTGTCGCTCATCGAGACCTATGGTCTATGACTATCTCCCACACTCAACTCTATATGTACGAACACTTAGTGAAATACAAAAGTTAAATACGTCGATGCATCAAATTTTCTCATCAGAAAATGATCCCAAAAATAGAAAAAATGTTACATAAAATTGTAAAAAAATTAGGGACATTACAGTTAATTCTAGATACAACTACGGATGAAGACTTCATCCAACCATTTGTTCCAGGTCTGCTTAATTTTTAAATATAGTTTGCATTCTAATGTAATGACATTTTTTGTTTCTCTATAACTACTCTGAAGCATCATTTTCTTATACTTGAATTCTTAACAATTTAAATACAATCATGTTAATATTACATTCAAGTTCTTCATTAGTATTAATTATTAAATATATATAACAAGTTCAATTGTAATACAACTACAAATGATGAAGTTGACATGAATAAATCTAAATGGTTATTATATACTAAGTTTCTTAATCCAGAGACTCCCGCCCCTATTACCGCACTTAGTTATAGTCATTGAGACCTCTCTCATTCTCTTCAATAGTTGTAACCCTCATCAAATCACTTAAGAGGCTATATCCACGGATAATAGCAATGTCTGCAAGTAAGAGGTTTTGTCCACAGACTAAATAATGATAGACAAATTATTGGCAGACACATACATACATGACTTGTTTGCCCACTATTTGGCCAAGGACTAGCACTACTCTCTCCATCCCTAAAACAAACATTAGATTAATTTGAAAACTCAAATAGAATACTTAATATGGGATGGAAGGAGTATTATGTGTAACCCAAATTCAAACTATGGTTTTTACCTTGGCTTCCAACTTAACCTCCTCTTCTTCCTTTTCTCATATTCCTCTTTACCCCCTTTTCCTCCCTCACCAGTGCCCAATATTGCCGCCCCATCTCTCTTACAAACCTTATAACTTTTAGAACCTAAAATTTGTTGAAGAGCAAGCTGACCGCCAATTGTGTTTCATTCTTAAACACTTTAATGTTAATAAATTGGTGGGCAGTGCCATTGTTGACCATCACAGATAAAAAATGGAAGATGAACCAGGAAGGAAAGGAGTTATAAACAGCTTTGGCTTTCAACCTAAGAGCTTCTGCTTTTAAATAAGCCTTTCTAGGAGAAATTATTACTTGGGATTAAGTCCACTTAAATTTTGTGAGAATACCAATAAGAAAAAATTATTTACTCTTCAAGGTGTTCTTTTTTACATGAGTTATCAATTGTCATAATCAATAGTGCACACATTAGTGCATGTTAGCACAAGTGAGAGCAAATCACTTGTGTTAATATATGTTAGCATGTATCTAATTGATCGTAAGGATTGACCTATATAAAGTGGGAGTAAGACCCACATAGCACTCCCAGAGTATTGAATAATTTCTCAATCAAAAACTCGAATGTGGTGATGATTGTGTAACAATTAGAATTTTTTAAATTTTTTAAAATTTGTGCCACGAGCATATTATACGTCGGTGAGCACATCGATGAAGGGCATAATCTATTATTGACAAGTTACCAATGAGTCGGTGAGCACTTCAATGAAACCGATAGAATCTATTACATTAATAACATACTATAAAGCTAAAGAGGTAGTTATACGGCTTAAAAAAGGCAAAGATCATAAAATTATTAATCCTCATGGATCGAGAGGGTCCAAGGAGAAAAAAGAGCTATATTTCACACAATTGAGAAGGTAAAGTGGGATACCAAAAAAAGTCCTCAAGTAGATTGGGGTTTAGAGGTAGACTGAGTCTATATATACCCTACTAGTCTCCTCAGTTTCCGTTTTACTTATAAAATTCATGAGAGGTTTATGGAGTCATTGGGGGTACTTAGGGATTAGTAGGGTATATATAGACTCATTCTTAGAGGTATGGTATGGTAAGTCAATCTCAATACATTTTTATGCTTTTAATGCGACTAAGATATGCGATAAAATCCTATTCATGGTAGGGTTGAAAATCGTCCTTGTGATCAAGCCAAAGATTTTTGCTATATTTTTATGGAAAAACCTTCTCAGAGCTATGAGAACTGGGCCGTCAGATGACCATAATCTGACGGCCCATTTGGTCACAGTCCTCTTCTGATTGGGGCCTACATGAAATTTCCATGGGTGTAAGCCCAACTAATAATTTCTCGAGATTAAGCCCAATGTATTTCCCCAACTCCCGCGGGCTACTGAAACCAGTCGTCCACCTCGCCCCACGTCATCGGATGCCCACAATATCAGAACAGAACATCGGATCCCCCAGTTTTCCTCTCCGCCATGGCCGAACCCTCCCCTCCGCCGCCGCGGCCGCCGCGTTCGGATCTGGACGTGACGCCGTACTGGTGCTACCACTGTGACAAGCGGGTCTCCGTCGAGACCCTGCCCGACCGGCCGGACGACATCGTCTGCCTCGAGTGCAAGCACGGCTTCGTAGAGTCCGTCGCCGGGTCACCTGGCGGACGCGGCGGAGGCGGAGGTGGTTCCGGTGCTTCCAACTCTTCCCCTCTGTCCTCTCCGCCTCCAGGGCTACCGGAGGGGCCTGCCTTCAACCGCCAGTTCCTCCAGGTCCTCCGCTTGATCGCCCAGGCCTCGGATGAGGAACCCCCGGCGCTCGATTCCAACCACGATTCTTCCTCCCGCGCGGCCTCTGAATCTGCCGCGGCTGCGGCTGCGGCGGCAGCCGCCATGGACGACCTTTTCGTGAGCGAGTTCGACCAATGGGTGATCGAAGAGGAGGAGGTGAACGATGTCGAGGGCGAATATGATGATGAAGAAGAGCTGGATCGGACGATCCAGGACGCATACGGAGACGGAGGAGGAGAGGAGGTGCGGAGCTGGCGGAGGCGCCGGGATCTGCTGCGGCTGCGGATCGGCGACTTCGCTGGTGGAGACGGGGCCGGCGCTGCGCGGTCGCGGCGGTCGCGGGCGCTGGACTGGGCTGAGATCCTGCGGGGGATCGAGGACAACACGATCGAGCTGCGGGTGGAGGTGGCGGAGGGGGCCGAGGGCGGGTTCATGGGGGACCCGGGGGACTACGTGGACGCGGCGGGGTACGAGGCGGTGCTGCGGGACATGGCAGCGGCGGAGGGAGATGGGCGGAGGGGGGCGCCGCCAGCAGCGAAGGCGGCGGTGGAGGCGCTGGAGAGGGCGGAGGTGCGAGTCGGCGAGGGGCTGGTGTGCCCGGTGTGCAAGGAGGCGGTGGCGGCCGGGGAGGAGGCGAGGCGGATGCCGTGCGGTCACGTGTATCACGTGGACTGCATCGTGCCGTGGTTGCAGGCGCGGAACTCGTGCCCGGTCTGCCGGTTCGAGATGCCGACCGAGGACCCGGAGTACGAGGAGGAGAGGCGGCGGAGGAAGGGACGGGCTGGGCGGGAATAATATGTGGCTGGCAAGGGCAATTCTGGAAGATGTAACAGTGATATTGTGGTCGTTTTGCAATAAAAAAAATTATAGTGTATATTTCTGGTCTTAGATGTATCCATTTATTTTGTCGCAGCCTTACCGTATCATTTTACTTAATTTTTGTTTGAGTTTTGTTAGAGTTCTTAAGTTTTAAATAAACTTAATCTTTATACAGATCATCACAAATGAACAAAAAATAATGTAACACATAGATTTAGGGTTGTCAATGGGTAGGGTATAGATTAGGTAAGGCTTCACCTATATTAATACCCACTTCTAAAAATTTTATTCGTATCTTACTCATTATCTATTTTTATATTCTTTATTAATATTTTATCCATTACTTATTATTCATCGGATAAATAAGCGAGTAACGGGTAAACGATTAACCAATTAATAAATAAAAATAATAATAAATATATATGTTAAAAGTCTATCTAAAGTATAAAAAATTCAATCTAATATAAACTTATAAGGACCTCACAATTTATATATATAAATAAAATATAATAAGAATCTAACACCTTATATAAACTTAAATAATTAAAAAAATTAAGACTCAAATATATTTTCATTACTTCAAATTCTCTAACTCATTACACTAAAATGATACAAGATACACACTTTTTATATATATTGAAGCGGGTAACGGGTAACGAGTATCGGGTATGGATAAGGGGTTACCCATACCTTACCCACATAATAAATGGGGGGGTAAAATTACCCACTTACTTTACCCTTTACCTATTTATTAATTACCTACCCACGAATTTCAAACCGAGCGAGTGGGTGAAGCAGGTAAATGGTTACCCATTGACAGCCCTACATAGATTAATCTTAATCTTGTATATGGAATTCAAATAAAAAGAATTAATTTAGGCAGTATATTAGTTTTAATCGTCACAAATGAACAAAAAATAATGCAGCACATCAATTAATCTTGTATATAGAATTCAAACAGAAAGAATTAATTTAGGCAATATATTAGTTTTAATTTGATCATGTAGTATTTCTTGACCTATAGGGGATATTTTAAAAGAGTATTTTAGATATTTAAGTCAGTTATAAGAGTTTTTAGAACAATACTGACGTCATTGTTAATTGAAAATACAATTTTTTTAAAGAAAAGTATCCCAGTTGGTTATTGATAACAACTACGCTAGACGAGAATAATAATATGTTATGCGTTGCATTTATAATGGTTGAGAATGAGTAGGAGAAAACTTGAAACTAGCTTTTTCATTTGTTTAGAAATTATCTATTTTTCTAATCTTTTAGCCAAACTCGATACAATTATTTTTGATATAATTAATGGTTTGGCAAATGTTGTTAAACAATATTTTCCTTCTATACACCAGAGATATTACATCTGTCATATTGCAACAAATATATTGGACAAATTTAAAAATAACTACCTAAAGAATTAGCTCCATATAGCAGCTAAAACTTTCAAATAGAACGTGTACAAGGACACAATGAACATTATTAAATAACATAATCATGAGACATTTGCTTAGTTGGATAAGATGGGTGCATGAGACATTTGCTTAGTTAGATAAGATGGGTGCAAAGCACTGAGCAATGTTGTATTTCTAAGGAAAAATATGGAAACTCAACTCAAATAGGTCTACAAGTGCTAATGTAATGTTACAAAAAACTAGGTAGATGCTTATTACTCGGTTAATTGAGCATACAAAAGAGCACACAACTACACTCTATGAGATACGTCGAATAGATGGCCAAAATATGACTAAATAGTTAACCTTATTTGTTCGTAAACATATTTAAAGCAGAAGAGAAAAAGCAAGAAATGTGCATGTATTGTCGGCATAAATATATAAATTTTAGGTTAACTTACTATATCACCAGGTAAAATATAAATAATGTTGTGTGTATGTCCATATGTTATCCACAATAATGTGTATGTTTACGTGTTAAAATAATACGATAGTTGTGAGTATACGACATGTGTTGATGGGTAGTGTTTTCAATAACGCAATAATATAAATTATCGTGTTCCCATTAATACGATATTAATTCAATAGGATGTAGTAAATCTAGTCGAATATAGCTGCAAATGTAAAAAGTTTTAGCATATGAGGCTACCGTGTAAACATGAAATTGCAGCAATTGATCACATACATTTCTATGTGTCTGATTACTGCAAAAAATAGTACACAAAAACATATAAAATAACATATCGATAATCATTATTCCCAATGATGGATAGGCACCAATGGGCACCGATTGAATTTTTGCCTATATTCAACCCAACAATCCCACTCAAGTAGAGAGGGCATTTAAGGAAAAACCGATTGAAGTCATAACCCAAGGTCAAAGCCCCACAAAATATATAGAGTATGCAAGCAGTTGGGTCACAATCGTAAATGTTGTTGTAACGCACAAGATCAAATGCAACTATTAGGCTAAGTACAAGTTGAATGTGGGCAAACAAAAGAGTAGAAAAAGAACATATAGATGGGGAACATCGATAGAAGTTGTCTTATCAACCTCCATTCTTTAGTTGAATGGAAGAAATTTCATTCCCATTTTTTTGTAGCCATGTTCTTATAAACACGCCTTTTGATGAATATCATATTATCTATCATATATGAAAGTATATGCATATCGTGTTATCGATTGCACGACCTAACTAGAGTTCATGTTGTCGCTAACATGATATGTTAATCAATGTATGTTGTTTATATGGTCTGATGCATACATATCATGTAATCGGAAACACGATCAAATGGATTATGTGTTACTAATTACACGATAAAGAAACGACTTACAATGAATATAATAGAATTTTTTGTAACTACTTATACATTGTAAGAGAGAAATAGAGTAGAGATGCAATGAATAATTGTTGTATTACATACTAAAAATATATTAATACAAAATTACCATATTACATAAAAAAATTATAATTCATCAGAAGAAGCATCAATTTCCTGGTCAATTTTTTCACAAAGAATTACCACACATATATGTGGCCTGACCAACATAGTGATTTCTGATTGTGTAATATCTTGTTGAAGGACTTTTTTGGCCAACTCCGTAACATAGTATATCAAGAAGACCCTGCAAACTTTATTTGTCTCTTGATAGGGACATTTTTCGATCTTTGTCAGTGACCACTTTGTCACACCCTTTATCCACAAGATCTTTTCCATTGTTGTGGCAACATGGAATTTAATCTTGTCAACCTCAACTAAGTGGTGACTATGGTCACACTTTAGTGGATTATACCACTTGAACTTCTTCTCCCTGCATTGGGCAATGAAAGACAAAAATGACCAGTGACGTAGAATGAAGGCATTCTTAGTATTTACATTCAGCTACCTCATCAAGTTGTTGATATTTTTGGGACCAACCTCCACCTTGACAAGATGTGTTCCTATGTTGTAGTAGTGGTAGATGACAACATTTTCAAAGAACTAGTTCAGATACACTCCGGGATTCCTTAGATTTCATTCATTAAATAGTTGGCAAAAGACATCTATAACCTAAAATAATAAAAAATATTACTTTGTTAGTGATAACACAAAAAGACATTATGTCGTGGAAATAAAAACGTGATACTCTAATCTATTGTTTGTCTAAGAAACAAAAATGTTGTCTATCGTGTTATCATTAACACGATTCAAAAACATGACCATCGAATGAATTAACATATCGTGTTATTTACAACATGATAATTGTATTTCATATAATCAATAGCACAACCAAAAAATAAACATATTCATACCTCATTTGTTATGCATTACTAACGAAGTAAAGACATAATAGGTATGTAGAAGCATCTCCATAGGACAATACTGGTGTGGGTTGGACATAAACTCCTTAATTGTCTCTTGATCTTCATCATGTAAGACCTCAATGTGGAATTGATGTTGAAGATCAAGGTAGTTCTCTGGCACCACTGTGACTTTCTCCTTTTTCTTGTCTTTTTGCTCATTCTTCTCTACGTGCTCCTCGATGTCTATAATGCTTATGATACTCTATAGTAATTCCTCATCAATTAGATCAAGAGTATCCACTATGGTAGCTAGGTTAGAACGAGCAATTGATTGCTTAGTGGCTGGGGTAGGAGACTTTCAACATTCTCCTTATATGGGGCAGGGACAACGTATGTGGTAGGGATGAGTACCAATGGAACTTCATCCCTAACTCACCACCTCCTGCTCATTTACCTTACTGAGATTCATGGCCAGGTAGTTGCATATGTAGCTTTGGACGAATTAGGGCTGACTCCTCCTTGGCTGCTTCCACCTTGGTTGGCTCCTACTTAGCTACCTCCACCATGGCTGCTGCCTTCGTGTTTGCCTCCCCCTTGGTTGCCTTCACAAGTGGATTAGCCACTATGTACCTCATCTTCTTGGGTATGGGTGGTAGAAAGAATACAACGAGGTCAACATTAGAAATTTTTTGTTCCTTAATGTTCAGCTTCAGTTGCTTTAGTGGCTCCTCCCGAGGCTTACACAACTTCCTCCTTAATTTTCTTGAGAAATCTTGTGATAATGGTCTATTCGACCTTGGGATCCTTTTTATTTTTCTTTGAGGAGTCAGCTTTAGGTTCCCTTTTTTATGCAAAATTCATGTAACAAGTTGTATTAGTATAAATACGAAAATCAAACAATGTGTGTTATTAATAACACACTACACTAAAAGTCATTTTGAAGATAAGATGATAATACAATATGTTGTGTTATTGATGACATGATGTTCTGCCTCAACGTTTTCATGATAATACGAAAGGAATATATGTTGTGTTATCAATAACATACATTTTCACTGTAGGTCGTATTTATAATATGATATAATAACTTGGTGAAGATAAGATGATAATACAATATGTCGTGTTATCAATGACAACATTCCACCCTAACGTTTTCATAATAACATGAAAGGAATATATGTCATGTTATTTATAACATGCTTTTTCACTGTAGGTCGTATTCATAACACAATATAATAATTTGGGGATAAAAATTGAGGAAACTACTTATGGAAAATCAAATCATCATCTCCAGATTGAGAAAAATATTATTTTTTTCTTAAGGAATAAAATGGTGAGCAACTTTACTTGATTTTGAAGCTCAAGCTTTTGCCCTTGTCGACTTCTCTCCTTTAATTGTTGGCAGAGGGGGTGCTTCTTGACGTTTCTCTGGTTGAGCAATTTCATGTGTCTCTAACATTTAATTTCGGAACTATAATTAACCGGGCCCGCAAGACGGCTTAAACATGCCAAAAACACGTTTAAATCGGGTAAACGGGCCTTATACGATATGTTCAACTTCGAACATTCGTATCTCCCTCATCCGAACCCTAATTCATGCGTTCTTGGTGCCGTTTCAAAGCTCTGTCTGTCTACTTTCCAATAGAATTAGTTTTAGCCCCAAACTCTATCTAGGGAGAAAGTTATTCTAATAAGAATATCAATAGGTCAAACACCATAATTTCCACATATTTAAATTTTGAAACTCGGGAAAATTAGGGATATTACATTCTTCCCTCCTTAAAAGAATTGTGTCCTCGCAATTTGCCACAGCCAACCCTTTCAAGCTCGGCCTCTAACTAAAAACTGTTCTACCCTTTCAAACTACATCAACTGCAACTTATAATTTAAGTAGCACATACTTAAAATCCCACGAAATTGAGGTCATTATATTCTTGCTCCCTAAAAAGGAATTGCATCCCCGCAATTCTTCAAAGCCAATACTGCACAAGTTTGGCTCTGAAGGGCATACCCGCCCCTTTTAGGGTTTTACATTGTAAGGACCCTCATCTTTAAACCGGTTTTGGTTTTATTTAATTATTGGTTATCGTGAGATTTATGTGTTTTCTAATCTTATTTGGTGATTTCGTAAATAAATAGAGTTTGTGATGGTTTTAACCAAAAGTAACTTCAATATTAGTAGTTTTAAGTGATTTTAGACCAAATGTGAATTTTTGGGATTTTTTGGAATTTTTACTATTTTCCCAAAAATTAGGGTTTTGGCGGGACCCCTATGGGCCCCACCGTCGAAAATTTTATTTTTCGATCAAATGAACCTAGACATATACTTAAGGTCATACAAAAATTTTTAGAATTTTATTAGGCTTAATTTGTGCTTAAATTTACAAAATTACCACTTTTAGCCTACTTTTCCTATTTACACCCCAAAACTTACCTATGCATACCCCAACCCTTACT
Source organism: Saururus chinensis (assembly GCA_035235625.1). Classification (NCBI taxonomy): domain Eukaryota; kingdom Viridiplantae; phylum Streptophyta; class Magnoliopsida; order Piperales; family Saururaceae; genus Saururus; species Saururus chinensis. Next base: position 5,695,755 of record CP141150.1, read on the forward strand.
ATAAAAGGGCAAACCTGAGCCATTTCCATTTTTGGGAATAGGCTAAGGAAGGAGGGCTGGCCTAATCCCCACTTAAGCCCGAATTAGAAGCCGATTAAGGTAAGCTTACTCTAATTAAGCACTAATCCTTGGCTTTTCTCTTTATTTCTTCCAAATCTACCATTTTCCCCTTGATTCAATTCGTTTTTGACCATCAAAAGCTATTGATTTGTGTTTTACTACAAACCCTAACATTCAAAATTCGATTTTTACTACCAACAAGCCCTAGATCTAATATTTAATTAGGGATTTCTTGGGTAAATCAATTTCTATTAGAGTTTAATTCAAACTCATTGTGTTTTCAAGGATTTCAAGAAGGGTGACTCTTCAATCTGAGCTTAATCAAGTGCTGAGGTAATGGGTCTTCAAAATCTCTGTTTATACATGGTAAAATTCTTCATTTTTGGCTTATTTCGAAATGGGTTGCTTGATTTGGTGTGTTAATGGTAAGATTAGAAGATGAAATTATTTAATCCCGATTTCTTAGGGTTTTGCATTATTATAGTTTGGTTTGATGTTCTGGAAGTCAAGAAGGACTTTTGATGATGATTAGGGTGTTAGATGTAGATTTGAAGTGTTATCTATGGTGTTTCGGTTTGGATTTGCGAAAGGAAGAAGATGACTGCTCTGCTGTGTTGGCGATCGATCGGCCCTGCAGGTCGATCGATCGGCTACACAGGAAATTGTATGTTGTGCATATGATGTCTATTTTGATGATTTCACTTGAGCTTGCCAATTTTATATGAATGTGGAGTGTTTTAAGCTATGTTAGGCTACTGGAAATACATGCTATTGAGTTTATGGAGTTGAGATATATGCTTAGAGATGGTGGAATGACTTATACTTTGTGGCATGATGTTGGAATCGTTATCTTGAAATTATGAATGGTTGTTTCCCTTTGGTTAAGCATATTTTCAGTAGGACTACAATCATTATTGGACTGATTTGTCATGATAGATTGTGGTTAATGGTGTGTAAATGTTGGTGAATGCCATGACACAATGATGAAATGAGTGATGTTATATGTGTTTAGCCTTTGTGGTTGAGTTTTGAATCTAGCTATGATTTCAACGATTCTTTTCCTATGATTTCCGCTGAAATTCATGTTTAGATGGAAATTCACATGTGTAGTGTGGTAGTGAGTTTAATTTTCATGCATGATGGCATGTATTATGTGAAATGCTTCTACTAGATACACACACACATGTGGGGTTAAATGATGATGTTGAAGCTTAATATTGTGGTTATGAATGATGCATTAGGGGCTGGTGAGAGCACTTATCATGGATTAGGATTCATGTATGCTGTGCCCACGCATGTACCATGCTGCACGCATCATAAAAATGGATTTCCAATTGAGGCTTCATCGTGATTAATCGAATTTAACCGATTGGATGCAATGTGATGGAATTGTGTGTCGGGTTTATCGGTCGTGGATTAATCGCAAGTTGATTGGTCCGAAAGGACATATTTTGATTTGAAGTTCTTGTGTGGAACGATTTGAAGTTCCTGTGTGGAATGAGTGCACTCCCCGGGTTGAGTCTAATTAAATGGAATGATGTGGGGACGAGTTGTGTACTTGTCTTGTGGATTGTGAGAATGTTATTATGTGTGTCATCTGGACCCTGAGAATCCAGTGTGGTATGCCGTGTGCACCCCGCTACCACATGTTTTAGGGTTCTCTGTGTGAGAACTCAGGCTCTTCCCTCCGCAGGAGATGTCCCTGGGCAAACACCTCTGCTCTAGATTCTCTGTGTGAGAATGGGACATCCTTGGCCAGGATCGTCCAGGGCGAGCAGTATTAGGGATTGACAACCCCGATCTTTCTTGAATTCTTGTGTAGAATTTTGGACCATGATACGCCTTCGTGGCCTTGTCTATGCTCCCGTCTGTGTGACATTAATGTGTGATTTCTCCTTGATGGAGGTTGATGTCGATATAATACATGTGGAATATGTATGTTAGAGATACATCCATGCAGGTTGATTTTGATGTTATGCATGTGGAATATGTATGTTAGAGATACATCCATGCATGTTGATTTTGATGTTATGCATGTGGAATATGTATGTTAGAGATACATCCATGCAGGTTGATTGTGATGACATTATGCATGTGGGAATATATATGTTAGAGATACATCCATGCGGGTTGATGTTGATGTGATGCATGTGGAATAAGTATGTTAGAGATACATCCATGCATGTTACTTATGATGTTATGCATGTGGAATATGTATGTTAGAGATACATCCATGCAGGTTGAATTGTGAAATAAAGCATGTGGGAATATGTATGTTTGAGATACATCTATGTAGTTTGATTTGATACTATGCATGTGGGAATATGTATGTTAGAGATACATCCATGCATGTTGAATTATGCACTATGATGCAGTTTTTAAGTGATGTGAATATGTGATCAGAAAATGATACACCTTGTACATCGTTGATTTGAAAGATTATATCGCCATGCTATCGTATTTTCGATGTTGTTAGTGATATTAAAACTATTGCTGAGTTTGTTAAACTCACCCCTCTTTTTGTATTTTGATTTGGGGCTGCGTGGTGTGACACGCAGACGGACAGGATTGCCTCTTTGAGAAAAGGTCAGAGATGGCTTGGGTGTGATGATGGAGATCGTTGTGTGACTTACTTTCGTTTGTTTAATGCTTTATGTTAGAACCTTTGTGTAGGGTTCTTATTTTCGATTTATGTCATATTTTACAGTTGTGATGCTTATGACTTATTTTTGAACCGGTGTGGGCTTTACTTAACTAAGCTTGTGGGTTTGAGATTGTTGTTTACTTTGTGATAAGCAACACATTTTCCTTCCCTTTTATTTACTCTTGCTCAAAGGATTGTGCGCACTCCGTATTTCTGTTAATTGCCCGTGGTTAGGGTTAAGTCTTCCGCTAGATCGTTTCTCAATTTTCACTTCGTCACCCCCGCGCGCTTGACCGGCCCCTGGACCGGGTTCGACTCGGGTCAGGCATCGCCGGGGCGTGACACACATAATCCCACTCAAGCGTCAGCTTCCACTGCGCACTCCAGTTAAAAGAATCATCACTAGGTAGCATAACTCCGAGTGTGCACATAAAAGTACCTCTATGTCGACTCTAGTACCCATGTCCCATACCATGAGTATTTGTGATGCCACAGAAGTAAATCTAACTAAGCACTAGCGCAACGAACCTTGGAGCTATCCATCGACATAATGTGTCCCATACCACAAGTGTCAAATGGTTTCTCCTTGGCCATTCCACAGCTCTTTTGCCATGAACACCTAGGGGTGCTTCTTACCCAAAACCCATCCACCTCAACTAGATCATAAATTTTCAGATAGCTTCAGACTTGTAGTTAGATAAATGACTCCAATACCAACTGTCACAACCCAAATTTTTAAAACCCTTTTTAAATAGCACGAACGATAGGTAGGGAAATTTTTTTCTTCAAATACAAAACAAACCCTTCAATTAAATATCCAAGTCATGATAACTGAGGTTTACAAATACGAATATCAAATCACATGATATTATTTAACGTCTGAAAATTCATAAAGACCAGCTCATCCATCTAAGTACAAGTCTGTCACCCGTCCGAATATAAATAACAAGTTGACTCTCACGCTAAAGGTACACTTACATACCAGAGTTGCTGAAACACTGAAACTTCATCTTGTACACGCCTATTTTCGTCTCACTTGTGGTCACCTGGAGAAGCTGCAACAAAGCAAACCAAACAACAACCACAACCACAATGGAGCATCTCCGCCTACAGGAGAAGAGCTTCCAAAGGACAAAAGGTTTTATTAATATTTTTCGGATTGGGCCAACATCACCCAATGTTAGTTGCCTACGTACTCATCAAACAACATCTTCAATGTTTCCAACAAGATCGGATCTAGACGTAGTTCTGCCTAACATTACACTATACTAAGAAGCATAACATCACACATGCAGTACTTAAGTATTTTCAAGCAACCTACATTTTATGCAAGTCCTTTAATCGTTCCACTTGTTCTAATTAAACAAGCAATATCAATCAATGTTATTAATTATCTCTTGAACCATTGTTCGATAATTAATATTCCCGTTTAATCCCAATGCTAGACAAACTCATCAGATGTCAACCTAAGTGACAAATGATAACGAAACACCCTGGAATCCACCAGGCCCCTGGAATCCACCAGGAAGTGTCATCTCCCAACCTAGCCCATAAGGACCTGACCGGAGTGGAAGGGCATGGCCCACAACTGCACCTGAACAAAAGTGGTCAAAGACGCCAACCAAGCAGGATGTCAGCGACCCTAATTGTGTGTACACTAAAAGATCCTCAATAGATTTGCAGTGAGCCCGGCTCACAAGGAACTCCCTCCAATGGGGAGGTGCAACTACACGGTTAAATCAGCCGCTCCTTAATAGAGCTAAAACTTAGGAAACCATTCTGAACCCTATATTGCTCATCTATAAGCCAGGATTTCGAATGACTATCCCAAACCCTAATAGTCCCTTCTAGACTAAGGTTTACAACTCGAGACATGCCATCGGTTCATCAACCAAGGCAAATCGTCAGGTCAAAGGCTTTGTTCACTGTATAAACTAGTCCCAGACCCCTCTGAGGTATTTTAGACTTTATCTTGATTAGGTGTTCTTGTCCAATCCAAAGCTATCAAACCCCAAACAATTATTCTTTTAATAATTTAAAGATAGTGATAAATTACTATCACAACATCAATATCATAAATCGAAACAAAGAACAACATAAACCATAAGTGTAATATCCCTAATTTTCCTGAGTTTCAAAATTTAAATACGTGGAAATTATGGTATTTGACCCATTGATATTCTTATTAGAATAACTTTCTCCTTAGATAGAATTTGGGGCTGAAACTAATTCTATTAGAAAGTATACGAAAAGAGCTTCGAAACGCCACCAAGAACGCACGAATCGGAGTCCGGATGAGGGAGAAATGACCGTTTGAAGTTGACATATCGTGCAGGACCTGTTTACCCGAATTGAACGCGCGAACTGTCTGTTTAAGCTGCGATGTGGGCCTGATAAATTGCTGTTCCGAAATTGGGGTTTTGGAGGTCTAATTCCTCATGGGATTAGGAACCCTAATCCCATACCTATAAAAGGCCTTCTTAAGGTACAATTTGGGGGGGGGGGGTCCTTTTTGCCCGTTCAAAGTAGAGAATTGGGGCTTTTTGGAGGGGAAAAGGATGAGCCGTCGTTAGAATCTTCCGGCGAGACTCCGGCGAAGCATGGGCGATGTGGATCGACGTCAACTTGGCCACAGAGGTAGGATTTTAGGTTGCGATTATTATCTGTAATTTCTGTTCTGCAATTAGTTCTACAAATACTGTTCACGTAATAACGTGAACAGTACTGCGATTTTCGATCACTGGAACAGTTGTCGGATCGGAGCCGCACGGCGGCCCTGGCTTTGGCCAAGATGGCCCTAGCTTCGACCGCAGCGGCCCTGGCTCCAGCGGCCTTAGCGGCGGCGAATTCGCCTGCCGCTGCGCAGGCCGCCGTTGGTTAAAAAAAAAAAGAGTCTTACTGCGATGCGGCGCAGCCGCCGGCCGGGGAATGGAACCAGGGCTACCGGGATCGCCGGAAGATGGCAATCCGGTCAAGCCCGGCCCATCGGCCGGCTGTGGCGGCCTGCCGTCGTGACGCCACCGTCTGTTTAAAAAAAAAAGGACAGAGAAAGAAAGGGCGGCCTTTTGGCCGCCGGCTGGCCACCGTGCGGTGGCGGAACCGATGCGGTCGGTTCCGCCGGGCGCTGGCGGTCCGGGATCACCTGGGCCGCCCCTCCTCCACCGCAGTCCTGGCGGCGCCGCCAGAGGCCGAACGGCCTCTGGCCGGTCGTGGAGAAGACGACCCGCGATCCGGGTTGTCAGCTGCTAGACCGGGTCGGGTTTCCCAACCCGATTCGGTCCGGTCTGAGTTGATAAAAAAAAACAACAACAAATGAAGGGTTGTGAACCGGGTCCGGTTTAGTAGGGTTTAGGTGTGGGAAAAATCCTAGAAAATTATTATTGGACCTGGAGAGGTTTGGGACTATTCTGACCGAGTTTCAGATTGGGGAAAAATCCTAGAGATTATAAAATGACCTTTTTACCCTTGATAGTTAAATCATCATGCGAGAACCATTTGCCCGACTTCGGGGCCCTTGTTCAGGGCCTAGGAGTTTATTTAAAAATTGGGAAAATTCTCAATGATATTTTAATGGGTAAAATATTTATAGACCAAATATGTTGGTGAATAAAAAAAATACCAAAGAGTGGTTAATTGACTATTTTACCCTTAGGGTCTATAGTAAACCGTTAAGTAAACCTGGGTCGGTTCAAGGGGTTCACGACCCCGTCATATGCCAGGAAAATTACACAGAGTCTATGAAGTCAAGTAGTATGCTTGAGTTCAATCTTGGACCCGTTGGATGTCATTAAAACCTTAAACCAAATGACAGAACTACCCCTATGCAAACTGGCCCGCATTCGCGTGGATGTTGTTAATGGGCCAATATGATACTGAAATCTTTTGAGAGGTTAAAGAATTACCCAAGTGCAGAGAGGACTGTATCCAATGTTGGATAATTACTCTAATGCCCTTGGGTGTATTACGATAAGTTTAATAAAGATTTAATAAGTTAACCCATAGAGGGTTAGGGCACGAGAGCTCAAGTAATTATAATATCATTGTTGATTTTGATTATTGATATTATGATATGCTTAGACCTGTGTAGTTCTTATGGTTTATGTTGTTCTTTGTTTCGATTTATAATATTGATGTTGTGATAGTAATTTATCACTATCTTTAAATTATTGAAAGAATAATTATTTGGGGTTTGATAGCTTTGGATTGGGCAAGAACACCTAATCAAGATAAAGACTAAAATACCTCAGAGGGGTCTGGGACTAGTTCATACAGTGAACAAAGCCTTTGACCTGACGATTTGCCTTGGTTGATGAAACGATGGCATGTCTCGAGTTGTAAACCTTAGTCTAGAAGGGACTAATACTGTTTGGGATAGTCATTCGGAATCCTGGCTTATAGATGAGCAAGATAGGGTTCAGAATGGTTTCTTGAGTTCTAGCTCTATTGAGGAGCCGCTGATTTGACCATGAAGTTACACCTCCCCATTGGAGGGAGTTCCTTGTGAGCCGGGCTCACCGCAGATCTATTGAGGATCTTTTAGTGTACACGCAATTAGGGTCGCTGACATCCTGCTTGGTTGGCATCTCTGACCACTTCTATTCAGGTGCAGTTGTGGGCCATGCCCTTCCACTCCGGTCAGGTCCTTATGGGCTAGGTTGGGAGATGGCAATTCCTGGTGGATTCCAGGGTGTTTCTTATCATTTGTCACTTAGGTTGACATCTGATGTGTCTGTCTGTCTTTGGGATTAGACGGGAATATTAATTATCGAACAATGGTTCGAGAAATAATTAATAACATTGATTGATATTACTTGTTTAATTAGAACAAGTGGAACGATTAAAGGACTTGCATAAAATGTAGGTTGCTTGAAAATACTTAAGCATTGCATGGGTGATGCTATGCTTCTTAGTATAGTGTAGTTTCTAGGCAGAACTACGTTTGGATCCGATCTTGTTGGAAACATTGGAGATGTTGTCTGATGAGTACGTAGGCAACTAACATCGGGTGATGTTGGCCCGATCCGAAAAATACTAATAAATCCTTTTGTCCATTGGAAGCTCTTCTCCTGAAGGCGGAGATGCTCCATTGTGGTTGTGGTTGTTGTTTGGTTTACTTCATTGCAGATTCTCCAGGCAACGACAAGTGACACCAAGGCAGGCGAGCTCAAGAGGTTTCCGCATTTTTGAAACTCCGATACGTAAGTGTACCTTAAGCGTGAGAGTCAACTTGTTATTTATTTTCAGACGGGTGACAGACTTGTACTTAGATGGATGAGCTGGTCTTTATGAATTTTTAGATGTTAAATAATATCATATGATTTGATATTCGTATTTGTGAACCCCAGTTATTATGACCTGGATATTTAATCGAAGGGTTTGTTTTGTATTTAAAGAAAAAAAATTTACCTACCGTTCAAGCTATTTAAAAATGCTTTTAAAAATCCGGGTCGTGACAATAAGAACTACACAGGTCTAAGCATATCATAATATCAATAATCAAAATCAACAATGATATTATAATTACTCGAGCTCTCGTGCCCTAACCCTCCTTGGGTTAACTCATTAAATTTTTATTAAACTTATCGTAATACACCCAAAGGCATTAGAGTAATTATCCAATATTGAATACAATCCTCTCTGCACTTGGGTAATTCTTTAACCTCCAAAAAGGTTTCATTATCACATTGGCCCATTAATAACATTCACGCGAATGCGGCCAATCTGCACAAGGGTATCTTTGTCTTTTGTTCAGGGCTTCCCTAAACCTTGACAGGTTCAACACTAATCCCAAGGGTACACCTTTACATTGTGAACCCGTGGTAATTTTCTTTCCGTTTAACGGGGTCGTAAACCCCTTGAACCGACTCCAGTTTAATTAACTGTCTTACCTTAACCTTAGGGATAAAACAGTCAAATATCTACTTACTGGGATTTTTACTTAGCTTATGGCTTGGTCCAAATTTAGGATACTCACTGGAATCTCCCTGAGATTTTTCTCAATTTATAAATCCACTTATAGGCCCCTAATCCGGAGGCCCTAAACTCGATCATTAGTGATTTATTCTATGCTACACTCACAAGGGTAAATTAGTCATTTTAGAGGCTCTGGGATTTTTCCACGGTCTGAAACTTGGTCGGGACTCTTGAAATACTTCTATGGATACTTGGTAATTTTTATGAATTTTTTTCTAGTCCTAAAGCTAGTGAACCAAAACCGGTTCAATAACATTTTTTTTAGACCAGACCGGACCGGGTTAGACCCATTCGGGTCCGGTCCTAGCCACAGGTCGCCTAACCCAAACCCGCACCCGACGACCCACGATGCGTGGGTCATCTCCTTCGCGTTCGGCCAGAGGCGGGAAAGCCTCTGGTGGCGGCGGCAACTGCTGGCCCGGCGGGGCAAGGCTAGGCCTCACCGGATCTCCGCCTGTCGGCGATTCCGGTGGGCCTGGACTCGCCACCGCCTGGCCGCCGGCCGCGGCCAAATATTTCTTTTTTTTTCTCTGAGTGCTGCAACTAGTTCGTGGCACTGTGGTGGCAGGCAGCCACGACCGGAAAAAGTAACGGGATCGATGGGATCGCCGTCTTCTGGCGATTCCGTGACCCTCGGTCCTGCCTCTGGCCACGGTCCGCACCGCGCCGCTGCCTGCCATTCATTTTTTTTAGTGGCCGAATCACCACGGCTATCGTGGCCATGGCCACAACTGCTTGGACCACCGCGGCAAAGACCAGGGTGGCCCCTCCATTGCCATAGTTCCAACCGACGATCGGGCGGCTAGCCGACCGGCGGCCGGTAAATTTACTCATTGGCTGAAATTAGAATTCACTGTTCCCTAATTACGGGAACAGTGACGGCAACTCGTATACATTATAAAATAAACAGTAAACTGCAGAATTAATGTAACAATCATTCATATTTATTTAACGAAACTTTTATTAATCTCGATTCGAAAACGATCTAACCTTAATTGTCGGTTTGTCGTCGATCTTCCGCCACTGGAGCCAAAGCCTCCTTCCCAGCCCTTTCCTCCTATTGGGCCAAAAAGACCCCCCCCCCCAAATTGTGCCCTAAGGAACTTTTTAAAAGAATAGGGATTAGGGTTCCTAATCCACCTAGAAGTTTTGTCAATCCTCCTCACTTAGGTGCCCTAATTAGGTCTCTAACAATTAATTTCGGAACTATAATTAAACGGGCCCACAAGACGGCTTAAACGGGCCAAAAATACGTTTAAATCGGGTAAATGGGCCTTATATGATATGTTCAACTTCGAACAGTCGTATCTCCCTCATCCGAACCCCGATTCATGCGTTCTTGGTGCTGTTTCAAAGATCTGTCTATCTACTTTCTAATAAAATTAGTTTTAGCTCCAAATTCTATCTAGGGAGAAAGTTATTCTAATAAGAATATCAATAGGTCAAACACCATAATTTTCACATATTTAAACTTTGAAACTCAGGAAAATTAGAGATATTACAGTATATTGTATTATTCATAGCACGATATGTATGCCTCCTATACATGGTAAGACAACTTATCAATGTCATATTGTATATCGAATTATTGATAACATGATGTTTTGTGTATTGTATTATTGATAGCATGATTATGTAATGTGCATGTGTATGCTAGTACTACCTATCGTGTGCTCCATAGCAAGATATATGAACAATCGTATATTCAAACCTATGACAAAAATTAGAGTTTGAATATTAAGCCATTATCATGAAAGTTGCCAATTGGTTGATGTCATAGTACTTCACTGGAGTAACCCTTCTATGGGCCGCTAACCTTCGCCGCAAAATCACTTCTTCACTAGGAGAGCATAAGTAGAACCTCGGGCCAACATTCACTTCATGGCCAAAACTCGCTATTGGTGGGTTGGATTTTTAAAATATGGACAGAAATCAGACCTCCCATTGCATTTTTGCTTCTCATTGGTCGGAAATTGGAATTCGCACTCCACGATCAGTCATTTTTGGGTAAATGTGGCATTCTGCTTGGTTTACATGATATACTAAATGTTCTTACGTCTAAACGAGGACTATGAAGAAGTCAAATTCAGATTTATTTGACTTGCCAATTGTAGTAGACAAGGTCAATCCACAGGGAAAGCCTTGTGCAACAAAGAAAATGGTTACAAAAAAAAATAGAATAGAGAAAGAAGGTAAAATAGAGAATAAGAGACAATCAAAGAGAAAATGCTAAGACATCGGAAATCCACTTGTAATAAATCGCAAATATATATTTGATTCAAATGATAACTCAATTAAGATCAAATGAAAATTCGTCTCAATTAGAAAATTTATCTTTTAAAGAACTTTGAAATAGAACAATAATAATTGATTATTTGCTACGTGAAACCATTAAGTATATAATCACATGGAATTATAAGCATTTGGCGTGTCTTTTGTCAACACCGAATCAAATAATTATATAGATTATAAACTCTTTAAATATGAAACATCAATTTAAAATTATAAAGAACTTACTTGAATTAAAGTAGTCATTAAACATTAAGTACAAGCTTCATCCCTAGCCTTAGCTTAAGAGCTTAGAAAGTCATTACAATAAAACTAAAAACAAAAATACAAAGGAAGAGAAGAAAAATAGGAGAAAAGAGCCTCAAAAAGGAGGGGATGATGTCTCTATCACGTTCACCCTATTATTTATAAGAGTAGAAGAGGTTGCTTCAAAGGGGAAAGTCAAATCATATATCTAGATTGCATCCTGATTAATTGCCTAATTAGTTGCTTCTTTGGCAATGATTAGATTCTAAATTAATGAAATAAATTAATAATTTATTTATAAAATAATTATCTTTAAATCTTCATTTAGTTATCCAATTAGCCTCATTGTCTTTCCTTATGTGTATCAATCACAATCAATGAAAAGATTCTTCATGTGTTAGCCTCGGGTTAGTTAACTAGTTGTCCCTTTGCATGCCAAATTCGACCTATAAATCTTCGAAATTGTGAATTTCTTCCTGAAATAATGATTGTAGCCTCATAAGTCTTCTTTCTAATGCCACCATAATCATATCAATTTGTATTATAAATAAAGAGATATGGTCAAAATATTAAGGTTGTATCAATCTGTCCGAATCAGCTTCTTTCTTAATTTAGTTCTCTTGATGCAAATCTCAAATCCAATAAGTCCAAAAGGTTGTGTTCAACCCTTCTATGTATGTTTAAACCATTAAGAGCTCATTCTTGACTTTCAAATAGCTTTGGGTAGATGGACTTTATTTTCTCTTTTACTTGGATCCTATTAAAGCCTGCTTAGATATGTAAACTTAACTAAGGTCCAACTAACTTATTTAAAACATAAATAGCCCAAATAAGCAATGAATTAACACAAAATAAAATTACAATTTGAAATGTGAGAACATTTAATTGAACATTATTTCAGTGCATCACTAAACCCTAACCCAGTGATATTTTGGCCTGATTTTTCTCAAATATTGTGTGAATCTTGCTTTTATGGCATTTAATGTTCAAAACCAGGGAATATAGAATTTGGGCTTCTGTGGTCAGGTAATATAGAAAAAACTCTTTTCTTTTTTATTTTTGCTTTAGTTTTTGTATATATATATATATATTCCCTCTGTTATAAATCAATATTTTTATTTAGCAAAAAAGTTTGTTCTGTATTAATATCTCCATTTTGTTCTTACTTAAAAAAATGTATCATAAGCTTATTTTTCATTCTCTCAGATGTGGGTTTTACCACTCAATAAAAATCACTATTTTTTCAAATGTAGTTATTGATATAGGACAAAAGTAGTATATTTTATTAATGTGAGATGGAGTATATTTTTTCCCGTTTTAAACTTATAACTCTATGGGACAACTGGTAGAGGTGCTCTAGCTCACTAGCCTATGTTGAAAGTTGTTTCACTAGTTAGATTTTTTCTTGATAAATTATTAAACATAAGTTTTATAATTTTGTATAAGTTTTATGATGTTAATAAGTAGAACTATAATAATAGGTGCGTGACGTAGAGGAATCATTTTGATGAAATAGGGGGCAAATGCATTTTTATAACCTCTATGCCCCCTCACATAATGTATGCGTAAACATGGGCTGTTAAATCTTGACTGACTCAACACGACCAAGTTAATATGATCTTGTTTCCTCAACTTGACATGACCCTAAACTCATTTATTAAAGTAATTACTCAACTAACTCACTAATATAAGAGTATAATAAAGTAATTACTCAACTAACTCACTAAACTCATTTATTTAACATATATTCCATATGTCCCACATTAATAGCTACATTTGGTTTTCCAAAATAAACTAATTTTTGTTCATTTTAAAAAACCACATTTGGTGAACTAATTTTAATACGGGACATTGGGAGTATTATTTTCATTTTCTAAACCTACCCCTATTTGTGAGAATTTATTTTCTTATTGTCTATTGGTCTTCCTACAATTGTCAAATACCAAGATCTAGTATTCACATTTCTTTTAGAGTTCACATATAAAAAGATTCCTAAAATTAACTCCCTTTCATCATCCTTTTATACAAATAGGCTTTCTTTGGTACAAATAGGTTTTCTTCTCAAAGCCGTTAAGGCTCTACTTCATTTTAGGGTTAAGATGTGTATGTTTGGTACTTGAGGTTGTTAATATCTCCTAACCCAAAGGGAATATGTCAAGCCCTGGTGCCTGCTCGACCAGAGTTGAACCCGATCTAAGGACCATTCGAGACACATGAGGGCAACTAGATTGCATTGTGGAAGACTTTAACCCCTTAATCGGGTATTTAACACAAACGCGAAATCACGCACCTTTCATCCTTTGAGCAAGAGTAATAAGTTACAATAGAAGAGGATAATAACTCTGAAGTAAATCCTCACACACAGCCCACAAACATAATAATCCTTAGCCGATACATGGCTTGAATCACAAAATCTGAAATAAGTCTAAAAGTAGAAGATACACACGAGTCATAAACATAATAACCCACATAAGGTGTTCTATGATCATAATAATATAAATCAAAAGATAAAATAATATCCGGTAGCATCCATACCTAATCCCACGCATATCTTGGTCGTCCCTCATGTAGGGAATCTTGATCAATTGCATGTCATACCATGCAACCCCAAAACAAAACACGGAAAGAGGGGTGAGTAAAACTCAGTAAGGTTTGAAATATGGTAACATTAATAAGAAAACAACCACTACACATCAACATAGTAATTCAGATTAACATTTCACATAATATCCGTATTTCTGATTAATCCCCTTACTACACCCCTAATTACATAAATAACCAACCTGCATATAAGTATCTCATTCATACTAATCATAGTATGCATAACCACATTATGACATAACTCATCTTGCATAATAAGTGATTCTTACACAATCACATCTACATTTATACATATCAAGTCATTCTCCTTCATAGCATTCAACCTATAAAATACGTGTACACGACACGTAATCACATAATGCATATTCATATTATTTATCCATCGATCATTCACTCTACATGATGATAATCTCAATTACATGATACCAAATAATGCATAATAAATCATAATCACATGTGTCACATAATCTTAATTATCCCTACACAACCTGTGTAATCCCAGGCATAATATTATCTCATACACATGCATCATAAATAATAGTAAATATCTCCATCATGGAGAGAAATATAATCAAACCACACATGTTGGACACATAGTCCAATTTCAACACAGGAAACATAAAGTGTTTAGGGTAGTTAACCCCTAAGTCTGCTCACCCTAGACAATCCTGACCAAGGAATATCTGAATCTCACACAGAGAACCTATAGTAGATGTGTTCACCCTAGAACATCTTTTGCGGTGGGAAGAGTCTGAATTCCACACAAGAAACCTAGAACACACAAGGGCATATCACTTTGGATTCTCAGGGTCCAAATGATTATCTTAAGAAATCTCAACCGCAAGACAAGTACATAACTCATCCTCAATCAACCCAACTTAATTTAGATCGACTCAACCCGGTGAGTATATATGCTCTACACATGAACTCAAATCAAAATCATGTCCTTTCGGACCAATTAATTTTTGATAAGCCCACAATCGATTAATCTGGCATGCAATCTCATATTATTGCATCCAATCGATCAAATCACAACTAATCTCAATAAAGTCTCAATCAAAAATTCATTTCATGATGCATGCAACATGGTACATACATGGGCAAGACATACAAGAATCCTAACTCATGATAAGTGCTCAATTTAGCCCATCATGCATCATTTATAATCATGATACTAAACATCACCATAATCATCCCCCTCATATGTGTATACATGGTAAAAATATCTAATTCTAAGTATATGGACATGCCTTGTACTTAACTCCTCATTATACCACACATGGACATTAATATCTAATTATAGATCCAACTGAAATCATGGGTGAAAACCATCCATCAAGTCAAGTATATCCTAATGCTAAACTTATGCAACTATATTCATACCACACTTGAATCTAGACATAACATCATTAATCACTCATAACTTAATCACATTATATGAAGACATATTAGTTCATTCACATGCTATAATCTTGCTGAAATCATACTACAGCATAAGAAATCATTCAATTATAGAATCAATATAGTAATTCTAACATGTGTAGCCAACAATATGTAATTTCACATATTACTCAAATTTTCTTCATAATTTTCAACATTAATAATATACCCTTCGAGTAGCTCATTATAGCCCAAACTACTCAATATGAATATGGGAAATGGTATTGAAGAATAAAAATATCAAAATAAGCAAAAGGAACAAAAGTGGTCAAACTACAGTACTGCCATTTGATCGGCCTGCATGACCATTCAATCGGCTAGCCTTACAATCGGCCTACAATGCCTTTTGGCTAATCGATCAGCCTATAAAACCGTTCAATCGCCATAATGGCAGATCTGGTTTGTCTTCCCCATTTTGAAAATCAAACCGAGCCTTCATCAATCCATCATAATACATAAAATCTAAGCCCCAAACTCCATCATAATAAAATCAAAGTTTTTAGAACATTAAATCTAATCATTATTAAGCAAAACCCTAAGAAAATACCACCAAAGATTAAGATTTTATCAAATCACTATTAAAACTCATAATCATTGAACCCATTTCAAAAACACATCAAAGCCTAGATTTGAAATCATAGCAAGTTTAAGACCCAAAACCCTTACCTTCTAACAACTTCTTGGTTCGAAATAGCTCCTTAATCTCCTTCAAAACTTACCTAAAACATGATTGTTATCAATACCTTCATAAATTCAATTTAGGACATCTAAACCTCTTGAAAAACCTTAGATATAGGGTTCAAGAAACCCAAAAACGAAATTCCTAATATTAGGATTTGAAATAAGGCTTCAAATAAGTAGCTTTATGCTTTGAGATCAAGATTAAACCATCGAGAAGAAGTGATTTGAAAATATTTAAGAAAACCTTAAAGGATTAAGGAAAAAAATTAAGCAAATCAAACCTTAGTATCCTTCCACTTTAGGAAAATGGGGGATTAGGCCTCCTAACTCTAGATCTCAGCTATTTCCCAAATGGGAAAGTGATTGTGTCTTTCCTTGTATAGTAAGGGGTGGGTTAGACCTAATCAAACAATGAGGTACAAATAAAAATTTTCAACTAAAAATGAATAATTTAGCTATTTAAACCCAAATTAAGATCTAAAAAATTTTGAAATAATTTTCCAAGTCTTAGTTTAATATTAGAGTCATTTTGGGTTAAAAATTCTAATTTTAACTATGGGGTCCACAGTGGGTCCCGATAACCCTAATTTTCGGGAAAGTAGTAAAAATTCTAGAAAAATTTTAAATAACATGAATTAACTTTAAAATCTGAAATGTGAAGGAAATTTTGGTTAAAACCTTTGTTAACCACATTAATTTTGAAAATTGTCCAAAATCGATCAAAATTAACATTAACCCACGAAAAAGCAATTAAATAGAGTAAAATAAACAAGTTCAAGTTTAGGGATCTTACATACTAGATATAGCATGTCACGCCACCTTCGAGCCAAATCTAGTCTAAGGAGGAAGCGGCACATGGCACGATGAAGCATAATTGAATTGCATAGACTTAACCTATCATTGGGTAGAACACTACGAAGTTGTGCACATATACTTTGTACAAAAATAAAATGAGCAAGGAAATAACTACTAATTAAAATATTAGTCCACACATACCCACATCCTTAGTGATAAGCAACCCTCACATGGGTAAAAATAAGTCTAAGCTCACAATGGCTAATAAGTCTAAGCCAACATTGGCTAATGAAGTGTGAAGTAGAGTCTAAAAATATAATCTCAACATGACATGTACTCAAACTAACATAATCAAAACATCTCTATAAAACCCATCCCCTCAATGGTCAACACCATCCCCATGTTACACAAAGAGCCCGTCTAAACAACCTACATGGCATGACATGCAACCCCAAAACAAATCACAAAAACAAAAGGGTGAGCCACAACTCAATAAGGGTTTTAATACAGAAAGTGAATTCATAATAACAACACATGTATAATCAACATAATACTCATCACATAATCAACCACAATGCCCATCATCATTGGATAAACACCTAAACCTGTGCAGTTATGTCATAATTTACAATCTATAAGCATCTACTCATGCCACATACATATTATGTTATCTATAATATGTCTCATTGATACATAGTTATGCTACCTGCATATCATGCTATTTATAATATATTTTGTCAACATATACTCATGCCACTTACATAGCATACTATATATAATATATTTGATCATTATATAGTCATGCCACCTACATATCAATTTATAACCCACAGTATCTCATCATCACATACTCATGCCACCTGTACATCATAGGTTCAAATATGGCTCATAACACGTATACGCCTCATGCGTAAACTTGTGAAATTCATTATCATAATCACATCTTATATAAATTATTTATCAACATAAACATATCATGCATATCTATTTCTCAATAAAACATTCACCCCCACAACATTAAGTGTATCAACCACACACAACATCCTGCTTATCCATGCAATCATATCATAACCACATGTGTAACATAAGATTCATTGTTCTTACACAACCTATGTCACTAAGTATTATCTCCCATACATATGTGATAATATATGGTGAATGTCTCAGACTTGAGAAAAATAAACTTGCTCAAAAAGGTTAAAACCATGAGTAAACTACTCATCAAGACTGAAGTCTCGAGCAAACTATACTTGGTAAGCCAGTGCACACAGACATATTATCCTGGATTCTCAGGATCTATATAACTTATCAACTAACTTATTATAGCATTCTGCTCTTCTCACTCGGGGAGGAAACTTATCCTCAAAGAGACGTAAAACTTTTCCATTGGACGTAAACCCCGTCTTTTCAAATGTAACACCGATTCGATAAGCATTCAATTGATTAATCTAACAACAAAGGTATCTAATTACATCCAATCAATCAAACATTGCTAATCACGATTAATTTTATTTATAAATCATTTTCATGATGTATGAAACATAGTACATATGTAAGCAAACATTACATGAGTCTAAGTACAAGTAAACATGTTCAA
Organism: Saururus chinensis; assembly: GCA_035235625.1. Lineage (NCBI taxonomy): Eukaryota > Viridiplantae > Streptophyta > Magnoliopsida > Piperales > Saururaceae > Saururus > Saururus chinensis. The sequence continues at coordinate 5,714,081 of CP141150.1, forward strand.
ATCAGTCCACATGTGCATAAAATATTGTTCATTTATGTCAAATAAAATCATAAACATCTACACAATTGTATACATTAGTGGTAGTGTTCAAGCCTAAGCTAAGACATGTGAAACATGAACAAACTATAATATAATCAAGGTTGTATACTAGAATCATGAAGTAAATATGATGAAAATATCAAAATACGAGTTCAAGAACAAGCATTACATCATGCTAGAGTTAGACAAGTATAAACATCACCATATTTAAGCTAAAACATAAGAACATGATTCACCTAAAATTATTATAACATGTGCAAGCATATATATGCATCATCATGGTTAAAACTACTGGAATCATGAAGTAATAATCAAACATGAATTTAAAACGAGTAGAATATCATGCTAAAGTTAAACAAAAATAGCCTAAATCATGATTGAGCTAAATCATACATTCTAAGTTGGTCCTCATGCAATCACATTATCATTTATAGGTAATAATAGCTCATTTTAATTATAAAGAATTGAGTTTATGAGAATAGAACAAAAAATGGTCAAAATATACAAAAATAGCTAAAATCACAAAATATGTCATTTGGTTGTTTGAAAGCTATGTCGGGCCATTCAAATGCCATGTTGTTCAATTGGCCAAATAGGCTATTTGAATGGTTGGTCATTCAAACATATGTTGGGCTATTCGAACGCCCTTGACAATTCACTTTTTGCCCATTTTCTAGTCCATCTTCAACATTCCAAAAATCAAACCGAAAACATCTAAAAATTCAAGATAAATTTTAGAATCACCATAAAAATTTATAATATCAAAATATCCCTAAGACATGATAGATCTAATCATTCTCATGTATAATCACAAGAAAATAGTCATAAATAATATATTTTTAATAAATCACCATTAAAGCACAAAATGGAGCAAGAACTCACATAAACAATTAAACTTGCAATTCAATAAATAAAACCACATAAGATGAAATCCCCTTACCTCTATGAAGTCATTCGAACAAAAAATAAGCTTCACTCCTCAAGAAATCTTACCCAAAAATTAGGGTTTTTGTTAAAATTTAATTAAAGACAATTAATAAGCTTAAATCAACTTAAAAATAAGTAGATCTATGATTTCTTTTCGTTAAAAACAAAATTCACCCATTTAGGGTTTGAAATTAAAATTTGAAATAAAATTTTTAATGAAAGAAATTAAGAATAAATTTGAGAAAATTGAAGATAGGAAGGATTAAAAGTAGAATTGAAAGATTAGGGATAATTAGGGCTAGAAAACTCACCTAAATCGGATTTTCTTATTTGAGAAATAGGGGTAGAGCACTTCCTTCTCCCTTACATAGCCCTTCCCCTAAATGGGTAAGTGGCTAGGGTTTTTTCTTAAATAGTAAGGTGTTGGGCTATGTTTACAAACTATTAGGCTGTAAAAATAGGTTAAACGCCCTAAGTGGATAATTAGGGTTCTTTTAAGGCTAAAAATAAGTTTAGTCATCCCAAAACTCACCGAAATGAAATAATAAAAGTTTAGGGTCATGTAGCTCACACGCTATCCAATCGTGGACATGGGGCCCACGGTAGGGTTCATACCCTTAATTTAGGAAATTTACAATAAAATCCCATAAAATCCATAAAAAATAGATAAATGAAGTTTGATATTAAAGCTTATAAAAATGTAATTAAACTTTGTTAAAACCATAATCACTAACATTTACTCCAAAATCAAGTCAAATCAACAATTTAATCAAAACCACACAAAATCACATAATTAAATATAGATTAAATTGGGTTAAAGTTAGAGATCTTACATATCATACACTCAATGTTTTGAAAATATGAATGAGATGAGATTATTGAAATAATCTTGTGTACCCTGCATAACCTGACCCAAATAAGGTTAAAGTTTGCATATTCAAACCTTTTTTAGGGTAGGGTAAAGGCCAATTCGACCCCACCCTTTTGATTGCCCTACCAAAGTGCCTATTTCAAATGTACATCTTTCCTGATAGATAACTAGAGGAGATGTTAGTATTAAAGAGCCTAACGAAGCAGAAGATATATATATATATATATATATATATATATATATATACACACATATATATATATATACATACATATATATATATATATATATATATATATATATATATATACACACATATATATATTCTAGTGAACTCCCCCTTCCCATTGAGTTATTGCTCCCTCTTGGCCACAATTAGAGTTCTTATTCAGAAAATCTATGGCTTCTTTTCTACTGGTAGCCTAGTAAAGTGTTGTTGTTTGGGACACTGATGGTTGCTTTTTCATATGGTAGTGCCTCTGTTGTTTCTAGTATTTTTGGTCTTTAAGTGCAAGCAGGCCTTCTAGGTGTTCTCCTTGCAATTTATTTAAAACTGAAGCATATTATTATACAAGGAGATTCCCGTATGATTTTCCATCTTTTACAATTAGGCTGCTCTAAAAAATTACCTCAACTATTCATCTTTTTCAACAACTACTTCGATATGCCAACATGTATTTGACAAGGGGAATCGCGTGGTAGGGAAGCATTTTTAAAGGTCCATTCTAACAAGTGTAAAGAATGCATTGGAGCCCTTAATCTATAATATCGATGGCGTACATACTAGCTCACATTAGTGCCAATTGTATTAGCACTAACGTGCACCAATATGTGCATCGTAGATCTCAAATATAAAGTCTCAACTACATTCCTTATGTTGGCCTCATTATCAAAAGGGAGCATGAAAAACTCTTCCGTGTGGCATATTGTCTAAGCAAAATTTGCCTTAGACCACTACTCAAGTTGTTGGACATCTTCGCCTCCTTCATTTAGGTAACCTTCCCAAAGGACTCCTTCTCTTGTACTTACCCTCGATCTATTAAAAAAAGAAAAATAATATTCATACTTTATTTTTTTTACATCATAGGCCTTACATTACCTTTAATTAGATAGAGAAAGTAGGTCCTACCTGACAACATGAGATTTATTTTTCCTTATCCAATCATAAGTGGTATAAAGCCTATGGGAATAAAGAAAGTGGTGTAGTAATATCACTATCCCTACAAATATCAAGAGCAATTAGGCTATTTTTTGTGGGGCTAAAAAAATAACTAAAAAAGAATTCAAAGCCATACGAAAGGAACAGCGAGAGTGAATATGGGGCAACCTAGGCCATGGATGACTCAAACCTGTCCTCTTTTTGCATTATTGGTGTTGGCCTTACATCTACTGCAAAGCCTAATTATTTTTTAATACTCACTCTATCCCATATTAATAGCTCCATTAGGAAAAATAGTAACTTTATTAAATGGCAAGACCCATAGCTAAGAGAATGAAAAATAGCTTGCCACATGCATTTTTTACCTAGCTATTTAAATTAAGCTAAATGGAGTTATTAATATGGAGCATTTTTTTTCACATGGAGCTATTAATATGAGAGAGATGGAGTATCTATATGTTTTGTCATATCTATTATGCAAATTGTTTCATTTACAGGGATAAGTCATAACACCAGTAAAAGTGACCTAAGGGAGATTTAAAAAGTACAAGATAGTGAAATAAGGAGAAGGAAAAAAAATTAAAACATAGAAGCTTGGTTGATGATGTCGTTTTTCATACAAGTCAAGTCAGTTGGCACTTGGCAGTTGGCGAAGTTGCTTTCCCAACCAACACAATTGCGCGTTTGCTTTTGAAATCATCATAAATGGGGGGATCTCCATCAAAGTGGTGGGGATGGATCTTAAATCGTTGGTTTAAAAATAGACCTGACCTGGGTTGGCCGGACCCGGTAAGCTTTTTAGGTCGCATTATTTACCAGTTAAATTTGAGTATAACCCATTGAACCTAATTTATGTGGCCCAATTAAACCTGATTTATACTGGGTTAAAAAAAATAGACTTGACTATTAATATAAAATAAGAGTTTTTTATGTTACTATATGACATTGAGCCTTACGTAAAAAAAAATACATATAATTTCTTAATATTTGAGATTGATAATACATATGGTGGCGTATATTAATATTAGTACCACTAACGTTAATATGCACTAACATGTGTCTAGTTAATTTTATAAATAAAAAACTCCCATATAAGTTATTATCATAATTAAATATTAAAAATGCTCGGTGGTCGAGTCAATTTTAAAAACATTAACTTAAATATATTTATTTTCTAACGTGTATCTCTATCAAAGTCTGAATGACTTCCCTTACTAGGATTGGATACCAGATCAAAGTGCTTTGTTTTGGTCGGGCAAAAGGCACACATTTTTTTATTTCATCACCACTCTTATCTCTTTGCCTTTTGAATAACTTTATGTCAATTTCGTGAATGGCAAAGGGAGAGAGACACGACAGAAGAAAGGATTGAGAAGAGGAGAAACACAAGGGATGAAAATAAATTAAAATTAATTTATTTTTAAAATTTTAATGGAGCTATAAATATTGAACTTAAGCCCAGTCGCCCCGGGGGAGTAGTTAATTGGGCCCACTCTATAAATGGGAGAGTAATATGAGAGAATTGTGTGGGGCACTCAACTGTCACAACGAGCCCCACCAGTGGGTAATTTATTTTAAGAAAGGTCCATCAATTATTTCCCAAGAATTGTATGTCAAATTGGGCTTGCTGAATGAATGGGCTGCCTATATAAGTCTACGAATTTTTAGAGCTTTATGTGGGATGGTCACAAAATTGGTTGGTAAACTTTTTTTATATTATCTATCAACAATGAGCCTTGTATATGAGTCTTGGATATTTAAGATTGACACTAGCGTATATGTTAGTGTGAGGAATGTTAATATTATTATATATTAATATATACATTATCGATGTCATAGATGAAGGGTTTCTATGTGTAACTTACACAATAGGCTCATTGTGAACGAAGAACATTAAAAACGCTTCAAGTAGTCTAGAAACCATTTTTTTTTCAAGTTAGGTCCTTAATTCTTACAACCTGTAATGCTAATTCAGATTTCGGGTAAGATTTGAATGTTTTATGACCCTATTTGAGATTGCTCTTAACCTTTATAAGCTATTCCTTAGGATATGCAAATTTTAACCCAACCCAAGCCCAAACCAACTTAACTAATAAAAAAGTTAAATTAAAGAAAATTGGCCATTTTAATACAATGATCGGGTTATAAAATTACCTACATAACCCTTTTAACCTATTTAACAATTTAACCCGATCTTTTATTTCAGTCATTACAATTTATACAAAGATGTTTGTATATATTAATTAATTTTTGGCCGAAGGTAATGAAAATTAGATAGATTTTTTAAATTCTATTTATTTTTATATTTCTATTTTATATGATATTTAAATTAGTAATTTATGTGAAATTGTTACAGTGTTAAATGTGATCTATAATGTCTCCTAATTAGAAAAATTATGTACAATATATACTTAATACTCTTTTTGTCCTAGATTAGTTATATTTAAAAAAGTTGTGATTCTTATTAAATAGTAAAGCTTATATTCAAAAAATTAAGTTATAATATTATTTTTAAGTACTTAAAATTAAATTAAATAAAGTTATTAATATTGAACAATTTTTTTACAAATAAAATTATTTATATAAAAAGGGGAATCATTCATTAAAAATATAAATTATATAAAAAATTATTAAAGTAATCTTTTGTTTTTATCTCACATCTCTAGGTCTCCATAAATTTATTGAAAATTTGAGTAATAGAGAACAAGAGTGGATGGTGAATAGGATCAACAATAGAACTATAGAATGAAAGTATTTTTTCATGCTAACTATTCACTATGAGCTGAGTGTAAGGAATATATATAGAATATTTATTTTTAAAATTGACCTTAAACAAACTAGCGCACATTTGTACAAGAGGTACTTACACTAACATATGATAACATGTACACAATCAATCACAAAAATAAATATTTTACATGTATTCTTTATATTCGCTAGTTGTGAAAATAGAACGTGAAAGATACTTCACTTTATAAATAATTTTATTAATTATCACTTGTAGGGGAAGAATTAACCAGAAAAAAATAATTTTAAAAAAGTTAAACAAATAGGGTTAATTTACATTTTCTGAAGACCGACCCGGACCCGATCTGACCCGACCCTACCCCTTGTTCCCGGCGAAAACCATTCGACGCTCCGTCACTCCTGTGCGGCTTCCGGCCATGGACGGCGATTTCGTATTCGAGGATTTGACCTCCGACGAGAAAGAGGCGGAGGCGCACCAGTTCCTTCGACGACAATATCGTCAGAGCTCGCCGGTTCCTCTGCCCATCGACGATGACGCCGATATCGGTGGGAACAGCCCCGAGCCGGCGAAGCCAGTGGGTTGTGCTCAATTCGTCTATGTAAATGTTTAATTGTTAGAGCTTTGACAATTGAATGATTTTATGCAATGAGCTTTTTAAAAAAAATTATTTTGCAGGAAGCTTACAAGCCGGAAGATGATGGGGATGACGGGAATGCGGAGTTGAATAAGGCTGCTTCGTTCTTCCGGTCATCGGAAAATGCTTCCTTTCACGCGGATTCGTTCATTGAGCTGAACCTCCGGCATCCTTTGCTCAGAGTCGTTGATGGACTTGGTTATAGGAGGCTCACGCCAATTCAGTTATGACAGAGTTGGGTTGCTTTAATGGTAATCCAGCTCCATAATCTTATTCAGTAATAGAAGTTGCGGCAACAATATCTACGTGGCCATATGGCTTGTAAAACCAGCATTTGATTGTCCTTTTAGAGTCTCATCTTCAAGTACAGTGGCATCTTCATCTCAGTAACCCCCCATCCGGATGATGATTCTGAAACTGAAATTATTTTGTTACTAGCTGTTTCATTCGAAGCTGACTGGAATTGAAGTTAAGGGGATTTCCCTGTTGTATGATTTTATTGGCCTCTCTGATCTGACATTCTTTCGTTCTGGTGTCCATTGGGATTTAGGCGGCATGTATACCTTTGGCCTTAAATGGCCGTAATATCTGTGGTAACGCTATTACTGACTCTGCAAAGGTAAACTGCTTACTTTTAGTGGGTTAGTGTTTTGTACATGGAGATCCATCTCTGGGTCAATTCTCATTCTTTATCCAGACATCTGTGTTCACGTTACCCCGTTCTTTAGATGCTTCTCGCTAGCCAAAGTGGTTCCGGGTTTTAATTCTGACTCCTATGAGGGAGTTGGCTGTACAGTATGTCATATTTTCTGCTAGGTTTTTAAGTAGATTTTAGCATGACCAGATTGTTGGAAAGAACATGTTTTAGCTTATATGCTAAGGAAAGCATTTTGTATGTTTTTCCCTTCAAGTGCCTGGGTGAACTTCCCAAGATCACAGCACAATGCGTTACTGCCCTTGGTTAGGTTGAGATTCGACATAAAGAGAATGATTTTTATTGGCTGTGTTTAAGAAGTTGTTACTTCGTAAGTGCTCTGATTGGAAAGTACAGAACAGAAATCACTATTGTCCCTGTTCGCATGTCTTAATAAGTAGGAGAGAGTTACTTCTGAAGTGTTCTACTCAGAAGAAAAATATCCCTTGCTGAGAATGAAGTACTCCATTATGTAGGGGTGACAACGAGAGTTGTGCCAGCTCTCAATCTGAACTGGCTTGACTCAACTCAGCTTGACTGATGGCATGAAAATAGACTTGTGGAGCCAAGCTTGAGCTCAGCCTTGGCTCCACTGGGCTCAGCTAGAAATTTTTTGGCTTGAATGTCTATATAATTGAAAGATATATGTTTTTAGAAAAAATAAAGGGATTAATCACTGAAAAATGTTTCTAATGTCAAACAAGTACAAAAAATTTAAAACTTAATAAAGTTGAGCTGGCTCAAGCTCGGCTCTGCTGATAACTAGACTAAGCTTGGTAGAAGCTAGATTTGGCTTGGCTTGTTATCACACATACGATAAGTAACATGTATATTGAAACCCCGTAAACATGTCCAGTTAGGATGATATAAAGCACTTTGAACCTTACGGTCATAGAATGTGGGAACATTTTAAAGACATAAGTTATATTTTGTTGTATAAGCTGGTTTTTCCTCCCAAGATAGATAGTATGGACCTAAACCCTCAGTCTGTTATGTGAGTTTTTGTAGGAATGATGAACTTCATATGATTTGTTAGATTTGCCGGTGACATTAATGATATCTAACCTTTTTCTTAGAAATACTATAATTATGAAAACCTCTGAAAACTAGATGACAATATTTCTTTTGATTTCCATTTTTAACACTTTAGTCTTAGTTGACACGAAGTTTCATATATTTTTTAATTGTGACAGGGTCCATCATTTTATTGGGAAACTTGCACAACTTACTAATGTCAGATGTGCACTTGTTGGTGGGCTTTCTGTAAAGGTTCACAGTTGAGGTTCATTGTTATAATTTGGTTGTCTGCTCCTTCTTCTTAATGTTTTTAGTGTTAGCTTGAAGTAAGTTGGGCCTATTTTTATTTTTCCTTCACCTGGCTGTTTGATTTTGAAGTTTATGTGCGAGGGTCTAATCCAATTTTCAAAGGAAAAAAGGAATTTGTGTTGCCTGATGTTATTAACACATGCTACATGGACATAGACATGCACTTGAAAATTAAGTTAAACCGGGAGGATATTTGTAATTCTTAATCTTTCTTTAGAAGTCTGAAATGAGAAAAAAGTGACAAATGTATGTTTTGTTAGGAAACCATTATCCAATTAGTTGGGTTTCAGTCAATCTGTAATTTAATTAAGTTCATAGCAGGTTTCACACATACAATCCAAGTCGTGTTCCATCAGGACTCAGGAATGCATCGTTGGCTTTGTAATCTGTGTGTGATTATGTACTCATTTTCTAGTACCTACATTATCTTTCATATTCTTATATGCGTCACCTTTTGCAAATAAGTAGAGCACACCCTACATTTTGCAGCCATTGTTAAGTACCTGTGTTGTCTGTCCTTGTAGGCCCTCGAGGTTTTCAGGAAGCAGGAAGTGGATTTTCTAATAGCCACTGATATTGCTGCCCATGTGAGTAGAAATAATATTTTTGATAACTGAGACTTCAATCTGCTAATTTCTAATCTGCTAGATTAGTATATGATTGTTTCAACCGGGGTGTTTTTTAAAACTATCCAGAACATTCTGACGCATGTTTCTTCTAAAAATTTATCGCTGACTTATATTGTGTCTGAGTCTATTTTAATGCAGGGCCTTGACATTATGTTGTAGCCCCGTTGATTACAAGGGGGTTTGTGTTTAGGTGAAAGGGGAGATAGAAATAGAAAGGAACTAATTAGCTAAGAATAACCTCTGAATCCTCATTGCTCAACTGATCAGTATGTAGTATCACAATTTATAGGCTTCAAGCCTTTCTCTAATTAGAAGTAAATCTAAACTAGGAATTAAAGTACTATTAGGAATCTACCACTAATAAGTAATTCTAAACTAGGAAAGCAATAGATAATAAGAATCCTACCTTTAATAAAGCATAACAATAATTGAGTTCTATCTAAAGAGAAGGTTATATCTAATTGCACTGCATAGGAGATTGGTTATGGTTTATAACACATTATTGGAGTTCAGACGGTTACTATGCATGCCCACGGGTCATTACAAGGTGATGACTCTTGCTTACTGTTGTGCACTAGAACAATCATGTATTATGAACTATCTGTCAAGATAAAAGCCAGCAAAGGTTCTAATATAGACAATTTTAGTGATTATATTTAATTTGACACTGTTTTACTTGTTCGCTCATGTACAGCGAAATTCATCATGTTGGTCGCACTGCTAGAGCTGATAGGGAAGGATATGCTGTTACTTTTGACTCTGATAACGATTACTCCCACCTGAAAACCATAGTGTGTGTGTATTCTTTCTCCACATTGTTTCTTCTTTTTGCGAGTAGTGAACTGTTAGTAGTTATTTGTGGGAACTGGATACAGTTTCTTGCGATTGGTATAGAGTCTGTTACTAGTCTGATGGAAGCTTCAATTAAATGAGTGAAAAGGGAAAAGTCATTTTTGTTGAATTCCATAATGTATTGCAAATAGGCTCATTGAACTTCATTGTTTTAATATGCGGCAAAATGACATTGATTTTCAAGCACATTAATGGGCAAAAAGAGCTGGCTCAAAGCTGAAGAATTGGATAGTTACAGAGCAGTCCATAGTCAATTGTCTCAGATAATTCTTCAGGTTGCATCAATTCTTCAAGAAGAGAAGCAGTTCACGTATGTGCGTGCTGCTTTCATATGTTGTTTCATCTACAATAGAATTAACTTTTGCATTGAATAGGGAAGAGAGGGAATTGCCAAAAGCTGAAATGGAAGCTGCAAAGGTCTGTTAGTTTTTTTGTTGTAAATCGTAGTACATTCAATTTTGTCTTTAATCATAATCATTTTACAAGTGACAGCAATCTGGGCTGCTGTGATTTTACTGGCTGGAAACATGATTGCACACAAGGAAGTGATCTTTTCACGACCTAAAAGTACTTGGTTCGCAATGGAGAAAGAGAATAAGCTTTTAGCTAAAGCTGCAAAAGTAAATATGTTGATCCAAATATTGTCTTCTTAGCTAGCTCAATAATGTGTACAATGATATTTGTTATTTATAATATATTTGTTATTCTGCGTGTGAAATGTTAGTTTTTTTATTGCTTTCATAGGAATCAAGGGAGAATGATGGTGGTGGGGCAAGTGATGTTATCAGTGCTAAGAAAGCATAGGAGCTTAAATTCAAAGAGAAAAGAAGGCTGGAGCGTGAGGTTTTCAAGATGCCATCCCTTTTTTTTCTAAGTTGCATTACTGCTTCATTTGTATGTGGTTTATAGCTGCATTAATGCATCTGATCGCTGTGTCACAGAAAAATATGCTAAGATAAAAGCATAGGAGACTAGAAGCAGCTCAAGAGATGGCAGAGGAAGAGGACAAAACTGTTGAAGAGGTTGGTGGATGCGTATTCCTATATTTGATATTGTATCTGTTCTAATGATCAGCAGCTCTTTTGTTGCATAAAAAGTATGTTTCGTATGTTTTTTCTGCACGTCAAACTTTTTTGAAGTTACATTTCCTTCTATTTCCTAAAAAATTGCTCTTCAATTATGACCAATTGAACGAATTGTATTACAGAAATCAAACAATGCTTTGCTGCAGGCTTGTAAGAACAACAAGAAAGAAAATTCTCTTGTTGTCATTGTGCCACCAGAAGGCAAAAGCAGCGAAAGTCATTAAAAAGGCAGAAGATTCTGGTTTATTTGTGAAAAAGGCTAAAAAGACTGTAAACAGACTCCCAGAAGAACTCAGTCTAGGATAGAGGAGATGGAGGAACTCTTTCAGAGTGACATGAATGAAGCAAATCAAAGACGGGGATTCTCAAAGAAATCACTTCTGGTTAGGGGTGATAATCGGGCCTTGAGCCCGTTTGACCAGCCCGGCCCGAGCCCGTTTGAGTATTAACAGACGGGCTGTTATCGGGCTGTAGTAAAGTGAATCGGGCTCGGCCACGGAAGCCCGATAAGTCCCGTTACGTTTCATCCTAATTCACTCTTTCGCCTGATCGCGAGTTCTTCACCGTCGCCCGAGTGCTTCGCCGTCGCCCGACTGCTCCTAAATGCTCTTCGATCACCAGCTTGTGAGGGACAAACGTATGTGGACGGCTTCTCCCGCCTCTCCGACACCCAGAGGCTGGTTACAGTGGTCGTCCTTCGCTTCAACTCCCTGCACGGTTGCTGTCAAAGCTCAAAACGTGCAGAGGTATAGCTCCGCCTCCCGTAAAGGTGCAGGAAGGGAGGAGTTCCCGGGTAAAACAGTCCAGGCCTTCTATATGGCTTCTGGATCTGAGAAACCTGTCCCGGACGAGGTATTTAGGCCATATTTTAAGATCTCGTTGTTGTACAGTTTCTTTGCCTTCTGTCAACCCGACTGGGGACGCTTTACCGATCTGCCTATTTGAGAAGGAGATTTCATTAGGAGATTCTCGGAGATGTCAGTTGGAGAGAGGGAAGGGGCATTGCAGAGATGGTCTGCACTCTGCAGAAAGAACTCTGGTACCCTTGAGGTGACTTTTCTGTTGATGAAGGTCTTTAGTTTGTTCGTCTTCCTGACTATGGTGGGGCCTCTCTCTCTCCTCTTTGCAAAGTTCAAAAGCGTTTTTTTTTCGGAAAAAAGTGATTACTACTGAATTTAAAAGTCTGTACTTGGGATTTCTGTTGATCTGTTCTAGAGGTGTTCCAACATAATAAGTAATGTATTCCTGATAATGTTAGCCGAATTGGTGGATTAAAATTGATTTTTGTTCTCATTTTGGGTTTCTTTTGTTCCGTCTGCAGGGTCAAAGTTCCAATTTTTACCGTAAGGTGGCTGCTGGTGGAGTCCATATATAAGGTGCATTCTCCCCTTTTTACTGTGAGTTAAATTAGTGCTTTTTACTAATTTTTATGCATGTAGAATTACCATTTGCAGCTTTACGCATGGGGAACAATGTTTTTGAACTGTGAGACTTTAGTTGATGGTCCTGGGCGCTTAGCAAGTAATAGAAAGGATCTTCTATAAATAATTTGAGAGCTATGGGCAAGATAATGCTTAGATTTAATACAAATGCCAATTAAGAAAGTTTGGAAAAGGATCAGAGGATAGCGACCACCAAAAAGAAATATAAAGGTTCAAGTGAAAATATGATTGGCAGACATATGGAGGAGTTTAATGATATAAAGAGCTTAATTAGGGGCGTCAACTATCATTCCAAATTACTTGGACAACCATATTTGCTAAGATGATGCAAGCAGGCACTGGCTTTTCGTTCCTTCAAAATCCCTGTCAGATTGATATGAAATGTGTAAGTTAAATCCAAGCTTTGGCAGTTAACCCTCCCAAAGTGCTCCTGATGGCCAGTGCCAGTATTCTACGTAGTCCACCACTTCTCTATCTCATTCATTCCCTAATCTTCTTCATGTGTACAATGTACAATTGAGTTCAATATAGCCGGGAAAATAAACTGTTATGTGCATGTGTCAAACAAATATTACTGTGTTTGTGGTTGCAGTTTACGAGTGAATTAAACTTCGATAGTTTGTCTATATGAGTGTTGTTAAATTAACAGAAGCCAACGGAACGCTAAAGTGCTCTCTTCCTAGTCAAGTCCACATAATTACCTGCATAACTTTTGCCATATTCGACCCTGTATGATGCAGTTTTCCTATTAATATCAGAGTTTGTGAGAAAATGATTGAGTCTTTTACTTAGTTTTGCTGAAGGTTCACAGATGTCTTGGATATTGGAAGTTGTGTTGCTGATTTATCTGTTTTCAGGACTGTCTACCATTGCCCATTTTGCAATTTATGTCGCCTTGGAAAAGGACTGGATATTGATTTTTTTCATTGCATGAAATGCAATTGCTGCTTGAGCATGAAGTTGGTGGAGCACATATGCCGTGAGAAAAGCCTTGAAACAAACTGCCCCATATGCTGTGATTTTCTCTTCACATCAAGTGCAACAGTTAAGGCCCTTCCCTGTGGCCATTATATGCATTCGGCCTGTTTTCAGGTCAGACTGAATGTCCTTTGTCCTCCATTTCGTCTATCTTTTAATGATTGTTAAAGGTTTTGAAAAGGGTAATTATAACATTCATTCTCCTTGTGCATGTAGACATATACTGCTTCTCATTACACATGTCCAATATGCTGCAAATCCATGGGAGACATGGCTATAAGCTTATCTTCACCTTTACATAATGAATGCAGAGTGCTTGTTCTTCCAGGTGTTGTACCTACTAAAGGAATTAACAGATTGTCTGCTGATGTGGTCACTAGCTGGTAGGGTATAACAAAAGCACATTAGGAGAAAAACATGTGTATGGATAGCTTCTCTTTACTAGCTAGCTTCATGACCCTGCAAAATATTATGTCATTCATAACCCTCAAGTTAGAATCAGTCACCTACTAGGCACTGTTTCGATGCAAATAAATACCTCATGGAGCCAGGCATTATTTAGATGACCATTCCTCATCTACCTGTTGTGTTTTGATTCTGAATAAGCCTACTTTTGTTTCACAAGAAGTCATGTCTTTTTTCTATACCTTGTGGTTTGCTTTATCTTTGCAATATTTAAATGTCATGAAATTCTGAAAATAACAGTTGTTTAAATTCGTGCCATTCAGGATATACTATGCAATGACTGTCACAGGAAAGGGGTTGCTCGTTTTCATTGGCTGTACCATAAATGTAGGTCTTGCGGTTCATACAACACCAGGGTTATCAAAACTGAAAATGCAAGTTCCTCCTGCTCGATATCAAACTAAAGGAATAATCCGGCGTGTATATAGTTAGGCTAAGCTTTTGTAACATACCCAAATCAGCAACAAGCATCTGTATATTTCACTCAATTTTTCCAGGTTTATTAATTGCAGTGGTTGTCTATGTCTATGCTGCGGTCAGATTCATCATCACAAATTTATCACGCATAAGAAAAGTGATTACAAAAAGGTCTAAATCTCTTATTCACAAAACGAGTGAACAACATATAAAACTGTAATTGGACTTCAAACATTTATCAATCCTGTTCTTTTTCTTGTTTGCCACTTGGCAACATAAATTTATCTCTCAACTTCTTTACCTTGATTGTTTAATTAAATTTATTGCTAAATTTGTACAACTAAATTTAATTATCACGAACAGCCACCAATAAAAGCTTAATTATGTTAATAATGGCCAAGAGCAAGCCGTGCACCAGCCTCATTATCTCATTGTTTTTTAGACCAAAAAAGGGTACTTTAATGCCCAAAAGGATAGGTCATTTCATTTGCATACCCATCATACAATTAGTTGTGCATGTGTAAATTACAGCAATAGGACACCTTGTGACTTGTACGTTTAGCATATATGAAAAGAAGTTATACGTTTAGCATTATAGAAAAAAAAAAGTATCTAAATCATCAACGACTCTTTTAATATCATATCGATATGTATCAATTGTATCGATATGGTATGACCGATATATATCAGTTTTTGGTGTGGGGGGCGTACTACCCCTATATTTGTATCGGTCTTAATTGATAAGGGTAAGTATCAGTCAATACGGCCCCGAATTGATTGATACGGTTTTTCATATCTTTAAGTATATTTTACATATTATATAACATCTAAATCACCTTTAACTTCGTAACAATCTAAAAATACGAAACAATAACTACATTAGGCAAGAGAAATTAAAACCCATTTAAAAAATGTATTAAGTAGGCCCGGTCTAATTCATTGAGATGGTTTTATATCTAAATAGGATTTAAAATTTTATATTTATTTTTTATTTAAAAAATAATAAAATAAAAAAATTTAATAAATTTTTGACTCTAACAATCAAATTTTACGGTATGTTTAAGTTACATCTTATTATTATAAGGTCAAAAATGACTTTTTTTTAGTCGAATGTAGTTATAGTCCGTTAAGAGCCCGTGACCGATTCATGATTGTTTATTTTTAAATAGGCTGTAAATAGTCGGGCTTAACGGGCTCGGGCGGGCCCGAACCCAGCCCGATTACCAGCCCTACTTCTGGTGGTGCTAGGAAAAAGTCAAAAAATTCATTCAAGAGCAAGTCGAGGTAAAACTGCAAAAGCTGTATTTCACGTACTAAAAATTTGGCATAAGGTTCTCTTATTTGTGTATCATCTTCTTCCTTGCAGATATAAGTGCAAGAGATAAAACTAAATTCAGTGATCATAGCTTTCGTTCCATACCATGCACAGGAAGCCCTTACCTTGCAGCAGTTAAATGGCAATCATGAGGCTATATGCCATGTACCTCACAGAATGATCCTGTAAACCTGATTTATTAAATTATCTCGAATTTTAAGTATGGTTTTATACTGAGTAGAGACGTACCATCTCATGCAGTAGGGATTAATGTTGTTTTGGAGGGGGAGAGATCTCGACAAGTATATTTTACTCTGTGCCTATTGTTAACAGGCCTTCGTGAGACTATTAGTTCTTCACTCATAGTGATCCAATATAATTTTTTTCCCGACATTTCTTCCATAACCATCAACGTTTACATTCTTGGCAGAAAGACAGATCTTCTAAACCTTCCAGTAAATTATATTTATATCGCCTTAATCTATTACTGGTGCAAGGTGGTTGATTGCGTCCTCGTGAGGCACTTAGTGCTATTAATTTGGAGTGCTTTGATCAATACATTTGGGCATACTCTTCTGAATTCACAATCATTTTACTTTCGTAAGTTCACCTCTGGCATGTGTTTATTCCAGTTCGCAAACTGCTGAGCTAACTTTCCATGAATTATCTTGTTAGACATGTGCACCAATCATTCTGACATTGACGTGTTTAACTATAGCTCATCAGATCCTTCCCCAATAAAGCCCAGATTTGCGAATTTTCTCTCAATCTGGTCTGTATCATACTACTCAACTCTACGCTTCAAAAATATTCCCGGTCCTACACTAATAGTCCATTTGGCAAAAAAAAGTTTGTTCTATACAAATAGCTCTATTTTGTATAATTTAAGTGGTTAAGTACTTAAAAAGAATATTAATAAACTTATTTTCCCTTCTATTAGACGTGGGTTTTACCGTTCAATAAAAAAACTATTTTTACAAATGTTACCATTAATTTTGGACGGAAGGAGTAATACCCACAGGTGGTGAGGACCCATGTTATAAATCACTCTAAAAAGTGAAGTAATGAGGGTCCGGGCACTTTAACTTTTGATGGATGCTGTTTGTAATCAGGCACACAAACAATAGATCAGATCGTGGAGTACGTTTCATGAATTTAGATTTGGGAAAGGGACGGCTGAAAATTGTCTCGTGTCCCCCCTTAACCCTCCATCTCTTTCTTCTTTTGGCCTTATCGCCTGGACCATATTAGTGTATCGAGTGGACGAAGCGAAGCCTTAAGAGGAGGACAAGCTTTGAGGTGAGTCACATACATCTCATTGTTTGTTTGAAATGGCAATGGGAAGGGACATGACATACAGAAAGGGATTAACTTTGACAATTTGCCGTTTCAGACGGGGTGCGTTTTCATCACGAGAAAGGTTTTATTCATTAAATTCATTCAGAGAAATAAATACCATGATCCCTTTTTCTCTGAAATGAATTGAACTCAGGGGGGGTCCTGGTTGTGAAGAATGAATCAATGAAGCTGACGTGAACTGGGGACTTGGTAGGAAAATTGGCCTGACAGGAGAAGGGGACTGTTTACCAGCAGTTCAAAACCATACCAATTGCTTTCTCTGCTCAGGTCTGCTTCACATGGAGATGTATGCATTTTAATTAAAGTAGGGACATGAACTGATGAAGTCCCAAGTTATATTTTTACTCATTTACAATGAAGCAATTCTTTTGGACGGATTGTGGTGCGCACCAGTTGCATTGATTCAATGGTACAGGTGGGACATGCTAAAATTTTGTCCCAGTTATCACCAATAATTTCTATAGGGTCTAACAGGACAAAACTCATCTACATCAACTACACCATAAGAGAGACTAATCCTAGTGCTTCACCAACTCTTTGCCAAATTGCCATTTACATTGTTGGCTCACCTAATTATCCATTGAGTTTGAAACATTTACTAGTCAGATCAACATGTAATATAAAGCCTTCTTCACAAGCAGCGGAATTGCTAACATGCTTTAACAAAAACAGGAAAATTTGAATCTTGTTTACCTCCTCTGTCCTATATTAATGGTTACATTTAGAAAAATAGTAATTTTTTCCAATGGTGAAACCCACGTGGAAGAGAAAGAAAAATAAGTATATGATATTTTTTAATTACCCAATCACTAAAATTTAATAAAATAAAGCTATTAATATGAAACAAATCTATTTGCCAAATAGAGCTATTAATTTAGGATAAATGAAGTATAATTCTTGGGTTCATGAGGCCAAAATGGCATAGAATTAAGTGGCAAGAAACATGGTTAAGTTTAAGGGAAGATAAAAGTGGGGCAAAGTAAGAGGAAGAGAGACAATGTCCGACCTCTCATCATACTCAGAGATCGTTCAAGAATGAAATGTTCCCCACGCCCATCCCCAATTTTAATCATCTCACATTATCACAACCCCCAGAGCCTGCATTCTATGCACATGCAGGCATTAATTGGAGCATCCACTGGAATCCAACTTTATCAAACATAGTTTTTTTTTGTTATTTTCTTATTTATCTTATCCTAGAATCCAACTATAAGTTAGATCGCATTGTGCGAAAGGGAGAAAAGGGAGAGCAACACAAGCAGGAGGATGCGCACGCAGGAAGATTGGGTGGTTTTGTTCTATAGGATAGACTTATCAGGCTATTGGCCAAAACCACTTTCTCGTTTTCACACTTCCATGTCAAGCTAACGGAAGAGTTGTTTACTCTTTTTTAACAATAAGCTCAACTAAGGGATATATGAGCCTTTAATATTTGAGATAGATGACATATATTAGGGTCAATATTATTGGTGTTAATGTACGTTAGTGTAACACCCTTTGTAATTTTTTGAAATAAAGAAGATAATTTTTGTAACGAAATTTAATTACAACTACCAAAGATCATCATGTACTAAAAAAGTAATTACAATATACTTTGTATGATATAAAGATTTCTAAAATTGGGTATAGCATACCTTTATATATCAGTCAGTACAAAATTTACATAAAGTACAAAAAAGAGTACAAAAATTATAATTTAAGAAAGCTCTTCGTCGACTCCCTCAGATTCGAGTCATACACTTGCAGAATCTGAGGGTGGGTGAGTGAATTTATACTCAATAGGTTGAGTTAAGTTCTAAAAATATACTTCGTGCACGTAAAAATATTCTGTTATCTTTCTTTTCAAAATCATTCAGAAAACGATACAAGTTTAAAAACACCGTCACAGAATGTCGCAATACCAAACGACTTACACCCACACTCATGGGGCAACGGGAGACGGAAAGAAAGGAAATTTCCTATGATATCCCAGTCCTATGCGCGCCAGATGCCAAATTTGGCGGTATCTAAAATCATCATAATAATCCTTAGTTTCAAAAAACCAAGAACTATCCAGAGGGTATACGAGTACCCAAAACTCGGAGAATTTTTCGAAAAGAGGAGAAGCTTTTAAAGATAGAATTTCTTTTCAGAAAAACCTTTAGCAAAACTTTGGCAAGTCAAAATCTTGGCATTCGATTAGAATTTAAAGCCACCTATCTATAACACATGCAGAATATACAAAAATCCCTTCATAGAATAAAGAGAGTCTCTCCTTAAGGTATTAGCTTTCAAGTGGGAATTTTAGTAGAATAACGGTCCCAACGCATAGAACACACATGATTTAGTGGGGTTGGGCTTTTGAACGGAGTGAAAAGGATTTAAAACGGTCCAGAAATAGTAAAAAAAAGAAAAGAAAAGGGAGGATTAAGGAAGGGGTACATTTTTTTGGGTTTTAGAGAGGTCACCTCAAGAAAATTACCCTTCCGGTGCGTAGAGTACCCTCAATTTAATAGAAAACGAGTCTTGGATCATGTAATTTGAACTTAAAACGGGTCAGAAGCAGTGAAAATAGTGAAGAGGGTAAGAACTGGACTTGGGTAAAAAAAAACTGGCCAGAGAGGAATTTATAGGCGGTGCGCCACCGGCTTTTCGATGGGCACCGCTGAAATTGGCAGCGTATCATAAATGTGCGCTCGTCACACGCGTTCATTGCGCAAGACGCGCACATTCAGCGCACATGATGCACGCATGACACACGCATTCGGCACGCGCCGTGCAGCTAAGCCACGTGCTACACCGAGCCGAGCCGAGTCGAATCGGAATTTTTTTAAGAAAAAGACTTCAAATAAACGTAACTTCCTATCCTAAACTCAGTTTTGTTCGTTCTTGGTACCGTTGAGTTCGTATTGACAAGCCCTATGAGACTAGACCACCTATGAAATGGTTTACCCGTATTTTAAAAGTGGGTCCCGCTAGTAGAGCATACTTCCAGATGTCGTAACTTTTGTTCCCGACCTCCAATGTATGTGTTTTTTGACTTGTTTTGCTTGTCTTTACGAGCTCTAACCAAAATTAAGAAATTTTTAAATAATAAATTTAATAAAAATAATGTGTCAGAAAATTAGAGTCATTACAATTAGTATATAGACTGTCGATCTCATGGATGAATAGCTCTTATGCATTTTTTACACTAGGCTCATTATCAAAGTAAAATATTAAAAACGCTTTCCAAACTAACACCATGACCTTATAGGGAATTAGCACCTTGTGTAGTATTGCATACACCATGCTGATCGGAGAGTGCAGATTTGTTAATCAACTTACTTATTTTCATCCATGGGCCAGCAAGATTCCATCAACCAGTTGGGAGGGCAAGGACCACACAGATCATGAATTCTAAACACCATTTGGCTACCCCTAGGGGCTAAGAGTAATATCCCGAATTACCTAATGCATGTAATATGTGGATAAATGCATCTGCGTAAGGAGATTAGCGGCAAGAAATGGTGCTCAAGGAGGTCCATTGCCTTGAACCTTCTTATCGGATCTTATGGACTCAAGCACCTCTCTTTAAAAAAATACCAAATATATTAAAAAGTATTCTTTCTATTTTAAATTAATAACTCTATTTGGCAAAAAAAAATATTATATATTAATAACTCTATTTTGTTCAATTTCAAGTGATTAAGTACTTTAAAAAGAATATTACAAGCTTATTTTCCATTGAGTAATGTTATTCTGTCGTGAAGATTCTCACGTAAAAAAGCTACTTCATAACTTTTACACCATTGATGTGTGGGGCCCATTTTTGTGGACCCCAGACATCAATAGTGTAAAAGTGGTGAAGTAGTATTTTAACGTGTGAATCTTTACGCCGTCAAAACATTTTTCTTTTTCATTCTCGTAGATGTGAGCTTAACCACTTAATAAAATTTATTATTATTTTTAAATATAATATTTAATATAGGATGATATATATATATATATATATATATATATATATCTCATTTTAATTATCCACGTATGAAAAAATATAATATTTAAAAAATCTAGAATAAGAATCCGTTCACCTTTTTTACTCCATGTAGAAAAATACTTTCTTGACTACAGTGACCATAGTGCTATCACCCATAGGCATGTGAAAGAGGGAACTTGTTAGATCGGGATTCTAAGTTACACTCTTACCACTTCTTTGTTGATAAGATAGCCTCCTACTAGTTGGGCTAGACATACCCATTCACTAATTGCTATTAGAAGAATAATATAAAATAAGATAATTAATATGAGACAATTTTTTTAAAATGAGACTATTAAAATAAAAATAATATTTTCATATCAAAAGTACACAACAAAAACTCACATATGACTTTTGATTAGTCAATATGAGTAAGCCCATGTGAATTTAGTGTGAAGCCCACTTAAGAAGGCAAATCAAAACTCTTATGTTAGTTTTTGTGGGTACTTTTGTTGTAGGAATATCACTATCCAAAATGGACATTTCGCATGTTTAAGAGGCAATAAATCCCCATTTAGTGAATTAATCTAAATGATGACCATTTTGCTCCATCAAGTACACTATCTTTCAATCATCTCCTAGTTTTCTGTTTAACTGGTCCAGCTAACTAATTGTAGACCAAAAGTGAAGCAAGGGGAACATTTTGTGACAATAAAGGGACTACATCACTGATGAACATCCAACTGGGCTGACTCATCATCAGACCGGCCTTTTTCTTCTCACCCTCTTTCCCATTTATTCAATTCAATGCACCCCCACCAATGTCTGAATCTCTAGTCATTTGCTTTTCTTGGTGTTTCCAACACCTGATTAGACTACTATTTTCCAACACTATGTGGTTTCAACACCATGACTAATACCTAATTAAATATCTCTAAGTCTGTTTAAGCCCCTTATCCTTTACAAAGGCCTCCAATGACAAATGCTTTAGTGACATGAAGTTGCATAGGTGATAAATCTACTTCATTGTCTACTTACCATTGATTACTAAGGCCCATATTTCTAGATCCCACTGATCAACGATTTTTAAGTGATAAAAGTATTTTAAGAAACTTAACGTTAGTGTAGCATTCCTAGCACTCGCCTCCAATCTAAGATTATGCAAATCCCCATTGTACTCTTGTCCAATTAAGTATAGCAGTTTATAGAAATTTAAATAGAATAGTATCAATGTCCATGCAGGGCAATCTTGTCGGTACTTACATTAAACTAAATTTAATTACATGTCATTTACTTGGTCTAAGAAAATTGTACTTGGATGGCTCTCAGTTGATACTCCTGCCTGACAAAAATTACCGTTACTTCGAATACAACGAAGGTGGAAAAAAATTAACTGAAAACTCCACTCAGATTGTAGGGGAAGTGTTTCTATTGCTTTGATAATGAGCCCAGTATAAAAAAATAAATGATAAACTTTGATAATTGAGATAGATACTGCATATATCAGCGCATATTAGTATTAGTACTATTAGCACTAATGTACATTAGTGTGTGTGCTGTCATTTTACATATAAAGGGCTCTCATG
Organism: Saururus chinensis; assembly: GCA_035235625.1. Taxonomy (NCBI): domain Eukaryota; kingdom Viridiplantae; phylum Streptophyta; class Magnoliopsida; order Piperales; family Saururaceae; genus Saururus; species Saururus chinensis. Next base: position 5,736,545 of record CP141150.1, read on the forward strand.
CATTTTCTACACTAGGCTCATTATTAGAGTGGAGGGGCATTAAAAAAATTTCTATTTGTAGGAGCCGTCTCCAACAGCAATAATTTTTTATGCTCCATGCCCACCAAGAGCCTAGCGTAATGAATGCATGAGAACCATTTATTTTTAGATTGATGACACATTAGCATACTCGCGCTAGCATGTGCACCATTGATCTTATAGATAAATGACATCTTCATAAATTCCTTACATTGGACTCAAAATGAGTGGGGAATATTAAAAACTCTTCCACTCCAACAAGGTTCAACAATCATTCAACCATCTTCCTCCCCTGTCCAACAGTTGCTAGCTCCGTCTTAACGCCTGTTGGTCATAGGCTATTGACTGACCTATGATATAGCCCACAAAGTAGATTTTCTCAAAACAAATAATTAAATTTATAATTCTACTATTTTAATATAAATTGTACATTTTAACTTTTTTGTAAATTTGTTAAATGAGTCATGGTGTGCCATGACTTAGTCCAATTAAAATATGTTAGTGAACATTTTACAAAGAGACTAGTTTGTATGAGCCTAAGCTCATGTACACTAATGTGAGGCTGAGCATTATAAGCAATTAGATTAAAATCCAACATTGCACACAGCTTAGGGGCAAGTAGGTTTAAATCATTGCCCATTTTTTGTACTGACAATCTTGATATGATGGTTATAGGAGAAAGTATCTACTGGAACGGCTCCACCACGTGTCTGTACATATGTATATTTATCTTTAAACATGTAATCTAAAATTTGTGTTTCATCTTACTCAGTTTTAAATACGTATAAATTCATTAAACATGTCACTTATTCAAAAGGCATATCTACCACATACCACATATCCCGTACAACGGTTCCACTAGATAATTTTTCTGGTTATAAATACCTAAGCTCACGATAGTGTACGTGAGCCAAAACTTATATTAACTTTTTTCTTTTATAAAAAAAAGTAATTTTTATACTCATTAAATGCACCCAATAAGGACCATGTTTGAGTTTTTGATATTTGAAATTAATGACACATATATTAGCATATATTAACATAAGTCGCACAAGCTAGCACAAGTTAGCATCAGTGATTTATCTATAGTGTATGCACTACTAATCTTATAGATAATAAATTATCATATAAGCCTTATGATTGGCACATTGTCATTGAAGAGCATAGAAAATATTTTAGTTGAATAATACTTTAAAGGTGCACATTGTTTAAAAGTATGTATAATATGACCAAATTTGGTAACAAAAGCTTGGTGATTAACAATGTGAGGTTACCACATCAACAAAAAGTAACTAGAGAAACTTGAAATATGATCCACAGGTTCCCTCTACATGTCAACTAGTCCTGGCAATAGAAAGTGGTCAAAAAACAATGTTCATGGGATAAAAGGGCAGCTTGCCTCCTACATGCCGCATGATCAAAATCGCACGGCCCCAAATTATGTATAACCCCTCTTTTTCTTAAAAATAATTTTACTATCAATAACTACCATAACAAAAAGTGCAAAAAAGAAAAAGTAAAAAAAAAAAAAGCAAACTTACCGTTACGGCGTTATTACCCAACGGACAAAAATGGTTAATTAAGTACAATAAGGTAGTAATTAGTAATAAGATAACCATGTTTTATATGAAAAGCACCTGATAACATAATAATCACTGGCTGTGGGCCCCCACGCAAAGATGTCGGTACTAAAAGGCCTCTCACTCCCCTCAGTTCTCTCTCTCCCGCTTCCCCACCACCACCGCCACCTCGGCCGCCACCGCCACCGCCATGGCCTCCCCTCTCCCTTTCCTCCTCCTCCAAACCCTAACACTAGCAGCCCTGCTTGCCACCGCTGCGGAGACGGCGACTGAAAGAGGAGAAGCTGCACGTCCGATTGAGCTGCAGACGTACATAATCCGAGTGGACGAACTGGCCAAGCCCTCCGTCTTCCCCACCCACCGCCACTGGTACTCCTCCGCCGCCTTCCTCGATTCCCCTCTCCACCTCCTTCACTCCTACCGCACTGTCTTCCACGGCTTTTCCGCCCTCCTCTCCCCCGCCCGCGCCGCCTCCCTCGCCTCCGCCCCCCACGTCCTTGCCCTCTTCCCCGACCGCCGCCGCCAGCTCCACACCACCCGCTCCCCCCAGTTCGTCGGCCTCCGCAACCAGCGCGGCCTCTGGTCCTTCTCCGACTACGGCTCCGACGTCATCGTCGGGGTTCTTGACACCGGCATCTGGCCCGAGCGCCGCAGCTTCTCCGACCTCCACCTCGGCCCCGTCCCCGCCCGCTGGCGCGGCGCGTGTGAGTCCGGCGAGCGCTTTTCCTCTGCCTCCTGCAACCGCAAGCTTGTCGGAGCCCGCTCCTTCTCCAGTGGTCACGAGGCCGCCGCCCTGATTGCCGGCGGGGTGGCTTTCAACCGCTCCGTCGAGTTCCGGTCCCCGCGCGATGCTGACGGGCACGGCACCCATACTGCTTCCACTGCCGCTGGCCGCCACACCTTCCGCGCGAACATGGCCGGATACGCCGCCGGGATCGCCAAGGGGGTCGCCCCCAAGGCCCGGATTGCTGCCTACAAGGTTTGCTGGAAGGATTCCGGATGCTACGACTCTGACATCCTCGCCGGTTTCGACCATGCCGTCGCCGATGGCGTCGATGTCATCTCTATTTCCATCGGCGGCGGAGGCGGCGGCGCCGCATCGCCCTACTACCTCGATCCCATCGCTCTGGGTTCCTTCGGCGCGATGGAGAAGGGAGTGTTCGTCGCTTCATCCGCCGGCAACGAGGGGCCCTCCGCTATGTCCGTCACCAACGTGGCTCCCTGGCTCACCACCGTCGGTGCCGGCACCATCGACCGCAATTTTCCGGCTGTGGTCGTCCTCGGGGACGGTCGGAGGCTAAGCGGCGTATCGCTCTATTCCGGCAAACCCCTCTCCGGGAAGTTCTATCCCATCGTCTACCCCGGCGGCGCTAGCGGTGGCGGCGGGCTATCGATCTCCCTCTGCATGGAGAACACGCTCGATCCGAAGCTTGTGGCCGGGAAGATCGTGATTTGCGACCGGGGGAGCAGTCCGAGAGTGGCCAAGGGGCTGGTGGTGAAGAAGGCGGGCGGCATCGGCATGATCCTGGCCAACGGAATGTCCACCGGCGAGGGCCTTGTCGGCGACGCCCACCTTCTCCCGGCCTGCGCCGTCGGCTCCAACGAGGGCGACGCTCTCAAGGACTACGCAGCCAGGTCAGCGAACCCGACGGCGACGATCCAGTTCCTCGGCACAGTGGTTGGTATCAAGCCGGCGCCGGTGGTAGCCTCCTTCTCGGGGCGCGGCCCCAACGGGCTGACGATGGAGGTGCTGAAGCCGGATCTGATCGCCCCCGGGGTCAACATCCTGGCCGCCTGGACCGACTCAGTGGGGCCGACCGGGCTCGACATGGACCTGCGGCGCACCGAGTTCAACATCCTCTCGGGCACCTCCATGGCCTGCCCCCACGTCGGCGGCGCGGCGGCCCTTCTTAAGTCGGCGCACCCGGACTGGAGCCCGGCCGCCATCCGCTCCGCCATGATGACCACCGCCAACTTGGCGGACAACCGGGCCCAGTCCATGACGGACGAGTCGACCGGAAAGCCGGCCACGGCTCTGGACTTCGGGGCCGGGCATCTGAACCTGGACCGAGCCATGGACCCGGGTCTGGTCTACGACCTGTCAGTCCAAGACTACGTCCTCTTCCTCTGCGCAATCGGGTACAACGCGCGGACGATCCAGGTGATCACCCGGACGCCAGTCCGCTGCCCAAAGCGGACTCCCGCACCTGAGAATCTGAACTACCCATCCATCTCCGCCGTCTTCGAGGCCTCCCCTTCGTCCTCAAACATGACAAAGCTATTCCTGAGGACGGCAACAAACGTCGGGGCAGCCAATGCCGTCTACCGGGCGAAGGTGGAGGCTCCTAACGGAGTACGGGTGGACGTCCGTCCCTGGAAGCTGGCGTTCACGGAGCGGCTGCAGAAGCGAAGCTACGTGGTGACTGTGTCCGCGGACATGAGGGGGCTGAACATGGGCGAGTCGGGCGCGCTGTTCGGGTCTCTGTCCTGGTCCGACGGGTCTCACGTGGTCCGCAGCCCGATTGTAGTTTCGCGGGTAGTACCACTATGACTAGGCAGGCGCTAGTCACTAGGATTGGAGTTATACGGCAACTGCAAAAGCAGGAGACGGACAAAGGCCAAGGGAGTTTAATTTGGTAGGGTTTGTTTGTTTGTTTGTTTGTTTTTGGTTTTGTTTTATAAATTCCTGTAATGAATGGTTTGAGCTTTGTAACTTGTAAGGAGTGGGGAGATGAATGTGAAATGGGAGGAAAGAGATGAGCTGTATGATTATAAGATAGGAAGAATAGAAAGGTTTAATCAGGCTTTCTAGAATTCAATGTGAGCCATTGTTATGACATTGGGTGTGAGGAGTTTGTCCCCGTGACGCTTAGAAATGTTTGATTTGATGTGCGATATTGGTTTGAAACTTAGGAAGTTGAGATACATGTCAACTCAGGAGGCAAGTGCTTCTTTGATGAAATGATGACTCTTCTACAAGGTCTCAAGATCAAAGAAAAAAGGAAACATTGTTTGACTAGCAATTGAACTCAAAATGTCTCCTTTTGTGTGACATTGTGAATGGTGTGGACCTCTTGTGATGATGAAGCCACATATAGCATTGAAACTCAAGAGATGCAATGGAGAAATGGGTTGTACCGTACACTTGGGAAGCATTTTTTTATATTTTTGTACTGACAATGAACCTTGTGTAAGTTGTATGTGGGAGCTCTTCATTTATAAGATCGATGATGTACACATTAACATAAATAAGTAACACTAATATTAACATGCACTAGAGTATGTGTCTTTATTAATTTTAAATATTAATAGTTTTTATGCGCGATTTATAGTAGGCTCATTGTCAGTGTAAAACATAAAAAACGCTTCTCGGGCTTTGATATTTTACAATTATATATATAAATAAAAGTATAAAAAATATTTTCTACACTTTTTATTGACAATAAGCCTAACATAAAGAACAGATGCATTCATATTTAAAATTGACACACTACAACATGTTAGCATTGTTGGGTCTTACATTAATATGGGTTAGTACGTGTAGTCAATTTTTGAGATAGACAGCTTACATGTGCCTGAATGCTAGCTCACTGTTATTAGGGAGCATAAAAAATATTTCCAGCAGATGGGCTTTTAGAACCATGCCACCAAATGGGTTGATATCAATTTCATGGTACTAATGAAGGAGAAGCTTTTTTAATCAGGTTTAGACTGAGAGTCAATGTGAGCTACCCAGTGATGTGTGACAGGTTTGAAACTTGGATCTTGGGAGTTGAGAGACATGTTCTTCTTTGACTAGTGACGATGACCCACTTACATGTTTTCAAGGTCTTTGATGGCAGCAAGAAAATGTGTTGCCTGGGCAATTGAACGTGAAGATGGTGCCTTTTTGTTGACAGTTGTGAATGGTCCTCCATTAGTCGGTGATGATTGACGTCATGCATGAAATACGGATGCATTGGAGAGAGTGTGTGTGTGGAGTTTAAGGACCGCAGTTGAGGTCTCAGTGTTCTGCAATTGACCAAATGGGTTAATATCAGTAGAAGCTTGTTGAAATTCTCCAAAATTTGCTGAATTTCTTCAACAAAGTGCCGATCTGAACCTCCGGCAAAACGAATTTTTCGAACCTAAGTTTATCCCTGTTTCCGGTTAATCCCAACCTTTCTGTTTTTGTTTTTTAAGCCAATTTAGGCAGGGTTTTGTGATAAGTGTTTCATTAATCATTTAATTTCCGGGTCTTGGGCGAGCATTGGACTCTCCTGCATCCCTCCCTGCAGCCCCCTCAAACTGAATTTTTCCCAATTTTTTTAACTAAATTGAAGAGAAACCTGACCAATTCAAAACCGAATCCCAAACTTGTAACTATGCTAATGAAGAAGAAGCTTACAAGGTTCTTCTAAGTTCTTCACACTGTTTAGGTATCTTCAACTGTGGACACAGATCATGGCACTTCTGGTTATTTTGTACGGCCAAAGTTTTATTAACTTTGATGAACAGACAAGAAACAAAACTGAATTTGAGGCGCTCTCTGTCTGGATATGTGTCTAATGCATATGCAAGTTACATAAAACAAATGGGTGAAGTGAAAAGACTACATTACTCCATTTTGTTGTTAGAATAGTTTATGATAGATTTACACATACATGAACCCATCCGCTTTTTAGTGGCTGCAATGACCACTTCTATGAAACATCGAAAGACCAAAAACAGTAAAGAAAAAAGGAAAGCAGAAGAAAAAACAACAATGACGACCTAAATACTATACTGGCAATCAATATAAATAATTCCATCCTACTACGCCTTATTTCAGTCTATGTCTAGCTAAACTGACTGACACTGCCTGCCAAAAGCCCTCTACCCTCTTGCGGGCCAACCAGTAAGCATGTAACGTTTCTATTCTCCAAAGGCCATTGTATAGGGAAGAAAATTAATTATGGACAAAATGGTCAATAAAACTAACGCTGCCATGAGGTCTCCTGTTTGTAGCCTGGCATGTTCCCTTGCCACCCGCACTCCGGCTCTTTGCGCTTTAAGCTTAGCCCTGGTCCTCCAGGCAGCAGCCCAGACTTCATCTGCTCATCCATTATAGCACTGTGACCTTGAACGAAAAGATGCCTCAAACCACCCACTTCCCGAGCCTGGTTCTCCCCCTCAATCAACCCCATGCCTGCATTTAAATCAAGGCCAGATCGCGAAGCACCACCATTCATACTCGGTGGTGGTCCTGTGACACTCATAAAGTAAGGGGGCCTAGACAACATAGGTGAAACACCTGCTACTGAGCCAGCCATTATCTGAGGTATGACGGAGGTTCCTCTGGAATCTACCATGTAAGGGACAGATGCATGACCGTACAGCTGCGGAGGAAGAGATCCAGCAGGCCCCATGGTTATTCCATTGTAGCCAAATGATGGAGGCGGGCCTGGTGCATAAGCCATCGTTGGTCTCAACCCTGCACCACTCACCCCCATTCTCTCCACACTGCTGCCTATAGAAGACTCTAAAGCTGGTCCATTTGGCAGGAAAGTGTGAGTTCTATAGCTGAAGTCTTTTCTGTCAACCTCCATCCTTGAACCCATTATCGAAACAATGGGGTCATCAAGCCGAAAGCTCCCATAGGATCTGTTATCATGCAATGAGTGCTGTCTCGGGCCATGAGATACAGAAGGATCATAGAGAGACGGGTTGTCGTTCAAGTCAAAGTCTCTCATGGAAGGCTGCCGTGATGAAGAAGAAGAAGCAGATGATGGGCTTCGGTTCCCATTTTGGTGAAGCTGATGGAATATTCTTCCATCCACCCTACGATCTGATAGAGAAAATATGTTTGGCTCATCTTGATCCTCGATGCGGTTCAGGTCCAATTTAAGCCTCTCTGCCTTCCTTGAACTGACTTCCACTGAAGATTCCCCTGAAGGTAACCCAGATGATACTGGAATTCCCAAATCGACCACTGGGTCTTCCTCATTGTCAGCAACGTTGAGATCAATATTCAGTACATTTTGTCTTTGTTTAGACCCCTGGCTGCTTGTTTCACCCAAATACGACCTGTCACCATCTGCAGTTCTTCGAGGAGATGCACGCCGGAAAGCACTGGTTGCAGCCGAGCCTTTCCACCCAAGTTCTCCTTCAAAGTGCAGGGGAGTAGCCGGTAAAGCAGCACATCCTTTAGACACAGGAATAACAGGAATCGGTGCAGATAAGGTGCTACTCGGCTGATTAGATGCAGGGGTTATCTGGCACTCAGTATCCTCTGTGAACACATCCTCATTAAGATCAAAAACACATTTGTCCTTGCTCGTCTGCTCACCAGATTCTTGGGGAGGACCCACTGAGCAGGCGGAATCAGTATCAGGCTTCTCAGCTTCCAGATCAGTTCCACTGGAAACTCTTGAACGCTTGCCCTTTGGTGAAGAGTCACTGTCTTCTGATGTGCTTTGTTCTTCTCGATCTTCAATATTTTCTGCCTGTTCCAACATAGGCTCCTCCTCATTGTGACCAACAGAATCAGGGCTACCAGGATGAGCAATTTCACCTTCGGAATTCTTCCCAGAAAAGCTGCAAGAAGGTTCTCTGTAATCCCCAACTCCACGCTCAGCTTCCTTTCCAACCAATCTAGCAACTTCCAAAGGATCTTCCTCATAATCAAGATCCATTTCTGTTCTTGTGCTAATCAGGTTATCTTTACCATTAGCACTTAAATTTGTCTTGTAGGCCTCACTGAGAATCATAGTATTAAGTAGTCTGGAATGCTTCAAATTTGACTCACTGGAAAGCCCTTTAGTGACAGAAGGCTTTCCCAAGGTACTACTAGCACATTTCCCTTGCAAAACTCTGGGACGAAAAGCCCCATCTGGACTCATGGTAAATTTACTCGAAACATTTACTACATCGCATACATCAGTATCCTGACAGAGTTCTTCTTTACCATGTTTGCCTCCAGTATCAGAAGATGAAGACCTTTTTAGACGAGGGTCATTTTCTTCCATATCAGGCAATGCAACAGAAATGTTTTGTTCTTGCTCATTCACTTTGGATAAACTATCCTCCTTGAAATTTGGCTTCATCTCAAACTCTTTATCATCAATCATTTTTTTCATCTCCGAAACATCAGAAGGCCCATCATCAGCACTTTTCTCCCTCGGGGATAGGGAACTCTTGATTCCACTAGTGGTTGTAGCATTACCTGGACATGCAGAAGGTTCTTCAACAATGGACGGTACTTCCTGGCAAGTATTTGATAGAGGAATCAATGATGTTTCGTCTTTAGAGACCACATTTATATCGGATTCACTATCTACCTTAGGTGCAGAAACTTCTAAATTCTTGGTGAACATCTGAGCTTCATCAGAGCACTTAGTAGTATTAAAATTTTGGCCTTCAGTCTTAGAGGGGTCACCATCACATGCCCCATCTGCTCTGCCACTCTCCTCAGAGATCCTTTTCACATCCTCCGGAGGCTTGTCTTCACTAAAGTAGGTCCCACCTTTTTCTGAAATATCTAGACTGTCAGTACATTTATCCAACCCATGATTCCAATGATTGACCAAACGTTTTGCCCTTTCCTGATATTTTCCTTTCTGCTTACTGAGATCTTCAACTGTTACATTAATTCCAGAAGCAGTGGGCCAATTGGTTTCAGTAGGCAGATTCTCAAGCACTCTTAATATAACCTCAATGGACTCTTCCACAACATTCTCATTTGAGTCATCAGCACATTTTCTGGCTTCTTGGATCCAAAGGTTGAGGAAATGGAGCCCTTCTAAATGAATAAAACGATTAAGACAATCCATGTTCTCTGTAGATGCAAGAACCCCTGCTACAGTGGACCATTGCCTGGCTGCATCTCCCAAGTTCTTTGTTGCATTATCTTTCTCCTTTTGCATAACAGAAACCAGCTCGTCTACTCTGGGGAGGGATGTCAGCCCATCCTTCATCTCAGTCAAAGTGAAAAAATCTTCCAGTGTCATGTTGCTAGCTCACAATATGGCAACACTTACAGATTCAAGTGCCAGATCCTCGAAACATGCTACCAATACTTTTATGTGAGTAAGAATCACACAACAAAAATGCTATTTTTAAACAAATTTGCATAAAAGTCCTGCAAAAGATAATACGCATGATCAGTAAGACAGACATTTAAATGCACCTGCTAAAAGAGGAAAAGACAGCAGATAGTGTTGGCGTATTTATGATTAATCCTCCAGACAGAAAAGAAATAACGGAAGTTCCTTGGTGGTCATGATGTAGCTGGAGAACCCAGGAAACATCTCCATGCATGACAACCAATAAACTCCCACAATCCATTAGTTACAACCGGCAAAATATGCATAAACAGTTTTGAGTGATTTTAATTACCTTTAGTTAACTGATAAAACACATATTCTTGAAATCAAATATTGAAAGGTAATCAGCAGACAGAGTATGAAAACATAAACTTGACTCAATGACTCAGAAAACCACCCCCCAACTTTGTTTCCTTCTGCCTGTATCACACAACCACGTTTGATGGCCACTTCCATCACACCTTTTTTCTTCACACTATTCTTCATAGGGACGTGCCTAATAAAGTAATGGGTGCAGCAAAATAACAGAACTACCACTGGATAGAAGTTCAATTCATTTTCTAAACAAATCTTTAACAACTTACATTCAACTAATTTCTAATTGATGCGGACTTCAATTTTATATTAGTAAAAATTAACCACTGGCAAAGCATAGAAAGGAGAAAATCAAAAGAGAAAAAAAAATCAAACATCTGCACCTTTACATAAATAATTAATTGGTTGTCTCCAACTTTTTATTAGTGATGTAAGCTTTCTGTGTAGTACTACATGCTATCTATAATCCTCTCTTCTTCCTAATCTTTGGAGCCGTACTGCAATGATTACAGACATTTTACTACAGATGCACTTATCCTCACGGCTATACCACATCTCAAGAGTTCCAAAAAATGAATCTCCACGTTCTCCACCACTCAGGACTGATCAAAGAGCTCCGCCTGCAGCCTATGACAGAGCATCTTATCCCATTTCATTTATCAGGTTAACAAGAAAAAGGTCCCAGCCAATATTCACATTTCAGCACTAACCGCCATCAAGCTAGTAAAGACACTCCCGTCAACCTAATGGTAAAGGTCATATCTTATGATAAGTCATATAGCAGAAAAATATCATCAAACAAAGAGAATCAAGCATACACACAAAAACGTCTTTAATAGTTGACACAACATTCATACAAAAAAATACTAACGACCTATAATCCTGCCGAAACTACAATATACATGAACCTGAGCTTTAATATTGATGAACTTATGCTGTTTGCCATATCTAGTTATACAGCTACTGACAGGCATACTAGCCATCGGAGAATGATACCAAGTGTTTTCATCAATGCAGAAACCATCAAAACCAAGCGAAGGAACATTTTAATGAACGAGATTATGAGACAGGCGACGCGCCGCCCTATGGCACAACTTCAATCTATAATGAACTACCTCGACTCAAAAGTCAAAAGCAGCACTTTTTTCCACGAACTTTAAAAGCCTGACTAACCCAGATAAAACATTTTAACACAAAACAAAAAAGGACTCCGGGGAAACTATAGCGTGCAATTGAGACCCCATCTACAGTTTCAAGTAAACAAGCCCGAACCAATTCGCATCCTCCCCCCCAACCCCAAGAAAAGGAAGAAAACGAGCCTGAGATCCACTGAGAGACAAAGCAATCGCGACCACCAAAACCATCCACCCACTAATCCAAAACACAGAATTCGAAATCCCCGATGCAAATCAGACCCAATAAGAGCACACCATGAATCAAACCCTAAAAACAACCAAAATTTCCGCCTCACGCCAAAATCGAAAAATGGTGACGAAGAAAAACGAGGCGAAAACAGCAACGAAAGCAGGACCAACCCAGACAAAACTCGTCGAATTCAATCAAATAAGAAAAACCCAGATGAATAAGAACTTTCAAAAGAACAATCATATGAAAATCACATCAAAACACCAACAACAACGAAAAAAATCAACTGCAAGCTGACAATCTGCAATAAAAATCCATACTTTACAGCATCAAGGCGGCGAATCGCAACTTGGCTTCGAATCCAGCCCTTCTCCGCTGCGATCGATCAACCGGCTTCTCCCCCAAATTCCTCAAATCGCCCGCTTCTGCGCCAGCAGCGAGACGAGACGGTCAGACTCGCAACTCGGACGCGAGCGGAAGCTCCTTCCACCTTTCTCTCCTCTCTCTTTCTGCTCCCCTTTCTCTCTCTCCAATTTTTTATTATTTTTGTTTACTGTTAATTAACTATTTTCTTAATTGGTTAATTAATGACTAATTAATCAACTAAGAAAAAATTATTTTTTATAAAAAATTATTTTTAAAAAAAATTAATATTCATCCCATTAAATATTTAGAATCTGTGTTATCGAATTTCGATCTAATGGCGTGCACCTTTTAAAGGGCACCCGCCTATTGTTTAACACAGGTCGTGCAATCAAAATCGTGCAGCCCATAAGCGATCAAGCATACACAAATTTGTTATGGGATTCTTAATTTTTTTATAAAAATAAATAATTAAATAATTTTAATAAAATTAATTAAATAGTTAATGAGATTCAGTTTAGTTAAGTTAATTAATGTATCTGTTAAAAATGATTAGTTTAATATGTTGAGAAACGGCAGAAGCTTCACACGCGGAGGGACCGAATACTTTCCTGCGGCGGGGTGGGGACCACAGAGTCACGTGGTCTGCGACCCACGCAGTCGACCGAGTTTGTTCCGCTGGTCGGTCGACAGTTTGACACAATGTGGGCCTTAGAGGGGGGCCCACTGACAATTGTGGGATTTGGACGAATTAGGGTTTGTTGTGTGGGCCTGCATGAAAACCTGACATTCTTCGTCCTCCGATCGTGTGACATGCGACGGGCCGGCCTGGACTCAGGAATGTTCATGTGAACCGGTTTTGTTATTGTACCCTGGTTGGCAACTAGGCTCACACTGAACAGAATAGAATGGCGCATGCACATCTTAAGTTAGAATGAAAAAATAGCCTTTGACAGGGGGCATGGCCTCCCTAGCCCCCCTTGCTTTGTCCATGCCTAGCCGGTGATGCGTGGGATCTTCTACAGTCCTTTCTTGGTTGTGGGTGTTCTCCATAGTTTTGTCCTCCACCTTCACATCTACTATGATGACCGTTTAAGGCTCATGCCCGCGACTCCTACCCTCCCCTGTCTGTCACCTACCCTACTTTCTCTCTTTTCGGCCCTCTTGTCCTTTAATGCAACCCCCTTCCCCTATCCATCCTTTCTACCCTGATCCCCTTTCTCTCTGCTTCCACGCCTCCTCCTACCTTCCCATATGGCCTATGCGCCTCCTTCATCCAACCCGTTCTACCCCACCTTTGGTTGTCGCCGGTAAGTTACCAATAGTTCTTGGTTTTTGTAATGAATAATGTAGATTTAGTATGTTGTGGTCATCCCTGTGTAGGTATGGTGGATTGTTTGCCGGAGATGGTAGTCTTGTGGCTGACCCTAGTTCATGGTCATAGTTCTTTGTTGTGGCAGGCATACGCTCTATCGCAATGTTATGGATTGCTTTGCCTGCTTATTTGGGCAACAACTTTTCTCCCTTGTGAAATAGGGCTCCTCCCTTGGAGTTTGATCATGGTGCTTTGTCTACTTTCAGGTAGAAGTGTTACTCAACTTTCTATTGGCGCTACATCGCAACATTGGCCGACCCTTTGGAAACTATCTATGGTACAAGAGTTTTAGGTTTTCTATGGTAGTGACGGTTTTCATTGTTTGCCGTTGGAACAATCAAGGTTGTTGTTCTTTTCTATGAGCTTGATATGGCAGATGTGTGATAAGTGTGAAATATATCTATTTAATACGCTTACCTTATCTGCTAGTATAGTATTAGTTTAATTTATGGTTAATTAGGGTTTATTTATGATAAGATATATATTAATAATATAGTTTAATTATTAATTAATTTAAGCAATATTAGTAGTTTAGGCATGTATTTGAAACAAATCGGGATTTTATTTATGTACTACAAGTCTAAAACATGATATATGTTTTATAAGTAATGCACACTTCCTGAGGCCCTTGGACGATATGCGAAACCATTCCTGACATTGTTGACATGTTTATGAGTGATTTGGACAGCTTTTCGGAGTCACAAATACATTGGAAATAGACTTGGACATTAACGAAAGGACTTAATGAACAAAGTTGAAAACTAAACATGAATATGGATTGTCCAATGAATAGGTTTAGCTTTCTAAATAGAAGCTGGACACGAAATTAAACAGATTTGTCCAGATTGCAAAATAGTGTACCCGATAGATCAGGTAGTCAGGGCAATTGATCGACTTAACATGCAATTTCCAATTTTAAGCCGGGTTTGAGTCCTTTTCGAATTGAACTTCCTCCTATGACTCTTATGCATATATAAAGTTTTATGAGGCTTGAAATTGAAGAATTTTAGTATACTTTTTGAAGAGAAAAGATGAGGAGAAGATGAAGGAGCAATCAAAGCTTTCAATAGAGATTCAAGAGCCTTCTTCTACTAAGTAAGGCTAGGCTTTTTTTTTACTTAGAAGTTGATAAAAATATAGGTAAGTTTCAGTTTCTTTTATTTTTAATTTAGATTTAAGTTGTGAATAATAACAATTGTATGACAAATATTTCCTATTTAATGGAAGAGTTTTCATGTTTATTCAATTTTATGTTGATTTATTGTCTTGTATATGATAGATTTATATGGTTTTGAGATTTACATTGATTTTAATTTATGTGATTTAGATAAGATGATTATGCACTAATTTTAATGTTCATATGATTAATGAATTGGATGAGTTATACTAAGATTAGATGAGACATGCTTATAGTTTAGTTTAGTGTAAATGATTCATGTTATTATCAAAGATAGTTCATATCATGGATTTAATTAATGATTCTTTAAAAAATAATTATAACTTGTAGCTGAGAATATTTTTTCATATTCACACTAAATTTAGATTAAAGGTTAAGGGATTGTTACGATTTTATAGTGGAATCGATTTTCTAAGTAATTGTCATCATATTACTCTCTTTTAATCTAGTTGATTATTTTCTTTGATTAATTGTAATTTAAATTCTTTTAGTTTTCAATTAACAAATTCTCTATTAGATTTAGTAATTAATTCATCCGTCATTGAGGTTCAATAACCCTTAAATACTTATCCTAGTACACTTACTAAAGGATTAATTATAAATAATTAATGTGAATTGGTCATATGTTGTTAATTTGTGTTGTAATGAGTATACTTAGTGAAAATGGTAGTCTATGGCTTCTCATAATCTTCATTTATGCAATGAGGAATGCTTATAAGTTTATGGAAAGTTCGTAATAAAAAAAACAGTTCATATTAGATTTTTGAAAACCTATAGATTGCCTAGAAAGTAAGGGTTTGTAATTGAAAATGAAGCGATAATAAATGAACTAATTTTTATAGAAGTCTATTCTTTGCACTTATTTTTACTATAAAGTTTGACATAAAAAAGTCATGTTAAGAAGTATTCAATTGTAGGAGGTCGAACCTTTATGGGTCGGCTCAGCATTGCCTTTTTTGGCCCATAAAAATGCAGGTTATAGAATAATTTTTTTTTGAAGTTGGACCTTAAAATTTCAAGTCCACCTCAAATAGGTTGAGCTAGGGCTAGGGAGAAAAAAGCTCACAAACCTATTAGGCACAACCCCAAGTATTAAAAAAAGTTATTGTTACCTATTTAGATAGTAAAGGGGGAGGAAAAGAGGAAGTTGTACATTTTAAGGAAGTTTAGTATATTCCAAGCTTGTAAGGCATCATGGTTGTTTGTGAAAGGCCCAAATTAAAAGCCAAAGGCTTGTGCCCTAACAAGGTCAACTAATAGTACTTGCCCAAAGGTCATAGTCTTTTTTATTAAAAAATTATTTTTTTCATAAAAAAAAGAAAATTTTAAAAAAAGAAAAAAAAAGTGCAACTTCACCCTAGCCCACTTAGGACCAAACTTTTTGAAGTCCACCTAAGGCCACAACTTGAAAGTAGGCTGATAGGCTATGACTAGGTCCAACTCTAGCCTTCCCTATCCCAAATAAAGGCTCCTTCCAAAAAGATCCCTGAATAAAGACCAACTTTTTGAGCTCCACTCCTAACTCTTAGGACCCCAATAACTCCTCAATAGCAATTCAGTCATTACCTCAACCCTCATCATTAGGACCCCACACCATCATTCAAAGGTAATTTACTCATTACCTTGGTCATCTCCTTATATTGGACCCCAAATCATGTTATCAAAGGTAAGACAATGTTACCTTGGTCTCAATCTCATAATTCAGTCAACTAATTTTCATTACCTGAAGTTTACATTATTTTGATCTCATTACAACTCTCATAGTCTCTTAGGAGTTCATAATGCTTGAATATTAATCATAATCTCAAATCAATACTCTTTATTCAAATTTCAATACACTATCGATTTCCTTGCCAACATGTCAAAGAGCATGTTTAGCTCTCATGTAAACCCTACTGACGCCCGTCAGTGGCTTGAAGGTGCTTGTCAAATCTCATGTTGACAATTCATTTTCAACATTAATTACTTCTTTTCTTTTTGACTCACCTTCTGGAACTCATTTTTAATGGCTTATTTTCCTTTAATTCCCTTTTCTCTTTGATTTTCACTTTTAGTCCAGGTTCATAACTCGTTCGACATGCTAGACCCTTTTGACATTCATCGTGGACGGGTCCATTTGTCACACCCCTAATTTCTAAATACAATTTTCATGAAATATATTTTCCCTTCCCTTTATATGAAAATAATACAAATCTCCATTCTTCCTTCTTATTAAATGCAACGGTAAAATATATAAAGTAAATCATTAAAACAGAATAGGGGTATGAGGATCATCAACTTTCACAATTTTTGGTGTGATACTAATAACTTTAATTAAAATCTATGTAACTATTACATTAAAATATTCACAGGATCCACAAGTTCATGGTTGTCTATTAACATTGTTTAAACCAATGAAAGTAAAATGACACACTAGAGTGCATAGTTAAACCTATCTGAAAAAACTCCATAATAGTAAGGAAGAACTATACGATAGCTACAACCTTCCCAATACCTTCTAATCGCAACCCAAACACCTGCATCGCAATACATGGTGAGAATACAAGAATACTCAGTGGGATAACAATCTTAAATAAACATAAAGGTTTAGTCAACATACCAAAAAATTCTTATTAGAAAATAAGATAATTCACCACAATTGAAAGATGACATACTATCAATATGTATTCATTTAGAGATAACTCAACTTTCGAAAAAATCTCCATATAAAAGACTCGAACATTGGAGTAGACTGCTTAACAGTAGCTTGACCTAAATCCCCAAGGCTCTTAATATCTTGCCATGAATATGGAGAAAAGGATCTCAATTGTGGTTATGGACACAGATTAGCGATCGAGAAGCTCATACAACTCCACTTTTCGTACGCACTATATAGTCCTGGGAAGACCTGCCGAAAATTCGCAGTAGAGACCTCTTTGACCAATACCCAAACTATCATGGTAATGAAAAAAATATATCACAATCTCCACCATCCCAACTTAGAGAGAAAATATCTTCTAAGATATTACTAATGTATCCATAGAAGCCTCAAGTCTTTATGACCATTAACTCCTCCAAATATCTGAAACTTAGACTCAATTATTTTCATCGAGTCAAGTATTCGCCCAACCATTTGGGTCCTCTTCACATCGTGAATCGACACAATAAATAGCTCATCCACAGAGCTATGACTCAAAGAACATCCCATAACCACCCTCAATTCATTATCCAAGGTAAAATTCTATGTTAGGGCCCCGTTCACTCCATGAACTGGTCCCAAACCCTATTCAGGGTATTTTAATATTTATCTTAATTAGATGTTCTCCCCCCAATCCAATGACAACCAATACCTCTTGATTAATCTTCATTAACCTTAAGTTGCAGATAACGTATCAACAATAAAAACATGAATAAGAAAAATTAACATCAATAATATGCAGTCACACAAATGCATAATTAATATATAAAAGCCCATTGCACTCATTTGCAGGGCTAGGGCTCGGAGAATTTAAGCCCATGGATGTAAATAAGTCTAACGCATCGCACGAGTTACATATATAATACGCTAGTGAATTTCTACGCTTCGTTGCATACATGTATAATAAACTGCCCTAAACCCTGAAAATTAGGGTTATTCCCTTAGTTTCCTATGGCACTGTTGTAACGCTCCTCGTATTTTCGAATAAAAGAAAACAATTTTTGAAAACATAACAAAATTTAATTACAATTGCCAAGGATCACCGTGTACTAAAACAGTAATTACAACATACTTTGTATTATACAAAGATTGTCCAAAATTAGGCATCACGTGCCTTTGTACATTGGTCAATACAATAATTTACATAAATACAAAAAAACAGTAATACAAAACTTGTAATTTAAGGAAACCCTTCGTCGACTCCTTCAGAATTGAGTGAAACACCTGCAGAGTCTGAGGGTGGGTGAGTAAATTTATACTCAGTAGGTTGAATTAAGTTCTAAGGATATGCTTCGTGCACATGCCATTTTTCTTTTTGGAAATCCTTCGGAAAACCTGAAAACATGATCAGCGTAACGCCGCGATACCAGACGACTTACACCCGCGCCCATGGGGCGACGCGAGACTGAAAGGACGGGATTTACCCATGACATCCCAATCCTGTGCGCGCCAGATGCCAAATTTGGCGGTATCCAAAATCATAATAATTCTTAGCTCCGAAGAACCGAGAACTATCCAGACGGCAGGATTGCCCAAAACTCGGAGAAATTTTCGAAAGGAGGAGATGATTTTGAAGTCAGAGCTTTTGTTTTCATAAAGTAACAGAAAAACTTTTAGTAAGACTTTAGCAAGTCAAAATCTCGGCATACGATTAGAATTTAAAACTACCTACCTATAACACGTGCGAAATCTCCTCGTAGCGTAAAGAGAGTCCCGCCTTAATATATCAGCCTTCGAACGAGAATTTCGGCAGAATAACCACTCCAACGCGTAGAATGCCCTTGATTTAGTAGGGTAAGGCTTTGGAACTGGTTAAAAAGGTTTAGGAATGGCCCAGAAACAAAAGAAAAGATGAAAAAAGAAGATTAGGGAAGGGGCACGTTTTTCGAGGTCTTAGAGGGGTCGTCTCGAGAAAGTAACGCTTCCGGTGCGTAGAGCACCCTTGAATTAGTAGGAAACGGGTCTTGAAACGTGAAAATCGGACTTAAAACGGGTCGGGAATGGTGAAAACAGTGAAGGGGGCTGAAAATCGGATGTGGGTGAAGAAGTGGCCGGAAAGGGTATAAATAGGCGGTGGAGGGGAATATTCCGGTGGGCGCCGCCGCTGGAACAGGCGGGCGCCCACCGGCGCCGCCACAAACCGAGCCGGGCGCCACTGGCGCCGGCGAAACCATGTTCGCGCGTGACGAACGCGCGTTCGTCACACGCGCGGTGACGAACGCGCGTTCGTCACCGCGAACGCGCGGTTCGTCGCGCGTTCGACGCGCGCACCTCGCGGCACACACCGCGTGTTGCGCTGCGCCGAGCCGCGCTGCGCCGAGTCGCGCCGCGCCGAAAAAAAATAAAATATTATTTTTAATTTAAAAAAATCCAAAAATTCCAAAAATCGTAACTTCCTATCCCGAACTCCGATTTGCGCGTTCTTGGTACCGTTGAGTTCGTATTCACGAGCTCTACGATACAAGACTATTTAAGAACCAATCCACTTAAATTTCAAAAGTGGGTCCCGCCGGTCGACCACGTTCCCCGAGGTCGTAACTTTTGCTCCCGACCTCTGATCTTCGCGTTTTAAGACTCGTTACGCTCGTCTTCACGAGCTCTAACTAAAACTTAAGAAAATTATAAACAAAATATGTAAGAAGATCGTGTTAGAAATTAGGGTCATTACAACTGTGACCTGCCAAGGTCTTTATGTCACTTATAAGTCACACCCCTTCCTTTTGAAGTCATTTAACGTCATTCAGGGTACCCTAACGCTCGATTATCTAGGTTATACGTTTACAAAAAAGAATATATTGCCCCTAAGGGTATTAGGGTAATTTTACTACCTAGGGTATGGTACCCTTCCTTCGGTCATTCTGGTCATTTCGCTGCCCCTCTATTGATTTTAAGTCATTGACCTCTCATGAGGCTTCACTCTCAAACCGACTCATGCTTCCATTCATACTAATGTCGGCTGTTCACTTAAAGGGGTATTTCGGTCATTATATTCAAAGCCTTATTGATATCTAATGGGTCTAAAATTGGGCTCAAGGGTACTACTTGAATTCAGGGACTCGGTGTAATTTCCCTGGTGTGTGACGGGTGTTGTGAACCCCTTCAACAGACCTTTGTTGATTTAACGGTTTATGAATAACCCTAGGGACAAAATGATCAATTACCCACTAACTAGGATTTTTCCTTACTAGGTAGTTTGTCTATAATTAGGGTACACATAAATCTCTTACTTGAAATTTCTCTAATTTTTAAATCCACTCATAGGCCTCTAACTAGATCCCCTAGGTCGGGTAAGTGAATAATACACAATAGTTTAACCACATAGGGTAAAAGGGTCATTTTATAATATCTGGGATTTTTTCTAGGTCTGAAACTTGGTCAAGATACTCCCACACCTCTCAAAGTCCATTGGTATTTTTTTCTACTTCTTCTAACACCTAAACCACCTTGAACCGAAGCATGAGACGGGTAATTAAATATTATTATGGTTCACCTCTAAGGGTAAAATAGTAATTTTATATACTTTGAGATTTTCCCCTATCTGAAACTTGGTCAGAATACTCCCACCCCTATCAAGGTCCATGAATAATTTTCTAGAATTTTTTTTATAGTTTTAGCCTCCTAAACAGGACCTGGTTCACTCCCCTCTTTATTTCTCTTTTTTTTTAAACAAACCTGGTTTGGTTTGGGTCGATGACCAGCAATGCAGGTTGTCTTCCCCTCGTTCGGTCAGAGGCGGTGCCACCGCCCCTGGCTGCCATGGTGGGGCAATGGCCAGGGATGAGGGGATTGCCATCACGTGGTGATTCCAACCACCTAGACCCGGCCACCGCCCAGGGTAGCAAAGCTCCTCTTTTTTTTTATTGCCATTGTGTTTGGGGCTGCTGCAGTGGTAGGCCGCCATGGCCAGTGATGGGCCGGGGTTGCCTTCATCCAACGATTCCGAGAACCTGGTCCCTCCTCCGGCCAGTGGTTGCGCAGTGCTCCTCTAATGGCCAGTTTGTTCTCTTTTTTTTTATGCACGACGACCCAACAGCCTGCACAACGGTAGCCAAATTTGCTGCCAGAGCTAGGGCCACCACAGCCAGGGCCACACTAGCCCCTTTCCTATGATGGTTTCAGCGACCGGGAGCTAAATTAATGTTCACATAATTACATGAATAGTATTTACAGAAATCGTTATAATTTTCATTCAAATTAGTTAACAAATTCTCCATTAATCTCAATTTGAAATCTAATCTTTGTGGCCAAGTTGTAGTCAATCCACCACCGCTAAAGGCTCGCCAGAAAATTTCATCGACAACTCATCCTCCTTTCCTCAATGGTCCAAGCTCCCACCTAAGAACCCTAATTAGGTTTTTATATGCATGTGGATTAGGGTTCCAAATCCCCCTAGGAGTTGGGCCAAAACCCCCCCACTTAAGCCGCCTAATAGGGCCCCTAAAACATAATTTTGTAACATTAATTGGGTCTATATAATGATTTAAATAGATAATTCACACGTCCAATTCGGGTAAACAGGCCCTGCACGCTATGTTCAACTTTGAATGATTCATGCGTTCTTAGCGGCGTTTCAAAACTCTTTTTATCTACTTTCCATCCATATAGTATCACCTACAAGTTCTAACCAATGTTCAAGTTATTATCATGAGAAGGTTAAAGGGTCCAATACCTTAATTTCCATGTGGTCGACTTCGGGAATTTAGAAAATTCTCGGACATTACAAGTAATCTTTTAATGCTTTAGTCTATTCAAACTCGAGTCTCGGGCCAGATAAGTTGTTCTATATAACTCTCATCCTTAAAGAGCCAGAAGACTTTGATCTTATTTAATACTAAACCATTTTTGTTTATGTGGCTAATGACTCACTTTTGGAGCCAAGGCACTAAGGGTTCTTGTGACCTTGTGTGCTATATGTATTATCTTTGGTCATCCATACATCATCATCAAGTCTCATACACATGGATTTAGGTTTACTAACCCCTAAGTAATATATACATAATTGATCCTTCATCCACATCACATAAATACCTCAAAATCATGCAATATCAATCATAATTACTATAACATGCCTTGGCTATAATCACAATAAAATCCCAAATCATATGTTCCATTAGTACCGTTACTGATATGTTGGTCACCTCACCGATGACCATCAGTGGTTTCATTGACGCATCGAACTTTGTCATCAATGGTTATGAGGTTCCATTGGCAACCTCATGGGTGGGTCAGCTTCCTCACTAATAAGCATCGGTGAGTTCACTAACACATTAAACTTTACTGACAATGATGCTAGATTCCATCGGTGACTTCATAAATAGGTCGATAACCACACCAATGACTATCACTGAGTTCATCGACATGTCGAACCTTATCGACAATAGAATAGCACTATTCTGCCATTCTCACCGACGCCTTATCAACGTGTCGTCCACACCGCTGCTGACCAAAACAACATATTTGCTACATTTGCATGCATGAGCACTATTCATCTTTCTCCTTCTACCGGTTCAATTACTAACATGTTAGTAATTCCATTGATGGTCAGAAACATAAACAATTATTTCCATTGATTTCAGAAACAAAAATACAAATATAAACTCCTTAAAAATCTTTTCATAAAGAAGAAATCATTGACCCAAACCATTGTTTTGCTCATAATATGTTAAAACCTTAAACTTGCCATTAGAGCATATAAAACTCACAAATTTTTGCTTCAACTAACAATTCATCAAATACAAATAATGAAGAACTTAAAGAAAATCCGAAGCCACATAAATTCAGTAAAACTTCAAGTCTTAGAAGCGACCTGACCTTGAAACGTGAATTCCACTTAACTCTTGGCGTTCGCTTCACTCTTAGTTGACCACTGCCCTCTTCTCCTATTGCAAGTCTCCCTCTTGGACTTGTTCTTCCTTGCCAAATAATTTTTACTCTTTAAATACTATCTACCCACAAAATCTGAAAAGTTATTAACTTCCTCGTATTTAGGATGAACTGCATGCA
Source organism: Saururus chinensis (assembly GCA_035235625.1). Classification (NCBI taxonomy): domain Eukaryota; kingdom Viridiplantae; phylum Streptophyta; class Magnoliopsida; order Piperales; family Saururaceae; genus Saururus; species Saururus chinensis. Next base: position 5,759,481 of record CP141150.1, read on the forward strand.
TGTAGTTACCATCGGCGGCTTTGTCAACGTGTAGGTGAGTTTGCCGACATTAATTTTCAAAATTTCATCGGCAAGTTCATTGACACGTCGATGGTCACTGATGACCTAAAAATATAAACTTACTAAATTAAAATATAAAATTCTCTTTAGAAAATATGAGGTGTTATTCCATTGATAGGTCAAGGGGCCTATTGATATGCCTCAGTTGTAAACAACTGTAGCATACAATAAAGTAATTTAAATATTGTCTTATTCTAATTCCTCATCATCCTTATAATATTAGAAGCATTCATAGACACTTAAAATGTCTAAATCATAAAAAATAACCCACTCCATGTGATGTATAAATCTATCTTTTTTCCTTAACATGCATTATTCTTAACAACATCCATCTATTGAAGACTTTTAGCATGGCAATCTTACCGTGAAGAGATCAATCTTCTAAATCATGTGTTTTTCATTGGTTGGGAGCTCCAAACCTCTCAACATATCCTTTCCAAAGGCTAGAAGGTGTCAAGTGTGGCTTAGGGTTTTAGTTGAGAGGCGTATGGTTTATATCTATAGAAGTATGAAGCCTACCAGACGAAGCAAGGTAACTTTTAAGTCAATTTCATGTCTGACGATGGGCAACGACCCTGACATGGACACATTGAACCCCATTTCGATGAGTATTATCGATAGGATTCTGGCACATAGATAAACATGTCAATTGACACCCATTTTTTCCAAACTCCCTAAAATCATGTAAGAGCTATGGGAATTACCTTAGAAATTTCTAAGTGCTACATAGACCGAGCCAAAGTTTGATGTTGGCTAAGGTGCAGGTAAAGGTAGGTAGAGGTGCACATGAACAACATCAGCAATGGCCAACTATGCATTTTGAGCCTTCACTTAAAAAATAGGAAACGTTTGAAAGGTAAATAGGTTTGAAGGAGGTGAGGGATGAAGGTTTTACTTGGTTAGGGATTAATGGAGGGAGGAAGGTTTTCATGTCCAATGAATTATGTGTCCATGGTAGGTTCTTATTTGTTATACCTATTGGAAGTTGGAACTGACTAAACCAAGAAACAACCTATCAACATTGTCAATTGAGGGTCGGTTCATAACTATTTGATTCGGATCCAAGTTTTGAGATACATCCTTGTATGTAGCGGTTATGCAAATAGAGGGAAATGTTAGTGTTCAGAAGCGGAAGCCGTTGGATCATGTGCTGATGTTCACGCCTCCCTTGCACACACAATGGACACATAATTTAGGAAGCTTTGTTTCTTATATAAAACTTTCTATAGTCTTCTTTTTTTTCTTGTATTAATAGTTTTGTTTAGAAAAATAATATTTTTTAGTGGATGACGAGACCCATGCATAGTTAAAAAAATGAAAAATAAGCTCCTATAATTTTTTTGCCCAATTATTTAAATTAATCTAAAGAAAGATATTAATACGAGACACTTTTTTCTGGAGTTATTAATATGGGAGAGGGAGTATATTCCAACTCAAGTTTCAATTTGATGATGAACATAACTCAAGGGTAGATTAGTTTTTGCCTACTTTCACTGTCAATGATTTGTTTTGTATTTAAGAAAGAAAAAAAATTTCTCATGATTTATCGTGTGTTCTTTATTTAGAAAGAGTTTTGAAAATCCAGGTCGTGACACTTTGAGTCATAGCTCGTTGGATGAGCTATTTATTGGGCTGATTTACAATATGAAGAGGACCCAAATGGTTGGGCGAATACTTGACTGGATGAAAATAATCTACTTTAAGTTTAGAATGTTTGGGAGAGTCAATGGTAATAAAGACCTTAGGCTTCTATGGTTACATTAGTAATGTCTTAGAAGACATTTTCTCCTTGAGTTAGGATGGTAGAGATTGTGATACGCTTTCTTCACTGCCACAGCAGTTTAAGCATTGGCTAGCGAGGTCTTTACCGTGGGTTTTCCACAAGTATTTACAGGACCATATAATGTATACGAAAAGCGGAATTGCATGAGCATCATGGAAGAATTGTGTTTCTCACTAATCTGTGTCCATGAACACAGTTGAGATTCTCTTCTCTAGATTCATGGTAAACTTTGAACTTGGCCTCATAATATATATATGTATATATATATATATATATATATATATATATATATCAGCATGTGGTGGGTGCATAGTAACATAATATATATTATCAATTATCAAATTATCTATTACCTTTTTATGCTTACACAATTATCTATTAATTAAAAATAATATTTCTTACTTCATTTGAGAAAAAAACTACTAGAATACTAAGATATAAAGAAGTTTATATATTTCTTTCTTTAATTAATATTTGAGGTTGGTGGGCCCAAAGCAAAGAATGAGTTAATCTCTTTGTCTCATGTTAATAGCTCTATTTAATTTTTAAAATTAACTAATTTATTTTAAAAAATTAAATTAAACTATTAATATGAGATGGAAGGAGTATTAACTAACAAATATAGAAACAATATAGAAATAGATGGTTATATGTAAATAGCTTAAAAGATTTATGGTCATATGTACATTTCTCTAACTAATAATACGATAAAATGAGGGGAACAAAAAGCTGAACCAATTGGTTTGAAGTGACCGAGCTGCTTGCTAGAACTTTTTGACTATTCACTAAAGTACACCGGTTCAGACCTAACTCCGTTACGCCCCAACAGTACATCTGACCCGGTAAATGACTATGTATGCCAAGAATAGTGATGGCCCCACGGTAAGAAAGACCGGACGTGCTGCTGGCTCCCAAAGTGGTCAGATACAGGTTGGTGGTACTTTGATGGTTCTGATGGATACAGAAGCTTTCAATGAAAAGGACACTTACATAACTGAGGCTGGCCCATTTGGCACTGCCAATCAGACAATTTGGAAATGTGGACAGCCACCGGAAGGTTACTAAAATGATAGTAATATTTCTACAATAAAAATATTAATAAAATTTTATATAAGAATGATTAGATTTTATAAGTAGGTCTTACACAAAATTTATATGGGCTCATTTATCTAAATTAATCAAGACTTATATATAAGTTTTTGATATATAATTTTAATGTAAAAAATATTATTTTCTTTACTAAAAACATAGGTAAGCATCTTATAAGGTAAGAGTTTATATAAGCTCAGATGCTTAGGCTGTCAGATCGAGATCCGATAATGTAATTTAACTTATTTTTAATTTATCTCTAAGTTATGTATATCATTATATTAAAATATCTCCGCCTAGGGCACGGATAAGCCAAAAGGGCTATAAAGTCATGAATAAGACAAAAGAGTCGAGGTTCTGTCTATAAGGGAACTTAATTAGCCAACTAATGCCGATGTTAGTTCAACAATTGATTGCGTTTGGTGCCCAAATTAATTAAATTACTCCAATGTTCGGCAGGCTGCTTTCAACTCTATGGAAGTCAATATCACAGCTTGATCAAAGACTCCAATATTCTCCACAACATTGACTAGTACTGTTTGTATGCAAGAAATTTTGTGGAGAAAAGTTAAGATGCGCCAGGTGCATTGGGGCCTGTGGAGAGGCACATCTCGAGCCATCAGATCATGAACCAACGGTACATATAAAATATAGAGGCGGGCAGGTGATTCAAACTCGCCTAGCCCCTTCTTTGCATCAACGGCCAAATTGTAATTTAACAACTCATGATACATCCGATGACAACCTCGAAATACCATATAAACATGACTCAATTTTGCTATATATACTTTATATAACAACCACTTTGTAGCCTACAACCAACTTAGCTTGAAGTGCAATCCAGTTAATTTTGGCCATTGGATCTCCTGCATAAGGCCACAGCTTATTCCTTGTTTCCATATATAATCAGTTGATATATATTTTCCATGTCCTACATTAATAATTACATTTTGGTTTTTAAAAATAGACTCTTAAGCCAAAAATATAGCTATTAATGTGGACGAAGAGAGTGATATAATTTAGACCGGGCTGTCTTCAATTCGATCCGTCAACATAAATCCACATTGATCGCACAACTTGGCAAATGCAGAAGGTGACAGGACCAATGCATCAAGCTGACATGACTGCCAATTGGTCAAAGGAAAGGAACATGCGAGGATGTGGACGCCAAGCCACAAGTGGTTCATGGGCCCTTCAAAATATTTTGTGACATGTCCACTTCGTGCCCCATGAACAAAAAGTTGGACTACTTATTAGATGTGGGTCTTATTTTGTGCCTGGCACGAAGTGGACACCATGTGTGTTTGTACCATGGAAATCAGCACTCACCTATAACGATGGGCACATGTTGTGGAGTAACCTAAATTAGATGAGAAGATCCAAATCTGGGCTTCTTTTCAATGAGTACTGATTGCCAACCATGGAGGCCAATTTGGGCCTACTAGCGGGCAGTGGTAGGTTGAACTTGGTTCCGCCCACAAGGTCTGAGATTTAACATCTGACGCAGAAAAGTGGGGAAGAATGCCTTGCAAATGGGTTTCCACATCTCCTAGCCTCGTGTCCCCCATGGCCAAATCGGAGATATGCTTCTTTAGCGGAGTCATCGATCATTATAAACAATGAAAATAATGGCACACATGTTAACACACATCAATGTCACAAGAGTGTACACTAAGATGCACTCGCAAGTGCACCCTTATCATCTAAAGTAGAGGCTATCGCATAATTGTATAGGTGGGAGGACCTTATCATCTAAAGTAGAGGCTATCACTTAATTGTACAAGTGGGAGGACCAAAAATTCCTCCCAACTCCAAGGGGGTACCGTGTTCATCAAACCTTAATTTTAGCGCTAATTTCATTCCACTTAAATGGGGAAAAAAATATTCAGCTCCCTTTTGACAATACGCTGAGCTTTAACTCCGCATGAGAGTCGTTGATATTTAAAATTAATAACACACACATTAACACATATTAACGTCAATAATACATATACTAATATATGCTAACTTGTACACCATTGATCTTGTCGATGAACTTAATCTTGGCTCGTTGTAGAAAAGCAGCAGGAAAAACTTTTCCCCTTTGGGGATTCATAGTTCAAATAAAGGAAACCAACACATCAAAATTGGTGCACATGATGCACATAAAGATGTCACTGCCATTCTTTTAAATTTCCCTGGTGCAGCCCTGCATGGCCCACATCAACTGAAAGGGCCACCAAAAACGTCATCCCACAATTAGCACTCACCTTCAATGAAATCTGCAGCCTAGACGATTGTGAGGCCAGACAAGAAGAAGGAAGCATACCAAACTCATGCCGCTCAATTATATTAGGTAAGCACACTGGCAGTAAACACATGACTCCGGCACAAAACATAGCTTTCATGAGTCAATGAAGAATCCTATTATGGTTTGCATGAGTCAATGAAGAATCCTATTATGGTTGCATGAGTCAACAACCCAATCACCCCGAGGAAGGTTGCCTCACACCACCGTTTCAAAGAAGAATATAAATCAAAGATGCGACTCACCGAATGAAATAATTTCAACAGATATTGCAATATCAATGCAACACCAAAAACGTAATCTAATTATCCTCCACCCCTCGTGCTGCAGAGTTAGCATGTACCTTCTGAGAGCTTCAATTGTTAAATGAACAGAGGGCATTTCTAGGGAAAACAACGTGCAGTACTCAGTTCATGTGCAGTTTAATAGGTGATGCGCGGGGTGAAACTTTTGGCGGAGTCTTACTTTCCCATGAGATATGATGGATTTTGATTACCTACTAACTCCTTCAAAATGCGTAGCAGTCAACACCACTATATTTTTCCAAATAATATGTACAAAATTACAGAGTATCAGTCACCTCCGGGATTCTAGCAAAAAACAAATTAGTCACCTTCGTGATGTTATTCTTTAGTCATTTCATCTGGATCACCACTATGAACACTGATAGGTTCCCCTGCTTCTGCTCGCTGCACAAGAAATACAACATGAGTTATAATCTAAATGCAGCAGTGATATATGGTATTGCATATTAAACATTCACCAAAAATATAACCAAGACTTCAAAGAAAATAAAATAAAAAAAACCACGAGAATACAACAAAGACTTCAAAAGCTCAGCTATATCATTAAAGACAAGCAACATTCATGCCATAGATCAGGATACCAAGAAGTGGATTGCTATGCACACTCGTGCCCAGCACTGATAGCCACGATGAAAGTGTAGTGCCCATGGAGGTGTGGGACCTGTGCACTACGCCCATCAATTGTGGTGAGCATAGGGAGAGCAGTCCTTGGACCAAACATAGTATTCCTCTACCAATAAATGATTTCAACCTACAAGAAATTCCATTAACATAATAATTGGAATTTGGCCATCCTTCTACATTCTCAAAATTTAAGCTATACCACATACTAATAATTATTTATCAAACTCAAGTGCCACCAAGACATGTCTAGTGGCCTTTTCCATCGAGCCCTACCACAATAATATTTATTTATCAAGCCCCAGAGCCATCAAGACATGCCAAGAGCCCTTTGCCCCAATGGAAAAGGGTAAAGGGCGTGAGACATGCTTCCTGGAGTCCCAGGGTCAATTCTCAGTAGCGGAAGGGTTGACCCAGTTTCCTTAGTGTCCCTCAAAACAAATAAGGAATGAAAGAGCCACAAACATATGGTTCATCAATCAATTCAAGCAGTTACAAAAAATTAAGAAGAAGGCATTAGTAAGCAACTTTAGACTATATTGGGTGTTAAGGAGGAAAAAACAAGCAAAACTGGTTAGTATACCATTCTTTTGCTAACATATGGTTGCATTGTAATAGATGTCCCTGGTAGATACTTCTCTTTCAGTGTCTTCTGTTTTAGTTTCTCCATCTCAAACTCTTTCCTTGACTCCTTGCGAGAACCAGATTGCCAAACTCTACCAAAATTAGGAAGCCAATCTTCACCACAGTAAGAAGCAACAGTCTCTCCCCTCTTCTCCCTCTCAAGTTCAGCCTTTCTCGTCTCAGCCCATGCAGCTCCCACTCGTTTAGGGTTCAATTTTTGTGTCTTCTTTGACTGCTCTAAATGAACCACATGTTTATTCATATGGTAGACCTGGCATGCTCCAATGTTTACCTCAGTTTCATCTTTAATTGCCAACCATGGAGGAGGAGCTCCAGTGTGCACATTTGCTACGGGCCCTTCACTTGGTATTTGTGGTATTGGAGTAACCCTATGCAAAACCGAACCTGGTAGGAAAAAAATGAAATGACCCTGGAAAAAGAGAGGTGAAAACAGTGCAGCATTATATTAAACTCAATGAGATAAAATACCTTGAGCTGTGCCTTCCCCAGAGTCCCATTTCCATACCTGATTCATGGGCTGAAAATAATACTACAAATATTAAACGGCGTGAATAGGAAGGGAGATTTTCTCTCAAATAAATGGGTAACTAATAAATGCTTTTGTGTAAATGAGGCCTAAAAAGGTTCATTTTATCAAAAAATTGCTATGTAAAAAAAAGACAGCAAAATTTTGAGCTTCATGATGCATATGTTGATGTACTAAATGAGTGTGGAAAAAAGCAGCATTCTTTAGTTTAAAAGCTCCATGGTTTGCGCAACATGTGTTGCAGATCCCACATCATTGATATAAAGTGAATGATACAGAAAAGTATATTCTACGTGGGAACAAATACCCAACATCTATGCAAGAAGTCTCAACCTGATCCAAATAAGAGGACACCAAAAACCTCTACATAGCGGGCATAATATATAAAGCAGGATAAATCCTAAACAGTTCACATTTTCTAAAAGAAATTCATAAATGTATCTACTAATAAATGACTGCAATTACATCCATAGTATCATCTCTGCTCTAATGCTTATATGTAAAACAGAGATCATACCATTCATTCGTGCTACCATGGTCAACTGATATTATATAGAACCTCTAATGATTTGAATGTGATAAGCCAAGAGCCAAGAGCCAACAGATTAGAACCTCTTTTGAAGCTTCTAAAACTTAAACCTATGACTATAATAGGATTCAAATCATCTTGATTCTGCACAAAGAAGCTATCCTTGAATTGATGGTGGCCTCTTCGGGAACACTTTTTTTCTGTAAACTTGCATTATTCTCTGTATATAATACTCCGTATACTATAATGAATAGCTTCCAACATTCACTCATGGCAGCAGCCATAAACAACAAGGTTTGGCCAGGTTTTGGACTGTGAATGACACTCACAATAATACAAGACATAGGAAAGCATTATAACCCATTATCTCCAACCACAACAATTTTCCATTCTCATCACCAAAAATGCAGCACGTGACTTAGGTGATACAGAAGCAAAAATTTCCAACACCAAAAATCCTTGCGAACACATAATCATCTTTCACAAGTGTTAATGTTAACATACAATGATAGGCTAATATACATCCACAAGCGAAAACAGTTGAAATTCTGAAAACGCTACAACTGCACTTCAATATGATAAGGTAAACAATTAGACCTAATAAAGAACAACATATTACCTCAGCACCACTAGGAGAGCAAGCAAATGGCACATCTCTGCTTCTATTCATAAAAGGTGGAAGAGACCCCACACCATTACCAGTGACTTCTGGGTGTGATACCTGACACCTCTCATTCGTAAAATTTTGTAAAGGTAAAACACCATTTGAAACACTTGACTCAAAGGAACAGTTTATACTATTATAATGCATATTGTTATTGACAGAGTTATGTTCAGGTTGGATATCTTTCAACGGTCCAGTATCATGTCCAATGGAACGTCCCTCTGATGACAAAGAAGTTTTCAGTGCTTTGCATGAATTTTGCCACTGCAATAAAAATCAATTATCAAAATTCTTACTTCTACCCAAAAGAATCTGTGGTACTGCATAATATTTGACAGAAACCAAATTTTCCAGCTTAAAATGTTCACAGTTAAAGTCTGATACAGTGTATTAATGTTTGTTTTTACATTATTTCTCAAGTAATAATATCTACCCCAAACATCTTAACCTCAAAGACTACATTTATTAAAGCCTAATCACAGGAGATTGACCTCTCACCTTAATAACCTCTGACTCCAAAACCCTGTATGAATCAACCTGATCCTTTTTTCCACCATACCTCCACATAAAACCTTTCACATTTGCTAAGTGATCATCACTTGCCAAATGCTTAATTGCATTCTCACTACAGCAACAAAGATTAAAAGGATGAACTAAACAAGAAACGAAATGAAAATACTAGGAAGCAAAAAGGGTAGACAGACCGGGCAAATGAAAGAAATGTGCCATACCATGTGAAATGGCTACCAATTTCTGAGACACTCATATCACAGAACACGCACCAGAGGCCGTTATTACCCACATGTTCTTGGGGGAGGAGGCTGGGATGCTTCAGAAATAATCTAATGTCAGAAATCTTCTGAGTGAAGCGCGTTAGAAAGGAGGAGAGGGCTTTGACGTGGTTTGGGAAGTAATTGTGGCGCCGGCCATTGGAATGGTTGAGCCTGCAGACTTTGCAGAACTCAAATTGCTCCTCTTCCTTGCTTCTGTTCTTACTCACGTGGCTGGTCCCCATCCTTTTGACGAAGAAGAACCCAACCCAACCAACCCGTCCAAAAATTAACCATAAACTGTAAAATTAAACATTGAAATTGATTAGAACTATTTAAAAGAAAGAACATCAATGGTTCTGGCTCATTAGCAAATATTATGTGCATGCAATTGTCTTGTTCTTTTGGTAACTACTTGTAAATAGAAAAGCAAACCTACATCTCTACATAAAAAAGTCCAAAACATAGACAATTTCTTTCTTCCAATATTCCCTGTGTCAAAGCTTTCAACAACCAACATTAACTAAAATTTTTTGCAATTTTAATATGTATATTTCACAGAAAAAAATGGTAACATGAATTAAACAAAACTAATGTAAGATCATCAATATTTTGCACAACTAACATCTCAAAAAGTGTAACACATCAAGCCGGCAACTGAGGCCTGACTCCTCATAACAAAGAAGAGTAAATTTTTCACAACTTCCCTAATTATAAGGAAACACCACTTACTCCCCTTGGTTGAAAAAAATCCACTTAGCTCCACTGCACCGTTAGTCTAAGCTAACCCCATTGGAAAGAGGGTGAGAAAATACAAGCTTATTATAATGAGAAAATGAATGGTAGAAACAAACCAAAAATCTGGTCCAAACCAGATATGGTCTATAAATACGACCATGTGACAACGGCCAGCTATTGCTTATACCAAATCTGTGGTGACTACGCTTGCAAAACCCTGCTTCATAACTGGACCAGCTAGCCGGATCCCTTTTGTTAAATCCAATTTTTCAGTAACCCATCCTAGGTTGACAAGCTTCTGCTTTGCTCTTCTGATCCAAGACGGACACAAATCTTTTATGAAGCCTATCTTTACTTCTAGCATATGCCTGATACAAAATCTCATAAAAAACACAGACACCTCTTCTAACTCCCAACAGAACCAGATTGCACCTTATGAACCAATGCTAACATTAGAATCTTTCACGATATCATCGAGTAGAATTTTCAACTTTGCCCCAAACCTTAACTTCTACACTTCTGTTTTTAAACGTACTAATAAACAACTGATGCAACATCGAACGACTCAAAGGACCTAAACATACAAGCTCTACCATCGCCAACATCAAAACAGGTATTCAATTTCTTTGTAAGTATGGTCCATCACCTCATAATCGCACTCTCAATTTGAAACTACCCCACGAGTTTTCAGCAAAAGACACCTTCATCCTATTCTTATAATCTTCCATTTGGTTCATCACGATCAAAAACTCCTTCACATTCATCAGAACAGTTTATCTCTTTACAGAGCACTCAACATCCATAAATTATTAGCGTAAAAAAACCAGCTAGCCCTTGCAAAAACCCATCTCTAACTTCTCCCAAAACAAGAAACCAGACCCCTTGATTTACACTCAAATCAAAACCACCCATTGTCCCCCATAACTTCCTTCACACAGTCATATCGCAGAAACCCAACTTCTCTCCACCAAAACCCAATAAACAACGTCAACAAGCTTGCCCATAACATCAAACAAAGCTAGTAAACAGGTATCTCAGTAATTCAGTTCCAGACAAACAATCGCGCAGAGAGCGAGAGAGAGAGAGGATGAACCTGGGAGTGAAGAGTAAGGAGATTTGGTGCCGATTCGAGGAGTTCCGAGCGAAGAGCGGAGAAGACTCAATGGAGGCAAGTGGTCTGTGTTAGCGGCGGACTCAATTGGCTGGCCGAGGGAGGCCGGAGATGAACATTCCGGTGGCCGCGGGCGTACCGTCGTGCTTGCTGCGTTCATAACGAAGAAGAGAACCCACCGTTGCCGACTCCGGAGGGAGAGCTCCGCCGCGGGCGGGATCGACGACGCCCAGGAAAGAGATTAGTGCTACCGCCGCTCGGTGCAATGCATATGCCCGCACGACGCCCGCATCGAAGGTGTGGGCTCCACGAGGGCCCAGGCAACGCGTCCGTCTGTAATTGCGAGCATTAGCGTTTCACAAATTACGTGTGCTCGCACTTAAGGACGCGCTCCACGACGCGCGTAATCCACTTAACCGGTACGAAATTTCTAGACTCCAAATAGAATAATAAATAAATAAATATAAATTCTAGACTCAGGTGATTTGCAGGGAACTTATTAAAGTGTAGTAAATTAGGATAGTGATATTTTTTACGGTAAAAATATTCATAAAAATTTATATAAGTGTTTTGATTAGATTTTATAAGTGGGTCTTATACAAAATTTACATGGACCTATTTATCTAGACTAATCAAAACTAATAAATGTATGAGTTTTTTATGTGTACTTTTGATATAAAAATATTATTTTTTATAAATTAAAAGCCTGAATTTATACTTAGCCTCAATGCTGAGTATCTTATGAACAATTGTTTTTAGCAAGATGTAACAACAACACCAAGAGAAAAAAACAATTGAAACTTAATACCCCTCTTAAAATAAAAGAAAAATTATATAATTAATATTAAAAAAATAATTATAAAGAGATAAAAATAATTACTAAAAATGTTATTATTTTTTGTCACGTAAGTGCCAGCTAAGTGGTGGAGCTTGCATGACTTTTTTTAAAAAAAAGAAATTAGGTAATTTTATCATTTGAAAGAACAAAATCATCAGAATAATCAAGTCTATTTACCCCCACCCGACCTACAAGTCTTTTTACCTTGTGCGTTCTACCCTTCTTCTTTTCCACCCCTCTTTCTATCATTCTTTTTCTTCTGCTTGTGGATATCTTCTTCAACTTAAGTTAATTTTATTAGAAGAGTTGCTTTCCCACTCTCGACCTCCCCCTGTCCCAAAAAAAAATATGTGTTTTCTTTGCTCTTCCCTCCTATATTGTTCTCTCTAGGGTTTGGTTTATACACCATTTTCTTGGACAATGTCGGTGATGGCAATTGCCGTGTGGATCAGTCCATCTATCTCCTTTTTCACCTAATATAATGTTTACATCACTGATTATGTGGCTGTTTTTATGTAGTTTTGAAATCCACTATAGAGTTTATGAATGTATTGGGAACTTGCTGTAGTTTTTTACATGGTTTGAAGTATTTTTTGCGCATTCTTGCAAGCAGAGATGAATTTTGGAAAAGAATTCAAATTGGGTACAAGATTAGGGGCACTAATCTTATTGTGTTGATTATATCTATCTTTGTTCATGGGCAAGTTCTTCTTGTGATGTTCAAGCATGTTTTGTCCGCTACTTCATTTGGCACGTATAGATTTATCGCATGAGAGAGAAAATAAGAAGGAAGGATTTAATCTAATTATCTATGGTATATTTAGTAAAGTTTATTTTAGAGATCCTTAATCTTTAGACTAAGAGGGGCTCTTTTGTTATCTTTTTTGTTTGTACTTCCTATCAAATATTTGAATAAAATTCTCCCCAATGTTGTGTGCTTGTGTAATTGTGTTTTTTTCCTCTTCTAAGTCGTAAAATAAATTTATGTTGACTGTTTAGCTTTGATCAACTTTTATTTTTGGCTTTAGTTTTGGGTCTGATGGAGGTTTCGTCAATGACATTACTTCAATTTAGTACTTGCTCACATTTAAGTTTTGTATTATGTATGTAAACCTTTTTATCAAAGTAGAGCTTTTGTTTTAATTGATCAAGGAGGCTATGATTTGCCTTTTTTTGTGTGTTTAATGCAAACTAAAGTATTTCATTTCAAGTTTTCCCAAAGGTATATCTCTAGATGCATATGCATCTGATTAGAACTAGATGCCACCACCAAATTCTGTAATGTATTTCAGTATGAAGAAACTTGGTAGTATGATGTCAACTATATCTTTGTTTTCCAGTTGGGTTTATAAATATGAGAATTAAAACACGTAAGAATTAGACAAAATGTGTCTTTTATTCTATCTATCATACAAAAATGGTTATGAATTAAGTGAATACTTTTCGATGACATATTGTGATGTATCTAAGATTATATATTTGTTGTGAATTAAGTAAATAAACATGGCGATGTTTCACCATGAAGGGGTATAAGAGGGATTATTCATTAAGAAGCCTTCTAATTATAATGAACTTGAGATAAAGTAGTTAGCAAAGTTGGGTGAGATCAAAGGAGATAACAAATTATAATAAAGTGTCACCTCCCAATATTTGGAATGAGATCAACTTTACTACGTATGGAGGACAAGGTTTCATTTAGTTAAATATTTTATCATTCGTATCAAGTATGTATGTTCGAACTATTTCTCAAAAAGAGGCCTGAGTGCCTAGTTTTGAAAGTGAAGTGCAGGCTGTAAGTAGGAGCTTCCGAAGGAGCTCTCATAAAAATGTGAGTAGTGGAAAACACATGCAAATGTCAGTGGATGATAAGTTGTCCATGACAATAGCGTCGAACGAATGTCATAGGTCGTATGCACCTATTGATAATGGAAGTGGACCAGTTGGAGGTAAGGTTTTATAAGATTTTTTAGAGTAAATATTTTGAATGTTGATGAAAAAAATGAGATTAAATTTTGAATTTTGTGTGTAATATGTAATGTACACATCTCATGCACATGAGACAGTTAGCTTTGGAATGTTACAAGGTTGTGCATGGTTTAGAACACAAATCTCAACCGGCATTCATTATTTCTACACAAGTGTTGGTTTTACATATGTTGGACTATCTAATCCAAAGTGAATTATATATTTATAAATGAATCTAGCAATTTTACTTATGGTACAAGTTTCAAGGTAACGTGAATTTGAAACATGTGTATTATTCATGTGTAGGGAGCCCATGTTCATAATGATGATGTTGATATGAATGAGGCCAATAAAGGTAAATATAATATTGGCAAAGCTGGTGATTAGGAGTATGGAATGAATGAAGAAGGCTTTAGAGGTAAGGAAAATGCTCAACATATGGTTGATGACAAGGGGGATGATGCGGTAAACAAGGCAATTGCTGCAAATGACATGAATGTCGATGATTATCATGACCTAAATTTTTAAAACTTATTTTAATAAAGGACATACGATAATTCATGAGAATTTTTTTATTAATCAAATCAAATCAATTGACAAAATATCCAGGTCATGATCATTAGGGTTCAAACACGAATAAAAAATCATACCAAAACATAAGAGTATCCAAGAATCCATAAATAAGCAAATCATCCATCCAAGTGCAATTCTTCATTTGTCTATAAATAAGCAACTAAATAAAGTTGGCTCTCATGCTATTATTATAATCATCTAAAATGTTCTAATATAATGAAATTGAATCCTACTATAGCTAAGTCGTCTTCAATCTAAAAGTATGGTCCCAATCCTGCTAATCTTCACTAGAAAAACTTGCAAAATTAGGTCAATGAGTATATAAATTCGTAGTAGGATAGCATAATAATAAATATGCAAAATGTCATTACATTTTATGCAAGTCTATTTAGGTTTTCACTTGAGCTTTTATAAAAAAAATAATCTTATTATAATTTCTCATCAGTTTTCCCTTCAGGGAAACTAATAACCTGCCTAATGTCATAGATAGACAAACATGTCAACTATCATTCTATGTGACAAATGACACAACCCACCATAGACCACTTGCAAAGGAAATGTCCATGAGGAAAACATGGAATCTACTAAGAGGTGTGTGACGGCCGCTTTTTTTTTTTATATATATCTATATATAATAATAATTATTAATATATCATCACAATGTTCAACACGCTCTGCCAACACTCGTGCATCTGAACACGATAGCCATCAATGCAGATCACAGTCAGATATGCTTTATATTAAAAATGAGCATAGCACGGAGTCATAGCACAACAAAATAATATACATGTGCTTAAAAACATATTTCACACAACCATGGACTTAGATTTGTGGAGTTGCAGTTTTACAAGCCTTACAAGTCTTTGGGCATATCGTGCCCTAAGTCTGCAGTCATATAGATATTACATATTTTTCAAAATCAGCGAGCAGATAAAATATTTGGAATGCTACTCTTCCTTCACCTTCACCCTCGCTGCATTGCCTGCAGAATCTGGGGGTGGGTGAGTATTTTAAAATACTCAGCAGGTTAATTTAAAATCTAATAGAGGTGCTAAGCAGAATTCCCTTTGAAAACCCTACGCATTTTCTTTAGAAACCTCTACCACGATAAATTATGCATAAACAACCGGTTCTAAATCACAATAAAACCACAAGCCGCGACACCCTACGGCCTACCCTCGGCGCTCGTGGGGCAAACGAGGGCCACTTAGGGACAGAGCTTTCCCACGATGCTCTACCCTGTGAGCGCCACTTGCCGATTATTTTTCTCGGCGGGCATCATCACTCTATAATTATTCCGGGTTCTTAAGCCGAGGAAATAATCATCACATCGTTCAAAATATAGCAATATTCATGCTAAAACAGTTCATCACATAACATGTCTCACATAAATCAATCACATACGCTTAATCATGTTAAATCATGCGTAAAGACGTTATACTAAGCACACGCTTAGAGTTTAAAGTCCCCTACCTTAACCCTTGGTTACAATTTCGTAACCGTAGAAGCCTCAAATAAAGAAACCGACCCCACCACAGCGTCCAGAACATCGAATTCAGTAGGAAACGCCTTTTGAATCACTTGATTCGGACTTAAAATGGTTAAGAACGGAGGGAAAACGGGTTCAGAAGTGGAAAACGGGAAATCAGAAAAAAAAAAAAAGGGCCGGATGCACTATTTAAAGGCGCACGCCCATGGGGCCTGCATGTGCCACATCGCGTGTGCTCCCCGCAGTTGCGACACGCACGCGACTCGCGTCGCGGGCCAGGCCCCACGCGACGCGGACCCACCACGCAGGCCCGCGGCGCGTCGCGCACCCAGACCATGGTCCCGCGGGCCCGGGTCCACGCGGCGCCGCCACCGTGGCGCCGGCTGACGTGGCTGATGCCAGCCGCGTGCGTCAGCCAACATTTTTATAATATATATATATTTTTAAACACAAAAACTTTAAACGCGCGTATCTTCGTCACCCGGACTCCGATTCACGCGTTCTTTACACCATTGGGCTCGTATCAATGAGCCCTACAAAACTAGACCCCACATGGGTAGGTTATCCCGCACTTCAATGTGGGTCCCGCCCATATGGCATGTTTCCCGAGGCTGTAACTTTCGGCCTCGGTGTCCGAATCGAGCGCTTCCAATGTTACACTCACTTTTCCGCACTCTACCATAATCTCATAAGATTAAATATGTAACAAACTATAATTAATTAAAATAATGCTACCAACTCCAAAATTAACGTATTAGAAAACGTACTGGAAATTCAGGGTCGTTACAAGGTGCCATCTCCCAACTTAGCCCCAAATGACCTAACCGGAGTGGAAGGGTATGACCCACAGCTACACCTGAATAGTAGTGAGAGATACCAACCAAGTAGGATGTCAGCAACTCTGACTGTGTGTACACTAATGATTCTGAATAAATTGGTGGTGAGCCAGATCATGCAAAACTCCCATCAATGGGAAGGTGCAACTACACGACCAACTTGACAGCTCATCGGTAGAACTAAGACTCATAACTCAACCCCAATCCTATTAGTTTCATTAGACTAGGTTAAGGCCCTAAAACCACCATTGGTTCCTTAACCAAGTTGGCTGTTAGGTCAAGACTCTTGTTCAATTTATGAATTGGTTACCAATCCCCACTAAGAGAATTTTAGTCTTTATCTTGATTAGGTGACAAGCCCCCAATATAAAACTGTCTATCCATATCAATTAATCTTCATTAACCTTTATGTATTGATTCACAAGGTGCAATTATGCACATATATCAAATCAATAAAGCTTAAACAACTCAATAACAATCCAACAAACATCATTATTAAATTTTAGGCCTAAAAAGGGTCACTAAGTGTCACAATCTGAACCTTGAGTAGGGTCCAAAGACCATCCACGCTATTGGAGTGCACCTAAACTCAAGTTGTGATAAGGCAAGATGATATTTGGGCAAGAGATAAAGAAATGAACTAAGACTTAAATAACTTTCCTACAAAACCTTTATAGGGTGTTCATCTTCTAATACAAATTTAAATACTTTAATTCTTATAAGAAAATACTCAAACTATCCTAATTCTCCGATTCTCCCGATGAACAATATATCTCTCTATCCTTTCTTGAGGTTCCTATGCATCCAAATCAACAAATAAACCTACGTACAAAAATACGCCCAGTGGAATAGACATTCCACGCATGAGCTAAAAGATCTGTGATCATGCCTCAAATAAAACATGTATGTAATCAAGTAACCGGCAATCATGCAACAACAAAGACCTATTATTCAAATAAAAATAAGTTAAATCCATGCATAGTCATCATATATCCATCATATCTTAACATAACATTTAAATGATCATCATATATCCATCATGATAATGTAATACTCATAAAGTCCATTCCCTATAATCACCCAAAGAATTAGCTATGTGATCTGTGAGTAGCGTCTATGCGAAAGCATCGTAGGTGGTTATCTGAGTGCCCTTGGTATGACCCGTGAAAACTGGGAGGGAATTGCCAAAGGTTGGGGTCCACCCTCATCCCTACGTGGCACCTGAGTTATCTTATTATCTTGATCCTAGAGTTAAGGCACGCAACCTAAACCTTAACTACCCTTGTCAACCTCTCATTCTTAGGTTTGTTCTTAATACATGAGTTTACCATTTATGTCGTGCACACCTCTCACATACCCATAAGAGGAGAAAAAAAATAGCTTACAGACCTTGACCCAAGAGTTGAGATATCCAGGCAAGTAGTAGTCTCTTACCAACCATGAATCATGAATATTCAACATTTATCTAACTATGCATAAAAATGAAACATAAAAGAATATAACTAGGACACCCATTGATTTGCTACATAACTTGGACACATGAAAATCTTATTGTCAAAAACATTGTTCAAAAGGTAGACTTGGTGTGCATTTGAAATTGGAATTTTGAGCAATATCATAATATAAGCAATATCAAATTTCCAGTATTTTAATGTAATAAGCAATACATATGACTGAGATATTTCCTGTTACAATAGCAAATAAAGCACATGCTCAAAATACTAGGCATCAAAGGATTATAAGTTCACGCAATTGTATTAACAATGCATTTCAAGTCACTTCTCCTCCAAACTAAATTACATCTAATGTATACACTTTTTTTTTTGGAATTGCTACTTGTAAGAACCCATTAATCTAATGTGAATATATAGATATGTATAGGTAGATTAAAACATATATAACCTATAACATGCCACAGTTAAATCACAATTTTGTAATTGTTAATCAATTGCCTAACATACATCATCAAACTACATCATGTATAACTTACTCAAACAACTCAAGAGGACCTTTAATATTTCAGCCATAACATATATTAAACAAATTGTGAGCAGAACGTGTACTAAACAGTTTAGAGCATAACCTACATTAGACATTTTAGAAGAAAATATACATAAGACATGTTAGTACAAAACATCTATCAAACCTTTAAAACAAAACTGTTTAGAATCACACATATATCCAACGTTGGAGCAAAGCTTTTTTTAATCCAAAACATATGCCCAACATTGGAGCAAATCTATATATTCAAGTTAAAGCCTATGCATATATAAGATGTTGGAGCACTACATATGTTTAACTCAAAACACATCTATGATGTTGGAGTACTGCATAAGATTAACTCAAAAGATATTTTAGACATTAGGCAGTGCATAAGATTAACTCAAAGTATATCTAAGATGTTGGGCAGTACATATGACTACATCAATTCAAATATATAAACACACACACACACACACTCTCAAAACATTGGACAATGCATTTGCGTATATCCAGAACCTATATGAGACGTTGGGCAGCAAGGTATATAATAAATCAAGACCTATATCAAACCTTGGGGCAGAGTACATGATCAAATCAGATCATATAACATATCACACCATCCAATAATTTCATGGTAAACCTTACAATAAGAAATTAGTAATACACATGCATGCATGCACACTCACACACACACACATACAAACAATTGACAACATCCATGCTTCATACAAGGGTCCTCACCTTAGTCTAAATCAACTCCTATTGTCAATTGTTACTGATCCTCTTTAAACCCTATCATTAAAATCAAAATACACCTCTAATTAGTATCTCCAAAACATAAATTTTAAAATACTCTAACAAAGAATGAAAGAGGACTATTCTGGGCATTTCCATAAACCCTTATGTGAACAGTGGGTTCCAATTGGATAAGGAGGGGAAAATGTGATTAAAATCTATCCAAAACATTGTAAATTTTCAATGAGCGCAACACAGAGAATAGATCAGACCCTGATAAGTCCTTTGGAATTGGATGATATAGACAAGCTCATCTTAATAGAATGAAACATTCACAACCAATCAAATACAATATGACAATGGAGGTGCTGGAAACATTACAACAGAAGACACCTAAGTTGAAATGAAAAGAAACAAGGGAATACACAATGCATTGAGGTTCATAGTGGCTTTACCGTTTCCCACTTGCTAGAAGACCATCTCTTCCTCAATTGCCACCAAATCCCTCGTACAAAGTTGTCGTTGCTAGGCCTCCAATCATTGCCGTCTGCAGGAGCAAGAGAAGAGGGAGATGAGAAAATAGGATGGGGCGAGAGGAAAGGGTCTAGGGTTTATATAGAAGAAGGGGAGGGGCTTCCTTCTCCAAGGAGGAAAAGAGATGTATTGGAAGAGGGGAGGAGAGACATGCCTAATGAGGGGAGAATCCTCCCTTCTCTTATCGCGATTAGAGTTAGGGAAGATGGGGAGGTTTCCTCTCCCCCGCCCCTCCCAAGTCTCCTTGTAGTCGGGTCTGAACTCAGACCCGAACCGTTTTCTAAAAAAATGAACATGGGTTTACACTAAGGAGTAGAAAATACTATTTGGGTAGGGCTTAGACTGAAAGAATAGTAAATTTGAGCTTAATTTTAAAAATAGTTCGTATGTACCATACTGCATATGTATACAATGTGTAAGATTGGTCATATACCCTACTACATCTACATGCACTATACTGGAGAACAGAAACAATTTTGTTCTTTTATTTTAAACAAAACAGTCCAACAGCATGGTCCAGACCCAGTTGGATCCATGGACCCGGTTCTAAGGAAGAGTGGGTTGGGTCAGCAATTTAAATAGCATACCTGACTTGGACCGGTCTTGGGAAGTCATCTTCCCTAGATTACTTTGTCGTTTCTCCCACAGACCGGAGCAACAATGACGACCCAACATGGTGGATCTCCAGCCGAAACTTAGAGGGACACCACCTATCATAACTCAAGGGAGCAGAGTTTTGGAGTGCCCAAAAGTCGTCCATAGGGCCACGTAGCAACCCCCCTCCCTATAACTTGCCAATAGAAAAAGACGGTGGGAGGCAATAGGAAGCCAAGGCGCAACCATGATCTCATGTTGTGGATCCGTAGTTGAATTACCCAGAGTGAATCAAGGGCAAAGGGATAAAAAGCAGCAATCTTCTTGGCCGTAGGCCCTGCTACTCAACAATCTAGAGCGGAAGAAAAAAAAAGCGATGGTTGATAGGAACGGCTACCCCTTGTTGATGGTGGAAACAAATGCCCTTCACCAGCATAAAAATCTGGAGCTTTTGGCTTCCTTTCATGGGGTGATAGTCACAATGGCCGGAGAAGAGGAGATGGGGAAAAAGAGAGGCACATGTGTCTCTCTTCCCTTCCATCAAACCGATGCTAAAAAAACTACTAGTTGTTGATGGTTGAGAAATCGACCTAACTACGGTTTAAAGTATCAACCATATCGATTATGAAATGATGACCATATGTGGAAGGAATTTTGTGTTGAATGTGGTTCATTAAACTTGTATGTGTAATTACCTTCAAGTCTACCAATATCCTTGCTCTCATCTTTTTGCTGTGTGGGGAAAGGGGCGACAACCTGTTCAAGTAGGAGGATGTTATACATCTATCATTTATAGAAATGTGTACACACAATTCTACTCTCTTTTTGGTTGAGAGTTTTGGGAAAGAGATATTCTTTGTTTTATTACCCTCAATAGCAACAAGACAACCCAGTCGCCCACAATTTGTCTGCATTATACATACTACATGTTGAAATATATCATTCATGCCTCACATATCCATAAGCAACACATGTGCATCATGTCGCAATTATATTTCATAATCCACACACATCCTACACAATCATCACAATCCATACATATCCTACGTAATTAAGTGTGATAATCCATACATATCCTACATGATTAAGTGTGATAATCCGTACACAACCTGTATAAACATAACCATCATTATCCCTACACAATACCAGTGTAAATGATCATTATAATCCATACACAAACATATATAAATAAGACAATGAATATCTCACGATAGAGAAATCCTGATACTTGAATATACTAGTTCTACTTACCTTGACATAAGCCTTGACTCATATAAACGGGTCTCATATATCAATATGATACATAGTATTAGTATATAAATATGTGATTATATGTTGTTTTATATATTTCATTCGTCTTAGATTAATAGCTCAATTAGATTTTTCAAAATGAACTAATCAAATAGAGCTATTAATCTAAGAATGGAGGGAGTATGTTATAAATATATATTTAAATTAACAATTATGTTTATATAAAATATGCATATATATGCATTATTTATTTTATATATATTAGTTATATATAATTTTAAAATTATATTCGAGTTCGAGCTCGAGCCGAGTAGCATCAAGTTCGAGCTCGAGCCGAGTAGCATCGAGTTCGAGTTTTATTCGAGCCAAGCCGAGTCGAGCAGGGGTCTGCTATCTTTTTTTGTGAGAGGTTTTTATTTTCATCGTTGGGTCATTCTTTGGATAGTACATTGTTTGGTTTGAACATCTTGTCTTAACTTGCAATAGATATCATGCATACTCATGCTTTACTTGACTTGTTCTGAACATTTGTTTTTGGGTACTTTTTGGAGCTTTCAATTTCTTAAGCTCTGTGTATTCCTTTGTAGGCTTGGCAAAACCTACACCTATTATCCAAACGTTTTATGTTGAGGATAAAGTTTTTAATTATATAAAGTTGGATGGTGTTGACCTTGGTTGATGCAAAGCATGCAGGGTTTCATCTTGATGAAAGTAAGCCCAAAGGAATGGTCAATGAAGCAGTGGAACAAATTGCATATGTTGACTGCATTATTGTGAACAAGGTATAATAATAGTGGGTTGACGTATTAGGAAATGGTTTCAAATGGCAAGCCAAGGGCAACGGGTGCTGATGGAGGAAACCTCCCCAGCAGATTTGCGTCCCCAGTAGATTTGTAGTTTGTTAAATTGCAAAATATAATATTAAGATATAAATCTTGGTTTCCATATCCAACACTAGTTATCTCAAACATTTTTTTATGGGCATAAAGAAAGGAGCATTAATACTAGTTTTGTGAGCATAAAGAAGGGAGCATTAATCTAGTTTTGTGAGCAAAGGTTTAGACTATAGTAAATCAGCATTCTTACTTGTGGACTTAGAGCAGTAATTTATAGAATCTTAAGTTAGGTTAATTGGTTCGCCATATTTTAGTAATTGTATTTCCATTTAAGAAATGGTAATTGATAAATGTAGCAATCGCCATATCCACAGCTAAAATGATACTAAAAATTATCTCAAAGTTTTGGCAGTGGGGAATTCAATTTCATGGATCATCTCAAACTCGGGAATTCAATTTCATGGATCATCTCAAACTTTTGGCAGTGCCTATTTAACGGGGAATTTAGTTTCATGTGTCATTATTATATTGTACTTTTGCTTCTTGTTTGTGGCAATCTCTTGCAAACAAATACAATGATATACCCGGACGTATGTGTTTGCATGCATTCCAAATGATCTAATTCATTCCAGGTAGGGGTGTTAACGAGCCGAGCTGAGCCGAGTATTAAGCTGTTTCGGCTCGAGCTCGAACTGCTGAAGCTAGGCTCGAGCTCGGCTCGAAGCTCGAATAAACTCGAACCTTTCAGCTCGAGCTCGGCTCGATTTAGAAATCCAAAGCTTGGCTCTAGCTCGAGCTCGAACTTGAATAAGTGAATCATAAGCCTTGGCTCGAACTGGGCTTGAACTAAAAAAATAAAAATAATTTATATATAAATATAAAGTATATGAAGTATCATATATACTAATATACTTTTAATATTAAATATTAATTAATATACTTCAACAAGTATTACGATTACACCGTGAATATTTGATTATAGTCACTATGAAAGAAGAAAACTATGACAAATAAGTTTTAGTTACATATGCTAAAAAAATGCAACATTATTATTTTTCTCTCTTTATGTACATATAATCACTAAAAAAGATGTAAAAAAGAAAAAATTATTTAGGCAAGATCGAGATCTAAATGCGCAAGAAGACATAAACTAATCTACCTCGCAAGTTATGTGTGTTCTTATATCGTAATATGATGATGTATGACATCTATACTCACATAGTCGTGAGTGAGCCTTGACTTATATAAACGGGTCTCATATATCAATACGATACATAGTATTAGTATATAAATATGTGATTATATGTCATTTTATATATTCCATTCGTCTTAGATTAATAACTCAATTAAATTTTTTAAAATGAACTAATCAAATAGAGCTATTAATCTAAGAATGGAGGGAGTATGTTATAAATATGTATTTAAATTAACAATTATGTTTATATAAAAAATATATATATATATTATTTATATATAATTTTAAAATTATATTCAAGTTCGAGCTTGAGGTCGAGTCGAGTAGCATCGAGTTCGAGTTTTATTCGAGCTGAGCCGAGTCGAGCAGGGGTCGGCTCAAACTCGGCTCGAACTTATTCGACAATCGAGTTCGAGTCGAGCCTGATTCGAGTCGAGTTTAACTCGAGCCGAGCCTAACCGAGTCGAGTTTGCTCACGAGCTTGCTTGGCTCATTTACAGCCCTAATTCCAGGTAAGACTGCACTATGCAATTTTATTTCTTGTAGTTTCCTCCATTTTCTTCTTACGGGGAGATACTATCAAAGAGTGGTAATTCAAATTTGGAGAACCAGAACTATTTGTCTAGAGTGTTGAGAGGAAATTCTTTTCATTTTTCCAAACTGCAGTCCCCGCTGAAGCCCTATCCCAAGCATTTGTTAAAATAGATATTGCATTCCGGAATGAATTAATTACCCATCATAAATTTAATAAAATTCTAAAAAAGGGCTAGCATCGAGATTGCACTGCTAGCGACTGCTTCTTTGATTACTACAACATTACAACGATAACATAGCAATAACGTAGCGATAGCGCTACAACGATAGTAATAACGCTGCATCGTTGTAGCGTTATTGCTACAACGTTGCAGTGTTATTGTTACAAATTTGCAGCAATAATGCTGCAATAATGTTAAATGCTGCAACGATAATGCTACAACGATAGCAATAACACTACAACGTTGGAGCAATAATGCTACAACGCTGCAACATTGTAGCGATTACAACATTGCAGCAATAATGCTACAATGTTGCAATGTTATTGCTACAACGTTGCAGTGATAATGCTACAACATTGCAGCGTTACTGCTACAATGTTGTTGCGATCACGCTGCAACATTGCGCAACGATAATGCTGCAACATTGCAATGATAACGCTGTAATGTTGTAGCGTTATGCTACAATGTTGCAGCGATAATGCTGCAACGTTGCAGTGATAAGCGATAATGTTACAATGTTACAACAATAATGTTATAACATTGCAGCAATAACACTACAATGTTGCAGCAATAACGCTACAACATAGCAACGATAATGCTATAACATTAATGCCATAATGCTACATCTTTTAGCTATAATGCTATACCTTAATTCGGCCTATGTATTGAACGTCTACATTTGATGGAAGAGCCAATCAAATTATGAATCAACTACGACTTTCCTCCATGTTTAGGGTTTAGGGCTGAAGAGAAAACTGGTTTGCCACCAAACTGATACCCACTTGCAATGCCACTTGTTCTAGGAAATTGCTTGGGTGTAAATTTTTGTACATTGGTAAATTTTTGTTGAATCAAAGAAATATAACATTACACAAATTAAATGTTCTCAATGACGCTACTTTACAACAATTGAAAGCAAACTAACATAATTTCAAATAAAGGTAAATAATTGTATCAAATACACTTTGATGAGCTTCTTCACATTAGAAGAGAACCTCAAAGGACAAGTGAAATCAACCTTAAAAATCTACAACCAAAGACAACAACTCTTCCTTCTTCATTTGGTTCTTTTCATGTAGGTTCACCATACTGTTGTAGGATTGGGATCCAGTATACTTTAATGAGCTCTTTCTACAAATAATAGATATATACAAAAGGTGTCTTTAGTCATACATGTTGAAATTAACCTTCTCCCACTTATAGTGAGGCACATTTACAAAAAAAAACAAAATCTGTCAGGATGATGAAGTTTCAAAACAAATCCAAAACTCCACATAAGGCACACTCAAGATCTATCACGATACTTTATAACTCAGAAGGACAATCAAAATGAAGAAAATGTACAATTTTGATAGTGAGTTCACAAAAAACAAGTGAATAAGGGTTCTTAAGTCTTGAGCTTGGATATCAATTTGACTGTTCCAAAAGAGATGTACAAGAGAAAAGAGAAAACAATATTGCAAAATCACCAAGTGGGAAAATCACAATGATCATCTTGATTGATCTTCCTTCATTGACATACTAATATTTTAACTTACAAGTAGAGTTGGGGCAGGGCCTAGCCAAAAAACTCAAACCTATTTGCCTGCTTGTAGTTCATAGTCTGAGTGTGAATTTTGAAAATCTAGTGTCCTGCTCTCCAAATCAGGGAGGCCAAACTCAACTTTACGGTCAAGCATATTGGGCCGTAACAATGCTGGTTCCAGCGTGTCCGGTCTATAGAAACACAATGATAACTGAATAAGGATAACATTAAAGTCATCAAACCCATAAAAGCTTAATGCTAAATATTTAGTCCAAGTCATAACCAATAAAACCCTTGTCTTCAGCTTAAAACACTAAAGAAACTGTGCATTACCAAAATCATGTGACACAAATCATCTACACCCAAATATGAGAGGAGAGTATAATACATGTTTCATCCAACTCCATATGCATGACTTACCAAAAGAATAACAAATTTACAAGAAAAAGAGAAGTTAACCTATTTGTTGCCATGAGAATTTTAATGTTCCCTCGGGCATCAAATCCATCAAGTTGATTAACAATTTCAAGCATTGTTCTTTGGACTTCATTATCTCCACCTACATCATCATCAAAGCAAGCAGCTCTGATTGCATCAACTTCATGGAAGAAAACAATGTAAGCTTTCTTTGAACAAACCATATGTAAGAAAGAACACATAACTTACCTTCATAGTCACAAGAGGATTCAGCCCATGGAAAATTGAGAAAAATAATTACAAACTACTTAAATTAGCATGGTGACCTAAAAAAGTTCTCGAACCATCCTAGCCACTTTCCCAACATATTTAGCTCGAAGAATAGGAAGATTAGTGGACAGAAAAATGGTGGTCAAGCGCCTGCATGGCTGAGGTATGGCTAGAGACGAGAATGAGATAATGAAGGCACAGAGAACGAAATCCCTACTCCTTTCGCACACTCTTAGTCGAGACCCGGTTGCTGCCAGCTACCTCTTCAGGGTGGGGGGTAATCCACCTGCAAGCCACAGTACCTTTCAGAGAGAAGTACAAGAACAAGCCACATCGTTCACACTGCATTGTTCACATTAAATGTCATATCAAAAGTTGGCCAATCCTCAAAACTTGGAGTTTTGGCTCTTTGCACCTAAAGGAAGAAAAGTGCACTGATTACTTATTAAGCAATAAAATCATCAGACACCAGTTAAAAGAAACAATTGCATAGGAACCCTCCAAAAAGGGGGGAAAAATTTAGGCCATGCCACAATCATTTGGCATACAAAGAAGATTTTGTAGAAATGTACAAAAAGATAAGAGAACTCATAGGCATAGTGAAGCTCATATGCGAGAAGGAAAAGTTTGTGGGTTCGTTTATGTTCCTCAAAAAGGGCTTCATTGGATGTGAATGTGCACAATTGATCCATCAGATGAAAATTATTCCCCACTCCATCTCTTAAAGCAGTGCAGACTTACATAAAGAAGTAATTAGATAAAGATCTTTCTTCCTTTAACCTGCGTCATCCTATTACCTCTACCATGAAAAATTAATGACAGAGAAAAACTGAGAGCCTTTCATTTTTACAATTCCATACAAAATAACAGCTTGATCAATTG
Source organism: Saururus chinensis (assembly GCA_035235625.1). Lineage (NCBI taxonomy): Eukaryota > Viridiplantae > Streptophyta > Magnoliopsida > Piperales > Saururaceae > Saururus > Saururus chinensis. The sequence continues at coordinate 5,787,287 of CP141150.1, forward strand.
AAAGGGTAGCCCGCATTAATTGACATTATGACATTTAAGCGTGTCATTTTACTTGCTAGCAACCACCATAACACAAGCAAAAAATTACCAAAAACAAGACAATTCACAAATTTGTAAAAGAGCACAATATTTGACAAACTCACAAACATCCCTAAAAAGCTGGCGCATTTGGAACAATTATGCTATCATCCATGTAATTCATCCATTAAACCAATCATAGAAGCAATAGAAAAATGCAAATCAATCATAAGCACGAGAAAAATCCAATCTCTGCCACCAACCAATAAATAAATTTATTATTAGATGAAAAAAACAATCTCCAATGGCTGAATTATACATCCCACATACAACAGTTTAGCACCAGAAAAAAACAAAGAAAAAATACAGTCGATACTAGAAGAAGTTGAGATTTCAATTCAACTGCAATTCATATCAGGGATAGGGAATGAGAGGAGGTTTAAAAAGAAGAAGGAGAGTAGCAGCTACTTGTGGGAGGTCCGAGATGCCAAGGCTAGAAGGACATTGTAGACAGAGTAACTTTATACAAATGAACAGTCAGACATGTGGTGAGAACAAGAAGGAAGATGTGAATCGGGAAAGGTGGGCGACAACTTTTCATAGGAATGGAGTGAAGTTGTGGCTAGGGCACAACGCAAGATGGAGCCTTTTGGTCGTTGATAGTGCAAGAGGTCAAATCCGGCGACTTCATTCTTCATTCATCACTACTTGTCCACCGGAGGGGGGAAAGGAGAGATAAGCAGCTTGATTCCAAATGAATGAAAAAGACTGACATACGGGTCAACGACAAAGCTCCACATCCCTCAGTGCTTCCAGCAGGTTCCTCTCCCTGCCCGATGTCTCCACCACCGTTAGCCCCTTCTCCTGCTTCGCCTTCCCTCCCATATTCCCTCCTTTGCCTTTGCCAGAAACCACCTCCCCCTCTTCTTCTTGATGTTGATGCATCTTTTCCTTTTCCCAACCTCCTCATCCAACTCCGGTATCCCCTCCTAAGTTGGGTTGACAGGGGGTGACATTGAGCAGGATAGAGCCATAGAGGGTAGAGGGATGAAAATGAGGATTTGAGTCTGGCCTTCTGAAATAAAAGGCGGGTTTTTGAAACAGGGAAGACGGAGTAAGGCAGTGACAGAGTGTTCTGTTACCTTCCGTCTATGAGCATAACGTCTGTCTGTGAGCATGACTTAATGATGTGTCTCATTCTTATTGGTGGCCAATGGGTGCTGAGCGAGGAAACCTCCCCAGTAGATTCGCGTCCGGAGAGAAGGGAGGTTGAACAATGCCAAAAAGAGAAAGGTCAGCCCCCTCTTATTCCTTTTATAAGCACTCCTCCTAGTTCAAGAGTTTTTGTGCTAATAGGAGGGCTAACCTAATGTGGGTGTACTCATCTCTAAAAGTCTTATACTTTCCCCCAATTATGATAAGAACATGAGATAGAGTCCTAAAGACCTCTCCTTTGCTTATGGATTTCGCGGGGACGCCCCCTACACTCTACGGCTGCCCCCTCTATCTTCTTTTGGGTCTCCTACATGTCTTGGACTCCTTACAAGTTATAATAAACTGATTCCCTTTGGACTCCCAACTCCAAATACGAGTAAGACATCCAACTTCAAGTACGATTAGTACATCCAACTCCTAGCACAATTAGGACATCCAACTCTTAGCACGATTAGGACATTTATCTCTAAGTACGAATAGGACATCCAACTCTTAGCACGATTAGGACATCTAACTCTAAGTACAATTAGGACTTCCAGCCAAAGTTGGACCCCTTAACCCTAAGTGGCCTTCCCCTCTTGCACACAAAGGTTGGACCAAAACCTAATCAGTTAACCCACAACATAATTATAGGGTTTGAAAGTAAATACGTGCAATAAATAACACACACACAAACAAAATAAAGAAAAAATTACCTAAAATTAAGGGTATTACAATATATATGTATTTTTCACCCGGGCATTTATTCTAGCAATATGGGTCAATAACGCATGTGCATATGCCGGAGTATTGGTTGATCGGCCATGAGCTAAGGGACTGAAGCGTGTGGTAAAGTAGATTTTCTCGTGTTTGATAAAGCGATTTCAGCGCATAATATATGCGTACTTTTTCTTCGACATTCGCTCCATGTTGTTTGTTCGACCTAGAGATGCGTTGATAACGCGTTTGCATATGTTCATCACATGGACTAGTAATTGTAAGATCAATACAAAATAAAAATCACAATCACTGATTATTACGTGACAGTAATTTTTGTACGCTAAGAACCATATATGACTGTAATAGAAGATAAATTCACAGCAAGAGACGGCAATTTTCCCCTACTCTACACGTTAAGACTCTCCGGTGAAAGCTTCAATCATTTTGGCTACCTTTTCCATAAGCTTTCTTATTTTGGTTTGACTACCCGCTTCAACGAGCTCTCTTCATCTTTCGGTTTCTTGCAGGAGGGCTTCCTCAACAACCAGCTCGATAGCCAGCCCTCGTCGCCGTTCAACACCTTCACTTGAATCCACGCATTCACCGGAAACATCCTCTTCTCCTCCTCGGAGTTGGCCGCCAACCGACATCCCTTGTCTGTCATCAGTTCCACCACCAAGTCGTGGATTTGAGGAGGAACGCCTATCAGTTCCAACTGCCGAGACCTGTTGCCGAACTCGTTCTTGGGACAGCAAAAACACCTGCTCATCAAACACGAAACTCTCCCACTTATGTTCCATAAGCTTCAGTATCTGTTCGTGAGTCTCCCCTTCCACCCTCCTGACCGCAACAACCGTGTAGTCGATCTTCAGAAGGAACTGGTCGGACCTGTACTCTTGAGGCACACGATGAGCTTGAGAAGCAACCACCTTTCTCTTATCCTGACGCAGAACCACTCTTACAGCCGAATCTGCCATTGTCGAAAAGTCGAGAAGCAAGAGAACAGAGTATCTGGGGAAGAAGGATCAGGCTGGAGGAATTCTGTTGAACTTGGCTGTGTAAGCGTATGTATATATAGACAAGGAGGATGGTTTGGATTTAGAAGTTTCCGTTCTAAGGAAGCTTTCCTTTACACGGAGAGCTTCAACAGAGTCGGCAAGCAGAAGTTTCCGTTTTCAAACTGGGAAACTTTCCTGGTTTTCTTTCTCCAGAGTTGTAAAGGCGGCAGCACCGTATAGGCGTCTTCTGTTATATAGGGACATTGAGTCGTGCAAGATTTGTAGGTTCGATTTCGAATAGATCAATTAGTTCACCTTTGAATATAGTTCTGAATTAATGCAGAGAATATGATGGAAGACTTGCTGAACCATGGCCTTCTTTTTTTGGTTCATGGAAACAGTTTTCCTACTTTTTTCATTCTGATGAGTGGAAACACATATTTAATACATCTGCTTTAATTTTTCCCAAACTGTTAGATCGAGCCACTTCATTGTATAGGAGTTAAAACGAGCTACGTTTATATGGACCATGCCATCAATGCTTGCTTATGTGATACGAGTTTTTGATATAAGTGGCTTCTAAAGATGTCATACTGAGTATTTGATATAAGTTGCGGATCTGGCAAGGTTTTTTCTAGAAAACATAGGTATTGGTCCGTTGAGCGGTCCTTTTTCTCTGAGCTGATTCAAGTTGTATCATGATAAAATTTAGAAGGTGGCTATTTGTACCCTTATTTTTTCCCTCTATCTCCCAAACAAAAGCAAAAATTAGAGTTTTCCTTTTACTTTTATATCTAATTTTTCTCCTATTAACTTGCCCTTTAGTCCCCCGTGTACCTTTTTTTTCTCCCACAAGTTGACTTAAAGAATGTGATTTTTTTGCAGACTTTCTCCTTCTCTTTCGAGCTGAGCACTATAGCCGCGGCTAATACTGTAGCTCCAGCATACACTGTAAATCCAGCAACCAAAAAACTCCGGTAATGACTAAAAAAACTTCGGCAACCAAAAAGTTAAACCCTTTTTACAAGTTTATCTTCTCTTATAGTAATATTTGTTCATCCACAACGTATTTACACTTTCAAATACATGTTTATCACATTTTCCGCCAAAACATTATCAGAGGTAAGAAAGTTGTTGTTAAGTTTTTAGCGGGGGGGCACCCCCTGCCTTTTTTCTAAGAATTAGATAGGGTTAAAGAAACCCCCCCCCCCCCTCCCCCCCCGCAACTTTATGCAAAATTATGCGGGGGTCACCCCCTCCAAATTTAAGATAGTAATTTCTTAAAGTTACTATTTGTTTCATAGTGGGGCCCCCGCCACTTAATGTAAAATTAGGCGGGGGCACCTCCTGCCAAATTTAAGACAAAGTTATTGTCTGTTTTGTGGCAGGGGGCACCCCCCATCTTTTTTCGAAGAACTAGACAGGGTCAAAGACCCCCCTGCCACTTAATGCAAAATTGGGCAAGCGGCACCCCCCCACCAAATCCAAGATAGTAACTCTAAGAAGTTAATGTTTGTTTTGTGGTGGGGGTCAAGTCACCCCCTACCATTTTTCAAAGAACTAGATGAGGTCAAGAGCCCTCGCCACTTTATGCAAAATTAGGTAGGGGGCACCCCCCGCCAAATTGAAGAGAAGTTAGTATCCGTTTATCAAAGAACTAAACAGGGTCGAAGACCCCCTGCCACTTCATGCAAAATTGGGCAGGGGCACCCCCTGCCAAATCAAAGAAGTTACTATGCATTTCATGGCTGGGCCACCCCACCCCACTGCCATTTTTCAAAGAACTAGATTGCCCCCGCCAAATCAAAGACAGTACCTTCCTAAACCTTGTCTATTCCGTGACTTCCAAATACATATCCGCACAAATGCATTTAAAAACCCACCGAGGAAACTAATATGATAAAACAAACATCACACCAATCAATAGCCAGCAACTTGCACCATTAAAGCGCAAACCTTGGACACAACCCATAATTACTTATAATAAAAACATTAATTGCACTCCCCAGATCTAATTTGTACTAATAAGGCATGTTTACTGCACTTGTTGGCCCATCTAACAACTATAAATAATATTGCATCAACATTATTGCTCTTCTACAAAGCGACCAACACACAAAAGAACTAAAACAACAAAATCAACAAACAGAAAAACCAGATGTTGACAGGTGGCAATTATAATTTCATAGAATACAGAGTGCTGCTCAGCATAAAATTGCATCCAACACTCAAAAGGTTACTAGATTGTATATCAATTATAATAACAATGTTCAATAGAGAAATAGAATTCCTAGCAGTCGCCTTAGATCACACAAGATGATAGTCAACTTATTTGAAACAATACAACACAATGAAAAACAATCAACTTAGTATGTGTTGCAAGTCCTGTTGCAAAGATCGTGTCATACAACCAACAAAAACACAAGAGTTATTCTACCCATTTCAGTCACTCACAAATAATGTTTCTTTCCTACATATCATTGCTGGCCAACCCACCAAATTCCTCCATATCATTGCTGATCAATCAAGAAGTTTGATCAAAGAAAAAAAACTTGCCGAAGCAACATTCTCAACACAGCACTCAAAAAGCACAACTCTAGGCGCTATAATAGACCTATTATTTGCATGAGAACACAACCATCTCACACCTCCCATTTTAAAAAATCGGTTTCAATTCTCATGGTCGCCTGAATGCAAAATGCTTAAAATCCGTGCTCACACTTTCAGATTTCCTCATTCACCTTCTAATCAATCAAAAACACATGCACTACTTAGTTGAAAAGTACAATATAAACATGAGATCTCTAGGTATGCATTTAGCACCATCCTAACAAAACGCCTTCCACAGTCTGAGAGAACAAAATTTCCGTTATACATGTCTCTTTAGCATTGTTCATGCACGGAACTGTTGTACTCAACCTATTTTGAATTCTGCTTCCATAACTTTTATTTTAAAACCAACTACAATATGTTAATTAATTCACTTAGAGTGAATGCTTCCAGCTTAAAGCTTCCAAGCCTTATTGAAAGCTATTATCATAAATATCACCAAGCATGGTAATAAACTTGACTGCAATGTCTTAAGCTACATTAGGTTGGCTTTTTTCACCCTCACATTTTCATGGAATTAGACAAGCTTAATCCTTCATAGCTTTATCATAGTCCATCTTAAACATGTTTGGGGTGACAACTTTTCCATGCAACTCTAGCATGTCAGTTTACTGCAATAGCACAATGTTGAAGAGGTAACAATCAGTCATAATGTAAATATGACATACTGGTGAGATCTCATTCCGAAATCTGAAATTTCTTGCCAACCGTTTGATATTGTGTTTTTTTTCAGTGGGGAGGGAACAAGGTAAACAAAATAGGACCTTCTAACCTTGCAATCCGCTAGGCTAAGGACGCACAATAACCTTATGTCAAATGAAAAAAACATAACAGCACAATAAAAAAAGAGAACTTTTAATTTTTTTCGGGGCACTCAATTTAAATAATTTTTTCACCAAAGAAAAAAATAAGGTTTTTAGAATAGACAAGTAAACGCCAAAGCACTGGCTACTTGTAATTCTCAATCAAACAACAAACAAAGCAAAAAATTACACACGAATAGAAAAAACCAACCAAAACTTGGTAGAACCAAAAGACCAATACGCATAAAGTGGAAACAGAAAAAGGACAAGTAAAGCAAAGAATCACATGAAAATATGAATTAAAAGAACAAACAAACAGAATATACATAACCAAAACACACGATGATCACTCCAGTGAATCCAACTGACAAAAAAATAGATACCTGGAGAGTATATAAGAAGAAACTAAAGTAGACGGTTGGACGCCAGATCTAATGGCGGCAGTTCCTAATTGATCTAAATTGGTTCCCGAGCAAATTCTGATGGGAAATCAGAGTAGCGAAATTGGCAGGTGGAGTTACTGATCATCCCCTACCTACAACTGCAAGTAAGCAGAGTTGCCGAGATATGATAGTTCGCAGCCTTTCGAGTCCAGAAAGGAGAAGGAGAGGATAGAGGCGGAGCCGAAGTGGGTGCTATTGTCCTACGATTATCAGTCGATTAGAAGCTCAGCAATAGGATCTTTGCAGCATGGACGTCGGCTAGCAGTGGCGTCATGAAGGGGGAAGAGGAACGACAAATGAGGGCTAAGGGGTAAAATCGTGAGGGAGGTGAAGGGCGGGGGTACACTTGAGTTAAAATAACAAACTTATATTACTTTTAGAAACGGAGTTTACGTGAGCAATTTTATAAGCTAAATATGGGGTGTACAAGTAACGGGGGACATAGGGGAAAAAATAGAATTTAAATAGCCACATTCTAAAATTTAATATCGGATAGAGTATTATTACCAATGATTACGTCAAATCTATTCTAATTGGAGGTTGATAGCTAACAATAGCTTATTCAAATTTCTTGTATCTGATTTTCCTTTGGGTCTTCTTTGTTTTGACTTTGATATATATTTTTCATCACTTAGAAATTTTTAGTCAAAATTGACCGTGAAATTAGCTTTTTCACACTTTACTGATTCTATATTTATATTGGAAGTAATTAAATGCATTATGATACATAATCGCCTTCAAAACTGCTTTGAAACTATTTGTAAGTACAATTTTGAACACATCGGTTAGATTGTTCTCAAACATTGACATTGTCATTGGCTACGACCTATGTGTCAAAGATTACCCATGTGACATTGAGTTTCCTTTGGTAAGGTCATCAATGTGTCGATGGTCACTGACATAAACTTCTTTTTTATAAAAGATAATCTAAAGTTTATATTTATCACTGCTGCTACTTTTTTGAGTTTATTATTAAATAATATTTTTTTTTTCAAAGGAGTTCGGCAATAATCGGGTTAAGATATTCTCATAAATAAACTCAAAAACTCATAAGAAAATCACACACATACATAGATATACTTATATCTTCAAGATCCTCAAGAACTTGAAGATAATAAAAAATCTACAGCTCTTTTCTTTTCTTTAAATACAGGTTAGTAACTAACTAAATACTCAAGAATATCTTACAAGGATCGTGGATGTCACATGTACTTTTTAATGTCATGGACCCATAGTAATTTTCTAGGCATTTCACACCTTAAACCTAGTGGTAATTGCCTCGATGTCATCAAACTCTTGAACTAACCTTGGTTTACACTCTTCATCTAGTGGCAAATGGTCATTTAACCATTTACTGAGATTTTTTCCGACCATGTGGTATTGATTCAAGGGCTTTCAAATGGTTTTAGTGGCGAATTTGGACCGTTGCTTGACCATTGGATATATGGTTAGGATTTTGGGGTTCTTAATAATAGTGTCCTCATTTAGTTATAAATATATTGTAGTCATCCTAATCCGGTGCCTTAAGTGAGAATTAATCTTAGTTAAAATCTAAATCACAAACTCAACGTGAAGGTTTGCAAAAGATTAGATGGAGAAAAAGCTTCATTAAGGGAGATAAAGCTTTTTTAAACTTTAATAGCTACATGTAAGCCTAAACCTCTTTACAATTTATTCCATCACATTCTACTTTTCTGCAGCAGGGTGCATGTGTTTGCAAATACTCTGGACTAGGTGGTTGTAGGGTTGTCAATGGGTAACCATTTACCCGCCTCACCCACTCACCCGCTTCGAAATTCGTGGGCAGGTAATTAATAAATGGGTAAAGGGTAAACTAAGTGGGTAATTTTACCCGCCCATTTATTATGTGGGTAGGGTATGGGTAACCCCTTATCCATACCCGATACCCGTTACCCGCTTTAATATATATAAAAAGTGTGTATCTTGTAGCATTTTGGTATAATGAGCTAGAGAATTTGAAGTAATGGCAACATCTTTGAGCCTTAGTTTTTTAAATTGTTTAAATTTATATAAGGTGTTACATTCTTATTATGTTTTATTTCTTTACATGAATTGTGAGGTCCTTATCAGTTTATATTAGATTGAATTTTTTGTACTCTGGATAGACTTTTAATATCTATATTTGTTATTATTTTATGTTTATTAATTGGTTAGTTGTTAACCCGTTAACCGCCTATTTACCCGATGGGTAATGGGTAATGGGCAATGGGTAGGGTATGGGTAATGAATGTGAAAATGGGTAATGGGTAGGGTATGGGTAAAATTTTTGGAAACAGGTATGGATATGAGTAAAGCCTCATCCGACCCATACCCTACCCATTGACATCCCTAGGTGGTTGGAGCTTTACTCCGAGATTCCAACATGAAGTTTTTATTTGTCGAACATGTAGATAATCACTATATTCAAACGCATAAATTCACATCTAGGTATGCAGAAAACATCCAGCAAATGAATCCTAGCCTGTGAAAACTGACGACTACTTTCCGTGAGTGACCTTCACATTTCTCTTGCATAAATTGACACTACTTTATTGAGGGGGGATAATTCAATTATTGATGACACTAATCCTTCTTCAGGGTTGGGATTAAAAAACTAAGTCCAGTTCGGATAACATTTGACTGTGGGTTTTGTCTTAATGAGTGTCCTTGCATTGCATGAGCTAAGTTAGATCTTCATTTTCCTTTCTTCTCTAAAACAATGACTTTTACTGCTAATAAAATTTTGTATAAACAATCATTGATAGGAAGATTCAGAAAATGCATAGTGGATGAGTTATTTTACTAGTCGCCCATCATTTATATATATATATAGAGAGAGAGAGAGAGACCCGTTTATATGAGCCCGGGCTCATATAATCCTACGTGAGCCCGGGCTCTATGGGCTGTCGGATTTACATCTGGCGGCTCGTAATACTCATGGGTTATACCCATTGGTTAAACTCATGAGTATTATGGGTCACCGGATGTAAATCCGATGGCCCATAGAGGCCGGGCTCACATAGATTTATATGAGCCCGGGCTCATATAAACTTTTTCCATATATATGTGTGTGTGTGTGTGTGTGTGTGTGTGTGTGTGTGTGTGTGTGTGTGTGTGTGTGTGTGTGTGTGTGTGTGTGTGTGTGTGTGTGTGTGTGTGTGTGTGTGTGTGTGTGTGTGTGTGTGTGTGAGCTTAGTGGATATTATATGGTGAGACGCTTTTTTGGTCTAGCAATAAGCTCTCAAACTTAAAAAGAGCTACTAAAAAGAATTTGAATGCTGTGTAGGCATCAAGACAAGTGGAACAAGAATCCTCTGGACCAAACATAGTTTGGGAGATGCACTGGTAATTGCCCAACATCACGATGTTGTTACTGGGACCGCGAAGCAGCATATTACCAATGATTATGTCAAGCAAAATGACATTTTTACAACATAAATACATTATGTTGATAAGCCCATGTAAATTTTGTGTAAGGCTCACTTATTAAGTCCAATCAAAACTCTTATGTGAATTTTTGTGGGTATTTTTATCTTGAGAATATCATTATGCTTATGTCAAACGTCTTTCATTTCCTTTGGGTCTTCTTGTTTTTTACCTTCATTTTCATCACTTGACATTTTAAGTAAGAACTGATGGTGAGTTTAGCTTTGTCACGCCTTACTAATTCAAATTCAAGCAGTCATGGGAATAATTATTTAGCTTCAATAAAATCCAGTCAAGTTAATCTTCATCAATCTATCTCCCAAAAATGGTACAACCCCCTAAAGGGTGTGCACACAAACCATTTTGATGTGGCCAAAATGGTAAGCTCATACTCTTAAATTTATTATTTTTTGTCAGCAGCCTTTGTTACATGAAATTCATCTTCGCCAGAACAACATTGGCAGGGCCCCTCAAGGCAACTTTCATATTCAAAGGAACGAAAAAATGGCTCCGCACATATGTTGTGAAATATTTATACCAAGAGAATAGTTTAGACTGTTGGTTCTTAATAATGGAGCCGGTAAACGTGAGGTGTACAAGAATGGATATAATGTTTGAGCAGCATGAAGTCCCCAATTTGCTCCTTCCTCGAATTATGGCTTAGCTGCTAAGAGGCCTGGAGGATCAACCCAATATCGATGACTGATTTAGAAACGAACTCACAATATTTTCAATAAAGCCTCTATATTTTGTACCCATGGTTATATTATATAATAGCTTAATGTCAATGCTATATATTATGTGTATATCCCTTGCCTGCCCATTGCAGGCAAGGCATGCCATGTGTTCGGGCTAGCGATATGGGACAATAATGCATGTGCATATGCTAGGTAACATTTGTTCGGCCATGAGCTAGTGGACTGAAGTGTATCCATACATTGATATTCGTGTGCTTGATAAAATGACTTTGGGACATAATATATGTGTACTTTTCATCTAGGCATTTGCCCCATATCGTGTGTTTGGGCTAGCGATATGGGTCAATAACGCATGTGCATATGCCAGGTATTGGTTGTTCAGCCATGAGCTAGGGGACTGAAGCTTGTCCTTAAGTCAATTTTTGCGTGTTTGATAAGGTGATTTCAGCACATAATATATGCATACTTTTTTCCTAGACATCTGCTCCATATTCTTTGTTTGACCTTGAGATATGCGTCCTTAACGCATTTGCATAAGTTGGGCAACTTATTTTCGGGCATGCGATATCATATTGAACAATGTCCATACATATATAGTCGTGTGTATGATTAAGCGATATGGGTATATACTATATGACCATCATCAACTCGACAATATGCCATCATCGTGTGTTTACGCAAGCATTAGGGGTCAATCATGCATGTGCAAAAGATGGGTTTTGGGCATGCAATATTTGACTGAACTGCATCCAAAATCGATGGTCGCATCTTTAATCTGGCAATAATATGAAACTACATTTCAATTACATAGTTATCCATTATTAATTAGCATATCGATCCTTAACTATTTGGCCAGTATTACCTAAAATATGCCACATTTAACAATGAAGACAATTTGATCAAAGAAATACATTGATACATATTTGATTAATTCTACTGTTCAATAGGTTACAATCCTTGCAATTACAAAATATAGACAATACTATAACATCTTGTATTAATTTTTTGTGTTCATGTCATATACAAAAATCATGTATATAAATAGATGTACCTAAAAATAAAAGAATAAAAGATTTATCCCCAATGTGTCATATATGTGAATATATCGCATCCCACTTAGTTGGGAGCTTTCCCTAAGCTGAATGTTTACCATCGATGGCTAATTCCCAACTAAAAGTTAGTATATTCTATAGTTCACTTGCACATGTTGCCGACTTTGTACATGCATTGATATCATACACATCTCTCGTATTTTGCCTTTTCTTCCCCTTTGTATTAACATGGCCAATATTGGCTACAACTAGACATGTATTATGTTTCCTCTTAATTGCTTTACCACCCTGCTTGTTGAGTAGTTGTGGGGCTTATATAGATGAATCATGATGTGTATAAATGAGTCTGAGGAGGAGGTGGAGGTGGTGGTGGTGGTCGAGGAGGAGGACAATCGGTAGCCACTCCTGTAATTGTAGTATAAGTCTTGCAGTAGTGTCTATACTATTTGCACTTTTGACATTGCACTCTCCTCTTTTTTCACCTTGAGAAAGTTTCTACTTCTTTTTAATTCTTCCCAATGGTGCATTCTCCTTAGGGGGCATCAACTTAAGGTTCTTCATATCATTAAAAGTCTCCCATCTGTTTTGTTTGAAGACCAGATATATTCCCTTGCTAAAAATTTACTTGTATGCTTTATTTTTGTAGAAAGGAAAACAATAGTCTACATGATTTAGTCTTCAGTGTTCATATGCCGCCAATGCATGTTCACAAGGTAGCTCCATTTCTTGAAACTTTCCACAATCATGTATTCAAAAGAAGGCCGACCTTATCATCACCTCTTTTAGACCTAGTCAAAACCTCATGGACACTTATAGAATAACACATCATACCTCTTGTTGCTTCATTACACTTTTGAATCTTAAGTTCAATGAATTTTGTCAGTATCTCATCCAATTCTCTGCCTCCAAGCCACACTTATACCACATCTCTTGAGCCTTCAAACAGATTGCCTTGGGGAAGTGACATTGCTCCCTAATAATTCTATTAAATGCCTCACATGGGTTTGAAGTGACAATGTTGTACCTCCTCAATGAAAAATATGCACTAACCTACTTTGCCTTATCAATTTTTGTTAACCATTTGTGAGCTCAAGGTTCCCCCCCCCCCTCAATGATAATCATTTTTTTATCTAAAGGTCTCAACCCTAGTTGCCTTAGCAAACCTAAAAATGTTATTGTTCAAAACTCTATCTTTGAAATGTGCAAACATGTTCTAAGATATGTGAAATGCATAATATCCATGTGTGGCATAGGGAAATAATTCAAACACTCATGATGTTATTGCTTTGAACTGATCAAAAATTATCACAAGACCCTCCAAATAAATAAGCTAGATTTGCAAATGTGCAAGCACCCAACCCCATGCATCACTATTTTCTTCTTCTCCAACAACACACACAATTGGTTATATGTGGTTGTCACTATCTATGATGGATATCACAAACAAATTCCCATGTACCTTCTTTTCAAGAAGGTGTCATATATGCATATAACCCATCACATGTACTTCTTCAACTTTTCAATGGCTACTCCAAATGAAACAAAACATCTCTCAAAAGTTTTATCATGCAGGTCATAATAGAGAGCAATTATTGTTCCTGGATTTGATTTCTCCAACTCATAAATAAGTAGCCAATTCTTCAAATGATTATTCATATGATCTTCTTAACCAGTTACAAGCTGTAACATTGGCCCTACATGCCTTCGAATAAATCATCTTCACTGCATACTCCAAATCAACATTAACTTGAATATCCTTTGGAGTATAAACAACATGTTGCCCAAGGCATTTCAAGATTGAATTAGCTATAATACTTAATTTTGCTTATTTATGATCCCCTTCAAATATTGGCTTCCCACATGTATGAACGTTGTTGATTGCCCTCACTTTGAAGACACTACATCCATTGGTTATCGCTACATGCAACCTCCATGTACCATTTGACACATTACACACAATGTGAATCGAGATTTATTTAAATATAATACCTTGAACTCGAAGTTAATGTGCATGCATACTTGTATACATGTAGTTTGAGAGATACCTTATCCTTAAACTCTTGGCCAAGTAAAACTACCTTCGGATCATTGACAACTTCAAAATCATCACCATGTTAATCCATGTTGTGGTCATCATTTACATGCACCTCCTCCTCCAACCTGTGTGACAAATATATTTCTTTACAAATGAGAATGATTCTTATATAGCACAACACTTTGGGAAATCTCACGTGGATACATGTAAAATCGGTGAAGTAGATATTGTTTATGAAATGATATTACCTTATCAATTATTTTTTATGGTTGTTTTTCCTAAAAAGACAACCGATGATGATTCCCTCCTCCCATTACCAGTTCCTTTACAGTTAGCCATTGCTACATTTAGACATTCCTTGATCTTACATTTCACACGACAATGAGTTACTTACAATAGTCAAGTATGAACTTGCACATAACTTTATCACCAATTAGACATTCATTTTATTTATCAATGTCTTTCTTTTAGTCCCATTTGTTGCACTTGAGTTAATATTATAGGAGAGCCACTTCTAACATCTCTATTTCCATCATTCACATGTAATCTATTTACATGGACCTGTCCTTCCCCCATGTCATAATGTGAACCTACAATGTATACATCGTCATCAAAATTTTGACAATCAAATTGATCCCAATATGAGTCTTCCTCATGATGTTCTTGACCTCCATCCTTATTGACTGCAATATTGTCTTCCATTGTGTTGGGCACAAACTCTTCACATGTCGATGCTTTGATGTCAACATTTTCAACCCTTGCAATGGGGACCTCTACAAGTTCTTCATTAGAATTTGATTGCAAATAGAAGTAAGTGGACATTTCGATGTAAGAGTGTGGGTAAGTGTACCTGATGCCATGGATGGAATAACACTTATAAAGGTCATAATAGCATATGGAACTCAAGAATAATGTGAAACATTACCATTAGAACCATTACAAAGGAAACTTTTAGATATTTTGACTAGTAAGAATTTCCTTCTTGTGTTGGATGATGTTTGGAGTGAAATCCCTATGGGCTGAGATAAATTGTGTGGTTTATTTAGAGTTGGGGAAAAAGGAAGTAAAATTCTTGTCACAACTCGGAGTGAGGTTGTCGCAAGGATCATGGGCATTGTTCCTTTGCACAATTTAGACATTTTGTCATAGGTTGATTTGTGGAGTTTGTTTACCAAAAAAGCTTTTGGGAATGAAAACATAGACACATATTCTCACTTGGTGAGAATTTATAAAGAAATTGTGAAGAAGTGTAATGGTCTACCTTTAGCTCTGATAACTCTAGGGTGCCTCTTAAAGTTTGCCAAAAGTAGATTTGATGGGGAAAATTTTGAAAAGTAAAGATTGGGACCTGCAAGGATGTTCGGTGTTGCTTGCTCTAAAAGTAAGTTACCTTCACCTTTCTACAGAACTAAAACAATGTTTCGCATATTGTTCCATTTTCCCTAAGGGCTATGAATTGAGGAAGGAAGAATTGATCAAACTGTGAATGATACAACAATATGTTAAAGACATTGAAGTAGTAAACATGGAGAGTATGGGTGGCGAATTTTTTATCAATTAGTGATGAGGCTAATTTTTTTATATAGTCATATTGTTGGTGATGAACATATTTATAGGATGCAAGATTTTATCCACGATCTAACAAATCTCCAATGAGCAATGTTACAAAGTAGAGGTAGGAGAGTCATTCGCTATTCTAGTTAAGACTTATCATGTATTATTTGGTCAATTTTATAAGGTGATTGGTACCTTGAATAAGGAAACTTATATTGCAAAAGATTATTCATCTTATTTCTACCTACTGTTCATCATGATTGTCGCATTGAGGAAACCCTCCCAAAAATCCTTCATAACTGTACACAATTTACGAGTGTTACATTTGTGTGGACGTGGTATTAATAAATTGCCAAATTCCATAGGGAACCTAGAGTATTTATGCTACCTTAATCTTTCATGTAGCATCCTCATAAATAAAGTGTTGCTCCTATGGGGGAGTAGACCATTGGAGAATGTCGCTGCATCCTGAGCGG
The DNA here is from genome assembly GCA_035235625.1 of Saururus chinensis. Classification (NCBI taxonomy): domain Eukaryota; kingdom Viridiplantae; phylum Streptophyta; class Magnoliopsida; order Piperales; family Saururaceae; genus Saururus; species Saururus chinensis. The sequence continues at coordinate 5,803,314 of CP141150.1, forward strand.
TGTAGGAGTTTGGTGACCAAGTCGGTTACACGAAGCTTGGGCAAAGTTGCTGCTCCTAGGTTGGGGTAGAGACCTCTAGAGGGGATCACGAGAGGAAGACTTAGGGCATCGTTGCATCCATAGCGGTGTAGGAGTTTGGTAACCAAGTGTTACGCGAAGCTTGGGTAACTTCGCGTCTCCTAGGATGGAGTAGACCGCTAGAGGGGATCATGAGCAGAAATCTTGATGGATCGCTGCATTATGTGTGGTGTAGTAGCTTAGTGATCACACAGGTCACGCGAATCTTGAGCAAAGTCGCTGCTCCTAGGGTGGAGTAGGCCTCTGGAATGTATCGCGAGGGGAAATATGACTGAATCAGGTGGCTAGGAACTTTGACCGGTGAAGACCCAGAAGTTACGGGACACATTGAGGACGTCACTACATTGCTATCATGAGCTTTGTTATAAGTGGGGGCAGCATTCAATTCTTGGGAGACGTCAAGGGGATAGACAAGAGTGTCCAGGCCCGACGTCATGGTGTAGTCTTGTCAGTGGGAGCTACAAGTGTCACGCCCCGGCGATGCCCGACCCGAGCCAAACCCGGTCCAGGGGCCGGTCAAACGCGCGGGGGCGACGAAGTGAAAATTGAGAAATGATCTAGCAGAAGACTTAATCCCTAACCATGGGCGATTAACAGAAACACGGAGTGCGCACAATCCTTTGAGCAAGAGTAAATAAAAAGGGAGAAAATGTGTTGCTTATCACAAAGTAAACAACAATCTCAAACCCACAAACTTAGTTAAGTAAAGCCCACACCGGCTCAAAATAAGTCATAAACATCACAACTGCAAAATATGACATAAATCCAAACAAGAACCCTACACAAAGGTTCGAACATAAAGCATGAAACAAACGCAGGTAAGTCACGCAACGATCTCCATCATCACACCCAAGCTACCTCTGACCTTTCCTCAAAGAGGCAATCCTGTCCGTCTGCGTGTCGCACCACGCAGCCCCAAATCAAAACACAAAAGAGGGGTGAGTTTTAACACTCAGCAATGGTTTTAATATCACTAACAACATCGAAAATACGATAGCATGGCGATATAATCTTTCAAATCAACGATGTACAAGGTGTATCATTTTCTGATCACATATTCACATCACTTAAAAACTGCATCATAATGCATAATTCAACCTGCATGGATGTATCTCTAACATACATATTCCCACATGCATAGTATCAAATCAAACTGCATGGATGTATCTCAAACATACATATTCCCACATGCATTATTTCACAATTCAACCTGCATGGATGTATCTCTAACATACATATTTCACATGCATAATATCAAAATCAACATGCATTGATGTATCTCTAACATACATATTCCACATGCATTATATCAAATCAACCTGCATGGATGTATCTCTAACATACATATTCCACATGCATAATATCAAAATCAACATGCATGGATGTATCTCTAACATACATATTCCCACATGCATTATATCAAAATCAACATGCATGGATGTATCTCTAACATACATATTCCCACATGCATTACATCAAAATCAACATGCATGGATGTATCTCTAACATACATATTCCCACATGCATAATGTCATCACAATCAACCTCCATCAAGGAGTAATCACACATTAACGTCACACAGACGGGAGCATAGACAAGGCCACGAAGGCGTGTCATGGTCCAAAATTCTACACAAGAATTCAAGAAAGATCGGGGTTGTCAATCCCTAATACTGCTCGCCCTGGACGATCCTGGCCAAGGATGTCGCATTCTCACACAGAGAACCCTAGAATACGTGGTAGCGGGGTGCACACGGCATACCACACTAGATTCTCAGGGTCCAGATGACACTCATAATAACATTCTCTCAATCCACAAGACAAGTACACAACTCGTCCCCACATCATTCCATTTAACAAGACTCAACCCGGGGAGTGCACTCGTTCCACACAAGAACTCCAAATCGTTCCACACAGGAACTTCAAATCGTTCCACACAGGAATTTCAAATCGTTCCACACAGGAACTTCAAATCAAAATATGTCCTTTCGGACCAATCAACTTGCAATTAATCCACGACCGATAAACCCGGCACACAATTCCATCACATTGCATCCAATTGGTCAAATTCAATTAATCACGATGAAGCCTCAATTGGAAATCCATTTTTATGATGCGTGCAGCATGGTACATGCGTGGGCAAAGCATACATGAATCCTAATCCATGATAAGTGCTCTCACCAGCCCCTAATGCATCATTCATAACCATAATATTAAGCTTCAACATCATCATTTAACCCCACATGTGTGTGTGTATCTAGTAGAAGCATTTCACATAATACATGCCATCATGCTTGAAATTAAACTCACTACCACACTACACATGTGAATTTCCATCTAAACATGAATTCCAGCGGAAATCATAGGAGAAGAATCGTTGAAATCATAGCTAGATTCAAAACTCAACCACAAAGGCTAAACACATATAACATCACTCATTTCATCATTGAGTCATGACATTCACCAACATTCACACACCATTAACCACAATCTATCATGACAAATCAGTCCAACAATGATTGTAGTCCTACTGAAAATATGCTTAACCAAAGGGAAACAACCATTCATCATTTCAAGATAACGATTCCAATATCATGTCATAAAACATAAGTCATTCCACCATCTCTAAGCATATATCTCAACTCCATAAACTTAATAGCATGCATTTCCAGTAGCCTAATATAGCTTAAAACACTCCACATTCATATAAAATTGGCAAGCTAAAGTGGAATCATCAAAATAGACATCATATGCACAACATGCAATTTTCTGTGTAGCCGATCGATCGCCCTGCAGGGCCGATCGATCGCCAACACGGCAGAACAATCATCTTCTTCCTTTCGCAAAATCAAACCGAAACACCATAGATAACACTTCAAATCCACATCTAACACCCTAATCATAATCAAAAGTCCTCCTTGACTTCCAGAATATCAAACTAAACCATAATAATGCAAAACCCTAAGAAATCGGGATTAAATAATTCTATTTTCTAATTTACCATTAACACACTAAATCAAGCAAACCATTTCGAAATAAGCCAAAAATGGAGAGTTTTACCATGGGCAAACAGAGATTTTGAAGACCCATTACCTCAGCACTTGATTAAGCTCGGATTGAAGAGTCACCCTTCTTGAAATCCTTGAAAACACAATGAGTTTGAATTAAACTCTAATAGAAATCGATTTACCCAAGAAATCCCTAATTAAATCTTAGATCTAGGGCTTGTTGGTAGTAAAAATCGAATTTTGAATGTTAGGGTTTGTAGTAAAACACAAATCAGTAGCTTTTGATGGTTAAAAACGAATTGAATCAAGGGGAAAATGGTAGATTTGGAAGAAATAAAGAGAAAAGCCAAGGATTAGTGCTTAATTAAAGTAAGCTTACCTTAATCGACTTCTAATTCGGGCCTAAGTGGGGATTAGGCCAGCCCTCCTTCCTTAGCCTATTCCCAAAAATGGAAATGGCTCTGGTTTACCCTTTTATAGTAAGGGTTGGGGTATGCATAGGTAAGTTTTGGGGTGTAAATAGGAAAAGTAGGCTAAAAGTGGGTATTTTGCAAATTTAAGCACAAATTAAGCCTAATAAAATTCTGAAAATTTTTGTATGACCTTAAGTATATGTCTAGGTTCATTTGACCCAAAAATAAAATTTTCGACGGTGGGGCCCACAGGGGTCCCGCCAAAACCCTAATTTTTGGGAAAATAGTGAAAATTCCAAAAAAATATCAAAAATTCACATTTGGTTTAAAATCACTTAAAACCACTAATATTGAAGTTAATTTTGGTTAAAACCATCACAAACACTATTTATTTCACGAAATCACCGAATAAGATCAAAAAACACATTAATCTCACGATAACCCATAATTAAAGAAAACCAAAACCGGTTTAAAGATGAGGGTCCTTACAGTAAGGTTTGGCCAAAGTGTAGGCAACTTGCTAGTGACTCGAGTGCAGGGCCGGCTTCAAGAGAGGAAGCTGGGCATCATTTGGTCTATCCTTTCCCGATTGATGTGCAGCACCAACTCAAGTGGAATGGTTGGGCGCACCTTCTTATCGAAGCAATCATAACTGTAGAGTTCTTCGCCTATGCCGAGGGGCAAGGCACTTTGAGCAGAAACTTTGTCATGCAATGGCTTAACCGAGTCGAGGGCCTATGGGTAGAAGTTGGTTTCTCCAAAGCATGCAATCTATGGGATTATCCAAGTTGTGGTGTGCATAGATCTCAGCGTCGCAAGAAAAGAGTTAACCCTTCATCGCAATGTTGTGCCATGGTTGGAAGCAAGAGCAAGACCCCCTGGAGCCATACCGTTGACGAGGGCATCAACAAGTCAAGTGGGGGAGAGTGTCACGGGGTAGTGGAGCGGACTACCCGTGACACGTGCTGGGGCTCACACACATGGGAAAGTATTGTATACAAGGTGTGTATGCATTATGGGAACTACTATTAGTGTTGCACATCATGTGTGCAGGCATTGCGGGGAAGGCCCACAACGTTGCGCAACATGTGTGCGCAATGTTGCACAGAAAGCACACAACAATGTGCATACATAGTTGGCTATGTTGGGACACATAGCCAACTAGCACATATTTGGATACTTAAGATGTCCCCTCCCCCTATATAGTGTTAGAGTATCCTTAGGAGTGATTTCGGGCTGTTTGGCCAAGTTTAGTCCGACCATGCCCATACGGCCACTTTGGCTGCCACTCGAGAGAAATGTGGAAAATCTCTTATGCAATATAGGGGGGGACATAGTAAGCTAAATTGACAAAGCCGTTAGTATGATGCCTAGCCTCGCAACAGGCTGTCCTGGATGGCAATGAAGGCTTGTTGCCTTGCTAGCTATCATGCCAGGAGCCCCGTCCACTGGGGGATGGGGCTCTCCGACCCATCAGGTAGCCATCCGGCCTTATGGCCTTGTTGGATACAAAGACCCTTGCATGCACTTGGCTGAGATGGATTGTCCCAAAGTCCGGGTTGCCTAAGTTGGATCCATGCATAGCAAGGAGGTGTCCCCCTTCGGCCAGCTCGCTTGGGAAATGTCCTCGCACGTTCGCCTTGGGACGGGTTCGTTACTTGGCTTCTCAGGCTGGACGCTTGGTCGAATGGCACAAGGCCATGACCTTGACAAAGAAATGCTTACTCGCTTAGCTGTTTGGCCTTGCAAATGTCGCACAACGGGCATTCCCCGGGCATCCCCATGATAAGGCGCCCAACAAGAGAGCAGATGGCCTATATTGGAACCCCAATAATCCTTCTAGAACTGCTCTCACGGTGGGCTCCCCTTGACAAATTATGAAGTAGCATACGGTGGGCGCCCACCAAGAGAGCATATGGCATACATTGGAGCCCCGACAATCTTTCTGAAACTGCTCTCACGGTGGGCACCCCCCGACGTATTACAAAGTATCATATAGTGGGCGCCCATCGAGAGAGCAGATAGCCTCTCACGGTGGGTAACCTCCCGATAGTTTACAAAATATCATACAGTGGGCACCCACCGAGAGAGCAGATGGCCTACATTGGAGCCTCGCAAATCTTCTGGAACTGCTTTCACGGTGGGCACCCACAAAGTGCACAGAGGGCATATATTGGAGCCTCGGGATACCTTCTAAAATAGCTCTCTTGGTGGGCACCTGGCACCCCCCGACAGAAAATACCTTCTACATTTGGTTTATCCCACATTTAAAAATGTTCGCTTAATATTAACATCAAACTTGATACTATGTCTTAACTAAAATGATAAAGAGTTTACGCACAAGATGCATAGAATTACTGCTAATATCGAATCAACATCATTATAATTTTTACATTGTTTATATAGTCGCCCTTCCCCATCTACTTTTTCCTCTTTTGTCTCTACACAAGAGCCTTAGTTATCATGCCCATATAAAGGTTCTTAGTTACAAAATGTGTGCAAAGCTAATGTTGACAGAAAATCCTTTCTTGGTTTTCGAAAGGAAGAAATGGTACCTCATTATGCATTTTTTAATTTGTGGCAAGCATACAATGCATTATAAGGCACAAAATCATGTGTTTGCTTATGGCAAAAAACTTGTACTAGAAGTTAGAAGCAGTCCTGTTAAACCCAATGGCATATACTCCTTCAGTCCCACATTAATAGTTTTATTTAATTTTTTTAAAATAAATTAAATAGAGCTGTTAATGCGGGACGGAGATAGTATATATAATGCAGAAGGCATTCAAGCTCGAGAATCTCACGTAGCCGGGATTGGCATCAACTCCCCATCCTTCCTGGACCCAGTCACATAGAAAATTCAACACAACTTTGAACCAAGAGTCCATCACCTCAACCCTCGTTCATTCACAGGATTAAATGGCCACAACAGAAATCATTGAGTTACTAACTGAAATGCACAATGTTCAATACTTAGGCAAGTATGAGTATAATTGGATAAGGCATTTCTCACGCAAATGCAATACTCCTATTAATCAAAGAGCAAAGCTTTTGCATGTAACAAAAAAACTAAAGGCAAATCTTTTGTGGTATGGGGCTTCTAAGTTGTAGTCACATTGAAAAATGACCTGGTGTCAGCTCAAGGAAGGCTATTTCGTAGATGCTTGTATGAATATAGTTACCTTCGCTGGTAGTTCAGTTCAGCCCAACTGTGCATTATGACGCATACCTTGTACCAATCTTATAAGTATCATCTAGTACTTCTCCCTTTTCAACCACTGTTTGGATGCATGGTTGCAGTCTACCATACATTTCCTTCAGTTGAACGCAAAATGTCTAGACCGTGGTGAGAAGAAATATATAAATAGGCAAGTACTCCCCAATGAAAAAATAGAATTAATATACACGTATTGAAACCTTGTACACATTATGGAATCAATATGATTTATTTATACATTAGTTCCACCAGTAGCTGCAAAAAGAGCCTGCACCAATTTTCTGCCATAAGAAAATGTGTCTTAAATGAAGCCATCTACAAAAACGAATGTCAATGGATTTGCTGCAAAGTTTAACTCCATTTGGAAGTTGGAACAGGCAGGCGACTGATGTTCTACTCCAGTACTCCCACACCGAAGGTAAGCCGCCGCTGTTACCTCAGCACTTCATTGTCTTCAATCTCTCCAAAACACAGTCCAGTGTATCTCCTCTTCAGCTTCAACATACTTCAGATGGACAAAATAAGAAATATCTAACAAATAGCTCAATCATTTATTCCTATATTGAGTGTGCATGTTCGACATGTTAATTATATAACATGTTCACGGACAATCTAACACATGAATATATATGCTACACACAAGCATACAATCACAGACTGGCACCAGGAAGATGAAAACTGATTTAATCTGGAACAGAATTAGGTCATTTTGTCCCCAATTTGACCCGTAGGTATAAGGCCAAACTATATGGAACATTGAAACAAAAAACACTCGAGATAGCTTTAGAATATGGGTGGGTTGCAATCCGAACCTGGCAATGTTCGATGCATAGAAAGACAACAATATGATCTAATCATTATCATTATAACTTTAATATTAAGATAAAGAAAAATAAAGGATGTTACAGAAAAAGATGCAGTTAAGTACAAAAAACACCTGCTGACATCTTGACGCTTTGCTGCAATTATTCCCTTGGGGGCAGCTGATAGCTATTACAACGATTAGATGACGCCCAAAAAAGTAGAATGACAAAGAGTTAGTGCCAACCTGCGACGCAACATCCACACCAATTTCATCTAATACCTGCAGCAATAAAAAAAGAAGTAAAAAATAAGATCGATATGGCAAATTTAAATGTCTAATGATGTCTAGATTACGTTTCTTGCGCATCACCCTCATCTAGGTATAGCATTTACTGCTTTATCTCTACAAACTGCCTCTAACAAAATCACTAAAAAATTGTTAGATCTTTAGTTTCCTCTTCAGCTTCATCATCATCCAATGCACCATCAATGGCTTCCAACATCATCTCACTCTGCACAAAGAAAGGTGAAGACGTAACCACCATACTTCCACAAGCAAAGAAGCAAAAAGTTTCCGCTCTTGACATATTTATCCTGTTCACTTCTTAAGACAAGAAGTACAAGGACACCAATCACTATAATCAAATTAGGTCCAATCTTAGATCTTTCATTCCTCTGATAGAAAATTCAAGCATTTAACAATTTGCTGTGTGAGGACTATGAATATCATACCGTCATATCCATTTGAGCGGACTGTTCCTCAAATTCTTGCATGATTTTTGCTTGCTTAGCCAGTGCCATTTGCTGCAAAGAAGAAACAAACAACGATCGGAAAAACAAAATTGGTAACTAAACATAAAGCGACACGATAGAAGCCATGTCCTCTGCCTAAACACACACGATATGCTGATGATAAAAAGCAACTTATTAGTAAATTTTAGTGCTTTCTGACCTTATTCATAGTTTTTTTAGCTAACACTAACCTTATTCATAGCTGCCATTGCGTTGCTTGCAACTTTCATTCCATTAGCAACTGAAGTGGTGGCATACAGGGCCTGCAAGGAGAAACTATCATTCCAATGAACTATAGTTCTAATGCACAGATGTACACAAGCAATTGAATAATGCAGAATGGACATATTCTGACAACCTGTGTATGGGAAGCTATGCCACGCATTTGAGCCCTACTACCTTGTAAATTTGCAATTTGCTGCCTTAACCTCACTAACTGCCGAGCCAATATTTTGGTAGCATTTTGAAGTCAAAGATACGAAAAAGTTCTCATCTTCCACAATGAAAATTAGATCTTTGACCACGAAAACTTTTCAATCAAGACCAAACCTCATTCCCAATTTTTGCAGTCCTTTTTATTTCAGCGACCAATTTTTTCTCCTGCAATTAAATTACGAGTAAGAATCAGCAGTATGCATATAATATTTAAGGGAGTAATACTTAAATAGGCAATCAAAAAAAAAAATACGAGTGCAATACCTGTAATTGCAAAGTCGCAATTTCCCTCTCAACACCTGTAACATGCAGGCGACTGGTGTTCTACTCCAGCACTCCCACCGAAGGTAAGCCGCCGATGTTGCCTCAGCACGTCATCATCTTCAATCTCTCCATAACACAGTCCACTGTATCTGCTCTTCAGCTTTAGCGTCAGCTTCAGCTCAAAGTAAAGAGTAAGAAGAGGAAGAAGAAGAAGCCGGCGGGGAAAGTTTGGGGTGGGGTATACAGTAGAGGGGTAATAAAGTAAAATTAAATTAAAATTTTAATTTAAAGTATATTAATAAATTATTTTAAATTAGTACGGGGTAAAGAAGTAACGGAGTACTAATGGGTATTTAGGGAGCCGCGTTCTTTTAAATAAGTCGTCTGTTCTTCCCTTGAGATTGTCTCGTCCGCCTTAAGAAGCTCAGACCTCCTCGCCCCAGCCATGGCCGCTTCCTCCCACATCTTCTCCTCCTGCACCCGAACCCCAAAATCTCCCTTTCCTTGTCTCCTCCCTCCCAGTCGCCTAATCGCTCCCCAGTCCTGCTTCAGACCCCCCATCGCCACCTACTTGGCCTCTTACCCTCCATCGCTCCGGCGCCTCTTCCTTCCCTCCAGACCCGCCACCGAGCTCCGCCCCTCCCCCCGCCTCACCTCCATCAGATCCCTCTTCACTGGCATCGTCGAGGAGATGGGCCGAGTGAAGCGCCTGGGTCCCACCCCGGACGGCGGGTTCGACCTCACCATCGCCGCCAGCACCGTCCTCTCCGACGTCAGCCTCGGCGATTCCATCGCCGTCAACGGAACCTGCCTCACCGTCGCGTCCTTCGATCTCGCCGCCTCCGACTTCACGGTCGGGCTGGCCCCCGAGACCCTGCGCCGTACTTCCCTCGTGGAGCTGCACCCCGGGTCCCTCGTCAACCTGGAGCGGGCGTTGTTGCCGTCGACCCGGATGGGGGGCCACTTCGTGCAGGGACACGTCGATGGCACTGGCGAGATCGTGTCTATGGATCCGGAGGACGACTCGCTGTGGATAAAGGTTAGAACTTCCCCGGATCTGCTCAAGTTCATCGTCCCAAAGGGGTTCATTGCCGTGGACGGGACAAGCTTGACAGTGGTGAAGGTGTACGATGACGAAAATTGCTTCGACTTCATGCTGGTTGCTTATACTCAGCAGAAGGTCGTGATTCCATTGAAGAAGGTCGGGCAGAAGGTGAATCTGGAGGTGGACATTATGGGCAAGTATGTGGAGAGACTCCTCACTGCTGGTGGATTCCGGGATTCGTCGTCATCTTGATGTTGATCGACATGAGGCACTGCCACCCATTTGAGGATGGCTAGTTTCTCTTTGACAGCATTCTGCCCATTGCCATGTTTTTGAGCAATTAGAGCAATGCCCATGAATGATAACCTCATCTGGAAGTGTGAATTTGTTGAATTTTTACGGAGGAAATGTAGATGGGTATGTATGGCGGATGGGAGTTGGTTGTAAGGCAGGAATTTCTATGCCTGCCACCTATTCGAATAAATAATCGAGCTGCCAGTATTGCAGTTGCCTAATTAGCTGGTTCTGTTTATAACACTATATATGATTTGAGTTGTGGTGAGCCTGCATTGACAACAATTTCTGTATGAATACCAGAAATGTGCGGGCCATTTAGATGATCACCCAATTGAAATTTTTGGTTTATGAAAGAAATAAGGAGTGCTTCTTGAATTCAGGCGGATTTTGGTATTTCTGCTTCAATTCCAGATAATTTCGTTGATTGGTGGCATCTTAATAAAAAAATCTGTAATAAAGTGGGAGTAAATCTTCCTCGGCTAAATACAACCGTCATCTTTAAATAAAATAAGAATTGGCTAAAGAACGTACTTATTTAGACTTTTTTTTTTAAGCTCCCACACAAAAGAAAAAAATAATTTTTTTTCTTTTTTTCTCCAACCTCCCCCCCTCTTTTTTACGCATGTTTCCCCAAATATAAACTTTACCTTCTTTTTCTTCTCCTCCAATACTGGTAGCTGACCAGATTTGGCCATAGCAACTGTGGTCGCGCGAGTATGGGTTACAATCGGCCAGATCTTGCGGCTGTGGTGGTTGCGACCAGTGCGTGGCCGCAAAACTAGAGTCACGGCTAGCCAGATCTGGCCGGCCGCAGTGGCCACAACTAGCATGTGGCTACTGTCGCGGCCGTGGTCGGCCAGATCTTGCCAATCGCGGGCTCGACGCAGTCAGCGTCTAGGACCGCAGCCTGCAAGCGGTCGTGGCCTATGCTGGACGCGGCTGCAACCTGCTCTGGCGCACCTTTTGTGCGGTCGTGGCCGGTCGGATCTGGCTGGCCATCGCGCGCAACTGCGACTAGCGGCTAGCCAGATCTGGCCAACTGCAGGTTGGACGCGGTTAGCGTCCAATGGCCGCAATTGGCCACGGCCAGTGGCTGCGGTTGGCCACGGCGGTGAGGTGCCGACGTTGATGCTGGTGCCGGAGAAGAAGAAGGAAAGTGGGAAGAAAGAAATTGGGGTAAAAATGGGGGATACAAGAGATTTTAATAAAAATAGTGGGGTAAAAAAGCAATGGGGGACACAGAGAAAAAAGAGGGGTTTAAATAGCCACGTTCTTGACTAAAATATATAGACTCTTACATGGACAAATAGCGGAAGTGTAAGTAAGTATATACTATTTACCAAAGTAGACTTGCTCATATGAGAACTTACATACGGGGAGAGTTTTTGATTGAAATACCCTCCCCTAAACATCTATTCCTGTTTGTTCGTGTCTCCTCCCACTTGTTCGTTACCCTGGGTGTACGGTAGTGATTGTTCGTCTATTGGAGCCGTTTCCGCCTTCACCTCCCGGAGACCATCCTCTTTTACTACCTATTTTTTCCTCTCTCTCTCTCTCTCTCTCTCTCTCTCTCTCTCTCTCTCTCTCTCTCTCTCTCTCTCTCTCTCAATCTTCTGGACTCATTCCCTTCCAGAGCAGTCATCTCGCCCTTGCCCTAACTACCCTCATCTCGCCATCGCCCATCTTACCTTCACCCTCACTACCCGCATCTCGCCATCATCCTCATTGCCCTCATCTCGCCCTCACCCTTGCCCTCACCCATCTTGCCCTCACCTTCACTGCCCTCATCTCGTCCTAGCCATGTCCTCGCCTTCACTGTCTCATATTGCCCTCGACCTCACTGCCCTCGTCTCGCTCGCCCTCATCGCATATGAAGGTACTAATTTTTTTTATAAATTTAATATATTTGCTACTTTTAGTCATTGGATTTGTTTTAGGCTAAAAATGTGCTAGTTATATATATGATTGTTTAACAAATTTTGTTGTTTGGTCTATTTGGTTATCGCTTGCATTTCCCATATTATTGTGATTGTTACATAATAATTGAAATTTGGATTTTATTGAGAATCAAACATTAATTAGTTATAAATTGCTTGTTGTGATTAGTACGTAATGAATAAATTTTATATTTTCTTAATAATTAAGCATTAATTAGTCTCAAATTGACCATTGTGACAAAATTATCTATTAAATATTACTATCAAATTGTGAATTGAACAACTACAAACTGGTAAATTATAAAATTGGAAATTTAAAGTAAATTTGCTGGTTATTTGGCATAAAACGTGTGGATAAGTGAAAAAGTATGAAACTAAATAACTGGAAATATATAAAACTGGAAAACTATAAAACTTAAAACTGAAAAACTATATAACTAAATAACTATAAAATTGAATAACAATAATAAAACTAAAAAACTGGATAATAAAGAGCATGGTTTCTCTTTTCAATATATGTATTTTCCCTTTGCATTGAATTTTAATCTAACATCTTTCTACAACTGTATATTTTATCAATGATTATAATCTGATATCTTTGTATAGGAAATGTCAAAGGCCGTAGGAAAAACAATCAAAGGCTATATGAAGGGGACCCCCAATGCAAGTCAACTTATTATTATATTAGAAAATTAAAAGAGTATTTTGACAAGCACAAAGTGCAGAAGAAGTTGTTTAAGAGAACATGTTTCGGTAAGTTTTTGGAATGTGTAGTTACGCGAAACATGTTCCTCATCCAGACCTTCCACCAACTCCTAAAGAGACATAAGGGGGATTACCTATTTTAAGTGAATGAGAGGCTAAGCATCAAGCTTTCACCGAAGGAATTTTGCATGGTTATTGGCCTCAGATTTGCTAACTCTACCCCTCTCCCATCAATGTCCAAATTCTTGAAGAAAGACAGCCTCCTTCTATGAATATTTCAGAGGTCAAAGTTATTAATAAGGAAGGATGAGTTACTCCAAAAGGTTAAAGTATGTGAAAATGACAAGGATACCGTCAAGTTGGCGGTAGTTATTGTGTTGGAAAGTTTATTGGTGGGTAGAAGATAGAACAATAAGGTCAATAAGAGATACTTGCAGCTTGTAGATGACTTGAATACTTTTGATGAGTATCCTTGGGGAACCTCTGCTACTAGGACACTTTTTAGGGTTTAGAGCAAGTTGCGAGGTCTATGGGCAATGTAAATTACAATGTCTATGGTTTTGTCCATGCAATAATGGTAAGTTTTACTTATTTATTGAATTTATTAAAATATTTTAGTAATTAACTGATGGAGAGTTATGTTTTAGGTGTGGGTAATTAAGAGGATTCCGTTGTTGGGGGATTATTGTGCAAGCAAAATGAGGAATAGTTTTCCTCTTATTTGTAGTTGGGCATCTTATAAGAAACCTAAATTTGATTATATTGAAGAGGTGGTTTTTAGTGGGAAGGTATATAGTAACTTTTCCTTCATTTAAAATTAACTATGGTATAAATATACATGGTACATTTACCTTGTGATATATATTGATGTGTAGGTAAAGGTTGTAAAGGCCAAAAATGTGGATACAGAGGACAAAGAGTCTAAGGCACTTATTCATGAAGTTGTAAGTTTGAAGTCCTTGATGAATGAGAGAGTAACCTTTTCATCTTTTATCAATCTTCAAGCACCTTTTGATGTTAGGATGTTGATGGGAAGTCTACAAATGATAACTCCACGAGGAAATAGAGTTTGCAAGAGGTGGCTCATTCCTTAGAGGAAGAAATAGATGAGAATTTTGTAGTTAAATGCAGAGTGGCTGGGAGACTCCTTGTGGTGGATAACCGCATGTTGAGATTTTCAATTAGAAGGAGGATAGAAAGGAGAAACATATGGTGGGGGATGGGGGTTTGTATGTCACTATGTTCGATATACTATCTTCCTTAAGAATGATTGAAAATAAAGTAGATAAAGTTCATGAGAGAGTTGATGGTTTAGAGTCAGAAGTTATGAAAAAGGCATCAAAAGAAAAGGTAAAAAGTAATTGAGGTTCAATTTATCATTGCAAATTTGCCAACTTTTATCTTTGAATTAAAATGAGCTAGAATGATGTGTTTGTAGGTGCATGTGGTTGAAGAAAAAATTTCAGGTCAAATGGAGTGCGATTTGTCTGTTGTTGATGAAGTAAGTACACTGTAAAACTATCAAAATGTAAAATGAGTTTATGTTCTAATGATTTTATTCACTGTGTTTATGTAGAATGTGACTAAGGAAAGGGTTCAAGGAGAGGAGGACAAGGCGGTGGATGTGGAAATGGAAGAGGATAATGTTATGGGAGAGGATGAGGATGAGGATGAGGATGAAAAGGTTGATGCAGTAGGGGAGGAAAAAGATGATGAAGAGGAGGACGATGAGTTAGAGGATGAGGAGGATGAAAATGAGGCAGAGGAGGAGAATGCAGAGGAGGAGGACCAATTTGAGGACAATGTGAATGATAAGGATGGGAGAGCGGAGAAGGTTGAAAAAGAGGCTGAAAAGATGGAAGTGGAGCAAGGGGAGTCGAGAATGATGGCGGAAGGGTGGAAGAAGAGGAGGTTGGAAAAGGGGGTGTCGTGGGAGCTATTGTTGCTGCTGAGGTACAAATATTTTTTGTTTATTAAATATACTTGTATATAACAAGAAATAATATTTTCATATCTTCTTATGATCATGTAGGATGAAGAAGAGGACAATAAGTCTTTGAGTAAGCATAATTTGGAAATTACTCCAGTGGGAAGGGTGAGGAATAAGAGTAAATATAAAAAAAAAACCTACACACCTACAGAAAAAGGGGAAAAAAGAAAATCCACTTAGAAGGATATGGATATTCTCCCTGAACCCCTAAAGGTTGATACCTCTTCTATGAAGAAGTTGAAGAATGTAGTTGATGACTTAGCTCGAAGAGCAGAGTAAAGAACTAAGAGAACCATTGTGAGCATCCCAATAACAAGAGTACCTGTGGAAACTCTTTTTGAGTGTTTGGGGAGACCGTTATAGGAATAATCTCTTGTCTCACTTGAGAGCCCATTATGCAAAGGTACGCACAGTAAACAAATATGACAAAGGCTGGCAAGAGGCTACCATTCACCTGCATATGCAAGACCATCAAATATATAAAAAACACGGTAGAAACATCCCAAGTTCATTCACATATAACTACAATTTAATTTACTTTAAATGTTCTAGAATGACAATATTCACTTATATCATCTAGCATCACTTGAAACAGAGTCTGCAAATCCACTCATAAACCAACAACATTAAGTCACTTTCCTTCCTATTCATAGAAATTCATTCTTGTAGAAAAATGCATGAAATATTGAGTAATGAAAGTCATCTAGCACAAAGAAACCTCATCTCTAAACAGTAAACAAAAAATAAATAATCTTTATTGTGATTACCTCACCATTTTCCACCGATATAGGTCCCCCGGGAGGTGGAGAGAGACATGGGGTATTGTAAATGGCAACCTTCTTGCTTCTACGAGATTGTACAATTAAGGGAATTCAAGAGCTCATGGCTGATTCGCCAAATCAATCATGAACACTTGAACTTCCTTTACTGTACAACCTCCTAGAAGGAGGAAAGTGTTGAATGTTAAATAGTAGACCTTATTGCTTCTAAGAGGTTGTAGCATCCCATGAACCGTTGAACTTCAACAATGCTACAACCTCCTAGCAAGAGGAAGTTGTACTATTTAACATTGGGCACCTTCCATCTTATAGGAGGTTGTAGCATCAATGATGCTCAAAAGATCATGAATGATTTCTCGAATCAGTCATGAACCCTTGAGCTTCGTCAATGCTACAACCTACTAGAAAGAGGAAGATGTACTGCTTAACATTGGGCACCATTGATAGCTATCTATGCTAAGGAGTGTTGACTCCTTATATTTCCCCTCCTCCTTTCTCATCCGGGCTTGGGACCGGCAATGGTGGAGTTTAATTTTTGTTTATAATACACATAAACAAAAAGAAAAGAATAAAGTAAACATGCCTGATAGGCTGATAAACTGTGATAAGTAGACAAGTTGAAGTCAAACTATTAAAATGTGATAAGCCAAATTTCAAAACACATTCAATGTTAATAAACACATAGACCCATGCATAACATATGAGAAGTTATAAATATAGGAGCATTATAAGTTCTAAATACATCAATTTACCAGTGGTATATGAAAAAATTCCCCAATTGCATCTTGAATACTATCACGAATAATTATCATCCCTACATCATCCCTCACGATACAAGGGCCTTGATTTTCATCCGCGTTCTGGGAACAAATTTTTGTACTCCCAATGGTGGAACATTGCGTCGATGAGGTCCTTAGCAGCATCTTGTTTCTCCTTTATAAATTGTGTATCATCATTATAACTAAGACAATCTTAACTTGAGATTCAAAACAATATGGAGGGAACTTGATCAATAGCTTCCAGCATTCCTTCCAAACCCCAAAAGTTCTCTCAATGATATTTCTAAGGGACAAATGAAGTTGATTAAACTTCTCCTTCCTACCCCAAGGGTGCCAAAATTCTGGAACATGGTATTGGGTTCCCTTATAAGGCCCAAGGTAACCAATCTTATTTGGGTAACTTGCATCAACGACATAATATTTCCCTTGTGGTGTCCTAGGAAACAAGGAGAGTAAATCTGCTACAATGTGAAAAAAGACCCTAGAATCATGAGTTGAACTCTCCCAACCTGCCGTTGCAAATACAAATCTCATACTAAAGTCACAAACGGCTATTATGTTTTGAGTAACCTTTCTTGATCTCCCCCTATAAGGTTGTTGTTCTTCCGATGGTACAATTGCTTCTACATGAGTAATGTCTATTGCTCCTATATAATTTCTAAACCATGGATAGTACTTCCTCTTGCTCCTAATGTAGTTGGGTGTGTGATGTGGACTAATAATTGGCTTGATCATCTCTACAGCCCATGTATATAATGCATCTAGTACTTCATTAAAGTGTCGGCATACAGTTTCTTATGAGTGGGACATAAGATGACTTATAACACGATGACCTTCTCTATGACCACATATTTGTAGAAAATACCTCATTTGCTCCTCGACTGCAACATGTCTTGTGTCCTTGAGCAATTGTTTCAACCTCATTTCGTAACACAACAACATGAATGTCCTTTTATTCATGCAGCACATATTATGACAAATTTCATTAGATGCATTCAACATGTCATATACTATATGTCGACTCCTATCTCGATGCATGTGTACAACATTCCTTGGGGGGAATATCGTTCTTAAATAATACATGATTGTTGCATCTTCACTTGTGTCAAATACAAGCTCTTCTCAAGTGAACACATGACACCTATAATAATTTCTAATAAAATTTAGAAAATAACTAGGTAGTATTAAAAGTCCTACAAATATGTGGTAAGCCATCATAAAACAAACAAACATAAATGATAATGAACACACAAACCCATGCATAACAAATAACCAACATGTTAGCAATCAAAATTATGTGGTAAGCCATCATGAAATAAACAAACATAAATAGCATAAAAGATAAACTAACAGAAATAGCATGTAGTTTAGAGTATTACATAAACTCATTCATAGCATAAAAGATACTGTTGTAGATAATCCTAGTAGAAATGAAGGAACTATAGGGAAAGATAACTAATATGAATCTGAAGCATGGCAAACGTCATGCAACCAATTCATCCTCAACCCTGGAGCATTGCCCAATGCCAACCAAATGTGCCCAGACTTAGTCTTGATAAACTTTGATAGTGCGATGAAGAAAATGCAGTTGTCTTCTCGATATTCAGGCATTGCCATCATCAAGTCCATTGCCATCTTATACTGTTCCACTTCATATTGGTCCTTATTTGCATGGGAGCTTTCTCGGGCAATTTCATTCCTATAAGACATGGCAGTAGCAATGGACTCACCAATTGATGTAGCAGTGCTTCAAGACTTCCGCTTACAAGGCAACCTTTCATTTTCACTTCGTGGTGGTGGAGGCATAGAAGTCCCAGTAGGCAACAGAGTAGGGCTACGGGTTGGTGTGTGAGCACTACCAACTTGACTAGTACCACCATAATATCTAGGTGTGTAGTTAGGTAGTTGGGCACCATCGTCATCCTCACCTCCCAAGCTATTAGTGAATGCACCAGCATGTCTCGCCATTTGTTCTTCCCAATCCATACCTGTGTTGTCAAGACTCTTGTCAATCGTAGGTCGAACCACCCTCTGACCAATCCCTCCATAAACTCTTTCATAACCAAAATCATCACTATGCTCATCACCACTCTCATCAACTAGGGTATATGCTGAGGCGGATGTTGAGGCAGGGGTTGAGGCTGAAGCTCTAGATGAGGGACGAGGTTGAGCTCTTGAATGTAAGTAACTTGCATGGCTACCTGAAGCATGGGTCCGGCCATATATAGTGTATAAATTACCCTATGACTCCTCATCATACCCACACTTCATCAAACGACTAACATGCTTGTGCTTTTTCATCTCATATCATATCAGTACACAAATTATCATTTCATAATTGACCGAATATTTAAATATTACTTACCATTAAGAAAGTGCTTCATGCATCGTCAGAAAGGATGAATGTGTTTGTATGCTCATTCCACCCAACTCCAGTCATCTCCCTTAAAGCCACCCAAGCTTGATAGAATCTTCTTCCAGCACCATAGTGATTTTTTAGTATGTCCTTATTCAAATCAATGTGATGATCATTCTTGAACATTTCAATTGCTAAAGTCCAACCCTCATGATCAAGGCTACTCCCTTTCCTATGGCCCTTATTAATTGCATGGGCCATATAAGATAAGAATGCATAGTGAAGTGGTTTGTCCCATTTAATGTTTTTCGCATACCTTTTGCTTCCCTCAATAGGAGGAGCATGGGGACACATATTAGGTGGACCAAGGTAATATGCCATTACAAGCTAAGAGAAGTTTTGGCAATGTGAAAACACAGTAAGCTTTTACAAAATTTAGAAAATACAAACAAACATATGGATCTAAAATGCATGATCAAACAAATATACTTGTGAGAAATGTGGATTATGTAATGCATTGGATAGACAAATGTAAGAGAAATGCTCTAACAGTGAAGCTTATGAAAGAACCAGAAAGAAAATGAAGTTAGACAGGAATTAGGCAACCGAAAAGAGGTGCTAGGACATAATCAACAAACAACCAAAAATATGTGCAAATTCATTCTTTTCAATGAAATTTGAATTGAGTGATATTCAATTTTGTAAACGATAAAAATTCATATACAACACATACTATCAATTCATAACATGTCACAAAGATATATAAGAGAAATGTTATGATAGTGAAGCTTACGAAGAAATAACCCAGAAAGAAAATGAAACAGCGCATCGACAATCAAACAATAAGTGCAACGACAAGCAGTACAATTCACAAACCCAACATAGATCTCATCCGACATGCTCAGGAAATCAAACAAAAAGAACCCAGAAAAAAAGGAAACAACCCAATAATCTACAAGCAGAACATGTGGTGAATAACATATGTAGTAAAGTACAAATTTCACGAACCCAACTAACAGAACTCGCCAGCATCTTTAAAAATATCAAGCTTGGTGAAAAATAAAATAATTATTAAATCTAGATAGAAAAGGAAACAACCCAATACAAATATATGCAAGCCGACTTTAACATCAAGGATAACATATGCAAGACAATGCCAGATCGACAATCAAACAAGTAGAATAAGGGAAGATCACAATTACCTTACGGGGGCTGACAAGTAACCTCCTTTTGTCGTTACTAACGAATGAACAAGACAGAGGGCGATATGCGGTGACTAGGGGACGGAAGGAGCTTTACAGTTGGAGGATTTGTAGTCAAAAGGATGGAGGATGGAGGAAGGGAGGGTCGGGGGCTGACAAATAACCTCCTTTTGTCATTGTTGACGAATGAACAAGACGAAGGGTGATCTGCGGTGATTGGGGGACGGAATGAGCTCTACGGTCGGAGGGATGGCCAGGGGCTGACAAATAACCTCCTTTTGTCGTTGCTGACGAATGAATAAGACAGAGGGCGATCTGTAGTGACTGGGGGACAAATGGAGCTTTGCGGTTGGAGGAATAGAGGAGGGAGGGAGGTGTTGTGCACGATGACTAGACTCGATCAGTTCGCGAAGGATTAGTGCTTAGACTTTACTTTATTATTTTCATAGTTGCTTTGGACGGTTTGCTATTGTAATAGTTAGTATTATGGATATTTAGATGTAATTTGGGTTGGTTTAGTCAGTGGCCCGGGTTAGCCAAACCACTGACTAGCATGCATTCCTAGGGAATTGGGCCGACCTTGGGTTGGGTTGGCACGACTCCCTAGGGGACTGGTCGTCCCCTATATAGGGCGATCCCCTCTATTTTCAGAGTTATGCAAGTATTGAATTCCAGTTTCTCCCCTTTCTTCTGTACTTCTTCCCTTTCACTGCATATGTCACGCCCGAGGTATTTCTACACATTAACTTTAAAAACTTTATTAATATTTTATTTTGAAATACCGACGTAAATCAAATGAACCAACATAATCCAACATATAAAAATAATTTTCGTAAATTGATTCATCATACGACAAAACTAAAATTCTCAGGCGTGACCCAAAACGAAAACATATAACTAGAACTCGCCATGGCCATGGTCTTTAAAAATAAATACATCCCAGGCCTTTCTGAGTACAAGTTCTTCAACAGTCTGTATTCTGATTCATATATGGATACACAAGTCCAGAAAATAATACATGTCTCATACCTTAAACAATACATACGATCGTGGCACTAAAATCCACATAGCCTCACTACAAATTCGCTGTACTTTCGGTCGAGGAAGAATTGTCCGCACGGGAAAAAGTCCAGTCTCAAACAGCTATCGATCGACCTGCAAAAGCCTCCAGTCGAAGGGGCTAAAAAGATGGGGTGAGTATTTTCATACTCAGTAGGAAAATACCCAAGAGGGGACAAATATAAATCAATGAACTTCGTAAGTTCATATAGATGCTTTCATGCAATCACACATGAAGTAAAAAGGATAAGAAGTATAAATATGGCCACGCATACAAATCATCGTGCAAATCGAACTTACTCTTACTCATATATCATGCTCTTACACTTACGCTCTGAAACAGTCTTATCAGCTTACTCGTACAACGTACGCTTACACTTACAACATACGCCTACTCGTACGATCTTATTCGTACGAACTTACTGGGACGACCTTACTCGTACAATCATACTCTTACACATAAATGTACTCTTACATCTTCATTAGAAGCTTACACTTACTCTTACGCTTACCGTCTGAATCAAAGTCTCACAAACTTACTCGCACAACATACTCATACTCATAACTTACTCTTACTGTCTTCCAAAGAAGCTCATACTTACTCTAAATCTTATACGTACAACTTACTCAGCATCTGAAACATACACTTACTCTTACGATCGTACACATACTACCGACAACTGAAGCTCATTACAATTAATAAGCTCCAGCGTCGGAAAAGAATGGAATGCCACTGGGGCGTCACCTTAACCTTCGGGGATCAACTAAACACCATGGACTTTTCCGAAGGCAAGGCACACCTATGCTCATGGGGCATAGGATCAAACAGGTAAGAGCAGATCCATGATACTACTTACCTGAGCGCGCAAATGCCCACTCTCTGGGGCCATACAGTGCCAACTAAGGGCGGAAAACATACAGTGCCACTCTTGGGCAGGAATCTTACAGTGCCACTCTAGGGCAGAACATACAGTGCCATCGGTAGGCAGAAAACATACAAAGCCCACGAAGGGCAGAAACTTACAGCGCTCTCAATAGAGCATCAAACGTCTGGGCCGATACAGCACCAAGACTAAATCCCGCAGGAAAACACCATGGCTAGACCAGAAAGGACGCTCAGTCGATTACTTATCGACTAGCACAAAACGGAACTTAATCCGTCAAAACCCTCGCCTCAACCTCACAACGTTATAAAATTAGGGTTACTTACATTCAAGTTCATCTTAGGTAACTTATGCCCGTACAATTATGGTCGGAACGACTTCTACAAATCTCTGCAGTCTTACTTTAACTCGTGATCCATCCTGATAATCTTACCATCCTACACTTACGACCTTACAACTTACAGCATCCGCCTTAAAACTGAATATTCTTACTCAAACTTCTCAAATGAGACCCTTTTTGACCTAAGTCCTGTCATCAAACCCTTACTAATTCCTTACTCATTGTCCTTTCATTACAACTCATATTACGTATATTATGCCAGTACAATTATGTCGTTCTCTCTCACTAACTCACAATTCCCCAAGATGTTTAAAACCTTAAGTCTTCTAAATCCTTATATTGCTTATGTCTTCTGCTCAATGCTCCGACGAACTACCTGACTCAATCCAAACTAATCCTTCAATCTCATCAAATCTAACCTTCACTTGTCAATCTTCCGTCTTTACTCGCCTAACATACAATCATAGTTTCCACATCATAGTCCACGAAGTACTCCTTCACCAAACATAATTGAACACTTTTTCTCGTACCATCAATCACTTACCACTAGTCCACAACAAAGATCACATACTCTGGTCACATGCATACGATTCATAGCAACTTACTATGTGCCCTTAGCCTTTACTAACGTACGCATACAATTCACACACATACAACATGCTTTTCTAATCAACATAAACATGCAAAATATTAAATTATAAACTCTTAGCATGTTACAACACAATCAAAGCATGCTATAATGACATTACGAGTTCAAGGTCCCCTACCTTGTATTCCACAGGAGTTTGATGGCGAGCAAACGACGGTGGCGGCGTCGATAGTGGAATAGGCGGCCAAAAGCATCGCACTGAGAGAGTTGTTATGTCCCGAGGATTTTCAGAGATGCTGAAATTTATCTTGATAAGGTTAGATTAATTACACTCAAAGCATAAGACTGCGCGCACTAGGGCGGGCAGATACAAGATCGTGCCACTAGAAATGGCAAGAACGACCACAGAATAGGGGCTAACTGATTGGAAGTCGGCCAACGGTTTAAAATACGTCATTGGCCACAAAACATTAAAATAGACAGCGGACCACATCCAACGGCAGCAATTCTGCATCATCGAAGCCTCACACGGTGGCGGAGGCTTTAACGACCATATTGCATAGTGGTGGAGATGTTTCCTAAACATACGTTGAGGCACTAAGGTTTGGCGTAAGAGGCCGACAAAGGCAGTGTCATTTCTAAATGCTACTCACAACCAATCCATCGTACGGATAATCGTGCATTAAGCACGGCTTACGGTGGAGGATATGGCACGACATCGGTCAGGCCTTCGATGGGCTGAGTTTAATGGCTGACTGTGTTACTTCTGCTTGGAAGGATCTGAATTCGATGACTCTTTCCATGTATGTTCCGGGTCGTGTGTAATAGAAAGTGGGGGTACAAAGATAAATTTGGGCCAGAAGTGCTGGCCCTAACTGATGCTGGGCCCGAGGCAGAGTCCATGTTGGTCGAATCTGCAGCCTAAGTTCGCGCAATGTCGGGTGGAACAAGTTGGCTCTAGGCTGGGGGGTCACTTGACCACGGTCAGAGGCATACCCCGAAGCTAGGGGCGTTTGTTTTGGCAAAAAGGCGTGCAAGGGCGGCCAAGAATGGCATTCCCTTAACGTTGTCGGGTCAAGTTGGCGTCACGGTTGTCTGCTGGTCGACGCCAGTAGCAGCAAAACTAACGACAGAAATAACAAAGGGATTCGATTTAGTCGGGCGACGAAGCACCGGGCCAGGGTAGTGGACACGCTATCATCGGCCACAAACGGTCGAACGAGGGGCCAAGGGACAGACCTAGAAGACGGTGGCAATTCAGCAATTGCTGGACCACAACGATTCGAATAGACATCAACCCGATGTCACACAAAGTCAGTCAGTGAAGAGCGGGCGCTACCAGAGAATAAGAAAAATAAAACCAAAGCATAGATATGTCCGGAATCGAAAGACGGTAGGAGGGATGACGGGCCGGAGGAGGTAGCGGTTTAGTCTAAGGCGGCGGCCTTGCCGTCGCCGGTCTGGGAGGAGGCCAGCGGCCGGAGATCAACGGCACAGCCGTGGTTCACAATGCCAAGAAACAGGAAAAAGGAGGGATTTTTGATCCCGTTCGAAATGGGGCGGAGGCTGAGGGAGACAGCGGCCAAGGCGGCGGCCGGGGAGGTAGACTTGTCTGCGTTGGGCTAGGGGAAGGCCCAAAGCTGGTTGCCGTGGCTGGCCACCGGCGGCACAGCCGGCGGCCGCAACGCCAAAGAATGCGAACGTAACAACCGTCTGTCTAAATATGGAACGGCGGAAGGAGAGGTGGCTAGCCGGGGAGACGGCAGTCCGGTCTGGGAGGAGTCTCGCCATTGCCGGGCCGGAAGAGAGCTAGAGGCCCGGTGGTGGTAGCCGGTGACCAGCGGCACAGCCGCAGGTCGCAGTGAACAGAAAAATCAAAAAACAAGAGGCGGGGTGGCTTTTACCTCACGGTGGCGACTGGGGCGGGGAGGCCGGGACGATGGTGGCCGGAGGACGCCCGGTCGGGCGGAACCATGGCTGCGGGGTGGCGGCCATGCAATAAGCAACGACGGTGAATCGGGGCAAAATCAAGATCTGGCGGCTCTACTGTGCTGAAACGGAAAAAAGGAAACAGGCGGCGGTGGCCGGCGAGGAGGCCGGGACGGCGATGGCCGGAGGTCGATCTGGCCGGGGCGAAACCCATGGCAGTGATTTGGAAGTCATGCAGCCACTGGCGACGGCAATCAGAGCAAAAATAGGGGGCGGTTCTCTGTTGGGCCGCAACGAAAAAATAGGGAGTGGAGCGGCGGCGGCCGGCGGGGCCACGCCAGGGAGGTGGTAGCGGCGTCGCCAGGCCGAGGCCGGCCGGGCGGAAGCCGGCGACCACCGGCGGCCCTACCTCCTCCATCAAACAGTGACGGCTACACCCCCCCGATGTCACTGTTCATCCAGCGGGTCGGGCGTCTCAAACGCCCGATCCGCTTTATGTATATTTTTTATATATATATATATATTTTTTGCTATTCATTTCTTCACGTTTTCGTTTTCCCGCATCGCGACCAATTTTTCACGTCGAAAAATTTATGGGACGCGTCGAGGCCCATAACCTGTGACTACACATTACTCCCGACTCTTAGAGTCACGAATATTACAAATACAGATACGTTGAAGCGTAAAATTTATTTATCGAAAATACGACCAGAAATTGCAGAGCATTGCAGAAATTGCAAAAAAATGCATAAAAAAAATTACAGAAAAATTAGGGATATTACAGCATAATTCTCCTAGATATCGATTATGCCTGCATCGGGCACATCATTGGTATTGGAGCTCTATGATTCCCAGACATGGCTCGAGGTAAACAATCTGCTGCTATTCCTGAGGTTCAGTTGGAGAAGGAGGTTCCAGCGTCAGCGCTTGCTTCTGCGGACAGCCTAAAGGCCTATCCTCCTGCAATAGCCAGTGTCATTAAACTCGACAAAATCATGGCAGCGCTGGAGGTTCTGACATCGTATATGGCGAGCACGGTCAAGGGCAAAGCTTTGGGGTGCACAACGCCCATCCTGCCAGGGCCGCCTCTTGTTGTCTTGGAGAAGGGCGGCTCGTCCCAGGCTCCTGAGCCGGCCTTCCCCTGTCCTCTGGCGTCTGTGGACGTCGATACGAGAGTCTTCCCTAGCCCAGTGCGATTCGGCCCTGGCATTCTAGCACCAGAGGGGCGACACCAGGACTAGGACATGTGAGGCACATCAGGTGTTTGAGAGAATGCCCCTATGATGTCGCCCCCCCACAATCAGTTCCAGGATGCAGAGGATGAGTGGGATGAGTATCCAGAGCATCGCGGCAGGGCCTAAGGGGGGGTTGAACCTCGCCTTGCTCGTTTACAGTTTCCCCTCTATAATGGTGATGATGACCCGGTGGAATGGTTGTACAAAGCGGAGAAGTTCTTCTCCTACCAAGGAACGCACTCTAAGACAGAGCGTCTGCGCATTGCGGCCTTTCACTTAGATGGCGATGCATCGGTTTGGTTTCAGAATTTTGAGAAAGAAGTGTGCTATCCTACCTGGGCAGCATTCTCTGACGAGCTCTGCATCCAGTTTGGCCCGAATGAATTTCAGGACTGCAATAAGATGTTGTCCACCCTGCGCCAAACCACCACTGTTCGTGCCTACTATACAAAATTCATGAAGATAGCCAACAGACTCCCTGACTGGTCAATGGCAGCCCTAGTGGGCACCTTCAAACGGGGTTAAAACCAGAAATATCAGAGGAGATGCGCCACTTCCCTTGCACAATTATGTGGGATGTGGTGCGTCATGCCCGCATTGAGGAGGAAAAGTTGAACCTGCAGCGCAAGGGCGGACGGCTGGGACCTCCACCCCGGTCTGTACTGAGCTCTAATCCTATGGCGGCTTCTTCCAGCAGTCCGGCCAATGACCGCCCTGGCCAACAAGCCGCAGCTCCAACTCAAATTGTTCGCCATCTCACCCCCGCCCAGATGGACAAACGCCAGGCCAAGGGGCTGTGCTTTCGTTGTGATGAAAAATTTGTGCCTGGACATCGCTGCGCTGTTAAGGGCAGCTTGCTCATGGAGGAGGTAGACGACGACTTGGACAACAAGGTCAGCACTGAACCCTTGATATCAAAGGACGTGCTGCCCAAAATTTCAGTTCATGCATTTTCAGGCGCTTTCACTCCATGCACTATGCGGGTGCAGGGATTCCTAAAGCAGGAATAGGTAGCTATCTTGATCGACAGTGGTTCCACTCATAATTTTATTAATGATAAGGTAGCTCATCACCTCGGGTGTTTGGTGTCGGACTCAAAACCATTTGATGTGTTGATTGGCGATGGTAAGCATCTTCGGAGTGCCGGTGTGTGCGCTTAGATTACCCTCTCAATTCAGGGTAACACATTTGTTACTGACCTTTTCTTGTTACCCACAAAGGGGGCGGATGTCGTCTTGGGAGTACAGTGGCTGCAGGAATTGGGTGATGTGGTGTGAAATTTTTGGGATATGGTGATGGAATTCGAGCTTAATGGATAGCAGGTTCGGTTGGAGGGGTCACAGCCCCAGGACATGAGCTCCTTCTGGTTTCCTCCTCAAGGGCTTCTTTTGCAACAGCAGGTTATTATGGGTGTCACACAGGATCAGATACCATCTGATTTGCAGGTGCTACTGACAGAACATGAAGATTTGTTTGCAGAGCCACAGGAACTTCCTCCCGTTCGGTCTCATGACCATCGGATTTCCATTATTCCAGGGGCGGCACCAGCCAATGTCTGCCCCTACCGATACCCTCACATATAGAAATCCAAGATATAACAGCTGGTGGCGGACATGCTATAGTCCAGAATTATTCGTCCTAGTACGAGCTCTTATTCGTCTCCTGTGTTGTTGGTTCGCAAGAAAGATGGCTCGTGGCGGTTTTGTGTTGATTACTATGCTTTGAACGCTATCACCATCAAAGATAAGTATCCCATACCTATGATTGAAGAGCTATTGGATGAATTGACAGGTGCCAGCGTCTTTAGTAAGCTCGATCTTCGTTTCGGGTATCACTAGATTCGTGTGCAGCCTCATGATGTACACAAGACAGCATTTCGGACTCACGATAGCCATTTTGAGTTTTTGGTGATGCCTTTTGGATTGACCAACGCTCCCTCCACTTTCCAGTCTCTCATGAATGATATTTTTCGGCCCTTTCTTCGTCGCTACATATTGGTCTTCTTTGATGACATATTGGTGTACAGTAGATCGTGGGAAGAACACTTGACGCATCTCAAGTCTGTCTTTTCTATATTGCGTGCTAATTCCTTATTTCTGAAGCGTTCGAAGTGTTCCTTTGGCAGCCCGTAAGTTGAGTATTTGGGTCACATTATCTCCCAGAACAGTGTCGCTACTGATCCGACCAAAGTGGCCGCTATGCTCTCTTGGACAACTCCATCATGTGTCTGAGCGTTCAAGGGTTTTCTTGGCCTTACAGGTTATTATCGTCGGTTTATCCCTCTGTACGACGAGTTGGCACATCCTCTTACCGAACTGTTGAAGAAGGGGGCATTCGCATGGTCGCCAACGGCCCAAACAGCCTTCGAAGGGCTCAAGCAGGCAATGGCGTCTGCCCCGGTCTTGCTCTTACCAGATTTTAGTTGGCCGTTTGTGGTGGAGAAGGATGCATCAGAGAAAGGCTTGGGCGCTGTCCTCTTGCAGGATGACCGCCCTCTAGCTTATTTCAGTAAAGCTCTCGCTGGTCATTCCTTGTCTATGTCAGTGTATGAGAAGGAAATGTTGGCTATCATCCTCGCCGTTGCCAAATAGCGTTCGTATTTGTTGGGTCGTCACTTTCAGATCCGTACCGACCACCAACCGTTGAAATATTTTTTGGATCAGTGAGTGTCTACTCCAGCTCAGTAGGGTGGGTGAGCAAGTTGCTCGACTATGACTAAGAGTTAGTGTACAAAAAGGAGTCCGAAAATATCGTTGTTGATGCACTCTCTCGTAGTCCAGCCCTGGGCTCCTGCTTCGCCTTATCCACCCTTTCTTACCCGTTTATTGAGGAGCTCTAGCAGGCTTATGGTATGGATTCATCAACATAGGAGGTTTTGCCACCATTCAGGTCGACCTAGTAGCCCAGCCTTTCTTTGTGTGGCGGGATGGTCTCCTCTTCTGGAAAGACCGTTTATGGGTTCCCAATGTTTCTGATCTGCGCCGCCGTATCATGTCGCATTTCCATGACACTCCTGTGGCTGGTCACGAAGGGTCCTTCCATACGTATAAGAGGGTTAGCCAAAGTTTCTTATGGCAGGGCGTCCGTCGTGCTGTCTATGATTACGTCGTTGCTTATGATGTTTGTCAGCGGGCTAAAGCCATGACCACCTCCCCAGCCGGGTTGCTACAGCCCTTGCCTATTCCAAAGAAGGTTTGGGAAGACATTCGATGGATTTTGTGGAGGCTTTACCGGTGGTGCAGGGTAAGTCCATCATCATGGTTGTGGTGGACAGATTGTCTAAGTATGCTCATTTTTACGCGTTAGGCTATCCCTTCACTGCTAAGACTGTTGCTGAGCTCTTTGTTCGCGAGGTGGCGCGCCTGCATGGTATGCCGCACACGATTGTCTCTGACCGGGACCGAATATTTCTCTCACAGTTCTGGCAGGAGTTTTTCATGTTGCAAGGATCCTCTTTACATCTGAGCACCGCTTATCATACTCAGACGTATGGACAGACGGAGGTGGTTAACTGTTGCATGGAGCAGTATCTCCGCTGCTTCACCATGATGCAGCCCCGCCGGTGGCTTCAGCTCCTTCCCTGGGCTGAGTGGTCTTATAATACAGCATATCATATGCGCGCTGGATTCACCCCGTTTGAGGTGCTCTATGGGCGGCCGCCGCCGACTGTTTTATCTTATGTGCCCAATCGTTCATCCGTTGCCGAGGTGGATTATATGTTACGAATTTGTCGGCTGCTTAGAACCGGATGAAGCAAGTTTATGATTGTTGTCATACGGATCGGGAATTTGTTGTTGGTGATTTGGTCTATGTCTTGGTCCTTCCTCAGCGCCAGACCTCTCTGTTTCAGCCTGCGCACTCCAAGCTTGCTCCCCGCTTCCATGGTTCATATGTTATTGAGGAGCGTGTTGGACCGATGGCCTACCACCTGACTCTCCCCCCTGATTCTTTAGTTCATCCAGTGTTTCATGTCTCTCGTTTGCGACGTTTTGTGGGTAATGCTTCTTTGGCGACGGACGCTCCTCCTCCTCCCCTGATGGGGTCGGCTGCGCCCAATGATCCTATTCCTGCTGCTGTCTTGCAGAAGCGTCGGGTTTGACGCTCTGGGCGTATTATCACTGAGGTCTTGCTTTTTTGGCAGGGTCAGCCTCTTGAGGATGCCACGTGGATGCCTGAAGATGATTTTCTGGCTCGTTTTTCAGCTTAATCGCCTTGAGGACAAGGCGAATAGCAGAAGCATGGTGGAGAGTTGTGCACGATGACCAGACTCGACCAGTTCGTGAATGATTAGTGCTTAAACTTTACTTTATTATTTTCATAGTTGCTTTAGATGGTTTGCTATTGTAATAGTTAGTATTATGGATATTTAGATGTAATTTGGGTTAGTTTAGTCAGTGGCCCGGGTTAGCCGAACCACTGACTGGCATGCATTCCTAGGGAATTGGGTTGGGTTGGCGCAACTCCCTAGGGGACTGATCGTCCCCTATATGGGGCGATCCCCTCTATTTTTAGAGTTATGCAAGTATTGAATTCCAATTTTCTTCTTTTCTTCTCTACTTCTTCTTTTTTACTGCGTAATTCTCTTAGATATCGATTATATCTGCATCAGGCATATCAGAGGGTCAGGGGCCAACAAATAACCTCCTTTTGTCGTTGTTGATGAAAGAATAAGATAAAAGGCGATCTATAGTGACCGGGGGACGAAAGGAGCACTGTGGTCAGAGGATATGTGGATGGAGGGAGGAAGGGAGGGAGGGCCTGCGGCGGGATAGGGCAAATAGAGGAGCCGGGCAAGGGATGGGGAAAGAGGAAAATTCAGGGTAGTTTGGTTATAGGTATAACCAGCATAATTTCCGCCTTGTAAAAAAAAATTTCTATGGGAACTCTTCTCCTATGGAAAGAAAAAATAACCTTTCCCGAGGTGGGAATTGAAAAATGGCTTCTTACAAAATTTCTACGGAGGAGGAAACGGCCCGAAACAAACCGCTTTTTACTGGAGGCGGAAATTATAATGGTCACCGTTGTGACCAAACTACCCCTTACTCTCCTCTTTTCCCCTTATCTCATCCCGCCCAATCTCTTTCCCCAAATCCCGCCGCAGGCCGTCCCTCCATCGTCCCTGCATCCGACCGCGACCAAACTGGACCTCCGTCCGTTCATTTAAGCCGTCAGAGAAAGCTTCCACAGCAAAAAAAAAACCCACCACTCGCTCAATAATGGCCGCCCCCGCACTGAGCCTCCCTGTCTCAGAAGGCCCGTCGTATGTCCGGATCCGTCTCGCCAACCGCCGTGACGTGCCGCACATCCACCGGATGATCCACCAGATGGCCGTCTTCGAGCGCCTCACCCACCTCTTTTCCGCCACCCAGGACTCCCTCTCCGCCACCCTCTTCCCCACCGCCACGAGCCCGCCGCCGCCTCCTCCCTTCTACTCCTTCACCGTCCTCCTCCTCGAGTTCTCCCCCTCTCCCTTCCCGGCTTCCCCGCGAGACGCATCTCCCCATTTCTCCGATATCCTCCGCGCCGTCAACTTTCAGGCACCCGACGACCCGGAGGCCGAGACATTCCGATCGTCCTGCGGCGACGGCAGCATTGTCGTGGGGTTCGCGCTATTTTTCCCCAACTACTCGATGTTTCTGGCGAAGTTGGGGTTCTACATAGAGGACATTTTTGTGAGGGAGGAGTATAGGAGAAAGGGGCTGGGGAGGATGCTGCTGTCAGCGGTGGCAGAGCAGGCAGTGAAGATGGGGTTCGGGAGGGTGGAGTGGGTTGTGCTGGACTGGAACGTGAATGCCATCAAGTTCTACGAGGAAATGGGGGCGGAGGTCTTGCAGGAGTGGAGGGTTTGCAGGTTGAGCTGCGAGGCGCTTGAGGCTTATGGCAATGACGGACGCAAAAACGGCTAAAGCCACTTTTTTCATGGTATGTTAGGGCCTGTAATGACGGAAATTTTGAGAATTTTCGTTTTCGATCTTGGAATGGTGTGGCATTTGTGAAAGAGAAACGGTGGGAGTGGCCTGGAATGATTTTCCTCTTGTTCTGATTTGTTCCAGGTATCTATGTTTGCTGTCTTTTTAAAAATGATAAGCCTGATGATTCGATTATCAATAGAAACACTGTTTTGTCCAACTGTGTTATCTGTGTAAGTCTTGAAAGCTGGTATTATTATGAACTTCACGTTATGAATGAATGGCTGCGATCGGTTCAGAATGAATGGTTGTGATGGTTTTATTAGGGTTACAACGGTCATTTCATATTAGGAAAATCACTTTTTCCACTGGCTCATCTAAACGACCAATTAGATGACCAAACTGTACAGAAAGGGCTTTTTCACTGCGCTATCCAAACGTCATT
The DNA here is from genome assembly GCA_035235625.1 of Saururus chinensis. Lineage (NCBI taxonomy): Eukaryota > Viridiplantae > Streptophyta > Magnoliopsida > Piperales > Saururaceae > Saururus > Saururus chinensis. The sequence continues at coordinate 5,835,804 of CP141150.1, forward strand.
GGCTTTTGATTTTCTTTCCCAAATGGCATTCAAAGAAAAATCCATTTTGGGCCCTAAATTACAGTTTGTTTGGAGAGGCTATAAATAGGTGGTGGAGGGAAGAGAGAAGCAGTGAATTTTGAAATTTGAATTTCTTTCCAGAAATTTCTATGTAAGAACTTGCTCATGGAGTTGAGCTTGAGCTGTGGATTCAGCTTGAAATTACTGTAATTACCTTCGTGGATTCGAAGGAAGCTTGTAGATTAAGCTTGTAATCTCTTTTTCAATTCAGAAATCAAAGTTCTTCACAGTTCTTCAACTATTCTACATCAATGAGGGCTCTACAAGATATTCAACTCTGAAAAAAAAACACTCTGTAAATAAGAGGCTTCCTCCCCACAAACTGGCTCCCTCTTTTTGGTTCCAAGGTCATCATCCAGGTAAGAATAATATCGCATAGTATATCAATTGTAAAATTCCAGCTTTCTGATTCTTTCTTCTTGAGAAATGTTCTTGGCAAGTAATTTGCGGGAGCTTAGGTTCTTTTGGAGAAGTATTTAAGCAAAAATGTTTGTTTAGTTATGTACGGACCTGACTTGCTTAAGCAAATCACAACAAGTATCCATTTCTATTGCTGGCACTACTAGGGTGGGTGGTTTCTTCACCTTTTACATTTCCTGTTTAGATGAAACTAATTGGAATTTTTTGTTTATGTTTTCCAAAGATTAAAATATGGAAGTATCATAATGGTATTTTTACAGTTAAAATTGTGCATTCATATTGTCTTTGCAAACTTTTTATAAGGTGCTTTAATATGTTCTGAATAAGGATGTTCAGGATCAATTATGCTGATTTCTATAGGCAGGGTTTGGCCTCTGTTTTGGCTGGGTGAGTCGTGTATGTACTTCATGTTATGCTTATCCATATTGGGATTGGAATTAGATGGGATTCAGTGCTTCTTATTGGTTTAAAAGGATCAATTACCATACCTAGTGATTGGATGTTTGACACTTTCTTTGCACCTAGATCATGTGGCAAAACTGGCTTGGTGATTGTGATCATAGACAAACTAAATCTAGCATAACTACTCTGATGCTCTTTTTTTGTAGAAGAAATCCTTTTGTTTTTCGGTTATGCAACAATTGCTTGCAAGTCAGATATTAATACCTTCTTATGTTGAGCTATTTGATCATCATGTCATCTAATGGCAAGTAAATATAATTTATAACAAAGATATCTGGGCACAAAAATATCAAGCTGAAGCAGCAGTAGATGTGATGGGAGTTAAAGAGCTACCTTGTAGAATATGCAAGGAGTTGCCATCCATATTGTGTTGCTGATAAACTTTTAATCCAAGCACATTTTTCAGTATATGAAGCCTTAAACTGAGATTGGACACATTTCTCACTTCTCAGTTTTATCAGACCAAATTTCTGTGGAGATTGAAGGCAATTTTCAGGAATTACACAAGTGTACACTTAATTTATATCTCAGAATGTGGGTGTTGGCTGTCTTAATGTGTGGTTGCTTCTTTTTCCCTGTGGAAAGTCTAGAGAGACAAAGGACACACTTGTATTTCAGAGGGAAAATAATCTGTACTACCCACCTTCAAAATTTTCAATGGAATTGGGGGGTTGGGAAGGAGGAGGTTGGGAGGTGCTGGAGGACAAGGATGTGAGGGTGGGGGGTGGGTAGAGGGGTGAGGGAAAGTGAGGAGGGGATGGATGGTGGAGAGGGATGAGGAACAGAAGTAGAAGGAGCAGGATAGCAGGCAAGGAGCCATGGCAGAGGAAGCAGGGAAAGGTTGGATGAGAAGATAGAATAGTGACACTAGTTGCCTGAGGTGTCACTGCTAGGGAATGGTGACCATATGTGAGATGGGTCAGCATCATTACCCTTGATGGTAGGCTTGAAGGAAGTATTAAGGTCCATCTTTACTGGCTTATTGTTGATGAGATAATTATCTATTTAGGTTTTGAACTTTCTATGTTACAATGTTCAGGTTTATCATGTACGGTTTCTTAATGTCTATAAAAGTCAAAAAGCTGTAAAAGAGGCGTTCCAATTTGTGAAGCTGATTAGAAATCCAACAATGAGTACCATGAATAGGTTGTAATCCGTTTGTGCTAATTCCCATGATTTTGAGGGTAAACTTACTTTTGAATTTGACACCTCAGTGAATTATTATGTAATTTGGTGGTTCCACCTATCATTTTAAAGCCTTCTATTAATGCCTTAGGAGCTTTCCAAGTTCTACTTTTTGTCAAAGAGGCAGACCTATAGGCGGACTGCAAACTTTATGCTACACATAATCAACCTGTGCGAAGAGTGAAAAAGTTGATGCTATGTTTCAAGTATGTATGCAACAATTATTTTGAACATTTTATGTTGGTGTTGCAACATATGCTGTTTATAAGCATTCTTTAAAGGATCTGTAGGCCTTGCATTTGGTGAACAAGTTTGAAATTTGAACTTGTCCTTTTCAGATATCCCACAAAATGGTTAATGCTGGAGTGGAGCCAAATGTTAGTACATATGGTGCTTTAATTGATGGCTATGCTAGAGCTGGACAGATGGCAAAAGCATTTGGTGCATAGGGAATTATGCGCTCCAAGGTATGCCTGAGATAACTACATCTATTCGAAAATGTCAAGACCTTTTATGAGAAAAGCTTAGATCCTTATTTTTCAAATGGCACAGTTTTCATCTACTCTTGGTTTCTTTTACAACCAGCAAGGTTTATGTGTAGTAGAAAGTGAAACCTGATTGAGCTATATTCATGCCCTTATCACTGCATGTGGTCAATCAGGAGCAGTTGATCGAGCTTTTGATGTATTAGCATAGATGGGGGCTGAGCCAACACCCATTGACCCTGATCATGTTACTGTTGGTGCTTTGATGAAAACATGTGTGCAAGCTGGACAGGTGATCTCCACTGCATGCTGATTACATAGACATAATTTCATGCTTGAAATGTAAGTTTGTAATTTAAATTTTCAGGTTGATTGTGCATGGGAAGTCTACAAATTGATGCATCAATTTAATATCAAAGGAACACCAGAAGTATACACAATTGCTGTTAATAGCTGTAGTGAGACTGGTGATTTGGAGTTTGCTCTTACTGTATACAATGACATGAAAAGAAATGGAGTGATTCTGACGAGGTATTTGGCTCAGCTTTTCATTGTACTTTTTGTTTTTTTCTTTTATGGGCGATTGATTTATCAGTGGTTTGTTTAGTGGACTGGTGTTTTTTTGAAGCTGATAGAGCTTTCGCTGATGTGATTTAGAACTTATTCTGTTCAAGCTATTGCAATTGCTTATTGAAGTCATTTGACTGTTAACTGCAGATGTTTCTTAGTGCGCTAATAGATGCTGCAGGCCGTGCTGGGAAAGTAAATATTGCCTTCGAAATCTTACAGAAGGCCAGAAGTCAAGATGTTAAGCTTGGAATTATATCTTAAATAGTTCACTGATGGGGGCATGCTGCAATGTAAGTGTAGGCCATCAAGAGCTGCTAAACTTATATTTGATGTATTTTCTGCCAATTTTTCTAGATTTGGAAGTTTTTACATCATCAGTTACATCGTATTGGTTGTTTTGATTACAATGTTATTGAAAAAACACTGATATTTAGTACTACTCATTGCAGGCAAAAAACTGGCAAAAGGCTCTAGAGCTGTATGAAGATATCAAGGCTATTAAATTGCTGAACGGTTCAACAGTCAATGCACTAATCACCTCCTTATGTACGTCTCGTTCAATTTGTATCACCTTAGACGGTGTTTTGCAATTTACTTTTCTTGGTTTACCAAGTATATTCTATCACAATGACTGGGATGGCTTTGCTATGGTTAGGGTTTACTCTTAAGTGTAGTCTTAATGTCTTATTGAGAAGAGGGTATTTTGGTAATGGCCTTAGTAGTTGAGTCAGGACTATGAAATTTTTTAAAATAGCTGGAAACATAAACTCTTACTACAATCATTAGCATATTAAGTACACTGCCTTTTTTGGATTTAGCTAATAAAGGAAGGAGTGGTTGACTATGGAATTTAAATCGATGAGTTCAAAGATCAAAGTAAGAAAAAAAGGAGGTTTTAATGGAGACGAGATTTTTACTTTGAATAAATTATATGAATTCCTCTGCAAGCTTTTAAATGCATGCTATATTTGAGAACCATATGTTTGTTGAAATGTTCATGTGGTATTATACTGTGGTCTTAAAGTTCGATAATGAAGTGTACCTTGCAAATGCCCTTAGAAATGCTTCCCACTCATCCTATCATTGTTTTACTCATCTTCACATGTATACCATTTCCTTTATTATTTGTTAATAAATATTTGCAATTTATAAATGTACTTTGGTAGAACTTTGCAATTTCCTCTTCCATTACACATTAAATGTTTTCAATATTTCTTAATATTTTTATTAAAATGATGACATCTAGCATATTTCAACAGGTGAGACGGACTATATATATAAGTTTGTGGAAGTTCTTGCTGAAGTAAAATAAGCTGGAGTCGTCCATAATGCTATTACATATTCTGTTCTCTTAGTCACATGTGAAATGTAACTGATTTATAGAAATTCTCCTATTTGTCATCATAGTCTCTTATTTTATCTTTGAATCAGGCCCTAAGTGCTACCCTCTATTTTGAAGGAAGGATGACGTAGAACTAGGAATCAAGCTCTTTTCAGAGGCCAAGATGGATGGTGTTGTCCAAACGTCATTATGTGCCGCTGTCTAACTGGTATGGACTTGGTACATGCACGATAAGTTTGGACATGAAGCTTGCAAAACTCTATCATTTGCATCTTCACATTTATTGGATCCAACGGTTGAACTAATTTTGTTCTGCAAGGCCTCTGCTTGAGGAGGTTTGAGAAGGCTTATTCATGTAGGGAGCCTATTTTCTCATTCAGCTCAGGAAATTTTCAACTTGACTACAAATGGTATACTTTCTTTTTTGAGAAATAATTTTTGAGCCAAATGCAGTGGTTAATTCGTTATTACAGAAAAAAAACATATAGAATTATTAGCAACCATGGGATTATTGTTCTTACTTTCATGATGATTGCACTATTGGTACAACCATAAGTTTGATTTGTTGTTCTACGCTTTCTTCTTCATTTGCAAGGAAAGAAGACTCTGACCTAAAAAGTGAAAATAATTAACTGCAATGTATTTGAATGGGAGGTGATATAAGCGCAAGATGAGTAGGATAATTTGTAGCCCGCAGACTTCCAGTGTAGGCTTATTAACTTTTATTAATGAAATTGGAAATGTTATAACTATTTTAATTAATTCTAGTGATTGGATGCCATATTTTTTAATTTGGAATAATTGTTTTATTACAACTTTGTAACTCATTAATCTTTGCTACATCTTCATTTATGTAATGATATCTTAGTCCTCTAGTTGAATTATTGCTGTCACATTAACTTCTTAAGCTCTCTGTGTACAGAACATCCTTGGCCTTACTTATCTATGGAGAGACAATTGGAGCGGGTAATGTACCATCAATGGAAATCTTTTCACAAGTGCTGGGATGCCTGAAGCTCCCTCTTGATGCATCATTGAGGAATATACTGGTAGAAAATCTTGGTATCAGCAGTGAAACTTCAAGACGTCCTAACATAAATTCTTTGTTAGATGGGTTTGGAGAATATGACCCTCGCTCTTTTTCTTTATTTGAGGTCAGTGACAAAATGCCTACTCTATAGACCCTTGCCGTAATCATCAAACTGATATGAAATTCCTTAGTAAATTTTTCTAATGGAATTCAGGGAGCCGCTTCACTTGGAGTTGTTCTGTGTGTCACTTTTAATGAGACTCCCATTGTAGTTGATACCAGAAAATTTGTAATTTGAACTTCAATGATTTCGGCCGACTCTAGCTTAAAATAGCTTAGGGGCTATTATACTCTGCAAGATTTTTGATTCTATCCTAATTATGGTTTAAATTATTGAAATCCTGTTTGTGTGTAGAAGGTTGGTTATTTTTTAATGGTTACCTCTTATAATGATTTGAGCATTGAAAAATGTGTCAAATAAATAAAATTTATTTTAAAAGTTCAAAATTACCTACTCTTTGTGGATTTTGTTTGATAGAGCTTGAATTTAAAAATATAATAGTATCAAGAATGTGCATATTCGAGTTCGGAAGAGAGAATTATATGAATTTAAAGTTTTAAAATTGGTTTTGACATAATATTTAAATTTATTTTAAAATTTTTTATTACTAATTGTAATTTATATTTAGCGGTGAATATTTAAAATTAATTCTATAAAATTCTACTTCTATTTCCAAAAATTCCAACACTCAAACAACTCTTTAGAATAAACTTTTGGGAGAAAATTTTGCCCACTTTCTATATACAAAAATAATTATGATAATTCAAGTCGAAATTAGGGAAATTCAATAGAATTTTACATAAATTTTATATACAAACAGCCCCCAAGTATATAGCAAAGGGAAGCATTTCTTGTACACTGCTCTAACAATGAGCCAAGAGTGTAAAGAAGATATGTAAAATATTTATTTTTTAGATTGATTGTACACATGCTAGTATATATTAACATAAGTATATTTATATTAATGTGTATTAGTGTGTATATTGTCAATCTTAAAAATAAAGATTTTATATACATTTTTTGTACTCAGCTCACAGTGAGCATGGAACACAAAAAGTGTTTTCATGATAAAAATGTCGATAGTAGCTAGGTCTAAAGTGCACAACATTAACCTATGCCTAAAAAATGAAGCTACTTGAATTCCCAAATTTAAGAACCAAATCTTTCATTCAGATTCTTTAGCCAACCTCATCTGAGATGTGGTACGAAAGGGGCAAAGAAACATGGAAGAATTATGTGCACAACTTCTAGTAACAGTAAAAGCAACTTCTCGACCAAATAAGCGGTTGGCTCAGCTCATGATGCTTGAGAGATGTATGAAACTTGTTTAGCTATAAATTGTAAGTTTCGGCAATTTGACATATAAAGCGAGGGATAGTGATGCTTTGGACATCTGATCTCTATCAATAAAGAAACAAGTGGTGATGCAATCTCCTGATTGCCTTAAAATGATGATACTAACAACATAGAGGTCTAAGCTTCTGACCAATTTGTAGGTATGCCCTTAAAAGTTCATATTTGTCTAATCATCTATGAAACAACGATTATACTGGTAAAATGAATGACTGTGTGACTGTGTCCACACGGTACTGGATATCACTTAGCAGCAGACTCAGATTTCGTGTCCTGTTCTTTTATTTTACTGTTATCTACTTTCAGCCATTTGGGAAGGGAACAAGTTAGTTGTGCTACTTGTATTTTGTTCATACTTGTGTAACCTCTCTTTGTCTGGTCCTCCACGAAAAACGATTTGTAGAAAAATAAATTGTTCAGACATGGATATCACTTGACAATAGGCTTAGATTTCGTGTTATCTTATGTTACTGTCAACAACTTGTCTACTTCAGCCATTTGTGAAAGGAACATGGTGCTACTGATACTTCCCGCTGTTATGGGCTACTAAGGAAAAATAAATTAAAATTGGTGAATGATTTCATTATCAAACCAAATGAGCAAATGGATCCGAATGCTATCCTCTCATCTTCTTTAAGGAAGATAGTGATATTGTTACACCTTATTTCATTATACTATAAGTTTATGCCACTTATGATTACATAAGAAAAAGTAATACTTATGTTGTTAGGTGGGCCTACTTTCTCTATCTAATTAAAAGTGGTGTAAGACTTATAGTATAAAAAAAATGGGTGTAGGAATATCATTTTCTCTTTTTTAAAGAATTAAAAGGAGGAAGCTATGCAGAACGTGATTTTATTTTGCATTTTAAATAAGTGGGTTAACAAGACAAACTCTGATTTTAAAAAGAAGTTGATATTTTTACTCTATTTTTTCTACACCATAAGCCATAATTTAGGGAAAAGTAAATTTACATGTTGTCAAATGTGACTCACCTTCTTTATTCAATCATAGGTAGAGTAAAACTTTTGGTGTAGAAAAAGTAAAGAATATCATTTTCCGTTTTAAAAATATTGGTTGGGTGTCTAGCAAAAGGGACTAGGGAGTGACTGTCTCTTTTCCGTTTAAGCTCTGCTTCCCTCAATCTTGACCATACCCGTGCTATAAAAAAATAAAAGAAAAGAAAGAAATCTTAACCAAAGTTTTGTTGGATTGCGGGGTTGAATGGGATGAGTGTATGATTGGTGGATTGGAACTCTAGATCTTCAATTAATGATCCACATGATCATCTTAAGCACTGTATGAAATCCTACTTTCGGTTTTGGCTGGCTCATTTCCTTCAATTTTAGTTCAAGGGTAAATGTCATCGATATCTAGTGTTAGTGATCACAAAGAGGATTTATTTGGGTCAGCGTATTGTCATGGGGTAGTGAAGCGGACTATCTGTGATATGTGCTAAGGCGCACATACGCGTAAAAATATTGTATATTAAGTGTGTATGCATTGCAGGAACTACCCATAGTATTGCACACCTTGTATGCAGGTGTTGCAAGGAAAGCACGTAACATTGTACAACATGTGTTTTTGTTACAATATTTATTTATGCAACTATGTGCGCATCGTTACATGCATTCTGTGTAACATTATGGGCCTTCCCCGCAACGCTTGCATACAAGATGTGCAACACCATGGGCAGTTCCCGCAATACATACACACTTAGTATATAACACTTCCACCGTGTGTGCCCCAGCACGTGTCACAGATAGTCCGCTTCGCTACCCCGTGATAGTATGGCATGAGACTATGCATATTAGCTTCTTTTATACTCCTTTCGTCTCACATTAATAACTTCATTTAGTTTTTCAAAGTGATCTTCATTATTAATTCTATTTGGTTTTTTAAAATGAACTAAAATCAATTCATTTTGAAAAACTAAATAAAATTATTAATGTAGGATAAAATGAATATTTAATTGCAACTTAGATAAATGTCAATAGATATAAATATAACTTATTTTTAATCCTATAATCAAGTGAAATTTTTTCTTTCAAAAAATGTTAATTTATAATTTTATAATTAAGTGGTTATTAAGGATGGAAAAATATTCTTCTCATGGTAACTGTTTTAGAAGTCCATTTCTTTGATAAATTTGGAAGTCTAAATTACTATAATAAGTTTTTGTAGTGGTATTTACTTGAACATGCAAGATATAACAACAACCCTTTATCTAATTAAAAATTCTTCTAATAATTGTTTTAATTGCTTTTGCAATGGAGAAATTATCTAATGGAACTGTTGTACAAGCCAAGTGGTACATAAGTCTATTCATTGTTTAACATGTTTTAATATTTTTTATGTATACCTATCCACAATAACCATTGGTAGAATGATTCTACTAGATACTTTCTCTTTGCAAGGATTGCAGTAAACATCGCTTGTTGTCATAGTTACTACAAAGCACAATATTCAAAATCTGCCAAAGCACATTTTAACAATTTTAGGGGTGTTGCACAATCAAAATTGTATGGCTCAAAAGCATTCGAGCCATTTATGTGGGCATATGCGGGACCAATATAAATGTAACATGTGAAAAAAGTTAATATGCGCACATATATACATGTGCTCGACTTTTGTGGGCACCACACCCTGATGCTCCTCTTGTCAAAAGAGTTTTTAATATTCCCTACTCACCATGAACTTAGCGTAAGGAATACTCTTGGGCCGTTCATATATGAGATCAATGACACATATAATAGCTCATATTAGTGTTAGTGATATTGATGTTAACATGTACTAACATATGCGATGTCAATTTTAAAATATAAAAAAATTGTCCTTAGGCATTTTGGCTCATTATGAGTAGGGAACATAAAAAACTCTTGCATCCAATTTTACCCTATTTGACAATTACAAAGCGGATGCATCTAGCTTGACCGGACGAGAGCCCTATGACCGGCCCAAGTTAGGGGTGTAAACGGTATCCGTTTGTTCGGTGTCCGTTTGCACTAAAATAGATAATATTATTTTTTGTTTATCTCTCATACGGACGAATATGGATAAGGGATAGCCGTGTCCACAACTGTCCATGACCGTCAACTATATATTTTATTATTATTATTTTACTTTATATTAAATTACTAACTTATGTCACATAGTTAATCTTTATAAAAAGCTTGTAAAAAATACATATTACACTCTCACATGTCTTTTATAATATTATTATTTATTTATTTATTAGATTAAACTATCTTACTATTATTATAATTTATTTTTAATTAATTTTTTTTAACCACCCTTAATTTGAGGATAAAGTAATATATATATATATATATATATATATATATATATATATATATATATATATATATATATATATATATATATATATATATATATATATATATATATATATATATATATATATATATATTAAACTATCTTCTTTATTCCATCAGTGTCCATCGATTTGCACCTGTATCCATCGTAAACAAATATAGATGGATAAATATATAATCCGTATAAAAATACATGACCGCGGACATATGTTACCCATGTCCGCATCCGTCTATTTACACCCTAGCCCAAGTGCTTGAACATAATTCATAAGGCGGCATTAACAATAGGAACGAGTGACCTTATGTACCGTATATCGAAGCCTTGTATATGCTCGTCACAAAGAGAACGGGTCAGAAAATTTTTTCCTGCAAGGCACCACCTCGGCGAGAAAACTGTCGACAGATGGAACTTATTCCTTGTATGGATAACCTGGTTGGGGGGCTTAGAATATGCCGCCATATAAACTTAGCCGTTTGGCAGTTAGTGCTTCCCATAACAAAGGATGAGTGAGGTCAGCCATGGCTGGGGAAGCTCAACTTGTAGAAGTGACTGCCTGCTCAAGATCACTTACCTCCCGTAAAACAAACTGGTAAAAAAATGGGCTCCATTGTTTATCCTCATCTTGCCACTGCAAGCTGCCAAACCCATAAATACCAGGCCGGCAGCTGCTGCCCCAGGACATATCGAGGCTGGCTTTCTGTCCCCACTCGCCGCTTCCACTTTCTTTCTATCATTGCCGTTGCCTGAAAGCATGGTTGCCCAGTAACGTTTATGAGTAAAGGTCGAAGAGAGGGTTCAGGTCTTGAGAATGGGGAGAAAGCCAGCCATGGCTTTGCTTTATGCCGTGTGGGTGGTATTTTTGGCTGCTGGAGTTGAAGGTGCATATATCAAGTACAATACTGGAGGTGGGCCTGTGGAGGGGAAGCTGAACGTTCATCTGGTTCCACATTCTCATGATGATGTTGGGTGGTTGAAGACCGTGGATCAGTACTACGTGGGATCAAACAACAGCATTCAGGTTAGTCACATTCTGTTGTTTTCAATTCATTTCAGTTTTTTTTTTCTAAAAAATTTTATGTTTTTTTTGTTCATTCAATTTTTTTCTGGAGCAGGGTGCATGTGTTGAAAATACTCTGGACTCGGTGGTTACAGCTTTGCTCCGAGATTCCAACAGGAAGTTTGTATTCGTCGAACAGGTAGATGATCACTGTATTCAAACACATAAATTCACATCTAGGTATGCAGAATGTGGATATTGTAGTCAAAATTTCTCATTGGCCTTCCTTCAATTGTATTCTTTTATCAACGGGATGATGATATTCAAATTCAATTGGCTTCTTGTCAGTTCAGTTTTTCACTTGCGTGTATGCTACTTCATTTGTCAAACTGCTGAGTCGTTCATAGTTTGACAAATGATCAGCAGTTTGACAAATGAAGGAGGCGTCCAATCAAATTGATACAATAGATTATTAAATAAATGTGAGGGAGTAAATTATCGGTTAAATTGTTTGTATTAACTCATTTTGCTTGACCATAAGTTGTATGTGGGAACAATTTCTACTTTAAATGTGTCTTTATAAGGAGTCTCGTAAATCTTCTCTTGTATTAAATTTATATCTCGTTTATGCTCGGAGTTTATCTTTCAAGGAAGATAGAAATAGACAATGAATGCGCAGTTAATGTTTTCTGTAGGCCTTTTTCCAACGATGGTGGAGAGATCAAAGTGAAGAAATACAAGAATTGGTGAGGAAACTGGTGGATTCCAGCCAGTTAGAATTTATGTAGGTGCTGTTTAAGCTCTTTTATCCCTTTCCCTTCCTTTTTCATGTAAAAAATTAAATTAAAGGAGTTGTTCTTACAGCATAGTTAATTTGTGTTTCGAATGTTATCTCAGAAATGGTGGTTGGTGCATGCATGATGAAGCAGGCAGCCATTACATTGACATGATTGATCAAACAACTCTTGGCCATCTCATGATTAAGGCGCAATTTAATGTGACGCCTCGTGCTGGATGGCAGATTGATCCTTTTGGGCACTCTGCTGTGCAAGCTTACTTACTTGGAGCTGAGGTTTTCATTTCTCAAAATACTTGTATATAGATTTGAGATACCGTAGTACTAATGTCACTTGGTTTTGCGGAGGCTTAATTACTTGTTTAAGGTTTTTTCCCCTTCTACCTAATAATACTGTCACCGGGCAATGAAGTGAGTACTTTATGTCTTTATTTGTTAATATTCCTTTCATAAGGTGCTTCTACATATTGATTGCTTCTTTCTTCTGTAGCTTGGTTTCGATTCTCTGCATTTTGCAAGGATTGACTATCAGGACCGGATGAAACGCAAGGTAGACAAATCTCTTGAAGTAATATGGCGTGGGTCAAAGACTTTTGGTTCGTCATCTCAGGTATGAGAGTGTTATTCTTAATTTAAATATTTCAATTTTTTTGGAGTTTTCTGGATTTCTTCTGACACCACACTTCCTTCAGATCTTCACTAATGCCTTTCCCGTCCATTATAGCCCTCCAAATGGTTTCAATTTTGAAGTGGATGTTGACTCCATACCAGTCCAGGTACCTATCTGAATGAAGGGGAATCCCATTTCATTTATATTTACTTTTTTTGTTACAACTTCCTCGTGATATACATGTTATGTTGATAATGATAAAACAATTGCAGGATGATCCTCTTTTGTTTGACTACAATGTTGAACAACGTGTGAACGATTTCGTAAATGCTGCCATGAATCAAGTACAGCCAAGTATCTGAGACTAAGATATTATATTTTAGATTTGGTAATGGGATTCTTAGTTCATAGAAGATTGTTCTCATTCTTCATCTGCCCTGATAGGCAAATGTGACAAGGACAAACCATATCATGTGGACAATGGGTGACGATTTCCGGTACCAATATGCAGAAACCTGGTATAAACAAATGGATAAGTTAATCCACTATGTTAACAAGGTATATTTGTTTAGTCATTCAGATAGCCAGTAAGTCATTTTTATTTTTTCATAAGGCATAGGTATCAGAACAAAAATTAGAAGTTAATTATATTGACTAAGCCATATGAAGATGCAGTGATACAGGTTTTTCTTTTATGCTTTTATTGCTTATTTATTATTCAAGAATGCACACCTAACCTAGTTTGAGTATTGCAGGATGGTCGGGTTAATGCATTCTATTCTACTCCAACTTTGTACACTGATTTTAAACATTCAGCAAATGAGTCCTGGCCTCTGAAAACTGATGACTACTTTCCGTGAGTGACCTTCACATTTCTCTTGCATAAATTGACACTATTTTATAAAGGGGGGATAATTCAATTATTGATCACATACAACATCTAGAGTTTCACACTAATCCTTCTTCAGGGTTTGGATTAAAAAACTAAGTCCAGTTCGTATATTATTTGATTGTAGGTTCTGTCTTAATGGGTGTCCTTGCATATGCTAAGTTAGGATTTCATTTTCCCTTGTTCTCTAACGCAATGACTTATACTGCTAACAAAATTTCTTATAAACAATCATAGATATGCAGATTCAGAAAATGCCTATTGGACGGGCTATTTTACTAGTCGCCCGTCATTTAAGGGATATATACGTGAGCTTAGTGGATATTATATGGTGAGTTGCTTTTTTGGTCTAGCTATAAGCTCTCAAACTTAAAAATGGCTACTAAAAAAAATTTGAATGCTGTGTAGGCATCAAGACAAGTGGAATTTCTTGTTGGAAGAGAATCCTCTGGACCAAACACATTTAGTTTGGGAGATGCTCTGGGAATTGCCCAACATCACGATGCTGTTACTGGGACAGCCAAACAGCATACTACCAATGATTATGTCAAACGTCTTTCAATTGGAGCTTCTGAGGTTGACAGCTGGCAATAGCTTGTTCAAATTTTTTGTATCTGATTTTCCTTTGGGTCTTCTCATGTTTTGACCTTCATATATTTTTTTCATCACTTGAATTTTCAGTCAGAACTGACAGTGAATTTAGCTTTGTCACGCCTTACTGATTCAAATTCAAGCAGTCATGGGACCAATTATTTAGCTTCAGTAAAATTCAGTCAGGTCAATCTTCATCAATCTATCTCCCAAACTCTTTCTACACTCAACTTAACAAAGCAGTATCCTATTTGTTAATGCATAGTGAGAAAAAAGTGCATTGTTTAATTTCAGCTTCTCCATATATGTGACCAGTCTACTTCTGTATATAGTTTCAGAAGATTTTAGTTATGTAAAAATTTTGAACAGTAGTTTTGTTCTGCTTCATTTCAGTGCCCCTTGCTTAATATAAGCTATTGCCCCCTAACAGAGGATGAAATTCCAGAAGGAAAGAACTTAGTAAGAAGGCTTTCACCTATATAGTTGTTTTGCTAGCTACATATATTTGCAAACAGCTTGTCAAAAAAGACAATTTCTGTCAAGATTAGCGGGAAAATGTCAAGTTCACTTATTAGCTTTTTCACTGTCTACTATAGACAAGTTATTCATAATATATATCTCGTAGAATGGATATTTATTGTGAAGGGTGTTCATACATTAAATAATTATATTTTCTCATTCTTCTTTTAGGTTGTGGTGGCATACAATCCTCTAGGCTGGGCTCAGAAGAACATAATCAGAATTCCAGTGAGTACAATCTTACGCTGATACTTGTTGTTAGAAACCGTAAAAATCACTTTTTTGTTGCATAAATAAACACAGAGTTTAATTTTGACACTGAACCTTGGTTTTCCTATTTTTGTGGTAAAAAAAATTAATCTTTTTCTACTATAATTTCTTTACTAGGTCAATCATGATGATCTCATTGTACGAGATTCTAGTGGAAATACTCTGGAAATGCAATATATAAAGATTGATAATGCTACTAGTAATTTGAGAAGTTTCTATATGGAAGCTTACCTGGGAGCATCATCAAAAGCTCCACAATATTGGCTTTTATTTGAGGCGTCGGTACCACCACTTGGATGGAACACCTTTTTTATTTCGAAAGCTGCTGAAAAAGGTATATTTGATATTATAAATCATAGTACATTTTCACATATGTTGCTAACAAATGAAACTTTATACGTTTATAAACTCTGCATATCTTCTGAGTGAAAGATCTGACTTTTTTTATTGCATGAATTTCTTCTAGTTTTTGTTAGTAACAAAAAAAAAACAAATTCTATTTCAAATCTAACAAACTATAGATAAACTGCTATAGATCGGAAGGGGAAAGCCTATATCTTGGACATGGTTTTGGCAAAAAATGACACAGTGGAGGTTGGGCCTGGTCATCTGAAGATGTCTTTCTCATTAACATCTGGCCAACTTGTGCGCATGACTAATAACAAGACTGGTGTAAGTTGCGTTGTCTTCTCAAAAAAGTCCAATTATGTTTTGTACACCTTTTCTGTGATTCAATGAATAAGTAACTATATAAAGGGAATGCTAAGACAACATTATTCATAGTTTAGGAATAGGATCTGGTATCATATTTTGTAGTTAGCTTATCAGATGACTATCTGAAATCCTTAGTATTTGTTACAATTTACAGGCAGATGTACCCATACAGCAAAGTTATTTGTGGTATATTTCGAGTATTGGTGATGAAGAGGACTCACAAGTATGTATCTGTTATTGTGAAAAAATCATAAATCTGACACTTAATTTTGTTGAAAACGTTATTAATATATCCAATCTATTTTCTTACACTGGCATAGTTAGTTGTAACAACATGTGTGTGATTTATGTTTTTCCCAAGGCATCTGGTGCATACATTTTTCGACCTACTGATTCGCCTCCAATAGTTGCTTCCAGATCGGTAATTTTTATTTTCAATTAGTTATATTCTGTATCGATTGATCTACAGTATTCTATGGGCTCTTCTAGAACTTGCTTTGAAGATAAGATACTTTTTTATAGAAATAAAAGGCTGCAAAATTTTCTTTTAATAACGCATAGAAATTTTGAATGAAGTTATCTTGAAACATCAGATGAGTAATCTTGTTTGGAAATGTACTAGTCAGTGTTTCCAATTCTGACAATAACTCGTTAAAATTAATTTGACTATAGGTACCACTGAATATTGTGCGTGGAAACCTTGTTGATGAAATTCATCAACAGTTCAATTCATGGATATATCAGGTTATAATCAGATTCATGTGAACTCAAGTGTCAAGTCTATGCAAAATGTGGTGTTTATTTTAATGTATTCAAATAATCATCTTTCAGTTTTGTAAAAATGCTTTTATTAGTTTTTCAATCTTTTTAACAAGGACTTTCAATATTTCATTAATGTCCAGGTGACTAGGCTTTACAGAGACAAGGGCCATGCAGAAATTGAATTTACTGTTAGTCTCTTGAAATACCTCCATTGAGTACCATAAACTCATATCTTGGTTGCTTGAGTTCAATTATTTTGTTACTTATTTTGAAATTTTTTGGAAATGAAGATTGGGCCAATACCTACTGATGATGGTCTTGGGAAAGAAGTCATCACCAGGATGACAGCAAATATGGCCACAAATAAGACATTCTATACAGATTCTAACGGCAGGGATTTTTTAAAACGGGTAGTCTCAGAAATCCTAATCTGAATCTAAATTGCAGAGTAAACAATGTTGAATATGTTACTTTAAATCTTACTCTCTTGCTGTCCATGTCTTCAATCTTGATGGTTGGTATCAGGTGAGGGACTACAGGTCAGACTGGTCTCTTGATGTGCATCAACCAGTAGCTGGAAATTATTATCCGGTGAGTATTTTTTCAGTTATATCACTGAAACACGCACTAGGTTACATTACTGTTACTTCTTCTCCTCTCTCTTCTCCATTTCCTGGTCTAACTTCATTACTTAGAGCAGGAAATATGAGCCTCCTAAATGGACTTCCCAGTAAACTTTAATTGTAAAATGCTTTTTCTAGTTCTTTTAAGATTTAGCAAGAATGATTTCATTCACACTCCAAAGTGAAAAGCCCACCGCTATGGTGACATCAAGGGAATAAATCAAATAAATATGTAAAATGTGGGTATTTCGCTGAACTTTTGACTATAACTACGGCTTACTGTGCAATTTTGTTGGGAAATCTCTCAGATTAACCTCGGGATATTTATGTCTGATGAGAAATCAGAATTCTCCGTTTTAGTTGATCGAGCTGTTGGAGGTGCCAGCATTCAAGATGGAGAACTAGAGCTCATGCTTCATAGGTTTTTTTTCTACATCACATTAATGTTAACCTTGATAAGTTTTTTATTGAATGGGTAAATTCCAAGCTAACTACATATTTTCTTGGCTAGGCGAATGCTCAAAGATGATTCTCGAGGTGTGGGTGAAGCATTAGATGAGACAGTTTGTGTCGGAAATACATGCCAAGGGCTTACTGTATGCTGTTACTCTTGTAGTAATATTTATTCTCTATATGTTGGAGTTTAGTAATCTGATTTACTCTTCCATATTTCTCAAAGAGAGGAATGTGAGATACTTATTAATGCTAAATGGTCAGACAGTTACAAAATGGGAGAAGTTTTTGAATTAGTATTGTTTACCTTACTCATCAGATGAGTAATTTCTTTTCTTCAATCTTTCTCAGATTCGAGGAAAGTATTATATAAGCATCAACACACTTGGCACTGGAGCCCGCTGGCGGCGCACATTTGGTCAACAAATTTACTCGCCATTTCTTTTGGCCTTCACTCAAGAGGTGTGTCTAAACTCCTTATTAAGTTGTTGGATAAAACTTGTATTATGATTATAAAAGTTCCACTTTTACAGGAAGAGAACTACTGGATAGCTTCCCGAGTGACAAACGCCTCTACCATGGATCTTGGTTACAGTTTGCCTCCTAATGTTGCAATTATAACTCTTCAGGTGCTAATGACATGGCTATATAGGCATAAAAAAGTTCTTTTCCTTTCCTTTTCTTTTTAGAATTTGTTTTTGTGAATATTTACTGGAGTTCTAACCAATAAGAACATTGACTCTGCAGGAACTCGAAGATGCAACTGTACTTATCCGGCTTGCACACTTATATGAGGTATGGAAAACTGCAAGCAAGATTTTTATCAATTTTTGGTAAACCACGATTTTTTCTTGGTTTTTTATCTATTTCTTTCTATATTTCTCTGTATGAAAATTTGGTAGGCTGGTGAGGATGCTGAATATTCAAATTTAGCTGAAGTCGATCTAAAGAGGGTATTTGCAAATAAAATGGTATGCTACTCCTGTTTCAGTATTCTTGTTACTCCTTAATCCTGCTTCAATGTTCTTGTCAGCCTTCTTTTTTTCACTTTTAAATAATGGTTAGCCGTCGATCTCAGATTGATTAGATAGCCAGTACGCTAGTGTACTTATTTGTTCACCCAACAATATTTATGAGGATGTTTTTGACTTAAGATATAACATTCATTGTGCAGATTAAAGAAGTGAAGGAGACAAGCTTGTCTGCAAACCAAGGGAAGTCAGAAATGAAGATATTGCAATGGAGAGTTGAAGGGGAGAATGGGGTGAGTCCCTCACCTGTAAAAGGCGGGCCCCTCAATGGAACTACTCTTATTGTTCAGTTGGGTCCCATGGAAATCCGCACCTTCCTGCTGAAGTTTTAGTTGATTAAGTCATACAGCTTAGTATTTGGAGTAAATCTGCAGGAGATGCCGAGAAGCGTTTATAATAACCAAATAATTTCTCTGAACTGTTAGTGTAGAGATGCGCGGCATGTATTCATGAAAGCGTGAAGGTTACAGTTCTTGTGATTTTTCTGTTGGACCCATTTGACATTTTTCACTTGAAATACTACTCCATAGAAGTTAGTTCTTTAATATCAAACCATTAACTTTATCTCTGACGGGCTCTGTGACTAGAGCCCTGCGACCATGCCACATAAGGTTACAAGCATGATACATAGAGGGCAACTCGCCATCTATGTACAATTTCCCTATTCGGAGCCCAATGTGGCATGGTTGTGGGACTCTGGTCACAGAGTCTTTGGGTCATGCTGCAGCTTATTCTTTGATCATTGATTTGAAAATTCTATAGCTGGTTTTGCAAGTTACTGTTGTGAACTATACACCCGCTAAAATCAAATTACTCTATAGTCTACGCAACAGTTGGATCTTTGTGAGGAAAAGAAAACGAGTACGAAAGGCAATGGAGAGAGAGTATATCAGGGTTTACGTAGTTTGACAATAATGTCTATGTCTACGGGATCATATAATTTTTATTACTTGTATTTATTACTTGCAAAGAGAACAATTACAAGACATTTATAAACTTCTCGAGCATCTTCACCAACAACCTTGTCCTAAGGAAGGAGAAGATTCTTCTATACTTTTAAAAGGACATATAAGTTCGTATCTATCTATTTAGAGAATAAAATATTTAACTAGCAAATTATGAAGAATCCAAATCAAGGCATTCTTAAATCATGCACGCCAATCAATCAATCATTTAGAATAGATAATCAATTGTTCTTTACATTGCCTATTTTTTGTCCCATGAGCGATTGATCACTTTTGAATGCTAATTGATAGCTAACTCTTGGGTTTGTTTCCCATCTAATGAAATCAGTAATTGATCATTCTAGCAATCATGTTTCCATAAACATGGGCCGATTGATCGCTCTGGTGTAGCAATCGATCGCTCAGTCCAATTTAAGCTTCCGCAACTCACAGTTAGCTTAAAAATCATTTGTCTCTAGTTGTGGAGACTTTTGCTTGTATGTATGGAAATCAGTTTCAATTTACTTGAAAAATCATATGTCTCTAGTTGTGGAGACTTTTGCTTGTATGTATGGAATTTAGTTTCAATTTACTTGAACATTAGCCACCTAGTCAACCAGGGTGACTCCAAGAACATTATTCAGATTCTATCTCATCCTCCTGGTGACTGCCCTTGGTAAATTCAAGGTATAGTTGATTAGATTAGGCAGAATATGACTTCAACTACTGCTTACTACTACTTATAGGATAACATCTATATATTGGAGCAAAATCAAGTGGTAAATCTCTCCAGCTATTGGTTCAATATTCCTCTTATCTACATAAAAACTCTGTTTAGAACAGTCTGGTTGTTTGTTTTGTCGTTCTCTTTAGTGTTTTGTTCTTTTTTTGTACTAGTCAAAAATTTGCACGTATTGAGCATGGAGAGGAAATAATTAATTCACATATATCAATCTATAATTTCATTGCCTCTGTATCACCTCTTTTTTGCACATAAATCTATAAGATCAACTCATAATTTCATTGCTTGTACCAGGCCATTCAAATAGTAATTAAACAAGTAGCAAAATGCTATTACACTTATAGTGCATGTAAAAAGAAAAATTACACTCTCAAAGTTTATGCAGTGAATAATTACTCCCCCATCCTAAATTAATAGTTCTATTTGGTAAAAAAATTTATTTAATGTTAATAGCTTCATTTTGTTTAATTTAAGCGATTGGGAAACCAAAAAAGAGTATCATAAGTTTATTTCCCCTTCTCTTATATGTAGATTTCACCGTTCAATAAAAGTCACTATTTTTTCAAATAAAACTATTAATATAGTATAGAGGGAAGAACAAAGACACTCCAGCCATTGTGACATTTAATAAGTATTCTTCATCAAAGTTTTTGTCCTTTTAACTGTGTCAATCACAAATGCCACAACGATGAGGGTCTACAATTAGTTTCCCATGAAAATCATTATCTTGCATGTCTACTTGTGATTTACAATATATATATATATATATATATATATATATATATATATATATATATATATATATATATATATATATAAAAATTTAATAAAACCTTGTTGTCATGCAAAAAAAAAAAGATTACCCCCTAAAAAAAGCTTCCAACAAAACCTTTCACTTATGTAAGAGCAATTCGTATCCAAGAAAATTCCATCATAAAATCATAAAGCAATTTATATATAAAAAAATGAGGTCAGAAAATCATGAAGTTACTACTAAATATTATTAGCCAAATAGAGCAACAAAAATATTCATTGAACCAACTAAATCAAAGTAGGAAAGGTAGTAACTGATTTGAAAAATACATTAACATCAAAGGGGAGGGAATTAAAATTGTTGTGAAAAAATGGAGCACTTACATCAACCAATCTAGTTATGTACTAGTTGGAAAGAGAAATATTCCACCACAATCTCTTATATTAGAAGCAGAAAAATGACAATATGAAATCTGAAAAGTGTAATATTTACTTTTAACTTAAATTAACTGCTTTGTCTTTTAATTAAAATGTTTTGCCATATCAATCAACCAAATATTGACAACTATAATTTCTAGCAAAAATAATTTGGACAACTGTAATACATATAAATCATTCGTATAAGAATAACACCTTACACAAAATGAATATCAATAAACAAAAAGAATATTCAACATTTGGCAATGCAAGATGTGGTGCCGCATTATCCATGGGGAACTAATTAATGAAGTATTAACTTCTTCAATGATTTATTTTATATGTATGAGTAGAAAGAAAACAAAAGGCAAAAGAAAATTTTAAAGGACTGATTAAAATAAATATAAAGCACAAATTTCAACCCTATTTTTTTTTGAAAAAAGACTACTTATAACTTACTGTCATTTTTTTGGGAACTTTCTTCCATTTTCATGTGGAGAGAGTTTTACTGGAGCCCCTAATTTCAAGGTGTGCAGCAACACTTTTTTTTTTTTTGGTGAACTTGCAGTAAGAGTTTCCTACGCACGTGATTGTGCCTTATTTGGGAGTTACCATCAGAACATGATTTTTTTTTAATATTGTCTTCATTCCACCACGGTTTATCCATTTAGAATCAAAATCTTCTTACTGATGTATTCAAGCTAAATTTCAGAATATAACTTGACAATAAGGCCCATAATTTCAACTACCCATGTACCTTGCTTTTTTCTCTTATATACTTTTTTAATAAAATTCATTTTGCAGGTCTTCCTCTTTTTTTTATTTTCAGCCAATCACCTGGGCAGTATTGAATTTGGATGACAATTGAAGATTTGCAACTCCTACTTATGATGAAGACTTGCTCGTTTGGAATAAGTCACACATGTACATAATGTTTTGATCATAGCTTAAACACTATTATTACATTTTTAGCCCTAATTATTTGAATAAGAGTATTATCAAAATGAGGGTAACTAAGTCAAAAAAAAAATTGGCATGATTTTCACTTTAGTAATAGTATTGATACTCCCTCTATCTTAAATTAATAGCTTTATTGGGCAAAAAAGCTTGTTTTATATTAATAGTTTTATTTTGTTAAATTTAAAAAAGGGTATAGTAAACTTAGGGGTTGTTTTGGTGTTAAACTTTTTAGAAACATAAGTAAAAAAATTTAGAATTAATTCTAAAAATTTACTACCAAATTTGAATTACTTTTGGCAACTGAGTTTTTAAGAATAAATTTGGATGTCGTGTCAAACTCAATCTTAAAACTTTAAACTAATATAACTCTATTTCCCTAACTCGGATATGTACGTTTATGGTATTATTACATTCTTAAATTCGAATTCTATCAAACAAGATCCCACAATGGTATATAATTTTAGCCTTTTAAAGTGGCCCCACCTGTATGGCATATTTTTTGAGGCTCAAATTGTTCTAAGAGGTAACTGTTGAAAAATAACGAAATCTGTAATTTTTTAAACCAGGGTTGAGAGCTGGAATTAACGGAATCACCTTATGAGGTAATTCAATGATTTCAGTTGATTTTGGCTCAAAACGACTTGAAATCAACTTATGTGCGGAATTTTTAACATTCTACACACAAATATGATTTTAATAATTTGAGCCAAAATTGAGATGGAATCAACGGAATCCGACAAAATTTTAGTATGCAAACAACCTCTTATTTTTCCTTCTCTTGAATGTGGGTTTTACTATTAAATAAAAAATTACTATTTTTTTAAACGTAGCTATTAATATAGGACAGTGAGAGTATATAACCAAAAAATAGAGGAAAAGACAGATAAATTCTTAAGTACCTTTACAAAATATTGCTTAATTATATATGGTGAACCCCTAGAGTGCTCCAAATCAAGAATAGGCCACCTCAACCATAGATTGGCCAGGTAGATATCGAGGACGCTTACTTTTACCTACTAGGTAAGTAGAAGAACACAATCCCATAAGAGTGCAACAAAGTCTTGTATTGCGGAGAAATATCAAGCTTTATGTAGGGGAAAATACTCTTTTTATCTCATATTAATGGACATATCTAGCTTGAATGGACTATGTGACCAACTCGCATAAGGCTCTAAACATAGTATATAGAAAGGAATTTGTTATTAATAAATAATTGTCTTCTTATGTACCATGTTCAGACTAATTTTGATTATTTTAAAAGACAAAATGGAGCTATTTACATGGGATGGAGAGAGTATTAAATATAAAATAGCCATGGAGCCTTGCACCTTTAAACTTTGGCCTCTCTTGGAGACTTAGTGGAGTGTATACAATTGGAAACATTTTAAGATCTAGTGCATACAATTGGAAACATTTTAAGATCTAGTGCATACAATTGGAAACATTGTAAGATAA
Organism: Saururus chinensis; assembly: GCA_035235625.1. NCBI lineage: Eukaryota > Viridiplantae > Streptophyta > Magnoliopsida > Piperales > Saururaceae > Saururus > Saururus chinensis. The sequence continues at coordinate 5,859,634 of CP141150.1, forward strand.
TAGCAACCAACAATCTGTCTGATGCACTTGTGCATGTACAACATGTGAAAATAGAAATCAAATTAACAACACCTGAATGAAAAAATAGAATTGATAGTGTTGGTCCTAATCATTATACTCTAATCACATTTGATAGTCAACCGCGCAAGCTCGAAAACTAAGCCTACATTTCAAGCCAAACTCCTTTTGAACAAGTTTTGGTCAGTACTTGATTCAGTGAAGTAATCTGTGGACATAATGAGTCGTACGTGTTGGGTTTTGGCTTAAAACACAAGGGAATGAGTTATTTTCTTTGGTTGGGTTTTAGAGGGCTAAACTTATTATTCTAAAAAATAAGTTGTAACTCATGTAGACAATTATATATTTTCTCTTATTTGCCTTTTATGTTAGAAGTTGAACCAAATAACCCAAGGGGGAAAAATAGAAACAAAAGAGAAAGAATAGAGCTTTTATATAAAAGTGAAGTAAGGTTGAAGAATTTTTGTCACACTCTTAAGTTTTTAAACTCATTTTTATGAATAAAATAACAAAAATAAAAAATTTAAATTTTTTGTCAAACATTCGAATATTTATCTTAGGGTTTTGTGTAATATCCCTGATTTTTTTAATAATTTTTTAGGTTTTTTTGCTATTTTTTTGCTTATTTTTGGTGAGAAAATATGATGCTTCAGCGTATTCATATTTGTGTATTTACCTCATATTTATACCCATAGAGTTAGGTATGGGGCTTAGTTGCAGGCCACGGGCCTCGCTGCATGCTTGCAATGCAAATTTTGAAGGTACAATGCATAACCAGGAGGTTAACGCATATTGAGGATATAAATATAAAAATAAAAAAGAGTGAATAGTAAAATCTGCTTAAAAAAGCCGATCTAGTAAGTTTCTCTTACAGAAGATAAACTCAACGTCCAATGGGAGATGGAGAGAAACCCAAGCCCATTTTCGATTGCTCCGTTCTCCCTCCTTCATCGTTAGGTTCTGCCAATTCTTGTTAGGATCCTCTTTATGCCTCACCACCATGAGTCCATAGGTACTGGCTATGACCGCCGTCATGGCCTCTTCGCTTCTCCACAAGGTACCAAACTTTTATTCGATTTTCTCTCCTTTAAATCTCATTTTTGAGCTGTAGGGGTGTGATTTTGATGTTGTTTGCAGCTACTCTCAATTAGACTTATGTTTAGTTGGCCGCTAGAAACCCATATGCGCTAGCTAGAGCCGCCGCCATGCTTTCTTCACTTCGTTGTCAGCTACCGATACTTTGGTTGGGTTTTGTTCTTATATTTCATATCACTGTCCGTGGCATTTATTTTTGACGCTAGTGTATTTCCGATTATTGTCCGGCCACTAGACGGATTCCTTCCAACCTACCTAGACCCAATGTTAGTAGGGGGTTGCCGTTTCCAACCCCACTTCGCCCTATTGACTTGCTCCACCGATTAGACGCTTTGGGTGCGTCTCGGGTCGTTGTCGTCGGCGAGCTATGGGCCATTTGGCCATTATGGGCTCTGCCCCGACTCGACGACAGTGAGGGTCAGCCCCATTTGGCCTGATTATACCTCCACCTGGAATGGGACATTTACCTTATACCATGCGAGATGCACAGCCGTCTGCACCACATGTATTGGTTGTGAGTGGTGATTGGCGATGTCGCCGCTTTGATCGGCCACCACCTCTTGGCCATAGCTCAGTTGCCCTTTTGTGGGCCTTAGGCTGCTACCATCCGACCCATTTCCCCCTAGAGTGGCACTTTTTGGTTGCGTGTACATGTGGCCATGTGTGTGCTTTTGGGTTTAGGCACCGTATTTGTGTTGCCTGACCATTGGTTGGCTCTGCCACTTAATGGAGTTGACATCAGAGTCCTCCACCACCTCTCCTCTGTCCTCGAGCGTCACCCCACGCTCTCCGCCCGTATGTGGGCCCTTGTTGACACGTAATCGTCGTCGTTGGGTGTTGTCCACGGTCGATTTTGACGTCTTGCGGCCAATCGAGTACTTCTCATCTACCGACCAACCTTCAGTGAGTACACCCTCGACATCTGGTTGCACCGCTATTTATGTTGGCTTGACCTTTCTCCTGGCTGCCCTAGTGTGCTGCCTTGGATCGCGGATTTTGCCGCATTAACTTCTAACACCCTGTTTGGCCTTGATTGTTTCTGGCACTTCCTAAACACTCGGGACATCAGTTCTCTCAACTTGGCAATGCTTTTGGCCACCACTGTCATGTGCTCACCATCAAACATCATGATTACGAGGTAAGGGAACTTTGAACTCATAATTTCATGATAACATGCTTTGAATGTGTAGAAGCATGCTAGGATTGTATGATTCAATGCTTTGGATGCTAAATCATGATTTGTTGCATGAAGTAAGAGGGTATATTATACCATATTGAAATGCATATGACATGCATGTGGGTTGTATGTATGGATGTGCTAGTGATAGCTAGTGTGTTTGTTGGTAAGCTTCATATGTGTATGTATGTGCTAGTGATGGCTAGCGTATATGTTTGAAGTATATATGGATTATGCATGTGATGGCTATCCTGCATGTTTGAAGTATGTATGAGTTATGAATATGCTAGTGATGGCTAGCGTGCATGTTTGAAGTATGTATGAATTATGTATGTGCTAGTGATGGCTAGCGTGTATGTTTACAAACTTCACATGTGGATTGAGTATGTGCTAGTGATGGCTAGCGTGTATGTTTATAAACTTCGTATGTGGATTGAGTATGTGCTAGTGATGGCTAGCATGTATATTTGTAAACTATGTATGTATGGCAGTATGTGTGTTTTATACGTATGTGTGATGGACATACATATGTATGATGGTTATTTGCCTATGCTATGGATATGTGTATGTGCATGTGGGCAAATGTATGGGCTATGCATGGTAAGAAGTGACTATGTTTGGTATGGATTTGGATATGGATGTGTAAGCGTATGATGAATGACAAAGGATATGAGTATGACGGGCGAGGATTAGAATGGATTTTTTTGGATTAGAGTGCATTTTGGGGAATTGTCAGACAGTAAGAGTGTGCATAATTGTACAAGTATAACGTACAGATTATGAAGTGAAAAGTAAGCATAATAAGTGAGATTTAAGTAAAAGCATGATAACTAGGGTTGGCTCTAAGGAGCTCAGTCTAAAGACTTTCGAGTAAGATGTTTTTGGCCATAAGGTAGATGGCGGAGATTGTAAGACCATAAGGATTTTGTTGTACAGTGAGTTATGTTGTAAGATGGACGGGTTAAGTGAAGTCTGTTGCCCTAACAAAATAGGGTTTCGGATCGGGCTCAGCTTCAGTCTTATTAGTGGAGCACGGTATGCTTGAGTGCTTGTGTGGCATAATTGTACCGCATAAGTTACTTAATTCAAACTTGTATTATAAGCACATTTAATGATAGCGTTGTGAGTTTGAGACCTCAGGGTTCGACGGATTAAGTTTTGTGTTTGAGCTAGCCGATAATAAGTTGGCTAGCATTTCTCATGTCTTGCCATGGAGACTCTTATGTGACTTATTTTTCTTGGCTTATGATTTATGTTCAGAACCTTTGTGTATGGTTCTCCGTTAGATTTTTATACTACTTTATGTAGTTGTGTTGCTTAAGATCTATTTTGAGCCAGTGTGGGCTATGGTTAACTAAGCTTGTGGGTTTGAGACTAGTTATTTACTTTGTGTTAAGCAACTCTCTTTTTTTTCTACTTATTTACTCTTGCTCAAAGTGGTGTGTGTGTGTACTCCGTAATTCTGTTAAGTCGCCCGTGGTTAGGGTTAAGTCTTCCGCTAAACCGTTTCTCAATTTTCTCCTCGTCGCCCCCTCGCGCTTGACTAGCCCTTAAACCGGGTTTAGCTCGGGTCGGGCAGCACCGGGGCGTGATAAAGTTTTTGGTATCAGAGGACATCTTTGTCCAAGAGTAAATAAGGTTTGAGTGACAAGTCTTGCTTGCTTGTTTGTGTGTTTTCTTATTGTTTGGTTGTGTGGTTTCGGGTTATTAGGTTGTATGATCCTCCTTACCTCTCACCATGTTAAGGTGCTACTCGATGTCGATCCTTCTCACTCTTTTATCTCTCTGTGTTTTGCTCGTGAGCTTGAATGTTGAATGAGTTTCATGTTGATTTGACTATCTTGTCTATGATTATTTTCGATGTGATTTTCAACATGGATGTGATGTTTATAGCATCATGCACATGTGGGTTGTTGGGAGAGAAAGCGGTGTTCACTTTATCCGATGTTGAACCTTTCATCTTCAGGGGTGTTAAGTGCTCTAGTGGAAGCTTTTAGGTGTCTTTCACTAAGGGCTAGAAGGTGGACTAATAGAGGATGTGTAGTTTTCTTATGACCATCTCGGTGACAAGTGTGGAACTACTTCCTCTTAAAATCCATTTAATAGTGTTGGAGTTTATGAATGCGTCGTCGAACAACTTGTCGGAATTGCATTTCACTAAGGGGATCGAGTTCCTTGTCAATTTTATTTCGGTTAGGAGTTGAATAAGAGATTGACTTCAGCTCCGGTCCTAACTCTGCATTCCGGGAGTGGTGGATACGTGGTTTAGAGTGACGTTTCAATTTGTGGCTTGAGTTGTGTACTCATGCAGCGTGGGAGGAATTGTAAACGGTGTAGAGTCGAAAGAAGAACTGCGTTGACCTTTAGCGAATTTTGGAGGACCAAAAATCCTAAGGGGGGGAGGATGTAAGATCTCTGATCTTAAACCAGTTTTTGTTTCACTTTAATTATCGGTTATCGTGAGGTTAACATGTTTTCTGATTTATTCGGTGGTTTCAAAGATAGATGGTGTTTCTCATGGTTTTAACCAAAATAAACTTTACAAATACTGGTTTTAAGTGATTTTAAATCAAATGTGAATTTTTGGGATTTTTCTGAATTTTCACTATTTTTTCAAAAATTAGGGTTTGGCGGGACCCCCTGTGGGCCCCACCGTCAAAATTTGGGTTTTTAGACCAAATTAACCCAGACATCAACACAAGCTCTTATAAAAAATTTCATAATTTTTCCAAGTTTTATTAGTGCTCAAATAGCTAAATTACCCATTTTTAACCTATTTTTCTATTCATACCCCACAATTTACCCACACACCCCAAGACCTACTATAAAAGGCTAAACCTGAGCCATTCCCATTTTGGGAATAGGCTGAGAAGGAGAGGTCAGGCCTAATCCCCAATTAACCCTTGATTAGAAGGTGTTTAAGGTAAGTCCATTCTAATTAAACACTAAATCCTAGTTTCCCTCTTAATCCCTTCTAAATCTACCATTTCTCCTTTGTTTTAATTTATTTTTAAACATCAAAACTATTGATTTATATCTTTACTTCAAATCCTAGCTCTAAAAATTTAATTTTTATGTTCAACAAGCCCTAGATCTAAGTTTTTAATTAGGGTTTTCTATGTTAAATCGGTTTTAATGGAGTTTAATTCAAACTCTATGTCTTTGTAAGGTTTTCAAGAAGGATGACCATCAAATCCAAGCCTAATTAAGGGATAAGGTAATGGACTTTTGAAATTTCAGTCTTCCTATGGTAAAACTCTTAATTTTGTGGTTTATTTTGAATGTTTTACTTGACTTAAGGCTTTAATAGCATGATTAGTAAATGGTAATCTTTAATCCTGATTTCATAGGGTTTTTTCTTGTTATGATGTGGATTAGCATTCTGGAAGTTATGGTGGACTTTTAATGGCATTTAGGTTGTTAGATGGTGATTTTGAGTTTTATCAATAGAGTTTTAGTTTGAAAATGCAAAAGGAAGAAGAAGGTCGAATCTGCCTTGTTGGCAATCAAACGGCCATGCAGGGCATTCGAACGGCAACACTGTAGTTTTGGCATTTTTCCCATTTAGCCGATCGAACGGCCCTGCAGGGCGTTCGAACGACTACACTGCAAAAATTGACAATTTTATGTATGATGCTTATTTTGACATATCTACTTCAAAATATCATTTTTATGTTTATGTGGAGTATTTTGATCTATAATAAGCTACCTGAAGAGCACTCTATTGATGTTAGAAGTTGTGGTATATATATTTAAAGTTATGTGGAATGGCTTTTGGTTGGTTATATGATGTTGGAATTACCATCTTGAAGTTATGAATGGTTGACTCTCTATGGTTAGGTGTATTTTCAGTAGGGCTACAGTATACTAATGGGCTGATATGTTATGTTAAGATGTGGTTAATTGATGTGTGAATACTAGTGTTAAGTCTTGACCCAAGTATGAAGTGAATGATCTTATATGTGGTTAACTTGTGGTTAAGCTTTGATTTGAGTTACGATTTTAATTATTTTTCTCCTATGACTTCCGCTGGAATTCATGATTAGATGTTAATGCTCATGTGTAGTGTAATGGTAAGTGAATTACAAATATATTAATATGTATTGAGTGAAGTGCTTCTACTATGTGCACACACACACATGTGGGGTTTAATGATGATGATGAGGTTTGCTATTATGATTATGAATGATGCATTAAGGGCTGATGAGAGCACCTATAATGAATTAGAATTCATGTATGCTTTGCCCATGTATGTACCAAGTTGCATGCATCATGAAAATGTATTTCCAATTGAGGTTTTACCATTGGTTAATCGGAATTGATCGGTTGTGTGGAACAGCTGAAGAGAAACCATTAGACACTAGTGGTATGGGATGCATTATGTCTATGGATAGCTCTAAAGTTCATTGCGCTAGTGCTTAGTTAAATTTGCTTCTATGGCGTCACAAATACTCATGGTATAAGACATGAGGTGTAAGGACCCTCATCTTTAAACCGGTTTTAGTTTTCTTTAATTATGGGTTATCGTGAGATTTACTTGTTTTCTGATCTTATTCGGTGATTTTGTAAATAAATAGAGTTTGTGATGGTTTTAACCAAAATTAACTTCAATATTAGTGGTTTTAAGTGATTTTAAACCAAATGTGAATTTTTGAGATTTTTCAGAATTTTCACTATTTTCCCAAAAATTAGGGTTTTGGCGGGACCCCTGTGGGCCCCACGGTCGAAAATTTTATTTTTGTGTCAAATGAACCTAGACATATACTTAAGGTCACACAAAAATTTTCAGAATTTTATTAGGCTTAATTCGTGCTTAAATTTGCAAAATACCCACTTTTAGCCTACTTTTCATATTTACACCCCAAAACTTACCTATGCCTACCCCAACCCTTACTATAAAAGGGCAAACCAGAGCCATTTCCATTTTTGGGAATAGGCTAAGGAAGGAGGGCTGGCCTAATCCCCACTTAGGCCTGAATTAGGAGCCGATTAAGGTAAGCTTGCTCTAATTAAGCACTAATCCATGGCTTTTCTCTTAATTTCTTCCAAATCTACCATTTTCCCCTTGATTCAATTCGTTTTTGACCATCAAAAGCTACTGATTTGTGTTTTACTACAAACCCTAACATTCAAAATTCGATTTTTTCTACCAACAAGCCCTAGATCTAAGATTTAATTAGGGATTTTTCTTAAGTAAATCGATTTCCATTGGTGTTTAATTCAAACTCATTGTATTTTCAAGGATTTCAAGAAGGGTGACTCTTCAATCCGAGCTTAATCAAGTGCTGAGGTAATGGGTCTTCAAAATCTCTGTTTATCCATGGTAAAACTCTTCATTTTTGGCTTATTTCGAAATGGTTTGCTTAATTTAGTGTGTTAATGGTAAGATTAGAAAATGGAATTATTTAATCCCGATTTCTTAGGGTTTTGCATTATTATGGTTTGGTGTGATATTCTGGAAGTCAAGGAGGACTTTTGATGATGATTAGGGTGCTAGATGTGGATTTGAAGTGTTATCTATGGTGTTTCGGTTTGATTTTGCGAAAGGAAGAAGATGACTGTGCTGCCGTGTTGGCGATCGATCGGCCTTGCAGGGCGATCGATCGGCTGAACTGAAAATTTGAAAATTTTGCATGTAACCGATCGAACGGCCTGAAGGGCGATCGATCGGCTACACAGGAAATTGTATGTTGTGTGTATGATGCCTATTTTGATGATTCCACTTTAGCTTGCCAATTTTATATGAATGTGGAGTGTTTTAAGCTATGTTAGGCTACTGGAAATGCATGCTATTGAGTTTATGGAGTTGAGATATATGCTTAGTGATGGTGGAATGACTTATGTTTTGTGGCAGGATGTTGGAATCGTTATTTTGAAATTATGAATAGTTGTTTCCCTTTGGTTAAGCATATTTCAGTAGGACTACAATCATTGTTGGACAGATTTGTCATGATAAATTGTGATTAATGGTGTGTGAATGTTGGTGAATGCCATGACTCAATGATGAAATGAGTGATGTTATAGGTGTTTAGCCTTTGTGGTTGAGTTTTGAATTTAACTATGATTTCAACGATTCTTCTACTATGATTTCCGCTGGAATTCATGTTTAGGTAGAAATTCACATGTGTAGTGTGGTGGTGAGTTGATTTTCAAGCATGTTAATATGCATCATGTGAAAAGCTTCTACTAGTTACACACACACACATGTGGGGGTTAAATGATGATGTTGAAGCTTAATATCGTGATTATGAATGATGCATTAGGGGCTGGTGAGAGCACTTATCATGATTAGGGTTCATGTATGCTTTGCCCACGCATGTACCATGTTGCACGCATCATGAAAATGGATTTCCAATTGAGGCTTCATCGTGATTAATCGAATTTGACCGATTGGATGCAATGTGATGGAATTGCGTGCCGGGTTTATCGGTCGTGGATTAATCGCAAGTTGATTGGTCCGAAAGGACATATTTTGATTTGAAGTTCTGTGTGGAACGATTTGAAGTTCTGTGTGGAACGATTTGGAGTTCTGTGTGCAACGAGTGCACTCCCTGGGTTGAGTCTTGTTTAATGGAATGATGTGGGGACGAGTTGTGTACTTGTCTTGCGGATATGTGAGAATATCATTATGTGTGTCATCTGGACCCTGAGAATCCAGTGTGGTATGCCGTGTGCACCCCGCTACCACGTGTTCTAGGGTTCTCTGTGTGAGAACTCGGGCTCTTCCCTCCGCAGGAGATGTCCCTGGGCGAACACCCCTGCTCTAGATTCTCTGTGTGAGAATGGGACATCCTTGGCCAGGATCGTCCAGGGCGAGCAGTATTAGGGATTGACAACCCCGATCTTTCTTGAATTCTTGTGTAGAATTTTGTACCATGACACGCCTTCGTGGCCTTGTCTATGCTCCCGTCTGTGTGACGTTAACGTGTGATTACTCCTTGATGGAGGTGGATTGTGATGACATTATGCATGTGGAATATGTATGTTAGAGATACATCCATGCATGTTGATTTTGATGTTATGCATGTGGAATATGTATGTTAGAGATACATCCATGCATGTTGATGTTGATGTTATGCATGTGGAATATGTATGTTAGAGATACATTCATGCATGTTGATGTTGATGTTATGCATGTGGAATATGTATGTTAGAGATACATCCATGCATGTTGATTTTGATGATAAAATGCATGTGGGAATATGTATGCTAGAGATACATCCATGCGGGATTGGTTGTGATGACATTATGCATGTGGGAATACGTATGTTAGAGATACGTCCATGCGGGATTGGTTATGATGTGAATGCATGTGGGAATATGTATGCTAGAGATACATCCATGCAGGTTGAATTATGCATTTTTATGCAGTGTTAAGTGATATGAATGTATGATCAGAAAGTGATGCACCATGTAAATCTTTGATCTGAAACGATCTCATTTCTAAGCTATCGTATTTTCTACGTTGACAGTGATATTAAAACCATTGCTGAGTGTTAAAACTCACCCCTCTTTTGTGTTTTGATTTGGGGCTGCGTGGTGCGACACGCAGACGGACAGGACTGCCTTTTTGAGGAAAGGTCAGAGGTAGCTTGGGTGTGATGATGGAGATCGTTGCATGACTTTCCTTCATTTTGTTTCATGTTTTATGTTAGAACCTATGTGTAGGGTTCTTTGTTGTGGATTTATGTCACATGTTACAGTTATGTTTGCTTATGACTTATTTTGAGCCGGTGTGGGCTTTACTTAACTAAGTTTGTGGGTTTGAGATAGTTGTTTACTTTGTGTTAAGCAACACCTTTTCTCCCTTTTTATTTACTCTTGCTCAAAGGATTGTGCGCACTCCGTGTTGCTGTTAATCGCCCGTGGTTAGGGATTAAGTCTTCCTCTAGAATCGTTTCTCAATTGCACTTCGTCGCCCCCGCGCGCTATGACCGGCCCTTGGACCGGGTTCGGCTCGGGTCGGGCATGGCCGGGGCGTGACATGAGGACTAGAGTCGACATAGAGGTATTTTTACGTGCACACTCCAAGTCGGGTTGAGTCTAGTTAAATGGAATTCATGGTTTATGTTTGGTTTGATATCATGACATCATGCATCATGGATCAAACTTCATGAACGAGGTTTTATTGTTGGTTAATCGGAATTGATCAGTTGTATATGATGGTTGAGATTGCTTGCCGAATTAATCGCTCGGTGAATTAATCAAAACTTGGTTGGTCCAAAAGGACATGTTTTCGATTTGAATTCCTGTGTGGAACATGTGCACTCCCTGGGTTGAGTCTAGAGAAATGGAATTATGTGGGGACAAGTTGTGTACTTGTCTTGCGGATGTGAGATTGTTATTATGAGTGTCATCTGGACCCTGAGAATCCAATGTAGTATGCCATGTGCACCCGCTACCACGTGTTCTAGGGTTTCATGTATGGGAATTCGGGCTCTCCCCTCCTAAGGAGATGTCCCTGGGCAAACACCCCTGCTCTAGATTATCTGTGTAAGAACGGGACATCCTTGGCCAAGATCGTCCAGGGTGAGCAACTTTAGGGATTGACAACCCCGAACTTTCTTGAATTCTTGTGTAGAATTTTGGACCATGATACGCCTTCGTGGCCTTGTTTGTGTTCCCGTCTGTGTGACACTAAATTGTGATTATTCCTTGATGGAGGTTGATATGATATCATGCATGATTAGATATGTATGTTAGAGATACATTTCATACAAGTTAATATGATATGATGCATGATTGGATATGTATGTTAGAGATACATTTCATACAGGTTAATATGATATGATGCATGATTGGATATGTATGTTAGAGATACATTTCATGCAGGTTGATATGATGTTGAGGCATGATTGGATATGTATGTTAGAGATATATTTCATGCAAGTTGATATGATGTGATGCATGATTGGATATGTATGTTAGAGATACATTTCATGTAGGTTGATATGATGTTGAGGCATGATTTGATATGTATGTTAGAGATAAATTTCATGCAGGTTGATATGATGTGAATGGCACTAGGTGGATTATACACTATGATGCAGGTTTAGGTGATGTGTATGTGTGATCAGAAAATGATACATCTTGTCAATCTTTGATCTGAATAATTTTATTATTATGCTATCGTATTTTCGATGATGATAATTATATTAAAAACCATTGCTGAATTTGTTAAACTCACCCTTCTTTCTTGTGTTTTTGCTTTGAGGCTGCATGGTGTGACATGCAGACAGACAGGATCTCCTCTTTGAGGAAAGATCGGAGATGACTTGGATGTGATCGTGGAGACTCTTATGTGACTTATTTTCCTTGGTTTATGCTTTATGTTTAGAACCTTTGTGTATGGTTCTCTGTTGGATTTTTATGCTACTTTATATAGTCGTGTTGTTTAAGACCTATTTTGAGCCAGTGTGGGCTATGGTTGACTAAGCATGTGGGTTTAAGACTAGTTGTTTACTTGTGTTAAGCAACTTTCTTTCTTTTCTACTTATTTACTCTTGCTCAAAGTGGTGTGTGTGTACTCCATAATTTTGTTAAGTCACCCGTGGTTAGGGTTAAGTCTTCCGCTAAATTGTTTCTCAATTTTCCCCTCATCGCCCCCGCACGCTTGACCGGCCCTTGGACCGGGTTTAGCTCGGGTTAGGCAGCACCGGGGTGTGACAAATTCTATGGCACTATAAGACCCATTATAGTAGGCAACTGTATGACCCCTTATGTGTGGGTGTTTATGTTTGCACGCTCAGGTAAGTAGTCTCATTGACCTACTCTTACCTGTTTAATCCTGTGCCCCATGAGCATTGGTGTGTCTTACCTTCGAAAAAGTCCAAGGCGTCTAGTCACTCCCCGGAGGTTAAGGTGATGCCCTAGTAACATTCTTTTCCATTCAACGTTGGAGCTTATTAGTTGTAATGAGATTCAGTGGTCGATAGTATGAGTACGACTGTATGAGTATGTGTGTTTCTGAGTAAGAGTATGAGTGTGTGTAATACTATAAGAGTATGAGTATGAGCACGACTGTAAGAGTATGAGTATAAGTAAGATTGTAAGCGTATGATTTTGAGTAAGACTGTAAGTGTAAGACTATACAAGTAAGGTCATACGAGTAAGTATATGATTATATGAATAAGGTCGTATAAGTATGTGTAAGTTGTATGAGTATGTGTACGATGGTACGAGTAAGTTTGTAAGACCCTGGCTAAGAGTGTTTGTGTAAGTTTAATTTGATAGTATAATTTTGGCATGATGGTGCATTTGGTATGACTATATGTGTATGTGCGGGATTATGATATGCCTATTTGCTTCATGTTTGAGTTGCATAAACGCATCTGTATATAGATTTACTGAGTTTACTGTTTAGAACTCACCTATTAGGTATTTTCCTACTGTGTATGAAAATACTCATTACTCTACTTTTTAGCCCCGTTGTACAGGAGGTTTTTGCAGGTTTGTGCGAAGAGATCCTGGAGATGGATGCTCATTTCCATGGTGGATTGATTCCCTTAGACTCAGGTATAGCCTTGACTCACTGCGAGCATTATTTGTACCACAATCTGTTGTATTGAGTGAGATGAGAAAACAAGTGTTGATATATTTTGGACTTTGTTTGGATTAGACTGTGGACTGTTATGGGACTTGCACTCAGGGATGCCTGGGAGAGATTTGTATTTTAAAGTCTATGATCATAGCAATTTAATTGTATGGTTGTTTCGAGTAGTGCCTAATGATGTTTGGTTTGGCCTTACGATGTTTGATCGAATGAGTAAAAATTTGTATGGGAAAACCGATGTGTTATGTTTAAAATTATAAAACTGTTTTCACAAGTTTCATATTCATCATCTTTCCCGATTTATAGCAGTTATATTGCAAAAAAGTTTCCATGAATTTTGAGGAAAATGTATGAAAATTTCGGGCGTTACAGTTTGAGCCAACCGTTTTTTAATATACGAATACTAAATCAGAGTATGTGTAGTAATTTAAGTTAAATAACATCTTAAATTAAATAATGTTTTACCCAAGTACATGTTTGAATATCTTAATATGCACAAATATAAACATATTACCACTCATGTACCTAAAATTTCTATTTTTAAGTGAAAAATATTAAACATGCTAAATGGCCTAAAACATCGTCCATGTCGTACATCGAAAGTCCTAAATTAACTTTAACCCTATAAGGAACCTGTATTACATGGATACTGAGTATACGAATATAGCCAATGGGATGGCTAAACAAGAACTAAGTAACGATAGCACATCCATAATTCAATAACATCATTTAAATATATCAGGATCATCATTTTTATAAAGTACATTAAGTAAGACATAAAAATATAAACAAACAATAATATATATAAGCATGCTCAAAAGCATAAGAATATAAGCATTCAGTTGTGATGACCACACTTATGATATTTTCTCCCAAAATGTAAGCTATAAAAGGTTCTCTATAACATGGTATCCATGTCTAGAAGTTCAACTACGCCTCATTAGAACATGAACTACTCAAAAACAGACCTGAGTTCTTTTAAGTGTACCCACTCTATCAGGCTATGAAGTTAAGGCCCACAAGGGCTTATGGACTCAAGTAGTTAAGATCTTAACTACCATGATCATCGAAATCTCTTATATAACACTGCACACTGCGCAGGACCAATAATCTTTTAATGCACTAGTCTATTCACCAATAATCTTTTAATGCACTAGTCTATTCGAATTTGACTACCGGGCTAAAGAAGCAGCTCTAGATAACTCCCTCTTTGAGAGTCGGGAGACCTTGTGTCATGCCCCGGCAATGCCCGACCCGACCCAAACCCAGTCCAAGGGCCGGTCAAGCATGCGGGGGCGACGAAGGAAAATTGAGAAACGATCTAGCGGAAGACTTAACCCTAACCACGGGCGATTAATAGAATTACGGAGTACGCAAATCCTTTGAGCAAGAGTAAATAAAGAGGAAATAAATGGTGTTGCTTATCACAAAGTAAACAACAAATCTCAAACCCACATGCTTAGTTAACTATAGCCCACACCGGCTCAAAATAAGTCTTAAGTAGACACAATTGCAAAATGTGACATAAATCCAAAACAAAGAACCCTACATAGAGGTTCTAAACATAAGCATAAAACCAAAGGAACTAAGTCACACAACAATCTCCATGATCACATCCATGCCATCTCCGACCTTTCCTCAAAGAGGAGATCTTGTCCATCTGCATGTCGCACCACGCAGCCCCAAAACAAAACACAAGAAAGAGGGGTGAGTTTAACAAACTCAGCAATGGTTTTTAATATCAATATCAACATCGAAAATACGACAGCATAGCAATATAATCATTCAGATCAAAGATTTACATGGTGCATCATTTTCTGATTACGCATATACATCACCTAAACATGCATTATAGTGCATAATCCACGTAGTGTCATTCTCATCATAACAACTTGTATGAAATGTATCTCTAACATACATATCCAATCATGCATCACATTCTCATTCATCATGCATGTATAAGTGTCACACACACACTAGTTCAACATGCAAGTCCATACACATAGAGAATAAACCTACTCTTCAAGGCCAGAGCCCTCGAGCAAACTGTAAGGACCCTCATCTCTAAACCGGTTTTGGTTTTATTTAATTATTGGTTATCGTGAGATTTACGCGTTTTCTAATCTAGTTGATGATTTCGTAAATAAATATTGTTTAAGATAGTTTTAATCAAAATCAACTTTAAAATTATTAGTTTTAAGTGATTTTAAAACAAATGTAATTTTTTGGGATTTTTTTGAATTTTTACTATTTTCCCAAAAATTAGGGTTTTAGTGGGACCCCTGTGGGCTCCACCGTTGAAATTTTGATTTTTGGGTCAAATGAATCTAAAAATTTACTTAAGGTCATACAAAAATTTTCAGAATTTTATTAGGCTTAAATAGTGCTTAAATTTGCAAAATACCCATTTTTAGCCTACTTTTCCTATTTACACCCCAAAACTTACTCATGCATACCTCAACCCTTACTATAAAAGGGCAAACCTGAGCTATTTCTATTTTTGGGAATAGGCTAAGGAAGGAGGTCTGGCCTAATCCCCACTTAGGCCCGGATTAGAAGCCAATTAAGGTAAGCCTACTTTAATCAAGCACTAAACCCTAGCTTTCTTCCTAATCTCTTCCAAATCTACTATTTTTCCCTTGTTTCAATTCATTTTTGGACATCAAAAGCTACTGATTTGTATTTTACTACAAACCCTAACTTTCAAATTTCAATTTTTATAACCAACAAGCCCTAGATCTAAGATTTAATTAGGGATTTCTTTGGTAAATCGATTTGTAATGGAGTTTAATCCAAACTCAATGTTTTTGGAAGGTTTTCAAGAAGGGTGACTCTCAAAACCGAGCGTTAATCCAAACTCTAATGTTTTTGGCTTATTTCGAATGGAGATTACTTGATTTGGAGTGTTAATGGTATGATTAGAAAATGGAGATATTTAATCCCGATTTCTTAGGGTTTTGCATTATTATGATATGGTTGGATGTTCTGGAAGTCATGAAGGACTTTTGATGATGAGTAGGGTGTTAGATGTGGATTTGAAGTATTATCAATGGTGTTTCAGTTTGGATTTGCGAAAGGAAGAAGATGACCAGTTCTGCCTTGTTGGCATTCAAACAGTCCTCCTGGGCGTTCGAACAGCAACACTGTCGGAACGATAATTTTCCAGTTTAGCCGATCGAACAACATGCTAGGCGTTCGAACGACCAAACTATGAATTTCAAAATTTTGCATTTAACCGATCGAACGGCCTGAAGGGCGTTCGAATGGCTATACAGCAGATTAGTGTGCTAATGCATGATGTTCATTTTGAGTCAGTGTGGGCTATATTTGACTAAGTATGTAGGTTTGAGATTAGTTGTTTACCTTGTGTTAAGCAACTCTCTTTCCTTTCCCTCTTTATTTACTCTTACTCAAAGGATTGTGCGTACTCCATAATTCTGTTAATCGCCCGTGGCTAGGGTTAAGTCTTCAGCTAGATCATTTCTCAATTTATCCTTCATCGCCCCCGCGCGCTTGACCGGCCCTTGGACCAGGTTCGGCTCGGGTCAGGCATCGCCGGGGCATGACACAAACACTTATCAAATAGACATGCTCTTCAAGGCCAACGCCTACAAGCAACTCCTTCTCCTCAAGGCCAACGCCTTCGAGCAATCTCCTGCTCCTAAAGGCCAACGCCTTCGAGCAACTCCTGCTCCTCAAGGCCAACGCCTTAGAGTAACGCCTGCCCATCAAGTCTAAACTCTCGGGCAACCCTGCTTGTCAAGACCAAAGTCCCAAGCAACAACACCTAGTAAGCCGGTGCACTTGGACAAACCAGCTGGATTTTTAGGGTCCAACAAATCATAAACAATCTCAATCTGCAAGACAAGTACACAACTCATCCCTACTTAACTCCGTTCAACTAGACTCAACCCATGGAGTGCACTCGTTCCACACAGGAACACAAATCAAAACATGTCCTTTTGGACCGATCAACTTACGATTAATCCATGACCGATCAATCCGGCACACAATTTCACCACATTGCATCCAATCGGTTAAATTCGATTAACCTCGATGAAGCCTCAATTGGAAATTCATTTTCATGATACATGCAGCATGGTACATACATGGGCAAAGTATACATGAATCCTAATCCATGATAAGTGCTCTCATCAGCCCCTAATGCATCATTCATAATCATAATATCAAGCTTCAACATCACTATTTAACCCCCACATGTGTGTGTATAACTAGTAGAAGCATTTCACACCATGCATGTCAACATGCTTGAAAATAAACTCACTACCACACTACACATGTGAACTACCATCTAAACATGAATTCCAGCGGAAATCATAAGAGAAAAATCATTAAAATCATAACTCAAATGAAAACTCAACCACAAAGGCTAAACACATATAACATCATTCATTTCATCCTTGAGTCATGGCATTCACCAACATCTACACATCAACTAACCACATTCTATCATGACAAATCAGTCCAATAATAAGTTGTAGTTCTACTGAAAATATGCTTAACCATGAGGAACCAACCATTCATAATTTCAAGATGACAATTTCAACATCATGCCACAAACCATAAGTCATTCCACAACCTCTAAGCATATATCTTAACTTCATAACCTCAATAGCATGCCCTTCCAGTATCATAACATAGCTTAAAACACTCCACATTCATATGAAATTGGCAAGCTAAAGTGGAATCATCGAAATAAACATCATGCAATAGAACACAATTCTGCTATGTAGCCATTCGAACACCCTTCAGGCCGTTCGATCGGCTAAATAGGAAAATTTGAAATTCACAGTTTGGTCGTTCGAACGCCCAGCAGGCCATTCGATCGGTTGAACTGAAAATCTGTCAATCCAACAGTGTTGCCGTTCGAACGCCCAAAAGGGCCGTTCGAACGCCAACAAGGCAGAACTGGTCATCTTCTTCCTTTCGCAAATCTAAACCGAAACACCATTAATAACACTTCAAATCCACATCTAACACCCTAATTATCTTCAAAAGTCCTTCATGACTTCCAGAATGTTAAACCATATCATAATAATGTAAAACCCTAAGAAATCGGGATTGAATATTTCTATTTTCTAATCATGCCATTAACACACCAAATCAAGTAACCCCATTCAAAATAAGCCAAAAATCAAGAGTTTTACCATGGATAAACTGAGATTTCGAAGATCCATTACCTTAGCACTTAATTAAGCTCGGATTTGAGGGTCACTCTTCTTGAAAACCTTACAAACACATTGAGTTTGAATTAAACTCTATTTAAAATAGATTTACCAAAGAAATCCCTAATTAAAACTTAGATCTAGGGTTTGTTAAACATAAAAATCAAAATTTGAAAGCTAGGGTTTGTACTAAAACACAAATTAGTAGTTTTTGATGTCCAAAAATAAATTGAAACAAAGGGAAAATAGTAGATTTGGAAGAGATTAAGAATAAAGCCATGGTTTAGTGTTTAATTAGAGTAGGCTTACCTTAATCGTCTTCTAATCCGGGCCTAATTAGGGATTTAGGCCAGACCTCCCTCCTTAGCCTATTTCCAAATGGGAATGGCTCAGGTTTGCCCTTATATAGTAAGGGTTGGGGTATGCATGGGTAAGTCATGGGGTGTAAATAGGAAAAGTAGGCTAAAAGTGGTTATTATGCAAATTTAAGCACTATTTAAGCCTAATAAAATTCTAAAAAATTTTTCATGACCTTAAGCAAATGTCTAAGTTTATTTGACACAAAAATCAAAATTTCGTCGGTGGGGCCCACAGGGGTCCCGCCAAAACCCTAATTTTTAAAAAAAATAATAAAAATTCAAAAAAATCCCAAAAATTCACATTTATTTTAAAATCACTAATCTTAAAATTAATTTTATTTAAAATCATCATAAACACTACTTATTTCATGAAATCACCGAATAGATCAGAAAACGTGTTAATCTCACGATAACCAATAATTAAAGAAAACCAAAAATCGGTTTAAGATCATGGATCTTACACCTTGATCACTTTTCATACCAAAATCTTTCATTATGTGGCTAAAGACTCACTTGAGGAGCCAACCAAATACTAGGATCATTTATCCTTATGTGTCCTCATACATCAATTAGGGGGTATGATCCATTACAAGGATTCTCACATACAAAGGTACTTATACCAAAATCATCATTAATCATTTCATTACATATACATACATATCATACATTAAATATCATGTTATTATATATTATATTAATGACTTAACATATATAGTATTTCATGCTAAAAATTATCCAAAATTGACTTATTGTTGGTAGATTCACTAATGTGTTAGCAAGGTTATAAATGTCTATTACATACATCATCAATTATATCATCACATATACATGCATTCTTATACATAAAATTTTATGCAATTATTTTATTTCATAATAGCTTATATAATAACATAACTCATGTAAAAAAAATTACTTAATATCAACTTATTGTTGGTAGACTCATTGATGTGTTGGCCAAGTTATTAATGCTCATTGGAGACCTGCCGACATATCAACCATGTTATTTAACTAGTTATACATTGACGCACCGACGTGTGTATGTATTGGTACTGTCATCTCTCTTCTTTTACTGTTGTCATCATCGACGTGTCGGTGGTCATGCCGATAATAAGGTATAAACTGTAGAGATTAATTCCGCTTTCCAAAATAACTCCAAAACATGTCATATGGTAATCATTCCTACACATAACCTTTTTTAAATTGACAAATGATTATTTTTACTACCAAAGGATCATTAAACATAGGAAAAAATATGATATCATAGTATAATCATGACAAATTTTCATAGATCATCTACTGCATACTTTCATACCAAGAAATAATCACAAATCATCACACACATTCACTTCAAAACCAAATTATGATATTAAGGTTAGTAATAAAACCTATTTTACAATATAAAAATATTATATCATGCATAATAATGACTAATCCTGACGGAAATTTACTCACTTCCTTGATTCTTCATAATTTGAAGAGTCTTTGTTCTTCTTTATCTTCGTTTAGAGAGGTTTTTCTAAAAAAAAGAGTTTGAGGGCCTCAAAAGTCATTATAAGGGAAATTGTATGAAATTATGGTGTAAAAATATCAATCTAGGTAGTTTTTTAGTAAAACCACAAAACTGCCTACGACCATCGACAACTTCCAACATGTCTATAGTTGCCAACAATAACTACCGATAATACCAAGTCCCAATTCCGGGAGGCCATAACTTTCTCATATAAATCTTATTAATGAGTTCTTGGTGGCTTTACGAAGATATTTTATGTCTACTATAAGACTACAAAATTTTAGATTAAAATTCTACTTATAGAAAAGGTTATGTTATAAAGGGTGTGCAAGGGTCAGATTAACAGGCATCTGCAAAGGTCAAATTCTTAGAGGCACTTCGAAGCTTTGTTTGTCTAGTTTCTATCTATAAAGTTCAATACTAAAATTCAAACCACATGATAAATCATTTCATTGAGAATGCTCAAAGGTCAAAGTCATTAATTTTCACATCTACTTCAAAACTTACTTGATGTTACATCTATCATAACTTCCTCAAGCTTCAATTTGCTCACTATTGGTAGCCCTATGATGCTCCTTATGTGTACTATTTAATAATAAAATTTATATTCAAACTCTATGTACAAAGGAAGTTGTTATACCAAAAAGATCTAAGGATTAAATTCACTTATAAATTGGGTATTACAAGTTTGGGTGTTAAACTCTTGTAAAGTAGTAAAAGCTCAAGTAATTTTTTTCCTAGGTGGATACCAAAAATGGTGACTACATATCTCTTGTCTCTGTTTGTGTGATTTGTGTACTCTTTGTTATTTGTGCTTTTAAATTCAACCCATTGCACATTTTAATTTTTTACTACTTATATGTGTGATGATTGAGTGACTTGTAGAGATCTTGAGAGGGTATTTGGTGTAGATTGTAAGACCCACTCCATAATCACCAACAATAGTGAGTGAAAGGGGAGGCGATCAACATCACTGTACCGAAACTTCACCAATCAATTGAGGCCATAGGAAAATTTTCTAACCAAATTGTTCTTTTGACCAACTCCCTAGCCAAGGCCATGCGAGTCATGTGACCAACCTACATTGGTCTTCGGACATGGTATATAAGAGGCAATTATACTTTAATAATAAATTGTCTTTATGTACCATGTTTGGAGCTCTGTGTGGGCTAGTCACAATGTCAGACAAGCTAGACGCATCCTCATATTAGAGAACGTGTTTTCATTGTTACCAGAGACAATCAATTTATCATTCATCCACCTCTATCTCAAAGGATTTCCAATCCATTTCATTCATCTATTATCATGGTTTATATTTCCTTCTTGTTCAAACCATGGCATCAGCGAAGTTCTTCCAAAACCTGTATCATAAGCTTAATTGTTATTTGACTCAGCTTATCATCATATTCATCACCATTACATCTCAAGAATAGCAGCAGATTGAATATAGGGAGATGCTGCTCAGGCTTTTGCATAGATTGTAATTTTAGTTGCATACGAGGAGGTTAGAAGAACACAAATTACCATTGCCATGAAACCCCTTTAGATGAATAATATTCATATTTGATATGAGTCTCACGCATTCAGAGGTGAATACAACTCACCTAACCATCCTACTAATCACCATGTATATAGGGATGCCATTAAGTCTAAGTTTGGTTTTTTAAACTTGAATCCAATACCATTTAAGAAATGGTAACCCAAACTTAATCAGACACAAATAGCCCTAACTCAAACCCTCTCCATTGACCCATTTAAAATTTTAAAAAATATTTTTAAATTAAAAAAAATAATTATTATTAATATATATATATATATATATATATATATATATATATATAATTATATTACAACTTTATTCTTTAGATCAGGTTGGATCACCTAAAACCTAAATCAAACCTAAATAACTATCCGGATTAAATTTTAAAAATCAAATCCAATCCATTGGGGCTAATTTTTACCATATACAGATATACTTTACTAGAGTAGCATTCTTAAATGTATAAAGTTCATATTTTTGAATAAGAAGCCTAATATATATTAATTTTTTTCTTAATATATTAAAATTCCGTTAGAAGCGTGAACGTGGCCATCCCACCATGTCAATTTCGGTCCAGTACACAATACCTAAGGACAGATATAAGTTAGAATCACCTTCCCATCTTTTTATTAATACTCGCCATCAACTCTTAATCGAGAGGGCTTAGCGATATTAAGTTCATCTGACGCGAGTGAGCTGCCTCGACGCAACTTAATTTTTTCTAATATAATAACCCATCTAAGGAGATATTCTCTTTGTTGCACTTTCTGAAAGCCTGAAGAAGGTGCAAACACAGAGAGCAAGAGACAAGCTCTCAGAGAAGACAAATTCCAGCAAAGCCAAAGAACACAATAAATCCCTAAGAGCTAGCAGACAAGACAACGGAAGCAGTCTTCTGAGTCCCTTTCCATTGACTTGGTAGGGGAAGGCGTTGCAGAAGTGCGCAGACGACGCAAGGGAGCAAAGCCACGAGAGTATGAGACAAAGGACCTAGGTCATACATTTCATTGACTCATGCAGGGATGGGACACCCATCCATTATTATCTGCTGTACCCTCCAGGCACCAAAAGGATGCAGATGGCCTTCTCTGGGCCTAGTCTCTTAAATTAATTTTGGACGAGCTTGTTGTGTGACAACATCATTCATTACTCCTTTGAGCAGTTCCATCTCTGGTCCCTCTTCCCCTTGCCCATCCCTCTCCCGGTCTGTCACACACGACTAAAAACTGCACGCGCTCTCTCTTCTCTATTCTCGTCTAAAGTTTTTAGGCAGAAGTATGCGAAGCATTTTTTTTTGTTGAGCTGTATCTCTTATTAATAATTCTTCAGTCTTATATTAATTTTTATATTTAAAAAATAAGTTTTCATTAAAGGGTAAACTCATATTATTTAAAAAAATAAGTTTATTATATTCTTTTAAAATACTAAACTATTTAAATTTTATAAAATAAATTTATCGATATGAAATAATGAAGGTATGACCAAGGATGTCCGTACTAAATAACACACATTTGTTATATTACATGCTCCTATTCAAGGAGGAAGCGGACATTGTCCCTGAAGAAAGCATTGTCCTCTATAAGAGCCCTAAAGAAAGCATTGTCCTCTATAAGAGCCCTAAAGAAAGCATTATCCCTCTAACTAACAATGCACCTACTATAAGAGCCCTAAAGAAAGCATTATGCTTCTAACTAATAATGCGCCTAATATAAAAATTATATAAACCCGTAATATTTGAGATCAATACACACGTACTAACAGCACGTTAACTGAACAGCATGTTAACTGAGTGCACTTATGTGTGCATTATTACTAGTGAAGAGCATAAAAAATGTGTCCCTCCTCGGTAACTATAAAATTTTAACAAAAAATATCCCCTAAATAAATCAGCCGTGACTCCATGAACACAGGGAAGGGGAAGCGTAGTTTTTCATGCTCCCTAGCTACCGTTACCTGAATCTAAACGCATAAGGAGCGTAAGCTTTCAAGATAGATGGCCGTGCACGCTAGTACAAGTGAAACACTCTTAACATATGCTAGCACAAATATCACTTGCACATGTGCTTGCGTGTAAGCTATCCATCTTAAAAATGAACGTTCCCGTGCGTTTCCTTACACTCACCATGCGTAAGAAACTGTTAAAACGGAGCATAAAAAATGGTTCCCAAGAACAAACAGACCCATTCAAGCAACTGGATGGAAAAACCCAGCGATAATTGAAGTAGGCGAGTAGCATACTTGCCTCATATACACATACATATTTACTGATTTACAAGAGTCAAAACAGCTTAGAGATTAGATTGACAATAACAGAATCCAGTTCATCTCACAAGCCGTTTCTCTATGGCAAAAGAGGGGGATTAGCCGGAGGCGGCGGGTTGGCGAGCATGTGGACGACCTCCCTCATGGTGGGCCGGGCGGTGCTGGCGTCCTCCACGCAGAGCATGGCCACCTTGAACAGGTACTTCACCCGGGGCAGCGGGTACTTGCTCAACCTCGCGTCCACCACCGCTAGCACCGCCTCCGCCTTGTTGGCCACCTCCGCCGTCGTCTTCCTCACCCACCGCACGATGTCCACCCCGTCCCCGAACTCCCCGACCGGCTTCCGCCCGGTGATCAGCTCCAGCAGCACCACCCCGAAGCTGTACACGTCGCTCTTCTCGTCCACTCGCAGCGTGTACGCGTACTCTGTTGTTCCACGGTCACATGCAATGCAAACGTAAACCGGACATGTCTTAATAAATGGACAATTTAACAAACGCAGAGCCGTACAGGAGGCAGTACCTGGGGCGATGTAGCCGTAGGAGCCGGCGACCGCGGACATGCACTCGGAGGCGCCGGCGGCGTGCTCGAGGAACTTCGCGAGGCCGAAGTCGGCGACGTGGGCCTCCAGGTCCGGGCCCAGCAGGATGTTGTTGGACTTGACGTCCCGGTGCAGGATCGGCGGGGAGCAGTCGTGGTGCAGGTAGCAGAGCCCGCATGCCGCCTCCACCGCCACCCGCCACCGGGCCTCCCACGGCAAATGGGCGCCGCCCTTGGGCCCATGCAGTAGCTGGCCCAGGCTGCCGTTGGGCATGTACTCGTACAGTAGAAGATTCTGCTCCTTGTTGGAGACGTAGCCGAGCAGCCGCACGATGTTCCGGTGCCGAATCCGACCCAAAGTCCGAATCTCCGCCGAGAACCCCCGGTCGTTCCGCCCGTCCGGTCCCACCAGCCGCTTGATAGCCACCTCCACCCCGCCAGGGACCGCCCCGCGGTAGACGATCCCTGCCCCGCCCTTGCCGATGATGTTGTCCTCCCTCATGCACTCCAGCACGTCCTCCGCCGAGAAGTCCAGCCGTTGGAAAGCCGTCAGCCGCCACGCCCGCGTTCCCTGCCGCCTCTGCCACCAGCCCCTACCCCTCACCGTCGCCGCTGCCGCGACAACCAGCACCGCCGCCGCGATCGCAGCGGGGAGCACCTTCGACAACGCTACGGAGGAGCTTCCCTGCTGTCCTTTATCCTCGGCCGAGCAGGGAGCTCCAGCAGGGCAGAGGCGCGGGTTTCCGGCGAAGGAGGTGTTGTTGAAGACGAGGAACTGGCCACCCGCGGGGATCTCACCGGAGAGATCGTTGCGGGAGAGATCGAGCGTGGTGAGGCTGCGTAACCACCGCATCCCCGGTGGGATCCTGCCCGATAGGTGGTTCCCGGAGAGGTTCAGCGTGTCCAAAATCGCCAGCCCAGTGATCTCGATGGGGATTTTGCCCGTCAAGTAATTCTCGCTCAGATCGATCGAAGCCAGGGACTTGCAGCGGGCAAGGCTGGCCGGAATCTTGCCGGAGATATTATTTCCACTGACGTTCAGCTTCGAGAGCAGCTTCAGCTGGCCAACCTCCGGTGGTATTGGGCCAGAGAGGCGGTTCGACTCGAGGGAGAGGATGTGGAGCTGGGAGAGCAGCCCGACGGCCGGTGGGATCTCGCCGGTCAGGTGGTTGTTAGCCAGCAGGAGCATCCCGAGCTTGCCGCCGGACATCTCGGAGGGGAGGCCGCCGGAGAAGAAGTTATCGTTTAGCTCCACCATGTCGGCTAAGGGGAGGTTGAAGAACCCGGGCGGGATCGAACCGTTGAGGAAGTTCTTGGCGAGACGAACCCGGGTCAGGGACTTGCACTCGCCCAACTCGGGCGGGATCGGGCCGAAGAAGGCATTTTCCATGAGCAGCAGGGTCTGGAGGCGGCCTCCGGAGCAGAGACCGGGGGGGATCGGTCCAGTGAGCCGGTTTGTGGCCACGTCCAGGCGGATGAGCCGGCCATTCCGGCCGAGCCTCGCCGGGAGCTCAAGCGTGAAGTTGTTCTCCCACAGCTGGAGGATCTCCAGGTTGGGGAGATCCGCGAGGAAGTCAGGGATGGGGCCCACGAAGTGGTTCCGAAAGAGGTTCAGGAGGGTCAACTCGGACAAGCCCGCGAAGCTGTCCGGGATCTCGCCCGTGAGCTCGTTCAAGGACAGGTCCAGCGACTTTAAGCTGTTCAGATTGGCGAGTTCACTGGGAATCGGACCGGACAGATGGTTCATTTGAAGGAATAGAGTGTCCAGACGCCTGAGTCGTCCCAGCGTGGAGGGTATGGAGCCGGAGAGATTGCAGCTCGCCAGGTCCATCCGGGTCATCTCGGTTAACTCGCCGAGTTCGGCGGGGATGCCGCCCTCGTAGAGGTTGAAATAGCCGAGATAGAGAAAGCGGAGGTTCTTCAACCGGCCGAGGCTGGCTGGAATCCGCCCAGATAGAGCGTTTCCGTTGAGACCTAGATACTCGAGCGTCTGAATCTTCGAGTACTCGTCTGGGATGTCGCCACTGAAGAAGTTGCCGCCCAGGTGAAGATAGCGGAGGTTTCGGAGACCAGCGAGCTCGACGGGAAGGCTTCCAGAGAAGTTATTATTGTAGACGTCGAGCAACTCGAGCTCTGGAAGGCCGGCAGCGACGCGGCCAGGGAACTCGCCAGTGATGACGTTGTTGGAAAGGTTGAGGTGGCGGAGGCGAGGTAGGCGGGCCAGCTCTTCTGGAAGGAGCCCGGTGAGGTTGCAGGAGGAGAGAGTGAGGTTGACGAGGCTGTCGAGAAGACCCACCTCCGCCGGAATGCCGCCAAAGAGCGGCACAAAAGACACGTTCAGTGCCACCACCCGGCCGTCCCCGGAGCACGTGACGCCGGGGAAGCGGCAGTGGGAGGTGGCGGGCTCCCACTCCTCGAGGCCGGCGCCACCCGGACCCAGCATGGCCCGCTTGAGCTTCAGCAGCGCGTCATGGTCGGGGGAGAGGCTGGCCGTAGCAGAAGAAAGTGGCAGAGGAACGTGGACGACAACCGAGAGCAAAACAAAGCAGAAAAAGCGCATTTTCCCTTCCATTGTTAACGAGCTTTCTCCTCCCGCCGCACAAATCCCGCCCCCTCGGTTTTCGGTTCCCTTCCGGCGGAGAGAGTGGCGGAGTCAGGGAGTATACCGGGGGTCTGGACAAGGAGCACGGTTAAAAGGAGGGTGAGAGAATCCCAAATGACGAAATTACCCCTACAAGCCCAACGGCCGAGATTCGATACCTACGATGGAGCCCACATAATGCACGAACCAGACTACCAGAGTGGCAGTCCTCGGGATGGTCCTCACGTGGGTGGGAGAGAGCCGAGCGCGCCGTCACCGTTACCTGACGTTAAGTGTCCAGCTTTTACGCTATTCGTACGGACGGGACTGACGGCGTGAGCGGACAATTGGAGTGCTGCCTTTGCAAAGAAAAGGCGTGGGGCCGGCGGTGACAGAAAGGCGAGATGATTACGCCGCCGTCACCCTGGGCAGGACGGAAGAAAGAGTGCAGTGAAGAAAGGTGGGCCCGAGGGCCCACTTGGAAGAGTTCCATTGGATGCCATAGTCTGAATGCAGCCTATGGAGGGAGGCCCGTCAGTTGAATGTAGGCTGTGGTAGGAGGTCTCATCAGTTGGCAGGAAGAAAAGCTGGGTTAGAAAGGCTAATTTTTGCAGTGTTTTGGAGGTTCAGCTTGTCTGGTTTGGGTGCAGGCTGCAGACGCAACACTGGGTTCTATTATTTTCTGTGTCTCTTCTACTGAAGCAAAGTCGTACGGACTACAGCAATCTCTCAGTTTGAACCAAGACTCGGGTTGGGGGTGGAGAAGCTTAATACTAAACGATAAGTACTTGTTATTTATCTCTTTTATACTGTTTGTATCTTATATTAATAATTATAAAAAAAACATATATTTTTTTAAGTATTCAATCTTTTAAAATAAATAAAATAAAACTATTAATATAAAATAAATTTTTTTATCAAATGAAGTTAGTAATTTAGGACAAAGTGATTATACAATATACATAGAGAGTATAATTTTTTTTATTGTAATAATTATGTCTTTTTAATAAGATATTCTCTATGTCCTATAACTTTGTTTGATAAAAAATTTATTTTATATTAATAATTTTATTTTATTCAATTTAAGTAATTAAGTACTTAAAAAATATTATAAGTTTATTTTATTAATAATTTTCATTTAATACATCTATTTCACGTTTAATATGTATTTTTCTATATAATATGTATTTTATTGTTTATTTTGGGTTGGGATATTTTTACTCTAAAAGAAATTGAGTTTTAATATTTTTTAAAAAAATTATAATTATTATTTTATTATTATTATTTATATTTTTAATTATTTCTCATATTTTAAAAAAAATTACCCTGTTTTTTTCACATCTCACCTTTATCGTTTAGGATTAATGGACTCATTGGTCATAGGGCCTATTTTGATTCCAAGAGGCTTCACAAGTACATGTAATCAGAATATGTTGAAATGGCTTAGTGTTTTAAGGAATATATTGTTGTTTGCTTGTTGTTTATCTTCAATGGTGTTCAAAGGACATGGAAAAAGATGCCTTTTTGGGTGAGCTTGAAGAGTTTTGCTTTTGGGAAAGCAGATTTGCTGGGTCAACCAAGGCAAGCTTTCTTTCAGATATATGATTGGCATGCGTATATATAAAATTGTCTGTGTGGGGTACTGAGTTGTTGTTCTTCCTGGTTTTAATACCGGCCATTCCAAGATGAAAATGCTCCTACAGGGAATGTGAATCAGAATATGTTGCAGCAAGTGTTGCAAGAATTAGATTACCCCACTAGTGTGTGATAAAATAGCTGCTTTTTGGAGTGTTTGATGCCACAAAAGCATTAGAAAGCTTGGTGCTTTTTAAGGCATTAGGCTGCTTTTAAGAGGTATTTTAGAGCGAAGAGCAAAGTAAAAGATGAAGTGGAAGAAACTATCACAAGAGAATCTATGAAAAGAGAAACATTAGAAGACATTATCCGGGTAGATTTATAGTGGTTTCTAACTATAAACAAGAGCTGAAATGAAGGAAAATGTACGTGGGTGCTCAATTAAATGAACTAATGGTTCCTTTCTCATTTATTAATGTGTAGTCTAAGTTCTTATGTTTCTTAAATGGAATTTTTATATACCAAGAATAAAATGAAATTTTGATTAATACTAATGAAAAAGTTTCTTTGTGTCCAATGTCGTACATAATTTCAATGTGAGGCATAATGCGTGTCCTCCACCGAAAATCTAACTAGTTTGAATATGCTTTGAGTGCATGCCATGAAAACTCATGTGAGTTACATAACACATAATTTACTATGTGATACAGGTTCAAATCAGTTGGGTAGGTACTCCTACCTAGTATGGTGGGAATGACCACTTAGCGCCAGACACGTAAGTAAAAAACGTATAGCTCTAACATAGAGTCATACGCGTTATACTTATGTGTCTAGTGCTGATTGGTCACTCCCACCGGTTGTGGTGGGAGTACCCACCCAGCCGATCTCAACTGGTGTGATACTACTATTATGCACTTATATATGAGTGCACTCACAATGAACCTAAATGTAATTCCAAAGGTGATAGTGACAAATATATCCTAATAAGTTGACGGTTATGATACACATAGTTGCATCATTGTGATTTTAAGGTTAAATTTGTTTGGGCAAAAGAAACAAAGTAAGGTAGATATTTGTTCTATTTTTTACAAAAAATTGATGGACAAGTTTATCGAGTGGAATTGTAAATACTTAACTATGCAAATGACCTTTTGGCCTAAACATCTCATAAATCTATCTAGATCATCTTGATGTTCGTGTTAAATTCATCAAGGAAAAAATAACAAAGTAAGCTAAAGATTTATTTTTTATTTTTCACAAAAAATCAATGGACAAGTTCATTGAGTAGAGATTGTCAACACTTAACAATGCAAATGACCTTGTGGTCAAAACTTTTTAATCTGAGACTTTATAGGAATCTCAAATCAGTTTATCATGCATTATAATCCGTAGAATTTAGTTTTCAAAATGCCAATTATCAATACAAGTTCAATGCTCATTTGTACAATTCATAACTTATTAATTACCTTTGGGTTTTATACAAAATGTATGTTAAAATGTATCTATACTATTATTAAAGTGAGAATGGGGGCATAATTTTTTGCCATGCTATGCTTAAATTTTCTTTTCTAATAAATTTTTAAAAAAACTCTTAATTAACTTAAAATATTATAATGATCTTTATGTTTATATTGCCCTTTCAAAGAAACTCTTAATTAATTTAGAGATAAATTTTTATCACATTATGCTTATATTACCCTTTAGAATAAACTTTTAATTAATTTCGTGTACTGTACTTTAAAAGAAACTCTTAATTAATTTAGATTGAAGAAACTTAAAATATTATAATATTTTCTATGCGTATATTACCATCTTCTATACTATTGTTAAAGTGAGAAAGGGGGGAGGGATTTTTGTCATGTTATATTTATATTATCCTTCAAAAAAATTCTTAATTAATTTAAAATTCAAGATACTTAAAATATTAGAATAATTTATATGCCCATATTACTCTTTCAAAGAAACTCTTAATTAATTTAAAAGGGTATTTTTGTCATGTTATACCTATATTACCCTTTCAAAGAACTCTTTATTAATTTTCTATATTGCTCTTTCAAATAAGCTTTTAATTAATATAGAATTGAAGACACCTAAAATATTACAATGATTTTTATGCCTATTTTGCTTTTCCAAAGAAACTACTATTTAATTTAGAAGGAGATTTATGTCACATTATGCATATATTGCCCTTTCAAATAAATTTTAAATTAATTTAGAATGAGAATTTTGTCATGTTGTGCCTATATTGTGTTGACATTTTTTTATTAAAAAAAAGGAAGTCAAAAAATACAGTCCAAAATTTTGGAGCTTGACTAGCTCCAAAGTGGACAAAGTCTTTCTTAACTAAGTCCAAAAAAATAAGTAAATAAATAAAGAGAGAAAGAAGAAATTGTTATATTCTACACATATAGAAATAAGACAAAAATTATAACCAATTTTTATTAATTAAGTAAACCCCTACGGGTTTCACATCAAATCAAAATAATAAAGGGCTAAGTGAGACCTCAGTGGTCCCACGTCAAATTAGTTATTAAATTAAAAGGCTAAAAGAAATCTTTATAAGTCTCACGTCAAATTAGCCATTAAATTAAAATCATAAGAGGCTAAGTGAGACCTCACATGGGTCCCACATCAAATTAGCCATTAAATTAAAATTACAAGAGGTTAAGTGAGACCCCACATGGGTCCCACATCAAATTAGTCATCAAATCAAAAGTTACAAAAGGCTCAGTGAGACCTCTACGGGATCAAATTAGCTATCAAATCAAAAGTTATAAGAGGCTAAGTGAGACCCCACATGGGTCCCATATCAAATTAGTCATTAAATTAAAATTACAAGATGCTAAATGAGACCCCACATGGGTCCCACATCAAATTAGTCATCAAATCAAAAGTTATAAAAGGTTAAGTGAGACCTCACATGGGTCCCACATCAAATTAGTCATCAAATCAAAAGTTATAACAGGCTAAGTGAGACCCCTACGGGTTTCACATCAAATTAGCTATCAAATCAAAAGTTACAAAAGGCTAAGTGAGACCCACATGAGTCCTACATCAAATTAGCCATTAAATTTAATCACAAGAGGCTAAGTGAGACCCACATGGGTCCCACATCAAATTAGTCATCAAATTAAAAAATTAAAAGACTGAATGAAACCCCCCATGGGTCCCACATCAAATTAGCCATTAAATTTAAATCACAAGAGGCTAAGTGAGACCCTTATGTATCCCACATCAAATTAGTCATCAAATAAAAAATCAAAAGACTTGATGGAACCCACATGAGTCCCATGTCAAATTAGCCAAATTGAAATATAAAACCATATATAAGTCTCATACAAAGAATAGACTTTAAAATAAATCCTAAAGTCTAAAAGATGATTTTAAGACCTACCTCCTAAAGGCTAGTTATGTAATTAAGAAAAGACAAAATAAAATAATAACAAAATAAAATAAAATACATGGTGAACTAGATAGACTAAGGAAGGAAAATTAATTAAGACCCCATGAATAGTAGGCCCCTACACTTTTTAAAGAATGTCCACTTAACTAACAAAATTAATATTTGAGAATACTAAGTCAAGACTTTTTTAAGGGGTAACTCATATTAAAAAAAAATGAATAAATGAATAAATGAATAAAATAAAAAGTAGGACAAAGACCAAGTCAAACCACTACCATATGTCAAATGGTCTTCCCCACTACCCCACTAATTCACTAACTCACTCCCCACTTTCTACAAACTACCCCACTAACTCACCACCTTCTCCCACTACTTTACTCCATAACACAACTCCAACACTATAAATACCCCCTTCTTTTTATAGTGAGGGGCTTTTTGGCAATCAAATCTAAGAAGCCTTCACAAACTCTAAAGTTCTTCATCCCAAAGGAAAACACTCCACCAAGAAGAGAAGAAGACTCCAAGAAGAAAACTCATCCACTAAGTCCTTCAAATGTTTTTTTCTCAAAGCATCCTTTCAATTTCAAGGATTTAATCCCAAGGAGTTTGCAAGGAACTTGAAGTAGGAGAAGTTGCACAAAGCAAATGAAAGAGAATTCTCAAACTTAAAGACAATAAGACATATAAATGATGAGTTCTTATATGTGATCTTCTTCATTTTCATTGTGTTCTTTTTTTTAATACTTGTAACCATCTTTTAATAATTTTAATATTCTTCTCCTTTCTCTACTTCTAATTTGTCTTTATTTTTTTACCATTTAATCGAAAGGTTTGAAAATTGGTTAATTACTACTATTATATCCTAAATTTTAAAGAGTAGTAGCAGTTGGCCAAGAGAGGGTCATCCATATAAAAAAAAAGGTTTATTCTCTATCTCTTGCAAAGAAGGGAACATCCGATCCATTCTCTTGTCTTATGCATAGGGAACCAACCGAAATCCCCCAGCATATTGCCCTTTAAATAAAACTCTTCATTAATTTAGAATTTAATAGACCTAAAATATTACAATAATTTTTATGCCTATAATGCCTTTTCAAACGACCTCTTAATTAATTTAGAATTTAATGGATCTAAAATATTGCAATAATTTCTCAACCTTGTTATTACATAAAAATTATGAATTTAATAGTCTTAATGTGTTTATAACTTATTAAAATGAGAAGGAGAGTAGATATTTTTGTCTTAGAAATCCTAAATTATCTATATATATATATAATTTTTTATTATAAAAGTCCTAAATTACCCTCAATACACTAAAAATATTATTTATAAACTTTTATTTATTAATCAAGTAGGATAATTAAACTTGAAGCTCATTTTCATATAATAATATAAGGCTTTAAATTTATGGAGTGCGACGTGCATTATATATGTATATTTCTACTAATTTTCTTTTAAATGAGGTAATCAAACATAAAAGTTATTCATATATAAATTTATCTAATCAAAATAACGTTAATTATGATTTGCAACAGATAATATTGTATATAAACAACCCCATGATTCATAACAAGCGGCTCCATTATTCCGTGCTAACGGATTTCCCAAAGTGCTTCTTTTACTGGACTTACGTTACGTGTTGGCATGCTACTGTTTATTGAAATGACCCCACCGTGTTTGTAAATGATGGTCCCCACACATCAACGGCTCTACTTAAGAACCTAACTCCTAAGCATATCCCTTAAACATCTTAACGTGAGTGTAACACTGTTCTTTGTACCCTATACGCATGTCAATGGACCATTAGTGTTATTATATTAATGACATTAAAAAGGTGATTTACCTCGCCGAATGTACCCAACTTGTGCGAGGTTCAAGTCATCTAGATGTAAATAAGATGGGCTAATTCGGATTTTTTACCAACCCCACCGAGGTTAACAGCTGCTGCTTGGTATGAACGACGTGAGAATAGCTCGAGGTATTTAGTCTTCTTAATTTTTTTAATGATAGGAATCAGGGATAAGGATGCTATCAAGTCGGGTTTTGTCAAATTACTTAATATTATTTAAAAAATAATAAATCTAAATTTGACCCTAATGGTTACTTGGGTTTCATTTAAAAATCTAAACTCGATCAGAATAGTTATTCGAGTTAAATTTGAAAACCCAAATCCAAACCTATTAGGATTGGGTTAGATTTTATTAAAATAAAAAAAATTTATATTTACAACTTTATTCAGGTTAAGTTTTGTCAAACTCAAACCTAATATCATTTAAAAAATAATAAATTTAAATTCGACCTAAATAGTTATTTAGGTTGAATTAAAAACCCTAATAGGTCGAGTTTTACCCGTATATAAGATAAAGGTCGGTGTTAGAAAAAATACACTTAGAAGAGTTATATGTCTCATCTAAATAAGAAAATTATGGGGCCACGTGGTCCTATATTAAGTTTCATAGGGCCGGAAAACTAAATAAGAAAATTATGGGGCACATGGTCTAACTTAAAAAACCACTATAATTTCATCGCGGTAAGTGGCGATCCCGAGCCAACTTTGTTTTTGCCGTTGGATGTTGATCCAACAGTTTATTCTGATTTTGGGATGAGTAAACTCCTTTAACCGTGGTTACCTGGATCTCCCTCTTGTCGTCGCCGTCTTGGCGTAGCAGGTTGTCCCCCTCACTGGCGTGCCTTGCCGTTGCAGACCCTCATCCCCACCTCATAGGCGGCTTCACCTTCGCAGGCCTTTGCACCCCCCCCCCCCCACCTACCACCACATGGCAGCTTCGCCATTGCAGTCCCTCGTCCCCCCTCACGAGACTGCCTCGCCATCACAACCCCTCATCCCCGTCACTGTGTTGTTTGGCCGGAGTCTAAAGGACTGCACCCAATCCCTCCCATCTTAGTCAGGTATATTCCCTCTCTTTTATATCTTCTCTCCTTCCTCCCCTTCAGCGCAACCATCTCCTTCCTCCCTTTTTCTGTCACTAAGTACTGAGATACCTACCGGGAGGAACCTGTGCAGCCACTGTCACTTTTAACTTGCTCATCTCATCCAAAAGTTGTGCACGAAATCCTCTATTTCCATGCCATATTGTGTATCCTGGCTGCTGGAGGTCTAAAGGTAGGTGGCATGATGGGTGGGGGTGAAGAAGGGGTGGAGGAGGGGTGAGAGAGGCTCTTGGGTGGGGTGAAGGGGACGACCATGTTGAGAAATAAATTTGTTGGCCTGTTGTTGGTTGAATAAACTGGTTGCTTGCAACTGGCTCAAGGGCTGAGCACCACATGGACTAACCAAGGCAATAACGTTGTATGGGGAGCTAGATGACTAGTATGAATTGGAGGTGGCAATGATAGGGGCACTAAAAGCCCACCCCTGCAGCTTGGCTGGGTATGATGCTGAGATTGCTGCTATAGGCCACAGTTTGGGAAGCAGAGGAGGAAGAGAGTTTTGGGTAGGGTGAAGTAGACGAGCATGTTGAGACTGTCTCATTTTCTGTGGAGCTAGAAAGCACTTGTTTTCTCATCTTCATTGGCAAAGTGGTAAACAAATCTGTAGCTCCTTGCCTGCTTCAGTTTTGTTTTCTTCTCAACGTGGTAATGCTGATTATGTAGTGGGAGGATCCTGGTGGCACTTATTGGGGACTGAGGGAGATATGACATTTCTTGGCTTTGCTTTTTTATACTCTTCGGTCGTTGTCTATGCTCTGCTCCTCATTCCTTGCTTTCTTAATAAAAAAGCTCTCATTGTTGTCCTCGTGAGGGAGACGGCCTCCTGCGACGGTGGGGTGGAGGTAACAAGGCA
The DNA here is from genome assembly GCA_035235625.1 of Saururus chinensis. NCBI lineage: Eukaryota > Viridiplantae > Streptophyta > Magnoliopsida > Piperales > Saururaceae > Saururus > Saururus chinensis. The sequence continues at coordinate 5,895,237 of CP141150.1, forward strand.
TGCAATGGTGGGGCAAAGCGAATGAGGCATGCGATGGTGGGGTGAAGGGGAAGACGAGTTGTGATCGTGGGGCGGAGGTGACAACGGACTATAACTGCGGGGCAGAGGGGGAGACCAGGGGTCGATTGCTTGCAGGTGGGGTGGAGGCGGTAACCGGATGCGACTGTGGAGAGGATAGGCCGATTTAAGGCAGGAGGGCAGCATATTTAGAAAGAGCCTGGATGAAAATAAAATACTGGGGTTAATTGGACTGGGCTGTTTAAGCCATTCAATATTATCTAACAACTATTAGTTAACTCAGGCTCATATTAATTATACGATATTTATATTAAAAAAATTAATATAAACTCAAGTTAACGTGGTCGCGCATGTACACGAGTATTACGAGCCATCGGATTGGGTCATTCAAATTCAACTGCCTCCAAAATAATGTAAACTATTTTAAAATCCGATAGCCTGGCTCAACGGGTCTTTAATTGTATATTATAAGTTATAAGATATATTAATTTATAATTAAAGGTCAACTTTGAGTCAAGTGATGATGTAGGGATTTTGGACTTATCTGACGGGCTCGGGTAAACTCAAAAGGGTTGAGAGATTTTATATATCAGCAACCAGCTTCATGGAAGTCATTGGATTAAATCCAATTAATCCAATGACTCTCATTTCACACGAGAACAAACAAGGCCGTATTGACCTATATGAGTTTATATCGGTTAATATGTACTTTATGAGTTTATATCGGTTAATATGTACTTGTATCGGGATATTAATATGGTATAGGAGGTAATACATTCTTTATATATTTTTTTAATATGTATTGGCCGTATTAGCCGTACTATATCGATACAGCCGATATATATCGATATTGTATTTAAAATTATTTTTAAAATTTAAAAAATTAATTTTTTTTAAAAAAAAATTTTAACTTTTTTTTCTTAAAAATATAAATACAATTCAAACCCCAATTCTTTAAAAGTTTAAGTTTTAATTATATTAAAAATAATATTTTTAAAATTATATGAGATCAATACGGGTAGGTCCATATAATTTATATAATTATTTTTTTTACATATAGTGCTCCACAAATATACATTTATTTAAACATGTAATTTAGACTCATATTAAAGCATATTATTTATTTTTAAAATTAACTAATTTTAAAGTATTTAATACGGGAAAGAATGACCAATATTAATATGGGACGGAGAGCATAATAGTATATGGTTCTAAATGAATTAATTTTAGAATACTCATATCGGTTGATATGGTATTATATGGTTTTATTATGCTCTAAAAGAAGTATTATAATGATATATTATTAGTTATAACATTTTTTTATATTTATAAAAGGGTTTATGCCCATTTCGGCACGTACCAAGCGTATCATCGGCGCGTACCCGTATCCATGATCATCGATACTCTCATGCGTATTGATACAGCCTTCCATGCACATGAGTCCATTTTACAATCCCAAAAAGTCATTGGATTTGATCATACCCATTGTATTTCTAGACGTTGGATTTTAATCTAACGGCTATAGGGCGTAGGCACTCGCAGCCATCTTCAATGTTCTCCCTAGCATGGTCATTACCCTTCAGTAGCCTAAGCCTACGGTGCTCTGTTGCTATAAAAGAGAGCTTCATAATTTATATGAGCTTGCTGCGATTCCTCCAATCTTGCATTTTTTTTTCTTGGTTTTTTATTAATTGCTTCGTCGTTAATAGAGTTGTGCACTTTCTTCCCAATGTAAAACTGGTTGCCCTTCGAATAAATTTTTTTATTTAAAAAAATAAAAAATAATCAGTCCCTCTTCACAATTAGAGAAGCATTTTTCGTGTTCCCAATTTACTGTGAGCTGAGCATAAAAAACTTATTAAAAATATAATTATTGGTGCATATGTTAGTGTACGTTAACATAAATGATATATATATTAACGGATACTACTATATATATCGTCAATCTCGAAAATAAGCATTTTACATATACTCCTTAAGCTCGGCTTATTATCAAATAAAGAATATAAAAAACGCTTCCTACAACTAGAAGCCCACGTATAACTTTGAACCACATTCATTCTATAGTATACCTAGGAGCAGTTTCCAAAAAACCATCTCTATGGGCTCAACCCACTACAGAAAACTGAGCCCATCATAATGCAAATGCATTTTAAAAATTTGTGGGCCAAATCAAATTGGAATGGATTTATTTTACAAATTACGTGAGAGAATTCTTATCAGCAACCATCCCTTATTTGCTTAGACAAGCTGCTAAGTGCTAACAGGGTGGAGTAAACACCTCTTACGAGCCGAGGAGCAGTTTTTTAAAAGGAAAAGGTTAAACTGAGGATGATCGTGAGTTGTTGAATTAACATGCAATAACACATGGTAATAAAAAAATGGGTGGATGATTTACATTTTATTGCTATTAAGTAATGTGCACCGTAAGATCAAAATCTAATGGCTTGTAATGTTTAGGTTCACGCTGACACACGTGGGCCCAAGCTCATTATAAAAAAACCTTTGTTAAAGGCTTGACAAGTTACCCAACAATTGAGAGGAACTCTTTGGGCGGGATGCATGCAAGGAGGTTGACTTGGTAAGGACCACTCTATTTAAGGAGGCATACTGCTAATACGACATCATCCAAGGTGTTCTTTGTTTTTCTTATCTAGTCACTTGTTATTAAACTACACTGTATTATCGTGATCAAGAAAACGCTTAGTGTAGTTACTTTTGTGAGGCCTAAGGAAAGGAAGCAAGGGTTGAGGATGGAAAGAGGGCGTGATTGCTTGAACCATCAACAACCTTGTTCTAATGCTTTATATCATATCCATGTTGCTATCAGGTCAATGGAGTACAAAGTCTGTGTCTCATAACTTTAAATGAAATTCATATCTCTTTGGAATTAGAGAGAAAGGAAGAGAGGAGAAATGTATAATATTCCTTCTATTTTATATAGAAAAAGTTTATATGAGCCCTTGACATCAGATCCGATGACATAAGGCTCTTTGAGTTATGTGTGTCATTAAATCGACATTCAATAGCATATGTACGTAAGCCTCGGCTCATATTAATGGGTTTCATCTCATATTTGTTATCCATATATGAAAATATTCGATATTTTAATTTTTTTATTAATTGTTTACTCTATGCATGGATTATTTTTACTTTATCCACTAATTATTATAAGAAAGATAACATAAAATAAAATAATTAATTTTTTTAAAATTTAGACAATTAATACGAGACAGAGGGAGTATTTTGGTTAAAAACTCATGATCCTCAGCTCATTGTAGTCTTGGATCTTTTAAATTGCTATGTCCAACCACTTGCATAGATGCAATATCTTGCTAAAATTAGATGCCTTAGGTTATGGGCATAATATACTTTATCTAAATTAAGTCTAAGGCGCATCCTTAGTGGAAACCCCACATATATGGAGACTAGCCAATATATATCAATTGCATTGGCTGGCATGACCTATTATATTTTGAATGTGGCTATTTAGACCTCAGTTTTTTCAATATTGTTTACTAAAATATTTTATTTATTTTCCATACTTAAAAATATTATCTCATCCTTTTTTCCCCATCTCCTCCTTATATTTCTTCTTTGGTTTTGGTCGGTAGAGCCACAAACATTGGCAGCAGGTGTGTCATCTCCAACAAGTCCATAGCCCAATCGGCTGTGAGGCCACACTGATCTGTTGGTACGGTCGTAACCAAATCGGGCCACAACAGGCTTCATTCTTGGCTGCTCCTGTGCAGTCAGATCTAGCTAGGTCTAAAAAAAAAAAAAAGAAGAGGGGAGAAGAGGTCATCATCAGGTAAAGTTCATATATTGAGAGAAGTAAGAGTAAGGTGACCGAGAAAATATGAGGAACTTAAATAATAATAAAAAATATTTTCAGTTTAGTTGGGCATTGAGGAAAAAAATAAGGTTCAAAATTTTCCAATATCCCATTATCTAGAGTGGCCTATTTACTTAAGGGGTAGGCACATAGGTTGCACCTTTCTAGGTACTCTGTTGGATGAAAATACGAAATCAATGGTGCATAATGTGCACACAACTTTCGTTTGGTGGACCATGGTATGGGTTGGGGCCTGGTTTGGTCTAATGTTATCGCGGTTTGGTGAACCGGTACAAGCCACAAGGTCCAAGGGTAGTGGGGGCAGTCGTGCCAACCCCACATGTGCCATCATTACACTAATTCGATTAGGACCCTCTGACGTTACACATGCACACTAAGTATTCGACTAGGTCATGCATTAACACGTTGTGGGGCTTAGACGAGAAAATTATGTGTTGAGGGTGGAACCTGTAGTTAGTAGGGGGTCTATCATATCGCGGGCTTGGCCGTGTGTAGGGGGGTCCAGGCCCCTGTGGGCTCTGACAGACAGAGCCCGCTCTCGTTGTGTTTGAACCTCTAAGAGAAACAGAAAAGAATTAAGAAAGTTAGCCCATATAGAAAAGCCCACAATTAGGCCCCCTAAAGGAGGTAAATGGGAGGATATTTAAGGGAGAGAAAGAGAGGAGGGAGCCCTAGTCTTGGGTTGTCACACCTCGGCGATGCCCGACTCGAGCCGAACCCGGTCCAAGGGCCGGTCAAGCGCGCGGGAGTGACGAAGTGAAGATTGAGAAACGATTCTAGCGGAAGACTTAACCCTAACCACGAGCGATTAACAGAAACACGGAGTGCGCACAATCCTTTGAGCAAGAGTAAATAAAAGGGAAGGAAAAGGTGTTGCTTATCGCAAAGTAAACAACAATCACAAACCCACAAGCTTAGTTAAGTAAAACCCACACGGCTCAAAATGAGTCATAAGCATCACAACCGTAAAATATGACATAAATCCAAAACAAGAACCCTACACAAAGGTCTTGAACAACAACATAACTAAGGAAAATTAACCACACAAAGAACTCCACGATCATATCCAAGCCACCTCCGACCTTTCCTCGAAGAGGCGATCCTGTCCGTCTGCGTGTCGCACCACGCAGCCCCAATTTAAAACATGCAAAGAGGGGTGAGTTTAACAAACTCAACAATGGTTTTAATATCACTAACAACATCGAAAAATGCGATAGTATAGCGATATAATCATTCAAAATCAACGAATTACATGGTGCATCATTTTCTGATCACATATACATATCACCTAACACTGCATCATAGTGCATAATCAACTTGCATGAATGTATCTCTAACATACATATTCCACATGCATAACATCAACATCAACCTGCATGGATGTATCTCTAACATACATATTCCACATGCATAACATCAACATCAACCTGCATGGATGTATCTCTAACATACATATTCCACATGCATAACATCAACATCAACCTACATGGATGTATCTCTAACATACATATTCCACATGCATAACATCAACATCAACCTGCATGGATGTATCTCTAACATACATATTCCACATGCATAACATCAACATCAACCTGCATGGATGTATCTCTAACATACATATTCCACATGCATAACATCAACATCAACCTGCATGGATGTATCTCTAACATACATATTCCACATGCATAACATCAACATCAACCTGCATCGATGTATCTCTAACATACATATTCCCACATGCATTATATCATCAACATCAACCTGCATTGATGTATCTCTAACGTACATATTCCCACATGCATTATATCATCAACATCAACCTCCATCAAGGAGTAGTCACACATTAATGTCACACAGACGAGAGCATGGACAAGGCCACGAAGGCGTGTCATGGTCCAAAATTCTACACAAGAATTAAAGAAAGATCGGGGTTGTCAATCCCTAATACTGCTCGCCCTGGACGATCCTGGCGAAGGATGTCCCATTCTCACACAGAGAATCTAGAGCAGGGGTGTTCGCCCAGGGACATCTCCTGTAGAGGGAAGAGCCTGAGTTCTCACACAGAGAACCCTAGAACACGTGGTAGCGGGGTGCACACGGCATACTACACTGGATTCTCAGGGTCCATATAACACACATAATAACATTCTCACAATCCGCAAGACAAGTACACAACTCGTCCCCACATGTCATTCCATTTAACAAGACTCAACCCGGGGAGTGCACTCGTTCCACACAGGAACTCAAAATCAAAATATGTCCTTTCGGACCAATCAACTTGCGATTAATCCACGACTAATCAATCCGGCATACAATTCCATCACATTGCATCCAATCAGTCAAATTCGATTAATCACGATGAAGTCTCAATTGGAAATCCATTTTCATGATGCATGCAGTATGATACATACGTGGGCAAAGCATACATGAATCCTAATCCATGATAAGTGCTCTCATCAGCCCCTAATGCATCATTCATAATCACAATATCAATCTTCAACATCATCATTTAACCCCACATGTGTGTGTATCTAGTAGATGCATTCCACATAATGCATGCCAACATGCTTGAAATTAAACTCACTACCACACTACACATGCGAATTTCTATCTAAACATGAATCACAACGGAAATCATAGGAGAAGAATCATTGAAATCATATCTCAATTCAAAACTCAACCACAAAGGCTAAACACATATAACATCACTCATTTCATCATTGAGTCATGACATTCACCAACATCCACACACAACTAAACACAATCCATCATGACAAATCAGTCCAATAATAGATTATAGTTCTATTGAAAATATGCTTAACAATGAGAAACCAACCAATCCTAATTTCAAGATGACGATTCCAACATCATGCCACAAAACATAAGTCATTCCACCATCTCTAAGCATATATCTCCACTCCATAAACTTAATAGCATGCATTTCCAGTAGCCTAACATAGCTTAAAACACTCCACATTCATATAAAATTGGCAAGCTAAAGTGGAATCATCAAAATAGACATCATATGCACAACATGCAATTTACTGTGTAGCCGATCGATCGCCCTTCAGGCCGTTCGATCGGTTAAACGTAAAATTTTAAAATTTACAGTTCGGTCGTTCGATCGCCTAGCAGGCCGTTTGATCGGCTGAACTGGAAAAGTGCCATTCCGGCAATGTTGCCGATCGAACGCCCTGTAGGGCCGATCGATCGCCAACACGGCAGAACAGTCATCTTCTTCCTTTCGCAAATCCAAACCGAAACACCATTCATAACACTTCAAATCCACATCTAACACCCTAATCATCATCAAAAGTCCTTCTTGACTTCCAGAACATCAAACCATACCATAATAATGCAAAACCCTAAGAAATTAGGATTAAATAATTCCATTTTCTAATCTTACCATTAACACACCAAATCAAGTAAACCATTTCGAAATAAGCCAAAAATGAAGAGTTTTACCATGGATAAACAGAGATTTTGAAGACTTATTACCTCAGCACTTGATTAAGCTTGGATTGAAGAGTCACCGTTCTTGAAATCCTTGAAAACACAATGAGTTTGAATTAAACTCTAATAGAAATCGATTTACCCAAGAAATCCCTAATTAAATCTTAGATCTAGGGCTTGTTGGTAGTAAAAATCAAATTTTGAATGTTAGGGTTTGTAGTAAAACACAAATAAGTAGTTTTTGATGGTCAAAACTGAATTGAATCAAGGGGAAAATGGTAGATTTGGAAGAAATTAAGAAGAAAGTCAAGGATTAGTGCTTAATTAGAGTAAGCTTACCTTAATCGGCTTCTAATTCGGGCCTAAGTGGGGATTAGGCCAGCCCTCCTTCCTTAGCCTATTCCCAAAAATGAAAATAGCTCAGGTCTGCCATTTTATAGTAAGGGTTGGGGTATGCATAAGTAAGTTTTGGGGTGTAAATAGGAAAAATAGGCTAAAAGTAGTTATTTTGTAAATTTAAGCACTGATTAAGCCTAATAAAATTCTGAAAATTTTTGTGTGACCTTAAGTATATGTCTAGTTCATTTGTCCCAAAAATAAAAATTTTTGACGGTGGGCCCACAGGGGTCCCGCCAAAACCCTAATTTTTGGAAAAATAGTAAAAAATCTGAAAAATCTCAAAAATTCACATTTGGTTTAAAATCACTTAAAACCACTAATATTGAAGTTAATTTTGGTTAAAACCATTACAAACACTATTTATTTTACAAAATCACCGAATAAGATCAGAAAACGCGTTAATCTCACGATAACCCATAATTAAAGAAAACCAAAACCGGTTTAGAGATGAGGGTCCTTATATGGGCCACCCCACTCCTCTCTTCCCAATTGCCGCCCCCTCTCTCTCTATTGGGTCGGCTTGCACAAACAAGAGAGAATCCCTGCTGCTGGCCGCCCCTAATCTCCCCTCTCCTTGGTCTCTTTGGAGGGCTGGATGGAGGAGAGACTCCCCTCCTTGGTTGGATCAAGTTGGCTAAATCAAAGGCTAGTTTGTTGCTGAGATTTCCTTCATTCCAGGCGGTGGTCATCTCGAACAAGTCCATAGCCCAATCGGCTGTGAGGCCACACTGATCTGTTGGTACGGTCGTAACCAAATCGGGCCACAGCAGGCTTCATTCTTGGCTGCTCCTGTGCAGTCAGATCTAGCTAGGTCTAAAAAAAAAAAAGAAGAGGGAAGAAGAGGTCATCATCAAGTAAAGTTCATATATTGGGAGAAGTAAGAGTAAGGTGACCGAGAAAATATGAGGAACTTAAATAATAATAAAAATATTTTCAGTTTAGTTGGGGACTGAGGAAAAAAATAAGGTTCAAAAATTTCCAATATCCCATTAACTAGAGTGGCCTATTTACTTAAGGGGTAGGCACACAGGTTGCACCTTTCCAGGTACTTTGTTGGATGAAAATACGAAATCAATGGTACATAATGTGCACACAACTTTCGTTTGGTGGACCATGGTATGGGTTGGGGCCTGGTTTGGTCTAATGTTGTCACGGTTTGGTGAACCGGTACAAGCCACAAGGTCCAAGGGTAGTGGGGGTAGTCATGCCAACCCCACATGTGCCATCATTACACTAATTCGATTGGGACCCTCTGATGTTACACATGCACACTAAGTATTCGACTAGGTCGTGCATTAACACGTTGTGGGGCTTAGACGCAAAAATTATGTGTTGAGGGTGGAACCTGTAGTTAGTAGGGGGTCGATCATATCGCGGGCTTGGCCGTGTGTAGGGGGGTCCAGGCCCTTGTGGGCTCTAACAGACAGAGCCCACTCCAGTTGTGTTTGAACCTCTAAGAGAAACAGGAAAGAATTAAGAAAGTTAGCCCATATAGAAAAGCCCACAATTAGGCCCCCTAAAGGAGGTAAGTGGGAGGATATTTAAGGGAGAGAAAGAGAGGAGGGAGCCCTAGTCTTGGGCCACCCCACTCCTCTCCTCCTCTCTTCCCAATTGCCGCCCCCTCTCTCTCTATTGGGTCGGCTTGCACAAACAAGAGAGAATCCCTACTGCTAGCCGCCCCTAATCTCCCCTCTCCTTGGTCTCTTTGGAGGGCTGAATGGAGGAGAGACTCCCCTCCTTGGTTAGATCGAGTTGGCTAAATCAAAGGCTAGTTTGTTGTTGAGATGTCCTTCATTCCAGGCGGTGGTTTGTGAAGGATCAACACATAAGGTAATCCTCTTCCTCTATGTGTTGTTTCTTGTGATTGGCGTGCAAGGGCTAATCTCTTGGAGGGCGTGTTAGGGCTGGAACGCCTAGGTCAGTTCGTATTAGTCCCTCTTTGAATTCCTAATTGCATGATATATGATTGGATAGGTTATATTGCTAATTGATTATATGTTATGCATGCTTTTCATTGTAGATTAATTAAATATTAATTTTTTATTGGTGCGCCACCCCATCCCACTGTACTTCCACTGATCTGACCACTCAACATCGTTCACCGTTGTTTGTTTGAACAATGAGTAACTTTGTGCCCTTGCTTGCATGTTCAATATGTGCTCAAAGTTCAATATGTGCTCAAAGATGGTAGCAATCCGATCGTTATGGGATCCACGCAAATGGTTGGCTCCCACCCATCAGCCCCTACTGCCCATGTATTATAAGGACACATTATAAGGGCACGGGTTATATTGTTGATTGTTTTGTTTTAGAGAACTAGTTTCGTCACTAAAACTTTTGCAACGGGTTTTGAGTTTTTTTGTGATCGATAGGCAAGTAGTATCTCTCCCCTTGTCTAAAATTTTTATTGGTAATAAAATTATTATTTAAAAAAATTAATTTTTTAATAGTATATATCATATTAATTTATTTTAAAAAATTAAATAAAACTATTAATATGGGATATTATAAAATACATCACCCAAAACCCAACAATACAAATGCCACATGCCCAGATTAGAACAAGAGACCTCTCTCTCTCAGAGTGAAGGTTTAGGGTTTAGGGTCTAGCACGCAAGACTATGATAAGTAGTCTCTATATCCCCCTTATGGAAGATTTTACGGTCATCTAAAAAGATATCCTAAGATTAGCATATACACCGTCGATCATAAGAATCAATAACTCCCCTTTTATAAAGGATATCTTTAGCAGGGAGGATATCCTATTATGCATTGTTACTTGCTAAAATCACGTATCGGTTAATCACTTCATCCAAATTAACGACACACTCAATCACGTCTAAATCTGCAACAACCAGTTAAGGACTCCCAACAACGCACTTGTGGCCGTTCATGATTTTGTGTGGACTACATGGGCTAATGTCAATTCAACATAATAAATCGAAAAGCAATAAATACATAAAAAGAGACAATAGAAAGACCACCCACCCAAATGGGGCCCACAAGACACTCCACGTGGTTAGGCGAAGGTTGTATCTCCCCATCGCCTTTCAACTCATAAATAAGGAAGTATTTTTTATATTCTTTAACCTTAGTTTAAAGAACGTATAAGAACTTTTGATGTATAAAATCGACGGTGTATATGTTAGCACATATTAAATTTCAATGACCCTAATGTTAAACTTACGTTAGCATATGAGCCATTGATTTTTTAAATGGACGGCTCCGGTGAATTCCTTAGGCTGCATTCACTGTCAAATGAAGTATAAAATATGATTGTATAAAAAGGACGTCCATGTGATGAACGGGGTTTAGTGCATTAACAATGAAACTCACTTCATCCCAAAGACTTTTGCTTTTCTATATTGAATCCAATGTGTACACTGCAACTGCCCATAATTATATGCAATTAAATTCTCCATTATTGGTTGATCATTGGTTTCTCCAATGAAAAAGTAAGTGAGAGAGACAGAGAGAGAGAGTTGAGTCATTGAGTGAATAATTCTGTTTGTTAAATGTTGTTAATCAAGTGCCTAATGGAGATCTCTGAGGGACTCCTTTCCTTCTTCTTGGGTTTGGAGGGGAGGGATGCGTACGAGTGTACATGGCGTGCTGGCCTCCTTCACGCAATCCTGAGCTGATCACATCCTTCTTCTCCAACTCCACCCCGTTATTCTTCGCCTCCTCCTCTTCCTCCTCCTCCACCAGCACAAAGCTTGCATTGCCGTTCCTCTTTATCCCTACAAGCTAACCACCATTGACCCAGATGATCAAATGACAGCAATTGTCTGTATTAATGAAGGCATATATTTAACTCATGATCAATCAAATATGGCAGGAGTCTTTGGGGATTAATGACGCACCACCCTTGAGAAGATTCTGATTTCAAAAGTCATACCTTGCAGCCCAGAGAGCAGAAGCGGAAGGGGTCCAGGAGGCTCCTCCCGCAGATTTCACAAATGTGGGCGACTGCCTTGCCCGTGCTCCTCGGCTGCGGCCTCTCGTTCAGGAACATCACCCTCGCGCTGTTGATCACGTATGTCTGGACCCCGCTGATGTCCAACGCCTTCTGGACCTCGGACACCCTCACCACGTCGTGGTAGGAAGATCTCCTAATCTGAATTGAATTGTGGGTCAATCTCACATTCCAGCAAAACAAGTTGCAGAGAGAGATATCGACAGCATATCATTCAACAATGGAGACAGTACTACTGCAATGTAGTACTCCCTCCGGATAAAAAACCAATTCAGCTGGGGGGAGAGAGACTAGAACATTGGCACCTGAATGACCTGATGATCCTTGTGGTGGGTGGAGCGGCAGTAATAGCAGAAGGCCCTGCCGGCGCCGCCGCAGTCAAGGCAGTACATGTTGCACTCGTTGCGGGTGGCGTCGCCGTGGGCACGGCAGATGGAGAAGAATGGGGTGGAGAGGAGTGACTCCAGCCATGGAGGAACCAGCATTGGGCTCCCCTAAGAATCCATGCCCCACAACTCAAATTCAATCTCATGCCAACTGAGTCAAAGCAAATAATTGAATGAATGCTCCTGCATTGCATTACATGACAAAACCGCTTACCATATCACCGAGAGCGATGTGTTCTGCCTCTGATGATGCTGGCTTCAATGGCAAATGCTGGCTGGGATTGCAGAGAGGGGAAGAGAGGAGAGGGATGGGGGAAGAAGATGCCTGACCAACCTGTAACTTAGAATTCAACAACACAACAACGCTTGGACAAGAGACAAACGCATAGAGGCATAAAATAAGGGGAAATATTGGAGTTTGGGGTGCAGGCATGGGACGGCTGGGATGGGGGAGGGAGGGGAGTCTGGGCCGTCCGATGGGCCGGGGTGTTGTTTTTGGCGTGGGCTCTTTGGGCTGTTCTTTGCGTCTCTTGGTAGGAACAGGGTCGGCAAGTTTGGGAGTCCATGGTGCTCAAGGAAGTGACCTCAGCTTCCCTGGATGCCACCTTGGCCCCTGGGGTGCTGATGTGGGCCATCTCAGCTGGCCCACTTCATGCAGTTTCCACGTCACTGGACCCATGTAGATCTAATCATGAGGCTGTTTCTACTCTCTACTGTTTTATTTACAAAAGAGTCCCTTTAATATGCACCACGGCTCATACATGTTGGCGAGGGCACATATTAATATTTTTATGATGGGAAAAGTTAATATGAGTCCGGGCTCACACATGTTGGCATGCGCTTGGGCTCATTGGGCCATCAGATTTACATCTGACGGCTCATCAAGCTCATGAGTTTAAATGCCCTGTAAGTTTAATGGGCCATTGGATATAAATTCGATGGCCAAATGAGCCCGGGCGCACGTCGACCCACGTGAGCCCGGGCTCATACTAACGGGACTCTTTTATTATAGCAAAAGTTGAGGTGAGTAAAAAATTTAAAATAAATTTTATAATGGATTTTTGTCTAAGGAGAAGCTTTTAAGATACTCAGCAAGCACTATGTGGTTCGTATGAAATGCTTGATAAAATCTTAGAACAGAGGAATGCTAACCTTGCCAGTTGACCTCCTTACTTGCATTGCATGAACTCTGGAGGGGCACAACTGTGGTTTGATGACACTTCCCATGGGAAGCATTTTCTATGCTCCACTCTCAATATGTGCCGAGCGTAAGGAACGCCAGGGAGTCGTTGGATTTCATAATATTTATGCTAATATGCACTAGCGTGTGCGCCACCCATCTTGAAATCCAACGGATCCCATGCATTTCTTACGCTCGGCGCATATTGAACAGGGAGCATAGAAAACGCTTCCCTTCCCATGCACCACCATCTCGTATTGCTTCAATCCATAAATCACCTTGGCCACTTCATGGCTGCATTTACCAATTCAATCGGTGTTACTTAGGACATGCCTTGTCCGCGTCCATCCGTTTACACCTGTAGTATGCACTTTAGCGCAAAAGCCTCTGCTCACCTAAAAGGTTTACGCCTTGCTATATGTGAGTCATATTAGCATGCACTTTAGCTGAAGCAAATTACGATAGAGGTAGGCAAATTTGAATCACCCACCAATGCCCTCTATTAACATGCATCATCAAATTTTGATCTAACGGCTTGCGATGCACCGACCTCCCAAACGTGCTAATGTGTATGATTCAAAGAGCATATTAATATTTTTCCTATATATAGAGCGAGATGAACATTGTCCTTTAGATGGGATTGGCAACCCACCTCTTAGGGCATTGTAATTTGTATCATGCCTATGCGATATTAACGTGATTTGGGAGCATGTTAATGTGGCCCACTTCTTGCAATTTCCCTCTCTTGTGATGTCATTTGCTCCATGTAGGTCTAACCATGAAGTTGTCTCTTTTGTTTTATACATACAGAAAAAGTCATGTTATTATGGTCCCTAGCTCGTGCCCTTTGGCATGTACCAAGTTACAAATACGGGAAAGCAAGTTTGAATCACCCACTAGTATAATGTATTATCAACTTCGTCGAATCTTGATTTGCACGACACCTCAACACATGTCGATGAGCATAAACAAGATTAACGTGGACTCCTTTATAACTACATTTGACAACTAGCCTCTTACAATATAGTAATTAATAAGTCTTGATTTTTGTTGTCTTCTGTAGGTCCCAATTAATAACTATATTTGGCAAAAAAATTTGTTTCATATTAATAGTTTTATTTTGTTCAATTTAACTTATTAGGCGCTTAAAAAAGAATATCATAAACTTATTTTCCTTTCTCATAGATGTGGGTTTCATCGATCGATAAAAATTACTATTTTTTTAAATATAACTATTAATATAAAATAGAGGGAGTACTAACTTTTTTAATATAGAGAGATTAACTTCAGTAGATGTAGCTTGCAACCATCTTCTTAGAGCATTCTATTCGTATCCCATCTATGCCCTAGGCACGTGTAATGCCCACACATCACAAAGATTAGGTATGAGTGTGGCCGTGACCATCCTACCAATGGTACTTTGGTTTAGTTTCTAATATTATTTAAATAATAATATTATTATTATCGTTATTATTTTGTTAAATAGAAAGGAGGCAATGATGGAGCAAAGATAAAGCAACTCTTCTTAAGCAAGAAAGCAGACAAAAATGGACAATGTATTGAACATGTCGGGTTAAGGTTAACACTGAAAACTTTATGTCCTATTTTATTTTACTTTATTTTTTAAACCTTTATTCTATATATAGTCACGCTGTGAAACAGTTTAATCTTTATTGGGAGTAACACAATTTGATCAGTCTAACCATTTTTGCCTTTGGGCCGGCCGGTTAGGTAAGTTAGAGATTGGGGAGGAATTGAGCCAACATGGATGATAGGCACAAATGCCTAGCTAACCAAGGTTGGTAGGGGTGTTAATGAGCCGAGTTGAGCCGAGTATTAAGTTGTTTCGGCTCGAGCTCGAACTGCTGAAGCTCGGCTTGAGCTCAGCTCGAAACTCGAATAAACTCGAACTTTTCAGCTCGAGCTCGACTTGATTTAAAAATTTAAAGCTTGGCTCGAGCTCGAGCTCAAACTAAAAAAATAAAAATAATCTATATATAAATATAAAGTACATGAAGTATCACATATACTAATATATTTTTAGTATTAAATATTAATTAATATACTTCAACAAGTATTACGACTACATCGTGAATATTTGATTATAGTCACTATGAAAGAAGAAAACTATGACAAATAAGTTTTAATTACATATGCTAAAAAAATGCAACATTATTATTTTTCTCTCTTTATGTACATATAATCACTAAAAAAGATGTAAAAAATAAAAAAATTATTTAGACAAGATCGAGATTCAAATGAGCAAGAAGACAAACTAATCTACCTCCCAAGTTATATGTGTTCTTATATCGTAATATGATGATGTATGACATCTATACTCACATAGTCGTGAGTGAGCATTGACTCATATAAATGGGTCTCATATATCAATACGATACATAGTATTAGTATATAAATATGTGATTATATGTCGTTTTATATATTCCATTCGTCTTAGATTAATAACTCAATTAAAATTTTCAAAATAAACTAATCAAATAGAGCTATTAATCTAAGAATGGAGGGAATATGTTATAAATATATATTTAAATTAATAATTATGTTTATATAAAATATGTATATATATATATATATATACATTATTTATATATAATTTTAAAATTATATTCGAGTTCGAGCTTGAGCTCGAGGTCGAGTCGAGTAGCATCGAGTTCAAGTTTTATTCGAGTCGAGCAGGGGTCGGCTCAAACTTGGCTTGAACTTATTCGAGTTCGAATCAAGTTCGAGTCGAGCCTGATTCGAGTCGAGTTTAACTCGAGCCGAGCCTAACCGAGCTGAGTTTGCTCACGAGCTAGCTCGACTCATTTACAACTCTAAAGGTTGGTCGATTTGACTTCTAGTTTTAATTTTTCTTGATCAAATTCTAGACCAATCTTTTCTATTTGGTTTATGTTTTTGCTGCTTGCTTAAAAGCACTTGTACTAGTTGAGCTAAGTTGTAAATGTATATGTTGTCCTTTTAGCAATTGTTTATGCATCTATGTTTTCCAATGTACTCCATTAATCTTAAAATAAATGCCCTATTTAGTTTTTCAAAATAAATTAAAATTATTTTATTTTTAAAAATTAAATAAGACAATTATTTAATAAACTAAAATTAATTTATTTTTAAAAATTAAATAAGACACTTATTTTACAACATAAGGAGTATCATTTAAAGAATGGTCACATTTGCTGAGGCAACAAGATAATGCATCATCTTCTTCTACCAAATGTTCTTTCTGTGCCACAAATTTTATAGACAAAAAAAAATCAAAGCTTAATTACTTTAGGACAATACTATGGGATCGAAGAGAATAGTTTGATATAACTATCAGTTTGATGTTGAAGTCTATTAATTTTGAGTGATCATTTCTAAAAAAATATAAAATAAATGTAAATTTTTTTCCCTTCCTAATGGCTTAAGCTTTTGAGAAACTTAGTTATCTTATAATAATACGTTAGACAAGGTATAAATGAGGGAACTTTTCATATTATACACCATTTGTCCTATATTAATTGCTACATTTTATTTTCTAGAATGAATTAATTTTAATTTATTTTAAAATTTAAATAGGTCTATTAATTTGAGTCGGAGAGAGTACACTCAAAGTCTAAAACAAGAAAAATAAGAAAAATAATATTTTTATATAAAAAACTCACATGATTTTTTATTAGTCAAGATAAGTAAACCATGTGAATTTTGTACTAAATTCACTTATAAAGTCCAATCAAAACTCTTATGTAAATTTTTGTAGACATTTTTGTTATAAAAATATTATTATCCCAAAATAAATGATGACCCCAAGACTTCCAAAGCTTGGCATTTAAGCCGAATTTGAGGCTTATTATGTGTTTTAATGCAATGGCACTAGGCTTCTCCATGTTTTAACTCAATGACAATTTGGTCAGTCATACAAATAAGATAAGACCAATTGAAGATTCAAAATGAACGCATACTGAGCAAAATATCTTGTTTGAGAGTTAATATAAGGAACAAGTTTATATGAGCCCAGGCTCATATGAACTTACGTGAGCCCAGGCTTTATGGGTCGTCGGATTTACATCCGGCGGCCCATAATACTCATGGGTTTAACCAATTAATATAACCCATCAGTATTATGAGCCGCCGGATGTAAATTCGATGGCCCATAGAGCCCGGGCTCACGTAAGTTTATGGCTCATATAAACGGGTCTCTTAATATGATAATCTATGTTATTACAACAAGAGGGTTCGCTATAGTGTATCCTTTATTCTTGAGTACAACGTAAATGGACACTTAGCAGCCTAAACCGCCTAACGGAGTTTTGTTCGTGCAGTAAAACTGCAAATAGCTGTGTTCAATACTCTACACCATAATATTGATCAAGTTTATTCTCCTCACACGCATGTGCCCGTATAGTCTTCATCTCTGATTGTCTGCATCAAATATTGCCCATGCATGTGATTTCTTCTGTTCAACAACTCAATCTTCAGTAAGTGGTCTTAATGAAATGGCCGATAGGACTTGAGATCTAGAACAACGCCAGCAACGGAGCCACAAGCAGCAGCAACGGAAATAGCCAAACAGGTGAAGCTCAGTATCTGAAGGCCCAACCACCGGCCTGACCACTTCCTGATCTTCTTCTGTGCGATGTACATCTCTACAGGGAAATACACAGTCAGTGGCCAGAATCCGAGGGCTCCAAGGATCCCAACCACGTCGTTGAAGAAGGGCATGAGCATGGATATCACTGTGGTCAGCACCACAAACAAGCTCCTCCACACTAGACGAAAAAGGTTGATGTGGTAGCTGGACCGGCAAAAGGGCATGGGAACATTGTACTCTTTGTTTATGAAGTCACTATTGGGCCACTTCTGTGCACTCCACTTCTCCACAAATGCAAAAAGAGGCTGACAGAAGACCTGCACATCATGTTTCTATCTTTAGCTTCATTATATTATGATTAAGATAAAGCCACTTAAAGCTGTTGTTTAAGTGGAATTACAGTTGGTTCATGTGGTAAGGTAAGGAGGGTACCTGATAAGCTCCAACCAAGTGAACTACAATGGCGATGTTAGCTATGTCAATCAGCCAAAACGGGTTGTAGAATCCGAAGCCAGTGAGTAGGTTTCCTGGAGCTTGGTCACCAAAGGCAGCATAGCCCATGCACCCACAGAGCAAGTAGAATGCTGTGGTCACTATGATGCTCATAAAGGTTGCTTTCTTCATGGTCTTGTATTCTGCTGGTGGTGACTTGATTGTATCCTACGAAAAAAAATTTATTATCATAATTAAATACGGAAAAAATTAGTACGTGCCGGCTTCATGTGTCAGTATAAACCCGGGCATCTTGAGCCGTTGAATACTCGATCCAACAATGCAAGGGAAACGCTTTTTATGTTCTACACTCAGTGTGAGCCGAGCATAAGGAACGCCTGCAAGGCGTTATTTTCTAAGATCGACGGCGCATATGGTAGCACACATTAGCTTAAGTATTTCTTGCGTTAACATGCGCTACCATATGCGCCATCAATCTTAAAAATCAATGCCTCACAGGCATTTCTTACGCTCGACTCATACTCTTTGTGGAATATAAAAAATACTTCCCAATGCAAGTGGGCAGGGGCTGATTCAAATATGTTTTCTTAGTTATGTGTGTTATCAAATTAAAATCCGGCTAATAAAGATGAGGCCCATTTTGACATGCATGAGCCAAGGCTCACAAATCTCTTAATGTACACATATGTGAACAGATGCGAGGTACAAGATCAGGTGTTCATGGATTTTTAGGTGAAGGAATACCTGAATTTCTATTAGGATGATGGAGTATGAGTAGGCAAAGGCAATATCACCAAGAGCTTGTAAACTCCTCCATATTTTTTGAGTTGGGGTAACCGTGGGGCCTATGCTGATGCCGAGTAGACTCCCTTTGAAACTTCCATTTTCTGCAATATGTGAGCAGATTAATTAGTTTATGTAACTCAAGCAGTATTTTTAGGTAGGATGGTATGTTGATTTTCAGGAAAACTGAGGCAGGATTATGTGCCTCTTTGAGTTTATACCTGCAGCTTTGCTAATACCAAGACTGAGGCCAACTCCAGAGTAAGTGAAGGACATGACTGCTGCCACTATAGAGAGCCACCAGACTTGATCAAAGTCTGGAATTTGAGAGAATATAATTTCCACGATTCCAAACAATATCATGTATGAATTACTAGATACTTGGCAGGAAGCCTGATGTCCTTGTTTGTGGTAGCAGTTAGACTTCTTTACAGCCCTAAACCCACCAAAAGAAGTTTAAATCAGTTAATCTTTTGGAGCATATACTAGCCCTACATAAATTTCTATTTAACAAAACTTTATACCATATTTTAATTGGATATAAAAGGTGGGTCTCACGTGACAATAGGAGGGTCCACTTTTCCATATTCAATCAAAACCTAGTGTAAAATTTTATTGGACAAAAATTGATGTAAGAAAATTATTATCTTTTAGAAGCTCATTCTGATAGGTATTTTAAAAGAAATATTTTTGCCATAAATGTTTTTCATTTTACAAATTGTAAGGAAAAGTATTATTAAAAAATAATTTGACATTTTCAAAACTAAGAAAAGTAAAATATGTAAATCTGTATACTATTGGCTAAACTTACATCATGAAGATAGATTAAACATGTAAAATTGTATAGTACCATTGGTTAAACTTACACCATGCTGATAGATGAAGCAATTGTATACCCAATAGCCACACCAAAAAGGTTCAGGTACTGTATGGACCCACAAAGTTTCACCTTACCTTCTCCTGTAACAAAGAAATGGTACTATAAAATCTCGTATTGGAACTAAAAATTCCCATGTGAATTTAACAGATGTGTTATATCCCATGTACCTAAATTGGCCCTCACAGCATCCATGTATGTATAGTTCCTCTTTCCAGTGACAGGATCTCCTGTTCTGTAGCACTCAGACAGCAGATTAGAAGTGTAGAAGATAACCAAGGCGAAGAGGAGCATCATGATGGGCCCCGCTATCCAACCCAGCTGGGCTATGGCCCATGCCAGTGAGAGGACCCCAGAGCCAATCACGGCAGTGATTATGTGGGAGCTGGCTGTCCAAACATTGCCTGCATTTCACATATCAGTCAACAAAACATTACACAAACGAGTATAAAAAGGAAAAATGAGTCTATATGCACCTCAATAATCTTTTCCATTTTACTGATAAATTTATAAGGAGGTTTATGGGGCTATTGGGGTGCAATAGACCCATTCTGATGCACATCGGTCTGGGCACATGTTAATTTTTTTCATAAAATAGATACAAAATATAAAAATTACTTATCTTCTTTTGCACCCTTGTCTTTACCTGTTCTTTTAAGCCGGCCATCATCATCAAAGGACTTGGAGTATCCAACGGGGGGATTAAAGGCTGCAGTTTCATTAGTGTCTTTGGGCTGCACCTCTATTTGCAAGTATTTCCTCGTGTCTCTGTTTTCATCCACCTACATATATATAGTAGCAGTTAAAGAAACCACATAAAAAAACTAAAAAATAAAAAAATACCAAGGCTTAAGGTGCTTCTTTATGTAATCAGCATCTACTTACTATGGCATGTTGGATTCTGCTTGGCAGGGTTCGACTTCTTGGCAACATGGTTTGTGTCAACCAAAGAGATAAATCAGAGAAGATGATCACTGGACTTGTCAAAAGCTGCAAGAGTAGAGAGAAGAAGAGCTTGAAGATGATGGGTCTTTCCCAACATGAAAGAAGGATTATATAGGGGTAGGGAAGTGCTGTTGCTTACTGTTGATTGTTGCACAAACATATACATGTAAAGCAAACATTTGACTCTATAGACTGGGAAATGGTGGACCACCATCATAGAGATCAATGGCCAGCCAAAGATAACTGTGTCAAGGATGAAACTTTTTGCTCTTTTTACACTTACTATCCACACTGATTAGTAACATGGTGAAAAGTGAGGCTGAAGGCTGTAACTTTATTGTGACTGCTACTTCAAAAGTAGTGTTAATCCCATTTGATCCACAAGTATTTCTGGGTCCCATGTAAGATTTTTTTTCACTTTACCATATTGAATTAAAATATCTCAAAAAGTGGCCTAGATAGATGTTTTTTTACCTTTCAAGGGGCCCAGCTTCAAGGTGTACACTTCACTGAAGCTACTGTATAATACAGAATAATTCTACAGTCCCATCATTGTCTAAGGGAATATATTGAATAATAATATTGAAAACCTTCTGCTGTGTCCCACCTCCCACTCCTTGGGCATCCTTGGTTCCTCCCAGATGGTATGGAAGGGTGAGAGGAAAGTGCAACATAGGTCGTTACCGGTGTCAACGAGGACTCGCATAATTTGCTTAAATCTTCTTAATGGGAGACTTGCTAATGCAAATGCTTGCTGACTCCCCAACCACAACCAACAGAAGGGAGATTGAGAAAGGAAGGAGAAGCAACCTAACCACCGACCACTTTCCTCTCCCGAAGAACCCGTTGTTAATTCAATATACTCAGTACTATTTTGTTATGGATGAGAAGTTTCTCATCCCTTTTTTTAAGCCACCTCACTCTTATTAACACAGTTGATAGATGTTTACCATCTGTGTATATATGAGGTGGGGTGCCAAACCAGGGGGCGGTAAACTTCTCATCCTTTAACACGTCCAGTGTGACTGGGCACTAAGACCATATACTAGTGACTATATTACATAGGGCTTTTAACATGGTACATATATACTTAACTGCCGACTTATTTCTAGTATATAATATCTTCATTGCAATTGATCCTTTTCATTGGGCACAAACACATAACTAATAAAGGCCTGACTATATTTTTAATTAAAAAGGTTTTGGTCTTATTAATCCTGGGCCACATATACCTATTTTACTATCTCGACTATTCTGATACGAATGGTTGCTTATAACCACAGATATTATATACCTTCCATATTTGTGCAGTTGTACTTAGCAAAAAGCTTTGATAGTCAGCAAGAAGATGGAACCTTAATTGTCCTTCATAAAGTTCCACATTCTTATCCTTTTCCGTTATCATCAAACTATGAAGCCATTGAATCCATTTCAAAGGTCTCATATCACTAAAGTGGCAGACAATAGCAACTTTTGAGTTCATCTAGGCTAGCAATTACAGTACTGATCAATAATAGTTGAAAACAGTTAGCTAAAATGGAAGAGCCAAATGTGGTTCACCTTCAGCAGCTTAATTAACAGGAATCACTCTGTTCTTTTTGGTCATGATTACATGATAACAGAAGAAAATGCTTGCAAGAAAGAACAATTGGGAGAGCCTAAGAACCGCTTTCATTGGGGAAATGATTGGTCATAGGGATAAAGGGGCGTGGAGTGGTGGTTATGTGGGAGAGTGGAGACAGTGAAGGAGATTGATCAGACAACCACGGGCGTGCAACATGGTTCGGACCCACCTTGCAACAAGGTCACACCACCACTCAATTATATGCAAGCTATCCTCACTGATTGAAAATGTAGCATTCTACTTGGCTTAGGGCGTGAGACACGCTTCATATACTTTATAGAACTGTATCAGCACAACAGATGCAATGGTCAAGATAACCATGAGTCGGAGGCAATATTTATTGAGATAATTCATCCTTCTTATATTAATAGTTATATTTAAAATAATAATATTTTTTATCAAATAGTAAGACTCACATCTAAGAGGAGAAAAAAAAAGTTTATGATACCTTTTTTAAGTATCTAATTACTTAAATTTAACAAAATAGAATTATTAATATAGAATAAATTTTTTTTTGTTAAATGAAGCTATTAATTTAAAATGGAGGGGATATAAAATAAGAAGAATATTAATATGCGCCAAGTTGTATGTGCGTAAGGTGTCTCCCTAACTCATCATATGTCCTTAAATCAAGATAAGATGATGCACGTGTATCATAGAGCGGGCAGATCCAGACCTGCCAATCACGCAGCCCAAAAGTGTCCAAATGCTCATATATAAATAGGACTCATAATATAAATTTAATAATAATCCATTTACTAACAACTTAAGCTATTTGGATTATTATTAAGTTTTTTTTACTCTAAATATTGGCTTATGAAAAGCCTATTGGTGACAAAATGTTATGGTGTTAATAATCCTAGTCAACTTGAATGTGCTGAGGGCTTGTCTTGATATGGGTTGCTTAGGAGTTTATAATTACCAGGGCTAGAAGACAAGAACAAAGGAAATATACATAAAGATTAAAAACTCAGAAACGTTAAACGATCAAAGGACATAAGAAACATTTTAAATAGGAAATTAATATGGGAGAAGCGTAATAGAAATGTTAAAGATACTATGCATTTACCTACTTGGAAAACAAATTTGTTGAATATTGGTGAGAAATACATATATAAGAAACAAATAATAACATAGAGTTGTCCTATGGAAAATTCTATTTGTTTGAAAATTATAATAAATTTAGATTCAATATAGATAAGAGATACAACTAGTAAGAGTAAAACCTCGTATCATCCTATGGATGTAACAATTTCGTATTCTAGTTATTTTGAATGTCATACAAATGTAAACTTATATTAAAAAAATCAGCCAAACTAAAATGCAACTCAGTTCAATCCACATCTATTTTCAAGGTGAAAAATTAAAATTTGGCTCATTCAAACCTATCCGAACTTAGTTAAATAATTATATGACATCAATAAGTTATTTTGTTTTTGCAATTTAACGTACATTTTGTTTTCAGAATGTTGTATGTGTTCAAAGTTTCTATCTTTCCAAATTAGTTAACTTCTTCAAATAATTCAAATATGGTTCTTAAAGTTTCTAATTCCACTATAAATTCTATAAATGTTTTCTATAAGTTTCTAAAAATGTGTTCTCTAAGCTTAAGATAAGATGAAAGACTATAAGGGCAGTTATCAACATGATCAAGATTAGAGAAGATTTAATAGTACCTTAAATTTGTGGAACTAAGAGAAAGTTGAGACAATGTCTTTATGTGCAATTCAGATTGAAGATAAGGATTCAAGTCAGAATTCAGAAAATAAAATAGAAATTTGAGGAAGAGAATAAACTAGGTACTTGAAAATATGCCCCAAAATACTACAAGACTTGAACCCAAGTCCTTGGCTTTAATACCATGTTAAATAACCAATATTCTCAAAAACTCAAGTTGTTAAGAAAGGGTTATTATAATATTAACTTAACTCAACAGTTGGAGGAGGGATCTCATGCAGCTACACTCTACTTTGAGGGGAGTTGTGTCCTTTGGTGAGTAGATCATATCATCATTGAACAATTCAATTTTATTAATGAGAATTATTAAACAGATAGAAGGTTCATGCCCCACATGGGTATTTACAATCTGCTCCCTCCATGCAATGTTAATGGTCACATTTGTAAAAAAATACAAATCTTATGAAGGGTGAGAAACACATTAGACCATAACAAAACTCTAAGCACCTTTTTACAATACAAAAATAAAATTTTCTTATATTAGATTCTCATGCTCTTCTTACTATAGCAATGAGCATATTAGAAGCTTTCTAGTTGGTAGGAGTTGGTAGGAGAATAAAAAATAGGATTATTAATGTGAAATAGTTTTTTTTTAAAATGAGAAAAAGATAGGGAGTATATAATGAGCAGAAACCTAGATAGATAGAGCTATCCTTGACACTAATAGAGTAGAAACCCTAGAATCCAAAAGAAGAGATAATAACTCTTGAATCCACAAGAGCAAACCTCGAATCCATGCTGCTGGAAGATCATTTTCATTTTATTGATCTAAACTATAAAGAGTGATTATCAAAAACTCATACTCCCTCCATCTTAAATTAATAACTCTATTTTGCAAAAAAATTTGTTTCATATTAATAGCTCTATTTTTTTTAATTTAAATGATTAAGAGCTTATTTTTCTTTCTTTTAGAGGAGCTTATTTTTCTTTCTTTTAGAGGTGGGTTTTACCATTCAATAAAAATCACTATTTTTTCAAATGTAGCTATTAATATAGGATAGAGAGAATATAACTTAATAAAGAATCTAAAAAAAATAAAATTTTAAACTAAGCAATCCTAAATATCCATTGCAATTAAAGCCTAACTAATTAAGTAATTAAAATCCATTCATAACTCCATTCTATTTGTGTGGTAATTCTTTTTTTTTTTCATGTTCCTTCGTACGTCACTATACTATTAATTTGACATGAAAATAAGGAGTAAGCGAATTACTAATTCTAAGATATAATTTAAGGAAATGATAGTAACTTTTTCTAGAAAAGCTACTACTTGTGTAATAGTTATTGTAAGTCACGTCGAGGAAAGGAGGAAAATTGACTTACTTAAGCCTCATTTACCTATGTACAACCTTGAATTACTAGTCCTCTATTAGGTAAACATAAGAAGGTGGAAAATAGAATGTCTAATTATAATCATAGAAAGTAAAAGCACTGCATGTGCGGGCAAAACCTTAGAACCCACCTGTCCCTTAATGTGAGAGAAAATTGATGGCTCTCATTTTCGCGGGGGAAGCATTTTTAATGCTCTACTCTAACAATAAACCCAACATAAAAAATGCATAAGAGCCCTTCATCCATGAGATCGATGGTGCATATGCTAGCATACATTAGCGCCAATGTGTGCTAGCTTGTGCGTCGTTGATCTTAAATATCAAGGGTTTTCATGTGTTCCTAACATTGAGCTCATTGTCAGAGTAGAACATGAAAAATTATTCCCTATGTGGTTCCTATATAGAGAACTTTTATAGAAAAAACCTTATAGGTGTGGTGCATTCATGTGCAGCCTTTTTTTTGGTGCAAATGATCTAAGTGATATTTTTCGCAAGGGAGGGAAGAGTAACATAAGCATAGCTTGTGGAAAGTGAAATTTATCCTAGTTTTTTTTTTACTTGTGCAATTTACACTGCCAATTAGTACATTATTTGCATGATTGGTTCACCTCTAGCTAAGTACCTAAGGATTCAAGCCTTTGTTGATAAAACACAAAATACAACTCAACATTTATAACTTGCCATTACAACAAAATTTGGTATATTACCAAAAGAGCCCCTGCTAGATGAGTCTGGGTTCACGCAGTTGAGCATGAAACTAGGCATCTCACACCGTTGGATCACACATAACTTAGGTGTGAAGAGGATCTTGATCACTGACAAGCGTGAGTCTAGGCTTATACAAACTTTTTCCTTGCCAAAAAAAATTTGGTAGAATTATGCTTATGCAAAGTGCCAGCTTCTTATATGTCCTAAATACACCCACTTAGCTCTTTGAGCTTGATACGTACATCGCAGGTTTTATTCAGAACTTTTGTTAACCTTATATGTTAAAGGAAATTTTAAGCTTTAGCTCCAAATAAAATTTTGTAATTGCCAGCCCAAAAATCTTCCCCTCAAAAATAAAATAAAAGAGTGAGGCTTGTATGTTGGACATCTAAATGTAGGCCTGACAATCAAATGGTAGCTCCATTCCGCTCCATTTACCAATTCATCTGCACTGCCCATCAGATCTTATTTGGGCCCGTGGCCCATTAGTCCTCCACTTTCAGCACCTTCGTAAGTAATTAGACAAAGGCCCGGTAAAGAGACACATTGAGCAAGGCCCATATTCTCGACCACCGACCCCAAGCACTTCGCTCTGTCTATTCACCCCTTGGATGGGGCCCACCACTTCCTAGCCACCATTTCCTGCCTTCATACAAGGTTGCAACTTTGGGAGTGTCAATTCCAGTTACGCTTGGGAATCATTTTTTATGCTCTATGCTAAGCGTGAGCCGAGCATAAAGAATATCTGGGAGCCGTCAATTTTCAAAATCAACGGTGCACACGGTAACACACGATAGTGCATATATTACCTGTATTATCGTGCGCTATCGTGTGCACCGTCAATTTTAAAAATTAAAGGCTCCCAAGCGTTCCTTAGGCTTGGCTCATGCTTTTTAGGGAACATAAAAAATGCTTCCCAACTCTAGGGTGGCAAGGAATGGTAGATGTGGGCTCGATTGAAGGGAAGAGCCCCACAGCAGCACTAAGAAAGGCTCTTAAATTTAGAGTTATGTTATTCTAACGTTAATTTTTACATGTCAAAAATTTACTTGATGAATGGGGCCGGCCCCACTTTCAATAGTCTTAAAATTATAAAATAAAGTTTTAGCGTGTCACTCATGAATTTTTTTCTAAATATATTTACTTAGATGACCTAATGGTGGGTCCTTGTTTGTCTTTGGTCTCAATTAATCACATAATTAGGGTATGGCTTTGGTCATCTCTGTCTGTGATAAATCATTTGAGAGAAATGCTCGGACGGCTCGTACACTGGCCCGCTCACCAATCTTGTCATGTCAGCATTGGCCCACAGTTGGACCGGGACAAGGAGCACTTCCATGGGGCCCATGCTGCTTACACACACATAGTTGGCAAGCAAGCTGATGTGTGTGAGCGGTCTTAACCAATATTTTAAAAATCGGCCGGGCCATTGACCTATTGTCGGGCTGAGTCTATTGGGTTTAACCATAGGTTAACTCAGGTTAAGTTAATTTTTTTTATATTAAATTAAATATAAAATTATACATAAGGTTTACACAAAATTCTTGTAAATTAGTAGGTAGAGTATGCAAGATGATTTATACAATGTTCGCATTACCAATACCCTTTTTTAACACGATGCAAGTTCAAATCCTACTTTAAACATAAAATTTTTACTTTAAAACTACAGAGAATATTAAATTGGTCCAACTTGGGTCAACAAGTCAATGGTTCAACCAACCGAGGTGGGTCAACATGACCCATTAAACCAGATGAATCAGCCTGGTTTATTAATCGGGTCAGGTTAAACCCAATCCGACCGGCCGGGACCGGGTCAGGTTTTAAAATAATGATCTTAGCATTTCTCATCACTTTAATTAATAGAACTTAATGTGATTAAGTGGCCACGTGGGAGCTGACTTGGCTCAGTCAGTGGCCAGACACGAGTTGTGTGTATTGCATCATGCATAAGTTAGGTGGAGCCACTAATGCTGCTCTTTAAATTTAATTTTTTTTTTATGAATTGTTAATCATGAGCCTCTGTAGTGGATGGACATTGGCCATCCATCTTCGCATGCCCAAAACGACATTTGTATTCAAAATGACCGAACTGCCATTGTAATTGGAGTATTGCACCATTAGTTAATTAATGTATGGAAGGTATTTTAGTCAATTTACAAGGTCATAAATTAGTGCAGCCTACTTAACAAACTTCAATGCCAATAAATTGTGAGGAGAGTGGAAGACTTTCTTCAAAACCTCTTTTTGTTATCTCTTTTTTGGCAAAATCTTTTTGTTATCTTCCACTTAGCTAAACTATATTATTATTGCAAGTAGACTTTTATTAAAGATTTGTAGGTACGATTTTGTGCAAAGGTGTTCCAATTTGATGGGCCCCGCAAAAAGAACAAGGGAATTTTTCCCACTTTTTTCTTCTTGATATATACTTCCTCTGTCCTATATTAACATTCTCATTTGACTATTTAGAATAAATTAATTTTACTTATTTTAAAAAATTGATGGGACTATTAATTAAGACGGAGTGACTATGATATAAAATATTTAAATTTTCTTAAGAAAGTCATATTGGATAGAAACTTTTTTTTTTTTGTTAATGGATGTCTATGTCCTTAGGACCCCACGGGTCCGTCTTGTTAAGATTGAGACTATCTAACCATCTTTACAACATTAAATTTGTGATAAGTATGTTACCAATCAATATATCAAATTCAACTATAGGGGGATTTCATTTATTTTTATTTGCTGATATCATCAACCAAATCAACCCAATTTGGCCCGGAACCAGATTGACCCAGTATGGCCACCAATTCGGGTCAAGGGCCGGGCTCGGTTTTAAAATATTAGGGGTAAGGAAACTAGGCCTCTTAGAGTGGGAAGAGTGGGAAGCATTTTTTCTGCTCTGCTCTGCTCTGACCATGAGCCGAGCGTAAGGAATGCAAGAGGAGCATCCATTTTCAAGATGGACGCTCCACACGCTAGCACACCGCGTCCATCTTGAAAATAGATGCTCCTTTGCATTCCTTATGCTTGGCTCACGGTTGCCATGGAGCATGAAAAATGCTTCCCTTACTATCTATGTATATTTACATTTACCGTGGATATCTATGACTGTATATAGGCTGGCTAAAATGACAGAATTCTCATCCATTTTATGTTAGCTTTGAACTATTAAAGACAATTTTTTTCTTCAGTGTAAACTTTTAATAGTTTGCATACTGGTCTTCATAAAAAAGTGGAGTAAATGTGAAACTTTCACATCTGCACAATGAAAAGAAAACTATAATGCGGGAACTAACGATTAGTCAAAAGAATATGCTTCTTATCTTAATTTGTAAAATAAAAGAGACAATTGATGCTTTAGATGCATTACAGAAATTATCTTCGAAGATACCGTTACACATTTTTGTGTTCTATATACTCGCAAATGCGTACTTCAATATGATCATCAGAAACACTAATAAAGCATGATGAATGGTTAAGATGTTATAAAAATATGTCTTCTCAATTCATTCCTCCAATTTTTTTTTCTATTTGGTACAAAAATGATCTTACTTCTTTGGCCCTGCTGAAAAATCTACTGTAAATCTGTGGGCCAAAGTGGGATTCCAAGTAATATCACTAGTTAATTCTTTCCACCACCTTCCCTCCAAGAGCCAACGGTCAAGTTCATCCCAAGAAAATTTGAAAAAGGAGAGAATGTGAGATGGAGAAGAGGATGAAGATAAGGACTCCACTTTTGAATTTGGAAGAGAATCGTCTTCTTTAAAGTGGGAAATGACAAGGCAAGTAATAAACAACCCATCTTAAGAATCCTCTCACATCTCCTTTTCTATCTTCTCCTTGTTATATTCTCTGAATACAGTCTATTGGTCTTCTTCCCATACGGTAAGCTCCCATGGAGACACAAATGGGGAAAGTAATGATAGCCGAGAGAACACCTTCAGTGAGCTTCGAATCATCACCAACTTCTCCAATACCTCAAGGAGGTCTATGGAGAAGAATCATCAACAAGATCAACATGTCAAATGTTTGTGAGGGTGAGGACCTGGCGCCATCAGCTGCGCATAATCGGAGAATTATTCGAGGAGGGGATGAAGAACAGGAGTTTCAATATGAAAACACTCACTGTCTCTCATCTTATTACAGTGTCTTTGTAGCTCGCCTGGCCATTATGGTACTGTAGCCTAGAAACCTTCTTATGATTCAGAGTCTGTATATATTTTGCTTAGAATGGAATTGATTGAGGTTCATGCAACTTGTTTTGCTGTATGGTCTAGTCCAATAATAGCCAATCTAGAATCTTCTGTAATCACGAATTGATTCTAAACAATATTCAATAAACATATTGAAAATTTTGCTCGAGTTATTATCAAACTGTAGCCTAGAGACCTTCTTATGATTCATAGTTTGTATCTACTTTGCTTAGAATGGAATTGATTGAGGTTCATGTAATTTTTTTTTGTTGTATGGTCTAGTCCAAGAATAATCAAACTTAATTCTCCTGCTATATCCAATAAATATATTGAAAATTTTGCCCGAGTTATAATCAAATTGCTAATAATAAGAAGATTGTGCTGAAAGACTAGACAGAAGAAAGCCAGTGCAATGAAGTTTATGAAAGTATATAGTAAAAGGAATTTGAAGTAATCTCTTAGTGCTTGAACATGACTGAAAAAAATATGAGCTGCAGAGAGACACTCATGCAGAGAGAGAGAGAGAGAGGTAAATTAGATTTGTGTGCAATTACTAATCACAAGCACAATCCTTAGTTAATGCATTATACTAAAAAATTTATCATTTCATATCCGTGTTACAAATGACTTATATCAAAAATGAAAATAAAAATCAATAGTGACAAAACTTAAAAATAAGTTCCACTTTGGTCCTCCTATATAGAAAAAAGTTGTGATTCTAACCTTTCCTTGCTCCATATTTATGCTAAGAGATTGCAGTTCTGATAAAAATTTGGCAGCAAAACTTATTATAGGGAAATTCTAACTTTTGCTTAACCTGAAAAACCAAGCTCTGGAACACTTACTTCTGATGTTCTAATTTGATTTACTGCAGGTCATGTTAGCAATTTTAATTGGGATGTTGACCATTCTCACATGGCATATTACTAGGGCGTACACTACAAAATCCATAAACAGCTTAGCATATGGACTTCGTTTTGAGCTTCTGCAGCGTCCAGTACTAAGGATGTGGAACATTCTTAATTCCACGGTAGAAATAACCATGGCTCAGGTCAAGCTATGTCAATATGTAATCCATCATTATGATAAGCCTGTGACTCTACCACAACAACACGAGGTACATTATCTTGATCATTGTTTCAAAGAGAACACTTATTTGTTTTCAACATGAAAGGTTAATGGTTTGCTTAAACTTGCCCCTCACAGCTATATCAAGTAATGAGAGATGTGACATGGGCACTATTTGCCAGCAGAAAAGCCCTTAATGCAATCACTATAAGTCACCAAAATGGATTTGTGCAAGCATTTCACAGGGACCACAGAAGTAACAACACATACTACATCTATTCTGATCCTGTACATGCTTCATATAGTGGCTGGAATGAGAGCCATCTGAATGGTAACATCTCAGATATATGGTATAGGGAGCCTCTGGATCCTTTAACTGGTATAAAGATGGGATTAAGAAGACGAGTCCCTCCCGATGATCTAATCAAAATTGCCGGCTTCTCAGAAGTTCGTGATGGATCAGCTTCTTGGCAAATGACAGTGAGCAAGTATACAGATTCCCCACTTCTTTCAGCAGCATTACCTGTGCTGAATTCTTCGGATGGAAGTATAATGGCGGTGGTTGGCGTTACAACAGCATTTTATAGTGTAGGACAGCTGATGAGAGAGTTGGTAGAGTTTCATAGTGGATACATGTATTTGACTTCTAAAGAAGGTTACTTGCTTGCAACATCGACAGACTCTCCACTTCTGAGAAATACAACAAGTGGGCCAAAGCTTATGATGGCCACAGATTCAGAAGATGAGATAATAAGATCAGGAGCAAAGTGGCTTCAGCAAGCTTATAAAAATAAATTCCTTCTGAATAATGAGCTGCATATGGAAAATGTAGTACTAGGACATCAGAAATATTATGTTGATTCCTTTTTCCTGGGTTTAAAAAGGCTACCTTTGGTGAGTTCTCTAATTATATATTTCATTAGTTTTCTTTCTTTAGGTCGTATTGTGAAGAGGCTTATGAAAACTCTACTTAAAATATTTTCACAAGCAGTAAACGTATGTATGTGACGAAACATTTGAGATATTCCAACAAAGAAAATGGTTAGAAAATTTGTACTTTAGTGATCAAGAACTTATGAAGTTAATTCTTATTGGTAAACTCTGAATTGCAGGTAGGAGTAGTTATAATTCCAAGAAAATATATAATGGGGAAGGTTGATGAAAGTGCTCTCACAGCTTTGGTGATATTGATTACTGCATCTATTTGCATTCTTGTGATTGGGTGTGTTTGCATTATGATATTAACCAGTGGAGTTTCGAAAGAAATGAAATTAAGAGCAGAACTGATAAGTCACCTTGATGCAAGAAGAAGGGCAGAAGCTTCTAGCAACTACAAAAGCCAGTTTTTGGCAAATATGAGGTAAAAGTCAAATTAAATTAGTTTTTTTACAAAAAAGATTAAAATGATGTTACTGTTACATAATTAAGATGTTAGGAAACATATTATCAATCTATTCACTTCATATTTCAACATTCCCTCTCATGTGCAAGTATCCAATAAGCTTTACACATGGACACCACTGAGGGAACACAAATGTCGGGTATATATGCCTCCACCAAGATTTGAACCGAGGACCTCCTGGAACCTAAAGCTCTGATACCATGTTACATAACTATTATTTCCCAATAGCTTAAGCTGTTGGGAAATGTATTATCAATCTATTTAAATCATATTTCAACAATTACTATGTCTCAATTCTTGATATCATCAAGAATTGAGATGTGCCAATTTCCGAGATCAAGAAAAACGTTTTTTTAGAATAAATAATCTTTATATGAAACAAAGTAAGTCTATATGATACCTAAGTTAACTGTATAGTGTTGAAAACTAATGATCCAAGGGCATTTTAACAATCAATATCCTATAGTAAAAGAAATATTTTGTTCAACAAGTGAAATCTAGATAATAACAGCATACTTGGGTATAATTAATAAATATATACCTCAATATCCTAAGTATAACTGAGACTACTCATCCTTCCAGGACATTTACTTCATTAAATTTCTTAATTTAAAATTTTATTGGTGAAACTAAAATATTTTTCTTTCAATTCTCCGGTCATGAGTTGCGAACACCAATGGCTGCAGTGATAGGATTGTTGGATATTCTTATCTGTGATGATTGTCTTACAAATGAGCAGTTTGCTACGGTTACTCAGATTCGTAAATGTTCTACAGCATTACTTCGGCTTCTCAACAATATATTGGACCTAAGCAAGGTGAGAGCAAAGAAATGGTTCATTTTGTGGACTAATAGTTTTCTTCCAAACACTCTGACAAACATAAATTTGAATGTTCATTGTGGCATCCATTTGGCCAAAAGCCAGAACAAGCCAGAAATGGACTCTTTTAGAAGTAAATTTTAGTGTCAGTTGCTAATTTTGATTTACGAAGTCTTTACTAAGTAGGGTTACTCCTTAAAACTAAATAATAGCTTTATATATTTTGATAAGAAAGCATCCTATGGCTCTGTTTCACAAAATGGGTAGGTTGAGTCTGGGAAACTAGTACTGGAAGAGGCTGAATTTGACTTGGGCCGAGAACTTGAAGGAATTGTGGATATGTTCTCTGTACAATGCATCAACCACAATGCAGAGACTGTTCTAGATCTCTCTGGTATGCCATTTTATCAATTTATGTCATAAAGATGAAGCTCTGGGGGCAATAATTATCTGTTCACGATAAAAGCATAGGTTAACAGTTTCTCAGGCAAAAGCTTTGATGAGATTGTAGTTTATACTTTTAGATGATATGCCGAAGTTTGTCCGGGGAGACTCTGCCCGAGTGGTTCAGATTTTTGCAAACCTCATCAGCAATTCGATTAAGTTCACTTCATGTAAGTACCACTTCGGTTTATATTTATTCTATATGTTAAGCAGTCATATTAGGTAGAAGTTACTTTTTCCATTAAAGTTTACCGGCAGGTGGTCTAGAATTATTAAGTTTGTACATGGTACTTTCCTCCAAGAAGTTTCTTGACATCATAAGAGATGGAGCAAATGTTGCACAAAAACAAGAAATGAAATACTTATAATCAAATTTTATTAAAAAAAAAACTGATGTTACTATCATCCAATCATGCTTACATAGTTACAGCTTCCACTTTGCAGCTGGCCACATTATTCTGCGGGGTTGGTGCGATGACAGCAAAGACATGCTGCGTTCTCATCAAAGGGAACCAAAGCCTGCTCTAAAAGCAAAGTCTAGGCAACATGGAAACCTTCCAAAAGGAACTATAAAAAAAGATAATCGGATTACTCTTCATTTTGAAGTTGATGATACCGGCTGTGGTAACGTAGTTAGCTAGATTTTTCTCTGCCAACAATTTCAAATGCTATGTATACTACTTACATAGGTTTTTCTGAACATTTTCTTATAGGTATTGATCCAAGCAAATGGGAATCAGTGTTCGAAAGTTTTGAGCAAGCAGACCCATCAACCACTAGAACGTATGTAATGTATATGGCCATTAACTTGTGCTCATGATAAAATAAAATATAAATCAAACAATGTTAACATGTAAAAGAGAATAGACTGCTGGGAAAACGAGTCTACATATGAGAGTTCTTATGGTACTGGTGAATCAACCAGCAGACAAGAATATTTTGTAGCAGGCCTACTTCTTTGGTCTAATTTAGTAGGACCCAATTTAAACCTTAAGAAACTGGATGGACTTTATAACATTAAATAAATAAAAATGCATATTCCTGAGAATGAACCAGCAGGTTTGAATTTATTCTTAACTGTTCCATCCAAGAAAGTGTTGCTTATTAACCTATACAGTGCCACAGTAATTGCAAATTTAACTACAAACATGACATTGTGGAATAAAATTACAGTCTGTGGCTTTATTGTACTGGGGGGTCAGATTTCTAGTTAAGTTTGTGATCAGTCAAACAATGGCGATTGGTATAGGTTGAAAATGAGAGAATATGAATGACAGCAATTAAACACTTTGAAGTTAATTTAATTTTCAAATGTGTTTACCAATTGAATAAGCTGGGCTCCTCGCTGGATCTCTATCTGGTGTAGTTATATACATTGACTAGTGGCAGTGGATAGAGATTCTCCTTCAATAAATTTGATAAGCCGACTGGAAGAATTAGTTCAGACAAGCAAGTTTTGTTTATCACTCTCTAACAGTGTTTTGCCCGTATGATATTCTAGTGATTTTCACTGCTAGTTATTCGTCATTTCAGGCATGGAGGAACTGGCCTAGGCTTGTGCATAGTGCGTACCCTGGTAAGTTAGAAATACTAGTCTTTTTTAATTCTTAAAAGTTAGATTCACCAAACAGAATACCTTTCCTCCAGACTATTAAATGTCATAATATAGAGTATCTGGGCCTTTGGGAAGCAGGATCTAATGAAGAAAGAGTCCTTGCACTAATTTTGGCTTACACAAAATTTCGTAGGTTAACAAGATGGGTGGCGACATCAGAGTTGTGAAGAAAGATGGTCCAGGAACTTTGATGAGACTCAATTTGGTTCTAAGTGCATCCGCAGACAGTACTGAACAGAATTGCCAACTTGAATTTGGCGAGAACAGCCTAATGGTACCCATTAATACATAAGCATTATATAGTGAAATTTACATGAATTTGAAAGTACTTAATTGCAATGTACAAATCAGGTATTGCTTGCCATTAATGGCAACACAGGAAGATGCATAATGTCCAAGTGGTTAATAAAAAAGAGGATCTTCACAAAAGAAGCATCTGAGTGGAATGAACTCACACAGAGCCTTCAGGAAATATTCCAAGGAGGAAGAATTGTGAAGTCTGTCTTCACAAAAGAGTACTCCTCAATAGACCCATTAAGAATTACTAGACTTAGAGAATTAAACAGCCAGACCATGAAGACTCCATATCTTGTGATTGTGGTGGACATTGCTCTGCTGGACTTGAGCACAGATATATGGAAAGAGCAACTAAACTTCCTAGAGACATACCAGGAGAAGGCCACATTTGCCTGGATACTTAACCATGACACCTCAAATGCCATTAAGATGGAGCTCCGGAGAAAAGGGCATGCTCTGATGGTCAACAGGCCACTGTACAAATCAAAAATGGTTCACATTTTGAAGGCTGTTGCGAAAGAAAGGAATATTGGAATGCAGAGGAAGTTGCCAGGAAGCTCAACTGCTCAAGACTTATGTGAGTGTCATGAAACTGATCATATACATTTTGATGCTCCCAGCTCAGATGACTCTGATTTGTCAGAGATGGAACTTTCTGATCTCCAAATGGGAAACCATGTCACTGAGGAAGACAACCAGTTCAAGATACAAAAAGGTTCTACCACTTACAATGTAGAAATTCCCATTGTATCACCATTGAGTGACAGTCACACTGTGCAACAAAGTCTTAATGAGCCACTTCATCAAGGAGAAGGCACAGTCAAGAAGCTGGGCACCCAAGGGCATGCAGAAGTTACATGCTGCAGTCCACAACCTGATGAAGAGCAAGCAATTAAGGACGGATCAAGTGGTCAAGAGATTAATGCTTCATCTGCAAAAACTTCCCAGAAGAGATCCCTTGAAGGTTTGTGCATACTTTTGGCAGAGGACACGCCTGTGCTACAGAGGGTGGCAACTATAATGCTGGAGAAGATGGGGGCCACAGTGGCAGCAGTGGGAGATGGAGTTCAGGCAGTGGAGGCACTGAAGTGCATTCTTGACCCTGAGAATAGATCCCACACACAGATTCAGGAGATCCCAAAGTTTGATCTGATCCTCATGGACTGTCAGGTGATCTTAGTATTCAATTCAATTATTTTTTCTAAAGTACATTATGAGAATTGATTCTAGCAGCATTTTCCATTTGCCTGTCTGGCTTCTGAATTTTACTCCAATTAAATGTTGTACATGTTGCAGATGCCAAAGATGGATGGCTATGAAGCAACAAAGGCTATTAGAAGATCGGAGGAAGGAACTGGATTGCATATTCCGATCGTCGCGCTGACAGCGCATGCCATGTCTTCCGACGAGGCCAAGTGCTTGGAGGTGGGGATGGATGCATACTTAACGAAGCCAATTGATTACAAGCTCATGGTGTCCACCATCTTGTCCCTAACCAAGAGGGTGTCCTAATGCCGATGAACAATGCCAAGAATATGCATGATTATCAGCTTAACTGCTTAATCTGCATACCTTTCACGCCTCAGTGTTTCTCATGAGCAGCAGAGGAACTCCAAATTTTGATGCATTGAAGATGGGCAATGTAGATTCAACTTGTACAACATAAACATGGCGTAGATACCACTTGCTAAGTAGTAGCTTTACCATGCCCTTGATAAGGGACACATGAGTATCATATTGCCTTCTTATGAGCTGATCTTAAGAAAATGGCCCTTGATTGGGAGAATAAATGAATTCATGCATGAACCATATTTACATTTTCCCAATACTTCTAAAAAATCAATGAACCACTCGCCTCATTCTTCCTTAAACGAATTATCGCTTTTTTTTTTGGAACCGTAGCGAAAAAGAGAAAGCTTTGCCGGTGACACTGGCTAGATAATCGCCTGAAGGTGCTGTCCTCACCAGAACCTATATGCTTAAAAAATAAAGATAATATAAGAGTGAGTGAGTACCTTTCTCCATCTTCTAGACCTCTAGACACAAACTACCAACAACAAAAAATAAAAAAAGGAAAGTTTCTTAGTGCTTGCATATGACTACTAGAAGGTGTCCCCTCCCTCCCACACATCACTCTCAGTTAATTGGAAGTCTAGGCTCCTTCACATGGACCTCAAACACTTTTAAAATTGCATGACAGAGCAGTGATAACGGCAATTGCTGCATCAGCCGCTAGCCATCTTAAAGGGGCGTAGACTATTCAGTTCAGGCCTTCCCCATATCCCACCCTGTGAATAAAATACCTACAATTCAACATTGATGGACTCCTTGTCCCATGTACACACCCAATTCCAAGAGATCAAGATAGGTTTTCAATGCAACTCAGTCTTATCTGATGTGACCCCAATTCTCATTCTACGATCCCAAATTTAATTCGTGTTATCGTCCAATTGATAGGTTTTTTTCGACCTAAGTTTTTATAATTCTCAATTTTGTATAGAACGTGGCTGCTTAAACTTCACTTTTTCCCGTTACTCATTTCTTTCTTACCTTAAATATTTTTTATTAAAATCTCTCACATTTTTTATTTTGACCTCACATTTTTTTTTTTATTCTCCAGCGCCAACACCAATATTGGCGACCTATTCTCACCGCAGCAACTTGCAATCGCTAGGCCATTGGTCGCGACTCCTAGCCACGAAAGTGGCCAGATTTAACTAGAGGTTGTGGCCAACAACAATGGCCATGATCAACTGGCTGGTCGCTGTCAATTAAATCAGGCACTTAAATATGGCTAGTCAGCATCGGAGTTAATGTCAAAATCATTATCGAAGGAAAAGGGAAAGGGAGTCGGCATCGAAGTTAATGTCGAAATCGTGGTCGAAGGGGAACAGAAAAGGAGTGGAGTTTATATATTCGAAGAAATAGGTAAAAGGGATGAAAGAGATAGGGGGAAAAAAGTAGAAAAACAAAATAGTTTTTTTGTTTGTTAAGGGCGTAGGGAAAAAAATAGGGTTTGAATAAACCACATTCTTTTATATAATTTATATATTATAAATATTTTGTATACTCCCTACTAACCGTAAGTCTAGAATAAAAAACATAGGAACAACTGTTTATATTTAAAACCGATAACAATAAACTAGTACATATTAACATCATTTACCTTTATTAATGTGTGCTAACATACGTCCCATCAATTTTATAGATGGACAGTCCTTCTTTGTACGTGCCATCAATTTTTATAGATGGACAGTACCTCTTGGTGTATTTCTTACGCTAGGTTTACTGTAAGTAAGTAAGTATAACAAATATCCCTTATACCTCAACTAACCCAGAGTACAAATGTCACATCAAGCCATCCAATTATTTAATTGCTATATATAAGCCTCACTGAAAGATTGGGCTCCTACCAAACAACAAGATTTAGAAGTGAGGATTCCCTTGGGCCCTATGACACTGATTTGAGGCAGACCCCTTTTGTATGGAGTTTTTCGCATGTTTGTGGCCTAACGTGACCCAATGGTTAAGTTTGTAATTATGGGCTCTCTCCT
Organism: Saururus chinensis; assembly: GCA_035235625.1. NCBI lineage: Eukaryota > Viridiplantae > Streptophyta > Magnoliopsida > Piperales > Saururaceae > Saururus > Saururus chinensis. The sequence goes on from CP141150.1 coordinate 5,934,944, forward strand.
TCACACAAATGTGAAGACACTTTTTTGTGGTAAGAGTTTTACATGTTATCTTCTTAAAATGAGCTCAATGTAAGTTATATATGGGAAATCTTCATCCACGAGATCAATGATCTACATACTAATATATATTAGTTTCAATATCACTTACACAAATGTATATTACTATATGCGTGGTCAATTTGAATATTAATAACTATTATGTATAACTTACTCGAGGCTCATTATCAATATAGAAATATAATTAGGTAAAAAATATTTCATAATGTGAAAAGTAGCATAGCATATTTGGTGATTGTCAAAACCAAAGATCAAAACCACTCGTCATTTATGAGTCAAGAATCATCCACCAATGCCACCAACCTTACATGGTGGCGTGCAAGAATTTAAGATAGAATAGAATGAGGGCCACCTAAATGATACTCTCTTTATCTTATATTGAAAGTTATATTTTAAAAAAATAGTAATTTTTATTAAAAGGTTAAACTCATATATAAAAAAATAATAAATAAATTTATAATATTTTTTTAAGTATTTAAAAATTTAAATTGAACATAATAGAGCTATTAATATTAATATAGAACAACTTTTTTTGTCAAATGAAACTATTAATTTAGAATAGAGGGAATAGTTATTGAAGTCCAAGCCGAGGCGCGTTACAAGTTGAGACTAGGCAGCATTGGCCAAAATCTAATGATGAATATTACTTATGGAGCAAATATATATATATTTTTTGCTCTCTGTATCGATTTTATGTATGACAGTTTATGATGTTCGGGCTCACAGTGATGCACCTAAGCCCGAGCTTGTACAAATTTTTTCCTAATTATTTTATTATCCAACTAAACATAGCTTAACACAAGGCTTAGGGACACTAATAATTAATTAATTTTTTTATCACGAGCCACACACTAAGATGCCATGAAGGCCGGGATTACCTTTTACTTAATTTAATCCGCAGGCTTCTAGAGAAGGGCTTGTAAAAATCATTGAGGACGTCGGCTGCCCCCAGTGGACATGCAAAATGCCTGGGTGGGCCCTACTACCATACAGTGGGCCCCAGGGAATGGGAGCTGCTGAGGTGTGCATGTGATGCTGACGTGGCAAACGCCAACAACCCGCCCCAAGGTTGGTAGGCATGTCGGGTAAAAAAGCTGCAACAAACGCCACCCATCACTTCCAATTCTTCTATCTTTCATTCAACACCTATGCCACCAACTGTTCCTGAAATTACGATATTGACACTCTCATTTCCTAATTAGAAAAAGCTCTTGTAACACATGTGATACCAACCAAAGGGCTCTTGCTCTATAGACTTGATTATTGAAAAGTGTGTCTGCCCTAAGAGCACTTAATTGGTGAAGTTTACCTGTTATGGTAGAGTTAGCATTGGAAAAGCTGCTTATGTAGCTTTCAAAAATCTCAAGTCCAATGATTTGCAACTTTTTTCTCACAATCTATAAGAAAAAAAGTCAATTATAAAGATTATTTTTCATTATTACTCTGGAATAGGTGCTCTAAGAGGTTAGTTGCCTTACCACTCCCATAATTAAAAAAATTAAAATAAAAAATAACATACACACACCTAAAAAAAGATAAAATTTTCAACTTTTTTGCCATAGCTAAGAAAATAAAATAGCAAAAAATCAGGAGATGCCTTTTTAGGGGAAAAAAAATTCAACCCAACCAATATACTTATTCTGATGTAACTAAAAATAAGGTCAGGGTAAGTGTTTTAAAATTTTATCTATTTTAAAAATATGGTCAAATCAAGATTTACATGTATAATTCAAATAACCCAACTTTGTCCTTATTATCTAATAAAATCATAACTCAAGGTAAAGAAGATTAGGAAGCAGTTTTCTTATAATTTTATTTTTTTTAATGTTTTTATTTAATAATTATTTAGCAACTTTGGTGAGATTTTTATGGTTTTGGATATGTATCATATAATGCCATAATGCTATCTTAACTTTTATTTTCTAAAATAACACAAAGTACTCCAACGCATATAAATTTTTCTATATTTGGCCTACAAAGATAAGGTATAAAATTCAAATTAATAACAAAATAAAATTAAAGAAAAAAATAGGGTTAGCTGCATACTTGATCCACTTGACTTAAATAAGGTTAAGAGTTTATATTTTTAAAATCTGTTTAATAAATAACTTGACCTAATTTAAGTGAAGGTCAAGTTAACCCGGCCCTATTTGAGCCCTAGTTCAGATCTTTGCAAACAGGGAATCAAGCACTTAGTATGAACAACTACATACAAAATTTCATATGATTTAGAATTTCTAGTTTAGATATTCAAGGGTCCATTTGGGAGGCTCCGTACAGAAAAAATGTTTTCTCCATGATGATGAAAATTGGAGGAAAATTCGATTTTTCTCTCTTAATGTGACATATTAAAAAATCAATTTTCCTTTCAAAATGCCACTCAAAACATACCTCAATAATATTAGTGAAAATGAGGCCACTAAGAGAAGTTTATCAACATTATTATGAGGTGGGTCCCCCACTCCAACTATCTCGTAGACCTGCATTTGTCACAGACTGGGACATCACCGGCTGTCTGTCTCCAATCAGTGACTACGTGAAAAGTCTAGTGTGGCAGCTCACCTTGAGAAGAACGAGAAAATCCTTTATGAACATTCACTGAATAAGATCTAGGAAACATCTTGATAGAGGGCAAGGTGGGTGTCATGTAAAATTAAACCGATCCAATTCAATTCATGGGTCAACTGTCTTTTTGGGATCTAGTTCTCCACATTTCAGCCTCCAATCACCCCCAAGAGGCAAAAAGGCCAAAAGGGCTTATTTCCCTACCAAACCCTTGGCCCACCTCAATTCCATCCCTGTGCCTTTTTATGCTTGCGATGACTGATGATAATGAGGTTTCTATGGCAAGGTACATGTCCTGCTGGCTGCACAATGGATGGGCCACTTTCTTCTTATCCCCCTAAGTTTGTCCTTAGCCTCACCTCATTGTGCCACCACTTGAATGGACAACCATTGTTTTCAATGTACTTGTGTATCTTCTTATGAATCAAGAGAAGATTATCATTTTGTTGGCATTCTAACTATTGAAAAAGTTTATTTCAAGCATTGAAAATAATTTATCGGATTGAGATCCAACGGTGTGTTACTCAAAAGCTACCTGCCGTGAGTAACAAGTATCTTCGGGTCAAAAATATGATGGATTACGATGCCATGGCTCATGCAGTTAGGTGAATCAGGGCTCCGGGACCCTAATATAATCAGGTCTGCTTTGCTACTAACTTATTAGAACGCCTTAATCATAACTAAGGTGATTGATTGGAAAAAATTATCAAATAGAACCGTTCTACCACGTGGCGTGGATACATCCATTCACGTTTTTTCACTTAAACTTAAATTAGTTTCTCAAATCACTCACATTCAAACATGTAAAAAATATTAACATGCCTAAAAAAGTGAGTGAACTTATACACGAGGCGGCTTGTGAAACAGTTCCAGAGGATAATTTTACATGTGACTGAATCTTTTACTCCAAAAAGGTTGCAGATCTGACAAGAGTAAGAATTGGGAGGCAAGCAGAACATGGTGATGACGCTCCCAAATATGTGGGGCAGCCTAATAATTTTGGTTGGTAGATGAATGCAGAGTACCATGTAAAGAGGATAATCTTCTTGAGAGTTAGGAGACCAAGAGGAAGCGATTTGGATGTTACCATTTCCTTATGAAGGGATTGTCTACCTACCCACCAATCTTTGGGATCTCCTCCTCTCATAACTTATCCAGAACCGGCACTCACATGCAGTGTATTAGATACTAAGCTTTTCCACACTCATTAAAGTGTGGACAGACTTGGACAAACACACACAAAATAAAGTGTGGACAGACTGAATAGGAACAAGAACACATCAAAAAGAGGGGCAAAGAGAATCCCTCTTTCTCTCTCTCTCTTTCTCTCTCCATACTCATACTGATTGCTTTCCAGTTTCCATTTCACACTTGAGTAGCAACCATATCCACCATTCAACGCTATGTGATTCTGCATGCAGAAAAGAGAAAAAGGAAACAAACATTTTTGTCTATGTAGAGCACATTCTATGGCTAATGAGGAGGGAGAGCAGAGAGGAGACAAACTAGATGAATCAAAATAAGCCTATAATCTATTTTGTATCGTACAGTATGCCAATATACAAGGAAAGAAATACGAGAGAACAATGTGACTGGCTAAGGACTGAGGCCCTCTCCTCAGCTCATGGCCTTCCCTTTCCTTTCTAAAATTCATAATCTCTGTACTAGGCTCAAACATAGACCACCTCCCCCCAGTTCTTCTCCCCCATACTTACTTCAACTCCATGTTTCTATAATCCAAAACTCCAATCTTATTTAATTCCAGAAACCCACTACAAATGCAATCTTTGCTGTTTAGTAGCCCCAAGCTGCAAGAGAAACATAGTCCCCTGTCTCCCTTGGAGGGCACTTGGTCTTGAGGCTGAGATGGAGGGCTAATGCAGAGGTCCAAGTTCAGGTCGATGTCCCTGAAACCTCTGGAGGGTTCCTGCTCCTGAGTCTGGTTCTCCTGTGCCTCTCCTTTGGGCAAAGAGGCCGACGAGTCGGAGACTGAGAAGGAGAGCGGCTCCTGGTTAATGGGCCGGTGGGTGGCCGGGTCTACTCCCCGGCTGAGTAGCTTCTTCCTGATGTGGGTGTTCCAGTAGTTCTTTATCTCGTTATCTGTCCGTCCGGGCAGCCGGCCGGCTATCAGTGACCACCTGCGAGAGAGAAATTGATTGGTCAATTGATGTTGATCAGGTGGATTAAGATATGAAATAGATATCAAACCAAATACAAGTGGTCGTCCTCGGGCAAACAGGGAGGAAGCGTTTAAAACAAGATTAGTTGTTTGAATAAGCCCGGGAAGCAGAAAAGGTGATTCTAACCGCTCTGAATATGCATAAAGAATGTTAAAAATCACCAATTGGGCAAACAAGGCAGAATTATTAAGCAAGGAAGAGAGCCAAATCCCAAGAATCTCCATTCAAGCCGGAATTATAAGAAGATTCTCCCAACAATGTAGAAGGAAAAGATACAAGTTAAAAAATTATTAGTTGTGCCAATGTCTGGAATTTGTTCTGCAAATGTTGCAATGAAACCAGGTAACAGAACAGCTGAAAAGGGCTGATCCAATCAGCCAGGTTGTCTGGATGGAACATCCAGAGGATCAAATAGGCAAAAACCCAGAAATCTCCAATACAGAGAGGAAGCAGAGACCATGAATCACCGCCTCCCTGATTTCAAAAATTCAAACTTTGAGCAAAGCCAGAAAAGTACGAAGAAGAAGAAGAGCTCACTTGTTGCCAAGCAAGCTATGGAGCTTGATGATGAGCTCGTCCTCCTCCTCAGTGAAGTTCCCTCGCTTCAAGTCAGGCCGGAGGTAGTTGATCCACCGGAGCCGGCAGCTCTTGCCGCACCGGAGGAGCCCGGCGGCCTTGGGGAGCGACCGCCAGCACCCCTCGCCGTGCGCCCGGATGTGGGCGATGAGCCGGTCGTCCTCCTCCTTGGTCCAGGCCCCCTTGTTCGTATGCGCTTTCTCGCAGCACGGCGACCTCCCCATCTCCTCCCCTCCCCCGTTCCTGCTCTGCCTCCTTCGCCACAGGGGCTGAAGCAGGTGAATTTATATAGGATTTTGACTGATCAGTCGGGGTTGGAGGCGGAAAAATGGTAGTGGGGAGGAGGAGGTTGGTGGGGGCCACCGGCTTCTAGACGCGAGTTGGTGGGAAAGGTGAGAGAGAGGACTGGCTGGTAGCCATTGATGGATGATGCATTTTGCTTCAGCAGCATTATTATAGTCTTTCTCGTTTTGATGATTACTTTAATCAGAGATTAATTATATTAATTGGGGTCTGATATAACCGTCTTGGCAGCTCTCACACCTAAAAGCTTGGATTGGAGCACACAAGAAATGACCCAATTTCTACCTTTAAGAGGTTCTTTTCTACTGGCTTGGTTCTACTGCAAAAGTTACTTTGCATTCATGTGTAAATCCGAAGTCTTAAATACATGTACAACACTTTTGTTCCTTCTAATTTTTTGTTGTTGTTGTTGTTAACTAGGAGTGTCAGAGTCCCTAAAACCAGGTTTAAGGCAACTTGCCCTGTTGTTGTCTTTTCGAGTTCTGATTACTTGGCTATACTACCCTAGTCATAATCAAAATTTTCAAAAGGGTAATGCAACGGGGACGTGATTTTTCACACGTCAAAAACGCACTTTCATCGATCCCACACCATTATGAGCGGGTCGAAAAATTACGTCCTAAAATTTTTTTTTTTCTTCGAAAACTTAAGTTATTTTATAATTTTTATATGAGACCCATTTATATAAACCTGGGCTCATATATGCCTATGTGAGCCTGGGTTTTATATGCCGTCGGATTTACATCTGGCGTCTCATAATACTCATAGGCATTTAAACTCATGAGTATTATGGGCCACTGGATGTAAATCCAACGGCCCATAGAGCCCGGGCTCACGTAAACGTATATGAGCTGGGGCTCATATAATTTTTTTTTTTATATTCTAACACCTCTTTTGTGCAAGTATCCATCAAGTACGATACACATGAACACAATTAGGGTCATTTATATCTTTTATATTCTAATACCTTTCTTAGGTGCAAATGTCTATTGGGCATGATACATAAAATTTAATTGAGGTATAAATATCTCAAATAAGACTTGAATCTAAGACCTTCTAGAACTTAGAGCTCATATATTATATAAGATAACCAAATTTCTAAAAGCTCAAGCTATTAGGAAGGAAAAATCTTATAATTTCATCTTTGTAAAAAAAATATGCTTAGTATTTTAATTTACTAAAGATCATATACATTATTTTGAATTTTATCCTTGAGGTTTTGTTATTAAAGATTGTACGGAATACACTTTTAGAAGTGCCTAACCACTTTATCGCATTCATGGTGCCAGCCCCTCCTCTCTTGCTCTTGTAGGTCTCTTTTCTAATAAAGCAAATGGTGATATATAGCATGCACGCCTTAGCTACCCTTCTCCACTAATAATCAAGCCTCTTCTACCAATTTTGGATATCTCTTTCTTTATCTAATAAAAATTATACTAGTTATAAGCTTGGCAAAGCCTTGAAATTACTATTTTCTAGACGGATTTTTTATTCTTAAGAGCCTTGCCATATGCTTCATGGTGATGTATGAGGTCCGGTCCATGTTTCTTCTCATGAGGATTATCGCTTTTACCTTACTATTGTGAAAGAATGTTCGTGCTTAATATGTTATATTCCCCTTCGACACAAATATGAGGTTGCCCTCACAATTATTGAGCTTCTTGCATTCATTCATTTAGAACATATGTAATGCACATGTCAAGATTATATAATCAGACAATGGCGAAGAATGCACTTGTCATTCTTTTCAAAGCTTCTTTAAGTCTCTAGGCATTGCCTATATTTTTTCTTGCCCTGACACACCTGAGAAAAATGGTCTTCTCTTACTAAACGTAAGCACCAACATCTTATTGAAATTGGGCTCACTCTTATGTCTCACGGTCATTTGCTTCATTAGCATTGGCACCATGTCTTTGCCACTACTACTTATCTCATAAATCAGTTGTCATCTACTTTATTATCAAATCAGACACCCTATAAGGTATTGTTTAGTTGTCGGCCCTCCTACTCCCACTTGAGTATGTTGGTGTGCGTGCTATCCCTATTTGCAGCCATTTGGCCATGATAAATTAGACCTCAAGTCCATTCAGTATATGTTTCTTGGCTACAAGAGATGACACAAGGCCTATTTATTCAAAGATCTTTCTTTTGATTGCCTATATGTCTCACCATATTCAATTTGATGAGCATATTTTTCCCTTTGCTAGTCGACCTCTTGCTCCATTATCGTCTAAGGTTGCACCCTTATGGTTTGCTAGTTCCCTAGCAGCTTATCGGAGGTGCATACCCTTTGTTAGTTCTGCTACTTCTATTGCTCTGCCACCTTCTATTTTGGTTCCCTGTAGTAATTAATTTTTTTAAAAGTTCAAGCTATTAAGAAGAAAAAAATATTATTTATATCTTTTATATTTTAATACTAAGTAACTAATCTAATCTTACGTTCAATAAATGCCATGTTTTCCACTTTTCTTGTACTTGTAACGTGTTATTTTCATCGTTTCAAAGCGACAGTTAAGTGGGAAACGTGGCTTTTACTGAATGTATGATTAGAGTAGCTAGTCTTACGTTGAGGCACTCAGACCTCCATCTGTTTGGGTACGTACAACACCTACACATCACACACACCGGGTAAGTTAAATATATGATCTCATTGAGTGGAGGTTCAAACTCAGTCAGGACGTTTGTTGTTCTAATTGCTCTAGTCGCATGTTTGGGTGCACTTTTATCTGTATGTTGCAGTGTTGTGGGTATTTGCTTAAATGAGATGAAAATGAGTACTAGGGGATATTTAATTCTTGTCTGGTGACTCTGGTCTTTCAAAGTACTTATAGAGATGAAACTTGTCACATATTTACGGTTAAAAGCCGATAGTTGATGCTTCAGATTTTGTCTTCAGTGGCAGCCTGCTGGCAGGGCTTTGTAGATTGGCTATTGGACTCCTGTCATTGTTGTTCTTGTTGTTTTGAGGCTGGTTACATTTTGGGTGGCCTCAGGCTTTCATAAGAAGAAGTGATCCAACCAAACACAAGATGGCAAACTGGTAAGTGGTGGGTGGTGCAAATGCTGTTAATCATTAGTTCATTTTCATTGTTATTAAATGGTGACAGTTTTCTATTCTTTTGTTTTGCTCCTTGAAGTGGAATGCTTGAAGAAGTTGAGCTTCTTTTTATTTGCCAAGATAAGGGGTCTGGTGTGTGTGTAGTTGGAGAGGATTTCTTTCCAATTAGGCTTGCCAAACTTCCTAGTGTGTGGCCATTCTTTTATTGCTTTTGGTTTCTTAGTACCATTCATCTGATGGCCTAACTGATCTATATAGATCAACAGAGAAAGACTGGATGTGTTGGTGTGGACTTGTGGTAGTGTGTGGGACTTGGCTTAGGTTCACCATCCAACCTTTTTCCTTTCTGTAGTTTTCTCTTATGCCTTTCCTAGTCATTTTCTTCCAAAACCTTGTGGTGCAAGTTCATTAAGAGCAGCCAAGTTGAGCTTGGGGTTCAGCAGCTACCTATCCTTAAGTCTATTTTGCCACATGGGGACTCCCACCACACATGAGCTGAGAAAAGGATATGAACTAGCAGTGCCGTAATCCTTCTCCCTTTCTCCTTCATCCAGTTGTTCTTGCACTGTTTGTAGCCTGGAAAACCTAGAGAACTCAAAACACCTTTTCTCAATGTGGTCACCATCCAATAAGACTGTTCATGCTATATTTGGTAGCAATTAAACAAATTTTTTCATAAAAAAAAATAAAGATTTTTTTTAATAATTTAGCAGGGAATTTTGTGCTGTTTAAGCTAAAAAACTGTAAGTCAAAGTGCAAGAAGTTTATAATACATGCAATTCATTTTTGTTTTTTAAATTGTAATTTTGGATGCTGCACATATCACCAGAGAAGTAGTATCAGTTGATGGCAAATGATAGCTTCTTAAACAATTTTAGGAGCCTTGATGTGGTTCATCATGTCAACAAACCTTTCAGTTTGTTTGGGAAGCCCAAACGTAGATTAAGGGCACTTATTCATACAAAGAAAATCCAGAGTTTGAAATCCCAAAACATATAAAAGATTAACTTCTGTATCACTGAATTGAAGAGGGTGATTAGATCTGGCGACTTCCTTAAAATTTTCTTAAAAAGAGCTATAAAAATATTTGTGTAGAATGAACTTTAGATCAACATGCAACATTTTAATTTTTGTTTCTTTTGTTACATTTATTTTAAATCAGTTTGTATCAACATTTTTATCAAATACTTCATTTGTCCCAAATTAAAAATTATATTTAATTTAATTCATTTTGAAAAACCAAATATAACTATTAATTTATGACGAAGGAATCATCTTATAGAATCTATGTTGCCGACCCATATAGCTGATATAAGGTGTATTGGGCCCCATATTTTGAAGGAGACTGTTATACGCATTGCTTCTCCTACATGTTAATCATCAAGGGCTGTTTCACCAAAAAAATTCATCAAATGCCTTTCAATTATATATGGTGGGGAATTTAGAAAAAAAAAAGTGAGTGAATATAATAAAAGACTCTTGCTTTCTTTCTCTCTCTACCTGAACATACATGCACTTAGGTAAGGATAGCAGCATATGGAGCTTCCCAAGAGCCACATGTGATTGAGAGTGGCAAAGATGTGTAAGAAAATATTAGGTAAGGATAGGGTACCTACATGACATACTTACGTGGTGTTTATCACCAATCATAAAATAACATGGTCATACTATTTTCCATAAAAATAGCCGACATATTAGGAACACGGTAATATAGCACATCTTGATTCGTGCTAGGTAGGCTAAGTTGGTACCCTATATATGCTTAATATTTCAAATGTTTAATCTTTTTATTAAATTGGTTAAAACTGCATTTAGGGTAAGTTGAAAATTAATTATCATGTCCCTGCAACCAATTTGATTTAGGTTTGAGGCATTTTTTTGGTGTCAAGACAATGAATATAAGCGACATTTGAAGAAACATGATTATGCTTCATTTTTTAGTTACACTGAAGTCTAGATCTTGTAGGACCTAACTAGAAGGGGTAAAACAACCAATATCTTAGAACACTGTATCGCACCATTGTAAGCTAAAGGCCTAACAAAATAATCATCCCTCAACCCCTCACCACACACACACAATGGTGAGTTGCTTAATTTAAATTTTATATTTTAAACTAAATAAAAAAATTTAGTCTTAATCATGGGATAGCATAGGGTAGCCTTATACTTATATTTCCTCGGTACAATGTTAATAGCTATATTTGAAAAAATAATTATTTTTATTAAAGGGTAAAACCCACATTTAAGAAAAAGAAAAAGAAAAATAATCTTATGATACTATTTTTCAAGTACCCATCTACTTAAATTGTATTGAACAAATTTTTTTTTGCCAAATGGAGTATTAATATAAGATAAAGAAAGCATGTGAGATTAGGATGCTTTGACGTGAACTATGGAACAAGATCATCAACCATAATCAGAATTAAGGAAAACTGGTGGGTGGGTTCACCTTGTATGTCAATTAATTTGGTTCAACTACTATAGACATAGTGAACAGGAACATGATAGGAAATCTATCCATCCTGATGGAGGCTGCCTCTTGGCTTTTAATGTGGGCCCAGTTTTGTGAGACTTAACGTTTGCCAATTGGGCCTTCATTTTAGTGCTGGGACTGTCCACATTCAGCCTAGACAGTGCACTGTTAACAGGATAATCTAACATGGGCCTGGGCCCCACCTCGTGACAAGGTCATGACCAATACACATCTAATTTGGTGGATCCCATATAATATCACGGTGAGTCATTGACGACTATTTAGCTCTCAGTACCATACTCGTCGATCTCACTAAATTATCTGCCTGTAGTTTATTTTATAAATTTCTCCTAGAATTCTTTTAATTTTTTACCCCCCAAAATATTTAAATCTCCTATTACATAAAAATAATATGTATTTTTTTTACAACTCAGTACCCTTATACCCCTTTATAATTTTACTCATTTTATTTTAATATTTTAAAATTTTTTAAAAAAATTTGGTGGGTGATATTCTCCGTTAAATAAAAATAATTTAAATAGAAGCCTTAAATCCCCGTTAAATTTTGTATATTGTGATAGTGATTGCCTCCCGCTAAGAGTTTTTTAGAAGTTTTTAAGTTTCATGACGGGGGGCACCCCTGACAAATAAACTTGCATTATATAGAGAGTAAAAATTTTCGTTAATATCTGCATATTGTGACGACGACCTCTCTTCACTATAAACCATCCACAAATTTAAAAAATTTCTAAAGGTTTCTTAGTAGGGGATACCATTTGTTAAATAAAATTTATTTGTACAAAGACCATAGTTTCTCGTCAAATTTCACATATATTTGACAGTGACTACCCTCACTAGAAATTATTTAGAAAATTTTCAAATAACCAGCAAGGCAAGGAGGAGAAGAAAAAAAATCCTACAAAAGGAACCACAAGTGAGGGGAAAGAAGAAAAATGGTAAAAAAAGTGGAGCCACAAGCAACGGGGAAGATGAAAAAGCTCACGTTAAAAGAGGAAGATTAAGAATTATATAGTAAAAATACAGAAATAAAATTAAAATAAAAAATAAAAAATAAAAAATATTTAATAATTTATTTAATTATTTTGGGGGTGTAAGGTTTATAAGGGCTTAAGTAAAAACTGGGGCAAAATAGCCGCATTCTTTCTCCTATTAACAGAAATTTAATGGGCTCATGGGCTTGGGCCTGACATCTGCGAGAAGCGACCTGGGCCTGATGGGTTAAAGAGAGTAAACGGCTAATCGCGAGCATCGCCGTCGCTTATTATACATTTAGGGGTACTTTCGGAAGAAAACAAAAGGCCAACGGCTATATTTTTCAAACGGTAAACTCGACGCCAACGGTCCAATTATTCCGAAGTTTACCAGCAATATTAACGAGTTCCTCTCCATCCACCGAAACTTGGCTCCTTCTTCTCCATCTTCTTCTCTCTCCCACCTCCAATTGCTCATCAAGCAGAAGTTCATCATCTTCTGTCTTCAGACACCCTTCACAGATCTTCTTCTTCCAAAGGTCCTCTTCATCTCCTGCAAGCACAATTGCTGAGAAGGCCATACTGGGTCAAAGAAGATGATGCAGGATCTTTGGAATGCTCCTCCGCTGGGAATCCGACCCTCAAAGTCTGCGCCCTGCTCGCCTATCAAGCCTCTTCCCAGAACACGCTCCGAATCCTTCCATGTCGCTCACAAGGTTCCAGTAGGCGACACGCCGTATGTCAGGGCAAAGCATGTTCAGGTGAGCGTCTTGGTTCTCTTTGAGTGGGTGATTTCGTCTTGATTTGGTGGGTTTGGAGGTTCTTTCTAGTTTTTGGCTGATGGATGCTGTTGATTTCGGACTGTTCGGATCAGTTGGTGGACAAGGACCCGGAAAAGGCGATTGCTTTGTTCTGGGCGGCCATCAATGCTGGGGACAGAGTCGATAGTGCTCTCAAGGACATGGCCATTGTAATGAAGCAACAGAACAGGGCTGAGGAAGCCATTGAAGCCATCAAGTCTCTCAGAGTCCGGTGTACAGAACAAGCACAAGAGTCTCTGGATAATATTCTTTTGGATCTGTACAAGGTTGGTTGGTTTCTTAAAATCAGCTATATTTGCATTTTAAGTTTTCGTCATACTTCTGTTTGTTAAGCCACCTGACTTTTTGCAGAAATGTGGGAGACTAGATGATCAGATTGCACTCTTGCAACACAAATTGTTCTTGATACAACAAGGATTGGCTTTCAATGGGAAGCGCACAAAGACTGCTCGGTCTCAAGGGAAGAAGTTTCAAGTCTCTGTTGAGCAGGAAGCAACTCGATTGCTGGTAAAAAATCATTGAACAGATACGGATAGTGCTAGTTGTTTTTTCAAAAAATAAGCAAAAACTGCCTATCTTATTAACAGGAATGTGATGATGTCATGTTGTTTCAGGGGAATTTGGGTTGGGCATACATGCAGCAACATAACTACGTAGAAGCTGAAGTAGCATACAGAAGAGCCCTATCTGTTGCGCCAGATAACAATAAGATGTGCAACTTGGGCATCTGCTTGATGAAGCAGGGGAGAGTTGCAGAGGCCAAGGAGACACTCCGGAAGGTGAGGCCTGCCAATACTGATGGCCTCCGGGGCGTAGACTCACATCTCAAAGCCTTCGAAAGGGCGCAGGAGATGCTTCGGGACCTCGAGTCAGAGATGATGAGCAAAGTGCAGGACAGGTTCAAGCAAGGCCAGCTCTTCGATGCGTTCTTAGGTTCATCTTCCATTTGGCAACCTCAGCCTTGCATAGACCAGCCCTTCAGCCAACCAGCCTTACCAAAACAGCAAGAGGAAGGCTTTGGGGATGAGTTTTTAGATTTGAACAGAATAATCAGAGAGGGAGCATTGGCAGAAAACATGGGTGGCCTTCTGCCTCCTTTGCAGAAGACAGCAAAAAGCATAAATCTTATGCCCTTTGCCCAACCAGCCTTACCTAAACAGCAAGAGGATGATTTTGGAGATGAAAATATGGATTTGAACAGAATAATCAGAGAGGGAGCTCTGGCTGAAAACATGGGTAGCATTCTGCCTCCTTTACATCGGTGTTCATCTGCAAAGAACATGATTCTACCTCGCAATTTCCTCAATATTGATGCTCCGCCATTTTATTCAAAGTTGGCGAGGGAGCCATTGCAGCCGGAGGAGTTCCTTGATCCCTTGGGCACCCTGAAGAGGACCAGATCTGGGAATATGGCAGGCCTGCTCCAGAAGCAGAGCTTGGTGGAACCATGGGAGCTCCAGAAGCAGTCCTTGGTGGAACCTGTTGCAGGCCCTGACCACCCACCAGGGCAAAGAAGTAGAAGGAGATCGCTCTCGCTTGAAGGAACTGATGACAAGTGGTTGGGCATGTTGCCAGATAATAAGGAACTGGATGATGCGATTGTTGCTGCCATTCTTGCACCTTACAAGGTCACAGGAGCGCAGGAACTGGTGGCTCTCCAGAAGAAGAGATTTAAGGTGTTTCAGGACATTACACCCTCGTTGAGCCCCAGAGCTTGAGGTTTTTGACAAAAAAATCCTCTTTTCTCTCCTTATTTATTCTTTAAGTTTTAGCTGACATAATTCATGATGGGTAGTAGAGCTACTATTGTAACTGGAGCCTCTAGAGTCGTAGGAGATAAACTTGTTCTCCTGTGGCAAGAGAGATCATGACATTGTCTCTGACATTATTTAATAACTCAATCAAATAATAACTTGAGGGTCTTCTTTTTTTGACATTATTTAATATTTTGACATTATTTATAATTGATCATGATCTTGTCTCTGACATTAATTTATTAGGTAATCAAATAAAAAATTCACTAATGTTGAGAGATATTTGACAATTTTTCGAGGAGTTATGATCTTGTTTGAAATATTTATTCCCCCACAAGAAAAAAAGTTCACAAAATAGTCCAGAAGCTAATAACACACTACCCAGATAACATTGACAATTTGGAGTGCTTTTAGTGTCCAAATTCTATCTATTCTGCGCACTGCATCCATGGCATCTACTTTTTTCTTCTGCCAACTTCATAGAAGTAGCTAAGGACCACCACCGCAGCAGCAACAGCAACACCAACTGCACTTTGTGCCAATACTGTACTCGCCTTCACATCTACTTTGTTGGCCGAACTTGAAGCAAAACCCAGTTCAGACAGTTTTTTGTGCGATTCAGCATAGTCTTTGAAGAAAACATCCTCATCCTACCCAATAATTGACAACGAAAGAGAAAATTAAATGCCCTGTTAATAAAAAATAATTGTAACATTTTGCAGTCCTGATGCAAAAAGTGGAAATTTGGCAATGCCTGTTACCTCTGCATACAGCTGAACATACTGTCGAAAGATTCGATCCTCTAACAAAGCTTTGTCGGTGGGCAGTTTCAAGAGTCCTTTTTCACCCTGCAGCAGCTCCCTATTATATATAATAATACCAATGTAAAATTGTGAGATTTCCTTGCTCACTCTGGTGCATAAAAATGAAATCAGATGTGACATAGACAGGATAAAGCATATTTTCATTAGTGCTTGGCCGGATAAATCTTACAGAAAGTAGGAATTGTCAAATTTCAGGGGCTCTTGAGTCCAAGGACCTTCAAAACCTGATCTCTCAGGATGAGCTCTTCCCTGATTCATTAAGAAAGCACAAAATAATTGGTCAATTGATCTCCAATGTCAAGCATCTCAAGGAAAATCTTAAAACTGTGCAATCTGAAAGGATACCAGTGTGTGTCCTCCAGATAATGCCACAATATCTTTGTCGGTAAGCCCCATTCGGTAAAAAATATCTCTCAAATGCTGAGAACCTGTAAGTCTCATCATTCCAAACCATAAAAAATGGCATATTTATAGATGTCAGAAGAGTGCAAGAAATTGTCCATGATATAATCGTTTATTCTTCAACACAAATCTTGAATGCTGTGACAACTACACAGATTATTAAATAGATATGATTTACAGATAACGGACATAGTGTTGTTCTACACACAAGTCATAAGGCAAGCAAAAGCAAGAATTCTAAGTATCACTTCACTTGCAAAGGAGCAAGTTTTAACCATCACTTTTCTTTTCTTTTCCATTTTAAAATGCTAAAATTTGGGCATTAATTCTCAATCTCCGCAGGAGGCAAGGCCACCGACACTCTCCAACAAGAGAAAAAGATCTCATTGTCAAATGAGAAAAACTAACCAAATAGGACAGTTAATATGGGACCTAGGAAGTAATTGACCACAAAAAGTCAAACCTTTCTTAGCATCAGGAAGACGTCCTTCTTTGGGACAAACCGATGAATCCTATCAGCAAAGTGACAATCAAAATCATTAGCAATCCCATGATGACTAACAAGTACGCATGGTAAATATGTAACATACCTTTCTACCCGGAATAAAGTCAATAGTTGGGCCCCCAGTGACCTCAACAGCAACAACTCCAGCAAGCTGAAAAAATTAATAAATATAAAACACAGTTTAAGTAGACGGGAAAAAGGTAGTCAATAAGAACATATCTGTTGTAGATTGTTAGATCTATGGGTGAATATTTGAGGAAATTATAAAGTTGAGAGGGGACGATATGGAAGGCTAGACGAAGAGGACAAGGAATTAGAGTTTGAGAGAAGAGGTTAGACGAAAGGGGAGAAATTAGTTAAAAGACTAATTCATTCACTCCCAAATTAGGGCATATCCCTTACATTAAATAGAATTCCTAAACGGGCCTAAACACTAACCTAAAAGCCCATTAACACTAATTAAATAGAAATTACAAACAACTCCCTAATTACATAACTATTAATAAAATAAACTATTCCTAACGGCCTTCTAAATGGGTCATAACAATATCCAACCTCCGGTAACGATTTTTTACATACGGTAACAAAAGTGCAATGAAATAAAATGATTGTTTATAACGCAAAGTAAAAAATATCAAGATGAGCCAAATGATTCTGCCATTAAATTGAATTTATATCATCACCTGATAAAGGTCTGCATATGTAATTTTTGGATGTTTTGCCTTCACTTGTTCTGTTATTGATAACATGAAACAAACAAACATGAGTACTTTACACTATAAATAGTTCAGAATATTTAAGAAATCCATACGGATTAGATATATAATTAACAAGGGCAGTAGCAAATTTTCTTGAATCTAACCTTTTGCTTATACTGAAAAGTTTATTTATAAAAAGGGCTCCCACATATCCTAAGTATAAATTTTTACAAAAGGATAACATTAGGGTGAATAGTAGTAGTAGAATTGTGTTCGTCAGTTATCTAAGGAATGGCAAAACAACACATAACTCCTCTCTTGCCATATTTAAACATAATCTTCTTTCCATCTCTACATTTGACGAAAAAACTACTTACTTTTTTGACAAGTCTAAATAAGATGGGTAGCAAAATTCTACCTGTGGTGTAACACATCCTTAGATACGTACAATTATATGAACTAGATATCCCTATTCAGTAAATACTCATAAGTTTAGGCAATTTTCTGTAGGAGATTTTTACAGAAAGCTTTTAAAAACCACATTGCGACACACAATAATATTTTCATATATATACATTATAAAATGAAGTGGATGGCTTCTTCATAGTGGAATACAATAACAACGAAGTAATCTTATTTGATTTTTATTGAATGGTGAGACTTATAGCTAAGAGAATGGAAAATAATTTCTGAGATGCTTTTTTAAGTACCCAGCTACTTAAATTTAGCCAAATGGAGCTATTAATATGGGATGGAAGGAGTATAATATAAAGGCCTGCAAAAAGTTATAGAGTTCAAATTGCAGCACCTCAGAGTATGAAGTTGATTATGGAAAATTTTCAATCCCATGATGTCTAACAGAGAAAAAAATTCAGCAAAAGAAATCATGTGACAAGGACTCATATTTCCAAGAGACGTTCCAAAACTAGACGGATTTTTATTAAATCTTATCATACAAGGAAAAAAAATAGAAATATAAGCGCAGGAAAAGAAAAATGATAACAGAAAATTTTACAAGCCGTGAAAAGTAAAAGAAAATAGATATTACCACAAAGATCTATTGCTATCTTTAAACCATTATTTGAACCATGCATGAATTCTTCTTCCATCCTAATGGAACCATTTGGGCCACCTGTCTTTGTTTTGACATCATATGTCCCAGCATCATGCCATCTGAAACAAAAGGGTAAGAATATCAAGAAGCTTGAACAATATATGACTGTTTATAATGACAGGTAAAGGCAACTTAATAGAAGCAAGTGGCCATTGATAGCATCAAGAGTACGCATGCAGCTGGTGTCTAATTAAAATGTTCAAAAATAAATATTCACAAAGTGATTGAAAACAAAGAGGACGGTCATAAGGTGCATAGACTAGACAATAGCAAAAGATCCTATTATCACATCATTCTTTTAAAGTCAGTAAATAAAAAAACATGATTCACCAATGACTCCATGCTTATTGGAGATGCACTTAAATCTAAAGCTTCGAGCTTATCATGTCAATAAATCAATCAGTTAGGAACTGCAGTTCATATGAAAATGTTATTAAAATATTTTCTTTATCCTCAATGTAGGCCCATACAAAAAATTTGCCAAAACCCACGCTCGGTCCAATTTATAGTTACTAGAAGCAAAAGCAGAACACTTGGGCCATAATAAAAACGCAATCAACCAAACTACCAATTAGATTATCTTTTTCAAGTGATATGTCTAACAGTCATCAAAATGACTAAGTCTCATATCCCAAAATTCAACAAATTTGGGAAACAACAACAATAAAAGCTTGCATTATCACATCCTTCTTTTGAATTCATTAAGAAAAAAACATAATCCACCAATGACTCCAAGCTAATTGGAGATTCTTTCAAATATAAACCTTCCAGCTCATCCTGTTGGATAAATCAATCTGTTAGGAGTTCACATGAATATGTTCTTAAGATAATTTCATCAACCACCTGGCAAGTCATACAGAATAGCGGCCAAAACCTACACTTGATCTAATTTACAGTTACTGAAGCAAAAGCAAACACATGGGCCATAACAAAAACGCAATCAATCAATCAATCTACAATTTCGCTCTCCCAAATTCCATCAGATTAGATTATCATTCCAAGTAGTTAATATTTTTTTGTTTTTTCGAAATCTCAATGCCCATGCAAAGTGACCAAGACCCATATCCCAGTATCCATCAAATAAGTCGAGAAATGAAGAAAATTCATAAACGACGAGGAGAATTACGCCAAGCGGAGCATAATTGGAGCGCAGTTCTTGCTGGAGATGAGCCCCCGGAGGTCCCTTCGGGCTTTGTCCACATCCTTGAGATACTCCGCGTCCACCACCGGAGCTGCCATGGCTGAACCTCTCTGAATCCAGAAACCTTTCAGGTACAGGAAGAGGAGAAATGGGGCAGAGAAGAAGATGAAGTGAAGACGATGATTAATGGATCTTGTCAAACTCGGGCCATTCGCTTGTTGGTCAGTGGTCACCCAATCCAATAAGTCTTCCTAAAAATCTTCCTTGTCTTCACCTGTCCAGCCCAGACCCAAGGCCCATAAAGGTCAGATAGACCGCCGGGCCCCCACTGTATAAGGGTTTGGAACTTGGAGAGCCTTACAATGTGCATTTGAAAAGCCCGGCCCCCCCCTAAAAAAATTAAATAAATTATTAAATATTTTTTTATTTTTTTAATTCTATTTTGACTTTTTCATTACCCTATTCCTAATCTTCCCCCCTATGGCATGGGCTTTTCTATCTACCTTGTCGCTTGTGGCTCCTCTTTTTTTATTATTTTCCTTCTTCCTCGTTTGTGGCTTCTCTTCTATGATCTTTTTCCCTTTCCCCTTCGTCTTGTTGTTCTTGTGAAAAACTAATAGTTTCTGACGGGGGTGGTTACTACCAAAATATGTAAAATTTGACAGGTACCTAAGGTCTCCATCAAAATAATTTTTATTTGACAGATAATATCCCCCGTCAAGAAACCTCCAAAAGTTTTTTAGGGACTATTTGGATTTGTGGAAATCGGGAAAAAGAAAAAGAGAAAGAGAAAGTAAATCCAAGTAAAAGAAAAATTAAGAGATTCCTAAAAAATTCACTGTTTGGTTGTAAAAATGATACTACAACAAAACTGGGTATTAGCGACGCTTATATAAGCGTCGCAATACTATGCGTCGCTAATATATCCTAATAACGACATATAAAAAACCATTGCAAAAAATACAACTATTAGCGACGTATAATATTAAGCGTTGCTAATAATAGTCTATTAGCGACGCACAACTCCAAACGTCGCTAATACGTAATATTTTAGCGACGCTTAAATTTATGCGTTGCTAATACTTACGTTATTAGCGACGCTTATAAAAGCGTCGCTAATAGATATATATTTATTTTTTTTAAAATAAATTTCAACACTATTAACGACGTATACTTACAAACGTCGCTAATAGTTTCAACAATAGCAACATTTAAATATGTGCCTCGCTAATAATTCTAAATTTTTTTAAAAATTAAAAAATAAGAACTAATAGCGAGTATATGCATATACGTCGCTACTACTACCTATTTTTATTTAAATTTTATTTATTTTTTTATTTTTAAAAATAAAAAAATAATTTAAAATACTATTAGTGACGTATATAGTTATACGTCGCTATTAGTATTTTAAATTATTTTTTTTATTTTTAAAATTAATTTTAAAAAATAAAAAATATTAAAAATTTAAAATTAGAGGAAAGATAGTGTGTAGGTAGATAGGAGAGGGAAGAGAGAGGGGAGGAAAGAGAGAGAGGAGAGGGAAGAGAGAGAGGGAGATGGTGGAGAGAGAGAGGGTGGAGAGAGAGAGAGGAGAGAGAAAGGGTGGAGAGAGAGGGAGGAGGGAAGAGAGAGAGAGAGAGAGGGGAGGGAAGAGAGAGAGAGGGGAGAGAGAGAGGGGAGGGAGAGAGAGACAGAGGAGGGGAGAGGGGAGGGAAGAGAGAGAGAGTAAGGAGAGAGAGGAGGGGGAAAGAGAGGAGAGGGAGAGAGAGGGAGGAGAGAGAGGAGGGGGAAACAGAGGAGAGGGAGGAGAGAGAGGAGGGGGAAAGAGAGAGAGGGAGGAGAGAGAGGAGGGGGAAAGAGAGAGAGTGATTTTATATTGTTGGTTTTTTAAAAAAATTAAAATTTTTTATTTAAAAAATAAAAAAATAATTTAAAATAAAATATTAATCGCGACGTATAGGAATATATGTCGCTATTAGTATACGTATTAGCCATGTATATTATTATACATCGCTAATACACGTACTACTAGCGACGTATACAAATATACGTCGCTATTAGTATTTTAAATTATTTTTTTTATTTTTAAAATTAATTTAAAAAAATAAAAAAATCACAAAAAAATTTAAAAAAATTTTGAAGAGAGAGAGGAGAGAGAAAGGGTAGAGAGAGGGGTTAGAGAGAGAGGAGATAGAGGGCAGGGAGAGAGAGGTTAGAGAGAGGGGGTAGAGAGAGAGAGGGTAGAGAGAGAGGTTAGAGAGAGGGGTAAGAGAGAGAGAGGAGAGAGAGGGCAGAGAGAGAGGTTAGAGAGAGGGGGAAGAGAGAGAAATTTATTTTAGTGATGGATTTGAGTAAACGTGGCTAAAAGTATATATTTAGCAATATACGGTCCTAGTGACCGTGGCTAATAATTCAAGTTTTTTTAAAAAAACCCAAAAAATACCTACGCGGGGGCGAATTCCCCCGCGCAGTATAAATCCCCCCAGCCTCGTCCTTCTCATTTCACCCTTCGCCCATCTCCCGCTGCCCACCGCTGCGCAGCCCTTGTCGCACCGCCACATTGTTGCGCTGCCGCGCCGTCGCCTTCAGCACATTGCCATGCCGTCGCCTTCCCCCCCCCCCCAGCCTTTGCCCACCGTCCTTCGCCTCTGTCCCCCTCCCGATCGCCTTTCTTCCGGCCCCTCCTCCCCCCTCCGCAGGTACTGCCCCGTCGGCCTCCGCCGCCGCGCAACCACTCTGCCCTGCCGCTCCGCCGCCTTCCGCCCCATCGCTATTAGTATAGGGGAGGGAAGAGAGAGGGGATAGGGGAGGGAAGAGAGGGAGGGTGAGAGGAAATTTATTTGATTTTTTAAAATTTTTTATTCATTTTTTTAATTTTTTAAAAAATAAAAAAAATTAATAAAATAAAATACTAATAGCGACATATAGAAATATACGTCGCTATTAGTATTTACTTTTTTATTTTTAAAATTAATTTTTAAAAATAAAAAATTATAAAAAAATTAAAATTAGAGGAGAGAGGGGATAAAGAGAGAGGGAGGGAAAGAGAGGAGAGGGAGTGAGAAAGGAGAGAGAGAGAGGAGAGAGAGAGGGAAGAGGAGGAGAGAGAGAGGAGAGGGGAGAGGAGGAGAGAGAGATAGGAGAGGGAAGAGGAGGAGAGAGAGAGGGAGAAGAGAGGGGGAGAGAGAGGAGAGAGAGGGGAGGGAGGATAGAGTAAGAGTAGAGAGAGGGGGGAGAGAGAGAGGAGATCAAGAGAGAGGGAAAAAGAGGAGAGGGGAGGGAAGAGAGAGAGAGAAAGGGAAGAGAGAGAGAGAGAGGGGAGGGAAGAGAGAGAGAGAAAGAGAGTGGAGGGAAAAGAGAGAAGAATATTATTTTGATTTTTTTTGATTTTTTTAATGTTTTTTTAATTTTAAAATAAAAAAATAAAATTTGAAATTTGAAATTAGAAGAGAGAGGGGAGGGAAGAGAGAGGAGAGGGGAGGGAAGAGAGAGAGAGGGAGGGGAAGGAAGAGAGAGAGAGAGGAGAGGGAACAGAGAGAGAGGAAGGGAGGAGAGAGAAGGGAGGGAAGAGAGAGAGGGGGGAGGGAAGAGAGAGAGAGGGGAAGGAAGAGAGAGAGAGGAGAGGGAACAAAGAGAGGTGGAGGGAGGAGAGAGAGGAGGAGGGAAGAGAGGGAGGAGAGAGAAAGAGAGGAGAGAGAGAGAGAGGGAAGAGAGGGAGGAGAGAGAAAGAGAGGAGAGGGAAGAGAGAGAGAGAAGAGGGGAAGGGAGAGAGAAGACTAAATTATTTGCGATGCTTAATATGCGTCGCAAATAGTCACCAATTACGACGTTTGTAACCAAACGTCGCAATACGTAAAATATCTAGAGACGTTTAGCATAAAAGTTGCAATAAGAAAATATTATAGTGATGTTTCTAATGAAACGTCGCAATAGGAATGTGTTTTAGCGACATTTCTAATGAAACGTCGCAATAGGAACGTGTTTTAGCGACGTTTCGTTAGGAACGTCGCAATAGGCAGTGTTTTAGCGACGTTCCCCAGGATATGTCGCTAATACGAAATACCGCGCGGGGAATTTTCGTTCTCCCGCGCGGTCAAAATAAAAATACCATGCAGGCGATTTCGCCTGCGCAGTATTTATCTCCACCTCCTCCACAGTTTTTCCACCCCGCCTTCGTCGTGCCTCCATCCTTCCGCTGTCGTCCCTTCTCCGCTGCCTCCAGCTCCTTCCGCCGCCTCTAGCTCCTTCCGCCGCCATCCCGTATCCGCCGTCTTCAGCTCCTTCCGCCACCATCCCGCTTCGGCCCCGCGCCATGCCGCATTCCCACCGCCCCTCCGCGCCCAGCAGTCCCCGGCCCCGAGCATGCCGTCCCTGGCCCCGAGCATGCCGTCCCGGCCCTCACCCATCATCCAACGCCGCGCATGCCGGCCCGCACTGCACCGTGCCTGCCTCCATCCCCTTCCGCCACCGTCCTGACTCGGCCCCGTGCAATGCCGTAGTCCCGCTGCTCCCTGCCATCATGCCGTGCCCCGCTGCCGCTTTCCTGCCCCTAGCAGGCCGTCCCAGCCCTTGCCTGTCGTCCAGCCCCATGCCTGCCGTCTCGGTCTACCCCGCACAGTGGTGCACTTCACCCCGCGCACGCGCTCGCTGTCCCGCCCCGAGCTCGCTGTCCAGCCCCGAGTCCGCCGTCCCGCCACGACCCGGCGTTCCGCTCCGTGTCGGTGCCGCCGTCCCGCCACTACCAGGCCACTCCCTGCGCAAACGCAGCCCGTGCGGGGTGCAGTTACCCACGACCCAGGTCACTGTTGACCCGGGTTAATCTTCCAAACCGGGTCACTCGAGTAGTGACCCGGTTTGGTAAATTTTTTTTTATTTAATTTTTTTAGTGACGCTCCATAGGAGTGTCGCTAATACAATTTTTAGTTTTTAAATTCTTTTAGTGTCGCATCTCTAAGCATCGCTAATTATGATAAATTATTTTTTATTTTTAAGTAATTTTTTTATTATTTATTTAAATAATTAAATTTTTTAAAAAATAAAAAAATATCTTTATTAGCGACGTATAATAAATGTCACTATTAGCATATTATTAGCGACAGATATGATTAAGTGTCACTAATAATATACTAATAGCGACGTTTATTATACATCGCTAATACCTACTTTTAGCGACGCTTTTGAATATGCGTCGCTAATATGTAATAACGACGACAGTTTTATCGACGTATTTAGCGATATTTTTTATACGTCGCTAATAATTATTAGCGATGTATAAGGTATTATTAGCGACACTTAAAAGCGTCGCTAATAGTTAATTTTGTTGTAGTGTGATGTTAGAGAAAATTAACGATGACATTGGAGGTAGCAGTGGTGGTGGTAGTGGTGACGACGGTGGTGGTAGTTGTAGTGGTGGTGGCAGGCAGCGATGGTGGCGGTAGGCAGCTATGGTAGGAATAGTAGTAGTAGCGGTGGTAGTGATGGTAGTAGTAGTGGCAAGGGTGGTGATGGCAGCGTTGATGGTGATAGTAATGATGGTGGTGGTGGTAAGAGTATTGAAGGTGGCAATAGTGGTGACAGTGGTGGTGGCGGTAGCGGTAGTAACAGTGATGATGATGGTAATAGCGGCAAGATATAAGTCTTTAGCATGCTGATTTTCTCCCAAAATTTATAGGTTGATGGGTGAAAATTTTTTGGGCTAATTTTTCATCCATTTTCTCTCATTTTTCACTATAATTTCTCTTTCCTATTACACAAAACAGTAGAAACTAGGTGAATCTAAAAAGATTCCTTTTATTTTCCCCGCTTTCTACTAATTCAAAAAGACCCTTAAACTTTCAAATAATTTCTGGCAAAGAGAGGTCACCACTACAATATACATACATTGATGAGAACTTTTATTCCCCGTGTACTGTAATTTTATTTGACGGGGGGTACCCCTCGCCATGAAACCTTACAAAGTTTTTAAAACTTGCAGAAAACTTTTAACAGGGGTTAGTCACTGTCACAATATGCAGAATTTGATAACGACCTAAGATTTCTGTTTAAATCAATTTTATTTGACCGAAGTTATCACTTGCCACTAGTGCCCTCGAGAGAAGGGGTGGGTGAGGTGTTAGGGTAGGCATGAGTAAAATTATAGGGGGGTGGAGAGGACACAGAGTTGTCAAAACATACAAATTGCTTTTCTATAATAAGGGGTACTAAATATATTTTAGGGGGGAAATAAATGTGTTCATCTAAGAGAAATTTAGTTTAAAAAAATCTTAATCCATATTAGGCCTTTTGGGTCAATCCTGATTAAATTCTTGGGATCAATAAATGATGCATATGATTAATAGAAAAAATAAAAATCTTATTCAAAGGAGAAAAGGTATCCAGTTGGCGCCGGCGACAATGTTCACAGGACAGGCGGTTTTGGATATGCGTACCCGTCTAGTGATTCCACACATGTTATTGAATATCCGATAGCATGCAAATGCTTCAAATATGCACTCTCCTTTCTAATTAAACATTTTAAGAAACTTGAAGTACTTTTACAGTTAAATGCAAGTAGTGTGAGATAACATAAACATCTGTGGTGCAGTTTTGTAAACCCCGATGGTTCTTACGAGCAAAGCATACGTTGTTGGATTTCAATCTAACAATACATATTATTGGTAGGCTGGTTTAAATCACCTGTTTGCCTCCTCTCTTAACATACACTAATCAACAAATTTACCAATAAAATAAGATAAAAAAACATACGTGGTTCTAGAAATTCCAAAACGGTTATGGGAGCTTATAATCACTTTTTTTTATCACTGCTTAAATCACTTAATGATAAGCTTTGGGCATCTTTATTTAGGTAATTCTTCATCTTATGGGTGCTAGAAATTGTGATAACTTTTTGAGCAATTTATTAAGCATATGTAACCAGCACTTTCATAGAAATTAGTACTAGATGCCGCGTGATTCATGTACTTTAGTATTCACATAAATCAGTAATATGTACTTCTAAATAGAGCCCAGATCTCGTTCCAAGTTTTTTTTTATTGCTTGATTTGTTCCGAGTTGTAGTACCCAAGATAAAAAATTATCATACAGTCAATTGCATCACCAAAATATTCATGGCCAATTATTATTCAAAGGAGAAAAGGAATCCAGTTGGCACCAAAACATAGGCGATAATTGTGCGTACAGGTTTGGATACGCTTAGTCCTCTACAACTTAAATAATAGTGATATTCCTACAACAAAAATACTCACAAAATTTTACACGAAAGTTTTAATTGGACTTAATAAATAGGCCCTACATAAAATTCACATAGCTCACTTATCTAAACCAATCAAAAACTCATGTGAGTTTTTATGTGTACTTTTATTATAAAAATATCATTTTCCTTAAGGATTTTAAGAAACTTGAAGTACTTTTACAGTTAAGGGCAAGTAGTGTGAGATAACATAAACATATGACTTACAGTTTTGTAAACCCCCATGGCTCATGCGGGCAAGGCATACGTTCTTGGATTGAGTTGGATTTCAATCCAACAATGCACATTATTCGTGGGGTAGGCTGCTTTAAACCACCTGTTTGCCTCCTCTCTTAACATGCACCGTCGAATCAGCAAATCTGCCTGGGATCATATTAACTTCTTCTAAAAATACATACTCCAAGGTGAAGTTACCAATAACTTATGATAAAATGAACATACGTGGTTCTAGAAATTCCAAAACGGTTATGGGAGCTTATAATCATTTTTTTATCACTGCTTGAATCACTTAATGACAAGCTTTCGGTATCTTATATAGGTAATTCTTCATCTTATGGTTGCTAGAAATTGGGATAACTTTTGAATCAATTGATTAATTAGCATCTGTAACCGGCACTTTCAAGGAAATTAGTACCAGATGCCACATGATTCATGTACTTTAGTATTCACACAAATCAGTAAATATGTACTTCTAATTAAATAGAGCCCAGAGCTCGTTCCAAGCTTTTTTTTTATTAATTGCTAGCTTTGTTCCGAGCTGTTACCCAAGATAAAAAACCATCATACAGTCAATTGCATCACCAAAATATTCATGGCCAATTCTGAAACTTATTTTACTGAGTAGACGTTAATATTTTTTTACTTAGGAGACATTAATATTTACATCTCATTTATTTATCAAATTTCTGATAATGCAATACCAGAGCAGTAGTTGCATGGAGAATGCTGCTACTGACGGAATGAGGATGGCCAACAACCGAATTTTGGAGCTTGTCCAGTACCGATGACTCCCCTTCCCCTTGCACGCCCGGATGCCTGCAGGCACGGATCCACATAGCTGAGGATTACCAAGAAATGAGAGGTATGTGAGGGATAATGAGGAGACCAAACTCGGAGGAATAGTTCCATTGAAGTCGTTGTATGATAGGTTCAACTGGGTGAGTTCGGTGCACACAGTGAGGCTCAAGGGGATCGAACCTGTCAATTGGTTGTAAGAAACATCTAATAACTGGAGGCTGCTAAGCCGTCCAAAAGAGTCTGGCAGCTTGCCTTCGAGATGGTTGTGTGACAAGTTCAACAGTTTCAAGCTGGCGCAGCTCTCCAATTGAGGAATGACATTGCCAGTGAGATTGTTTGAGGAGAGATCGATTTCTGCGATTAGATTCAATGTTCTCAGCTCTGAAGGAAAGGGGCCCTGTAGGTGATTGTGCGACAGGTTCAAGTTCTCCATCCACTGAATGCGAGAGAGATCTGCAGGTATAAATCCTATCAGGTTGTTGTAAGACAAGACGAGTTTCTTCAAGGATCCGCAGCTCCCAATAGCCGATGGTATCGCACCGCTGAGATTGTTCTCTTGGAGTAACAGGTATTCCAACCGACTGAGTTTTCCGAAACTAGCAGGGAGCTCTCCGGATAGCCGGTTTAGGGAAAGATCCATGAATCCCAGCGAGGTCATCCCCCCCACTGTCGAAGGAATGGCTCCAGATAACTGGTTGTTAGACAAGATTAGCTGCTCTAACCTCTGCAACAAGGTGATCCCTTCCGGAATTGTCCCGCTGAGAAGATTGCTGGACAAGTTCAACAGTGTGAGATTGGAGAGATCTCCCATGTCAGGAGGGATTGGCCCAGAGATCCAATTGTCCTCGAAGTGTATGATTGATATTTTGGTCCAAAGCAGAGGTGCAAAACTAGGCAACATCCCTCTCAGGCGATTGCCCGCCAGTTGCACGAGTTTTAAGTGACTGCAGTTTGCAAGAGCTTCGAAGAAGGGTTTTAGATTCATGTTGTGAGCATGGCTCGCAAAGAAGTTGCTGGACAATCGTAGTGTCTTCAGATTTCTGAGCTTTGCCACTATAGGCGATGGGAGTTCACCCGAAAGGCTGTTGTTCTCCACGTCCAACACCTCCAACTTAGACAAATTTGCCAAGGAGGGGGGGATGTTTCCGGTCAGTTCGTTGGAATAGAGATTGAGGTAACTCAATTGGGTCAGGAAGTTTCCGATTCGAGGTGGGATTTCGCCGGAGATAACATTGCAGGAGAGATCAACGAAGGCCAAAGCAGAACAGTTGTATAAGACTGACGTAGGAATGCGACCACTTAACCGGTTGTTCCGAAGGTCTAGATAGACCAGGCCAGAGAGCATACCCAGTGAGTCTGGGATGGAGCCATTGATCTCATTCTCGGATAGCTCCAAGACGGTGAGGTGGCTGAGAGAGCCGAACTCGCTGGGGATGGGGCCTCGCAGATGGTTGCCGCCCAAGTCGAGGATCTTCAGGCGGGTAAGTTTGGCAAGCGACGGGTGGAGAGCGCCATGAATATCGGCGCCGCCAAGCTGGAGTTTTTCCACCCGGTGCCGCGTTCGACCGCAGGTGACGCCGAAGAAGCTGCAGACGTCGGAGGAGCCGACCCAGCTCGCGAGCGCTTGTTGCGGATCCAATAATACTGAGTTCTTGAAGGCCAGAAGCGCGGCTTGGTCCGTGCGAAGTGAACGGCGGAGATGGCCGCCGCCATGACACTGCTCAATCGTTACGGAGAAGAGCAAGACCAGTCCGAGGAGGCTTGTCTCCATAGCCGCTTCCACTCTGCCCGTCACTTGCCATTTATTTGCATGGAATCCCAATCCTATAACTATCAGGGACAGCCAGCCACTTGCTGCAGACGTGCGCGTGAATGACAAGAGTACCTTTCGATCCTGTAAAAGTCATGGTACTCAGCTTATCACAGAGGAATGTGGACGTGATGGGGTTTGGGATGGGGAGTAGGAAAAGCAGTGGAGGGGAAGAGTGAGAGAGGTCGGAGGTGGAGGAAGTGAGTTTCTTTTTGGCCATGATTGGGACTCCGACGAGCTTTTATTGTGCGTACTGCCCGCCACTTCTGCAGCTTCTTTTCCCTTTCCTACAAGTCTCAACCATAGAGATTATGCTAATTCCCTCTGGCCTCTGCTCACCTGAATAATCTCTTCACGTTGATCATGATGAACTTCAAGACTCCTTGAATCCAATTAATGGCCTTTCGTTCTTCAGATAACTAGATGATAAAGTAGGCGTTTGACGTATGAAACTTAACGTCACTGGAGCATTAATTTTTTTTTATTAATAAATTTCTTAGTAATTTATATTATTTTAAAAAAAAAGTTTATATGAGCCCGGGCTCATATAAATTTACGTGAGCCCGGGCTCTATAGGCTATCAAATTTATATCCGGTGGCCTATAATACTTATAGGTTTAACCAATGAGTATAATCCATAAGTATTATAAGCCGCCGGATATAAATTCGACGGCCCATAAAGCCCGGGCTCATATAAGATTATATGAGCCCGAGCTCGTATAAACGGGTCTCTTGTTGTAAACTATGTATTTAGTTTCTAGTAGGATTCCTAATTAGGTTAGGGGCAGAGAAGGATTATGCCTATAAATACATGCCAATGCAACCAATTGAAGAAGAGTTTAGTTGCTAATTAATTAGGAGTGGTTTGAAGTTGCCGTTCACTATGATATCGCCCATGCCATTACCTTATATTGTCATCAATTATAGAGGCACCGCATATATATACCACAACTTCACATACAGTTTTTCTTCTATTCTTTCACTAATTAAGCATTATCAACTCCACATAATTGATAAGATTTTGATGTCGTAAATTGTAAGGTAAGGACAAATAAAGTATTTAATAATCAACAGAAATATATAGTTGCACTGTTAATCTAAATTCAGACGTTTGCGTAGCACACCATGTTGGAGCTTTTTGTAGTTATATTCCACCACTTAAGACATGACGCATTAGCTTAATATGTGTACGTCATAGGCGTTGACGGTTTGGATCATAGAGGCACTCCATGCTAATGCTTCGTTTGGTAAATGGTAAAATACTCTTAGGGGCAATAAGACTAGCTTAAATCAAACATAGAAGCCTTCGATATTTAAGATCAATGACACATATATTAATTCACAATAATAACTTTATATGCTAGCATGTATACCACTAATAAAGGGTTTAATACTAGCTGGGCTCATTCTCGGCGGGGAATATAAAAAACGTTTCCCACCACCAAAGTGCGCCGGCAAAGTTTGCTACACGCACCTAAAATTCTCATCTTAACTAGACATGCTCATTAATGTTATGAATGAGTCTATATGCACCCTACTAATCTATTTAGTACCACATTTACTCATAAATTTATTAGGAGGTTTATGGAGTCATTAGGATACTAAAGGTTTATTGGGGTGTATATAGACTTATTATAATGTTATATTAGTCAAACATAACATTATCATCTCCTCGTGTAGAAGCCTGCCTTCCCATTCCATTTGCTGCATACGTTGTGAAAAAAAGATCCCATTAGCCCTGTTTGTGCATTGTTGATATGCATTTGACAAGCCTAGCTGCCTACCCATTATCACTAACCAAAGGATAAACAATTTTAAGTGTGAATAATGTAAGACATTAAACCTAATTAATAGCTACCACTACAACAAAATGTCCTATTAGTGACATAATGAAAAATATCGTTAAAAACTACTAGTTGAGACACTTAGAAAAGTGTCACAAAAAGATAACTATTAACAATGATTTAAATCTAGCGTCGCTAGTACATTTATTAGCGACACTTAATAAAAAAATATCACTAATAATATAAATATTAGCGATATTTTATAATAAACGTTGCTAATAGTTGGGCTATTAGCGACACTTTTAAAAAAATGTCACTAAAAGTTATATGTTTTAAATAAAAAAAATTATAACTATTAACGAAGCTTTTTTTTAATCATCGCTAATAGTTTTAACAATAGTGACGCTTTTCTAAAAGTGTCGCTAATAGTAGCTATTAGCGACGCTTAACAGAAAATGTCACTAATAGTTCCATTTTTATATTTAAAACATATAACTTTTAGTGATGCTTTTATTAAGTGTTGCTAATAGCCTAACTATTAGCAACATTTATTAAAAAGTGTCGCTAATAGTATAGTATTAGCGTTGCTTTTAAAAAAGATTCACAAATAAAATAAATTTATTTTTAAAAAAATCATAAGCTTATTAGTGACGCTTTATTACGTCGCGAATAATTCAACTATTAATGATTCTTTTATTAGCATCGCTAATAGCTTTATTAATTAACTTTATTTAATAAATAAATATTAAAAAAATAGAAATAAACTTCTTAAATATAATATATTTTATTTAATATTTACAATTTATATATATAATAATAAATAAATATTAAAAAAATTTAAAATAAAAATTTTAAATATTGTTATTTATTATTTATTATTTATATATATAATATATAAATAGTAAAATAATAAAAAAATCCCAACTTTATCCCCACTCCTCCCCAAAGCTGGGGCTCACATTTACGTGCATAAGTGAAAGATAGAAAGAGAGAGATGAGGAGCTAGAAAGAGAAAAAATAGGAGAGAGGGAGAGGAGAGAGAGGAGAAAGAGGGGGTGGAAGAAATTAATTTATATTTTTGTAATTTTTATTATATTATTATATTTTAAAAATAAAAAAATTAGCGCTCGTGAAATTGCGTCACAAATAGTTCATGCTCATTTTTTATCTCTCTCATCTCTCTCTAATTCTTTTATTATAAATTATATTTTAAAATATAATTTATAATAAAAGAGAGAGAGAAGAGAGGGGATAAGAGTTCATAGAGAAAGAGGAGAGAGAGTGGAGAGATAGAGAGAGAGTGAGGAGAGAGATTGAAGAGAGTGTGTAGAGAGAGAGAGGAGAGGGGAGAGAGAAGTGAGAGAAAGAGGAGAGAGAGGGTAGAGAGAGTGTGAGGATAGAGAGAAGAGAGAGAAAGGAGAGAGAGAGGGTGAGGAGAGAGAAGAGAGAGGGAAATGAGAGAAGAGAGAGGGTAAAGAGAGGGATAAATATATTTTTTAATTATATTTTATGTTTTAAAAATAAATAAAATAAATTTAGTATTGACATTTAGGATAATGCGTCGTTACTACCTTAGGTATTAGCAATGCATATGCGTAAGTGTCACAACTAACTAGGGTAGTAGCGAGTTTAGCGATGCTTTATCCTAAGTGTCGCTAATAAATTTATTTTATTTAATTCATTATTATTTAAAAATATAAGTTGTAATTAAAAATCCTAAAAAATTAAATTCATCTACTTTCTCCCCTCTCGTCCTCGGAGCCGGGGCTCACGTTGACACACGTGGGAGAGAGAGAGGGTAGAGAGAGTATGTAATGACTAAAGAGAGAGGAGAGAGGGTAGAGAGAGAGTGTGTGTAATGACTAAAGAGAGAGGAGAGAGGGTAGAGAGAGAGAGTCAAGAGAGATATGAGAGAGAGGAGAAAGAGAGAGAGGGTAGAGACAGTGTGTGTAGATAGAGAGGAGAAACAAGAGAGAGGAGAGAGTAAGGAGAGAGAGTGAGGAGAGAGAGTGAAGAGAGAGAGAGAGTAAGGAGAGAGAGAGGAGAGAGAGAGGAGAGAGAGTGAAGAGAGAGATGAGAGAGAGGAGAGAGAGAGTGTGTAGAGAGAGAGGATAAAGAGAGAGGAGAGATGTAGAGAGGGAAAAAAATATTTAAAAAAATAATTTTATTAGTGATGCTCAACAATGAGCGTCAATAAAAAAATTTGAGCTAGTAAAACGATTAGGGACACTTTAATAGTTTTAAATTTAATAAAAAAATTAAAAATTTCTAATTGTTAGGGACACTTAATTAAAAGCGTTGCTAAAAAAATTATATCTAAGCGTCCCTAATAGTGGAACTAAGAACGAGGCTTTTATTAATAGCGTCGCTAATAGCTTTATTAGTTAATTTTATTTAATAAATAAATATTAAAAAATTAATTTAAAAGAGATAGGGGCAATGCATTGTTCTATACGTCGCTACTATATTTTATTTTTTTATTTAAAAGATTAAAATAAAAGAGATAGAGGCGAGAGAGAAGGGGAAGAGAGAGGGAGGGGGAGAGAATAATAGAGAAAGAGGGTGACCGAGAGAGAGGAGAGAGAGTATAGAGAGAGGGAGTAATTTAATTTTAAATTTTTTAAGATTTATTTTGTTAAGTATTGTATTTTAAAAATAATTAAAAAGAAATATTTTTTTATTAGCGATGCATGGGAATTTGCATTGCTAATAAATATTAGCAACACATATTAGTAGGCATCGCTAATACGTAGGTTATTAACAATGCTTTCCCAAAAGCGTCGCTAATAGATTTATTTTATTTTTTAGTTAATATTTTTAAATTATAATATATAATTAAAACTTTTAAATTGAATTCCACTATTCTCGTGCATGGAAGAGAGATCAAAAAGAGGAGAGAGAGCTAGAAGAGAGTGAGGGAGAGAGGAGAGATAGTGGAAGGGGAGAGAGAGTAGAGAGAGAGGAGAGAAAAAAGAAAGAAGAGATAATATAGTGATAAGTGAGGAGAGAGAGGAGAGAGAATAGAGAATAGAGAGGAGAGAATATAAAGAGCAGAGAGGAGAATAGAGAGAGAAAAGGGAAAAAAGAAGAGAGAAGAGAGAGAAGAGAGGAGACAGTAGTGAGAGAGAGGAGAGAGAAGAGAGAAGAGAGAAGAGAGAAGAGAGGAGAGAGGGAGAAAGAGACACACGGTAGAGAGGAGAGGATTTTATTTTTTAAAAATAGTATTGGCGACACATATTAGTAAGCATTGCAAATACAAGACTTATTTGCCATGCTTATGAATAAGCACCACAAATATTAGAATTATTTGTGACACGTACTAATAAGCTTTTCAAATGAGTTGTCTAGTTGCGACGTTTATATGTAAATGTCACAAAAGGACCTATTTTAGCGACGCTTCAACAGAAGTGATGCTCATTTTCTCTCACGCAGGCAAAATAAAATACTGCGTTGGCGATTTTGCCCATGCTGTATTTATTCACATTCACCCTCCTTTCCTCCCGTCCCTCTTCTTCTCCGGATTCCCCTTGCCGCTGCCCATAGTCGCCTCCGCCTCTGGCTCCGCCCTAGCGCATTGCATCCACCCCACCGCACTGTCTTTCTTCTCCTCTGCCGCCGCCTACAACCACTGTGCTGGCTCAACTTCCGCAAGCCCCGACGTCCTAACTTAAAAGCATCACTAATAGTCCTTTTTGTTGTAATGAGAGGGCACGTAGCATAACATGAGACTCTATTGTGGCTAGCTGCCTATGTTTTGGACCTATGTTATCACTGTTGCAACATATATGATTGATAGGCCCTATCCTATGCCTTAGATGGAAGGCTTCCTGAGGGAGCATAGATGAAGGAGGATTTCTTTGACCACTTATGAGTGTTTAGTTGTGTAGTCTATGTTTATATTGAGGCATAATATAGAGGCAAGTTGGACTCAAAATCCAACAAGTGTTATTTTCTTGGCTATGGTGGTGATAGCTTTGGGTATAAGCTATGTGATCCGGTCTAAAAGAAGGTGGTAAAAAACATTGATGTAGTGTTCCATGAGACTGACGACCTTTATAAGCACCACCTAGTTCAACAAAAGGGGGATAAAATTAACAAAGAATTTATTGAACTTGATGCCGACTACACACCTAGCCCCCCTTCTTCCATATGCTAAGGTCGTCGGAGTTCAAGGGGCTAGCACACCACAAAGCCAAGAGGACGTAGGTTGATCAAACCGAGTTTGCCCCAACGCCCCCACTACAGACACTGTAAGGACCCTCATCTTTAAACCGGTTTTGTTTTTCGTTAATTATGGGTTATCGTGAGATTTACGCGTTTTCTGATTTTATTCGGTGATTTTGTAAATAAATAGTGTTTGTGATGGTTTTAACCAAAATTAACTTCAATATTAGTGGTTTTAAGTGATTTTAAACCAAATGTGAATTTTTGAGAATTTTTGCTATTTTTACTATTTTCCCAAAAATTAGGGTTTTGGCGGGACCCCTGTGGGCCCCACCGTCAAAAAATTTATTTTTGTGTCAAATGAACCTAGACATATACTTAAGGTCCCACAAAAATTTTCAGAATTTTATTAGGCTTAAATTGTGCTTAAATTTGCAAAATACCCACTTTTAGCCTACTTTTCATATTTACACCCCAAAACTTACCTATGCCTACCCCAACCCTTACTATAAAAGGGCAAACCAGAGCCATTTCCAATTTTGAGAATAGGCTAAGGAAGGAGGGCTGGCCTAATCCCCACTTAGGCCCGAATTAAAAGCCGATTAAGGTAAGCTTGCTCTAATTAAGCACTAATCTATGGCTTTTCTCTTAATTTCTTCCAAATCTACCATTTTCCCCTTGATTCAATTCATTTTTGACCATCAAAAGCTACTGATTTGTGTTTTACTACAAACCCTAACATTCAAAATTCGATTTTTACTACCAACAAGCCCTAGATCTAAGGTTTAATTAGGAATTTCTTGGGTAAATCGATTTCTATTAGAGTTTAATTCAAACTCATTGTGTTTTCAAGGATTTCAAGAAGGGTGACTCTTCAATCCGAGCTTAATCAAGTGCTGAGGTAATGGGTCTTCGAAATCTCTATTTATCCATGGTAAAACTCTTTATTTTTGGCTTATTTCGAAATGATTTTGCTTGATTTAGTGTGTTAATGGTAAGATTAGAAAATGGAATTATTTAATCCCGATTTCTTAGGGTTTTGCATTATTATGGTATGGTTTGATATTCTGGAAGTCAAGGAGGACTTTTGATGATGATTAGGGTGTTAGATGTGGATTTGAAGTGTTATCTATGGTGTTTCAGTTTGATTTTGCGAAAGGAAGAAGATGACTGTTCTGCCGTGTTGGCGATCGATCGGCCTTGTAGGGCGATCGATAGGCTGAACTGTAAATTTCAAATTTTTGCGTGTAACCGATCGAACGGCCTGAAGGGCGATCGATAGGCTACACAGGAAATTGTGTGTTGTGCATATGATGTCTATTTTGATGATTCCACTTTAGCTTGCCAATTTTATATGAATGTGGAGTATTTTAAGCTATGTTAGGCTACTGGAAATGCATGCTATTGAGTTTATGGAGTTGAGATATATGCTTAGAGATGGTGGAATGACATGCTTTGTGGCATGATGTTGAAATCGTTATCTTGAAATTATGAATGGTTGTTTCCCTTTGGTTAAGCATATATTTTCAGTAGGACTACAATCATTGTTGGACTGATTTGTCATGATAAATTGTGATTAATGGTGTGTGAATGTTGGTGAATGCCATGACTCAATGATGAAATGAGTGATGTTATAGGTGTTTAGCCCTTGTGGTTGAGTTTTGAATCTAGCTGTGATTTCAAATATTCTTCTACTGTGATTTCCGCTGGAATTCATGTTTAGATAGAAATTCACATGTGTAGTGTGGTAGTGAGTTGATTTTCAAGCATGTTGATATGCATTATGTGAAAGGCTTCTACTAGTTACACACACACACATATGTGGGGGTTAAATGATGATGTTGAAGCTTAATATTGTGATTATGAATGATGCATTAGGGGCTGGTGAGAGCACTTATCATGATTAGGATTCATGTATGCTTTGCCCACGCATGTACCATGCTGCACGCATCATAAAAATGGATTTCCAATTGAGGCTTCATCGTGATTAATCGAATTTGACCGATTGGATGCAATGTGATGGAATTGTGTGCTGGGTTTATCGGTCGTGGATTAATCGCAAGTTGATTGGTCCGAAAGGACATATTTTGATTTGAAGTTCCTGTGTGGGACGATTTGGAGTTCCTGTGTGGAACGAGTGCACTCCCCGGGTTGAGTCTTGTTTAATGGAATGATGTGGGGACGAGTTGTGTACTTGTCTTGCGGATATGTGAGAATGTTATTATGTGTGTCATCTGGACCCTGAGAATCCAGTGTGGTATGCCGTGTGCACCCCGCTACCACGTGTTCTAGGGTTCTCTGTGTGAGAACTCGAGCTCTTCCCTCCGCAGGAGATGTCCCTGGGTGTAACGCCCGAGATTTTTCATCCCTTTTTCTTAAAACTCATAGAAATTTTTTTTTATACGATAAATCGGAGTCAAACGATAAAATCAAAACCCGTATAAATAGTTTATAATTTTAAACATGATACGGTTAAACATCGTACCGTCAAATCAAATATCCTCAGGCGCTACTCGAAAACATACGTACGATTAAATCACCATGATCATGGATTTTTAAATACAAATAACTCCCAGGTGTCCCCGAGTACAAGTCCCATAAACAGTCTACTCTGATCCAAATTAAAAGTCCAGAATACATACACTTAACTCTCATCAAATACATCAGATCGTGGCACCAACTATACTTGAGTCGAGGGGAAACAATCCACCGCAGAGACGAGCGTCCATCTCCAGGAGCTCTCCAACACAACATGCAAAAGCCTCCCGAACAACGGGGCTAAAAGAAGTAGGGTGAGTATTTTCATACTCAGTAGGAAAATACCCAGTAGGGGAAATCCCAAACGGTGAACTCAATAAGTTCATAAAACATGCGTCATGCAACTCAACATGAGGCAAACAACGTATAACATAATTATGCACATAAGCATATAAGCATGTATAACACACCATCATATCAGACGTGCACAAACACCCTTAATCAGGGTCTTACAAACTTACTCGTACAATCAAAGGCATACTCAAACCTTACGCATACTTGTACGACCTTACTCGTACAATCTTACACTTACTCGTACGACCTTACTCGTACGGTCTTACACTTACTCGTACGACCTTACTCGTACGGTCTTACACTTACTGTCAAACTCATATTCAAACTCTTACAGTCTTGCTCATACTTACTCTCTTACAGTCGTGCATATTCTCAATCTTACAGTCATGCATATTCTCAATCTTACAGTCGTGCACATACTCATCATCATACCCTTACTCAAAACGTACAAACTCAGTCATACAGTCGTATACATACTATCGACCACTGAAGCTCATTACAGCTAATAAGCTCCAACGTCGAAAAGGAAAAGAATGCCACTGGGGCATCACCTTAACCTCCGGGGAGTGACTAGACGCCATGGACTTTTCCGAAGGTAAGGTACACCAATGCTCATGGGGCACTGGATCAAACAGGTAAGAGTAGATCCATGATACTACTTACCTGAGCGCGCAAACATACACCCACACAAGGGTCATACAATTGCCCACACATAAGGGGTCTTATAGTGCCATAGAATTGCCCACCATAATGGGTCTTATAGTGCCAGAAAATTGCCCACCATAATGGGTCTTATAGTACCATTGCCACTCTTGGGCAGAAAACATATAACGCTCTCAACAGAGCATCAAACGTCTGGGCTTGTACAGCACACAGACCGAATCAAAACATACTTCGCTCTCAACAGAGCATCAGACGTTTGGGCTTATACAGCACACAGACCAAATCAAACATACATCGCTCTCAACAGAGCATCAAACGTCTGGGCTTATACAGCACACAGACCAAATCAAACATACATCGCTCTCAACAGAGCATCAGACGTTCGGTGCTCTATATAGCACTCAGACAAAATCCCGCAGGAAACCACCATGGCAAGACACCAGAAGTGCTTAGCCGATTCATTATCGGCTAGCTCAAACACGGAACTTAATCCGTCAAACCCTCAGGTCTCAAACTCACAACGCTATTATTAACGTTCTCATAATTCAAGTTTAACTTAAGTATATTATGCGGTACAATTATGCCACACAAACTCTCAGTCCTCGACTGATCAAACTGAAGCTGAGCCCAATCCGAACCCTAGTTCGTCGGGGCAGCAGACTTCACTTACCCGTCCAGGCCACACACAGCTCACCGTACACAAATCCTTACGTACGCATACATCCTCGGACATCCACCTCACGGTCGGACATCTTACTTACATCGTCAAACTGAGCTCCTCACAGCAAATCCCTGTTATCAACCTCTTACTTAATTCCTCACTTATTATACTTACTTTTCACTTCATAATTTGTACGTTATGCTTGTACAATTATGCACGCTCTTACTGTCTAATAAACCCTCAAAAGGCTCCAATCCTAAGTCTTCTTACTTACCGAACCCCTGACGTACGCTCCAAACCAAACTGACCCATCTCAAATCCTCGCTCCTCAAACTTACTTTCTCTGTCTTCCGTTATGCGCTTACACGTCCAAATCCACATCCAACTTCATACCAAACCCTTACCAATCTTATAGTCCATCGCTCATACCTTTACCCACACAGTCCACATACGTAACTTACTCGACATCGCTAGCCATCACTAGCGTGTCCAACACACACATACGTAGCACACTAACATATTCGCTAGCCATCACTAGC
Source organism: Saururus chinensis (assembly GCA_035235625.1). Taxonomy (NCBI): domain Eukaryota; kingdom Viridiplantae; phylum Streptophyta; class Magnoliopsida; order Piperales; family Saururaceae; genus Saururus; species Saururus chinensis. Next base: position 5,975,126 of record CP141150.1, read on the forward strand.
GCATACATCATACACCATACACATACAACATGCTTACCATTCACATACATACATGTATCTCAAAGTGGCATAATTCACAATCTTACATCATGCATACATGTCATGATTTAATATCCAAACCATGGAATCATGCAAACCTAGCATGCTGCTACTCATTCAAAGCATGCTGTCATGAATTTACGAGTTCAAGCTCCCTTACCTCGTACTCATGACGTTTGATGGCGAGCATACGACGGTGGCAGCGTCGGTGGCGGAGTCAGCGGTCAACACCATTGCCTAGCTGAGAGAGCTGCTGTCCCGAGGTTTAGGAAGCGCCAGAACTACACACGGCCAAAAGGGGTGTCAAAATGAATGCGGCAAAATCCGCGATCCACGGCGGCACACTAGGGGCGGCCGGGAGAAAGGTCGTGCCAACGAGTGACAGGTGCGACCGAAAGGCAGGGTGTACTCACTAAACTTCGACCGGCAGTTGAAAAATACACAATCGGTCACAAGATGTCGAAATCGGCCGTGGACAGCACCCAACGGCGTCGATTTCACGTTTACCAGGGCCCACATAAGGGCGGAAGGCGACACTCAAGGACGTAGGAGAGTTGGACTCCTATGGTCAAATACAGATGATGGCAGAGCCATCCGACGGTCAGGCGGTGTCAAAATGGCACCTAAACCCTAACCCGCACGCGCGGCTACTTGCACACGCGGCCAAGGGAAGAGGGGAGGGCTAGACGGTGTCGGCCCAAGACTCAGAAGGGCGGTAGGGCCATGCCCAAGGGCGGTGACCAACAATACGGCCTTTGCCGTTGCCGTGCCGAGGCAGGCCGACTAGAGGCCAATCGGCGTCCGGCGAGGGTAAGACGGTCAAAGGGCAACACGTGGCGCTCTCTATAGAGCGGTCAGACACAATCGGCAGAGGGGAACCTGGCCCATGCCGAAAGAAGAGGGGCGGTGCTGCACTAGGGTGGCCAGCCATCCCCAGGCTGAGACCCGCCACACTAAGGTGGTCCAAGGGTGTTCGACATCCAACGATGCTCGATGGCCCATAACGGGTGGAAAACCTTAGGGGCACAACGGCGAACAGGGGTTTACTGGCAGCTCTGGCCCCTGACGTCAGGGCCCTAGTAACCGGGCGGAGCTGGGTGGAGGCGGCTACACCAGTGCCGCTAGGCCGAGGCTGGCCGACCATAGTTCACCACCAGCACGACCACACTTCCCTTCAAACCAAAACAGGGAAGAGGGACCGACCGGGGGAAACCAACCCAGGCGGAGCGGCTGTGGGGGCGGTAGACCTGGCTAGGGGCGGTCCTACCGTCATCATCCCAAGGCTGGTCGGCAAGAGGCGAGCCAAAGGCTGGCTCTCGCCGGCACAACCCCCAAAGTCCGTCACAAACAGAAATAGGGGAGATGCGGGGCAAATCAAATCGGGCCGGGGCGGTGCCAAGGAGGCGGCTTGGCCATCGCTTGGCCGGTGGTCAGCCTTGCAGTCACTGGACCGCGGCTTGCCGGACGGAGGCCGGGCGGAGCCGTCTTCGGCCAAAGGCAGCAACTTCCGGGCTCTGTTCCACCAAAACCAAACGTCGGCGGAACAGGTGAAGGCATCTGGCCGGAGGAAAAATGCACAGGGGCGGAGGTGGAGGTGGAGCTGACCGGTTGGGGGCCGTCCCTGGCCGTCGCCAGGCCGGGGCGGAACCCATGGTGGCCGAAGGGCCACTGCCGGCCATCACCGGCGGCTACAAGGCCAAAAACGGAGGGGCACAGTTCGTACGGCGAAAAACAGAGCAGAGGCGGAAATGGGTGGGGCGGCGGAGCAGAGGCCACTGGGGCCGGGAGAGGTGGCCTCCCGCCGTCGCTGGCCCAGGACGGAGCCGTGGCCGGCCGGCCGGCCCTTGGCGGCCCACGGCGGCGGCTCAAATCGGATCACAATGAGAGAGGGACGGAGACTACTTACCGGGGAAAACCAAAGGGAGGAGCCGGCGGGACTGGCCAGGGCGGCGGCCCTGCCGTCGCCGGCCTGAGGCTGGCCGGACGGAGGCCGGGCGGAGCCCACCGGCCACCGCCGGCGCCGTCACAGCACGAACAGAGAGGGAGAGGCGGAATCGGGGAAAACAGGGGAGAGGCGGGCGGAGCGGCCGTGGGGCCGGGACAGCGGCCCCCCTGCCGTCGCACGGCCGGGGCGGAGCCGGTGCGGCGGCCCTGCGGCCCACCGGCGGCCGGCGGCGGCTGAGGCCGGAAGGGGGGTGGGCGACGCACTGTTCACTCCAGAACTTCTGGATCGGGCTCGGGCTCCTTCTTTGTTCTTTTTTTTTTTCTTTTTCTCCACTTATCCCTTCTGCAGTTCCGTTTTCTTCAACGATTTTTCACGCCAGAATCGCGCATCGAGGCCCGTGGCCCACGACTGACCCGAGACCCGGCTCTACGGTTACGAATACCGAGGCCACATACGCCGAAGCGTCACAATATATCGCTAAAAATGATCAGATAAAAATAGCAGAAAATCGTAATAAAAATCCGGGACGTTACACTGGGCGAACACCCCTGCTCTAGATTCTCTGTGTGAGAATGGGACATCCTTGGCCAGGATCGTCCAGGGCGAGCAGTATTAGGGATTGACAACCCCGATCTTTCTTGAATTCTTGTGTAGAATTTTGGACCATGTCACACCTTCGTGGCCTTGTCTATGCTCCCGTCTGTGTGACATTATTGTGTGGTTACTCCTTGATGGAGTTTGACTTGATGTTATGCATGTGGAATACGTATGTTAGAGATACATCCATGCATGTTGATGTTGATGTTATGCATGTGGAATATGTATGTTAGAGATACATCCATGCATGTTGATGTTGATGTTATGCATGTGGAATATGTATGTTAGAGATACATCCATGCATGTTGATTTTGATGTAATGCATGTGGGAATATGTATGTTAGAGATACAACCATGCGGGATTGGTTATGATGTGAATGCATGTGGGAATATGTATGCTAGAGATACATCCATGCAGGTTGAATTATGCATTATGATGCAGTGTTAGGTGATATGATTGTGTGATCAGAAAGTGATGCACCATGTAAATCTTTGATCTGAACGATCTCATTTCTAAGCTATCGTATTTTCTACGTTGACAGTGATATTAAAACCATTGCTGAGTGTTAAAGCTCACCCCTCTTTTGTGTTTTGATTTGGGGCTGCGTGGTGCGACACGCAGACGGACAGGATTACCTCTTTGAGGAAAGGTCAGAGGTAGCTTGGGTGTGATGATGGAGATCGTTGCGTGACTTATCATCGTTTATTTCATGCTTTATGTTCGAACCTTTGTGTAGGGTTCTTGTTTTGGATTTATGTCATATACTACAGTTGTGATGATTATGACTATTTTGAGCCGGTGTGGGCTTTACTTAACTAAGTTTGTGGGTTTGAGATTGTTGTTTACTTTGTGATAAGCAACACCTTTTTCTTCCCTTTTATTTACTCTTGCTCAAAGGATTGTGCGCACTCCGTGTTGCTGTTAATCGCCCGTGGTTAGGGTTAAGTCTTCCGCTAGATCATTTCTCAATTTTCACTTCGTCGCCCCCGCACGCTTGACCGGCCCCTGGACCGGGTTCGGCTCGGGTCGGGCATCGCCGGGGCGTGACAGACACTGTTAGGGTTGATCTCTACTAGATAGAAAAAGACAAAGAAAATATTTGATTCATCTCTAAGTGTACATAAACAAAGTTTCAATCCCAGCCTGAATTATATGTTACTTATAGTTAGTGGTACCCGAGAGCTTTGAAGAAACATACTAAATAGATACTTCAGTTGAGTGAGAGCATGCTGTGGATGGTGAAATGGTCTCATTGATATCCAATCAAACATGGGAATTGGTTGATTTACTTGAGGGTAAGAAGGCCTTAGATAACAAGTGGGTCCACAAGTTGAAATAAAAATTAGATGGAAGCAAGAGGTTTAAGGCTAGATCAGTAGTAAAGGGCTTTGAACAAAGGTATGAAGTTAATTACATAGAGATATTTGTTCCAGTTGTTAGGATTACTACTATTAGAATGGTGTTGTATCTTGTAGCAGTGAAAAATTTTCATCTAAAGTAACTAAATGTGAAGACAACTTTTTTACATAGTGATATGGAGGAAGAAATTTACATGTACCAGCCCCAAGGTTATGCGGTGAAGGGCAAAGAAAACTGGGTATGCAGGTTGTTAAGAGCTTGTATGGCGTAAAACAAGCTTCAAGACAATGGTATAGAAAGTTTGATAATTTTATGCAAGACATTGGATTCTATAGATGTCATTCTAATAATTGTTGTTATTAAAGGAAGCTAGCCTCATCATATATTATTTTACTATTTTATGTTGATGATATGTTGATTGTAAGAGCTGATTTAAATGAGATTTATAATATCAAGAAACAAATGTCTCATAAATTTGCCATGAAAGATCTAGAACTGTCAAAGCAGATTCTTGGCATAAAAATTTCTAGAGACAAGAAGGGGAGAGTACTGAGGCTGTCTAAGATAAGTTATGTTGAAAATGTTCTAATGAAATTCAATTTGCAGGATGCTAAGCCAATGGGTACACCTTTGACATCCTATTTCAGATGCTTTTAGGAGCAGTCGTTTCCTAAGACTCATGAAGAGAAAACTCACATACATAATGTTTTATATGCTTCAGCAATTAGGTCTCTTATGTATGCAGCTACATATACCAGGCAAGACATCTCCTTTGCAGTTAGTTAGGTAGCGAGGTTTACATTAGACCCAGGGCGAAGTCATTAGGAGGTTGTTAAGTTGATCTTTAGATGCCTTAGAGGTTCTTCAAGTTTAACCTTATGCTTTGGTAGACATTTTGATATTAACTTACTTGGTTTTGTTGATTAAGGCTATAGAGGTACATAGTTAGTAGGAGGAGCATTATGGGGTTTGTATTTACCCTTGACAGTGGTGCAGTGACATGGTAGTCACAGTTACAAAAGTTGGTAACTACTTCATCCCCAGAAGTAGAATAGGTTATAGTTAAAAAATATCTATTATGGTTAAAAAATTTTCTAAAGGAATTACGGAAGGTACAAGGAAAATATGTTTTGTATTGTGATATTGCATTATCTTAAAATAGTGCGTTCTATGCCCAATCATGTTGACAATAAGTACTACTTTTTTGATAGTTGGTAGAGAAGAAGAAATTATATGTTGAAAAGATTCATATAAATGATAACTCAATAAATATGTTTACTAAGGTAGTAACAGTGGAGAAGTTGAACATACGCTCAACTTTTATTAATTTTCTATACTAGAGGACCAATGATAATTACTTAGTTATAATGTTTTACTAAAAATATAATATTCACTTCAAATAATAAATTATTTTTAAAAAAGTAAAGTCTAACTAGTCTTCAAGTAGCAAATTATAAGTTATGAAAGTTTAAATTAAAATAAAAAAATAAAAACCAGATAGGGTCTGAATAGTCTCGTTCATATGTATTCTCTACTTTGCCATCTCCCTTGAAGCTTCTTCCAATAGAATCCCATCCGAATAGAAAATTCTGCAACATGATTCATCAGCATATATATCCCCACCCCAAGTAGTACTGTCTGCTTCACTTCCACTAGCACAACCCCCAACAAAGGTCCTAAGTTTTCCAAAACTTTTTATTTGCCAAACACAAGTTATGACAAAAACGTTATCAAACAATTAATCATCCGTTTATGATTAAAGGTAATTAAGCTTGGCTCCTCAAAACGTCCATCAAAATCGCCGCAAATAACAAAACCACCACTCTGCATTCTGTAACGTAAACCTTAGATTGCCGTATATTGCATGGCCACGCCCGTTGTGATTGAAAGAGGTCTGAAGTGCCCTCCATTGTTCCCCATGAAAGAGGTCAGAAATAACCAAGCTCTGAATCCGGCTTCTAAAATTAGATTTGGTTTTTTCTTGATTATAGGATGTTATAATGGCGATTAAAGTAAAGTACATGGGCAATGGTGATCATGCATTTCAAAAAATAAACGTCCTTCCTGCACTCTGCCCAACACTCATTGTCTGTTTGCTTCTCAAAACGGTGCTCCTGCTGCCGCCTCTGTTCCTCTCGTATATTTTTGTCCCATTTTCCTCCCGTGCTCAATTGCCCAGCTGGTGAGATCGTTCGTGCTAGCTTAGGTAGAACAAGAGAGAGCAAGAAGAGTATTCTGTTTACAGGCTTTCAGAAGCAGGAGAAGTTTCCATTTGCGGCAAAAGAGAAGAGGAAATGATGGCCTGTGGATGTGCTCGGAGGCGAAGAACCTTGTCTTCTTAGGTCGAAGCTGAGGGAGAAGAGGCAGAAGAAGAGACACAGATGAAGTTTCAAAGGCAAGGCTTTGGTGGAGCAGGTTGAGCAGATGTAGTTGTGCCATTGGTGTATTTTGAATCGAAGTCTTGCCCTGTTTTGGGTATGAGAATATGAACAAGACGACTTGCTGTGAGAACCTGAAAAAGGGAAAACTGGGAGATTAGGTGAGAGATTCCAGTCTTCTGAGCCTGCAAAATCTTCAGACCAGTCCTGTAAGCAGATGACTCTGATTGCTCCGCTGACTCTCTGAGGCTATAAAACCGTCCCAGCAGGACCAGTCAGCCTGCTCTACCTCCTCCAAGGTGTTGTAAAGCTATCATCTTTGCTTGAACCGGAAGTTGTTCTGAGGAAGCAGAAGGAAAGAGGAAAATGGGGTGCTGCTATTCGAATCTAGACAGAGAAGAGGTTGTCACCCGCTGCAAAGCTCGCCGGAGATACATGAAAGAGCTGGTGAAGGCTCGCCATGCTTTCGCCGCCGCCCACACCATGTACCTCCGGTCTCTCCGGGGTACTGGCTCGGCCCTCCTGCAGTTTGCCGACTACGAGACCCACCAGCTCCGCCACCGCCACCACCCCCAGCCGTCCGTCTTCCACCACCACCTCCCACCGCCCCTGCCATCGCCTCCCGCACCGCAGACCCCGCCACGCCCCCCTCCTCCCCCTCCTTTGAGCCCCAGCTCCGACGCCTACACTTCTGTCACCGCCTCCCCCTGTCTCCCTCCTCCTCCGCCGCCTCCCCCTTCTAGCTGGGATTTCTGGGACCCATTTGCACCTTCTTCTTCGAGGTCGGTGACTGAGGAGGAATGGGAGGCTACTACTACTACTGTTTCTGAGGTGAATGTCTCTTCCGGAGCTGCAGTAGCGGCTCCCCCCTCTGTCGTCAGTGCGTACACAAAAGACAATACTACTAGCGAGCTCGCCATGGTTGTTTCTAGGAGCAGCAAAGATCTGACTGAGATTGTTAAGGAACTGGATGAATATTTCCTCAACGCTGCCAATGCTGGAAGTCACGTTTCATTGCTCTTGGAGGCTCCAAGTTCTGTTTTTTCCAGCCAGAGAATGACAGGCAAGTGGCTTTGGATTCTGGGTCACTTGGATTTTCGCTTTTCTTGGTAACTTTGAAGTTGTGATAGATTTAAGCAAATCTGAACTCATGAACTCATCTTGCATTGGTGGCTTTTGCAGGCAAGGTACACAGTTATGGCAGGAGTTTGAGTCCGTTGCTCTGGTCGTGGGGGAACTCAAAACCGAGCGGGGTTAGCAGTTTTGGGAGATTGGGGGAGGAGATGATTCGAGGAGATTTGGTTGGTGGGGATATCAGTACAAGCCACTGCTCTACTGTGGAGAGGCTTTATGCATGGGAGAAGAAACTATATGCAGAAGTGAAGGTATTGCCGACGTTTCTTGTGTTGTCTACCATGCAGAAAATGTGTGTTATTTACTTCTAAGTTTCATTAACATACTAGGCATTTCTCACCAAATGTTATTGGAATTTGCACTGGAAACAATTTCCATAGTTTATTATGCAATCAGATTTTTGTTCTTTTGGTAGATGAAAGTAACCATTTGAGAAAGTTCCTGCTGGATATTTTTAGTTATTTGAAACTGACTATGGAAACATAATTCTGTGTAAGATTTCTTCTGTGAATTTAGTAGCTGTATACCAATTTTGTTATGTTTTCCCCTCCCAGAATGCTGAAAGTATTAAAGTGGAGCATAAGAAAAGTGTGGCATTGCTAAGGAGGCAGGAAGCGAAAGGGGCTGATTATATTAAAATTGAGAAAAACAAGAAGGAGATCGAAAAGTTGGAGTCGAGGCTGATTGTGGCTTCTCAAGCCATGGAGACAACTTCTGATGAAATAATCAGACTCAGAGAGGTGGAGCTCTACCCACAGCTTCTTGAACTTGCCAAAGCGTAAGTTTCTTACTAAGTTTATGTATTAATTTAACGAATGCATATTATGTGAGGTCACAAAATGGTCTAAACTGTAGCTGTCAGGCTCAAGACATGTTATGCTCTCTGATATTATTTGTAAGCTGCAAGAGTGGCACAGTCAAAGTCAGCTCAGCTTTTCTATTTGTTGGGTCAATACTGAAAAGGTTGCCACCTCTGAACCCTGCATAGTCTGATTTAACTGGGCTTCAAGCGGTGGAAACTTTTGCAGATCACGCTTCTTGGGGTGACAACTTCATGATAAGGGCAAATCTTTTCAAAACAGTTTCATGATGTGGGCAAATCACGCTTATTATGAAGCAATTTGTGTGTGTTGAGACAGAGAGAGAGAGAGAACTGAAATTTCTATATCTATATTTGGTTTATACATTGCCTAAATGCATTTGTTTTTCTTTTATACTGTTTGTTTTGCATCAGATTAATGCACATGTGGAGAAGCATGTACGAGTGCCACCAGGTCCAAACTCACATAGTCCAACAGCTGAAATTCCTAAACAATCTCGACTTAGGGACTGAGCCAACCTCCGAAATCCACCGGCAGGCCACCCTCCAGCTTGAGCTCGAGGTCCAGCAATGGCACTCGGCTTTCTGCAGCATTATCAAGTCACAAAGGGATTACGTCCACTCTCTCACTGGATGGCTTCGTCTCTGCCTCTTCCAATTCAATCACCACCCACTAACCAAGACCCAGCAGAACTCGGCTATCTACTCTTTGTGTGAGGAGTGGCATCTTGCCCTTGATAGAATCCCTGACAAAGTTGCTTCTGAGGGTATCAAGAGTTTTTTTACAGTAATCCATTCGGTGGTAGTTCAACAAGCAGAGGAGCAGAAGCTGAAGAAAAGATCTGATGCATTGTTTAAAGAGCTCAACAAGAGGGTCTCTGAACTTAGAGCACTGGAGAACAAGTATGGGCCATATTCGTCGGCAAGCTCATGGTCTGGTTCTCGTCTGTCGCCAGTAGATGAGAAGAGAGCTAAGGTGGATGCATTGAGGGCGAGGGCGGAGGATGAGAAGACGAAATTTGAGAAGAGTTCCAGCGTAACACGTGCCATGACCGTGAACAACTTGCAGACAGGATTCCCAAATGTGTTCCAGGCCATGACCGGCTTCTCTAGCGTCTGCATGCAAGCATTTGAGTCAGTTCAGAACCAACCCATGCAGAACCCTGATCAAATTCATGATGTCAAGCGGCTGCTTATGTAGTTGCTACCGACTATGTTTCAAGTTTTGTACAGGATGTAATTAACACTGGAAAGTCTAGTTTTGGAAGGCTTCCCTATGACAGATGATTGTTGGAAGATCAGTTAGAGCTGAACTGCGGTTCCTTTGGTGGGGAGAGTTAACGGCAATCTTGGACCAAAAAATTGAGAGAACTGAAAAAGCTGGTGACTGGGGCCGTTTGCATTTTATCAGTAAGAACATCATATACCAACAGTGACATGATAAGGATATATCTGTTACCTAGTTTTGCTGTCATAATGTTCTAAGAATTTTCATGTTAGTTTGATCTGGTTTAGGATGTCAGTGGATGACTTTTTAAATTGCTGATGGCTCTGTTCTTGATTTCAGTGGAGGAGTATGATCCTGTTGTTTCCCTTACTAAAATGGGTAGGCTTGATCATGCTGTAATTGAATGAACAGATAAATTAGCCCCCCTAAGAAAGATTAATTACATGTAATCAGTGCTATGTAACCTCCTTTTCTTCTAAAATCTCGGGACTTTGATAACGAATAGATTTTACAGGAGACATTACATGATTGTGAGTCAGAAGACATAGTCTAGTTTATTCCAACTTTTGTTTTAAAATTAGAATTTAATTTTTAATTGCTTCATTAAGGATTTGCCTTTTTATTTGATTATGTTTTATTCCTATGTTAAAGAGAATTCTTGTCCGGTACATATTTTCAATCATAGGGGTTTAGTCAATCTGGATTATAGAATACAGAATTTAGAATATGAAATTCTAAAATATATTCTAAATTTTTGGATTTGAACTGTCATATTTCAAAATATTTAAAGGCCCAAATCTTGTATTAATAGAATCTTTTGATTTGAGTTGCTAGATTTCAAAATAATTAAAGCCTTGAAACTGTTTCATCTACAATTTTCAAATGTGACTAATCCATAATTAATTAGAGTTTAGAAACTTCAAACATGTTATTAGCAAATAAAATATAAATATTTATATTAAAAAAATAATTTTTTAATAAAAAACTACAAGCAATGATGTACAAGATGCCCAAGTCATGATAATACTTAATTTATAAGCTTATTGTCATAAACATTCCATCATTTCACATTTTTGTAGCTATTTCATTGAGTTGTTGCCCTTTATTTCACTTGAGTTGCCATATTATCATCTAAATTAGAATCTATATAGTTGTTATATTGTCATCTGAATTAGAATCTATATTGGGATCTAGTAAGACATTTCTTGGTGCTTTATCCTCTTTGTGATTATGATCAAATACATCTTAACTACTATGCATAACAAGCTAAAACTATCTTCACTTTAGTTTCATATGGAAATGAGGGTGGATGATCTTTAAAAATTTTGAATCGTGATTTTAAACCCCAAAAACTCTCTCAATAACATTCCTTAAAGATGCATGTCTATGATTAAATATTTCATTTGGATTGCATGAATGACTTCTTATTTGTGTAATATACTCGCTGAGGTAATAATGAGTTGTGCGATATGATGCTGAAAGATTACATATGTTTGGATAGCCACAATATACCAAATAAAACTTTCCAGTTTAAAAGGCAAATTGCAACACTATAAGTGCCTAATAAAATTAAAATGAAAAGTATAAATGTAGATACTACAAGAACACCTTTTGGCAAAGGAAGACATTAGGCCTTCCCATAGCATTCTTTAATATCTTTGAATCATTTGTAAAACCTTTCCATCCAAGAATATATATAAATTGTATATCAAATGTGTATGCTGCTAATATATTTTGGGAGAACCATCTATGTATGTTATGATAGCTTGCTTTTCTAGCCTCATAAATATTTGCCTTAATATGAGTACCATCTATGATACCAATACAATCCTGCATAACATTATCAAATATCATATATATGAACAAATATAAAAATTAAAATAAATAGGAATATAAACTCAAACCTTGAAATATAGGTAAAAATGCAAATATGACATTTTTGTTTTTGGTTTGTTATGAGGAGGATGTGCCATTAATGAAGGTGCTAACGAATGAAATGCATCCAACACCTTATTGAGGTTTTTACAAATCATCCACTTTGATTGACTATAACGATCTTGGCATATTGAGCAACATTGATTATGTCTTGCCACCAGTAAAAAGTTGTCACCATCTCTGTCACCATCATGTATCTAGTGTCATATTAAAGATTTTTTATGAAGAATGCGACACAATTTGCAAAAATGCACCCGGATATATCCTATACATATCTCGGAATTAATTATGATGCCCATTGAGTTTTTATCGTAAGTATTGATAACCTTCAGTTGAAATAGAGCAATGAGGGTTTGGATTGAGTTCATGTGTGTGCAAGACAATTGAATTGGTGCTGAAACTCAGTTATGGTTTAGGCATATGATCGAACAGGTTTATTGGTTTTAATATATGCAGGGGTAAAAATGGTATTCACTAATGGGTTGAATGTTTACCTGCTGTTGGATTGGGTAATTCGGAAGAATAAGAAGGGGCAAATTAGACTTTACAATCTAATTAACCTTACCGTTAAAAGTCGTTACTTGTCTTCCCCATCTGAACCCTTACACTGTAGTTGAAAATAGTAAACGACGTTACTTTCAAATTCATATTCCGTCAAGAGAGCTTTATGGATTTAAACTGTTTAGTATAAATAGAATTTAGGATGTATTTTTGAGTTGGTTGTTGAATGATGATTTTATTTGTATTTGGTTGTTCCAAATAAGGGCTTGTTCCCTGTGCTATGTTTCTGAGCTGAAGTTGTTGATTTAGCGGGAGGCTAAATTTTAGCATGTTTCTTTGTTTTTTTTTTTTTTTTTGTAATTTTGTTTCTGAATAGTGAAGATTGAAGATCTATTTTTGGACATTTATTTCTATTTGAGCCGCTTGCATCAAATTGGTATCAAAGCATGGTTTTGCTGGCTTCGATGGCAGCAAACGATTAGAAGGAAGGGTCTTTGAATGCATCTTCCATGGATGATATGATGAAGCTTCAGCAACAGATGCTACAGTCTCTTCAAATTGTAGCAAGACAAATGGAAATGCTGAATCGCAGTTTTGTGATTCATCTCGATAATAATTCCAATTCTGTTCGAGATTCAGTGAGAAATGGAGTACCAGATCCAAGAATTGCAGAGCAACCCCAAATGCGATTTTGAAAAGCTTCTGCATATCAACAATGTACTGAATCATCGTCCAGTGATGAAGGAGAGCCACATAATCATGTTCTTGTTGTGAATCCAGGTGCAAACAATTCTTACCCTCGATTCAAACCCAAAGTAGAACTTGTAACATTTAATGGACAAATGCATATAGAGCAATTTCTAGATTGGATAGTTGAAGTTGAAAATTACTTCTACTACATGGAGGTCTCGGATAATATGAAATGTAAGATTGTGACTTGTAAATTAAAAGGAAGGGCATCAAAATGGTGGACTCGAATTCAACAAGATAGAATTAGCAATGGTAAGCATCCAATTTTGTCTTGGTCACACATGAAGAAACTATTGAAAAATAAGTTTCTGCCATTGATTATGTACAGTCAATTCCTAGACATTATCAAAGTTGTCAATAGAATTTTCATACTGTTTCTGATTATGTGGAAGAGTTACATAATTTATTTGCTTGTAATGAGTTGCAAGAGACTGAATCTCAAAGGTTATGGAGGTTTACAAGAAAATCTGTTAGTAATCCAGAAGTTGTGCTGGAAATGGAAGACTTACAGATTTCTCCACCTATTATAAATTCAATTTCAGCAAATGAAAGTAAGGTTGAAGTAGCAGAGTAGGAAAATGAAGTTCAGAAACATGGAATGGACAAAGAAATGTCTTCAACTTTAGATCTGTTAGCATGTCAGTTAGTAGAAGATTTCTCAGCAACTAAAATTTATTTTGAAAGCTGCTGGAACTTGTTTTGAGATGAAGAGTGAAGTCTATAATGAATTGTCATTCAATCAAGAAAATTCAATAGAAAAAAAGCTGTCATCTCCCATTACTATTGCCACTAACAGAACTATAACTGCTGAATTAGAAGTTTTTGATTCGTTGTTCTATTATGATTAGAATGATTATTAAAAGAAATGCTATCTTGTTATGTCTATGCATCATCAAGGTATTATTATCTCAGTTTTAAACTTTTAATTTGATGAGCCTTTGATTATACCTTGGAAAATTATGTTATATATATCACTAAAACCACCCTAGTTGGGAGTGTTTATAGAAATTATTTGCAACTGCTGTTTGTGTGAAGATAGTGTGTCAGAAAATTTAGCTGATTCTTTAGTTTTTGGCAGTAACATAGTTATTGAGTTAAATGTGCCGGCTGAGTTGAGATTTGAAACTTAGAAGTTAAAGGAACATGAAGCAGCTTACTTCATTTCAAAACTTGTGGAATATGAAAATGAGAGCATAATCGTTGAGTTTTATTTGAAACCATGGTCATTGGATTTAAACAACACTGAATTTGGTTTAATATATGTAGATTTTGAGTCCAAGTTTGTTAAGTTTGTGGCACAACACTTCCATACAGTAGAGTTTATTACAGACATTTTAAACTTGGATAAATATGGTGAAGTACCTATTTGTTTTAAGTGTGGACTTATGCTTCTTGCTGAGTACAAACAATACCCGAGTCATGTCAATAAGTTCGGAACCATCAAACTTCTAAGATGTGTTAATATGCTTGATATTGTTTAGCAAATTCGAATTACAGAAGTGAAGAAATTTCTAGTTCTTTATATGCTAGATAAATTTACTGGACAGAAAATAGAAGTTGACATGTTAAATGAATCAACAAGACAAGTTAAGTAGTTAATGAAAGATGGAATAGAAGATTGTTTTGTTGATGCTAAAGATGAGTTGAAGGAAATTCAAGAAGCTGAAAATTTTAATCTGAAACAAAATATTCTTTCTATTGAGATCACATGAATAAATAGACTCGAAGAGGAAAATGTTCAGACAACTTTTCAATTTTTGAAGCTGAAAATTCAGATTTATTCTTTCAAAGAAAATTTACATAGAAAGTACCTGTGTTGGGATAAACCTTCAAAGAATTATGGAAACAACTTATCTTTCAGACATGCATAACTCTTGGAATAGCTGACATGAGGAATTTGAAAGAGCAAAAAGACCACATTATGCCTATAAAAACTATCTTACCTTCATCAGTTGTGACACAATTAGCTACAATCAATATTAATTTTGGTAGTTGTTCAGTGCAAATTATGCTAATAGATTTCAAAATGGGAAAGCAAAGTGTGGAAGATATTTTAAAAATTTTTGGACAGCATTTAATAGGGTTGCATCTCGGTTTGGTTCCAGGTGGTTTTTACTGGAACCGAACCAAACAGAATTAAGGAACGACATATAGGAATCGAACAGAACCAAGTTAAGGAACCAAGATGGAGGAACCGAACCGAACCGAAACCGAATAAAAACTAAATATTTTAATTAATCAAAATTATTTCAAATAGTATAAAATTGCTGGACCAAAGTCATTTATCATAAGCATTTATATATAAAAATTAATAAAGGTCTAAATAGTTTTCCCCTCGGCTTCAGCTCGTGCCATTTTCAAAAGTTTTTTCTTCTTCCGAGCTCTGTCCGTACTCCTTAGGTCCTGAATTATACATAGCAAACCAAAAATAAATGGTAAACTAGTTAAACCCAGAAGAGGCATAAAAAAATATGAAAAAATAGCCGCACTAGAAAAAAAATTCGCAAAAAAACAGCCGCACTAGGCGGCTAATCCAGATGAAGGTGCTGTTGGCAAAAACCATTTCGTCCACTGGAAAAGCTTTTCGAATATCATCATCAGATCTATTTTATAATACGTAGCTTGCATTAAGGGTCAACCCTCATCACCCTTATCCAAATCAAACAAATACATCCATTCAAACCATCACCTAAATAAAATACTGAATACAAACAAATAATTTACTTATACACACCTAAAGAAGAGGCAATAAAAAAATAAACCAAAGCAATCCAATGTGAATTCCATAAAAATCAAAACTTTCACAGGCAAAAAGATAATCAGCCCATCGAATCTAAAAAATGAGATGAAAAATGCGAAGAAAAACCAAAGGAGACTGAAAAGAAAGGATCTTCATGTCCGATCTAAAAAAAGGGATTTTGAACTGGACAATCAACACAAAGAAACACAGAAATCGAAAGGGCGAGGGGAGGGATTCGGGAATCGACTTACCTTGAAGGGGATGACTAGGAGAGGAGGGAGAGGGGGTGTCGACGAGTCATGTTCTTCACAGTGGAGCAGTTGGAGAGGAGGGAGATGAACAGTCGGAGGGAACCACCGTGTCGCCACCACTTGCTGGGGATATGATATATAGGCGGAATGCACATTTAGGGCTGGGTTTGGTGAAAATTTGGTTTCAATTTTTTTTTCTTAAAACCGAACCGAAATTCATTCATTTTTTTTTTAAGAATTGAACCAAAACCGAATTAGGAACTGAACCGAACCATTAAATTTCAGTTCAATTTTACTCGGTTCGGTTTTGGTTTTTTGATGCAGCCCTAGCATTTAAGATTGAAGGTAACCATTTCAACTTCTTTGAAGGCCTTGAAAATGCGAAATAAAAAGTGGAATTTCCAGGCCTTTCTATATATTCGAATTATGCATACCCTAGGAATTTCTTCATAAGATCACGAGTTAAATTCTGCTGCAACAGAACTTCCCTTGGACACAATTCACATTACTTCTTTCATTTTGTATAATTTGTGGTGTTCTTACAGTCATTACTGGGTTTTTTGTGAAGATGTTACCATGACTATTTTTGAAGCCAGAGTACAGGATGGTAACAATTCTATTATTGGTTTGTCAATGCAACTATTCCTTTTGTTTTGTGCCACAACAATAATATCAAATGAAGAAGTTGTTTTGTTGAACAAAGCACAACAGCTGATAATGCTTTTATCCATTTTCCTTTGGTTTGAAGAACCTCCACCAACGAGGTGATTTCTCATGAAGATGATGTGATGATTCTCGACTCTTGAACATTCACGCTTGAGGTCGAGCTTTTCATGGGAAGGAGAGTATGATGCAGGAGTTGGTAGAAGACAATTGAATTGGTGCAAAAACTCAGTTATGGTTCAGGCTTATGATCGAACAAGTTTATTGGTTTTAATATATGCAGGGGTAAAAATGGTATTCACTAATGGGTTGAATGTTTACTTCTTGTTGGATTGGGTAATTCAGAAGAATAAGAAGGGGCAAATTAGACTTTATAGTCTAATTAACCTTACCGTGAAAAGTCGTTACTCGTCTTCCCCATCTGAACCCTTACATTGTAGTTGGAAACAGTAAATGACGTTACTGTCAAATTCATATTACAGTAAGAGAGCTTTATGGATTTAAACTATTTAGTATAAATAGAATTTGGGATGTATTTTCAAGTTGGTTGTTGAATGATGATTTCATTTATATTTGGTTGTTCCAAATGAGGGCTTGTTCCCTGTGCTTTGTTTCTAAGTTGAAGCTGTTGATTTAGCCGGATGCTAAATCTCAGCTTGTTTCTTTGTTATTCTTTCTGTAATTTTGTTTCTGAATAGTGAAGATTGAAGATCTATTTTTGGACATTCATTTCTATTTGAGCTGCCTGCATCATAATCTAACAAATGACTCTTTTAATATTACATTGCTCAAATATTCATAAGTAAAATACCTTAATTCCTTACTGAGGTATGAACTCTCTCCAACAATATTAAACCAATTTTGTGTAATTTTGTTTGATTTAACAAGATCAAATTTAGGTGCTAATGCAACTATAATATTTCTTATCTCAAATGTTGCCCCTAGATATAATCTTTTGAGAGGTGGAGGTGACTCAATCTCTAAATGCGGCACTCATAAAAGGTTGAGTCATCTACACGTGGGGAATCACTAGTGAATGGAGGTAACACATCAGCATAGTCTTCTAAGTTGGTGGGTGATGGTCTAGGCACAAAGTCAACAACCTTAGATGTTAAACAAACTACGTCAACTCCAAGTGTAGAGGTGTTACCAAGAGTCCATTAACCTTCTTTTTTTACAAACTTTTTATATTCATTATATATTTAAGGTATTTATATTTGAGACGATGTCCATAAGTAACCTCATTGCGCCAAAAGAATAGTCCATGTCATATCCACACCTAAAAATAAAATGAGGTTTATCAAATAAATTCAAAACTTATTAAAAGACAAAATAAGGGTGATAACATAAAAAAACTTAAGGAATAGAGCATTATAATGTAAGATCCTATAAACTTAGAACAATCAATACCAAATAATTAGGTTTTAACATAGAAAAGTAACTACAAGCATTGGCAATGGAAAAACTACCAAAAACATTTATCTTAGCAATTATAAATATTTCACATTGATTGCCACACTCCCATAGATTTCCATGTAGACCTTAATAAATGTTTACTTTTAGACTATGAAGCTTACTATCTCAAGGATAGCACCAACCACTCTTCCATCAGTGTATTAGCATGCGTAAGTTGTCCCCCTATATCTTCTCTCCATGTTAGTGAATCTCGCAAGCAAATACTTTTAAAAAAAATTCAAATGTGTGAGATTAAGATTCCATATTAGCTAGATAAATTTGTTAATTATAATAATCAAGATAAAATTTAGCTCCAACTATATAATGATAACTAATATACATAATAAAGGAAAATTTATGAAAATAATATTATTAGTAACTATTTACTAAAATGTTAATGAGAGAAAATTAATTACGAAAATGGTGTTCTGGCATGCCACATAAGTGTGAGCATGACAACTTGCACCCACACGACTCTTTTTTTTTTTTTTTATAATTTTGCTTAGTTTTATCACTGCAAATACTAAGAGTATTATAAAAACTTATAAAAGGGCGAATAAATTATACATAGCAAGTTGTCACATGAATCATTATCAACTTAGATATGACATTCCCCACTACATTCCCACATTAACTGTGATCAACTTAAAAATAGCATTCCCCACAATTTGTTGACAAATTTGAGTCTAGGTGGGATGAATTGTTTAAGATTTTGTTTTATTATCCTAAACTCCATTAAACTACTCTTCTAAATCATGTTAAATTTTTTTTACATAGGATAATTACAAAATAAGGAGAGATGAACAAAAAAGAATTCTAAGTATCACTTCACTTTGAAAGGAGCAAGTTTCAACCATAACTTTTCTTTTCTTTTCCATTTTGGAATGTTAAAATTGGAGCATTAATTTCTAATTTCCGCATGAGGCAAGGAAACTGACACTCAACTAGATCTCTAACAAAAGAAAAAGATCTCATTGTCAAATGAGAAAAACTAACCAAATAGGATGGTTAATATGGTACCTAGGAAGTAATCGACTACAAAAGTCAAATCTTCCTTGCATCCGGAAGACATCCTTCTTTGGGACAAACCAACAAATCCTAGCAGCAAAGTGAATCAAAATCATTAGTAATCCCATGATGACTAACAAGTACACATGGTAAAGATGTAAAATACCTTTCTACATGGAACAAAGTCAATAGTTGGGCCCCCAGTGACGACCTCAACAGCAACAACTCTAGCAAGCTAAAAAACTAATAATTCTAAAACACAGTTTATGTAGACGAAAAAAAAAGGTAGCCAATAAGAACATACCCAACTTTCAGTAACGATTTTTGTACATATGGTAAAAAAAGTGCAATGAAATAAAATGATTGTTTATAATAGAAAGTAAAAAATATCATGATGAGCCAAATGATTCTGCCATTGTTTTGAATTTATATTGTCACCTGATAAAGGTTTGCATATGTAATATTTAGATGTTTTCCCTTCACTTACTCTGTCATTGATAACATGAAACAAACAAACATGAGTAATTTACACTATAAATAGTTCATAATATTTAAGAAATCCATACGGATTAGATATATAATTAACAATGGTAGTAGCTAATTTTCTTTAATCTAACATTTTGCTTATACTGAAAAGTTTATTTATAAAAAGGGCTCCCACATATCCTGACTATAAATTTTACACAAGAATAACATAAGGGTGAATAGTAATAGTAGAATTTTGTTCGCGAGTCATCTAAGGAGTGACAAAACAACACATAACTCTTCTCTTGCCATTATTTAAACATAATCTTCTTTCCATCTCTACATTTAATAAAAAAACTAAATGTACTTTTTTGACAAGTCTAATAAATAAGATGGGTAGCAAAATTCTACATGTTGCGCAACACATCCTTAGATACCTACAGTTATGTATCCAGTAAATACTCACAAGTTTAGGCAATTTTCTGCAGGAGATTTTTACAAAAAACTTTTAAACCCCACATAGAGACACAGAATAATATTTCGATACATGTACATTCTAAAATACAGTGGTTGGCTTCTTAACAGTGGAATGCAATAGCAACGAAGTAATCCTATTTGTTTTTTATTTAATGGTGGGACTTATAGCTAAGATAATGGAAAATATCTTATGAGATACTTTTTTAAGTACCCAGCCACTTCTAAGTAGTATGTTTTTCCTATTGGGGCTAACTATCTATTTAGAATGTTGCTAATAATTATATATATAATATTAAAACATGTTGCACTACTCTTAATTAGATTTGAAGTTAGAAATTTTTTGATGATGCTAAATAAAATAATTGACATAAAATCTAATAATGAGTAGTGTCAACTCTTTACACCTCTTCTTTTACACTTTTTTGTTATTAGTTTAAATATTTAAATTATGCATTCGACACCTCTACTTAAAAAAGTAAATATTAGAAAATTCTTATAATGATGGGGGTGAATACATTATATATACCAAGTTGTCATGATAATTATTATCAACTTACATATGACGTTCCCCACTACGTTCCCCAATCATGTATTCTTAAAGATATCCCTATCCCATGGTGTGAGAAGGGTAAATTGTCTCATAGATTCATTGGTCTATTCGAGATCCTAGAGCGCATCTGCACTATGGCTTACCGGGTGGTTCTACCTCCTCGACTTGAGAACATCCATAACGTGTTCCACGTATTGCTTCTTTAGAAGTACGAGCCTAATCCGTCCCACATATTAGATTTTGAGTCTTTGGAGTTGCGGGAGGACCTTTTTTACGTGGAAGTACTGGTGAGTGTCTTAGATAGAAAGGAGAAAACTCTTCAACATAAGGTAGTTTCTCTAGTGAAGGTTCTATGGCGTAATCATAACACAGAGGAAGCCACATGGGAGTAGGAGGATGAAGTAAAAGAGAAGTATCCCCACCTTTTTACCGTTGATCCTTAGTAAGTTTTAGGGACCAAAATTTTTAAAGGAGGGAAGGATGCAAGATCCCTAACACTAAACTAGTTTATTTTAATTAATTTTATTGTTATTATGTGGTTTTGGTGTTAATTTGTTGATTTGTCTTACTTTGGGATTAAAGATGATTAACAATGATCTTAGTAAATATTTTCTTCATTTTATTAGTTGTTATGCTAAATTAAGTTTATAAAAAATTTTCTAGAATTTTTAGGATTTTTGGAAATTTTTTAAAAAATTAGGGCGCAGGTCCTACTGTGGGCCCCACATTCGTAATTTGAGGTGATGGGTCCTACTAGACCCTAAACAAGACTTATTTTATTATTAAAGTGTTTCAAAATTTTTAAACTTTATTTGTACACCCAATTTCTAATTCATATACCCCATAACTTACATAAAAAGAAAGCTCTAGCTTCATTCTACAGTTTCAGTCTAGTGGTGTCGATTTACCGCCGCTAGACTCCAGACGAACACCAATTAGTATCCGTCCAGCTTGTCGTAGTTTTAAAATAAAGCAAATCCTAGATTTATAAGTTTTCAAGTAATTTAAGTTTAAATAATATTTATTAAGATATTAACTAAATCCTAAATGTGGGTAGAGATTTGTCTTCTGCCCACCGTGGGTCCTGTCTACACGCCTTACTGACAGTCCTTATGAATCTCTTATCAGCTATTTATGTTTTGAATAAATATGTCTAAAATTTTCTTCTTCTTGGCGTAAATTTTGTCAAAAGTGAATGCAATTAATTGCTTGAGGGGTGAAGTGGGAAGGAGATCTGAAATGAGTTTGACTCAAATTTTCTGTTCTATTTTTTGTGACGTGATTTGAGCTGAGATTTGGGTTTTTAGATGGGAGATTGGAAGTGGGTCTTGCTCTATTTCTGGGTTTTTTCGGGGTTGATGTGAAAGCTGTGTTTGTAACGAGGAAATGTGATTTGAGCTGAGATTTAGATATTTGGGTGGCACATTTGAAGTAGGTGTTGCTATGTTTTTGGGTTTTTCCAAGTCTGAAGGGGCTAATTGAGATTTGAGATGGGGTTTTTCAGCGCTTTATTTGGGTTTTGGGGTGGGGGTCTTTGCCGGGCTCGTGATTGGTATTATCTCTTCATAAACTTACAGCCTAATGATGTTAAGGTTTGTACTCTGCTTCATTTCTCTCGGAACTAATGTTTTGTATATTCTATGTAGCTTACCTTTTGTGTTCTGGATCTTATCATTTGGAATTTCGTATTAGTTTATCATATATGGATTGTTTGGTTTGTGCTCATTCAACATCTATATTTGCCAGTACTTCATTATTCAGCAACCATTCGCTTAAGGGGGTGCGTTTTCAAACAAATGTTATTTTTCTACGAACTATTATATTGCAAGGTAACATTGCGTCAGTTATGAGAGGTGTTGTGTTTCATTACTACGCAGAAGGACGAGTTACCAGTCGTTTCAATTGTTTTTTTACAAATTATTATTTCTAAACATAAACCCATAAATATATTTAACTACTTAAAATTACTAATAAGTTTTTTTTCTTTGATTACGAGCTTTCTTCAGTACCCTTAGACTTCTACAGCTAGCAACTTGCAATAATACGTAAATATTATAATTAATAAACATGAACCCATGAATATATTTAACTACTTAAAATTAATAATGAATTTTATTTTTCTCTGATTACGAGCTTTCTTTGGTACTTAAGACTTCTACAGCAAGCAACTTGCAATGAATACGTACCTGACAACAATTTGTATTGGGACTTTGGGATGTACAATTCTTTAAAAAATTATAATAGTTCCCTTTTAAGAGGGTTTTTTGGCAATATATATATAGAGAGAGAGATACGTGTGTGTGTAAAACGTTCTAGTAAACTGGTACATATATATCTTTATTGAAAAAAGAAGCAGCAATTCTACATCTATTCATCTGAAAAGAAAATATAAACTTGAACCCATGCTGGCAGAGCATAATTTTATGTAAAAAAAACCAATTCTATGTCTCTTTCGAATTATCTAATGAAATCAAACTGCAGTTGAGCTAGGTAATTAATATTCTATAATTCTATGTCTGTTCTTCGTGGGAAACTATCTTCTGATAACAGGTGGGGCACTTAGATGCCCGTGGTGCATAAAAAGGACTGATCAACCACTCGGCCATGCAGGCACGGTGGAAGACATGAAAACAGCGGAGCTGCACCCATTTGCTTCCTTCCGATAACTTACGTTCACAAATAACACAGTCGCCGTCTCCTCCTGCCTGGGACTGATCGACTTCTAGGATCTGCTTCAGGCGCACCGACCTTGTGAGAAGAGGTTCACCCATCAACGCCATACAAGCAGAATATTCTTCCTGGGGCTCAAGCCACTGCCACACCTTGGCCTTCACCCGCAACTCGCTGAACCCCCTGCTGCGGGCCTCCCTCGCCATGTCCTTCAAGAAGGAGCCCAGATGTCTCTTCAGCCTTTCATAGGTATCTGGGTAGAAATTGAAATCATTCAGCATCTTAAAAATGGTTAGATACCACATCAAATAGTCTCCGTCCTCGGGGATGCGGACTTTGAAGCGCCGACGATCCACTTCCACCTCAACCTTCTCCTCCGTCGGTGTTGTGGTGGTCGGCTCGGGGTCAGTGACGGTCTTCGGGTTATTGTCGGTGATGATGACAAGAGCTTTGATCGGTTCTGACGTTTCCGAGCGGGGAACCGAGCCATGAGCCTTTAGGGTGAGATAGCGGAAGCCTCTGGGCGGCGGGGTCCAGTCTTCAAATCCTACCCTACAACGCCGGAATACTCTCTTTGACAGCAGCTGCCGATTCTCCTCCATGGTAGAAGAAGAAGAAGCCTGAAGAAAATCGGTGGTATATAAGCAAATTGCACGCTCTCTCCGTGTTTATTATAGAGAAAATTTTACGGGGTACAGAGTTGAGAAAGTATCAGGAACAGCTCTATCACGTGGCCGTGCATACCTCTATTTATAATTAAACAGGTAAATCGAAATTTATGCCACATCTTACTTGTAATAAATTAGTTAAATTTGTCACCCATGACTTATCTACTACGTGACCCATACAACCGTTCTACTGGATAAATTTTCGTGAGGGGTTTTCTTGAGTATATAGATACTTACTAGGATTATGATTGGGACCTAAATAAATAAAATAAGAATAAAATATATATTTATTAGGATTATATATTACCTCAATTAAAAAACAAGCAAACAAAAAACAAGGACAAAAATGAAATAGGCCTATTTGGGGTTTCACATAGTTTTTTTAAAATAAAAAATTCCCCAAAAGGGGGCTTTCCATGTAGAACCTACCTTAAACAAGACAACTGGCTACAGTAAGATATATACACTAATATAGCAAAATTCCTAATTAAGAACTCCTAAATAGCCATAAATTAAATCATTCTCCAGCAAGATCAATCGGTAGTATATATGTCTATATCTAAAAGATAATCTATTGGCATATACTAGGGGGGGGCAATTTAAACCATTTAAACTTGTCCTGGTCCTCGGGGACCCGGAAGATGAACGGCCGACCATCCACTTCCACCTCCGGCTCCTCCGTTGGTGTTGTGGCAGTCGGCTTTGAGTTGGTGATCTGGTCGATGATGGTGACGACAACTTTGATCAGTAGATGCAGTTTGAGCACAATTCTAACATGATTCAAAGAATGTCCACCTTGAAACCACCTACTGTATTAACGGCGATTTACATAGAATGGCAGCAAATAGTGTGAATATGAGATGCTGGAACTTTATTGTTTTGCAGAGTTAGTGTGAAAGTCACATCTCGGATGATCTAGTCGTTGGGTCCATTCTGAAAAGGTGGCAAGATTTTACCGAACTTCTAGCTATAGAAACTAGTGTGGATCGTGCTTACTGTGACCTGGAAACATATAAGTTTTGAATTCGGCGGAGGTCACTTCAATCCGGTTCAAAACAATTGCTGTAAATAATCAAAGGGCTGCAGAAGAGCCAGACTGTTTAAGCTTGTCGTAAGCTTCACCCAAGGTTCATTTCAGCAAAATTTTGCCACTATGCCTGGAAGGGGCAAAAATTTTCTTGATATGTGCAGATCTTCAGGAAACAATTCTATTATATGTGCATATTACGCTTATTATGGAAGCATTTTTTATGCTCCATAGTCATTGTAAACAATATTTACGCTAACATTGGTGTTCCTTATGCTCGGCTCACTATCAACACGGAGCATAAAAATCTCTTCCCAATACATGTGTTTTTGTGAACATGCAATTTCTACTTACATTGCCTCAATGCATTTGTGCTTCTTGTGACAGATTAATGCACGTAGAAAGAATGTTCGTGCCACCAGGTCTAAATTCACAATAGTTCAATTGAAATTCCTGAGCAATCTTGACATGGGCTTCATTTTATAAGTACGAAATGATCTGAATAGTTGAGAAGCGCCCGCACAATTCTCAGCCGGCGGATTATGATACGCCGGGTAGGAGCCCAACTGAGTTTTCTGCCCCTTACTACCCTCGATCGCGCGGTCAATATGTGTCTGCCGCATATTAACGGCTCTCATCAACATAAGTAGCTCATTCATGGGCTCTCGGCCCGTTTGATAACCTGTCCTGTTCAGGTTCAGATTTAACATTCGCAATCTTGGCACTCAGGGTTCCTGCAGGCTTGTCCGTAGCAATGGTACACAACACGTCAACACCTCTCAGAACTGAAGCAATGCTAACATATAATGAACATTAATGGAAACAATTAACATGATAGTTTTTCATATATACAAAAACTCAGATTTTCAATTATTAGATCATGCACAATAGTAGAGAAACAAATTTGAATTTACTACCAACAAAGCCAATGATTTTTGTTCGCTTCCACCAATCAGCCATTCAAGTTTCTGGTCACATTAAATGGCAAAAAACTCCCTCGCATTAACGCAAACTATAACATTTTCACCAACTCAGACTGTGGAATTACATATTATGATGTTCTCCACTGCAGTTCGATTTGGATCCTCCCATTTTTGGAATCAATAAGATGGTATTTCTCATTTATCCTCTTATTGCTCACAACATCAGCAAGGCTTATTTCAATGTAGCCCAGAGTTTCCTGATTGAAAGCATTACCATAAAAACAGTCAACGGTTGATTATAATTCATCAACAGAAAAAAGAACTGTTAATTAGAAAAAAGTCACAAGTCTATATGCATAAGCAGGAGTAAGATACACCACTGCTGCCGGAAAAATAAAAGGAGCAAGTTACATCACTCACATGACTAAAAGTTGAAACAATAAATTTCCACTCATTCAAACTTGATGCACAAAATAAAGAACCAAGACAGGTTCAGATGGATTAGATGAAACATAAAAAAATTAAGTTCAAAACTAATAGCAGACCTTTGAATGGATGCCAATACTTGGAGGTCGACTGACAACTTCCACATGCATTCTGTCATTGGTTGGTGGCTCTTCTAATGTGAACTGAAATTCCTCTTCCCATCTTGGATCCCGGTTCTTTTTTATATGCTGCAATGGAAATAGTAAAAAAAATTAAGCTTAACGTACTGCATGAATCCATATATACTAGTGCCATAATTACATGCGCCTAACATTTGTAATTCGGACAACAGTTTAGTGATTTGAAGATTGGTATTTGCTCCAAGCATTGTCTGAAATTTTTTTGAAAAACTTTAGAACTGGACTACCTTGGTTTTCCTCTCCTCTCCTCTAAAAAGGATCCGTGCATAAGGGTTTGTGTGGTGCTTTCCCTCAACATCTTGAGCTTCATGGACTATAACCACAAGCAACCCACCACCAGCAGGAGTACCATCAGGAGCTTTTTCTACAGCATTTGAATCTTCATTGAAGTCTTTAGGTAAGTCATCTTCCTTAAAAGGCTTGTATGTGACCTCCAACACTATCTGGCCGCGAAATTTGTCATTTTGGCTGTCATTAGGGTCCATATTTTTCAGGAGATCAAGGGTCATTGATTTTGTCTCATCAGGGGGAAAGTCTTTTAAAGGAATTACGTTCATACCCATCTTGTCATGCCTGCCAACCTAGAGAACGAATAGTTTTAAAACAGAATATCAGCTGCAGTCAAAATAATTACATATTGCAATTTGAAAGGGCATCAATTGCTCATGACACCACCATAAAATGATCCATATAGTCACTGGATGGGCGTCAGTATAGATCAAGCATGCCAAAACAATTATATATATATATATTTCATCTGCTATCCTGATTCATGCAAATATATCACAAAATATCCTCTTTACTAGATCTACTTCTGAAAAGTTATAAGACAAGAACATCAACATTTCCAAATCGGCATAACCCAAATACGATGCCCCAGACGTTTTCATGAATTCCTAAAAAAAAAAGTGACGTGAATTGTAGTGAATAAAGAGGATGTAAAACCACAGAAAACATGCCTGTTCCCAGTCATAGACATTGATCTCCAGTGCTTGAGATTCTGGGTCTTTAACTACCATTTTGAATTCTTCATTCCATTCAGGGTTTAAGTTGCTGTGCTTCACTGTTGTCTTCTTTGATGGAAGCTTATCTTCTGTAAGCTTTAGCTTCACATATGGGTCTGATTTACCCAATAAATCTTTCTTTTTTAGTTTCATCGCACCAACAACCTTAACATGAAGAATCCCCACTGGCTTCCTTGCAGCTCTGTAAAATTCATGGTAGAAGAGTACGCAATAGGTAAACTTCTCATAACAGAAAAAAATAAAAAGAAAAGAAACGGAACTCACTTTGCAGGATCCATGATAGGTACATCAAGGGTTTTGGGCCATAGATACATGTTAGCTACTTGATCTTTTATAATTTCCTGAAATAACAAGCTCAATGTAAGGAAGATAGGCAAGGATGGAAAGACTGCAATTTTGAAAGGATATTGATTTATTTTGATCCACAATTTTTTTATGACGATCCACTCTTCAGGAAGGAGGAATTGATTCCAGCTAATGGTGCTTTCATCTTCTTCACAAACCATTTTCTAATAGATACTAGTGATCGAAGAATGGTGTGTGAATATATAATGGAATACATTCATTTTCCACGGTACCCATTTTTAAATTCAGTTAAATGTCGTTAGACAAATATATACGATTAATTAACAAAATAAAGGCCAGCAGTAGCCAACAAGAATATATCATGCCTGGACCACTCGGTAAAGACCAGGAATTGACATCAGATCAGCTCCCAGCAGTTTCAGTCCAAAGTCAACATGTGGCTGTGCAAACAGAGACAGCAAACATAAATATCTAAAAAATCAGCAAAAAACTTTTCAACACATAAAAAAACAGCCAAGAGTTCCAGTTAATTTTTAAATCCCCATACCTTCTCCATAAGGGACACAACTATATTTGCAAAACAGGGAAAACTTGGGACTAAAGGCTTCAAGGTGATGCGGGGTAATGCAAAAACTTGTAAATCCACAACCTAAATATATCATGCATTAGCAAAGAAATTAAATTCCCATTAGAAAATATAGTCAATCTTTTGGATTCAATGAGTGATGATAATATATAATATACAAAAAAAGAAAACAATGTCCTAAATCACATGATGAAACCTGAACAGTTGCCTTCAGACCAAATGCTTTAACTGCAACAAGGATATTAGGATTTCCCGCCCATTTCAAATATGGCTCCATAATCAACTCTTTCTCATCAGTAGTGTAGACTTTCATTCCTAACATTTGTTGAATTTTGAAGTGTATGAGTTCTCTCCTCTATGTTCAAAAGACATAAAAAGGGAAAAAATGTACAAAAATACCAGTTGGTAACCTCGTACAAATAACATTTTTCATACTCTAGCAATTTAACAACATACTATCCTACTGATAATCTACCATTCTCATACATTATGTGCAGTGAGTTTTCTGTACAACCTCCATACCAGTCTTCTACAAAAATATTATGTAATGCCTTTACGGTTAAAAGAAAAATAACACTGCCAGGTTCAGAACTGACCCTGAAAAGTTGGAGGAAGAGAGCCCAATGTGAGGGTTTCGAATTCCACAGAGTCAATTTTATACTTGACGATCTGCTCGGCAATAATAGGCTTAGCAATCTCCTTTGCAGTCTTGCAAATAGCCTAAATAAAGCACAAAAGTTTGATCCATATATTAGTTAAAGGGAAACTACATGATGCAGGTAGTCAAGAGTGATATTAAAACTATATACTTCTAAAGCTCCAACCCGTGGCCAAAATTTTCAACAAATTGACCATGCATATAGATGCAAATTTCTTGATTGAAGGATATCTTGGCCCTCCAGCATCTAATCAGAAAAACACCTAGGACCACATTAAATTATAGGTAATCCAGCATCAACAACCAATAAGCAGGGGATTACTTTTTTCTATTTGCTGATGAAGGAGCAAACAAGGAACCTTGCTTGAGCAGCAGTGATGCATTAGATACCCAATAAGATAGTATCCAATAGTTGATCAGATTATCAAAGCAGAATCATTGAAAACAGGTATTTGAGTGCAATAACAAAATTTCATAGAACGCCCCATACAGTTTTACTCCAACTCACCATCACAATGTGGTGTCTTTTCCTTTGTGATAGTGTTTACCTTGTAAAAAGGGAAACCAGTAGTAAACCATGATTTCAAAAAATTAACCTTGGGAACAAATACCTTATCCAAAAAAGGCCACATGCTTTCAATAAACTTGTTCAGCCAATCCACCTTCAAAAATAAATAGCAGAATGCTGATTATATTCTCAAAGATTTTTAAATATTCAATAATGTAGCAAATATGTCATGATAGCCACCATACTCGATCAAAATCTGGATTTTTTACCCATGGGGGTATTTCTGGAAACATCCGCTGCAAAGTAGCTTCATCTTGCTCCACAAGTGGCCGGATAGTTGGATCCTAATAAAGAAGCATTACGAACAGATAACAATGAAATCTCAACGCATGCAATTCACAATATAAGATAAAACTCCACTAGTAAAGAGCAATTAAAAAATAAAAGAATCTACAACCTATAAAATATCTCAAATGCATACAAGAAGCCAATAATCTAGACATGCAATAGTGTAGACTGCCTGATAAACTTAAATTCCATTTATTTTCCCAACAAAATAAAGGAAGATCCAGCATACACATTATTTACCGACTAGCAAATTCCCATTGTGAGGGTCCATTGAAACCAATCCTACACTGATCACCTTTATCATTCTTTAAACTATAAGGCTTCAACTTAGACCATCATCCTTACTGTGCAGCTCCAACCCATAAATCTGTTATGAAGATATATACTCTAGTAGATACCAACTTTACTCGGTTCCAAACACAAAGGCAGCATGCTTAAAAAAGATTATATTTGCTACACAAACAGTTAAGAAACTAAAAAGTACTCCAGAGATGATATATACAGGCATCATTAACTTAGGGGGGCATCAAAACATTTTAAACGGTTTACTAATCGTAGAATGTCCCTATTTTTCTAAAACGTTCTAAATTCACTGCAGAATGATGTTCCAGCGAAACAGATGACCTGCTGTCAGCCAAATAAATAGAAGACATCACCAAACGTCTACAGAACAGTTTAGCAATCTAAGCAAAACCTTTAAAGCTAATGAAAAAAGGTGAAAGTGACTCCTTCCAGCAATTCCGCCCAATTTGCGGATCGTCAACTAATTCAGTATCCATCACCTGTTTTCATCTTCTCTCTAAGCCTCCAGGTTGTCAAACTTACATGGCAAGCAACCATTATTTATCTCAAAAACAAACAAATCAAATCCGTAAGAGAAGGATATGCCAGGAAAATAGATGTTGAATGAACACCAAACCAAACAATCCATATATGGCAAACTAATACGAAATTTCAAAAGATAAGATCCAAAACAAAACAAAAAAGTAAGCTCAGCAGAATACATAACAGTAGTTCCTAGAGAAATGAAGCAGAGTACAGACCTTAACATCGTTAGGCTGGAAGTATATGAAGAGATAATACCCAATCACGAGCCCAGCAGAGACCCCCACCCCAAAACCACAAAACCCAAACAAAGCGCTGAAAAACCCCATCTCAATCACCCTCTTCTGACTTGAAAAACCCAGAAACAGAGCAAGACCCACTTCAAATCTCCCAGCCGAATATCCGAATCTCAGCTCAAATCACATTTCCCCGTAACAAACACCGTCTTCCCCACAACCCGGAAAAAACCAGAGCAAGACCCACTTCCAATCTCGGCTCAAATCACATCACTAATGGCTCGAACACCCACAGAACAGAAAGTTTAAGCCACACCCATTTCAGATCCCCTTCCCACTTCACCTCCCCAGCAATTAATTGCATTCAATTCCCGCAAAATCTGCGCCCAGAAGAAGAAGATTTCAGAGATATTTATTCAAAACATAAATAGCTGAGAAATGATTCATAAAGACTGTCGGTAACGCATGTGGGCCGAGAGGAGAAGGTGGGGCAGAGCAGAAGACTCCGTAAAATCACACGAATTATCCCCAACCAAAGAAGCTCATGAACAGTAACACAAACTGAGCAAAAAAATTCCAAAAAAATGGAACGAAATCGATTCGCAACAACAATTAAATTAAATGAGGATTTGAAACGTTCTTCGAATTACATTATTCGAGCCTGATCCCCTCGTAATCAGCTCCCAAATCGGGCGTTTACGGTAGGAATCATCGATTTTTTTATTACTGTATAAAAAAATGGTAGTTTATACGCTGTGAACAAGAGCGGATGGGTCGCTTGTCCTTTTGTGGAAGAAACGGGGGCCGGCGCTAAAGTGCGCCTGGGAGATAGTGCGCCACCAGCAAGGCAGGGTCCAGCTGCCCTTAGTTGGGCTTATTCCTTGGCCCAGATGGAGTGTGAATGGTAGCCTAAGGAGATCCTGCCAAATCAAGTTGTCTCCTACAATAATACACCACTAATCAAATGGGTCAGACTGATTTTTATCCACTAATCAAAATGTGTCTGCTGAATTAATTACTAATTTACCAAGTTAGGTATATTACCTTATTAGTTTTTTTTTTTAGGTAAAGACTCATCCATCCTAGAGATGCAAGTTGGTGAACCATTACAGTTGTACTAGCTGTTGCACGGGGGGATTGATAGCTCACACACTAACATAAACTGTGCATACAGTTTTGTGATTTTGTATTCTGCTTAGGTGTTAGTATGTATACCATAATCTTTGTGTTTGACAATCGCAAACAAAGAAGCTTAAAAAATATTTTTCTAACCAAATTTGTATTAGCAGATTGAATAACCGATTGAGGTGTGGAGAGGGGAAATATGGGAACTGTTGGATCCAATTCACAAGTTTCTCTCTCACTATTTGTAGGTAACTTGGCAACCTTTCATTGTGGTTATGAAAACTAGTCAGGCTTAGAGAAGTTTGAGAAGCTTCATCATCTTACATCTACCTACCCATACACGCAGGTCAATAAGATTACCAAGAGAGATTTAGCAGTCATTTGGATGCAAATTTCTAAAAGTATTGCTTTCTCGATCAGGGATTAAGTTAATGCATGATATCATCCTTTATGCCCACTTTCTGCTCAACATTTCTTGTGAGTTACGAGAATTATAGGGAAAGTGCCTTTCAAGCCATTTTGCTTTTCTTCCACAACCGCATCCAAGCAACATTTTAACGGGTGAAACAAAGGCTTGATCAACACCTTATCTTTTACCACTTAGATAAGTCCTTCCTTTTACCTGAACACATACTTCCTCCCTCTTATATTAATAGTTTTATTTAATTTTTTAAAATAAATTTATCTTAAAAATTTAAATAAAATTATTAATATAAAATAGAGAGAATATTAAATAATAAATAGCTTATATATTAGTTAATAGTAAAGTTAAATATGGCTAATCCTTTTCGGTCAAGGACGACTAAAGGTTGGGATGAGAGTGACATACATTGACATAGTGGGGCACTAAATCACGTGACACACGCCCTTAAAGATGGGGATGGATAGAACAATGTAGTCCATATTTAGAAACAACATATATCTTTTTAATAATGTTTGTGGTAGACCCAAACCAAACTCTCAATTTATGGCCACAAACTGAAAGATATCTTTGAAAGGAGCCTTAACTACTGTAGATCAAGATTAGTTATTCTTATGCGAAAGCGTAATGAGCCGACGTTCTTTGCCTTAGATCCTGGATTACCATTTATTTTGATACATTTGGATAATAGCTAATGCATATTAGTCAAAATTACGCACCAAATGCCTTACTAAAAAGTTGGTCAATCTTCTTCTATTTTTTGCTACACGCATCTACAACGGAGTAGCCAAATCCTACTCATCAAGCTTAATAGCTATATTTAGCTATTGCTCGCCCCTAAGCTTCCAGTTTGTCCTCGTGATAGCTATACAAATGAGCAAGTTGGGCGGGCGCTGGGTTTTGGCTACTCTTTTTGCTAGTTGCTACTCAACTGTTGCTCGTTTTTAAGAGCAATTCCCATGTCACATATGATATATCAAATATCAAGCGTTGTGTAAAAAAATTGACTACTCCGTAGCAAATGCTATTAAGGCTTCACTTAAAAAGGCAATGATCCATGGGCCTGTGATGTTCACATTGTCTAAAATGAAAACAAAACGCTTAAAGCTCCTACCACTTTCCACTGGCCTTCTTTGCTAGTGAGCACTTTCCACTGGCCTCCTTTGAGTCATCCACCAGTTTTTCCAAGTCTCCCTTTTTGGTGCGCGGATCCCTCATATGGAAAGCAATAGCATCAATCCCTCATATGGAAAGCAATAGCATCAATCACCATCTCCAGAAGGTCCATTATGCTTTTGCAGCTTCAGTTTTGCAAAGGCTTCTTCAAGTAAACAGTCATCTTCCTGCTGATAATGATCTTCTGCAATCTGCATCCTCACCTGTCTTTTTAGATGTTCTTTTTCCTCTGTTCTCTTCGTCATTGTCCTTTGCCAGAGCTAAAACACGGTCTTGCACAAACATAGCACCATCCACGGCTGCTTCCAGATAGGACTGCAAGATGTGTAATTCCAACCTCCTCGGTTTCGAGAGGACGATCTTTCCAACATCCTTCAAGATATTGATCTCTAGCATCATCAATTTTGGCGCACATGTAATATTTTCTTCTCGGCACATCTAGTTAAATTTTCAAGATGCACCTCTCCAACTTTGTCACTCTCAAATTTTTCTTCATGTACATTATCTTGATTAAGACGTTTTTATTCATTAATTGTCATAAAGATCAATTCATTTAGGGTTCACTCTTACATTTGGGTATTATAGGTTTCTTTAAAGGGACTAAATTCAAAAGGGAGATAATTAAGGGTAATATGGATAATATTCACTCTATATTCCTTGAATTTTCTAGTGATATATGACATCTTTAAAATATACTTAGTACTAATATATTTCATGTTCATCAGCTTATTCATATGAATATTAGTAGGTCTTAATCACATTTTAGAATGAATCCTCTAAGAGATTGAGAAATGAATTCATCATGAGCTACATACTAATACAATTATTTTTTTGTCATAACTTTTATTCAGCCTTTGGGCATTACTACTTTTATTTGTAGGCACAAGCGGTTCATTCTTACATAAAGTGATTTCTAAATCATAAATGTCGCGTTGTAATTTAGCATCCTCTTTCCACTTATTAAAATTGGTTTTCCTAAAAAGGGTTGGTCATGGATGTCCATCGTCCGATGTTTAGGCCGTGGCCGAGGTGTCTGTGGCCATGTTTGATTGAATTTTTTTGTCTGCCAATTTTCGAACACAGACATGGACAAAGACCCCTTCCAGATAAACATCTGACAAATGTCTAGTTAATTTTTAAATGCAGTTTATAATTTTACATAAAGGATATTTTTTATTTCTCTATAATTATTCTTAAGATATTATTTTCTTATACTTAAATTTTTAACAATTTAAATACAATCATGTTAATGTTAAATTTGAGTTTTTCTTTAAAGATAATTGTTAAATACTCCCTCCATTCTACGTTAATAAGCTCTATTTGATTTTTTAAAATAAACTAATTTGTTCAAAAGTAATACTACAAATAAAGAAGATGACAAATATAAGTATAAAATATAATTACCCTATTTAGTCAAAATCGTCAACACCTCTCTCATTCTCTCTAACCACTTCAACCCTATCTAATCGCCCAAGAGGCTATGCCCGCAGACAATGATCGTGTTCACACCAGAAGTGGCTTTATTTGTAGACAAAATACCAACATACAAATTGTTAGCAGACACAGACATGGGCAATCCTTGTCCACTGGCTATTTGGTCAAGGACCAGCCCTAATCATAAGAGTTTGAATGTAGAACATGGAGTTAAATATTGAATGAATGACTACAATCTAAGCGATAAAATGAATATGCATGCTCACATAAATTAAATATTTGGCTTAAAAGGAGTATCACCCAGACTGTCAAGTTGATCCAAACACCTCCCTTAATGTCTTTGTCAAAAATGTAAGTGCATCATTACAGTCTTAATTATAGGATAAAATTACAACATGCTAGTAGTCATCTCGTCCTTATGAGACTCGACCACGCTTGACAAGAAACTTAGTACATCACTACAATCCCTCGTATGGGATGAGACTACAACATGCTAGTAGTTTCTCTTTTTAGTTGTGTGTCACTCAAGCAATCTCTAATAACATAAACTCTTACAATAATGATCTCTTGTAAAAAACTATAAACAAAAGACTTCTCTTTTCTTTCTAAAATTTTAGGTTTTTATCTTTTCAATTTCATGTTTACCAAGCCCTTATATAATCCATTAAGTTGGTTTATAAGTTAAACTCACATTAGGAATGAATTATTTCTCATGAGGCTTAAATTAGGTATGTTACAAAGACAACTATTGATCAGGGCTAACAACGGTCGATCATTAACTATTCTATTATGAGTAAAATACTTCTGTTGATCAATCTCTCACTTTGGTCAATCGAACAATAAACTTTTGGCCAAATTTTACATAGTCTTATTCAAATGTCTATCAATTGATTGATCTAGTTTATTCTGCAGCGATCGATCAATGCATAGTAAATTTTTACATTTTACCTTAATTCAATCTTAAATGTTCAGATTCACTTAATCCATGTCTGCGAATCATTTTTAATATTATGTCTAACATGAGCCCATTGAAGAAATCGGGGGCTAAATGGTTCTACCACATGGCTGGGGATCATTTTTAATACTATGTTTGACATGAGCCCATTTTAAGAAATGCATATAGAGCATTTATTTTTAAGATCGACGATATATACACTAATGTAAAAACATAAATATTTTATCAATAATATGCACCAATATGTGCACCATCAATCCTAAAAATAAATAGTTCACATAAATTGGGCTTATTGTGAGTGCGGAACACAACAAATTCTTCCCACGCGGTTGTGGATAGGTCCCTTCTATTTTTCTCACACCAAAAGTAAAACAATACCTGAAAGTACTTGTTCAGATACATGGATCAATGGTCCTAACAGTTCCAACGGCTACTTCTCGCCTCCAGATCCAACGGCTACCATCAAACTTGCAGTTGCCGCCTCCTAGGGAGCTCCCAGCATAGCCTCGTCAGATTTGGAAATAGCCGTTGGGAAATCGCTATATAATCAATTACAACTCCAAGGAAAAGATCCTTGAATCCCATAGGTGGAATAAGTACAAAACATTGAGCAAAGAATTAATTCTTATGTTATCTTTTTTGTAATCCGTATCTTTCAGTTTCCTCTTCCTGCTTTAATCTCTTGTGTTTCTTCGCCTTTTCTCATTTCAGTCTTTCTTCCTGAATTTTGAGAACAGTTTGTAAATCATCTTTTGGAAGCAAAGAGAGAACAGCTTGTATCTTCTTTTAAAATTCTATCCAATTTCAGAGTTCAATCCGATTCCATTTGATAAAATACCCATCTGCGTCTGAATTTTGATTCACATTCTTACTGCTATGGGGATGGATAAATTCGCAAAAAGTTCATCTTCTGCTTCCAATCGATGCCAGAACCAGAGCCCAGCCCTCCGAAGCTCGGAAAATCTCCTGAATGGAGATAGTTCTTTCTGCAGCTCTGCCTTCTTCTATCCTCACCACCACCTCCTCAGCCCACCACCACCTATTCTTCCTCTCCCCTCACCCAAATCGGCCGCCGCCTCTCATCATCCCCGTGTGATTCAGAGAAGACCCATCAGCGCAAAACACCCAGGTAAGACCTGGAAGGGGCGAAAATCGACAATCTCATCTTTTTCTGCAAATACGAAGAAGGCTAGGTGTGATTGCTCTGAAGTAAAGCAGTTGTCACTGCGTTCGACCATGGTGGGGCTAAGCTCCGGGCTTATTGGAAGCGAAGACGCGCCTCAGTCGATTTTTCTTCTGTCCCCGCACCCCAGCAGCCTGCCGCTCCCCAAGTTCTCGCTCCTGTCGAAGATAAAACTAGGCTCCTGCAAGGAGGAAGCTCTGGACGGGATCGACGCTGGTGCCACTGATTATCTCCGCGGCCTTCTCCGTCTCCGATAAGGCGTGGGATATCGTTGTCATTCTGCTTGTCTTTCTTCTCATTCTCCGGGTATGTTCATGGTGAGAAAGGGAAGATCACTGTGAAAACAATGGAGACTTGAGCTGAATTTCACCTTTCATATTTTTTTGGGGAAAAACAGGTGAAGCAGCGGTAGGAAATTAAGGTTTGTCCAGAGAATTTAGCTGTTGATCGTTTTTTACTTTGTTTTGCATTATGTAATAAAATTACTTGATTTATCCTAATTGATAACGTAGATGTACCACATAGTTATAGTCCCACTATAAAAATGAGAGCTTTTTAAGGTGTTTTTATGTTCGGAGTGTCATTTACCGAATTCATGCACGTGATGTGTCTGGTGAAATGCGTGATCCAATTCCGAGAAAGCATTTGGGGTTTGTAGATGCTGAGAGAGATACTGTAGTTGGGAATTGTGACGCTTGGAATTTGAATCACTTTTGTTGTTACAATTTTCTAAGATATTTGGTGAAACTGTAGTCTGAAAGTTTTGATGCTTGGTTTTTGCATAAGTAATTTTTTGCGTCAATTTTCTGAGATATTTGGTGGGTTCTTCTCCCATCAGATTTGTAGAGAAAAGGTGTGTTATTTTTTTTATTTCCTTATTAAGAATAGAATTTAGTTAGATTTAGGGTTTTTCATTTGATTTATTGTATGTTCTTATTAAGAATAGAATTTAATTTATTGTCTGTTCTTTTATTTCCTATTAGTCATATTGTAAGCCTATTAAAGGCCTCCAGTACATTAATGAGTGTTTTGAGTTCTTCTTATGAATTTCTTTGTTGATGGAGAGTTCTCTGTTCGGTGTTGATTCCGACCACAATCGTGCTGAATCAGGGAACTCCGCCGGTGCTGTTGCCAATGGTGGGTAAGCTTTACTGTTAGTGCCAAAGCTTACCCACCCTGTCATGTTCACTCTTCAATTTTCCACACTTCCCATTCGTAGAATGCCCAGTTCTGCATCAATTTGCTTTACCCGTGGGCCATTGATATAAAGACAATATAAAATTACTCCCTTTGTGCAAAGTTTTCATGTTTTTCTCTTCTCAAAGTGGGACAATTTCTTTTGAATCTTGTTTCCTTTTAGATTGATTTGTCATTTTGTAGGTCATTGCATTTTCTATGATATCTGATTTCTTTTCTTTTGACGAATGAAATGAGTACTTAATGAGATTTTTTTTTTTATTATGGTATTTGGTTGGGTAATGCCATCACCATTGGGCGGAGACAATCTCTATAGTGATATTGTCTAATTATTGTTTAGTTGCATAGCTGTATCGTTGAAGATTATAGCTCTTATATTGATTTATCATGATGAATTTATCGAATATATTTTCTTTTGAAAAGCGCTTCAGCTGGAGTGGAACTTTAATCTTACATGGTATTTATTTATTGCTATTTTTCTTCACAGCACACTATCCTCTCCAGCACCTTATAAACTTTGGTCTAAATCTTGTTAGTCGAGCATTTGAATTCCAGGTATGAACTCTTACTTGCTATGCTGCCATTTCCTACTTGTTTGTGTCTACATGTTTCACTCCATCTCATGTAAACTGATGCACTTATTCAAAAGCTTGGTTATGCCAAGGAACTTCGTGCAGGCTTTGTGAACACTGTAGTTGGAACATTGATGCTTGGAATTTGAATAAATTTTGTTACAATTTTCTAAGACATTTGGTGAAAAATGTAGTCTGTGAAAGTTTGATGCCTTGAGATTTGAATAAATAATTTCTTGCATCAATTTGCTAAGATATTTAATGGATTCTTCTCCCATCAGTTTGTAGAGAGAGAGAATTCTCCCATCAATTTCATGCCTTTAGGTCATGACTCATGTTGAATTTTCATTTTACGCTTTAGTGTAAGTAAAAATTGGTAATATTGGGCTACTAGGAATAAAAGGCTAATATGTGCTTCAATTGATAATTGGCGACAGTTTTTTCACACGTCATAAGTTCTTCATTTAGTTCATCAACTTGCTTAGACTACTTGGATTCATGTATTCTCACCCTTTTTGCTCTTCTTTTTCTTCTTAAATTATCTCTTATAATCACCGTTAAAAGTAGGTCAAAGGTCAAATGGTTATTTATAATTTTTATTACTTATGTAAAAACAAAGTGTTTTTCTTTCTTCCATCCTTTCTCCATCATCTCAACAAAACCCCTTTGATTTATTCTATCAAAGGAAACAAAAGCCCCATTTTTATTTCTTTTTTTCTTTTACTCATCATCTCCAACAATTTTGATAGCTAAGGCGTGTATAAAATCCATTGGATTTCCTAAAATTACCATGACATGTTCAAGTTCTTCATCGGAGAAGCTTCCGTTGTTGGTATTCAACGGGGAAAGCTATGATTTTTGGAGCATATAAAGAGAAGGCTAATAAAAGATCTCTTTAAATGAGGCTTCATATCCAAAGATCCATATGTTGAGAAGGCTATAAAGAACCACACAATGGAGAAGCCCTCGCCACTTGGGAAGAATAAGACATATAAAGAGAACAAAGAAGCAAGATGCAAAAGACCTATTTTATTATATACAATAAGCGGTGAGCAAAGCAATTTTTCCAAGATATGGCTTCCACAAGATCTAAAGAAGCATGATAAATTTTGAAGAATGAATTTCAAGGGATCGAAAAGGTAATTGTTATCAAGCTTCAAATTTTATAAAGGAATTTTGATAATTTGGCAATGAAAAATAGTGAGAATGTTCAATATTTTAATTCTAGAGTTGCTACCATTGTTAATCAAATTAAAATCTATGGAGATAGTATTTTGGATAAGAAGATTGTGCAAAAAGTTTTAAGAAGCATGTCGTCCAAATTTAATGAGCATGTTGTGGCCGCTACTGAAGAGGCGAGATTTATTAAAATTGAGCATGAATGAAAAAGTTTACTTTTTCCTCTATGGAGCAAGATTTTCAATCCAAATTGATTATTAAGGAGAAAAAGGAAGATGGAGGAAAGCAAAATTTTCAAAATAATGCATTTCGAGGAAAAGGAAACCAATGATTGTTTCATTTGCAAGAAAACAAATCATGTTGTCAATGATTGCTATTTTAGAAGCAAGAGATGCAAGCACCACACTTAAGGTTTGCAAATTTCAAAATAAGGACAAAACACATTTTACCGAAAAAGATGAAGATAATCAAAGTCATTTATTTACTCCTGCATGAACACACAAGAAGAAAGAAATGATGTTTGGCATTTGGATAGTGGTTGTAGTAACCACATTACAGACAACTAGGAAAGCTTTGTGAAGCTTAAACAAAATAGCAACTCTCAAGTAAAGTTAGGAGATGGAAAAAGTTAAGGGCAAAGGAATTATAGCCATCCAAACAAATATTTTCTTCTTGATTCATTCACAATGTTCTATATGTTCCGAGTTCAACACAAAATTTGCTTAGTGTTGGGCAACTTATGCAAAGAGGCTATATAAAGTGCATTTTGACAAAGATGAATTATAATTGATAATACAAAGGTCAAAATTGAACAAATAAAGTATTTTTATTTGTTATGTCTATTTGTGCAAACTATGAAATGAAGGCTATTCGTATGTATGACTCTCTATTATGGCACTTGAGGTTTAGACATTTGAATTATATGAGTCTCACTTTGCTCAACCAAAAAGAACATGGTCTTTGGACTTCCAAGAATAAATCAATAAGAAAATATTTGTGCGGGGTGCATATATAAAAAACAACATAGACTACTATTTTCAAAGTCAACTTAGAGATTAAAAGAACCACTTGAGCTTATTTGTGGTGATATATGTGGACCAACAAACACACAATCATTCAACAAGAAAATGTATTTTCTACTCTTTGTAGATGATTTTACAAGACACATTTTTCATATTTGTACAATTCAAGACACTTGTAAAAAATCAAAGTGAAAAGAAATTAAAAGCCTTGAAGACCGATCGTGGTAGTGAGTTTACATTAAGAGAATTTTGGGATTTTTGTAAAGAACATGACATCAAGAGAGACCTAACAACTAGCTACATATCTCAACAAAATGGTGTAGTGGAGAGAAAAAATAAATTTACTGTAGAGATGACAAGAAGCATGCTCAAAGGGAAGAATCTTCCAAACCAATTTTGGGCGGAAGCCGTTAATATGACCACCTACATCCTTAATAGATATCCAACAAAGGCAGTTTGAAACATGACACCATATGATGCATGACACAAGAGAAAACCATAAGTAAGTTAGTTCAAAATTTTTGGATGCATTACTTATGCTCATATTCCTACACAAAAGATAAACAAGTTTGATGAGAAAGGAAAAAAAATGCATCTTCATTGGATATAGTGAAGAATCCAAGGCTTATAAATTTTTTAATCTTAAAACAAATGAATTGGAGATT
This sequence comes from Saururus chinensis, assembly GCA_035235625.1. Taxonomy (NCBI): domain Eukaryota; kingdom Viridiplantae; phylum Streptophyta; class Magnoliopsida; order Piperales; family Saururaceae; genus Saururus; species Saururus chinensis. The sequence goes on from CP141150.1 coordinate 6,016,757, forward strand.
TCACGTGATGTAATATTTAATGAATAAGGTTCATAGAACTTTAAAAAAAATAATAGTGGACCTTTAGAAGTGTACATAGAAGATGAAAAAGAATGAGCTTTATCAAGTCATCAAACATCAAGTAGTTCAATGTCACAAGAGCATGAAACTCCACCTATACATCATGACTCAAGGCAAGATTCAAACATATGACAAATTAATCTAAATAATGTGGATAGTGATTCACCTTAAAAAAATATACGCTCACTTCAAGAAATTTATAATGAATGTAATGTTGCATTTTTTTTCTTGTGATTCAACAAAATTTGAAGATGCATAAAGAGAAGAAGTTTGGATATAAGCAATTGATAATAGGATGAATATAATTGAGAAAAATAAGACATAGGAGTTAGTTGATAAACCTCAAGACAAAGATGTGATTGGCTTGAAATAGGTGTACAAAACACTTTAATGAAGATGACTCAATGCAAAAGGGTACTCACAACAACCTGACATTAACTTTAATGAAACCTATGCTCCCGTTGGAAGAATGGAAACTATAAAAATTATTCTTGCACTTGCCACTCAATTAAAATTGCAAGTGTATCAATTTGATGTTACATCAGCTTTTTGAATGGAGAGCTTGAAGAAGAGGTCTATGTTGAGCAACCACAAGGATAAAAAAGTCAAAGGTAAGGAAGAGAAAGTCTACAAAATCCACAAAGCCTTATATAGACTCAAACAAGCTCCAAGAGCATGGAATAACAAGACATATCCAACAATAATTTTTTGGGGCAACATGTTGGCCATTGCAATAACTAAAAACCCAATCTTTCATGGAAAGACAAAGCACAGTGAGTTGAGACATCATTACATAAGAGAACTAGTAGAGAAAGGTGAAGTTGAGTTAAAGTTTATCAAGACTAATAATCAATTAGCCGATGTGTTCATCAAAGCGGTAACAATTGAGAAGTTTATATATTTTAGAAACCTTATAAAAATTATAAATTAATAAGGGTGTTAAAAGTGGGTCAAAGGTCAAATGGTTATTTTGTAATTTTTATTATCTTTTTGGGTGGTTAACTTATGTAATATCTTATGCCCAGGGTTTTTGAAAGGATGAAACACCTTGAGCTGGCAAACAGTAAAAAAACGAAGTGTTTTTCTTTCTTCCATCCTTTCTCCATCATCTCAACAAAAACCCCTTTGATTTATTCTATCAAGAACTATATACTTTGCATTGTTTTTCTTTTTTTTCTTTTACTCATCATCTCCAACAAATTACAATCACTAAGTTTAAATAGTTAAGCATCCATATTGATATGGTAACGTATTATAGGACAAAGTTCTTGGGCGGCTAGCTGCACGACTGGCGTATTCCTCAAGTGTCACTTAGACCAAATTCCAGGAACAGTTGAATCCTCTACAGTGGTGGGTTTTGTATTTTCATAATCTTAAAGCATATCTTTATACTTCTAATAATTCTTGTACTTAAAAATATTCACGCTTTAGTGTGTCAGTAGAAACTGGTAATATTGGGCTGACTAGGAATAAAAGATTATGTGTGCTCCAGTTGATAATTGGCAGTAGTTTTTTCACAGCTCGTGAGTTCTTCATTTAGTTCTCATGAGTTCTTCATTTAGTTCATTAGCCTGCTTAGACTTGGACGCATGTACTATCTCCCTTTTTGCTCTTCTTTTTCCTCTTAAATTATTATCTCCTATTATCACTAAGTTTAAATTAGTTTAAATAGTTAAGGAGAAAGTATATAAGAGAAAGTTCTTGGGTGCCAGCTGCAGCACTGAAGTATTCCTCAAGTATCACTCAGACCAAATTCCATGAATAGTTGAATATCCTCTACCGTGGTGGGTTTTATATTTTTAATAATTCTTGTACTTTAAAATGAATGTAGACTGCCCTGAAGAAGCATAGAGATGAGATGCCAAAAAGGTACAAAGATGATATCTCCGCGGAATAGGATTAGGATCACCACCTTCACAGGTTTGGCCCAAGCCAACATGGCTAGGTGTACAAGTAGGCTTAAGCACAAGCACAATGCAAAAGTTTTCTTACATAGAGTTAGAGATTAAGGAGCTGAAGGAGGCAGTGAGACTTCAACAAGATAAGAGTTAATAAGCGCCTACTTGCGGTCAACCAGACTGCAACACCTCCACCGTGATTGTCTCCAAACTCTTCAGATGTCTTGTGTTAGGTATTTAGTACATAATATTTTATGAACATTTTAGAGTGACTTGCCTTCACTAGACCCGGAGTTGTATAGGCACCTTCTCTTCTTAAAGGTGATTTTTGTTTTTTGCTTTCTGCATGGGAGTCATAAGAGAACCAGTGGCAATTGACACACGTGTTTGTATAAATTGCAGGTAGACTTAATTGAGTACGCTGAAAAACATGAATATATATATGGTTGACGTTGTGCTAGATCGTAATGTGTCAAAGGACGAAGTGAGGACAATGAATATTTCAAATTGAATCTTTTTCCAATTTGTTGGTCTACAATCCTCACCTCTCTGTGATTGACAACGGATACCTTCTTCCTACAATTGCGAAGTGTGGGATCTTTGTATGGGATTTCTTGTTGGCTACAATTAGAGGAGGGTTTGGTCAAGTAAACATATTGTTGGTTTACATATTCATGGAAATTTACGAAGAATAGGATTATTTTTACATATACATCTTTTTTATTAGGTTAAAATCAGTTTTATAATGTATATGGGCTTAAAAAACAATTATAATCAACAACAACGGCTTCGATCATCATTGAGAATATAACGGCTAATGGTCATCGCTGAAAAATAAATAAACTGCCACTAATACTTATTTGTCGATGCATTTCAGTGACAACATCGACCCTTCGTTGTTGTATTAAGGTACATACATCGCTAAATGTGCACATAGCCATCGTTGATAATACAAATGCGACAATGTGTGAATTATTCTGTGGCCTACTTAACCGTCGTTGAAAGTAACAACAATCAACATTGGGATTAATTGCATGGTCTGGAGCGCATCATTGTTGTTAATAGCATCGGCTACCATGGTCAACAACGACAACTTTCGTTGCTATAGACCTTTTTTTGTAGTATAGCCCTTGTTGGTCCAACCCTACAAATTCAATTTGGGTGAACCTGTATATGGTCCAAGAACATGGGGGGTGGACTCATAACCTTTTTACCCGTTGATGTACACATATTATGGGACTGAGTCATGCCACATAGTCCCACTTATTTAATTTATCCTAATTTATAACTTAGATGTGCCACATAATTATAGTCCCACTACAAATAGAGAGCTTTTTATGGTGGTAGTTGATGTTAAAAATCTTCTTTGGCAACAATTTGTTATAACCATGGAAAGCCGTACTAATTAATACAGGTGTGTATCAACTGATATGTATCAGTATCGGTCATTATTGATACATGACATACATAACGATACATAGTTAATTAGACCTATTTTTATTAAAAAAAATTGCCCAAAAAAGGCTCGGCCATAAGGTTGACAATGTACTCGTTATATTACTTATACTCATTTATCTTTAAAATAATCAATTATATGAGAACAATAAGGGTAGTTCATATAATTTATATAATTTTTTTCCTAAATATAGTGCATTTAATATAGTTCATAATATGCATTTACACATTTAACTTATAGGCTTCTACGTAATATTCTTTTATCTCATATTAAGTGTCTTATTTTGTTTCGTAATGAACTAATTTATAGCACTTATCATTTCCTCACCATGACCCCCACCACCTCCATAGCCCACCACCATCTATTCTTCCTCTTCCCTCACCCAAATTGGCCGCCACCTCTTATCCCCGTGTGATTTAGAGAAGACCCATCAACGCAAAACACCTAGTTCTTACTTGGAAGAGGCAAAAATGAAAAATCTCATCTTTTTTTGCAAATCCGAACAACGGTAGGTGCAATTTCTCTGAAATAAAGCAGTTGACATTGTGTTCGACCATAGGGGGGCTAAGCTCTGGGCTTATTGGAGGGGAAGACACGCCTTAGTCAGTTTTGAGAGTTTAATATATGTTTAATCGACCTAGCATATCACTAGATTGCTCATAAAATTAGTACTTCAACAAGTAAAAATTAAAAGTTCTAGTTTCTATTTGTAGATTTTTTTCTATAGTGGAATCAATAAAAACCTAATGACTATGTGCATTCATGATTAATCTATAAAAAATTAAACCATAAATCATCCAAGATCAAATAAGGATTTTATGTTAAAAACCCTAACTAGGGTAAAAAAACCATGGTAGCCGCTCAACAATTAAATAAATACATGCAAGCAAGACATTACATCGAAACAAGTAAACCACCAATATTTGTCATTTACTCTAACCTAAAAACTCCATTTTACTTAGATCTCCAACAAATTTTTTTCGTTTATGGCCTTCAAGTCTTCCCCCTCAAGCAAGCTCCTTTTTACTTTTTTTCTACTTGTTTTGTCTTTGTCTCCTTCTAACCTCCTCAAACAAACTCTTCTTGTTCCTTGACTCTAGCCTTGAGTTCTTCAATCCCCCATGAAGATTTGTTGCAACTCCTCAAGCTTTGTGTGTGAAATTTTCTTCACTTTGGCTAATTGAATTGATCTTCAAAGCATGCAACAAATAGAAAGCTATATACTCTCAAAACCCAATATAGTAGACCTCGAATTGATCTAATTAACAATGACTTCCCTTAGTAATCGATCGATCTCCCATCATCTCGGCTTCGTTTTGCAAAAACTTGTTATAGTACCCAACCAATGCTACAATATTGCTACAATACCAAAATTCAAACTTCTCCCCAATTAAACCATTTTTTAATCCCAATTAATGTCATATGAAAAGGTTACACACTTATGCAATTTTCACTCACTTTCCACTCATTCTTTTCTCACTATCTAATATGATAAACTCTTTATATTAAATGTGTGAATGTGATGTGCGTGCTTATTTTTTACATGCGAAAACACTTCTGAGTGTTATGATTTGTTTCCTCTTCACCATGTAATCTTGAGTAACAAATATTTTATTCTATGACTCAAATTATATATCAATTTGATATTATTTTTTTCCACCAAAATAAGCTAATACAATTCATATGACCACATATGTTCTTATAGATTTCTATTTTGTCCACACACCCGAGTAGCCTGGCATTCCCCAATTTCTCGCTCCAATCAATGATAAAACTAGGCTCCTACAAGGAGGAGGCTCTAGACGGGATTGAAATTGGTGCCAATGATGATCTCTGCCACTTGCTCCCTCTTTCTTCTCAATCTTCAGGTATGTTCACGGCGAGAAAGGGAAGATCTATGTGAAAACAAAGGGTCTATGACATTAAAAAAGTGTTTTGGAGATGAGCTGAATTTTACCTTTTGTATTTTCTTTGGAAAAAGAAGGAGAAGCAACTGTAGGAGATTAAGGTTTGTGCAGAGAATTTAGTTGTTGATTGTTTTTTTCTTTGTTTTGCACTATGTGATTACATTGCTTGATTTATCCTAACTTATAACGTAGATGTACCACATAGTTATTGTAAGATCCCTGATCTTAAACCGGTTAATTCTAATTATTAATTATCGGTTATCGTGTGGTTAAAGTGTTTTCTGATTTATTCGGTGGTTTCAAAAATAAATAGTATTTCGTATGGTTTTAATCAAAACCAACTTTATAATTATTGGTTTTAAGTGATTTTGGGTCAAATCTGAATTTTAGGGATTTTTCTAATTTTTCACTAATTTTTCAAAAATTAGGGTTTGGCCCCTTATGGGCCCCACCGGCGAAATTTAGGTTTTTTAACCAAATTAACCCAGACATCAACACAAGATTTTATAAAAATTTTCATAATTTTCCCAGGTTTAATTAGTGCTCAAATAGTCAAAATACCCATTTTTAGCCCAAATTTCTATTCATACCCCATTAGTTAATTATGTACACCCCAAGCCCTACTATAAATAGAAAGACTTGAGCCATTTTCATTTTGAAAATAGGCTGGGAGAGGGAGATTAAGCCTAAACCCCTAATTAGGCCCAGATTAGAAGGAGTTTAAGGTATGTTTTCTTTAATTAAGCCTAAAAACCTAGATTTTCTCCTAATCTGTTATAGATCCATCATTTTCCCTTTGTTTTGATTCATTTTTAAACATTTAAACCACCGATTTGCATCATTACTTCAAACCCTACATCTAAAAATCCGTTTTTTTATGTTTAACAAGCCCTAGATCTAAGTTTTTCATTAAGATTTTCTATGTTAAATCGGTTTTAATGGAGTTTAATTTAAACTCTATGTCTTTGGAAGATTTTCAAGAAGGGTGACCATCAAATCCAAGCCTAATCAAGTGATAATGTAGTGGGTCTTCGAAATTTCAGTCTTCCTATGGTAAAAATCTCGATTTTATGGTTTATTTGGAATGGATTTACTTGATTTAGTGTTTTAATGGTGAGATTAGTAAATGGTAATTTTTTATCTCAATTTCTTAGAGTTTTATCTTGTTATGATATAGATTAGCTTTCTGGAAGGTATGGTAGAATTTTAATGGCATTTGGGTTGTTAGATGGAGATTTTAAGTTTCATCAATGGAGTTTCTGTTTGAAAATTTGAAATGAAGAAGATGACCAAAACTGCTTTGTTGGCGTTAGAACGGCCCTGCAAGACGTTTGAACGGCTACACTACAGAATTTGACCATTTTATATATGTTACTTATTTCGACATATATACTCCAAAATATCATTTTTATGTTTATGTGGAGTGTTTTGATCTATAATAAGCTACTTGAAGAGCATTCTATTGATGTTTAGAATTTGTGGTGTATATTTAAAGTTATGTGTAATGGCTTGTAGTTGTATATATTTGTTGGAATTGCTATCTTGAAGTTATGAGTGGTTGATTCCTATTATTTAAGTATGTTTTCAGTAGAGTTACAGCATGCTAATGGACTGATATGTCATTATAGGATGTGGTTAAATAAGGTGTGAATATTAGTGTTATGCCTAGACCCAAGTATGAGGTGCTTGAGCTTACATATGTTTAACATGTGGTTATGTTTTGCCTTGAGTTATGATTTTAATGGTTCTTCTCCTATGATTTCCGCTGGAATCCATGATTAGATGTTAATGCGCATGTGTAGTGTGATGGTGAGTTAATTACAAAGCATGTTGATATACACCGAGTGAGGTGCTTCTACCATATACACACACATGTGGGGTTTAATGATGATGATGAGGCTTGATATTATAATTATGAATGATGAATGAGAGGCTGATGAGAGTACTTATCATGAATTAGGATTCATGCATGATTTGCCCACGTATGTACCATGTTGTATGCATCATGAAAATGGATTTCCAATTGGGGTTTTACCGAGATTGACCGAGTTTGATCGATTGGATGAAATGTGGTGGAATTGCGTGCCAAATTAATCGATCGTTGGCTTAATTGAAACTTGATTGGTTCGAAGGGACATGTTTTGATTTGAGTTCCTTTGTGGAACATGTGCACTCCCCGGGTTGAGTCGAGTCAAATTGAGTTGTTCTGAATTGTTAATGTGGTTGAGATTTATTTATTGAGACAGTCGAACCTGGACCCTGAGAATCCAGTGTGGTATGCTTTTGTGCATCGGCTACCACGTGTTCTAAGTTTCCTTGAGGAAATCGGACTCTTCTTGTCGCAGAGATGTCCAGAGTAAACACGCTGCTCTAGTTAATTCGAATGTCCCTGACCTGGACTGTCCAGAGCGAGCAGATCTGCTCTAGTTTTCCTTATGGAATTCGGATTTCCCGTGTGGATAGTCCAGAGAGAGCAGAGAGGCTGACTACCCCTACACCCTAGTTTTCTTTATGGAATTTGGACCGTGTCCAGAGCGGGTAATGCCCTAGGTTTCCAGATAGAAAATCGGACTACATCCAGAACGAATGATATGATATGATTGTATTCTTGATACTACCCCTACACCTTAATTTTCCTTATGGAATTCAGACCGTGTCCAGAGCGGGTAATGCCCTAGGTTTCTGAATAGGAAATCAGACTACGTCCAGAGCGGGTGATAGGATATGATATGATATGATATGATTGCATTCCTCTCATGAATGGAGATATTTACCCTTTGATGATAATGCATGTATATGATGTATGTCATGCATGATTGTGTACCATGAGATTTGTCAGGTTTGTCATGCAGAATGGATGAGATATGTTATGAATGCTTGATTGAAGGTTGTGATTGAGACACTATATGCAGGGTTGCAGGATCTAAAATGTATGTTAGAGATACATCTCATGCAGGTTTATATGAGGTTAAATTGTACTATGCAAGTTATACACTATGATGCAGGTTTTGGTGATATGTATGTGTGACCAGAAAATGATATATCTTGTTAATTGTTAGTCTGAATTGTTATATTGCTATACCGTCATGTTTTCGATGATTATAGTTATATTAAAAACCATTGTTGAGTTTGTTAAACTCACCCATCTTTTTTGTGCTTTTACTTTGGGGCTGCGTGGTGTGACACACAGATGGACATGATCCTCTCTATAAGGAAAGGTCAGAGACAACTTGGGAGTAGACGTGGAGACTTCTTGTGGTTTGTTTCCTTGTTTTGCTATTATGATGAAACCTATGTGTGTGGTTCTCATTTTGGTTTGTGCTACATTTTTATTTTGGATTGTTTGAGACTTATTTTGGAGCCTAGAGTGGGCTATGGATTAATTTAGCATGTGGGTTGAGATTTTAGTTTATCTTAGAGTTAAAGTAACTCTTTTAATTCTACTTATTTATTCTTGCTCAAAGTGGTGCATATACTCCGTAATTTTGTTAGATCGCCCGTGATTAGGGCATAAGTCTTCCACTAAATTATTTTTCAACCTCCTTGTCGCCCCTGTGCGCTTTACTGGCCTTTAGACCGGGTTCGGCTCAGGTCGGGCAGTGCCGGGGCGTGACAATTATAGTCCCACTACAAAAATGAGAGCTTTTTACGGTGTTTTTATGGTGGCAGTCCATGATAAAAATCATTAGTTGTTGCACTCTATTATGACCATGGAAGATTGTACCAGTCTACACGAGTGAGTATTGGCCAATACATACTCATATCGGTTGCAATATGGGGTGGTATACCTCCCACAATAATTATCAATATGTTTCAATTGTAGCCGTATCATATTGATACATAGTTATTTTAGCCCATTTATATTAAATTTTAAAAATAACCTTTTTTTCATTACATGAGATCAAGAAGGGTGGGTTCTTATAATTTACATATTTTCCCCTAAATATTATGTTCCATGCCTATGCATTTACACATTTAACTTATGAGCTTCTACAAAATATTCTTTAGTCTCATATTAAGTGTCTTATTTAATTTTAAAATAGACTAATTTTATAACACTTAACTTGAGATGAGGGAGTAATACTTTGTAGTGCACATATTTTCAATACACAAAGGTTGGTCGACATTTGAGTTTAGTCATAACATTGGCTCATTTCATTTAAGAATCTTATGAGGGGGTCCTAACATTGGCTCTTCAATGGAGTATAGTCATAGCATTAGTTCCTCATCTAAGAATCACTTCCCCCCCAATCAACATGAGTTATTAATGTTGGTGTTCTATGTGCACTTTTTCATCTATTATGTCTTTAAGAGAATTATTATGAAGATATCGTATTAATTTTAATAATTTTTAGTATGTCTTGATTCGTGCCAAGCGTATTTACCGATATGTACTCATATATGTAATCATCGATACTCTTATCTATATTGATACGATTTTTTATGGTTATGTCCTGCCCTAAGATTCGACCGACTGGTGAAGTGCTTAATAGGTTTCCCTAAGTAGTTGGTTAGGTTCTTAAGTAGAAACTTAAGGGTAATTTTGTTATTAAGCGGGGAGTACTTATAATTTCCTCTTCTATTTATTCTAAGGACTTTTTGTCCCCTTTGTTCAACCTTCATCCCAGCCATTATCACCAAATTTCATCATCCATCCTTTGTAATACAGAACATGGTGGTTTGAAGGCAGGCCATTGCATATTTTTTTATTGTTGTGATAACTACATCTACATATATAGTTTGTGTTTAAGCAGACTACCCAAATGTAGAAACAAAGACGGTAAAAACAAACACACGTAAATGAACTACGTCAAGGAGGTTTGATCCAATAACATGAAGTTATCCCTTAATAGAAATGTTTCATTCATACCAAGCAAACTGATCTTGGAATCATCAATTAATTTTGTAGTAAGAACGAACCGAGTAGTAAGTCTGAATCAGGGTGAGGAGCAAAAGGAAAGTTGCAGCGAAGATTGAGATGGCTGTCCAGGGATTGCTGAAGTAGTTCTGCTTCAGATTAAAACGCCACTCCCTATATGTTCTACTCCATTTCTCCATCTTCTTATCATGATACACATTCAACGAACAACGTACACCGTACAATCGACTTTTACGATCAAGGAACGAATCCTTACCAAACTCTTTGATGAGTTCTGCAACTGCCTCATCACTCTCAAATGTGTGCTCGAGCAGCCCCTTCGACCTCAGTAGTGCAACATCTTGAACGGAGTTGACGAGGCCAAAGATGAACGCCCAGGAAGTGATGATGCCTTCGCCGATTTCACGGTGACGGCGGCGCTCGAGCGCCATGAAGTTGCGGTGCACGTCACAGCTTGCATCATTAATATTCAAGATCGGAAGAGTTAGAACACCATTTTCGAATGTAACATTTGTCACGTGATGTACCGTGTACCGTTCTGGGCTTGGTCGAAACACAACACCTGCTTCCTGAAGCTTAGTTGCTGACGGTGGTGTCTCGAACATGAACAATTCATCAAAATTGGACAAAACGGTGGCGTGAGGGAGAGGATCATAAATGAAACCTTCTCTAAATAAATGCAATAGGTGGAGTATTTCACCCCTAATCTGGATGTTGTCGTTCTTCAAGATGTTATGTACTATATTTACCTCGGCCTGCAATTGATTTTAAAAGACAATGGATGTTCAAGAAATGTCCAGTTATTCACAAGAACGTGGCTACATGGATTCTGGTGAAATGTTCAGAATTTATCGTTGATGAAGATTAATTCTTACCTCTTCAAATGACATATTTGACTCAACACACCGCAATGAGAGCCAGGAAAGGAATTTGATTTTCAAGCATCATGATATCTCGTAGAACAATCAAATCTGGAGTGAGATGTCCACGGCCCAAAATGGGATCAGGTGGTGCAAAACTCCATACAGTGCTATGGAAGGACTGCAACAGGAAACAACCATCAATCAACATTAATGGCAGGATCCTCTCTTTGTTTCTCCATTTGCCCTCTAACTGTTCATAAGCATCCATCAAGTCTTCCAGTACAGGATCAAGAGCTTCTGCATATTCTCGTATGCTTCTCCCTGTTCTCTTGAGGAATTGAGCAAGTACCCGCCGCTTGTGATACTCCATCAGCAGCAAGTTTGGTTTTCCATGATGGTAAGGACCAATTGACACCATTTGTGGCTCATAAGAGTTGATAGAAACATCTTTGATGCGAGCAGGAACCCTGAAAATTGAATGTTTCTTTGAGATCTGCCCCTCATCTTGAGATATGTCAATTCCTGAGAGTTGAGCTTCGAGGTCTTCCAGCCATTTCACTCCCTCCATTGCAATTGCATCAATTTCGTCCTAGGAATTATTTGTTGAAGTCGCCAGCAAAAACGAAACCAAGTCGTGCAGCTTGAAGGAGTATTGCTTTTGTTTACAGCTGAGAGAAGTGATAAAGCGGGCCATGTGGATGAGGTCCACTTTCGAGTTGGAATATGGTCAGAAAATCCAATATGCTGGGAGGTTTCTTCCCTCGGCACGGCAACCAATCAAACAAATAAGCAGTGAAAATTATTTACCCGAAGATTTTTCTAAACGAACCAGAGCCAATCCGTTCATCTCGTTGGGAAGACCAGATGAATTTGTAACTTTTCGAATTACTGCATAATATTAGGATTATGGCCCAGAAACCAATTGAAGATACCTCACAGACTCCGTTTCAACTTACCCTGCTAAGCAATTTCGAAGGAAGACCATGACTTTTTCATCATGTGCCTATTTTCCTGCCTTCCTTCCCTCTCCCTCTCATTCCTGATCTCTTCTGGCCCAGCTTCCACCTCCCTTTTGATGTCCACCAGCTGGTAACCATTGCCGTTGTCTCTCTGGCCGTAGCTGCAGGTCTGTCTCTCCGTTCTATCATCTTCCCTTTCTTAATCCCCCCACCACTATCTATTTTTCTCTCCGCCTACTTGGTGGCTGAATTTGGCAGTCTCCCTACATGGGTACCAATTGTCAACATTGATTCGGTTCGCCATCACCACTTGGAAGTCAAGTTTGGAAGTTTTCTTAACTTCTCTCTGCTTATGTGTCTGTATTTTCTTTATTATTTTCACGTTTGATCAAGTATGAGTTTCATGTTTCTATTTGAAAAATCTTCTACTGTTCTAGAGTATCTGAGTGGGTTCCATGATTAAAGGATTTCAGTGCGAGTCCGTTGATTGGGTACTAAAAATATTTGAAATGAGCATATGTGCAAATGAGCTTATATAATATACACAATTCATGTTAATTGTGTTTTGTTCTAAGCGTATCTCTTGTTTGGCTTTTTATATGAGTATCATAATTTAAATTATTAGTCTTTCATCTTAACGGCATGATCGAGGACTGTTTTAGGTGTGTTTAAACTAAATTGATGTAAGTGTTAATTTTGTACTTGTGTCTGAACTGATTTGATTTCGAAATTGATATATGGAGACTGGTTTTGGTAGTTGTAAATGCTGTTTATAACAACTTTGGGTTGTTAAGAGAGTTCATTATATTTTAGGTCTGTTTCAGATATGTGAAAAGTGTATAATGCTTCATGTTGGAATTTTGTTATTTTCTCCGCTTAGTGCATCTTTTTAATATTTTGGAATGGTATACAACTCTAGACAGAGATACCATTGAGGGGGAAGTCAAAATCTCGACCTCTTTCCCCAGGTGACATCTATTTCATGTGGGCTTTCCTTCTCAGAGAAGAGAATGAGAGGGCCAAGGAAAACAAATGTTATTTTTTAGGAAAGCTTACTCAAAATCTGAGTCAAGTAGACTTCTTTAGGGTAAAGATAATCATATTTTTGGATAGTTTTAAAGCCTAAGATTGTTGGCACATTAGTTTTAGGAGAATTTATAGGTTGGGATGCTAAGAATGGTAAATGATTTAATGAGAAATTTGTACTTTGTTTATTTCTTAGCAACTAAGGTTTCTCTTTTGAATAGAGTGTTCCCATGGATAAAGTTGTTGTAAATCTTCCCTTTTGTCACAAGTAGATTTTTTTTTTTTGGGTCGTTTACTTATCTCTTCTGTTAGTAGTAATATGATATTAGATGTAAATATATGCAAATGTTAGAAGCACTTTTTCATACTTCCCACATACAGACATCTAAATCATCACCCATCGTTGTTTCTAACAACATAGATTTATTTTGCAGTGTATCACACTTTCCTTTATAATGTCAACCACAACATCATATGTAGGGGTGCAAACAGGCCGGGCCCTTACGGGCAGGGGTAGGCCCGGGCCCGGCCAAAAAAAATAACAAATTCTAAAGCCCGGCCCAAGCCCGAAGGTAAGGCCAAAAAATTTGGCCCGGCCCGAAATGTAAACGGGCTCGGGCCGGGCTACGGGCTTTCGGGCCTAATCAGAACATTGCAGCCCTGAATTCCATGCCTAGCTAGACCCTTGTGGACTTGGGCTTGGATCAACAATGGGCTTGCCTTCAGTACGGCTAAATTTTTTATTCCCGTTTTCTTGTTTGCACATATCCATTTCTATAGCGGGAATCCGTATATGTGTGCACATTCTACATGGCTAGAAAGATTGTAAAGTTAGGAATCCTTTGTAGTTAGCCGTGTTCTATCTAGTTACCTTTACAGTAACATGTGAGCCAACTGGGCATTCGAGACTGATCCGCTTGGCAGCATCGATCTGGATAGACTCTGAGTCCTGCTTGGCATCCGGATCGGACGTGTTGATCGCCAGCACCAGCTACACCCGAAACTCTTTGAAAACATTGAAGTTCGCCAGCCCATCCCTGCCGCTCCTCCCTAACTCCGTAGGTGTAGGATCTGGAGCAGCCCTCACGCTTGGCGCTGACGACGACGACAACGAGGACTTTGGCACCGAAGAAACAAACGAGGGAGATGATGAATTGTGAGGCCAGACTCCCAGGGGCAGTGGTGCTAGTTGATGACGCAGCGGTGGAGCTTGCAGAGGAGGTGCTTCATCTTCGACATAGCAATCAGAGGGGGGTGACCATCCAATCCGATTGGAGAACCGGCGGTCGGACTGAAACATCAACTGGAGGGAGGAAGCATGGGAGACGGTAGACTTGGTGTTATCATGCGCACACCCGGGCATGGGAGTATAAAAGACTGCATATCCCATTATTCTTTTGTTGTCTTTCCTTACGGGTTGGTGGAGATTTGAGAGAGGAGATCGGCGGCCGGCGGATTTGGGGTAGAAGTAAGAATTGGGAGTAATTTGGAGCCGTGGATGGAGATTGAAATCTAGAGAGGGAAGTTAGGGTTTAGATTTTAGATGAGAGGTTGGGCAACTTGGGCTGGGTTAGCAACTTGTTATTGGGCTTCATATATGGGTTATACATAGTGGGCTTTAACAGTTACCGGCCGGGCCGGGCTTCTTTGTTTTTTTTGCCCAAGCCCAAGCCCGGCCCGAATAACAATGTGTTTTAAATTTTTAAGCCCGCCCCGGCTTGTATCTTATATTTAAAGGCCCAAGCCGGGTCGGGCTAGCGGGCCAGCCCGTATATTTGCAGCCCTAATCATATGAGTGGCCGAATGACATATCACCTACTCAATCTCCCCCGGAATTTTCTAGTGTTGAAAAATCTAACTTTTGGGCTGATAACGAGTTTTGGGGTTCAGTAACTATTTTTCTTAAATTTTAATTAATTTAGGCTTTATTCTTTTAAAGGAACTATAAGGTCTTGAGAGATGAGCATATTAAGCCCAAGAACCTGTAAATTAGATGTTAGGATCATAGGATATGACCTCGAGAAGCATGTTGTGGGTAAGCTACTTTAAAAATTCGAAATAACATACCCATATAGATTTTATTTCGTAGGGTTCACATCGATATAAGTCAATCGGTACTAAGAATAAACGAATTCAAGTTCATGGTAGGGAGTTATACTCGTTTGATTTTTTAAAATCATATTTAATTTAAAAAATATATATTTTTTAAAGAAGATGATGTCAACCTAATGCGATCGTCATCTCGTTGAGGTTAGATATGCATGCTTGCACGTCTCCTTGAGAAGCGTGATGCACAGATTCACTACGCGAGGGAAATCATGCACTACATGATGTATACCACGCAGAATGCAAAAAATTGTTTGCTACGCAAATTTTGCCACATGGCCCTTAATGCGTGGGGCATGCTAATGTGCGCCAAACATCACATATTGAAAGGCGAGCCCCCTATAAAAGGGGGAGGCGTTTCTAGTTTTTTTTTTCACTCCCATTTTTGTCTTAGTGTTCTCAGTCTTTATTTTTTTTCTCTATTTCGGAGTCATTTTAACCCATTTAAAAGGCAAACTTAGGTAAATCGATGGTGCTCCACGTCATGGGAGGGTTAGTTTTTAGAGATAACCATCTTAGAGAGGGAAAAGTCCTTAGGTGAAGGGAGGTTTTGTCCGTTGTCTCTAAACCTCAAGGAGATAAAGTTCTGAGGTGTAGGGAGACTCTGCATGCTAACTCCAGGCCTAAAAGAAAGAAAGTCTCTGGGAGAGGGGAGGACCAAAATACCCCTGCAACATAGGTTAGGAGTTAAAATCGCGTAAACTTGCCAGTGACGGTGCACAAGTGAAGAGGCGATTGGAACTCACCGCCGATTTGAGATTTTTGCTCGGTGATTCCTTTCACACTACAACAAAAAAGACTATTAGCATTGCTAATAATAATATAAGTGTCGCTAATGCCTATTAGCGACGCTTATAAACCGTCACCACTTATGTCGTTAAAAAATGAGTCGCTATTGATCATTAGCGACGCTTAGGGAAAATGTCGCTAATAATGCACATTAGCGACATTTATACATACGTTGCTAATAATTTTAGTATTAGCGACGCATACTAAAGCATCGTTAACAGTAAAATTATTAGCAACGCTTTCCTATACGTCGCTAATATAAAATTTTATTTAAAAAAAAATAAATAACAACAAAGCGTTGCTAATAAAAAAATTATTTTTAAAAAAAAACCTCGTTAATAAAAAAACATATTTAAAAAAAAAATATGTATTAGCGACGCTTTGTCAAGCATCGCTAATACTTTGTAACTTTTTTAAAAAAATATAAAAAGTCAAAACTTTAGAAAAAAATTAAAAAAAACCGGCACCGGATTCCAGTGCCGGTGGGAGGTTGGGGCACGAGAGGCATGGTGACCGGGGGGACACTGGGAGAGGGAGGAGGTGGGGTGGATGGATTCCGGTGAGTGCAAGGGGGATGTGGTGGGGGGGGGGGGGGGGGGGGGGGGGGGGAGAAGAGTGGGAGTGGGAGTGGGAGGGAGGGGGGTGGCCGGCCGCCCATAGTCCCGACCTCCCTCGTGTTGCCCCATCTCCACCAGAACAGAGCCCCTCCTCTAAAACAGAGAAGGGGGGCTGTTCTGGTGGAGATGCGGCAGCGGGAGAGGGAGGCCAAGATTGTAAGCACTGGGGAGATAGGGCCAGAGGCGGACGTGAGGTGGCCGGCACCAGAGCGGAACGGGGTGGCCGGGATCGGACGTGGGTGGTGGAAGGCGGCTAAGTGGTGGGGCAGAGGAAGGGAGGAGCGGCCAGGAGGGAGGCCAAGACTGCAAGGGCCGGGGACGGTTGCAGGGTGGCCGGGACCGGATCGGAGCGGGGATGCCGGGGCAGGAGCGGATCGGGGTGACTGCGGCCGGTCACGGGCAGCGGAAGGCGTCTAAGGGGTCGAGGACGGGAGGGGAGGAGCGGTGGGGGGTGTGGGGCAGACGGAGCCAAACGGGCGGTGGAAGAGCGGGAGACGAGGGCAGCAGAAGGGAAAAGGACGGCGGCGGAGGAAGGTCGGCGGCAGGGGACGACGGTGTTGAAGAAAAAAAACCTCCTGGGCGAAATCGCCAGTGCGGGGCGAAAATTTTGCCCCGCGCGGGCTATTTTCACATGGTGCGCGCGCAAAAAATTTGCGCGTGTTTAACGACGCTTAGTAAGCGTGGCAAATGGAAATCATTTGCGACGCTTAGATCAAGCATCACATAAAATAATTATTACCAACATTTACAAAATGTAGCAATAATTTAAATAATTATGACGCTTTATAAAACGTCGCAAAAACCGTAACTTTCTCCCCCCTCCCCTCTCTACATATTCTCTCTCATCTCCTCTCTCTCTCTACATATTCTCTCTCCCCTCCCTATCCAATCTCTCTCTTCCCCCTCCCCTCTCTCTCTTCCCTCTCCTCTCTCTCTCTCTCTTCCCCCTCCTCTCTCTCTCTCTCTCTCTTCCATCTCCTCTCTCTCTCTCTCTCCACTCTCTCTCTCTCTCTCTTCCCTCTCCTCTCCTCTCTCTCTCGCTCTCTCTTCCCTCTCCTCCCTCTCTCTCTCGCTCTCTCTTCCCTCTCCTCCCTCTCTCTCTCGCTCTCTCTCTCTTCCCTCTCCTCTCTCTCTCTCTTTCCTCTCCTCTCTCTCTCGCTCTCTCTCTCTCTTCCCTCTCCTCTCTCTCTCTCTCTCTTTCCTCTCCTCTCTCTCTCGCTCTCTCTCTCTTCCCTCTCCTCTAATTTCAAATTTTAAAATTTTTTATTCTTTAAAATTAATTTTTAAAAATAAAAAAGAATTAAATAAAAATACTAATAGCGACGTATAGTTATTTACGTCGCTATTAGTACACATATTAATGATGTATACTCTTATAGGTCGCTACTACATGTACTAATAGCGACGTATAAACATATATGTTGCTATTAGTTTTTTATTTATTTATTTTATTTTAAAAATAAAAAATTTCAAAAAAAATCAAACAAATATTCTTCTCTCTTTTCCCTCCCCCTCTCTCTCTCTCTTCCCTCTCCTCTCCTCTCTCTTTCTCTTCCCTCTCCTATTTGTCTCTCTCTCTTCCCTCTCCTCTCTCTCTCTCTCTCTTCCCTCTCCTATTTGTCTCTCTCTCTTCCCTCTCCTCTCTCTCTCTCTCTCTTCCCTCTCCTATTTGTCTCTCTCTCTTCCCTCTCCTCTCTCTCTCTCTCTCTCTCTTCCCTCTCTGTTTGTCTCTCTCTCCCCTCTCCTCTCTCTCTCTTCTCTACCCTCTCTTCCCTCTCCTCTCTCTCTCTTCCCTCTCCTATCTCTCTCTCTCTTCCCTCTCCT
The DNA here is from genome assembly GCA_035235625.1 of Saururus chinensis. Lineage (NCBI taxonomy): Eukaryota > Viridiplantae > Streptophyta > Magnoliopsida > Piperales > Saururaceae > Saururus > Saururus chinensis. Next base: position 6,035,141 of record CP141150.1, read on the forward strand.
CTCTCTCTCTTCCCTCTCCTCTCTCTCCTCTAATTTCAAATTTTTAATTTTTTTATTATATAAAATTAATTTTTAAAAATAAAAAAATAATTAAGTATAAATATTAATAGCGACGTATAGTTATTTACGTAGCTATTAATTTATATATTAGCGACGTATACTCTTATACGTTACTACTACATGTACGACGTATAAACATATATGTCGCTATTAGTATTTTTTTTATTTTAAAAATAAAAAAAATTTAAAAAAAATCAATAAAATATTCTTCTCTCTTTTCCCTCCCCTCCTCTCTCTCTCTCTCTCTTCCCTCTCCTCTATCTCTCTTCCCCCCGCACTCTCTCTCCTCTCTCTCTCCGCTCTCTCTCTCTCCGCTCTCTCTCTCTTCCCTCTCCTCTCTCTCTCTCTTCCTTCTCCTCTCTCTCTCTTCCCTCTCCTCTCTCTTTCTCTTCCAATTTGATGCAGCGCACAAATAGAAATAGGAAATCGAAACAAACGCTTTTTTGAATTTCACTGATTTGAAGATCAAATACAGAAAGTAAACAAACTGGAGTTCTTCCTCCCGAAGAATCTCTCAGTTTCAGCTCAGAAACAGAGCACGGGATAAACCCACATTTGGTTAAACCAAACACAGACGAAATATCATTCAACAACTAACTGCTCATTACATCTTCCAAAGGTCTATTTATAAGAGACAATTAAATCCAATTACTATCTTGACGGAGTCTAATTTTGAAATGGACGACGTCTTCAGTTGGAAACTCTTTATTGTTCTGATGCCCAGAGAAGAAGAAGGCTAACAGAATCAACAATCCCGTTCTTTGTATCTAAATGTCAAAAAGACCCTTCACTAATGTGGGAAATTACACAACTTTTCAACGGGCACTTTTCAAACTGTTAGTAATTACCAAAAATGCCCTTTGGCTATTTAAACTCGTCACAAGTGCTTGACGAACTGACTGACTGAAAAATAACATTCTAACTGCTAGAATACTGTTGTTCACTATGCTCCTGCATCAATTCCCTCCTGCCCAAATAAAGCTCGACCTCGAGCGAGGAATTAAGAATCAGCAAATCATTGTATTGTGGAAACTATGTATTTGTTCTTCAAACAATTACGATCACCAGCTTGCCAATTCAGAAATACTGATACAGTTTTTATAAATGATTGCTGCTGAACCAAATTTGTGTAGCTGCACTCAACTGATGACAATTTTTTAAAACAGAAATGCAACTGACTGTCTTCTGTAAGCTGATCACCAAAACTCTTGGATATAGAACACAATTTGTCAAATGAGCTTCTGACTCTTCTGACTGTAGTTTAATTTCCAACATACAAAACTAACCATTCCAAAGTTAATTGTTTCTTACAGGACAGAAACTGCTGAATCTGCAGTTTTTTTTTTTCCATAGCAGCACGATCACAAGAGTGAAACCCACACCCCATTTTTTTTTTACAGTCTGTTATCAAAGCTGTATAACAACTACTAGGAAACTGAATATCCTGAATCTTCATTTTTTTTTAACAGTTTTGCTAAAAACTGAAAAACAACTACCAGAAAACTGAATATCCTGACTTCATTTTTTTTATAACAATTTGCTGAAAACTGAATAACAACTACCAGCTCCTGCATAATATTTCCTTCCCAAATAAAACTCGACTACGAGCGATAATTCAAGGAAGCATAGTAAGTCTAGGATTGGAAATAAATGGCTAAACTGATATGGTGGTGGTTCTTCAAACCACAGTACAATACTTAGACGAAATATCAAGTGTAATTCTTTGTAGAGCCAAGCAGGTGTTTCAGCTAGAAATACTTCTGAGATAACAACCCAGAGAAAAAGTCTCATTTGCAAAACATCAGTGGACTGGCTTTCTTTCTGGATTCTAATTTTAAAAGTCATGAGAACAACTTTACTTAAATTCCAGAAATGCATATGTGAGAACCAAATAGTATCCAAGCTGAGAATGTTATTGTTCACTGCAATCAAAAAGAATTTTGCTCCAGTAACAAATAGTTCAGCAATCTCAAATTTCTTTCCCAACTTGTGCATGGTACTGTCATACTGAAATTCCAACTCATCCTGCATAATGTTTGCAGATAGTTTTATATGAAATATAACATACTTGCTGATCCATGAAAGCAGAGTTCTTTGTAGTATTCTGAATTGCTTCCATTCACCAATTTGGACATAAACTAGTTTAAATTTCAAGCCCTGTCCAGTAGTTTTCAAAATGCCTTCCATATCTCTTTTGACTATTTTGGGATTGGTTAATACAGTTTGCACTGGATAACTACTTGAGTGACCACCAAGTTCAGAGAATATTGTTCCCAGATCAAGAATTTTGGTCTCTTGCATTTCCTTTAACTCACTTGACTGAAATTTCCTCAATTCCACTGAATCGATTTTCCTTTCAATCAACTCTTCTAACATATAAAGAACCAGGTATTTCTCCACTTCTATTAGTCCAACTTGCTGATCAACATGCCTTAAGAGTTTATTGATTACAAACTCATTGTTCTGACTCAGGGAATATTTGTTTCCAGCAAGAAACATAATTTCATACTTAAAGCTAATAGGTACTACACCAGATTTATCAAAGTTTAAAATGCTTGAAACAATCTCTGCTGCATGGATATGTTGCGCCACAGTTTTAACAAACTTGGACTCAAGAACCACAAATAATAACCCCAATCCAGTGTTGTTCCAATCCAATGACCATGACTTCAAATAGAGTTCAACACAGGATCTGGAGCAGTAATGATATAAACCTGGATGTAAACTTTCTTCTTTCCATTTCAGTACTGATTTATTTCCCTCACAGAATTGTAGTATATGGAACCATTTTACCACATATTCTTCTAGAAACTTTGATGGTAAATTCTCAGTGACCATGGTTTCATCTTTGTACTCCACAGCTTTTGAAAAAAAGTTAACTATTCCATGTTTCTTTAACTTCCCATACTCAAATGTCAACTCAGCTTGCACATTCAACTCAAGAAGTGAGTTATTACCATAAGCTGATTGATAAGCCATTAACTCTGAAAAATTAAAATAGAATCCATCAACACTTTGAGCTACCAAATATATTTCTATTTCCTCCATGCCCAGATGAGTTAATAAATTTTTGATCTCTTTGGCAAACTGTTGAGCACCTTGAATGCATTGTTCAAAATTCAGAATTTGCTGAACCATATAATTTTCTGAGATATATTTTCTCTTCAAAAGAGTTTTCAGTATGGACCAACTGAAACTAAATTGTGTACCATTTTTCATTTGCATTGCTTGTATATAGGTAGACCAGGCTAGAATTCTTTCTTTTTCCAAACAAACAACTGATTCTACTGTCATACTTTCAAGAAACAAATGGTATATAAAACTCATACTTCTATGCACACTTAACCAAGGTGGTTTTGGTGGAATTTGTATCAGGACTTTCCAAAACAAATGCCAAAGTTCTTCATTGCTAAATTTTAAATTCAAATTAGAAATACCTTGTTGAAACATACACATAACAGAATAGCATTTCATTTGGCAGGCATCCTGTTCATGATAGAGCAACCAAATTAAATCATGTAGGTCAGTGTTTATAGTTCTGTCACTGCCAACATTAATAGGATATGAAGGCTCCTCTTCTACTAACTTTTCTTGTTTGAATGACAGTTCAACAACAACTTCACTCATCATATCAAAACAAGTGTCAGCAGTTTTCATATTTTTAATTGTAGAAAAATCTTCTACTATCTGACATAACAACAAATTTGAAATTGAAGACACTTCTTTGACCATTCCATGTTCCTGAGTTTCAATTTTCTTCTGTGCCATGTCCTCCTTGATTTCAATTTCTAAATTTGAATCCATAAAATATAGAGAATTCTATAAACCTTCTAATTCTAACATAGCTTCTGATTTATTGAACTTTAAGGAAGAATTCATTACCTTAGCTTGAACAAACTTTCTTGTAACCCTCTGTACTATTATAGCTTCAGTTTCTAGCAATACATCTTGAGTAGTTAATCCATGAAATTCTTCATCATACTCAGAAACAATATTAAAATTCTGTTGATAACTTTGATAATGACTAGAATTTGACTGTTCATAAGCAACTGGTAGATATTTACTTTTCAGCAATTTCTTCATATGTGGCCAAGATTGAATGGGATGTTTACCATTGATGATTCTGTCTTGCTGAATTCGAAACCACCAACTTAATGCCCTGCTTTTCAGTTTTCCAGCCACAATTTTACACTTTATATCATCATCCAAAACCCTCATATAGTAGAAAAAATATTCTACTTCGTCCAACCAGTCTAAGAATTGTTTAGCACACATTTGTCTATTAAACACTGTTATTTCAACCTTAGATTTGAATCGAGGCAGGATATTAGTCGCACCTTGATTTGTAACTGGTTTTGAGTTTTGAAGTTCATTCCCACCACGGGAGTATACATCAAGTCCTTGCTGCAATATTGGAGCTCTCTGAATTCGAGATTGAAGTTGTCTCTCTCTCTTCCCTCCTCTCTCTCTCCTCTAATTTTAAATTTTAAAATTTTTTATTATTTAAATTTATTTTTTAAAAATAAATAAAGAATTAAATAAAAATACTAATAGCGACATATAGTTGTTTACGTCACTATTAGTACATGTATTTGCGATGTATACTCTTATACGTCGCTACTACATGTACTAATAGCGACGTATAAACATATACGTCACTATTATTATTATTTTTATTTTTTTTAAATATAAAAAATCAAAAAAATATTCTTCTCTCTTCTTCCCTCTCCTCTCTCTCTCTCTCTTATCTCCCCTCTCTCTCTCTTCCCTCTCCCCTCTCTCTCTCTCTCTTCCCTCTCCTCTCTCTTTCTCTTCCCTCCCCACTCTCTCTCTCTTCCCTCCCCTCTCTCTCCTCTAATTTCAATTTTTTTATTATAGAACTCGGATTTTGTTGCTGGAGCTGAAGTCCCTATTATCGGATCGAGCTAGAGCTATCACCGAAAGAAAATGGAGAAGGGTTTATATATTGTGGGAAATATGAATAAAATGATGAAAAAAATATGGGGAATAAAGTAACAAAAAAATATTTTTACTTTCTTTAGGTAACACTGGAAAAAGTTAGGATTAAAATAAAATTATTCTAATAAATAAAGACCAAGGATATGGAAAGAAAGTTGGCTTCAACCCACTAAAATCGGCTAAAAGTCAGCTCTTTAAGCAACCTGATCACGTTTAGAGCCCTATAGACAGTTCAAAAAGATATCATTTTCTGAATCAAAAGGAAAATGCTGCGAAGTCTCCATTGCAATCCTAGGACTAATCAACTTTCCAACAAAATTCCCCATTGGATGTACAGGCTATGAACAAGTCGGTGAATTGGCTCGACACATAATCAAAAGACGAAGAGATGATGACCCATAAAGTGCACAACCAACTGTTGTAGCCAAGTCAAACTAATCAAGCTGTAGAAAGTACATTAGATGTTTATCTTCGAAGCATGTGCGGCTTTTAATATTTCTAGGAATCATATAATTTGTGAAAAAAAATTCAATAGTTGACTAGTTGGCGACGATGGCATTTTGTGTCTGGCATCTCCCTTGAGTGTGCCCCACCCGCTCCCCGAGCAGAAGGGTTGATCGACATCTTAGAGAGTGATGTTCAGTGTCCCTTGTCGTGGTGGGTATACATTTTGTTGACAAATTTTCAAAATTTAGGATACTAATCAATTGGACTAGGGAGCGATTATTGATCGTGCTATTAATGTCGGATACAATTGATTTTATGAAGATTGATCAATCTGAGGACCGACCAATGAGGGCTATCTGTAGCATATTACAGTTAATTTTTTGATCGATCGGTTTAAGCTTCTGGAAGTGAATTTTAAGCAGAGCAAACTGTCGTCCTTGCAGGGTGATTGATCGCCCATCTATTATAACCACTTTCTTTTGGTTATTTTCAGTTTTTCATGAAGGGTTGCGTCTTTTTGAAAGGGGATTTCATCACAAGTGATATATGAGTCGATTTTCACTCAGAAATAATAGAGCTTTTGCACATCCCTTTTGATCAAAACCTTGTTTCATAAAAAAATCCTTGTTCTCAATAAAATACAATGATTCGCCTAAGTTCCTAAAGGTGATATAAGATTTGTCCTCAAACATTTGATTTGTGGACAACAAGAAAAGACTTTATTGTATCTTGAAAACAGATTTGTAGAGTTCCTGGTTACATACCAAAATCAAGTATTTGGTGGGGGCATATAGTTTTTAGATTGTTGGTGGGAAATTTTTGATCTTCAATCTTTAAAGTTGAACAGTGGCTAAAATTAAAGAGTAGTGAATCAAAGGATGTTATATTTTATGAAATAGATTCACTGCAATTCCAAGAATTGTAGACTCAAGTGTAGAAAATAAATCATCGAAGGGAATTTCAATATATAATGAACGTATTTTACACTAGAGAGATAGTGGAGACAAATGATCAATTAGAACATATAAGCAAAAAAATAAAGATACAAAAGACTTTGGATCCAAATTTTGTAATCTATTTAATTGAAGAACAAGAGAAGATACTTCTCAAGAAGTAAATTTTTTTTATCAATTGACTGAGATCCTCTCACATTTAAAAAGCTATAAAATCTCAAGAAGTAAGATTTTAGAAAGTGGTTATAAATGTGGATTCCCTGATGTTCAACTTCATCCCAGCCATTATCACCAAATTTCATCATCCATCCTTTGTAATACAGAACATGGTGGTACGAAGGCAGGCCATTGCATATTGTTTGATTGTTTTTATAACTACATCTACATATATAGTTTGTGTTTTAAGCGGACTATCCAAATGTAGAAACAAAGACGGTAAAAACAAACACACGTAAATGAACTGTATCAAGGAAGTTTGCTCCAATTACATGAAGTAGTCCCAACTTAATTAATAGAAATGTTTCATTCATAACCAAGCAAACTGATCTTCGAATCATCAATTGGTTTTGTAGTAAGAACGAACCGAGTAGTAAGTCTGAACCAGGGTGAGGAGCAGAAGGAAAGCTGCAGCGAAGACTGAGATGGCTGTCCAGGGATTGCTGAAGTAGCTCTGCTTCAAATTCAAACGCCACTTCCTAATTCTTCTACTCCATTTCTCCGTCTTTTTATCATAGTACTCATTCAACGAACAACGTACACCGTACAATCGACTTTCCTCATCAAGGAACGAATCCTTGCCCAACTCTTTAATGAGTTCTACAACTGTCTCATCACTCTCAAGTTGGTGCGCGATCAGCCCCTTCGACTTCAGTAGTGCAGCATCTTGAACGGAGTTGACGAGGCTAAAGATGAACGCCCAGAAGGTGGTGATGCCGTTGCCAACTTCACGGTGACGGCGCTCGAGAGCCATCTCGTTGCGGTGCGTGGCACCCTTGAATTCATTGATCACCAAGGTCGGAAGAGTTAGAACACCATTTTCGAATGTAATATTTGTCACGTAATGTAGTGGGTTCTGTTGTGGGAATCGTTGAAGCACAACACCTGCTTCCTGGAGCTTAGTCGCCGACGGTGCTGACTCGAACGTGTACTTTGTAGGAAAATAGCTGTTTGGGATAGGGCGCGGGTCATAAAGAAAATATTCTCTAAATAAATGCAATAGGTGGAGTATTTCACCCCTAATCTGGAAGCTGTCGTTCTTCAAGAGGCTATGTACTATATTTACCTCGGCCTGCAATTGATTTTGAAAGACAATTGATTTTAAAAGACAATAGATGTTCAATAAATGTCCAGTTATTCAAAAGAACGTGGCTACATGGATTATGGTGAAATATCTATAATTTATCGTTGATGAAGCTAAATTCTAACCTCTTCAAATGACATATTAGACTCAACACACCGCAACTTTATGAGAGCCAGGAGAGGAATTTGATTTTCAAGCATCAGGATATCTCGTAGAACAATCGATGTGGAGTGAGATGTCCACTGCCCAAAATGGTATCAGGTGGTGCAAATCTCCATTCAGTGCTACGGAAGGACTGCAACAGGAAACAACCATCAATCAACATTAATTGCAAGAACCTCTCCTTGTTTCTCCATTCCTCGTCTAACTGCTCATAAGCACCCATCAAGTCTTCCAGTACAGGATCAAGAGCTTCTGCATATTCTCGTATGCTTCTCCCTGTTCTCTTGAGAAATTGAGCAAATAGCCGCCGCTTGTGATGCTCCATCAGCTGCAAGTTTGGTTTTCCATGATGGTAAGGACCAATTGACACCATTTGTGGCTCATAAGAGTTGATGGAAGCATCTTTGATGGGAGCTGGAACCCTGAAAATTGAATGTTTCTTTGAGATCTGCTCCTCATCTTGAGATATGTCAATTCCTGAGAGTTGAGCTTCGAGGTCTTCCAGCCATTTCACTTCCTCCATTGCAATTGCATCAATTTCGTCCTAGGAATTATTTGTTGAAGGCCAGCAAAAACGAAACCAAGTCGTGCAGCTTCAATTATGTGGTCAGAAAGTGCAATATCCTGGGAGGTTTCCTCCCTCAGCACGCACGGCAACCAATAAAAAAAACGTGCCTATTCAGACCTAGACCCCTATATGTTTTTATTTATTTCCCTTTTTCTCCCAGTATCCCCCAAATAAAAAAAAAATTATATTTTTTTTTTCACTTTTTTTCCCTTATGTCTCTAGTTTCTTTTAAACATACTTTTTCCTTAACATAAACCTCTTCTTTCTTTTTCCTCTTCTCTTTTAGTACCCGCAAATGTTAGCACCAACTCCGGCGATTGTGACCAGTGTGTGGCCACTGGTCGCGGCTGGCCAGATCTGGCTAGCCACGGTAGCCACAACGGGCACAAGTCATAGTCGGCCAAATCTGGCCAGCCGCAGCGACCGCGACTAGCACGGGTTACAACCGACTAGATCTGGCCAGTCGTGGCTGCCACGATAAGCACGGGTTACGGCCGGCCAAATCTTGCTAGCCGTAATGACTGTGATAAGCACGGGTGGTAGCCTGCCAGATCTGGTCAGCCGAGACTTGTGCGCGGCAGCTACCTATGCGCAATCACGGCCTGCACGGGGTCATGGCCGCATGATGAGACTAGTATCCCGTAGTCAATAGCCGTAACCAACTGTGGTGATAAGAAAAAGATACTAGTGTGATGCCGGCACAAGAGAAGAAGAAAAAAATGAAAAAAAAAATAAAAGAAAGAAAACTAAGGTAAAAATGGGAGATGTAAAAAAATTTAATAAAACATAGTGGGGTAAAAAAATAATGGAGGACACAGTAAAGAAAAGAGGAGTCTAAATAATCATATTCTAAAAAAAATAAAAAAAAATTTATATAAAGTCGAACTCATATACCTCTACGTAAGCCAAAGCTCGTACAAACGCCAGAAACTAATTGAAGGTACCTCACAGACTTGACGCTAGTTAAAATGAAAAATGTTTTCCTAAAAACATTATATCAGATTTATTGACCAATGGATATATACGAAGGGAAGCATGGGACCACTATCTCTTCTGGCCCAGCTTCCCCCTCCCCCTCCCTTTTGATGTCCACTAGCTGGCAACCATTGCCGTTGTCTCTCTGGCCGTAGCTTCAGGTCTGTCTCTCCGTTCTATCATCTTCCCTTTCTTAATCCCCCCACCACTATCGCTTTTTCTGTCCGCTTACTTGGTGACTTAATTTGGAGGTCTTCCTCCATGGGTACCAATTGTCGCAGTAAGTTGGTTAATAGGTTTCCCTAAGTAATTGGTTAGGTTCTTAAGTTGAAACTTAAGGGTAATTTAGTTATTAAGTAGGGAGTACTTATAATTCCTCTTCTATTTATTAATTCTACGGACTTGCTATTATTTGTCCCTTTGTTCAACCTTCAGCCCAGCCATTATCACCTAATTTCATTATCCATCCTTTGTAATATAGAACATGGTGGTCTGAAGGCATGTTGTTTGATTGTTTTGATAACTACCGTTTGTGTTTAAGCAGACTACCCAAAATGTAGAAGTAGAAACAAAGGCGGTAAAATCAAGGAAGCTTGATCCAATTACATGAAGGTGTCCCAACTTAATAGAAACGTTTCATTCATACCAAGCAAACTGATCTTTGGAATCATCAATTGGTTTTGTCATAAGAAAGAATGAACCAGGGTGAGCAGCAGAAGGAAAGCTCCAGCGAAGACTCAGATGGTTGTCCAGGGATTGCTGAAGTAGTTCAGCTTTAGATTCAAACTCCACTCCCTAAATTTTCTACGGATCCATTTCTTCATCTTCCTTCCATAATACACATTCAACGAATTACGTACATCGTACAATCGGCTTTTATCATCAATGAATGAATCCTTATCCAACTCTTTAATGAGTTCTGCAACTGCCTCATCACTCTCAAGTTGGTGCTCGATCAGCCCCTTCGATCTGATCAGTAGTGCAACATCTTGAACGGAGTTGACGAGGCCAAAGATGAACGCCCAGCAGGTGGTGACGTCGTTGCCAATTTCACGGTGACGGAGCTCGAGCGTCATGTAGTCAGCAAGATGGGAAGAGTCAAACACCATTTTCGAATGTAATACTTGTCACGTAACATATAGTGCGCCGTTGTGGGATTCATCGAAACACAAGACCGGCTCCCAGGAGCTTAGTCGCTGACGGGTACTGACTCCTTCATGTACAATATTCTAGCTGAATTGCTAATTGACAGGATAGGTCGAGGGTGATAAATGAAATTTTCTCTAAATAAATGTAAGTCGGTGGAGTATTTCACCCCTAATCTCGATGTTAGAGTCTTTCGGGAGGTTATGTATACTTGCCTCGGCCTGTAATTAGTGTTTTAAAATTTGACACTGTCACAATCCGAGATTAGTCGCCAAGCCGGTTTAACTTGGGTCAATTAGGGGTTAACCCGAGTTGACCTAATTAACCCAACCTCCTTTTCTACCCCCTTCTCCGCCCTTCCTCTTGTGTTCCCATCCATCTTTCCTCCCCGCCTCCACCTTTCCTCCCCGAGGTCACCTCTATCTACCATGTATTTCTTTCCGGGTTTGCCTTCATTTATCATTGCCTTTCTTCTCCGGTTAGCCTCTGTCCGTCCTACCTTTTTTCCCTAGCCTCACCTCTAGCCACCGTTTGGTGCCCATCCCTCAAAGACAGGGGCCAAAGTGGAGATTTTTTTCTCTCCAAAAGGTTTTCTAATAACCAAGATGGGAGGCGGAAGCAGTATTGGTGGGGTCCCCTTGAGGGTTGGATCTTCGTCGGCAACAATAGCTTCTTTTGAAGGTGTAGAGGTTAGGGAAGAAAGGCAGTGACAGAAAGAGGAGGAAGACCCAAAAAAAGGTGGTCGGCCTCACCCTCAACAGTGTACCGCCGCCTCTTTTCACCCAGAACTACCCCCAACACATTATCACATCCAACAAGCAAAAGTGCATCCTCGACCCGCAATTCCCAACATTCTCTTCCCCTCCTCCCCAACGGCCCTGCTTCAACCCCGATCCCAAGTTCATGGCTTCCCCTCTTTCCCCTTTCCTCCTAACCATCCCTTATCCTCCCCGGCCTTGATCCAAGTCTCATCCCCTCTTCCACTTCTCTTATATATATTATTTTGTGAAAACCCTAATCGGACCGGTTTTCTGGATCGCCGGTTTCACTGGTCAGGTGAGATTGACCAGCCCAAGTCAACCTTGCCCAGCAGCCCCGATAACTTGGTTCGAATTGTCGATCAGGTCCAGTTGAAATCAGTCAAACTAACCAGGCGGGTCCGAGTTTTAAAAGAGTGCCTGCAATTCATTTTAAAAGACAATGGGTATTGTAAATGTCAAGTTGTTTCAAAAGAACGTGGCTACATAGATTTTGGTAAAATATCTAGAATTTATCGTTGATGAAACTAATTCATTACCTCTTCCAATGACATATTAGACTCAACACACCCCAACTTTACAAGAGCCAGAGCATAGTCATAATGTTTTATTTTCAGTTCTTGGTAAAGGGTTATTTTTGGTTTGTTTTGTTTCGTTTTGAGAAAAATTTATAAAAAAAATTTAATATTATAAAAAAATAATAAATATGGCTATTTATACGTCATTTTTTTTCTTATTGTCCCCTATTTCTTTTTTATCTTAGCCTCCCTTATTAAAATCTCTTATTTATCCTCTATATTTATAAAAAAAAAATACTCCACTTTTTCCAATATCTATTGCCTGAGTTTGGTCATTGGCGTTGACGATTTGGCTTCAGTGCCACCTCTTGGGCTATGACCTTATTGTTCAGGAGCTGGCCTATGAGTGTGGCTAGCACTCCTCAGCAGCTTAGTGGTTGCTGCAACCAAGTAGGTGGGCCGGGCTTTGGCCACGTAGGCTAGAGTCGGCAGCCAAAGCCAATTGTACAGACCAGATTTATATCTGCCCTATGCGGTAGAATCTAGATGCCGCAAGACAAATTTAAATCCGATTTGGGTAGCTAAATTTGGCCACCATAGGCTAAATGCGGTGGGCTTGTTAGGTCTAAAAAATTTAAAAAAAAATAGGAAGAAGAAGTTATCATCGTAGGAGCTATTGCCAAAAAGATGGGTAAGCTTTATATAATAGGGGAAATAAGAGCAAAATGATAGAAGAATCGTGTGGAAATGAAGTAAAAAAATTTTTATTTTTTACTTTTTTTGGGGACAGAGAAAAAAATTTAGGTTTAAATAAAACTATTTAAAAATAATATAAGGTTAAAAAATACTAATACTAAAATAAGCTCAAAAACATACTAAAAAATTAGAGAGGCATAAAGATACTTTTAAATTTAAAACATTTAAACTATATACTTGAATACCACAGTTGGGCCATCAAGATGCATCACGTCAATTTAGAAGCATGACAACATCACGTCAAAGATGACAATAACTTTGCATAAAGCTACGAGTCGAATAAAAACAGAGCAAAAGATGGCAAGCGTGACCGGTCCAACCGAAATAAAATCGGAACCGGGCGAAATCAACGAAATTGCATCGAAATTTTCGATTTCCCAAAAAATGCAGAAAATTTCACATTTTGTCGTACCGTGCGATTTACCCTTACAGCGGCGAAAATAACTAAATTTCGCCGTAAATTTCTTTTGCCATAAATTATGAAACAAAAAGATTTTTTTATATAAATTAGAAGTAAAAAGAATATAACTCTCCGTCCAATATATACACAATGCTTGCATTAATTTCTCAACATGGAGCCCGCATGGCACCAGGTATTTTTATATGGACATATATTAAAAATAAAAAGAAGTAATACGTATATACAAATATATATGTATACTCACCTATTTAAAAATATACATAGTCACATACATTAAATTAATATGTAAAAAATTTAAAATATAATTGATTAATAAGAAAAGTATTTTTTATAGAAAAAATACACATAACAAACACCAAGCAAAAAAGAGTTATGGTTATTTGTACAGAGGAATTATTTTTACTTAAATAAATTTATTCTACACAAGAAACCACAATAAATCTTAAAAAACACGGGGGATTGAAGATTGTTTTCTCACACAAGGTGTGAACATAAATTCCATTACAATCAGCCCCTCCACATAAGTTGAAAAAAAAATGTATATATGGGCACACTGCTAGTAAGTTATGATTTAAATTTGTTTAAGGTTTTTGGACTCACGATTTCCTAGGAAGGGATTACCAAATAAACATGTTTTGCAGAAAAATGCTACAATAATACACACATTTGGCAGTGAAACTACAATCAACTTCAGTAGAAAGCAGGCAAAGTTTCATCTAGGGCTTTCCCGTCACAATCTCCAGTGAAGACACGACTACCGAAAGGGGCCTTTTAGAAGGATTAGTCTTAGCAATCCATCAGCAACCTTCTTATCGACCTAATGTTAGATACGCAATAATAGATTAGAATATGAAAAACTTCAGACAGCAAAACAATAAATTAAGTCGTTCATCGCCATGGTTACTGTAAACATATCAATAGTCATAACAACAGGTGGAAGAGTTTTCATGTTCCTATTTGACAATGAGTCCCATGTATACGCATATGAGCCTTTAATATTTAAAATCTATGACAAATGTTGGTGCATGTTAGTTTTAATATAACTGACACTAAGGTGGGCTAGCATACGCAGCATCGATCTCATGGATGAAGAGCTCTTATATGTTATTTACTATAAACTCATTGTGAGAGTGGAACATTAAACGAGGTGGTGTTGTAAGCTTGACCTTTGTTAAAATAGAAAGAGTTTTTTATGCTCCATACTCACCGTGAGCCTAGTGTAAATAATATATAAGGGCTGTTCATCTATAAAATCGATAGTACACATATGAGACTGATGCTAACGTGTACTAATATATGTGTTGTTGATGTTAAAAATAAACTGTCTTAGGATATTTCTTATATTGTGCTTATGAACAGGGAGCATGAAAAACTTATGTTTGTATCTTAATGGAGTCATCAATTCACCCAAAAGACAATGAGACATGTCAACCGCCATGACCTGCAAAATCATCACGGTGCGCAGCTCATTACTATTAAGGAAAATTTAACAAGAGACCAGAATTTACATAAAGAGTGATGCGCCTAAAGCGTGCCAGCAGCAACAACCTCCCCATGGAACCATTCTCCATACCCCAATCCACTTTCAATAGCCTGAATTATTAATTAACAACAACAAAATAAATTTTCAGCAATATAACTGATCAACAGCGGTAGTCAAGATAGTTAAACATATGGAAAGGACTCGTTAGAATATGCACAGATTTGAAAAATATAGAAATTATTACTTGCAAAATCATATTTAAACCACGAGATAATTATTTTATAATATGTTCGCTATGGCAATTGATATTCAGCCTCTTGAATCAACAAAAGCACTTTTCCAATAAATATCAATTTCACATAAATTAAAGCTCAGTAATAGATAAATCAGATCATAAACAAGGATATTAAATTGGCATAAATCAGATAAGTATAATATCATTTGTCTACATTACTAGGGTTGCATATATGACGGCCCACCCGGCCCGGCCGGTATAATTTTGGGCTTGGGCCAAAAAATAAAAGAAATGGGTCGGGCCTCTAATTTGAAAGCCTGTATAATAAGGGGCCAGGCTCGGGCCTGGGCCAAAAAAAGGAGAAAGCCCGGCTTGGCTGGCCCGTTAATATCTCCTGTCGCTCGGCTCTCTTCATAGCCGTTCATCAATCATCGAATTCGACTCATTGCAGGTTAACCCTAAGTTTCGCCTTCCTCACTCCTCGACTCTCTTCAGTCTTCACAGCCGTTCACAACCATTCTTCACTCTTCGCCGAATCACCGTTGCTTCAGTTCGCCCTCCTCACTCTCTTCTGCCAGTTCGCCCTCCGGCTCCATCCTCCCCTCTCCATCTCTCCTATCTTTGCTCGCTGCCTCGCCGGCCCTTTCGCCATCGCCAGTCCTTTCACCTCTCTTCCCTCTTCCGCAAGAGTCAAGATCTTGTCAGAATTGTCGACCGTGTTTCTCATTCCGCCGACCACTTTCTTCACTCCTCTAAAAACCTTAATCCTCCGATCGCGTTTCTCATTCTGTCGACCGCTCTCCATTCCCCATTCCTCCCCCTCCTCATTTTGCTGGACCACCATTACGGCGCTACATGCGTGAATCTCCCATCATATAGTTGCTGAACCATCTACATTTGTTGGCTCGCAATCTCAATCTCTCGTCTCAGACTCTCAATCGCCATTCGCAGTGTTCTCTGCCTCTCAACCGCCATCGGCAGCCAAGCCTCCCAACAAAATCCATCGGATGCACATAGCACACTTGTTGTGGACTTCAAGCTCCGCTGGGCTACGATAAAAATAAGATTTTTTATCCTTCATCATTATTATACTTCTTAATTTTGTTGATCCTTTGTTCTATTATTGCTCCTCATCCTCTATTATAATTATTAATTTTTTATCCATTCTGTTACCGTCTTTGTTTTGTTATCCATCCTCTATTTTGTTATCGATCCTCATCCTCTGTTAGATTTATAAATTTTTTATCAGTTTGGTTATTGTCTATGCCTTGTTATTGGTCATCTGTTTTGTTATTATCTTATTGATCCTCATCTATTATAATTATTAATTTTTTATTCTTCCCTTTGTTGTTTTATTCTTTAATTTCTATTTGTCTTTGTTAAGTTCTTGTCTAATATTTACTTGTTTTTATTCTATAATCTAATTTGTTCTTGTGTTTGCTCTGTATAATTTCGACTTGTCTGACTCTCTATTCTATTGCGCTAATTTTTCATTTTGCCCATCTTGTTCTTTAATTTGTTTTGTTCAACTGTTCATGTCTAATTTCTACTTGTCAGTTCTTTAATTTGTACTTGTTCTTGTCTCTACTCTTTAGACTGTAATATCTACTTATCTGTTCTTGTCTAATATTTACTTGTCTTTATTATATAATCTAATTTGTTCTTGTTTTTGTTCTGTATAATTTTGACTTGTCCAACTCTCCATTCTGTTGCGCTAATTTTTCATTTTGGTCCATTTTGTTCTTTAATTTGTTTTGTTCGTGTCTAATTTCTACTTGTCTGTTATTTAATTTGTACTTGTTCTTGTCTCTGCTCTTAGAATTTAATATCTACTCGGTTGTTCTTGTCTAATATTTACTTGTCTTTATTCTATAATCTAATTTGTTCTTGTGTTTGTTCTGTATAATTTCGACTTGTTTGACTCTCTATTCTGTTGTGCTAATTTTTCATTTTGTATCTACTAATGGAGACGATTAGTTCTTCCGCACCAACTAGTTCTTCCACACCAATTAGTTCTTCCACCCCAGCTAGTTCTTCCCTCCCAACTAATTCTTCGGCACCAGCTAGTTCTTCCACTCCCATACCCACTATTCCCCTTAGCTCTACATGTCCCCCTCCTCATCCTATTCTAGATTCAGGAGCAAGTAGTAGCCACGGTAGGGAAAAAAGGGTTCAAGGTCTGTCACAAGTGTGGCTGCATTTTGAGAAATTTTTTGATGAAAATGGAGCACATGAAGCAACAATATGCAATTATTGTAAGCATAGGTTTGTTTCAGAAGGTAAAGATGGTACAACTCATCTAGCAAGACACATTAATAATGGTTCTTGTAAGATAACACCAAATAGAGATCCTAGACAACCACTCTTAAGTACTGCTTTTGGTAATATATCTACTTTTAAATTTGATCAACAACGTAGTAGGGAAGCTCTTGCAAGAGCAATAATAGTGCATGAATACCCATTTAATATTGTTAGTCACGATAATTTTATTAATTATATAAACACTTTGTAACCTCTTTTTAAAATGGTTTCAAAGACTACAATTAGGAATGATTGCCAAAAGCTTTACACAAAAGAGAAAGCTGCATTGATGGATGTTTTTCAAAATCTTCTCTTTAGGGTTGGTATTACTTCTGATTTATGGACTTCAAAACAAAATTTTGGATATATTTATGTGACTGCACATTATATTGATTCTAATTGGCATTTAAAAAAAATATTATTTTTTCTTGGCTTCCATCACCACATACTGGATTGACAATATATAATGCTATCAAAGCCACTTTAGTGAAGTAGAAAATTGATAGCAAAGTATGTAGCATTACTTTAGATAATGCATTGAGTAATGATGTTGCTCAAAGAAATCTTGTAAGGGACCTTGCTGAAAAAGGGTCTCTTCTGTTGGAAGGTGCCCTTGTCCATGTACGTTGTGCTGCCCATGTGCTAAACCTTATTGTGCAAGTTGGACTAAAGTATATTGTAGATATAATTCATCATGTTTGTGAGTCTGTGAAATATATGAAAGTTTCGCCTTCCCGTCATCAAAAGTTTACTGAGTTAGTAACAGAGTTGGGAATTACTGTGGAGAAGGGTTTGATTTTAGATGTTAGCACTCGATGGAATTCTACTTATGTAATGATAGATTATGTGTTGCCCTATCGTGATGTTTTTAGAAAATTAGAGGAAGAAGATCCAAGTTATAAACATAGGCCTTCTGATGATGAATGGGAAAATGCTACCAATGTGTGTAATTTTTTGAGGCATTTTTATGATGCAACTAATTTGTTTTGTGGTGTTGGTTATCCTGCAGTTCATTTGTTTCTGAAAGAAATATCAACAATCAAAAAGCTACTACTTTGAGGTGCAACTTCTGCAAACTACTTTCTTAGATCAATGGCGAACAAAATGTTAGGTAAGTATGACGAATATTGGGGTGATGTACATGTTATGTATGACATTACTTTGATTTTGAATCCTAGGTATAAGAGGAAGTTATTGAAGTTCTATTTGGGCCAACTACATGGGAAAGAGTTGGGGGATCTACGTTTTGAAAGGAGTTTGGTTGTGATGTACTTGTTATTTGATCAATACAAGTCCAAGCTGGTTTTGGATGTGGTTACACTTTCTAGTGAGACATTAAATCCTTCAAAAAAAGAAGAAGAAATTAAACAATGGATGGAAGCACAAGGATGTGCCGAAGACATTGATATTGGCAAAACTTAGTTGGAGTTGTACTTTGAAGCGAACTTAGAAAACAGGACATCCTTTGTTGGTGGAAGGCTAACTTTGCCAAGTTTCCAATCTTGGCAGTAATAGCTCATGATTTTTTAGTAGTTCTGGTTACTACAATTGCTTCAGAGTCAGCTCTTAGTATTAGTGGACGAGTTCTATCTCAATATAGGAGTTCTCTTCTACCTGAGACAGTTGAATGGTTAATTTGTACACAAGATTGGTTGCGTGGTAAGAAGGTGTTGGGTCCTTTTGTGATATAGATGATGAGCTCAACAACATTAATGAGACAATTGAAGTCCATAATTGAGGTATCATGTATGTTTACTTATTCTTTTCTTTTTGTTTATATGCACTGAAAAAAACTTTTAACTCCGTTGTTGCTGGTTCCAAGCTTGGTTGAGAAAGGAGGAGTAAAAACATAAGGATTCAGCAATCCTTAACATAGCTATCATTAAATAGCTTAGTATTTCCTTTTAGATAGCTGAGTGATGTCCAATGTTAAATAGTAGACCTTCCTCCTTCTATGAGGTTGTAACAATCTAAGGAAATTCAAGAGTTCATTTCCTTGATTGTACAACCTCATAGATTCTGGAAGGTATTTTGCTCCAAATTCATATGATTTGGTTTTGAATTTGTTCATGTAGAAGTCTTTTCACTTTTGATGTATTTCAATGGTAAATGATCTGGTTCAGATTGACTTGAATGTACTATTTTTTTGTACTATATTTGTATTACGGAATTCATAAATAAAATGTTCAAAGAACATTTGTTGTGATCTTAATTTGTTCTACTTTGAATTGGTAAATGCAATGAAGGCAAATTTTTTAATGGCCAAAATAAATAAATTTTATTATATAAAAAGCCTGTGGCATGACCCGAGCCCGAACATCGGGCCGGGCTAGCTTTTTAATAATGAACATCGAGCTGGGCCAGGCTTTTTTCTTCTATTTTTGTTTAGGGTTGGGCTAGGACATACCCTGGCCCACTTGCAGCCCTATACATTACAAGGGAATATGAAGCAGGGAAAAGGGGAAAGGGGAAAAGAAAGGAGTTTGTGAACACATACATGACCAAATGTGTGACCCAAGTTCAATGTCCCCTTTCAATCCACTTTATTTTTCATCAAGAGATACAACCTCTCCTCACTTGTAATATATCTATATTCTCTTGTAATATATTTATATTCTTGTACTTGTAATAGTAGAAGAATATAATACGCATATTCTTGTGCTACTGTCGTCTAACTCGATTTAGTTTGGTTTGGTTTGGTTCGCACACACGGCCAATCGGGTCGGGTCAGGTCGAGTCAATAAGATAATTATTTTTAAGATAAATTAATTTGGTTTTCTCTAAATTTAAAATAGGTCCTGTTTTCTTTTCACCCAAATGTGTCCAGTAACAAGCAAACATATCCAGAATTTCTTATAAAATATTAAAAAATTATTTTTTTGAATATCTTTTAAGATTTCGTCACCATCATTTGTGAGAGCAAGTGCATAATATTGGTTCGCTATAAACGTTGTGTGAAGGTATTATAGCACATGCTGAATCGTTTTATTTTAGGAGATATACACCTAAGTGATTCTTAAGCACTAATAAAGAAGGTAAATTTTGTCTTAAAAAATAACATACATGCTTGATTCAATCAATTTTTTTTATAAATTTTATTCATCGCAACAATTACTAATATATAAAAATTAACAATTTCATCATCCATCCTTTTACATGGCGGCATGAAGCAGGGCAATGCCTCCATTCTTTGATAACTACAAAGTTTGCCTTTATGCACGGCTACACAAAAGCAGATGAAGAAACAAAGACGGTAAACCCAAACACATGTAAATGAAGTACGTCGAGATAGTTTGATCCAATTACATGAAGTTGTCCCAATTTAAAAGAAATGTTTCATTCATACCAAGTCAAAACTGATCTGGGAATCATCATTTGGTTTGGTAGTAAGAACGAGCGGAGTAGTAAGTCTGCATGAGGGTGAGGATCACAAGAACAGCTGCAGCGAAGACTGAGATGGCTGTCCAGGGATTGCTGAAGTAGTTCTGCACCAGATTTAAACGCCACTTCCTAAATTTTCTACTCCATTACTTCGTCTTCTTATCATAATACATTCAACGAACAACGTACTTCGTACAATCGACTTTTATCATCAAGGAACGAATCCATACCCAACTCTTTAATGTATTCTACAACTGCCTCATCACTATCAAGTTGGTGCGCGATCAGATCCTTCGACTTCAATAGTTCAACATCTTTAACGGAGTTGACGAGGCCAAGGATGAACGCCCAGAAGGTGGTGACGCCGTTGCCAATTTCACGGTGACGGCGCTCGAGAGTCAAGTAGTTGCGGTGCACGGCACGGCTAACTTCATTGATCACCAAGGTCGGAAGAGTTAGAACACCATTTTGGAAAGTAATATTTGTCACGTATTGCATTGTGTATTGTGGGATTGGTTGAAACACAACACCTGCTTCCTGGAGCTTAGTCGCTGACGGTGCTGACCCGAGCAAGTACTTTTCAGGACAATAGCAGTTTAACGGGATAGGGCGAGGGTCATAAATGAAATATTCTCTACTTAAATGCAATAGGGAGAGTATTTCACCCCTAATCTGGATGGTATATTCCTGATCCGGGTTGAGGAGGTTATGTATATTTAACTCGGCCTGGAATTGATTTTAAAAGACAATGGATGTTCAATAAATGTCCAGTTATTCAAAAGAACTTATCGTTGATGAAGATAAAAAAATATACCTCTTCAAATGACATATTAGACTCAACACACCGCAACTTTATGAGAGCCAGGAGAGGAATTTGGTTTTCAAGCATCAGGATATCTCCTAGAACAATCAAATCTGGAGTGACATGTCCACGGCCCAAACCGGGATCAGGTGGTGTAAAACTCCATGCAATGCCTTTGAAGAACTGCAACAGGGAACAACCATCAATCAACATTAATTGCAAGAACCTCTCCTTGTTTCTCCACTCCTCATCTAACTGCTCATAATCACCCATCAAGTCTTCCAGTACAGGACCAAGAGCTTCTGCATATTCTCGTATGCTTCTCCCTGTTCTGTTGATGAATTGAGCAAGTACCCGCCGCTTATAATGCTCAATCGGCTGCAAGTTTTGTTTTCCATGATGGTAAGGACCAATTGGCACCACTTGTGGCTCATAAGAGTTGATGGAAGCAGCTTTGATGTGAGCTGGAACCCTGAAAATTGAATGTTTCTTTGAGATCTGCCCCTCATCTTGAGATATGTCAATTCCTGAGAGTTGAGCTTCGAGGTCTTCCAGCCATTTCACTCCCTCCATTGCAAATGCTTCAATTTTGTCCTAGGAAGTATTCGTTGAGATCGCCAGCAAAAATAAACTGTTTATTTAGGTCATCGTGCAACACTGCAGCTTGAAGGAGTAGTGCCTTATTGTTTATAGCTCAGAAAGGTGATCAACCGGGCAATGTGGATCTGGTCTGCACAATCTAATCTAGCCACGCAAGCTGAATTTGATCCGGCTGCCGTAGGCCAGATCCTGATCCTGCCAACTGCAATTAAATTTGGCCGTCGCAAGCTAGATCTGGCAGCCTGCACGACCGAATCTCACCGCCGGAGCTGAAGTCACCATCGCTGGAAAAAAAGGGAGTGGAGTTTATGTACTCCCCGGAGTAGGAGTAAAATGATGAGGGAAACACGGGGAATGAAGTAAAAATATCCATATTTTACTTTTTAATAAATAAAAACTAAGGAATATAGAAAGAAAGTTGACTTCAACCCAGGCCAAAAGTCAGCTCTTTAAGCAACCTGATCACGTTTAGAGCCCTATAGGCACTTTAAAAAGATATCATTTTCTGAATCAAAAGGAAAAGGCTACGAATTCTCCATTGCAATCCTAGGACTAATCAAACTTTCCAAAAACATTCCCCATTGGATGTAGAGACTATGAACAAATCACTGAATTGGGACACACAATCAAATGACGAAGAAATGATGACTAGGGCAGCCAACGGAACGATACGATTACGGTATAACCTATTTCATTACTATAACCATTTTCCAAATCTTTATCTATAATTGTTCCATTAAGTAAACGATATAGGTACTTCTATAATCGTTCATTCCACTAATAATCGGCCGGTTAATCTGATAATTATTATCCATTACATTTTTTAAAATGTGTTCATAAAGGTTAAAATAAATCTTTTTTATTCACTTAATTAAATATTACTAAGGTAAAAAATTAACATCATTACTAATGTTATTTATAGTTGTTGCAAATAAATTGTAAAGATTAAACATGAAACATAAATGAATACATATATTGGGCATATATATACATAATAAAATTACTTATTTTTTAATAATTATTTCCTATTATATGAGTCCAGTTTCAAGACATCCATTTACTGCATGTTTGAGAAGATTTCCACTTTGAGAATAATAATTGACTTCTCACAGCCAACTGTCATTAAAGGTGTATTAAAGGCAAGAATGAGACCACATGTAGTGATGCACATTATCCATTAGTGTCTTTTTAAAGCAATGTTTTAAAACCGAGTCAGAACCCTGACCCAGATTAGTGGTCGGACCAATGTTTTAAAAATTGGCCCAGCCGATCAGACTGAGCTCAATCAGACCCAGTTGATAAATCGGGTTGGCTCATCTACTTCAATGGGTTAAGTTAACCCGACCGGGTGAACACGACCGGCAGCTTGAACTGTCGACCTGCTGCCTGGGTCAGACCGGTTTAATACTCTAATGAAATAAATTTATGTTGGAGACGAGTTTCGAACTCATATTCTATGAGAGCCCATCAGCAAGTCTAACCCACCGGGCTGCAACAACTTTGTTTATACATATTTTTTATTTTATTTAATATTTATTTGCTTTATTTTGCTCCAAAAAAATTTCTCCACGGCGGGATTCAAACCCAGGTCATGATAAAAATAACATTTACGCTCTATCAACTGAGTTATAATGATTTTGTGTGAATATTGTACCTAATTTTTTATTTAATCTAATATATGAGAAAATCGGGTCAACCTAGGTTGACCTACAATTGAACCCAATTAACCCCACCCGATGACCAACCGGGTCAATGGCCAAGCTAGTTTTTAAAACATTGCTTTGGGCTAAGTCAACCCGGGTTGACCAGATGATGACATCATCACCTAAAACATATAAAATAGTTCCTCATATTTTAGATAAAGTTTCACTTAAACCTATTCAAAATTTTACTTAAACCTATTTGGTCATTCAAAACTTATTGATTCCAACCTATTTCAATAACTAAATTATTTTAAATTTTGCAATCTCATATACAAACATGATTTGTAACATAATCATGATTTGAATCATCATATACCAAATCTAAAAATAAACCACTTATACCACTCATTTAAAGTTAAGCCAACCAATGCTTAAACGAAGTTATTCGAGATGGGCCAAATAAGAGTTTGGTTCTATTAGCCCAAGTTCAAGATTTGATTTGAGTTAACTTGAGTATAGCCTCGAGTAGACTAGAGCTAACTCGGCAATCCTACTCAAAACCCACAAATTATTTCCTTGCACAAATAAACATTCCACAAGTTTAATTATCAAAAACATAAAAAAGACTCATGTGTTTAAGTTATTAAAATTGAATCTAAATTAACTTGAGAATTTCAAAAATATTTTGTACAGAGTGTCTATGTAACTAGTTAAGATTTTATCACGTATGATTAAAGATGAATTGTGAGCTAATGAGACCATAAAAATTAGACAAAGCAAGCAAATGGGAAACATAAAAGCTGTAATAACCCTATTTTTTTCTGATATTTTATAAATTTTATTATTTTCTTAAGTCTAATTATAATTTGTTAAGATAAGCAAAAATACGAAAATTTGAGACCGGAAACAAAAGTTACGGCATCGGGAAGTGTGCCCTAGACCGGCGGGGCCCACTTTGTAAATAGTGGATAACTAGTCCATAAATGGCCTAGTTTTGTAGGGCTCGTGAATACGAGCCAACGGTACTAAGAACGCACAAATCGGAGTTTGGGGATAGAAGTTATGATTTTCTAAAAATTATAATAATAATAATAATAAAATCTTGGCGGCTCGGCGCGGCGCAGAGCGTGGTGTATGCCGCGCGGCGCGAGTTGAACGCGTGCGTCGCACGCGACGGACGCGCGTTTGACGTGACAAATGCGCGTTCGTCATGCGCGCCCATAGTGTGCAATGGCGTTAGCGGGCGCCGCCCATTTTCGAGGTGGCTCCGGCGGGCGCCCGCCAGAAAATCACCGCCCTCCGCCTCTATTTAAGGCCATTCCGGCCAGTTCTTCTGTAGACTTCCCCTCTCACTGTTTTCTTCATTCCCGACCCATTTTAAGCCTGAATTTCGTGATCCAAGACCCGTTTTCGACTAAATCAAGCGTGCTCTATGCACTGGAAGTGTTAATTTCTCAAGCTGACCCCTCTAAGACCTCGAAAAATATGCCCCTTCTCTAAACTCTCCCTTTCACTTCTTTTACTGTTTCTGCACCATTTTACACCTGTTTCAGCCCGTTCAAAAGTTGTACCCCAGTAAATCGAGGGTGCTCTACGCGTTGGGACCGTTATTCTACCAAATTTTCTCCTTTAAGGAAGGATCTTCTACGAGGGAGTTCTCTTATACTTCGCGCGCATTATAAGTAGGCGGCTTTAATTTCTAAATCGTATACCGAGATTTTGACTCAACAAAGCTTTACTAAAGTTATTTCTCAAAGAAAATTCTATTTTTAAAAGCCTCTCCTCTTTTTGAAAAATTCTTCGAGTTTTGGGTAATCGTACCCTCTGGATAGTCCTTGGTTTCTCGAAACTAAGGGTTATTATGATTCTGGATACCGCAAAATTTGGCTTCCGACGCGCATAGGACTGGGATATAATGGGGAATTCCCTTTCCTTCCGTCTCTCGTTGCCCCATGAGCGCGGGTATAAGTCGTCTGGTATCGGGACATTATGTGACGATCGATGTTTTCAGATTTTGAAAGAAGATGGCACAATATTTCTACGTGCATAGTTTTAGAACTTAACTCAACCTACTGAGTATTAATTTACTCACCCACCCTCAAATTCTGCGGGTGTGTGATTTGAATATGAAGAAGTTAACGAAGAACTTTTCTTGTAAAATTACAGTTTTTGTACTTTTTATGTATTTTTTTTGTAAACTTTGTACTGACTGATGTATAAAGGCATGTTATGCCAAATTTTGAAAATCTTTGTATAATACAAAGTATGTGTAATAACTCTTTTGGTACACGGTGATCCTTGGCAATTGTATTTAATATTTGTTATTATGATGAATATGAGGGGTATTACAAAAGTGAAGTGAGTTTAAGATAATATAAAATATAAATTACAAATAGATATTTTTTTTTGAAAAAATATAGTTAGATAAGAAATGCTAAAAAGAACAAATTATCTTCTAAGTAGTAGCTTGTAACAACTATAATAAATGGTTGTAAGTAGTTAAATAAATTCAATAAATATTTGGATTAAATGATATCTTTCGTTGAGTAAATCACCTTGGTGAATTATGACATGAAGATTATTGTAAAAGATCATAAGTCAATCTCTTTTGAAATTAAACCACTTAAAACTAATGAGTGTGTGTATATATCTATCTATCTATCTATCTATCTATCTATATATATATATATATATATATATATATATATATATATATATATATATATATATATATATATATATATATATATATATATATATATATATATATATATATATATATATATATATATATATATATATATATATATATATATATATATATATATATATAATTTTTAAATATAACAAATGGGTAACGGAGAAACGGGTATGGAATAACTTTTTCCATTACCTTCTATTAAGATAATGGTCAGATAAAATTATCTTCTTATTTACCCATTGAATAAATTTAACCATACCATTTAACTTCTTAACAGTACGGTACAGACGGTAAAACGGTAAAATAGGTACCATTGGCAGCCCTAATGATGACCCATAAAGTGCACAACCAAATGTTATAGCCAAGTCAAACTAATCAAGCTGTAGAAAGTACATTAGATGTTAATTTATCTTCGAAGCAAGTGCGGCTTTTAATATTTCTAGGAATCATATAATTTATGAAAAAAATTAGCAAAAAAATACTCCCTCTCCTAAAATAAGTGTCATATTTAATTTTTAAATTTCTTTTAAAAAAATTAAATAGAACACTTATTTTAAAATAAGAGTACCACTTCCCACTTGCCCCTGTACAATGGGCACAATGTGATTATATTACAAACACCACAGCATGATTGAATTGTGCAGTACTGAGGCACCTTGAACACTCATGTGCACATATAAACCAGGCACATAATATTTTCTTCCAAAAGCTAGGAGTTCCAGGAAGAAGAGAGGCCTCCTGGTCGGCTACTGGCATTTGCCTTGACTGGCAAGGTATGTGGATTGGGTTTTTCGTCCTCTTGGTGGGCAGGAGAAGCTGATGGTGGATGAAATAGTTGGATCCTGCTTCAAATCGTACTCTATTCAAGGGCTTCCTTCCATTTCACCACTACAACCATCTCTCCTCTTTTGGTGGTGTTTTGGTGCATATGTTGGAATGTGATATATTTAAACCAGTGGAGTGATTGATCAGCAGTAAGGTGTGATTGATAGGCAACAATTTCTATTACATACGATTTTAGGCAACAATTTCCGTTACACACGATTTTTGGCCAAGAGTTTTGGTGATCGATCACCAAATATGTGTTATTGATAACCCATCATGGAATCCATTACAAAACCGGTCAAACTGAAACATTACGTGTTTCACTCGACCTTAATCACTCCATATCGTGTGTTTAGTTACTCCTATATACAAAACGGATGTCCTAACCCTTCTTTCCTATAAGAAAAACCTTTCTCTATCAACATTCCTACGATCTTCTTCCTTCAAAAAGGATTTTCCATTGGTTGCTTTTTCCCTCTTCCCATATCTCCTCATTTCCCTTGCCTTCCCCTCCAAAGGCCTCTTTTCTTTCTCTACCCCCAAACCAATTTGCCTCCACTTCACTCCACATCTATTGCCCCCACCAACTCTCTTCCATTGCCTCTTCCTCATTTCTACCACCTCCGCCCCTCCTTTTCCCCCTCCATCGAGCCTTCTATATATGTTGCCCTCAAGGCCACAACCGACAAATTATCTTGTGTTAAATTTTTATGTTGGATAGTGAGTAGAGTTGGCTAGTCTGTCATGTCCATCCTATTGAGGACTAGTTGACTAGTTGACGAGGATGGTGCTTTGTGTCCGACATCTCTCTTGAGTGTACCCCACCCGCTCCCCAAGCAGATGGGTTGATCAACATCTTAAAGAGTGATATTTGGTGTCCCTTGTCGTGGTGGGTATACATCTTGTTGACAAATTTTCAAAATTTAGGATACTACTCGATTGGCTTAGGGAGCGATTGATCATGCTATTAATGTATTTTCTGAAGATCAATCGATCTAAGGACCTATCGATGAGGGCTATTTGAAGCAGATTGCAATCAATTTTTTTATCAATCGGTATAAGCTTCTAGAAGTGAATTTTAAGAAGAGCAATCGGTTGTCCTTGGAGGGTGATTGATTTCTCATCAATTATAACCATTTTCTTTTGGTTATTTTCAGTTTTTCATAAAGGCTTGCATCTTTTTGAAAGGGGAATTCATCACAAGTGATATATGAGTCGATTTTCACTCAGAAATAATAGAGCTTTTTCACTTCCTTTTGATAAAAACCTTGTTTCATAAAAAAAATCCTTGTTCTCAATAAAATACAATGATTGACCTCAAGTTCCTAAAGGTGATATGAGATTTGTCCTCAAAAGTATGATTTGTGGACAATGAGGAAAGACTTTATTATATCTTGAGAACAGATTTGAAGAGATCCAAATTACACACCAAAATCAAGGGTTTGGTGGGGGCAAATATAGTTTTTAGATTGTTTGTGGGAATTTTTTGATCTTCAACCTTCAAAGTTGAACAATGGCTGAAATTAAAGAGTGAATCAAGGGATGCTATATTTTATGAAAATAGATGCACTACAATTCCAAGAATTTTAGACTCAAGTGTCCAAAGTGAATCGTTGAAGGCAATTTCAATATATGATGAACATATTTTACACCAGAGAGATAGATGAGACAAATAATCAAGTAGAACATATAATAAGCAAAAAAATAAAGATACAAAAGACTTTGTCCAAATTTTGTGATCTACTTGATTGAAGAACAAGAGAAGATCATTCTCAAGAAGTAAAATTTATTTTACCAATTGACTCAAATCCTCTAACATTTAAAGAAGTTATGAAATCTCAAGATGTAGGATTTTGGAAAGAGGTTATAAATGAAGAGATGGATTTCCTAATGGGTAATAAGACTTTGGAAATTATTGATTTACCCTCTTGTTCAAAAGTAATTAAATACCAATGGATCTTTAAAAAAATAAAAATTAATGGAACCATTAATAAATTCAAGGCTAGTTTGGTGGCAAAGGGTTTTATAACTCAAGATGAAGGTATTGATTACTTAAATACATATACACCAATAGGAAGAATATCTACTACAAGAATATCAATAGCCTTAGTCTATATTCATAATTTTAAGATTCATCAAATAGATGTGAAAACAGTTTTTTTTTATTCTGCATTGAATGAGAAATTTCAAAGAATATAAGTATTCTTATGTCACATATTGACATATTATCTGATCAAAATAATATCATAAAATATGTATTTTAAGTCATTTTCAAGTGTGAAGATAGATTTCTAAAGGTAGAACAAAAAAAAGACTTAAATCACTGTTTTTGTCAAGTAAAAGTACACACACATCTGGGAGCTCGTAGAAGAAAGGAAAGTGAATTTAGAGAAGATCCACACCAAAGACAACCTGGCGGACATGATGATGAAGGTTGTCACCATGGGGAAGTTGAGGTCATGCTCAACTTGCATCGGTCTTTTACACTAGAGGACCAACCATCCCACACCTGTTGCTTGTTTAGATTGAGGTTTGAAGGCTTGAAGACTATTAGCTTCAAGTGGGAGAATGTTGAAGAAGAAGATGAAGCCCATCAGTCTCCAAGTGGGAGATTGTTAGATATAGAGCCTAATTTCTGGGAAGATTGACAGCGCGCACATGTATTTAGGAACGACTGAATAAGGATAGTTTATGGATCTACTAGTGTGTTCCATATTCAACCGGTGTTTATTCCTAGTAGGGTCTAGGATGTAGTTTATTCCTGGAAGGGTCTGGGATGTATAAGAGGATCATTCTAGGGCTCGGTAGAGAGGATAGAGAGAAGAAGAGCAGACGAGGGAGCGATCTACACAAGGGAGAAAAGGGGCTCAAGCGAGGGAGAATAGGGTTGTTTTCTTCTTCTTCTCCATTGTATTTTCTCTAAATATAGTGGACTGGGTGTGGGTCCATGACGTAGGCAAATTGTCGAACCATGTTAAATGTTTGTGTTGTGTTGCTTTGCTTGTCAACGAATATTCTGTTGCATTTGGGAATTTTTGTGCTAGGTTTAGGACCGCCGTTGTTCCCTAACAACGATCACCAGCGTTTAATTCCTTGGATCTCATTCGCGTGGAAACTCTACGGAAGGTGTGTGCTGTGTGTGTTTCTATCTATCTAATAGACCATATATGGAGTGAATTAGCTTACACTGAGCCTGTCAAGACTGCGAAGATAACGTTGATTACATCTCCGCCCCTGTAACCATTGTTGAGTATCATCCTTGCTCCAAACCATATAGCCAAAGTATAGCCGCAAAACATGATAAACATAACAGATCCAAGGCCTAGACCTGCTGCCAAACCCTCCTGAACACCCGACTTATAAGCAACCTTTAAAGAGTTTTCTACTTATCAACTGCTTTCCTCTCACCCGTAAATGACGCAACCTGTAAGGCAATCAAAGCCGTTTTTAACGAGCATAATATGTACATATTTAAATGCTCTGACAGTACAAGGCCCGTTGCACTAATCTACTCACCGTTCGAATTGAGCCAATAGTCTGTTCTACAACAACTCCTGCTTCAGAGTAGGCCTTTTGTCCCTGAGATGCCATTTTTGTTATCAGAATTGTCATGGCTGCATCAGAGATTACTAAAGGAGGAATCGAGGAGAGCATCACGACTGTAAGAAGCCATCCTTGAACAAACCCTATCACAAAGCCTCCAATGAAGGTCGACACCAGTTGAATGAACTTGCCGACCTGTAGATGGAAGAAATATGAAAAGAGTTTTAAATTCACAAACATATGCACCATATTTTCTGCTGTAGAGATAATTTCATAATTACCAATCAGAAGTTGAAATCGGTCCTTTTATTGTATTGCATAGATTATGTAAAATGTGCGCATTAATAAAAAATTTAGAGCTCATAAGCAAATATAAAGATGGTGGATAAAAATGCCATGGTATCTTTTCACCCATGGCGTCTTGGATAAGGACGGTATCGCCTCACATCCTCTCAACAACTTCGCCTGTGCTTGTTTAATCTACTATGTCATTGGAAGAGGTAACGAATTAGTTTCATCAACGATAAATTCTAGATATTTTACCAAAATCTATGTAGCCACGTTCTTTTGAACAACTTGACATTTACAGAATATTCATTGTCTTTTAAAATGAATTGCAAGCACTCATTAAAAACCTGGACCGGCTTGGTTGGTTTAACTGGGTTCAACTCTGGACCTTGACAATTCAAACCAAGTCATCTGGGCTGCCGGGGGAGGTTGACTTGGGCTGGTCAACCTCACCTGGCCAGTCGACCTGGCGATCCAAACAACCGGTCCGATTTGGGTTTTCACTAAAAAGAAAAAGAGAAGTGGAAGAGATGAGACTTGGATCGGGGGTCAGGGTCAGGGCCAGGGAGGAGAATGGAGGATCGGGGCTGGGGAGGAGAAGGGAGGATCGAGGTGGAGGAGGATAATGGATGGTTGGGAGAAAAGGGGAAAGAGGGGAAGCATGAACTTGGGATCGGGGTTGAAGCAGGAAGGGAAAGTTGGGAATTGCCGAATCAGGGTCGAGGATGCACTTTTCCTTGTTGGATGTGAAACGGTGTTGGGGCAGTTCAGGGTGAAAAGAGGCGGCGGCACACCGTTGAGGGTGAGGCCGATCACCTTCTTTGGTCTTCCTCCTCTTTCTGCCACTGCCTTTCTTTCTTCTCTAACAACCTCTCTACCTTCAAAAGAAGCGATTGGTGCCAACGAAGATCTAGCCCTCAAAGGGACCCCTGCCCATACTGCCTCCGCCTCCCATCTTGGTCATTAGAACACCTTCTGGAGAGAAAAAAAATCTCCACTTTCTTTGAGGGATGGGCACCAGATAGAGGCTGGAGGTGAGGTTAGGGAAAAAAGGTAGGATGAATAGAGGCTAACTGGAAAAGAAAGACAATGACAGGTGAAGGCGAACGAGGAAAAAAATACAGGGTAGATAGAGGTGACCTCGGGGGGAAAAGGTGGAGGCAGGGAGGAAAGATGGACGGGAAGTAAAAAAGAAAGGAGGAAAGGGGGTAGAAAAGGAAGATGGGTTAATTGGGTCAACTTGGGTTAACCACCAATTGACCCAAGAAACCGGCCTGGCCACTAATCTTATACTGTGACCATGCCAAATTTTAAAACAAAAATTACAGGCCGAGGTAAGTATACATAATCTCCCGAAAGACGGTAACATGGAGATTAGGGGTGAAATACTCCACCTATTACATTTATTTAGAGAAAATTTCATTTATGACCCTCGACCCATCCCGTAAATCAGCAATTCAGCTAGAATATTGTACATGAACGAGTCAGCGACTAAGTTGGGTGTTGTGTTTTGATCAATCCCACAACGGCGCACGGTATGTTACGTGACATATGTTACATTCGAAAATGGTGTTTTAACTCATCCGACCACTCGACGCTCGAGCTCCGTCACCGTGAAATTGGCAACGACGTCACCACGTACTAGGCGTTCATCTTTGTCCTCGTCAACTCCGTTCAAGATGTTGCACTAACTGAGTGATGTTCATCAAATACTTGTGAATGGAGTTATAATATATAGGGGCAGTTATGATATTTATTAATAAAGTTGGTTAAAAATACGTTAGTGAGCGGGTAATTTCTTGAAATAAATGAAGAGTAAAAGAGATATTTATGTTTAAAACATTGGGACGTTAAAACCGTTATTCATCAACCATTTCAACAGTAACAAGTTCCAGCAGAGATTCACGGCGTTAAGATCAAAACTCTAATTCCGTCATGATTTGATTACAAATATATATGTTAGTATAAATAGATGAAAAGATGTAATTAGGGTTAGTTGTTGAATGATATTCTTTCTGGTTTAGTTTAGTCCTGTTTTGGACTGAAGTTCATGAATTAGCGCGAAACTAATCCTCAGCTTGTTCTTTGTTTCCCTTTTGTAAATTTACTTTTAAATAGTAAAGATCGAAGATCAATTTCTGAAGATTCATTTTAGATGAGCGACTGCATCAATGAGGTGGAAGGGGCTGATGGAGCACTAACTAGAGAGTGATGAGGCAGTTGCAGAACTCATTAATTAAAGAGTTAGGTAAGGATTCATTACCCTTAAGTTTCAACTTAAGAACTTAACCAATTACTTGGGGAAACCTATTAACCAACTGACTGCGACAATGATTAAGAAAAAGAACGGAGAGAAAAAGAGAGTAGTGGGGGGATTAAGAAAGGGAAGATGATAGAACGGAGAGACAGACCCGCAGCTACGGCCAGAGAGACAATGGCAATGGTTGCAGGAGGTGGATAAATAAATCTGATACAATGTTTTCAGGAAAACATTTTTCATTTTGACTAAGCGTCATCGTGAGTCTGAGGTATTTTCAATTGGTTTCTGGGCCATAATCCTAATATTTAAGAAGTTGCAAATTCATCCCGTCTTCCCTATGAGATGAACGGATTGGGGTTCTCGTTCGTTTAAAAAGGAAAATGATATCTGTACTCCGCATCTCTACACCTCTCTTACACCGCTTACGTAGCACTCCCCTTATACGTTTTGGCGCGCAAACGAAAATAAGGATGAAAGCGCACCTTGTGAAATCCATTGGCTTCTCATCAGCGGGGTACCCTCACTCCCTGCCATCTCTAGTCTTTAAACCTCTCCAATCCGTCGCCCCTGCATTTAGTAGCGCCATCCACCGGCCGTCGCCAGAAGCCCCGTTCGCCAGCCATCTTTTTGGGTTCTGGACAACCTGCTTCTGCCAGAAACGTTTGCCAGCACCCCCTCTAGTCCGCGACAGTCTCTCTCCCTGACCTTCCTCCAGCCTCTCTCCCTGACCTTCCTCCAGCCTCTCTCTTCCAGGAATCAATTTCACAATTTGGGCTAGACAAACTGCTTCCGCTAAAAACGTTCCCCACCACCACCTCTAGTCCGCATACAGTCTCTCTCCCCGACCTTCTCAATCTCTTCCTCTCTTCCTAACTTCTTCATACAGCCCGATTTCCCCTCTCCCCCAACCTATCTCTTTCCCCGGAATCAATTTCGAATTTCGACTTTATCCTAAACCCATCCTCCGGCATTATTAGCTTCGAGCCAATTTCAGAGCTTCAGGTGCATGGGATTTTTAGTAATGTCCGCTTAGATTTTACCAGCCCACAGTAAGGAGTTCCTTTTTGTACAGGTTTTTTAATTATTAGTTGTAATTGCCTAAGCAATAATTTTGTTTCGTTATGATTGGTTTAAATTCTAGCATGTTTTTACCTTATTACTAATGGTTTAGACATTTTGCGTGGTGGAGAAGCTCATAATATGTATAAGAGGAAATCGTGAACGGGAGCTAGCCTTCAGAGGAGGGGGTAGTGGAGAGTTGGTTTGGGGTGAGAAGAGAAGGCGGCATAGACGATGGCTCCATTACAAATTGGGCTCCTTTTAAGCGGATCCTCCCTAGAGAATGGCAACAACGACTACTAAGAAGGGCTTCCAATCATCCTCTCTATCTATGCTGAAGCACCTTTTTTATCGGTCAGTGCCAAAGCTTGCTTTTTGGATGTGCTATTAGAGTTCCTTATCATCATTTTTCCATGACTCAATTGTGCTATATTTTCTTTTAAAAATTAGGGCCTGCCTATGTTTTTCCTATTCGTTTTGGTATTTTTGGAATGTTTCTCATGGGTACTTGGATGCAAATAAATGACTCCCTAGATTATCCCTGTTTTATTTATTGTAACTTGCATATTTTGATCGTGACCTTTTGCTTGCTTAATTTTGAAGACATGAACAACCTAAGTATATGACAAGTGAGTCCCATCTGAAAAGCTGCATGAACAACCACGCTTATTAAGTATATGACAAGTGAGTTCTATATTGCTAGTGAGTCAACCTCAAGTCTATCTATTTTTTGGATCTAATTGAATTTATCTTGTGCATTGCAGCTGTTTGCTTGAATGCCCAACCTTGTTTACTGCATGACTGTGATAAATTTCAGCATTTTTGAATGAGTTTGCATATAGCTTATTGACACAGCATAATTTTGATTAGACTAGTTGGAACTATTAACCCATGATGAAATTCCTTGTGTATTTTCTATGTTAACACCTAAAGTTTGTCAAGTTAAAAGATGCGAAGTTCATAGAGGCGAGCAGATCTTTGAGTGTGTGATATAGAATAGTTTCAAGCTTACTTTTCCTTGATAGGTGGGATAATCCCATCAACTGATGAAGAATATGAATATGTACAAAATTTTAAACAATAAGTGTGCAATCATGGATTCCTTAATCAAGCTTATTAAGCTAATCAAGCAAATAAACCTCGTTTATCAAGCTTGTCCTATTACATAGTTACTTAATCCTTAACAGATACTCTATAGTCTAGCAAAAACTAATTGACAGAGGTAAATGACTGCAAGTTTTTATGTTAGATTATGAAATGCTTTCCATTGTTTTTGTGTCTCAACAAATATTTGTCCACCTGTACCTCTAAAGAGAGCAACAAATACTTGTCTACCGTGATTGTATTTGACATTGGAACTGGGAACTGACGAGGGACTTGTAAAGCAAGGGTAACAACTAGAAGTTCACTTATGATGATATTTTAATGGAAGTGTCATCTTAATTTTAGTTAGTCTTGCTACATTTTTTGCCATAGAAGTTAGTCTTGATGTGTGTTTTTTCCCTTGTGGCAGCTCTTCCTATAATACTAGTTCAAGCAATGACACAAATTTGTCGAAACATATGGTGTAATTGGGTAAAAGGGCACTTCAAATATAGAGGATAAGGTGGGGAGGTTGACAATCCATGGAGGACAAGGATTTCAATCTCATGAGTGAAATGCTTTCTACAGAGAAATGACCATGTTTGTCCAAAGTGTGCAAGTCTATGCTAGTGTTGAATTTGTTACTTTGAACTTTCCTTTCCTTCATTTCTTATGTCTATTTAAGGATTGGAACATGTTTATTAAAAAATGGGCGTGCTTGAATGTGAAGAACCTTTTTTGTTTTTGCAGGAAAGAATGTGCAAGACAGTATCTCATTTATTTAAACGTGTACAAGTCTATGCTAATGGTGAATTTGTTACAAGGGAACTTTGCTTTTCTTCAATTCTTATGTCTACTTAAGGATTGGAATATGTTTCTTAAGAAATGGGTTGTCAGAATGTGTAGAACATTTTTTAGTTTTTTTTGCCAAAATGAATGTGCAGAACTCCCAAGGATTAAATGTTTAATTACGAGTAAAATAAAATCCCATTTATCCTTATCAATTCATCATCCAAATGCTATTGCAGATTGGACTACTGACATAAAAGAGTTAAAAAAAATTTTGGCAAGTGTAGCATTCCACAAGTAGAGAAGTATCGCATAAAATTCTCCTATGTAATAAGAAAATCTAACTCAGATCCTTTTTCAAGAATTTGGAATTGTGATGCCTTTAGAAATATACTTTTCTCAAGGAGAATTTTTGGCAAATCCCTTAATTTTACAAAGCTTTTTTCCCTTCAAAATCCTACTCCAAGTTCCATGTACATAAACATGGCCCTTAATTTATTTTTTACCAAAAACTGACAACTACTCACAATTATAATTAATGAGCAACAACTTATTTTCATCACCTAACAAAGAACTATTTATATTGAGAAAAAAGTATACTAGCCATGCATTTTGGAACTCATTAGGCCAATTCAAATTTACCATTCAATCAAAGACTTGTGTAAAAGGATCGCTGAATTCAAAGCACCATAGTAATACATATCAATCTCCAAAATAATTTAATTATTCTCTTTGTAGTTACATAGACTTTGAAATAATAAATACATTCATTAAAAGCAAAATCAGCCGGAAAACAACCACTCATTCACAATCCTCATTGTTAGCTACTTTTAGCACACACATACTACCGATCTCTTCTTTGTACTCATTGCATCACATATGAAATTTTGACAACTTCCATTCTGCACTATGCATAGGAAAATGATATTAGTCATTTATATATCTACAAGAATGTAAATCAAAATAGTATGAATTTCATAATAATTTACCTAACAATGAGGGCAAGAATAGTCGTCTCTGTCTCTGTCTAGGTTAGCAATTGATCCAAACTTCTTTACAATATATGGACTTGACCCACATTGGCAATACTTTGATCGATCAATTTTTCCAATCACTTCTCCTAGATGAGGACATTTTCTAATCTTTTAATCTAAAATAGATAGTGTATGGGATGGTCACATACTTATAGACAATTAGATAATTCTTACACTTGGTGAGACAACTTTGCAGCCGCATTCGCCTTCGAAGACACCCTGTCGTCAGCCACTCTTGTGGATCAACCGCTTACCAACCAAACTTTCTTCTACCAACAAACACTCAGCGAGGGCAGCAGATACCCCGCTCGCTCCCCTCCCCTCCAGCAATACTGAGACGCTTACATGGTTGCCAACTTTCTCTTAATCCTGCATCAGTTTTCTTACCGGCATTTACTATTGTATAAAGTTGAAAACCTCATGTGCTCTTCCACTTCCAAATGGCCGGGCCTTCTTCCCACGCTGCAGCGATGCTAGCCAAGCCATAGGCTCCCTCCTCCATGGTGGCTTGGTGTTCATCTCTGCTGGCCAGCAATGGCCATCTTCATCCAAGCCTGCACTCCGTCGCAGCTGTGTATGCCAACCCCATCAGTTCTGCCCACATTCATCTGTCCCAATTCAGCATCTCCTAAGCTCCCACATTTTAAATACATTTCGATGAGAGCATTACCGACATAGACATGCAGCTTGACTCTGTATCCCCACAGAAAAGTGAATCCAAACTTCCGGTCTCCACTACTCCCAGCTGTGAACAGGCCATCAGCACACAAACAATAGTAACCTCATTGGACCTGACATTCACCCCCTGCATCTTCCTGAAAAGATTCAATGCATCATTCATGCAGCCATTGCGAGTTTAAGCATCAATCATAGCCGTCCAACAAACAGTGTCCTTAGCCTCAACTGCACTGAATATTTCACGTGCTCTCCTAACCAAACCATGACCGCCATAACAATCAATCATAACAGTCGAAGCAACCACATCTCTGTCGGACATTTCAGCAAAGACCTTGTGGGCATCTACAAATTCACCGTATTTTCCATACATCTCTTTCAGTTTCATGCTCACAAGTCTTTCAACAGCCAGCCCAAGCCTCAAAAGCCACCCAAGAATTTCCTGTCCCTCCTTCACATCCGACAAGCAGCCACATGCTCTCAGAATCGACAAAATCACAACGAAACTGGGCTGCAAAGAATCCTCCACCATTAGCCAGTACAGATGGAGGATTTCCTGGTAGTGATCAGCTTCCATTTTCCCATAAATCATTGCAGCGTAGATATCTACAGTTGGGTGCTTTGATGCATTGGAAGACCATGACGGCGTATTCCATAGTCGTCTGCTTGGTGCAGAATTCTAAGACAAGGAGGAGCAGAGAGACGTCCTGGTCATGGCCGTCTTAGACGATTTTAGCATGGATCTCGAGGAGCTGCTGGATGCTTTTGCATCTGGTAGAGGGTCTGCGCCTGAGTGCGGTTTCCCTAGCCGAACTGGTTCGAATTTGAAAATGGCGGCAAAGGGAGACTCCCAACGGCCAGCGCGAGAGCTCCCATCCTCAAGTGTCGGAGTTGCCGTGGACAGCCGTTGTGCCTTAGATCGCGCTAGAGATGGCCTTGAAGCAGTGGGAGAGGAGATCGTACGCGGAAACTCACTTGAGGGAGGAGGGAGAAGACCTGCAGAGAGTTGTGCGTGGGAGAGGAAGAAGAGAAGTGGGCGGGCATGGTGAATTGGATTTGACTTTTGACTTTGATCTAAAATTTAAATTATAAGTCGACGTGTCTTTTGTACAGTACTACCCTGATGTGGTATCACACGATTGGTGACACGCTGCCGGTGTAGATAGTAGTGTATAAGATTCGGAGTAGCGATATCAGCTTCCTTTAAAAAAATCTTGGGGTAAAAAATTTTTCACTTATTGTTTTTTCTTGGTTGCCGTGTTGACTGAGAAAATTATTAAAGCCACCTTGGGAATACATAAAAGATATAAGTACGTATTTTTATAGAGAAATAGTGGCACACGGTGGTGATGATAAAGAAAGAGAGTCCAAAAGGGAAGAGGTGGCCTTAATAGAAACCTCCCAGCACAGCACTTTCTGACCAGATAATTCATGCTGCACGATTTTGTTTCGTTTTTGCTGGAGACTTCAACAAATAATTTCTAGGACGAAATTGATGCAATTGCAATGGAGGGAGTGAAATGGCTGGAAGACCTCGAAGCTCAACTCTCAGGAATTGACATATCTCAAGATGAGGGGCAGATCTCAAAGAAACATTCAATTTTCAGGGTTCCTGCTTGCATCAAAGATGCTTCTATCAACTCTTATGAGCCAGAAATGGTGTCAATTGGTCCTTACCATCATGGAAAGCCAAACTTGCAGCTGATGGAACATCACAAGCGGCGGGTACTTGCTCAATTCCTCAAGAGAACAGGGAAAAGCATACGAGAATATGCAGAAACTCTTGATCCTGTGCTGGAAGACTTGATGGGTGCTTATGAGCAGTTAGACGAAAAATGGAGAAACAAGGAGAGGTTCTTGCCGTTAATGTTGATTGATGGTTGTTTCCTGTTGCAGTCCTTCCATAGCACTGTATGGAGTTTTGCACCACCTGATCCCATTTTGGGCCGTGGACAGCTCACTCCAGATTTGATTGTTCTACGAGATATCATGATGCTTGAAAACCAAATTCCTTTCCTGGCTCTCATAAAGTTGCGGTGTGTTGAGTCAAATATGTCATTTGAAGAGGTAAGAATTAATCTTCATCAACGATAAATTCTGAACATTTCACCAGAATCCATGTAGCCATGTTCTTGTGAATAACTGGACATTTCTTGAACATCCATTGTCTTTTAAAATCAATTGCAGGCCGAGGTAAATACAGTACATAACATCTTGAAGAACGACAAAATCCAGATTAGGGGTGAAATGCTCCACCTATTGCATTTATTTAGAGAAGGTTACATTTATGATCCTCTCCCTCACGCCACAGTTTTGTCCAATTTTGATGAATTGTTCATGTTCGAGACAGAACCGTCAGCAACTAAGCTTCAGGAAGCAGGTGTTGTGTTTCGACCAAGCCCAGAACGGTACACGGTACATCACGTGAGAAATATTACATTCGAAAATGGTGTTCTAACTCTTCCGATCTTGAATATTAATGATGCAAGCTGTGACGTGCACCGCAACTTCATGGCGCTCGAGCGCTGCCGTCACCGTGAAATTGGCAAAGGCGTCATCACCTTCTGGGCGTTCATCTTTGGCCTCGTCAACTCCGTTCAAGATGTTGCACTAATGAGATCGAAGGGGCTGCTCGAGCACACACTTGAGAGTGATGAGGCAGTTGCAGAACTCATTAAAGAGTTTGGTAAGGATTCGTTCCTTGATCGTAAAAGTCGATTGTACGGTGTACGTTGTTCGTTGAATATGTATCATGATAAGAAGATGGAGAAATGGAGTAGAACATATAGGGAATGGCGTTTTAATCTCAAGCAGAACTACTTCAACAATCCCTGGACAGCCATCTCAGTCTTCGCTGCAACTTTCCTTTTGCTCCTCACCCTGATTCAGACTTACTACTCGGTTCGTTCTTACTACAAAATTAATTGATGATTCTAAGATCAGTTTGCTTAGTATGAATGAATCATTTCTATTAAGTTGGGACAACCTCATGTAATTAGATCGAACTTCCTTGTCGTAGTTCATTTACCTATGTTTTTACCGTCCTTGTTTCTACTTACATTTGGGTAGTCTGCTAAAATACAAACTATGTAGTTATCAAAACAATCAAACAATATGCAATGATCTGCCCTCAGACCACCATGTTCTGTATTACAATGGATGGATGGTGAAATTAGGTGATACCAAGGGGACAAATTACAGCTAAGTCCTTAGAATAAATCGAAGAAGAAATTGTAAGTACTCCCTACTTAATAACAAAATTACCCTTAAGTTTCTACTTAAGAACCTAACCAACTACATAGGGAAACCTATTAAGCACTTTACCTAATCGGCCAAACCTTAGAGGGCAGAGCATAACCATGAAAAATCGTATCAATATAGATAAGAGTATCGATGATTACATATATGAGTACATATCGGTAAATACGCTAGGCAAGAATCAAGGCATACTAAAAATTGTTAAAATTAATAAGATATCTTTATAATAATTTTCTTAAAGACATAATAGATGCAAAAGCGAACATAGAACACCAACATTAATAACTCATGTTGATTGGGGGGAAGTGATTCTTAGATGAGGAACTAATGCTATGACTATACTCCATTGAAGAGCCAATATTAGGACCCCCTCATAGGATTCTTAAATGAAATGAGCCAATGTTATCACTAAACTCAAATGTCGACCAACCTTTGTGTACTGAAAATATGTGCACTAAAAAATATTACTCCCTCATCTCAAGTTAAGTGTTATAAAATTAGTCTATTTTAAAATTAAATAAGACACTTAATTTGAGAGAAAAGAATATTTTGTAGAAGCTCATAAGTTAAAAGTGTAAATGCATAGGCTTGAAACATAATATTTAGGGAAAAAATATGTGAATTATAAGAACCCACCCTTCTTGATCTCATGTAATGAATAAAAAGCTGTTTTTAAAATTTTGTATAAATGAGTGAAAATATAATAAAAACATTGTCAACCTTAAAACTCTAAAAAGGTTGGGTTCGAATTATTGTTGACCTTTTTTTGGGTAAATTATTTTTTTTAAAAAAAGGGATAAAATAACTATGTATCAATATGATACAGCTACAATTGAAACGTATTGAAAATTATTGTGGGAGGTATACCACCCCATACTGCAACCGATACGAGTATGTATTGGCCAATACTTACTCATGTAGAATGGTACGATGTTCCATGGTCAAAACACAATGCAACAACTAATGATTTTTATCATGGATTGCCACCATAAAAACACTGTAAAAAGCTCTCATTTTTGTAGTGGGACTATAACTATGTGGTACATCTACGTTATAAATTAAGATATATCAGGCAATGCAATTACATAGTGCAAAACAAAGAAAAAAATTATCAACGTACAACTAAATTCTCTGCACAAACCTTAATCTCCTACAATTGCTTCTCCTTTTTTTTCCAAATAAAATATGAAAGGTAAATTCAGCTCATCTCCAAAACACTTTTTTAATGTCATAGACCCTTTGTTTTCACATATCTCCCCTTTCTTGCCTTGAACATACCTGAAGACTGAGAAGAAAGAGGGAGCAAGCGGCAGAGATCATCATTGGTGCCAATTTCAATCCTGTCTAGAGCCTCCTCCTTGTAGGAGCCTAGTTTTATCATTAACGGGAGCGAGAAATTGGGGAATGGCAAGCTACTCGGGTACGGGGACATAATAGAAATCTATAAGAACATATTTGATTGTATGGATTATATTAGCTTATTTCAGTGAACAAAACAATGTCAAATTGATATATGATTCGAGTCATAGAATAAAATTTTTGTTGCTCAAGATTCAATGGTAAAGAGGAAACAAATCAGAACACTCAGAAGTGTTTTCGCATGTGAAAAAATATGCATGCACATCACATTCAAACATTTAATATAAAGAGTTTATCATATTAGATAGTGAGAAAAGAATAAGTGAAAATTGCATAAGAATGTAACTTTTTCATATGACATTAATTGGAAAGAAGTTTGAATTTTGGTATTGTAGCATCGATTGGGTACTAGAAAAAGTTTTTGTAAAACAAAACTGAGACAATGGAAGATCAATCGATTACTATAGTGATCGGTCGCTAGAGTCTGTAGTTTCCCAAAATAGGTCATTCTAAGTTGAATTTTATTCATATTTCAGGTCCAACACCTAAACTAACTTAGTTATCTATATAATGGTATTTTGGATATGAAAAAAGATGAGGGAAGTCATTATTAGATCAATTCGAGTTCTACTATATTGGGTTTTAAGAGTATATAGTTTTCTTTTGGCTACATGCTTTGAAAATCAATTTAATTAGCCAAAGTGAAGAGAATTTCGCACACAAAGCTTGAGGAGTTACAACACATCTTTAATGGGGGATTGAAGTACTCAAGGCTAAAGTTAAAGAACAAGAGGAGTATGTTAGAGGAGGTTAGAAGGAGGCAAAGACAAAACAAGTAGAAGAAAAGTAAAAAGGAGTTTGCTTGAGGGGGGAAGACTTGAGGGCCATAAACGACAAAAAATTTGTTGGAGATCTAAGTAAAAAGGAGTTTTTACTTGCATCGATGTAATGTCTTGCTTGCATGCATTGATTTAATTGTTGAGCGGTTGCCGTGGTTTTGTTACCCTAAATAAGGTTTTTAACGTTAAATCCTTATTTGATCTTGTATGATTTATGGTTTAATTTTTGATAGATTAATCATGAATGCACATAGTCATTAGGTTTTTATTGTTTCTACTATATAAAAAAAAATATACGATAAAAACTAGAACTCTTAATTTTTACTTGTTGAAGTACTAGTTTTATGAACAATTTAGTGATATGTTAGGTCAATTAAATAGATATTAAACTCTCAAAATTGACTAAGGTGTGTCTTCCCCTCCAATAAGCCTAGAGCTTAGCCCCCCATGGTCGAACACAGTACCAATTGCTTCACTTCATAGAAATTGCACCTACCCTTGTTCGGACTTGCAGAAAAAGATGAGATTTTCCATTTTGCCCCTTC
This sequence comes from Saururus chinensis, assembly GCA_035235625.1. Taxonomy (NCBI): domain Eukaryota; kingdom Viridiplantae; phylum Streptophyta; class Magnoliopsida; order Piperales; family Saururaceae; genus Saururus; species Saururus chinensis. Next base: position 6,078,867 of record CP141150.1, read on the forward strand.
CAAGTAAGAATTGGGTGTTTTGCTTTGAGGGTCTTCTCTGAATCACGTGGGGATAAGAGGTGGAAGACGATTTGGGTGAGGGAAGAGGATTAATAGGTGGTGGTGGGGGGGGGGGGTTATGGTGAGGAAGGGGGGGGGGGGTTATGGTGAGGAAAGGATAAGGCAGAACAGCAGAAAGAACTTTCTCTATTTTGGAGAATTTTTTAGCTTTGGAGGGTTGGCCTCTGGTTCATGCAGCGATTGGAAACCGAAAATGAACTTTTTGTAAATTTATCCACCCCTATAACTGTAAGAATGTAAAGCAAAATTCAAATGCAGATGAGTATTTTATCAAATGGAATCGGATTGAACTTTGAAATTGAATATTCTCAAATGCAAGCTGCTCTCTCTTTGCTTCCTAAAGATGACTGACAAATTGTTCTCAAAATTCAATAAGAAAGATTGAAATGAGAAAAGGAGACAAAACACAAGAGATTAAAGCAGGAAGATGAAACTGAAAGAGATAAATTATCGAAAATATAACATAAAAATTAGTTATTTGCTCAATATTTTGTTCTTATTCTTCATATGGGATTCAAATATCTTTTCGTTGGATGTAATTGGCTTATATAGTAATTTCCCAATGGTTATTTTCGAAAGGGTGCTCACAGACAATTATGAATGCAGACATAGGTCAGTCTGCATTCGTCAACCAATTCAATATATGTTGTCCTCGTCCACTCGTATCCGTCCATATCCGCAAATATCCGTATTAACCATTGTCCAAGTCCGTCCATCATGGACATAGATGGAAACGGACGAACTTGGACAATTAAGTCAACTTTCTATTTAACATGTCCAGTCCTTATGTATTTGTTTTTTTTACACCTTTAAATTTTTATCTTCGTCTTAGTAATAGAATGTGGGTTTAGTCGGCAGTGTTCCCTGTAGAGTAGCCAGCCAGCAGCAGAAGTAGTGGTGGGAGAGGTTGGCGCACAAAAAATCGAATCTTTAAACAAGATCTACACATACATGCAATTCTAATTACAATTAGCAATAACCATGCATATATTATTTAATCAAAGAAAGATATAATTAACATGGAATTCATACGTACTAACCTTGGGCTTGATCCAGCCCTTTGCTCGCCCTCCTTAAAAGATCTAGCACGCCAATTGCAAGATCAAAACAAGTGAAGGATAAGATATAGTTACCTATGTGTTAATCCCTCTTAAACTCCACTTGGATGAAGAATACATTGCAAGATCTCAGCCCAATCGAACCACAAAGCAAATCAGCGATGAAGGAGAGTCCTCTCCTTCCTATCAGCCCGCCTACAATGCCTTGGATATGGATGAGAAGCGGCGGCCAGCAGCTTCTCCAATGGAGAAGCAAAAACTCAAGAGAGGGGGGCGGCCAAAAGAGAGAGGGAGAGAGATGAGAGGAGAGCTTTTCCAATTGAATTCTTAGATCCAAAAAGAGGGGGGCATCCCATTTCAGTTTGGGAATAAGGGAGAATATTCTCCCTTATTCTCTCCCTCTCTTTAATTCCCATACTTACCAAAAAATAGAACAGGCCTGATTTGGGCTTTGAATAAATTGGGCATGCAAGCTTGCATTCTTCCGGTTTCTAATAGAGGTTCAAACACAACGGGCGCGGGCTCTGTCACATAGAGCCCGCGGAGGCCTGGACCCCCTGCACACGGCCAAGCCCGCGATAGGGTCGACCCCTTGCTAAACATGTGTCCTACCCCCAACACCTAATTCGTGCGACTGGGCCCCACAATGTGTAAATGCACACCTAGATGTATGTCTAGTGTCCGTGTGTGACATGTGCGGGTCCCATCCGAATTATGTGTAACGAGGGAACATGTGGTGTTGGCGCGTCCGCCCTCACCACCCTTGGACCACGTGACCCGTACCGGTTCACCCGGACCGCAACATGTTGGACCAAACCGGGCCCGAGCCCATACCATGGTCCAACATCCCCCACTATGGGTGAAGGGCTCATATGGTCCAACAGCAACCAGCGCTAGTCCTGTCGAAGACCAATGCTATGAGCGTGCTTTGAAAATAGATCTATTGTTAAGGCCTTAGTGAACGGATCTGCCAACATCTCAGAAGTAGGAAGATGACTCATAGTCACTTTTCCTCTCTGTAGCATGTCAAAGATGTAATAGTAATGCACCTCAATGTGCTTACCCCTGGCACTGATCTCCCCATTCTTAAGTGTCGACACTGTAGCCAGATTATCGCAATACATCTGGACAGGAGCATCAGTTCAGTTTTCTAGCCCCAACTTTGCTAGAAACTCCTTAATCCAAACTGCCTGGGAAGCTGCAATACTGCATGCATAAAACTCAGCTTCCATCGTAGACTTAGAAACACTCTTTTGTTTCTTGCTTGCCCACGATATAGCACCGCCTCCAAACATGAAGACATATCCAGCAGTGGATTTCCTATCATCTGGATCCCCCGCATAATCTGAATCACTATATCCAGCCAATGACAGACTTTCCGCCTGATAGGTGAGTTTTAAACTCTTAGACCCTAAAAGGTACCGAAATACCCTCTTCACTGCTTGCCAGTGTTGAAGACCAGGGTCTGATTGGTAACGGCTTAACAAGCTTACCACAAAACTCAAATCAGGTCGAGTACAGGTCATGGCATACATCAAGCTGTCAATAGCCTGTGCATATGGCACTAACTCCATCCGGAGTCGATCTTCCTCTGTCTGAGGAGCCATACTCTTAGACAACACAGTACCCTTGTATATAGGGGATTCAATAGTTTTCCAACCAATGACATTGAAGCGTTTGATAACACTCTCTATGTATGATTCTTGAGATATACTAAGCTTCCTAGCTTTTCTATCTCTGTCAATTTTCATCCCTAGGATATAGGATGCCTCACCCATGTCTTTCATCTCAAACTGGGTTTTAAGCCACTCCTTTAAACTGACTATCATACTAAGATCATTCCCCATCAAGAGTATGTCATCTACATATAATGATAACATCATATACCTTGTTCCATCCTGGAAGGTATAGACACAATGATCGTGTTTGTTCACTATGAACCCATACTCACTAATCACCTTGTGAAAAGTGAAGTACCATTGACTGGGAGATTGTTTTAGGCCATACAATGATTTTATGAGCTTGCACACCTTGTGTTCCTCTCCAGGAATCACATAACCCTCAGGTTGTTCCATGTAAATCTCCTCCTCTAAATCTATATTTAGGAAGGCAGTCTTTACATCCATTTGGTGCAACTCTAAATCAAAGTAAGCAACACATGCTAACAGACATCTAATCGAGTCAAATCTTGACACCGGTGAGTATGTCTCCTTAAAGTCTATCCCATACACTTGGGTGAACCCCTTGGCCACTAATCTCGCCTTGTACTTATCTATAGACCCATCAGCCTTAAGCTTCTTTTTGAAGATCCATTTACACCCAATGGGATTTCGCCCTTCAGGTGGATCCACTATCTCCCAGACCTTGTTCTTTAGGATATAGTCCATCTCTTCCTGAATAGCAACCTGCCATTCTTGAGCGTCTAGAAGACTTAAAGCTTGCTCAAGGGTAATAGGGTCATCTAGAATAGGTTCATCTAACGTGACGTTGTCCTCCCCTAGCATTGTATAGAAGTCCCTCAACATAATTGAAGGTCTTCTTTCCCTCAATGCCCTGGGTTCTGGTTCAGTTTGGTTTTGATCTGATCCAATTACTTCCTCTGGGGAAGTACTACGACCAGCCTCTTTAACCACCTCGAATAAATCAACTTTCTTGTTAGGAATTCTAGGGTTTAATTCCTCTTCCAAGAAATATGCATCTCTAGACTCAACAACCCCCACTGTCCCATCCGTGTGGTGAACCACGAATCGGTACCCCTTAGAGTGATCACAGTAACCAATAAAGTTTTACTTTATAGTCTTGGGTCTAACTTTGACCTATGTTGGTTAGGCACCTTTACATGTGCCCTAGACCCCCACACTCTAAGATACCCTAAGTTTGGACGTCGACCTATCCATAACTCATAAGGTGTCTGTTGGACTACCTTTGTTGGTACACGATTAAGGATGTAGACGGCAGTGTCTAAAGCTTCACCCCAGAAGTTAGTTCCTAACTCAGAGTGATTTAACATGGACCTTACCATGTCCATAAGCATCCTATTACGCCTTTCTGCCACTCCATTTTGCTGTGGAGTGTACGGTAGGGTGTACTGGTGCACTATTCCCTGATAGGTACAGAAATCTTTAAACAGGTCAGAGGTGTACTCGCCACCCCTGTCAGTCCTCAGGATTTTTACTTTCCTGCTTAACTGTGTCTCTACCTCAGCTTTAAATTCCTTGAATTTATCTAAGGCATCAGACTTCCTATTTATTAGATACATGTACCTGTATCTTGAATAGTCATCAATGAACGTAATAAAATACGTCATACCTCTGTAGGTCTGAACATTCAGGGGCCCACAGATGTCAAAATGTACCACCCCTAACAGTTCATTTGCCCTTTGTCCCTTTTGAAAGGATTGCCTGCTCATCTTACCCGATAAGCAATCCTCACACACACGTAGGTCTTTGGATATTTTGGGTAACAACCCAGCACTCGACATACGATGTAGTTTATCTACATTTACATGACACAAATGCATATGCCAAAGCAAAGCATCATCCACAGACAAAATAATATACTCAAAAACGCTTATTTCATTAGATTCAATAGAGTTCATTACATCTAAATAGTACAATCCATTAATTAAAGAAGCAGTAAACAAAACGGTCCCACCCTTACCCACAGTTGCCTTACTCCCCTTGAACCTAACCTCAAACCCCTTCTTGGTCAGAACAAGGATTGAAATTAGGTTCTTCCTGATGGAAGGAGCAAAGAGCACATCTGTCAGGATTAGGTTAGACCCACTCTTCAGAGGAATCTTGTAGCTCCCCATAGCCTCCACCTCGCAGTACGTGTTGTTCCCCATGAAGACTTTATTCTGGTCTGGAATCAGATTGACCATCTCTCCCCTAGTTCCCCTGAAGTGGGAAACATGCACAGTAGCTCCTGAATCCAACCACCAAGTCTTATCCTTAATGTCAGCAAGCATCACCTCAGCGACAACACAGACGATATCCTCGCTCTTGCCCTTGTCCTTGCTTGAATGGCTATCCTTCTGGGGACAGTTAGCCTTGAAGTGACCCATCTGGCCACACTTGAAACATGCACCTTTGGGTTTGTCATTCTCTTTACCAGTGCCCTTGTTCTGAGGCTTCTTCCCCTTCTTCTTGAAAGCTTTCTTAGAGTGATCTTCTGGTCACTCATGTTCAGATAAATTACTACACTCTCCCAAGATTTGGGAAGGCTGTTCAACACTGTTGACACTTGGATTCCCTCAGAGATGGAGTCCTCTAGTGTCTCCAGGTCATCAGCAATGATGGACATGGCACTCAGGTGCTCATTCACATCATCTCCCTCCCTCATCCTGGAATTTTGGTATTTTGAGTATAGCAATCTCTTATGAGCCTCAGTCTACTCCCCATACCTCACAAACACTGCATCCAGCATCTCTCTGGCAGTCTTATACTTTTCAAAGAGTCGTTCTTCCTTAGGCTCCATGAAAGTAAGAATAGTGGACCTAGCCTAATTATCATCATCCCTCAGCTTCTCAAGATCTTTAAACTGATCAGCTAATGTACCCTCTGGTGGTGGTTCAATGACCTGCTCAAGTACATGAGCAAGATCAGAAAGAGTCAGGATGTGGTAAATCCTTCTCATCCACACCAGATAGTTATCAGCATTAAGTTTCTCAATTTTCCCTAACTCGGCAGTTACCATTTTGGAAGCCATTTTAATCTACAAAGAAAAATAGGCAATGAATAGGGTATTAATACTATTTATGATAGGCTTATTGCTTAAATTATAAAGGTACTTACTTAGACAAACTCTAAATCTAAATATAAGCCTAGGGACAACTTGAGTATATTATGTTGAGTTTCCTTATTAGAATCACCTAATTAGGGTTTTGGGTTACTTTCCAAAAATAACCCCCACTACCCCTTAACCCCTTAAAGGATATTACCCTAATTAGGTATCTATGTGTTTTATGAATTTTGAAATCCCAAAACAGATAACCCAGCATATAAATCAGAAAATAAACATATTTAGAGGCCACTGGAATTTAAAAAATTTTGTCCAGAAAAATTTTGGTGTATATTTACCAAAATGCCCTAGGGGTAGTTTGGTAATTTTCACCCTTAAGGGTACACCAAAACTAATCACAGAACTTTTTTAGATATAATCCAGTAAACAATACAATTCTGAACGCTGCTTGAAAATCAGATTCTGTCCAGAAAATTTTTGGTGTATAATTACCAAAATGCCCCTAGGGGTAGTTTGGTAATTTCTGCCCTCAAACAGCACACCAAAAATTTTACAGCAACTTAAGCAAGTTATCAACACAGAGAATAAAAGATCTGGACAGAACTATAACAAGCACACACAATGCACGTGTGAATTGTCCAAAATGCACCTAGGGCTATTTTGGTCAATTTACACCCTTATGCAATTAAATTAAAATTATTAACATAATAAATAATTTAAAATATCCTTACTGTCCAGTAGCAATAGTGTGCTCAAAACGTGATCAGAGAAAAATATATGCATAAAAATAATGTGGTAAAATACCACTATGCCCTTAGGCATTCAAACGTACACAAAAACCTTAATTTTCTATCAAACCACATGCAACCAGCAGCCAAATCATTCAATAACATGCTAATTATAATTATAATCAATTTAAAATGAAAAGCCCTTTGATTCTAAAAGTAGATCAAACGATTTAAGGCAAAAATCCCAATTTTACCGATCTAAACCTAGATCGGGTAAATCTAATTGGATTTTCATCAAATCAGCGGCCAAACCTCCTCCCTATTGGCTCCGATACCACTGTAGAGTGGCCGGCCAGCAGTAGAAGCAGTGGTGGGAGAGGTTGGCGCACAAAAAATTGAATCTTTAAACAAGATCTACACATACATGCAATTCTAATTACAATTAGCAATAACCATGCATATATTATTTAATCAAAGGAAGATATAATTAACATGGAATTCATACGTACTAACCTTGGACTTGATCCAGCCCTTTGTTCGCCCTCCTTAAAAGATCTAGCACGCCAATTGCAAGATCAAAACAAGTGAAGGATAAGATATAGTTACCTATGTGTTAATCCCTCTTAAACTCCACTTGGATGAAGAATACGTTGCAAGATCTCAGCCCAATCGAACCACAAAGCAAATCAGCGATGAAGGAGAGTCATCTCCTTCCTTTCAGCCCGCCTACAACGCCTTGGATATGGATGAGAAGCGGCGGCCAGCAGCTTCTCCAATGGAGAAGCAAAAACTCAAGAGAGGGGGGCGGCCAAAAGAGAGAGGGAGAGAGATGAGAGGAGAGCTTTTCCAATTGAATTCTTAGATCCAAAAAGAGGGGGGGCATCCCATTTCAGTTTGGGAATAAGGGAGAATATTCTCCCTTATTCTCTCCCTCTCTTTAATTCCCATACTTACCAAAAAATAGAACGGGCCTGATTTGGGCTTTGAATAAATTGGGCCTGAAAGCTTGCATTCTTCCGGTTTCTAATAGAGGTTCAAACACAACGGGCGCGGGCTCTGTCACACAGAGCCCGCGGAGGCCTGGACCCCCTGCACACGGCCAAGCCCGCGACAGGGTCGACCCCTTGCTAAACACGTGTCCTACCCCCACCACCTAATTCGTGCGACTGGGCCCCACAATGTGTAAATGCACACCTAGATGTATGTCTAGTATCCGTGTGTGACATGTGCGGGTCTCATCCGAATTATGTATAACGAGGGAACATGTGGTGTTGGCGCGTCCGCCCTCACCACCCTTGGACCACGTGACCCATACCGGTTCACCCGGACCGCAACATGTCAAACCAAACCGGGCCCGAGCCCATACCATGGTCCAACATTCCCTAGAGCAGACTTTGAGTGCATATATGAGCAGTAAAATCTTCAATATTACAGTTTGATTGATTCGTTATAAGGAATTGCCTGTCTCCATTACAAGAATAAAGCATGTAATGTGTTGGTTTAGGTGTCCACTTCAGCCAGCATCATCTTGCGTAAAAGGCAACTTGACCTGAATCGTGACTCGTGAGGCGTTGGGGAAGCTTTATGGACGACCGTCTATCAGGGCACGGACGTTAGTAAAAAAATTTGTATAAAATTTGTGCGTTTACATATGCACAGTTAATTTTCTATAATGAATGGAAAGCAAAGTTTTACTACAGCGTGACTCTTCCCCAAAATGTAACTAGTAGAAAGTATATCACGTTATAACTATCTTTGTTAAAAGCTACTACATCCGGCAAAAAGAAATTATCTTGTACTCCCTCCTCCCATATTAAGATCTTTATTTAATTTTTAAAAATAAAATTAATCGTAGTTTATTTAAAAAATTAAATAAAACTATTAATATAAGATAAAATGAACATTAATTATCCTATTTCAAATTAGACTCCCTTCATTATAAGTTTGGGCTTATGCTTATGCAACATCACAACACATATTACTCAAGGAAAACCCGCCTAACTTTCTAAGTAATGCTCGTAGTCAAATGGGAAGAATTCGTGATACCTAGGCTATAAATTGAGTTCATGTTAACTTTTTTATGTTATAATTAGTAGATACAATACCATATTTTTTAATAGTAGATAGTTAAATCTAAGATGGAGAGAGTATGTGTTTGTATAATAAGAGTAAAAAAAATAAAATTGATGGATGTACAAGGAAGCATATGAGGTGTTACTAAAGGACTAAGTGACAATTTTGCACAGGGAACTTGTAATGTCCGGGAATTTTCTAAATTCCTGAAGTCGTACACGTAGAAATTAAGGTGTAGGACCCTTGACCTTTCCGTAGGAATAACTTAATCATTAGTTGGAAGTGGTGGCTAAAATATATATTGATAGAAAGTAGACAGAAAGAGCTTCGAAATGCCACTAAGAACGCGTGAATCGGAGTCCGGATGAGGGAGATACAACCGTCTGAAGTTGAATATATCGTGTAGGATCCGTTTACCTGAATTAAACATGCGAATTATCCGTTTAAGTCACTATATGGGCCCGATCAATTACTGTTCCGAAATTGGGTTTTTGAGGCCTAATTTCTCATGGGATTAGGAGCCCTAATCCCATGCCTATAAAAGGCAAATTAGGGCTAATAGAAGAGCAGTTTTTTTATGGTGAAGAAGATGAATGAATTTTCCGGGGAGACCCCAGCTCGTCGCTCGGCCATGGCGCCCTGCGGCCACTGTGCTTCGGGATGACGGACTTGTACCTAGATGGATGACCTGGTCTTTATAAATTTTCAGACGTTAAATAATATCATATGATTTGATATTTGCATTTGTAAACCCCAGTTATCATAACCTGGATATTTAATCGAAGAGTTTGTTTTGTATTTAAAGAAAAAAAAATGTTGCTATTTACTGTTCGTGCCATTTAAAAATACTTTTAAAAATCTGGGTTGTGACAGAACTATCCTAGGTAATAAAGCGTTGCTACTACCCTAGGTAGTTGCGACGCTTACACCTGAATGTTGTTAATACCTTGGGCAATAGTGACGTTTTATCCTAAAGCGTCACTACTAAATTTATTTTATTTATTTTTAAAATATAAAATATAATTAAAAAATACACTTATCTTTCTCTATCCTCTCTCTCCTCACCCTCTCTCTCTCCTCTTTTTCTCTCTTCTCTCTCCTCACTCTCTCTCTACACTCTCTCTTCTCTCCTCTCTCTCTTCTTTCTCTCTCCTCTCTTCTCTCTCTCCTCTCCCTCCACTCTCTCTTTCTATCTCTCACACTTGCGCATAAACTTGAACCCTAGCTCTGAGTGGGGATAAAGTAGGAAATTTTATTTATTATTTTACTATTTATTTATTATATATATATAAATATTAAATATTAAATAAAATATATTATATTTGAGAAATTTATTTTAATTTTTTTAAATTATTTATTTACTATATATACAAATAGTAAATATTAAATAAAATATATTATATTTAAGAATTTATTTTATTTTTAATAAAATATTTATTTATTAAATAATATTAATTAATAAAGCTATTAGCGACTCTAATAGTTGTATTATTAGCGATGCTTTTAAATAATGTCGCTAATAAGCTTAGTATATTTTTTAAAAATAAATTTATTTTATTTGGGATGTTTTATTAAAAGCGGCACTAATAATATAACTATTAGCGACTCTTTTAAGAAAGTGTTGCTATTATTAATACTATTTGCGACGCTTTTATAAAAATGTCACTAATAGTTCTAAATTTTTAATATTTTATTTTAAATTTATAGTTATTAGTGACACTTTTTGTTAAGCATCGCTAATAGTGCAACTATTAGCAACACTTTTAAAAAAAATATTGTTATTGTTTGAACTATTAGCAACGCTTAAAAGAAAGTGTTACTAATAGTTATAATTTTTTTTCTTTTTATTTAAAACATATAACTTTTAGTGCCGCTTTTATAAAGCGTCGCTAATAGCACAACTATTAGTGATATTTATTATAAAGTATTGTTAATGGTTGTAATATTAGCAATACTTTTTACTATGTGTTGCTAAGAAATGTACTATTAGCGACACTTGAGGCTATTCTGAGTGTCACATGTAACAATTTTTAGTGATGTTTTCATTGCATCGTTAATAAAAGCATGACTAATAGTACATTTTGTTGTAGTGTATTAATCATTAATTATGGTTCTATATTCAATTATATCTTTTTGTATCTTACTATGTTCTAAAGGTTAATATATTATTAGTTATAATATTTTTTTTATATGCATCAAAAGGTTTGAGCTTATTTCAAAGCATACTCGTATCCATGGTCATTGATACTATCATCCGTATTAATATGACCTTCTATGCCAACAGTCAAGAATTTTTTCCTCGAAATGATCTCAACACACCCTAACTTTACGAGGGTCAGAGCATAGTCATAATGTTTTATTTTCAATTCCTAGTGAAGGGTTATTTCGGATGTTTTGTTTCGCTCTGGGAAAATTTATAAAAAAGTTTAATATTATAAAAAAAATAGCTATTTAGACCTCAATTTTTTTCTTAATATCCCCTATTTCTTTTTTTACCCTACCTTCCCTTATTAAAATCTCTTACTTATCCTCCATACTTAAAAAATAACAAAAGTTCTTACCTTACTTTCCCCTCTTTATATAGCCTGAGTTTTGTCACCAACGTTGACAATTTGGCTTCGGTGCCACCACTTGGGCGATCACTATATTGTTCAGAAGCTGGCCTATGAGTGCGGCCAGAACTCCTCAGCAACTTGGTGGTTGTTGCGGCCAAGTAGGTAAGTCGGGCTTTGGCCATGCAAGCTAGAGCTAGCAGCCAAAGTGAGCCATGCAAACCAGATCTAGATCTGGCCTGTGCGACAGAATCTAGCTACCGCAAGCCAAATTTGACTCCGACATGCGTATCTGAATCTGGCCACTGTAGGCTAGATGTGGTGACCTGTGTGGTGGATCTGGCCACTGTAGACCAGATCCAGTCATCGCCTACTGCGATGGGCTTGTCAAGTCTAAAAAAATAAAAATTATAAAAGTGAGGAGAAAATTAAAAAAGTGAGGAGAAGAAGTTGTCATCACCGGAGCTGTTACCAAAAGAAAAAGGGTGGTAGGGTTTATGTATTGAAGAAAATATTAATAAAATAATTAAAAAAACATGGGGAAATAAGGTAAAAAAAATTATTTTTTAATTTTTTTTAGGGACACAGAAAAAAACTTAGCTCTAAATAAATCTATTTAAAAATAATATAAAGTTAAAAAATACTAATACTAAAATATGCTCACAAACATACTAAAAAATTAGAGAGGCATAGAGGTATTTTTAAATTTAAAATATTTAAATTATAAACCCCGTTAGGATGCATCACGTCAATTCAGAAGCATGACAACATCACATTAAGATGACATATTAACTTTGCATAAAGCTACGAGTCCGAATAAAAACAGAGCAAAAGATGGCAAGCGTGACCAGCCCAACCGAAATAAAATAGGAACAGGGCGAAATCAACGAAATTGCGTTGAAATTTTCGTTTCTGCAAAAAATGCTGAACATTTCGACATTTTGTCGTACTGTGCGGTTTACCGTTACAGCGGCGAAAATAACTAAATTTCGCCAAAATGCACGTAAATGTTTTTTACCATAAATTATGAAGTAAAAAGAATTTTTTATATAAATTATAATTAAAAAGAAGATAGCTCTCCGTCCAATATATACGGAATGCTTGCATTAATTGCTCAACATGGAACTCACATGGCACCAGGTATTTTTATATGGACATATATTAAAAATAAAAATAAGTAATACATATATATGTATACTCACCTATGTAAAAATATACATAGTCACATATATTAAATTAATATGTAAAAATTTTAAAATATAATTGATTAATAAGAAATATATTTTTTATAGAAAAAAAACGCATAACAAACACCAAGCAAAAAGATATTTTTTATAATTAAAATAAATAAAAAATTAGAGAGACAAAAACATCAAAGAAATAACAGGACACAAAATAATGTTTTTATTTTTTTTAATATGAGCTCATATGCGTTGAGAGGGGCTTAAACCATTTGATCCAGATCTGTCTTAGATATAAGTAAATTATTTAAACCCACTTTTTTTTTAGTGCACACCATTTAATCGAAGTTTTAACAGCCCTTAACACCCTAAAAGACGTTTAATGCATGTAAATCAAAAGCATACTAATAGGACTTTTTTAAGTCACATAAAAAACTCCACAACAAATTCTTGTCGGAGCTAATTCCTTCTCTCTTACTAATATATATTTTTTATGTTTTTATCAATAAATTATATTTGTGTAATGATAAATAAATTAAATTTATTTTTTATAAATTAATTATTTTAAGTCATATTAGGAGGTTGATTGAATACTACAAGACTTAACATTTTTTCATATTATTTACTATGTTTTATTCTATTATCTATATGTAAAAAAGATAGTATTTAGGAAACCTTATAATTAAAATTTTACTTCCTTAATCTTATGTTAATAGTTATATTTAGAGAATTAGTAGTAATTTTTATTAAATAGTGAAACCCACTTCGAGAAAATAAGTTTATGATAGTCTTTTTTAACTACCCAATCACTCAAATTACACACAATAAAACTATTAATATATAATATATTTTTATTAAATAAAACTATTAATTTAAGATGGAGTAACTATTAACATTTATACTCTTTTTATTAATTAAGAAAAATAGTATAAAGTAGGAGTATACTTCAATGGAGTATAGTCATAGCATTAGTTCCTCATTTAAGAATCACTTCCCCCCCAATCAACATGAGTTAATGATGTTGGTGTTCTATGTTCATTTTTTTATCTATTATGTTTTAAGAGAATTATTCTGAAGATATCTTATTAATTTTAACAATTTTTAGTATGTCTTGATTCATACCAAGTATATTTATCGATATATACTCATATATATAATCATCGATACTCTTATCTATATTGATATAATTTTTCATGGTTATGTCCTGCCCTAAGGTTCGGCCGATTGAGTGAAGTGCTTAATAGGTTTCCCTAAGTAGTTGGTTAGCTTTTTAAGTAGAAAATTAAGGGTAATTTTGTTATTAAGTAGGGAGTACGTACTTACAATTTCTTCTTCTATTTATTCTAAAGACTTAGCTGTAATTTGTCCCCTTTGTTCAACCTTCATCCCAACCATTGTCACCTAATTTCATCATCCATCCATTGTAATACAGTGGTCTGAAGGCAGGTCATTGCATATTGTTTGATTGTTTTGATAACTACATAGTTTGTATTTTAGCAGACTACCCAAATGTAAGTAGAAACAAGGACGGTAAAAACAAACATAGGTAAATGAATTACAAGGAATGTTTCTATTGGGTTGTCCCAACTTAGTAGAAATGCTTCATCCATACTAAGCAAAATGATCTTGGAATCATCAATTAATTTTGTAGTAAGAACGAACCGAGTTGTAAGTCTGAATCAGGGTAAGGAGCAAAAGGAAAGTTGCAGCGAAGACTGAGATGGCTGTCCAGGGATTGCTGAAGTAGTTCTGCTTCAGATTAGAACGCCACTCCCTATATGTTCTACTCCATTTCTCCATCTTCTTATCATGATACACATTCAACAAACAACGTACACCGTACAATCGACTTTTACGATCAAGGAACGAATCCTTACCAAACTCTTTAATGAGTTCTGCAACTGCCTCATCACTCTCAAGTGTGTGCTCGAGCAGCCCCTTCGACCTCAGTAGTGCAACATCTTGAACGGAGTTGACGAGGCAAAAGATGAACGCCCAGAAGGTGATGAGGCCTTTGCCAATTTCATGGTGACGGCGGCGCTCGAGCGCCATGAAGTTGCGGTGCACGTCCCTGCTTAGATCATTAATCAGCAAGATCGGAAGAGTTAGAACACCATTTTCGAATGTAATATTTCTCACGTGATGTAACGTGTACCGTTCTGGGCTTGGTCGAAACACAACACCTGCTTCCTGAAGCTTAGTAGCCGACGTTGCTGTCTCGAACAAGAACAATTCATCAAAATTGGACAAAACGGTGGCGTGAGGGAGAGGATCATAAATGTAACCTTCTCTAAATAAATGCAATAGGTGGAGTATTTCACCCCTAATCTGGATGTTGTCGTTCTTCAAGAGGTTATGTACTATAGATGCCTCGGCCTGCAATTGATTTTATAAGACAAAGGATGTTCAAGAAATGTCCAGTTATTCACAAGAACGTGGCTACATGGATTCTGGTGAAATGTTCAGAATGTATCGTTGATGAAAATTAATTCTTACCTCTTCAAATGACATATTTGACTCAACACACCGCAACTTTATGAGAGCCAGGAAAGGAATTTGGTTTTCAAGCATCATGATATCTCGTAGAACAATCAAATCTGGAGTGAGCTGTCCACGGCCCAAAATGGGATCAGGTGGTGCAAAACTCCATACAGTGCTATGGAAGGACTGCAACAGGAAACAACCATCAATCAACATTAACGGCAAGAACCTCTCCTTATTTCTCCATTTCTCGGCTAACTGCTCATAAGCACCCATCAAGTCTTCCAGTACAGGATCAAGAGCTTCTGCATATTCTCGTATGCTTCTCCCTGTTCTCTTGAGGAATTGAGCAAGTACCCGCCGTTTGTGATGCTCCATCAGCTGCAAGTTTGGTTTTCCATGATGGTAAGGACCAATTGACACCATTTGTGGCTCATAAGAGTTGATGGAAGCATCTTCGATGCGAGCTGGAACCCTGAAAATTGAATGTTTCTTTGGGATCTGTCCCTCATCTTGAGATATGTCAATTCCTGAGAGTTGAGCTTCGAGGTCTTCCAGCCATTTCACTTCCTCCATTGCAATTGCATCAATTTCGTCCTAGGAATTATTTGTTGAAGTCGCCAGCAAAAACGAAACCAAGTCGTGCAGCTTGAAGGAGTATTGCTTTTGTTTACAGCTGAGAGAAGTGATAAAGCGGGCCATGTGGATGGTCTCAGAACTTGTCATTCACTTCCGAGTTGGAATGTGGTCAGAAAGTCCATTACGCTGGGAGGTTTCCTCCCTCAGCACGGCAACCAATCAAGCAAATAAGCAGTAAAAATTGTTTACCAGAAGATTTTTCTAATCGAACCAGATCCAATCCGTTCATCTCGTTGGGCAGACCAGATGAATTTGTAACTTTTCGAATTACTGCATAATATTAGGATTATGGCCCAGAAACCAATTAAGGATACCTCACAGAGTCCGTTTCAACTTACCCTGTTAAGCAATCTCAAAGGAAGACCATGAATTTTTGGTTTCTCTTCTCTTTCCTCTTCTAATATCTTATTAATAATATGTGCTCTCTAAGTAGTAATTCAGCTTTATTTTTGTAGTGTGAGCAATCAGATCCCAGATTTTCGTTAATTTTGGGAAATAATTCTTAAAGTAGTATTAGTTTTTGCCACGTAGGTTGTGTAGTTTTTTTTTTAATTTAAATTTTTTAATAAAATTTAATTTTTTTTAAAAAAAAACCATGGACGGGCAGTTTGTCCAAACCCATTTGCCCTACCATGTAAATGCCTGGACTCACACGTTGACATGCATGTACCCACTAACGAGAGTCTATATCGTTAGTAAAGAAAAATTACAATCCACTTGTTCTTCTGCGGCTGTCCACCCACCGTTCTGGCCCACAACGGCACTTGTTCTGAATTACTATGAGCTGAATTTCCCCTTTTCTATTTCTGTCTGAAAAAAAAAGGAGACGTAGCTGTTGGAAATTAAGGTTTGTCCAAAGAATTTAGCTGTTAATTAATTTTTTTTTTGTTTTGCACTATGTAATTACAATTGTAAGGACTCTTATTTCTAAACCGGTTTTCGTTTCTTTTTAATTATCGGTTATTGCATGGTTAACTCATTTTCTTATTAATTCGGTGGTTTCATAAATAAATGATATTTATGATGGTTTTAATCAAAATCAACTTTACAATTAGTGGTTTTTAAGTGATTTGAGTCAAATGTGAATTTTTAGGATTTTTTTTAATTTTAAATATTTTTTTCGAAAATTAGGGTTTGGCGGGACCCCCTATGGGCCCCACATTTAAATTTTAGGTTTTTTATATCAAATTAACCCAGACATCAACACAATCACTTATAAAAAATTTTATAATTTTTTCAGGTTTTATTAGTGCTCAAATAACTAAATTACCCATTTTTAGCCTACTTTTTTATTCATACCCCACAATTTACTCATACACACCTCAAAACTTACCATAAAAGGCAAGACCTGAGCCATTTTCATTTTGGGAATAGGCTGAGAAGGAGAGGTTAAGCCTAATCCCCAATTACGTCCGGATTGGAAAGTGTTTAAGGTAAGTCCCTTCTAATTAAGCACCAAATCCTAGCTTTTCTCTTAATCCCTTCTAGATCTACCATTTCCCCTTTTGTTTTGATTCATTTTTAAACATCAAAACTATTGATTTGCATCTTTGCTCTAAAAATCCGATTTTTATGTTCAACAAGCCCTAGATCTAAGTTTTTAATTAGGGTTTTCTATGTTAAATCGGTTTTAATGGAGTTTAATTTAAACTCTATGTCTTTGTAAGGTTTTTAAGAAGGGTGACCATCAAATCCAAGCCTAATCAAGGGATAAGGTAATAAACTTTCGAAATTTCAGTCTTCCTATGGTAAAACTCTTGATTTTGTGGTTTATTTTGAATAGATTTACCTGATTTAGTGCTTTAATGGCATGATTAGTAAATGGTAATCTTTAATACCGATTTTATAGGGTTTCATCTTGTTATGATGTGGATTAGTTTTCTGGAAGTTATGGTGGAATTTTATTGGCATTTAGGTTGTTAGATGGAGATTTTAAGGTTTATCAATGGAGTTTTAGTTTGAAAATTCGAAATGAAGAAGAAGGTCGATTCTGCTTTGTTGGCCTGGGCGTTCGAATAGCAATACTGTAAATTCAAAATTTTCTTGTTTAGCCGATCGAACGGCCTTTGGGGCATTCGAACGACTACACAGCATATTTTTGTATTAGGTGCATGATGTTTATTTCGGTGATTCTACTTTAATATGCCAATTTCATATGAATGTGGAGTGTTTTGAGCTATAGTATGCTACTGGAAAGGCATACCAGTGAGGTTATGAAGTTGAGGTATATATTTAGAGTTATGTGAAATGACTTATGGTTGGAGGTATGATATTGGTATTGCCATCTTGAAGTTATGAATGGTTAATTCTCTATGGTTAAGTATATTTTCAGTAGAACTACAGCCTATTAACGGACTGATATGTCATGTTAGGATGTTGTTAATTGATATGTGAATGTTAGCGAACGTCACGGTTTAAAGATGAAGTGAATGATCTTATATGTGTTTAGCTTGTGGTTGAGCTTTGATTTGAGTTATGATTTCAATGATTCTTCTCCTATGATTTCCACTAGAATTCATGATTAGATGTTAATTCACATGTGTAGTGTGGTAGTGAGTTAATTTCAAACATGTTGATATGCATTAAGTGAAGTGCTTCTACTAGGTACACACACATATGGGGTTTAATGATGATGTTGAAACTTGATATTATAATTATGAATGATACATTAGGGGCTGATGAGAGCACTTATCATTAATTAGGATTCATGTATGCCTTGCCCACGTATGTACCATGTTGCATGCATCATGAAAATAGATTTCCAATTGAGGCTTTATCGAGGTTAATTAAATTTGATTGATTGGATACAATGTGGTGAAATTGCATGACGGATTGATCGGTCTTGACTTAATCGAAACTTGATTGGTCCAAAAGGACATGTTTTGATTTGAGTTCCTGTGTGGAATGAGTGCACTCCCCGGGTTGAGTCTAGAGAAATAGAATTATGTGGGGACGAGTTATGTACTTATCTTTCGGATTTAAGATTATTATTATGAGTGTCATCTGGACCCTGAGAATCTAGTGTGGTATGCCGTGTGCACCCACTACCACGTGTTCTAGGGTTCCCTATGTGGGAACTCGAGCTCTCCCCTCCGCAGGAGATGTCCCTAGGCAAACACCTCTGCTCTAGATTCTCTGTGTGAGAATGGGACATCCTTAGCCAAGATCGTCTAGGGCGAGCAGTCTTAAGGATTGACAACCCCAAACTTCTTAAATTCTTGTGTAGAATTTTAGACCATGACACGCCTTCGTGGCCTTGTCTGTGTTCCCGTCTGTGTGACACTAAATTGTGATTACTCCTTGATGGAGGTTGATATGATGTGATGCATGATTTGATATGTATGTTAGAGATACATTTATGCAAGTTGACATGATGTAATGCATGATTGGATATATATGTTAGAGATATATTTCATGTAGGTTGATATGATATGATGCATGGTTGGATATGTATGTTAGAGATACATTTCATACAGGTTGATATGATGTTGAGGTATGATTTAATATGTATGCTAGAGATACATTTCATGCAGGTTGATATGACGTGATGCATGGTTAGATATGTATGTTAGAGATACATTTCATGCAGGTTGATATGATGTTGAGGCATGATTTGATATGTATGTTAGAGATATATTTTATGCAGGTTGATATGACGTGATGCATTGTTAGATATGTATGTTAGAGATACATTTCATGCAGGTTGATATGATGTTGAGGCATGATTTGATATGTATGTTAGAGATACATTTCATGCAGGTTGATATGATGTGAATAACACTATGTGGATTATACACTATGATGCAGGTTTAAGTGATGTGTATGTGTGATCAGAAAATGTTACATCTTGTCAATCTTTGATTTGAATGATTATATTGTTATGCTGTAGTGTTGCCGATGCTAATAGTATATTAGAAAAATTATTGCTGAGTTTGTTTAAACTCACCCCTCTTTATTGTGTTTTGCTTTGGGGCTGCGTGGCGCGACACACAGACGAACAGGATCTCCTCTTTGAGGAAAGATCGGAGACGAGTTGGATGTGATCGTGGAGACTCTTATGTGACTTATTTTCCTTGGTTTATGCTTTATATTTAGAACCTTTGTGTATGGTTCTCTTTTGGATTTATGTTACTTTATACAGTTATGTTGTCTAAGACCTATTTTAGAGCCAGAGTGGGCTATGATTGACTAAGCATGTGGGTTTGAAACTAGTCGTTTATTTTGAGTTAAGCAACTCTCTTTCTTTTCTACTTATTTACTCTTGCTCAAAGTGGTGTGCATACTCCGTAATTCTGTTAGGTCGCTCGTATTTAGGGTTAAGTCTTCCGCTAAACCGTATCTCAATTCCCCTCGTCACCCCCGCGCGCTTGACTGGCCCCTGGACCGGGTTCGGCTCTGGTCGGGCAATGCTGGGGCGTGACAACAATTGCCTGATCCATCCTAATTTATAACATAGATGTACCACATAGTTATAGTCCCACTACAAAAATAAGAGCTTTTTAAGGTGTTTTTTTGGTGGCAGTCCATGTTAATAATCTTCATCCGTTGTTGTAATGTGTTAAGACCATGGAAGGTCGTACCGGTGTATACAAGTGAGTATCAGCTAATATGTGCCTGTATCAATTATTACCGATCGATACTGGGTGATATACCTCCCACAATAATTATCAATATGTTTCAATTGTAGCCGTATTGTATCAATGTAATAAATACATATTGATACATAGTTATTTTAGCCTATTATTATTAAAAAAAAGTTTGCCCAAAAAAAGATAACCAACGATTCAAACCCCACCCTCTTGGAGGCTTAAGGTTGACAATGTTTTTATTATATTTATACTCATTTATATTAAATTATTTTTTTCATTACATTAGATTAAGGGTGGGTTCCTATAATTTACATTTTTTTTCTTAAATATAATATTCCACGCCTATGCATTTTACCCATTTAACTTATTGGCTTCTACATAATATAATTTTGTCTCATATTAAATGTCTTATTTAGTTTAAAAATGAATTAATTTGATAGCACTTAACTTGATATGGAGTAATAATTTGTAGGGCACACATTTTCAATACACAAAGGATTGATCGACATTTGAGTTTAGGGTTTAGGGCTCTTAACTCTGACTCTTCTTCATTGGAGTTTAGTCATAACATTAGAACCTCATCTAGGAATCACATCCCCCCAATCATTGATATTCTTATCGATACATATACAACTTTTCATGGTCATGGGTCCTTAATAGATTTTCCTAAATAGTTGGTTAGGTTCTTAAGTAGAAACTTAAAGGGTAATTTTGTTATTAAGTAGGGAGTACTTATAATTTCCTCTTCTATATATCTAAGGATTTAGCTGTAATTTGTCCCCTTTGCTCAACCTTCATCCCACCCATTATCACCTAATTTCATCATCCATGCATCCTTTGTAATACAGAACATGGTGGTCTAAAGTCAGGCCATCGCATATTGTTTGATTGTTTTGATAACAACATAGTTTGTATTTAAGCAGGAGTACCCAAATGTAGAAATAGAAACAAAGACTGTAAAAACAAACACACGTAAATGAACTACGACCAGGAATTGATCCAATTACATGAAGTAGTCCCAACTTAATAGAAATGTTTCATTCATACCAAGCAAACTGATCTTGGAATCATCAATTGCTTTTGTTGTAAGAACGAACCGAGTAGTAAGTCTGAACCAGGGTGAGGAGCAGAAGGAAAGCTGCAGCGAAGACTGAGATGACTGTCCAGGGATTGCTGAAGTAGCTCTACGTCAGATTCAAACGCCACTTCCTAAATCTTCTACTCCATTTCTCAATCTTCTTATCATTATAATACTCATTCAACAAATGACCTATACTGTTTAATCGACTTTCATAATCAAAGTCCGCATCCTTACCCAAGTCTTCAATTAGTTCTGCAACTGCCTCATCACTCTCAAGTTGGTGCACGATCAGCCCCTTGGACCTCAGTAGTGCAACATCTTGAACGGAGTTGACGAGGCCAGACATGAACGCCCAGTAGGTGATGAGGTCGTAACCAATGTCACGGCGACGGCGCTCGAGCATCATCAAGTTGCGGTGCACGGCACCGCTGACTTCATTGATCACCAAGATCGGAAGAGTTAGAACACCATTTTCGAACGTAATATTTGGCCCGTAATATACTGTGTACCGTTTTGGGCTCGATCGAAACACAACACCTGCTTCCTGGAGCTTAGTCGCTGACGGTACTGACGCGATCGATTTGTATAATCTAGCAGAATTGTAGATTGACGGGATAGAGCGAGGGTCATAAATGAATTCTTCTCTAAATAAATGCAATAGGTGGAGTATTTCACCCCTAATCTGAATGCTATCGTCCCGCTTGAAGAGGTTATGTATACTTACCTCGGCCTGCAATTGATTTTAAAAGACAATGGATGTGCAATAAATTATGTCCAGTTATTCAAAAGAAATTATCATTGATGAAGCTAAATTCTTACCTCTCCCATTGAAAAATTAGTTTTCTCAATCGACCGCAACTTTACGAGGGCCAGGAGAGGAATTTGGTTTTCAAGCATCATGATATCTCGTAGAACAATCATTTCTGGACTGAGATGTCCACGGCCCAAAATGGGATCAGGTGGTGCAAAACTCAATTCCATGACATGGAAGGACTGCAACAAGAAACAACCATCAATCAACATTAATTGCAAGAACCTCTCCTTGTTTCTCCATTCCTCGTCTAACTGCTCATAAGCACCCATCAAGTCTTCCACTACAGAATCAAGAGCGTTTGCATAACTTCGTATGTTTTTCCCTGTTCTCTTGAGGAATTGAGCAACTACCCGCCGCTTGTGATGCTCCATCAGCTTCAAGTTTGGTTTTCCATGATGGTAAGGACCAATTGACACCGTTTGTGGCTCATAAGAGTTGATGGAAGCATCTTTGAATGGAGCTGGAACCCTAAAAATTGAATGTTTCTTTGAGATCTGCCCCGGAGATATGTCAATTCCTGAGAGTTGAGCTTCGAGGTCATCCAGCCATTTCACTCCCTCCATTGCAATTGCTTCAATTTCGTCCTTGGAAGTATTTGTTGATCAGGTCGCCAGCAAAAAACGAAACAAAAACAAAAAACTGTTTAGGTCATCGTGCAGCACTGCAGCTTGAAGGAGTAGTGCCCTTCCTTATTGTTTATAGCTGAGAAAAGTGATAAACCGGGCAATGTGGACGGTGGCAGAACTTGTAGTCCACTTTTGGAATATGGTCAGAAACTCCAACTCGAAGAGATCCTCCCCCACCTGCTGCTCCCCTCCCTCCCACAGGAAAGGGGGGCGAGGAGTGCTTCGAAGCCGGGACTTGCGGCCAAAACGTGGAGTTCTCGCCATCCGCGACGGTCCCACCGCCGTCAGCAGTGCCGCTCAACCGCCGTGTCCCCCTCAAGCCTCCGCAGCCGCCTCGGCCCGTACCTGCACCTTCGGCCCATGCGTCGTCCCCTCTCTCCCTCCCCACGCATGGTATATGATGCCGCCTCCCATGCCCTACGTGCATGGGCATCCTCCGCCACTTTCGATGGGCCCCGCGCAAGGACGGCGAAGAGGCAATGGATGATGCTCGTGGTCGTGGACAAGCCCGGCCAAGATTCGGGTCCATCTCGGCGAGATATAAGTAGCCACTTCAATGCTCGTTCTGTTGACTACAAAAAATTACAGCAAATTTGTTTAAGTTTGATGGGAGAAGAAGACACAAATTGGATCGAATTAAGTAAAATTTAATTTCACCTCATCCTTGGCGCTCAGATCAGTTCCCACGCCAACTATTCTTGCCTTATTAATCACCTTATCTAATTCTCTAAATTGTAACATATCTCTTCTACGAACAATTGTAGGGATATGAAATTATCCTAGAAAATTCTTATGAAAGACCTCGTCTTTTTCTAGTGACCCCCAAAAAGTATAAGTGTTTTTTTTACTTTATTCATTCCCCCACTATATTAAACTCTATTTTTTTTCTTTCTCCTATTTCATCCGGCGATTTCAACTCCGGCAGTACACCAAACTAGTCACGCAACTCCGGCAGTACACCAAACTAGTCACGCAAGCCAAAGCAAAAGCCAATTTGGCGGCTTGTGCAGTCAGCAGCCTACAACCGCTTTGGCTACAGGCCGCGGCCGCGGCCACGGCCAGATCTGGTCTCTGGCCCGTGGCTTATACGGCCAACAGCTAGCAGCCACTTTCAGAACTAGCTAATCCCAAATCTAGTCGCAGCTGAATTTAGCCACGGATGGCTAGTGTAGCTAGCCACAACCGCTCATCGCGGAGGTCACCAGCATTAGCGCAAATGCCGGAGAAGGGGCGCCGGTGACGGAGAAAGACACTACAATAAAATGGGTATTAATGACGCTTATACAAGCGTCGAATATTATGCGTCGCTAAAAAGTAATAATAACGATATATACTAAACCATCGCAAAAAATATCAGTATTAGTAACGCATAATACTAAGCATCACTAATGATAGTTTATTAGCAACGCATAACTCCAAACGTCACTAATACGTAACCTATTAGCGACGCTTTAATTTATGTGTCGCTAAAAGCTATATATATATTTTTAAAAAATTTAAAAACTATTAACGACGTATTTTTACAAGTGTCGCTACTAGTTTCAACAATACTGACACTTAAAAATGAGTGTCACTAATAATTCTCAATTTTAAAAAAAAATTTAAAAAATAAGAAATAATAGCAACGCATATACTATACATCGCTACTACCTAACAATAGTAGCAACATATGGTACATTGCGTCGTTACTACCTATTTTTTATTAAAATTTTATTTTATTTTTTTAAAATTTTTATTATTTTTTAAATTTTAAAAAATAAAAAAATAATTAAAATAAAATACTAATAGCTATGTATAGCTCTATACGTCGCTATTAGTACACGTATTAATAAGTGTACTAATAGTGACATATATTTATACGTCGTCATTAGTATTTTATTTGATTATTTAATTATTTAATTATTTTTAAAATTAATTTTAAAGAATAAAAAATATTAAAATTTTTAAATTAGAGGAGATAGTGTGTAGGTAGATAGGAGAGAGAGAGAGAGGGGAGGGAAGAGAGAGAGAGAGAGGGGAGAGGATAGGGAAGAGAGAGAGAAAGAGGAGAGGGGAGGGAAGAGAGAGTGAGAGAGGAGAGGGGAGGGAAGAGAAAGAGAGAGGAGAGGATAGGGAAGAGAGAGAGAGAGAAAGGAGAGGGAAGAGAGAGGAGAGGGGAGACGGGAGGGAAGAGAGAGATAGAGGGGAGGGAAGAGAGAGGGAGGGGTAGAGAGAGAGAAGGAACAGAGAGGAGAGAGAAAGGGTGGAGGGAGAGAGGAAAGGGGAGGGAAGAGAGAGGGGATAGGGGAGGGAAGAGAGGGAGGGTGAGAAAAAATTTTATTTTATTTTTTTAAAAATTTTTATTAATTTTTTAAATTTTAAAAATAAAAAAAATAATTAAAATAAAATACTAATAGCGACATATAGCTCTATACGTTGCTATTAGTACATGTATTAGCGACGTATAGAGATATACATCGCTAATAAGTGTACTAATAGCGACGTATATATTTATACGTCACCATTAGTATTTTTATTTAATTATTTTTTTATTTTAAAGAATAAAAAATATTAAAAATTTGAAATTAGAGGAGAGAGTGTGTAGGTAGATAGGAGAGAGAGGGGAGGGAAGAGAGAGAGAGGAGAGGGGAGGGAAGAGAGAGAGAGAGAAAGAGGGGAGGGGAGGGAAGAGAGAGAGAAAGAGGAGAGGATAGGGAAGAGAGAGAGAGAGAGAGAAAGGAGAGGGAAGAGAGAGGAGAGGGGAGGGAAGAGAGAGATAGAGGGGAGGGAAGAGAGAGGGAGGGAGGGAGAGAGGAGAGAGAAAGGGTGGAGAGAGAGAGGAAAGGGGAGGGAAGAGAGAGAGGGGAGGGGAGGGAAGAGAGAGAGGGGAGGGGAGGAAGGAGAGAGATAGAGGGGAGGGAAGAGAGAGGGAGAGAGAGAAGGGAGAGAGAGGAGAGAGAAAGGGTGGAGAGAGAGAGGAGAGGGGAGGGAAGAGAGGGAGGGTGAGAGGAATTTTTATTTTATTTTTTTAAAATTTTTATTAATTTTTTTAATTTTAAATATTAAAAAAATTAATTAAAATAAAATATTAATAGCGACATATAGCTCTATACGTCGCTATTAGTACATACATTAGTGACGTATAAAGTTATATGTCGCTATTACGTGACATATTAGCGACGTATAATCTTATATGTCGCTAATATGATATCCTTTATTATTTTTCATTTTTAAAAATTAATTTAAAAAATAAAAAATCTTAAAACTTTTAAATTAGAGGAGAGAGATGAGATAGAGGTAGAGAGGGAGGAGAGAGAGAGGAGGGTTTAGAGAGAGAGGGAGGAGAGAGTGAGGGAAGAGAGGGAGAGAGAGAGGGAGAGTGAGAGGGGGGAGGGAAGAGAGAGAGGAGAGATAAAGGGTGGAGAGAGGGAGGAGAGAGATGGAGGAGAGAGAAGGGGGAGAGAAAGGGAGAAGAGAGAGAGAGGGGCGAGGGAGGAGAGGGTAGAGAGAGAGGGGAAGAGAGAGGAGAGAGAGAGAGAGGAGAGGGAAGAGAGAGAGTGTGTCACGCCCCGGCGATGCCCGACCCGAGCCGAACCCGGTCCAGGGGCCAGTCAAGCGCGCGGGGGCGACGAAGTGAAAATTGAGAAAACAATCTAGCGGAAGACTTAATCCCTAACCACGGGCGATTAACAGAAACACGGAGTGCGCACAATCCTTTGAGCAAGAGTAAATAAAAGGGAAGAAAATGTGTTGCTTATCACAAAGTAAACAACAATCTCAAACCCACAAGCTTAGTTAAGTAAAGCCCACACCAGCTCAAAATAAGTCATAAGCATCACAACTGCAAAATACGACATAAATCCAAAACAAGAACCTTACACAAAGGTTCGAACATAAAGCATGAAACAAACGCAGGTAAGTCACACAACGATCTCCATCATCACACCCAAGCTACCTCTGACCTTTCCTCATAGAGGCAATCCTGTCCGTCTGCGTGTCGCACCACGCAGCCCCAAGTCAAAACACAAAAGAGGGGTGAGTTTTAACACTCAGCAATAGTTTTAATATCACTGTCAACGTAGAAAATACGATAGCTTAGCAATGAGATCGTTCAGATCAAAGATTTACATAGTGCATCACTTTCTGATCACACATTCATATCACCTAACACGGCATCATAATGCATAATTCAACCCGCATTGATGTATCTCTAACATACATATTCCCACATGCATAACATCAAAATCAACATACATAGATGTATCTCTAGCATACATATTCCACATGCATAGTATCAAATCAAACTCCATCAAGGAGTAACCACACAATAATGTTACACAGACGGGAGCATAGACAAGGCCACGAAGGCGTGTCATGGTCCAAAATTCTACACAAGAATTAAAGAAAAATCGGGGTTGTCAATGTCACGCCCCGGCGATGCCCGACCCGAGCCGAACCCGGTCCAAGGGCCGGTCAAGCGCGCGGGGGCGACGAAGTGAAATTGAGAAACGATTCTAGCGGAAGACTTAATCCCTAACCACGGGCGATTAACAGCAACACGGAGTGCGCACAATCCTTTGAGCAAGAGTAAATAAAAGGGGAAGAAAAGGTGTTGCTTAACACAAAGTAAACAACAATCTCAAACCCACAAGCTTAGTTTTAAGTAAAGCCCACACCGGCTCAAAATAAGTCATAAGCAAACATAACTGTAACATGTGACATAAAACCACAACAAGAACCCTACACAAAGGTTCGAACATAAAGCATGAAAGAAACGATGATAAGTCACGCAACAATCTCCATCATCACACCCAAGCTACCTCTGACCTTTCCTCAAAAAGGCAATCCTGTCCGTCTGCGTGTCGCACCACGCAGCCCCAAATCAAAACACAAAAGAGGGGTGAGTTTTAACACTCAGCAAGGGTTTTAATATCACTGTCAACGTAGAAAATACGATAGCTTAGAAATGAGATCGTTTCAGATCAAAAATTTACATGGTGCATCACTTTCTGATCACACATTCATATCACTTAACACTGCATAAAAATGCTTAATTCAACCTGCATGGATGTATCTCTAGCATACATATTCCCACATGCATTCACATCATAACCAATCCCGCATGGATATATCTCTAACATACATATTCCACATGCATAACATCAACATCAACATGCATGGATGTATCTCTAACATACCTAATCCACATGCATAACATCAAAATCAACATGCATGGATGTATCTCTAACATACATATTCCCACATGCATAATGTTATCACAATCAACCTCCATCAAGGAGTAATCACACATTGACGTCACACAGACGGGAGCATAGACAAGGCCACGAAGGCGTGTCATGGTACAAAATTCTACACAAGAATTCAAGAAAGATCGGGGTTGTCAATCCCTAATACTGCTCGCCCTGGACGATCCTGGCCAAGGATGTCCCATTCTCACACAGAGAATCTAGAGCAGGGGTGTTCGCCCAGGGACATCTCCTGCGGAGGGAAGAGCCCAAGTTCTCACACAGAGAACCCTAGAACACATGGTAGCGGGGTGCACACGGCATACCACACTGGATTCTCAGGGTCCAGATGACACACATAAAAATATTCTCACGTATCCGCAAGACAAGTACACAACTCATCCCCACATCATTCCATTAAACAAGACTCAACCCGGGGAGTGCACTCGTTCCACACAGGAACTCCAAATCGTTCCACACAGGAACTTCAAATCGTTCCACACAGGAACTTCAAATCGTTCCACACAGGAACTTCAAATCAAAATATGTCCTTTCGGACCAATCAACTTGCGATTAATCCACGACCGATAAACCCGGCACGCAATTCCATCACATTGCATCCAATCGGTCCAATTCGATTAATCACGATGAAGCCTCAATTGGAAATCCATTTTCATGATGCGTGCAACATGGTACATGCGTGGGCAAAGCATACATGAACCCTAATCATGATAAGTGCTCTCACCAACCCCTAATGCATCATTCATAATCACGATATTAAGCTTCAACATCATCATTTAACCCCCACATGTGTGTGTAACTAGTAGAAGCCTTTCACATGATGCATATTAACATGCTTGAAAATCAACTCACTACCACACTACACATGTGAATTTCTACCTAAACATGAATTCCAGCGGAAATCATAGTAGAAGAATCGTTGAAATCTTAGCTAGATTCAAAACTCAACCACAAAGGCTAAACACCTATAACATCACTCATTTCATCATTGAGTCATGGTATTCACCAACATTCACACACCATTAATCACAATTTATCATGACAAATCTGTCCAACAATGATTGTAGTCCCTCTTGAAATATGCTTAACCAAAGGGAAACAACTATTCATAATTTCAAAATAACGATTCCAACATCATGCCACAAAACATAAGTCATTCCACCATCACTAAGCATATATCTCAACTCCATAAACTCAATAGCATGCATTTCCCGTAGCCTAACATAGCTTAAAACACTCCACATTCATATAAAATTGGCAAGCTAAAGTGGAATCATCAAAATAGGCATCATACACACAACATACAATTTCCTGTGTAGCCGATCGATCGCCCTTCAGGCCGTTCGATCGGTTACACGCAAAATTTTGAAAATTTCAGTTCAACCGATCGATCGCCCTGCAAGGCCGATCGATAATAACACGGCAGAACAGTCATCTTCTTCCTTTCGCAAATCCAAACCGAAACACCATAGATAGCACTTCAAATCCACATCTAACACCCTAATCATCATCAAAAGTCCTCCTTGACTTCCAGAATATCAAACCAAACCATAATAATACAAAACCCTAAGAAATCGGGATTAAATAATTCCATTTTCTAATCTTACCATTAACACACTAAATCAAGCAAACCATTTCGAAATAAGCCAAAAATGAAGAGTTTTACCATGGATAAACAGAGATTTCGAAGACCCATTACCTCAGCACTTGATTAAGCTCGGATTGAAGAGTCACCCTTCTTGAAATCCTTGAAAACACAATGAGTTTGAATCAAACACCAATAGAAATCGATTTACTTAAGAAATCCTTAATTAAATCTTAAATCTAGGGCTTGTTGGTAGTAAAAATCGAATTTTGAAAGTTAGGGTTTGTAGTAAAACGCAAATCAGTAGCTTTTGATGGTCAAAAACAAATTGAATCAAGGGGAAAATGGTAGATTTAGAAGAAATTAAGAGAAAAGCCATAGATTAGTGCTTAATTAGAGCAAGCTTACCTTAATCGGCTTCTAATTCGGGCCTAAGTGGGGATTAGGCCAGACCTCCTTCCTTAGCCTATTCCCAAAAATGGAAATGGCTCTGGTTTGCCCTTTTATAGTAAGGGTTGAGGTAGGCATAGGTAAGTTTTGGGGTGTACATATGAAAAGTAGGCTAAAAGTGGTTATTTTGCAAATTTAAGCACGAATTAAGCCTAATAAAATTCTGAAAATTTTTGTGTGACCTTAAGTATATGTCTAGGTTCATTTGACACAAAAATAAAATTTTCGACCGTGGGGCCCACAGGGGTCCCGCCAAAACCCTAATTTTTGGGAAAATAGTGAAAAATCCGAAAAATCTCAAAAATTCACATTTGGTTTAAAATCACTTAAAACCACTAATATTGAAGTTAATTTTGGTTAAAACCATCACAAACTCTATTTATTTACAAAATCACCGAATAAGATCAGAAAACACGTAAATCTCACGATAATCAATAATTAAAGAAAACCAAAACCGGTTTAAAGATGAGGGTCCTTACAGTCAATCCCTAATACTGCTCGCCCTGGACGATCCTGGCCAAGGATGTCCCATTCTCACACAGAGAATCTAGAGCAGGGGTGTTTGCCCAGGGACATCTCCTGCGGAGGGAAGAGCCTGAGTTCTCACACAGAGAACCCTAGAACACGTGGTAGCGGGGTGCACACGGCATACCACACTGGATTCTCAGAGTCCAGATGACACACATAATAACATTCTCACATATCCGCAAGACAAGTACACAACTCGTCCCCACATCATTCCATTAAACAAGACTCAACCCGGGGAGTGCACTCGTTCCACACAGGAACTTCAAATCGTTCCACACAGGAACTCAAATCAAAATATGTCCTTTCAGACCAATCAACTTGCGATTAATCCACGACCGATTAATCCGGCACACAATTTCATCACATTGCATCCAATCGGTTAAATTCGATTAATCACGATGAAGCCTCAATTGGAAATCCATTTTGATGATGCATGCAGCATGGACATACGTGGGCAAAGCATACATGAATCCTAATCCATGATAAGTGCTCTCATCGGCCCCTAATGCATCATTCATAATCACAATATCAAGCTTCAACATCATCATTTAACCCCACATGTGTGTATCTAGTAGAAGCATTTCATGCCAACATGCTTGAAATTAAATTCACTACCACACTACACATGTGAATTTCCATCTAAACATGAATTCCAGCGGAAATCATAGGAGAAGAATCGTTGAAATCATATCTAAATTCAAAACTCAACCACAAAGGCTAAACACATATAACTTCACTCATTTCATCATTGAGTCATGGCATTCACCAACATCCACACACCACTAACCACAATCTATCATGACAAATCAGTCCAATAATGATTGTAGTCCTACTGAAAATATATGCTTAACCAAAGGGAAACAACCATTCATAATTTCAAGATAACGGTTCCAACATCATGCCACAAAACATAAGTCATTCCACCATCCCTAAGCATATATCTCAACTCCATAAACTTAATATCATGCATTTCCAGTAGCCTAACATAGCTTAAAACACTCTACATTCATATAAAATTGGCAAGCTAAAGTGGAATCATCAAAATAGACATCATATGCACAACATACAATTTCCTGTGTAGCCGATCGATCGCCCTTCAGGCCGTTCGATCGGTTACACGCAAAAATTTTAAATTTACAATTCAGCCGATCGATCGCCCTGCAGGGCCGATCGATAGCCAACACGGCAGAACAATCATCTTCTTCCTTTCGCAAATCCAAACCGAAACACCATAGATAACACTTCAAATCCACATCTAACACCCTAATCATTATCAAAAGTCTTCCTTGACTTCCAGAATATCAAACCAAACCATAATAATGCAAAACCCTAAGAAATCGGGATTAAATAATTCCATTTTCTAATCTTACCATTAACACACTAAAACAAGCAAACCATTTCGAAATAAGCCAAAAATGGAGAGTTTTACCATGGATAAACAGAGATTTTGAAGACCTATTACCTCAGCACTTGATTAAGCTCGGATTGAAGAGTCACCCTTCTTGAAATCCTTAAAAACACAATGAGTTTGAATTAAACTCTAATAGAAATCGATTTACTCAAGAAATCCCTAATTAAACCTTAGATCTAGGGCTTATTGGTAGTAAAAATCGAATTTTGAATGTTAAGGTTTGTAGTAAAACACAAATCAATAGCTTTTGATGGTCAAAAACGAATTGAATCAAGGGGAAAATGGTAGATTTGGAAGAAATTAAGAAGAAAGCCATGGATTAGTGCTTAATTAGAGTAAGCTTACCTTAATCGGCTTCTAATTCGGGCCTAAGTGGGGATTAGGCCAGCCCTCCTTCCTTAACCTATTCTCAAAAATAGAAATAGCACTGGTTTGCCCTTTTATAGTAAGGGTTGGGGTATGCATAGGTAAGTTTTGGGGTGTAAATATGAAAAGTAGGCTAAAAGTGGGTATTTTGCAAATTTAAGCATAATTTAAGCCTAATAAAATTCTGAAAATTTTTGTGGGACCTTAAGTATATGTCTAGGTTTATTTGACACAAAAATAAATTTTTCGACAGTGGGGCCCACAGGGGTCCCGCCAAAACCCTAATTTTTGGGAAAATAGTGAAAATTCCGAAAAATCTCAAAAATTCACATTTGGTTTAAAATCACTTAAAACCACTAATGTTGAAGTTAATTTTAGTTAAAACCATCACAAGCACTATTTATCTACGAAATCACCGAATAAGATCAGAAAACGCGTAAATCTCATTATAACCCATAATTAAAGAAAACCAAAAACCGGTTTAAAGATGAGGGTCCTTACAGAGAGGATAGGGGAGGGATCAAGAGAGAGAGAGAGGAGAGGGGGAGGGAAGAGAGAGAGGGAGGAGAGAGAGGGGGAGGGAGGAGAGGGAAGAGAGAGAGGGAATTAATTTTTAAATAATAAAAAAATTATTTTAGCGACATACTGTAGTGAACGTCGCTAAATGTTTTGCTTACAGCGACGTACTAATCGATACGTCGCTATAAATGGAATATTTAGCGATGTATTAATCAATATGTCGCTAAAAGTATCGTATTAAGTGACGTATTGATTAAAACGTCACTAAATACTTATTTTTAGCGACGTATGAAATATACGCACCAAATTCAAATAGGTCGTCACCTCCGCCGCCCTCAGCCCGTTCCCCACCATCCTCCACCCTCCACCCGCACCCGGTCCCCTCTTCTATTTAATTTTCATATAATTTTAATTTTTTTAAAAAAAATATATTTTATTAGTGACGTATAAAAAGCGTCGCTAATGTGTTATTTTTTTATTTTTTAAATTTTTTTTATATTAGCGACATATATATACGTCGCTAATAATAAATTATTAGAGACGTTTAGGTTTATACGTTCGCTAATAATTTATTTTTTAATTTTTTTTAAATTATTTTTCTATTAGTGACGTATAGGTATATGTCGTTAAATGTTTTTTTTTAAATTATTGCTTTATTAGCAATGCTTCTTTTATATGTTGGTAATGGGTAATAATGACGACATTTTTTCGACGTTTATAGCGACGTTTATTATACGTCGCTAATAGTCATTAGCAACATTTACGGGACTATTAGCGACGCATTTATGCATTGCTAATAATCTTTTTTGTTGTAGTGGCTAGAGAAGATAGTGGAAAAGAAGAGAAGTGCAGTAAAATAGGGATACGAGAGATTTTAATGAAAGATTGTGGGGTAAAAAAAATGGGGGGCACATAAAAAAAATTAGGGTTTGAATAACCACATTCTATTCTTATATACATATAAATATAGATGCAATAGAATGAATCAATTAAAGGGTTTAGTTCAAATTTCTCATATGATATCAGTCAGGTTCTAGCATCCTATAACGCCCGAGATTTTTCATCCCTTTTTCTTAAAACTCATAGAAATTTTTTTTTCCATAAATCGGAGTCAAAACGATAAAATCAAAACCTGTTTATAATTTAAAACATCATATGGTTAAACATCGTACTGTCAAATCAAATATCCTCAGGCGCTACCCGAAAACACACGTACGAATAAATTCTGCTATGATCATAGACTTTTAAATACAAATCACTCTCCCAGGCATCCCTGAGTACAAGTCCCATAACAGTCCACTGACTGATCCAAATGAAAGTCCAGAATAAACATCTTATGTTCTCATCTCACCCAATACAAGAGATCGTGGCACAAATAAACTCGCAGAGAGTCAAGCAGATACCTGAGTCAACGGGAATCAATCCACCGCTGAAACGAGCGTCCATCTCCAGGAGCTCTTCGCACAACCTGCAAAACCTCCCGTACAACGGGGCTAAAAGTAGTAGGGTGAGTATTTTCATACTCAGTAGGAAAATACCCAGTAGGGGAAATCCCAAACGGTGAACTCCATAAGTTCAGAAATCATGCGTCATGCAACACAAACATGAAGCAGTCAACATAATATAATCATGCTCAAATTCATACAAACATGCCAAAAGCACCAACGTGCCACAGACATACTGAAGGCACCATCGTGCCAACATCATACTGAAGGCACCATCGTGCTAGAATCATACAATCCAATCAACTTACATAAACACCCTTATCTAGGGTCATACAACTTACTCGTACCACCGTACGCATACTCATACAACATACGCATACTTATACGACCTTACTCGTACAATCATATGCTCGCTCATGCAGCTTACCCATATATGTACGACCTTACTCGTACAATCAGACTCGTACGACCTCACTCGTTCAGTCTGCACAAAATCATACTTACTGTCTTACTCAGAACCATATTCTCACAATCGTACTCATACTCTTACAGTCGTGCTCATACTCATACGCTTACAGTCTTACTCATACACACTCTTACAGTCCTGCTCATACACACTCTTACAGTCCTGCTCATACACATACAGTCGTACTCATAATCGTACACATATCAACGACCACTGAAGCTCATTACAACTAATAAGCTCCAGCGTCGAAATGGAAAAGAATGCCACTGGGGCAACACCTTAACCTCCGGGGAGTGACTAGACGCCATGGACTTTTCCGAAGGTAAGGCACACCAATGCTCATGGGGCACTGGATCAAACAGGTAAGAGTAGATCCATGATACTACTTACCTGAGCGCGCAAACATAAACACCCACACATAAGGGGTCATACAGTTGCCCACCATAATGGGTCTTATAGTGCCAGAGAATTGCCCACCATAATGGGTCTTATAGTGCCATTGCCACTCTTGGGCAGAAAACATACAGTGCCACTTGGGCAGAAACGTACAGTGCCACTCTTGGGCGAAATCATACAACGCTCTTAACAGAGCATCAAACGTCTGGGCTTACACAGCACACAGACCAAATCAGAAACATACGTCGCTCGCAGCAGAGCATCAGACGTCTGGGCTTCATACAGCACGCAGACAAACTCAGAAACGTACATCGCTCTCAACAGAGCATCAAACGTCTGGGCTTATATAGCACGCAGACCAAAACAGAAACAACGTCGCTCTCAGCAGAGCATCAGACGTCCAGTGCTCTATGCACCACACAGACAACATCCCGCAGGATAAACACCATGGCAAGACATGATAAATGCTCGGCCAACTCATCAGCGGCCAGCTCAAACACGGAACTTAATCCGTCGAACCCTCAGGTCTCAAACTCACAACGCTATCATTAGTTGTGCTTATAATTCAAGTTTGAATTAAGTATATTATGCGGTACAATTATGCCACACAAACTCACAGTCCTCGACTGATCAAACTGAAGCTGAGCCCGATCCGAAACCCAAGTTCGTCAGGGCAGCAGACTTCACTTACCCGTCCACATCATGGACAAAACTCATCGTACAACAAACCCTTACAGTCTTACACTTCGCCATCCATCTTATGGCCAAAACCTCTTACACTGACATCTTCAAATAACGCTCCTCAGAGCCAACCCAGTTGTCGCCCTCTTACTTATATCTCACTTATTATACTTATTTTTCACTTCATAATATGTACGTTATGCTTGTACAATAATGAACGCTCTTACTGTCTGACAAATGCCCAACATATAATCCACCCCAAACTGATCCATTCTAATCCTTGCCTATCATACTCTTATCCTCTGTCATACGCTTACACAACTGCATCCAAATTCAGACAGAGCTTCTGTCACCTCTTACTGTCCATCGCCCATACCTCTGCCCACAAACACATACGCACATCCAAAGCATAGGCAAAAGCCATCATACATACGTATGTCTCACACATACATACAACATACACATACGGTCATACATACATAACTTACAAACATGCATGCTAGCCATCACTAGCACATGCATACACACGTCAAACGTGCACGCTAGCCATCACTAGCATATGCATACATTCACACATACATCAAACATGCACGCTAGCCATCACTAGCACATGCATACATC
The DNA here is from genome assembly GCA_035235625.1 of Saururus chinensis. Lineage (NCBI taxonomy): Eukaryota > Viridiplantae > Streptophyta > Magnoliopsida > Piperales > Saururaceae > Saururus > Saururus chinensis. The sequence continues at coordinate 6,115,206 of CP141150.1, forward strand.
AAACGTACACGCTAGTCATCTCTAGCACGTGCACACACATTCTTACATACTTCAAACATGCACGCTAGCCATTACTAGCACATGCATAACCCATACATAGCATACTGACATATTTGCTAGCCATCGCCAGCGCATACATAATCCACATCCATATAACATGCATACATCTCATGCATATCAATCATGTCATACAATCATGCTTACACGCACATCATGCAATCAGATCGTTACTTAACATCCAAGCATGGAATCATACAATCCTAGCATGTTGCTACTCATTCAAAGCATGCTTCATGAAATTACGAGTTCAAAGCTCCCCTACCTCGTAATCACGACGTTCGATGGCGAGCACCCGACGGTGGCGGCGTCGGCGGCAGAGTTGGCGGTCAAAACCGTTGCCTGGCTGAGAGAGCTGCTGTCCCGAGGGTTTTAGGATGCGCCGGAACTATCACGGCCAAATAGAGTGTTAGAACTCAATGCGGTAAAACCCGCGATCCACAGCGGCACACTAGGGCGGCCGGGAGAAAAGTCGTGCCAACATAAGTGGCGGTGCGATCAGATGTCAAGGGTGTACACTCTGAAGATCAGCCGGTGGCTAAGACGTGCACAGCCGGCCACAAGACGTCGAAATCGGCCGTGGACAGCACCCAACGGCGATGATTTCGGTCAACAAAAGCCCACATATGGGCGGAGAGCGTGGGGCAACGCTAGAGAACCAAAGGAGAGGTGGAGGACAGCTCTAGTGATCAACTCTACTCGGTGGCAAAGCCAACCGATGGTTAGGCGGCACGAATGCGGCGCCTAAACCCAGAAGTGCACGCGTGGCTACATGCGCACGCGGCCCAAAGGGCGGGGGATATGGCTGAAATGAGGCGACTCATGGCCCACAAAAGCCAACAGGGCTAAGGCCCTTAGCTGTGGCCAATCTAAGTGGCGACATCGCTGATCGCCACCCACAACCAATACCCATGGTGCGGGCGGCTGTGCATCTCGCATGACAGAGAGCAGGGGAAGGGTTCACGGTCGAGCAAAGGCTATGAGGCCGTCACTGGCCAAGGCCTGAGCAGGTGAACTCGTCCACCTTCTGTCAAGGTAAGACATACAAATTCTTGCCCGAGGCCGTCCGGTACTGACGGCGTAAAATGGGCAAGAAGGGTCAACGGCACACATGCCGGTAAGGCGGACTAGCTGCGGCTACGGGCCGCAAGGCTGAACAAGGCCCAGAGGGGTGGCCCACTGGCATCACCGGGTCGGGGCGGAGCCGAACTACGGTCCGCTAAATCAAATCCGGCATCCGACTGATAACGTCAGTCACCACGTCCAAAACGGACGTAGGCCAAAAATAGGGGACGACCGGGCAAAACCCGTAAGGGCGGAGCGGCCATGGGGGCGGCGGCTGAATCGGGCACGGAGGTATAGTCCACTGCCTTCGCCGGAGCAAGGCGGGGCTGGGGGAAGGCCGAATCGGCCGCAGATCACCGCCGGCGGCCACTGTTTGCCCAAAACAGTCCGTCGGTGGAACAGTGCACAGAGGGGGAAAGAGGGTGGGGCGGCGGTGCCGAGGCCCACCGGGCCGGGAGGAGGGGCTCCTCGCCGTCGCCGGCCCAGGGCGAAGCCGTGGCCGGCCGGTCGGGCCGAGCCGGCCCGTGGCGGCGGCGGAACGGCGTGAAACAGTCGGGTGGAGAAACAGGGCAGCAGAGAGAGGGAGCGGGACGGCGGAGCTGGGGCCGTCCGGGGCCGGGGGGAGTGGCCTCCCGCCGTCGCCGGCCCATGGCGGAGCCGTGGGCGGCCGGTCGGCCCTCGCCGGCCTACGACGGCGGCGGAATCCAAAAAGGCAGTGGGGAGGCTAACCGAAAAAATTGGGGCGGAGCGGCCGTGGGGCCGGGACGGCGGCTCCCCTGCCGTCGCACGGCCAGGGCGGAGCCGGTGCGGCGGTCCAGCGGCCTGCCGGCGGCCGGCGGCGGCTGGGCACACTGAGCAGACGGGAAGGGGGGGGCGGCCACTGTTCATCCAGCCGGGTTCTGGATCGGGTGATCCCGACCCGATCCAAATTTTCCTGTTTTATTTTTTTTTTCTTTTTCTTTTTCCAAACGTACGCTCAACGTGCGTTAACCCACTGGTTACGCGTCGAACCTCCAAAATTCGCGCCGTAAGCACGCAGCGAGGCCCGTGGCCCGCGACTAAGCCCCACACCCGACTCTACGGGTATAAATACGGGGAAAAGACACAAATACCCATACGCTAAAACGTCACATTTTCCTGCCGAAAATAACCAGAAAAATGGCAGAAAAATCCCAGAAAATCGTAGAAAAATCAGGGACCTTACACATCCTGTGTCCCCAACCTCCCTTTTTTTTTATAATTAAGACACAAGTCAGGTTCTAGCATCCTGTGTCCCCAACCTCCCTTTTTTTTTATAATTAAGACACAGACCTCTCCCACAACCGAGAGAGGCCTAACTAGCCCAACTAAGACTAACTTGGCTCCAACCTCCCCTTCTCAATCTAGCCCTTCTTATTGCGGCTCTCAACCTTAGTCTTCTTTCACAACCGTTACTGACAGGTGTCCCACTATAAAATTAGAACCCTTTAGTGGGGACCTTTTAGTGAGGGCTTAAAAGAGGACCCACTACAAAGAGTTTATAGTGGGGGTTTAGTGTCCTTCAGGGGATCAGAGAAAGTTGCTGCTACATTTGCTACAAAAGTCATGCGCAACAAGAGTAGCGAGAGATGAGAGGGGAGATCGAGATAGATATCTCAATAACCGCCACTAGAGTTTGCTCATCGGCGCGAGATGGTGGATTTCCATTGGTACAGAGGAATGATGAAAAATTTGTAAAAGTGGGATTAAATCCTGCTATAGCGCATTCGTTATATGGGAAATCATAATCCTTTCCACCGGAAATTATCAGATCAATTTTCAACGACAGCCATAGATGGAGGTAAGCATTGAGGACGTGATCCAGGAAAGTTTTGGGCTGTTGTGTGTTGTCTTTGGCATGAGGGCTTCAATCAGTACGATTTCTCCCTATATTTTGGATTTATTTCAGTTAAGTTTTCTAATTTACCTCTTGAACTTTTGGTTTGCTTTTTTTAATATGTTTTTCTTTGATTTACATTCTTTTGATTTACATTCTGTTTTGTAATGTTTTGATTTGCTTTTGAAATAAATAAGCTATGTTCTATTCTATTATGTTTTGATTTGCATCTATGTTTTGTTTTAATATTGTACGCTTTGATGAAACGGGTAACATATTTATAGAGAAATTGTTCTGTTTTGATCTCTATATATACAGAAAAATTGGAATTCATGCACTCTATTGTTTCTTGATCACGCGAATTGGAGTTGATGGGTTTGATAATCTCTCATTTTCTCGATATCTTTTTTGCATTGAATTCGTCTTCCTTTTTTTGTCATTGATTATTGATTTTATGTTAGAAATTGCTAGATTCTTATCATCTTGCCTGCCTATTGTTTGCAATTGATCTCGTATCTGAAGATATGGTGCCAAACTGGTTCATATTTTATGGGGTTTTAATTTCCGCATCAGTAACTATACATTGTCCACATTTTGCCTAAAAAGCTCCGCTGTGAATGTTGTGTGTTTCTTTATTTGGCTTCTACTTGTTGTCTATCTTATGAATGAGATGATTATATATGATGCATATTGATTAATATTGTGTATTTTATCTATAGTGTTGTTGTTGAAGCTATTTCTTTTGTTCAGAGTTAGGACTTCAACCAAATGAAGTGGATTATGTAAATGCTCATGCTACATCAACCATGTTGGCTAATTTTTCTTAATTTGGTATAATTTTTCTTAATTTATGTCTTATCCTATTCTAAAATGAAGTAATAGAAGCTTCCTTTACTTAGATGATATAGTATAATAGCTTATCCAAATAAGTTGGTAAGAGTATAGCTTGAGCTAGCCTGCTTCTACTTCTTCTGCTAATGGGTCTAGTTGAATATGACATTATTTGTTGTTTTCAAGGGGGTTGAAGTTTACTCGCTTAATTCCTAGTCTAAGGTAATTTGTCCATCTCAGCCTGCAATTCTTATGGCATCTCATTAGCCCTAAAAAATGATGACATCTATATAAAGATGCAAACAAAAAATAGTATGTGACTATTTATTAGAGAGAACACCCAATAAAAATCTTAAATTTTGAACCACTTCGTACTGATGCCTGAAATTTAGTCATATGATTTTAGTGGGCACTGCTCTCCCGTTTGTAGGGCCATGTTCGCTCCCGCATGTAGGATGACACGATCCAAATTAAAGCTAGAAATTAGAAGGTGCAGTAGTGACAGGATCCATGAGATGTAGATCGAAAATCAACAACTATTGAGACAATAAAGACAACGAAATGGTGGAGCGGACGCCAACTCTAGCTCCCCTCCCCCTCAGCTACCTTAAAGAAAGGAAGAAAGTGTCTATCATTAACTTTGAAAGAGAGGATTACAATCCAGTATGGGATAGGGCATTACAGCAATAAACAAAGAGCCCTTGGTAAAGCCTGGAATTACAACAATGCCATGACACAAATACTAAACAAAAACCCAAACAGAGAAACAGAATTACAACAACGCCATAACCCTTAACATGAACTACGTCAAGTTTGATCCAAACATGAAGTTGTCCCAACTTAATGGAAATGTTCCATTCATACCGAGTAAACTGATCTTGGCATCATCAATTGGTTTTGTTGCAAGACTTAACCGAGCAGAAAGTCTGTACCAGGGTGAGGAGCAGAAGCAAAGCTGCAGCGAAGACTGAGATGGCTGTCCAGGGATTGCTGAAGTAGTTCTGCTTCAGATTCAAACGCCACTCCCTAAATCTTTTACTCCATTTCTCCGTCTTCTTTTCATAATACACATTCAACGAATGAAATATACCATACAATCGACTTCCTCGATCAAAGGCTGCATCCTTACCCAACTCTTTTATGAGTTCTAAAACTGCTTCATCACTCTCAAGTTGGTTCACGATCAGTCCCTGCGACCTCAGTAGTGCAACATCTTGAACGGAGTTGATGAGGCCAAAGATGAACGCCCAGCAAGTGGAGAAGTCGTAGCCATTGTCAGGGTGACGGCGCTCGAACGCGGTGATGTTGCGGTACAGGACACCTTTGAGTTCATTGATCTCCAAGATCGGAAGAGTTAGAACACCATTTTCGAATGTAATATATGTCGATAGTTGTGTTATGTACCGTTTTGTGCTCTCTGTGCTTGATCGAAACACAACACCTGCTTCCTGGAGCTTAGTCACTGATGGTACTGACTGGTAATATGTAGTATAATTGATGATTGACGGGCAAGGGCGAGGGTCAAAAATGAGTTCCTCTCTATATATATCTAATATGTGAAATCTCACTCTCAATTGATCTACCAGTTCACCCTTAATCTGGTCGCTACCTGGGATTGGGAGGTACTGTATATCCATCTCGACCTGCATTTGATTTTAAAATACAATGGATGTTCAATAAATGTTGTTATATATTCAAAAGAACGTGGCTACATGCATCGTCCTTGCTTCTTTCGTATTTAGCGCAGGCAAGTCTTTAGAATTTTTTATATATACCCCTTAATATATGCAATTTTCCCTCCTCCTCTTTACCCCAATCTCCTTCCCTTTCCTCCCTTCTTCTCCAACCATAGCTCAATGCACCGCTGGCCCGGTCCCAGCTTCAGCTCCCCGGGGCCACATCTCCCCCTCCTCCTTTTCATCCTCCTTCCTAATAGCCACGCAAGTAAAACTAGGTGAAGGAGCCTCTTGGCCGTAACACGGAAGCAGTCCAGCAAAAACAGGGTGTGGCTTTTGTCGGGGCTGCAGCCCATGGGGCTCTCTACTCGTGTGGTTATTAAGAAAGAGGAGGAGAAGAAGGGGAAAACAAAGGCCATGGGAGGGGAGGTAGGGTTGTCATCTCTACCGTCTGCCTTGCTCATGTTAGCGTCACAAGAGAAGAAGAAGACTTGGGCTTTTTAGTTGGGTAATAAGTGAGAGAAATAGAAGGGTAAGGCCAGGGGAGTAAGCGAAAAAATACTAAATAGATGAGAAGTTTCTTGACCCCTCTTTTAACTACCCCACCCTGTTATCATATATATATATATATATGTATGTATGTGGTGGGCTGGCTAAAGCGATAAACTACACATCCATACCAAATTTGTTTATTTTGTAAAGGTATTAAAGGAGTTTTTTAGGGTCATATAATTACATTCTATTCAAAAACTGGGTAACCTAGCAATATTATTTACCCTATAAATATCACGTATGTATAAAGAAAGAAAGAGTCGTTAGCCTGATCGAGCCCATGCTCCAACATGGATCTGGGCATTGCAAGAGCACACATTTCTGTATGCCCCCTTTATCAATCGGTGCTATGGAATCTTTATCTGATAGCTCCTATAAGTAGTAGAAGATTTGAGGATCCAGCTGAAATGTCTAGAATTTATCGTAGACGAAGCTAAATTCTTACCTCTCTAATTGGCCTATTAACCTCAACAGACCGCAACCTTGCGAGAGCCAGGAGAGGAATTTGGTTTTCAAGCATCAAGATATCTCGTTGAATAATCTCCATTGGAGTGAGCGCTCCAAGGCCCAAAATGGGATCAAATGGTTCAAACCTCCATCTAGTTCTATGCATGGTCTGCAACAGGAAACAACCATCAATCAACATTAATGGCAAGAATTTCTCCTTGTTTCTCCATTCCTCGTCTAACTGCTCATAAGCACCCATCAAGTCTTCCAGTACAGGATCAAGAGCTTCTGCATATTCTCGTATGCTTCTCCCTGTTCTCTTGAGGAATTGAGCAAGTACCCGCCGCTTGTGATGCTCCATCAGCTGCAAGTTTGGTTTTCCATGATGGTAAGGACCAATTGACACCATTTGTGGCTCATAAGATTTGATGGAAGCATCTTTGATGCGAGCTGGAACCCTGTGGATTGAATGCTTCTTTGAGATCTCCTCCTCATCTTTGGATAGGACAATACCTGAGAGTTGAACTTCGAGGTCTCTCAGCCATTTCGCTCCCTCCATTGTAATTGCTTCAATTCACATATGATTAGTGACGATGACCCACTATTCGGCCGAGGAAGTATTTATTGAGGTCGCCAGCCAAAACAAAACAAAAACTAAATTTGTTCAGGTCAACGTGCAGGAAAGAACGATCGTAGCCGTAGCACGCGCACAATGATACGCGGTCGCCTCATGTTGTCCCTTTGGAGGCTAGGCATTATTTCACGCATCTACCATCCGATGATGAATACGTTGGACTGAACATGTATTTTTATAATTAATAAATAGATCGTGGCTATTCAAACACTTTTTTTTTCTCGGTGCTCCTACTCATTTCCCCAGTTTGGTCACTAATACGGACAATTTGACTTAAGCCCAACCACTAGGGCCATGACTGCATTGTTCCAAAGCTGGCCTATGAGTAGAGTTAGCGCACGACCAGCAAGCGAGCAGGTTGGGCTTTGGCCGCACCGGCCAGAGCAGACAGTCAAAGCTGGCTGCGCAGGTCAGATCTGGATCTGGCCTGTGCGGTAGGATGTGGCAGCCGTAAGTCCGATCTTGATCCTGTCCGTCTGGCTAGATCGCAGGCCAGATCCGGTGGCATGCACGGTCAGATCTTACTCTGGAGCTGTAGTCGTCATCACCGGAGCCGGAGCTATTACCGAAAGAAAAGGGACTGAGATTTATATACAGAGAAGTCGGAGTAAAATGATGAGGGGGAATAAAATAAAAAATAAATTATTTTTTACTTTTTGTGGGGGTATACTAGAAAATTTAAAGGTCAAAATAAAATTATTCTAACAAAAAAAGATTAAGAAATATAGAAAGAAAGTTGACTTCAACCCACTAAAGTAGGCTAAAAGTCAGCTCTGTAAGCAACCTGATCACGTTTAGAGCCCTATAGACACTCCAAAAAGGTAATATTTTCTGAATCAAAAGGAAAAGGCTGCGTCTCCATTGCAATCCTAGGACTAATCAACTTTCCAAAAAAATTCCCCCATTGGATGTACAGGCTATGAACAAGTTGGTGAATTGGCTCGACACATAATCAAATGACGAAGAGATGATGACCCATAAAGTGCTCAACCAAATGTTGTAGCCAAGTCAAACTAATCAAGAAAGTACATTAGATGTTTATCTTCGAAGCATGTGCGGCTTTTAATATTTCTAGGAATCATGTAATTTGTGAAAAGAAATTAGCAAAAAAATACTCCCTCTTCTAAAATAAGTGTCATATTTAATTTTTTTAAATAAAAATTAATTTTTTAATTTCTTTTAAAAAATTAAATAAGACACTTGTTTTAAGATAGAGTATTATTTGTGAAAGTCCCACTCGCCTTTGTACGATGGGCACAATGTGATTATATTACGAGGCCACTGCATGATTGAAATTGTGCGGCACCTTGCACACTCGTGTGCACATATAAACCAGGCACATTATATTTTCTTTTAAAAACTAGGAGTTCCAGGAAGGAGAGAGGCCTCCTGGCCGGCTACTGGCACTTGCCTTGACTGGCCAGGTATGTGGATTGGGGATTTTCGTCCTCTTGGTGGGCAGGAGAAGCTGATGGTGGATGAGACAGTCAGATCCTCCTCCATAGCATACTCTATTTAAGGGTTTCCATCCATTTTCACCGCTACAACAATCTCTCATCTTTTGGTGGTGTTTTGGTTCATATGTTGGAATGTGATATATTTAAACCAGTGGAGTGATTGATCTGCAGTAAGGTGTGATTGATCGACACCAATTTCTATTACACACGATTTTAGGCCAAGAGTTTGGTGATCGATTACCAAATATGTGTGACTAATAACCCATCATGGAATCCATTACAAAACACAGGACAAACTGAAACATTACCTATTTTACTCGACCTTAATCACTCCATATTGTGGGTTAGTTACTCCTATACACAAAACGGATGTCCTAACTCTTCTTTCTTATAAGAAAAACCTTCCTCTATCAACATTGCTCTGATCTTCTTCCTTCAAAAAGGATTTTCCTCTTAAAAGCATCAACTTTATGTAGTTCTCATTTAGGGCAACAAGATTCTCCTCTACAATTCGGTTTTCAATCTTTCGAGTGCACCTAAGATTCATTGGAGAGGTCTGTTGTATCTTGGCAGCGGGTCGCCAAAGAGCCTTACACAATAGGCAGTGAATCTCGTTTCAAAGTGAGTCTTACCTCAGACTTTAAGTTACACTCAAATTTATTTACTGCAGATTTTTGTAATAACTTCTAGCATCACCATAAAGGTAACTCTATTCACCACCCAACTTTCATTGGTTGCTTCCTCCCTCTTCCCTCTTCCCTCTTCCCATTCCTCCTCATGTCCCTTACCTTCCCCTCCAAAGGCCTCTTTTCTTTCTCTCCCCCCAAACCAGTTTGCCTCCACTTCACTCCACATCTATTGCCCCCACCAACTCTCTTCCATTGCCTCTTCCTCATTTCTACCACGCCTGCCCCTCCTTTCCCCCCTCTATCTACAGCCTTCTACATGTGTCGCCCTCAAGGCCGCCATCAACAAATTATCTTGTGTTAAATTTTTATGTTGGATAGTGAGTAGACTTGGCTAGTCTGCCATGTCCATCCTATTGAGGACTAGTTGACTAGTTGGCAAGGATGGCATTTTGTGTCTAACATCTCCCTTGAGTGTGTCCCACCCGCTCCCCGAGCAGATGGATTGATCAACATCTTAGAGAGTGATGTTTGGTGTCCCTTGTCGTGGTGGGTATACATCTTGTTGACAAATTTTTAAAATTTAGGATACAAATTGATTGGCCTAGGGAGAGATTGATCGTGCTATTAATGTTAGATACAATTGATTTTCTAAAGATCAATCGATCTGAGGACCGATCGATAAGAGCTCTTTGTAGCAGATTAAAGTCAATTTTTTGATCGAACGGTTTAAGCTTCTGGAAATGAATTTTAAGCAGAGCAATCGGTCATCCTTGGAGAGTGATTGATCGCCCATCTATTTTAACCATTTTCTTTTGGTTATTTTTAGTTTTTCATGAAGGGTTGCATCTTTTTGAAAGGGGATTTCATCACAAGTGATATATGAGTCGATTTTCACTTAGAAATAATAGAACTTTCGCACTTCCCTTTTGATAAAAATCTTGTTTCATAAAAAAATCCTTGTTCTCAATAAAATACAATGATACACCTCAAGTTCCTTAAGGTGATATGAGCTTTGTCCTCAAAAGTATGATTTGTGGACAACGAGGAAAGACTTTATTGTATCTTGAGAATAGATTTGCAGAGTTCTTGGTTACACACCAAAATCAAGGATTTGGTGGGGGCAAATATAGTTTTTAAATTGTTGGTGAGAATTTTTTTATCTTCAATCTTCAAAATTGAACGGTGGCTGAAATTAAAGAGTGAATCAAAGGATGCTATAATTTACAAACATAGATTCACTACAATTCCAAGAATTGTAGACTTAAGTGTCGAAAGTGAATCATCGAAGGCAATTTCAATATATGATGAATGTATTTTACACTAGAGAGATAGATAAGACAAATGATCAAGTAGAGCATAGAAGAAGCAAAAAATAAAGATACAAAAGACTTTGGGTCCAAATTTTGTGATCTACTTGATTGAAGAACAAGAGAAGATATTTCTCAAGAAGTAAAATTTATTTTATCAATTGACTCATATCCTCTCACATTGAAGATGCTATAACATCTTAAGATGTAGGATTTAAGAAAGAGGTTATAAATAAAGAGATGGATTCCCTAATGGGTAATAAGACTTAGAAAATTGTTGATTTACCCCCCGGTTCAAAAGTAATTAAATGCGAATGGATCTTTAAAAAAATAAAAATTAATGGAATTATTAATAAATTTAAGACTAGAATGGTGGCAAAGGGTTTATAACCCAAAATGAAGGTATTGATGACTTTAATACATATGCACCGGTAGGAAGAATATCTACCACAAGAATATCAATAGGCTTAGCCTCTATTCATAATTTTGAAATTCATCAAATAGATGTAAAAACAGTTTTTTTGATGGTGAGTTGAATAAGAAATTTTTAAGAATATAAGCATTCTTATATCATACATTGGCTTATTATCGTGATCAAAACAATGTCATAAAATGTGTATTTTTAGTCATTTTCATGTTTGAAGATAGATTTCTTAAGGTGGAATAAAAATAAGACTCAAATCAGTATTTTTATCAGGTAAAAGTATGCACACACATCACATTCATAGACTTTAAGGTAAAAGAGACCTAAGGTAAAATAATGGTGAAGTTTGGATTTTTAAATAGTAAAAAATTAAAATTTTAGAAAAATTGACCAAACAATCAATCAGTTTTGTAGAGCAATCTATTGTCACCTGAAATTGCTATGTGTAAAATGAAGTTGAGAGTTAGTGATCGATTGACTTGAAGTGATCGATCGAGCTAAAGAGTTGTGTTAAAAAATATGGGGAATGATCGGTACCTTGTGGAAATGATCAATCGTTTGAGTGGCAGGTTGCCAAAATTAAGATTTTTTTGTTTGGTTACGATTCAAAATTAGAGTCAATTTCTTTTTAGGGTATGTGAGTCTATAAAAAGGGATTGAAACATGATGGAGAAAGAAAAACTACCTAAAAATTTTGATAGCTTGTGTGGAGTCTCTTCATTGAAGTTTTGAAAGAGTTGTCTTCTAAATTGTGAGAATTTCTACCATAAATTAAAAAGAGTTATTAGATGTAAAATTAGAGCACAAAACACTGATTTTGTTGAAGCTTATTGTTGAGAAGATCAAGTGAATAGAAGATTCATTTTAAGGAGGAAATGAAAGATCTATATTGATTAAGATAGTACAAAAGAGGAGAAGATCAGGCTATGACCAATAAACAACTAAGGAGTGGTTGATTTAGAATTCAAGAGTGGTGTAAAAATCCAACTAGTTTGAAGAAAAATGAGTATTTTGTCTATATAATCTATAATTTTGTAATCTTAAGTTCATATAATGTATAGTTGATATGGACAGAGTCCCCTGTGGTTTTTCCCAAGTTAGGTTTCCACGTAAAAAATTATTGTGTGTTTCGATTGTTGATTTGATTACAAATTTATCTTTAGAACACATTGGAATAAAGAACATTTATTTGGTTCAATTCCAAGTCTATTTTATTTAAAGGGGAAAAATAAATCTTGTAACTTAATTGCAAGTTAGAGGTATTTTATTTTCTCGATTTGTTTATGCCACACACATAGCTCAACAAACTGACAGAAATATACATAAAGCAACCAGAAGGTTTTGTAATAAAGGGACAAGATCACAAAGTTTGTAAACTTATAAAGTCCCTATACGTCCTCAAGCAAGCTCTAAAATAATGGCATGAGAGATTTGACCAAGTTGTAATTACAAATAAATTTAAAATTCATGAATCTGATAAGTTTTTCTATAGCGAGTTTCATGATGGTAAAGGTGTTATTATTTGCTAGCATGTTAATGGCATGTTAATACTTATGACTTGTATTAATAGCATAAATAATATCAAATATTTTTTGTCATCAAATTTTGAAATGAAAGATATGGATGTTGATATTATCTTGGTAATAAAGATCATGAAACAAGATAATGGTCTAATACTTTCTTAAACTCACTACATAGAGAAAATATTAAAGAAGTTTAATCACTTTAATTGCACACCTATGAGCACACTTTTTGATTCAAATATGAGGCTTTATCCTAATACATGTAGATGTGTTTCTGAATTGTAATATGCAAGAGTAATTAGTAGTTTGATGTATGTTATGACATGCACAAGACCAGATAATATTTTTGTAGTTGGTAAGCTAAGTAGATATACTAGTAATGTAAGATCCCTGATCTTAAACCGGTTTTTAGTTTTCTTTAATCATCGGTTATCGTGAGGTTAACGCGTTTTCTGATTTATTCGGTGGTTTCATAAATAAATGGTGTTTATGATGGTTTTAATCAAAATCAACTTTAAGATTAGTGATTTTAAAATAAATGTGAATTTTTGGGATTTTTTTGAATTTTTACTATTTTTTCGAAAATTAAGGTTTCAGCGGGACCCCTGTGGGCCCTACCGTTGAAATTTCGATTTTTTGGTCAAATGAACCCAGATGTCTACTTAAGCCCATACAAAAAATTTTAGAATTTTCTTAGGCTTAATTAGTGCTCAAATTTGTAAAATACCCATTTTTAGCCTACATTTCCTATTTATACCCCATAACTTACCCATATATATCCCAACCCTTACTATAAAAGGCCAAACCTAAGTCATTTTTATTTTTGGGAATAGGCTAAGGAGGAGAGGTCAGGTCTAATCCCCAATTAGGCCCGGATTAAAATGTGTTTAATGTTTTCAAGAAGAGTGACCCTCAAATCCGAGCTTAATCAAGTGCTAAGGTAATGGATCTTCGAAATTTTAGTTTATCCATGGTAAAACTCTTAATTTTTGGCTTATTTCGAATAGAGTTACTCGATTTGGTGTGTTAATGGCATGATTAGAAAATGGAATTATTTAATCCCGATTTCTTAGGGTTTTGTATTATTATGGTATGGTTTAACATTCTGAAAGTCATGAAGGACTTTTGATGATGATTAGGGTGTTAGATGTTGATTTGAAGTGTTATTAATGGTATTTCAGTTTGGATTTGTGAAAGGAAAAAGAAGGTCAGTTCTGCCTTGTTAGCGTTCAAACGGCCCTTCTGGGCGTTCGAACGGCAACACTGTCGGAACAATAGTTTTCTAGTTCAGTCGATCGAATATCCTGCTAGGCGTTCGAACGACAAAACTGTGAATTTTAAATTTTTACGTTTAGCCGATCGAACGGCATAAAGGGCGTTCAAACGGCTACACAGCAGATTTGTGTTCTAATGCATGATGTTTAATTTGATAATTCCACTTTAGCTTGCCAATTTCATATGAATGTGGAGTATTTTAAGCTATATTATGCTACTGGAAAGGCATGCTATTGAGGTTATGGAGTTGAGATATATACTTAGAGATTTGTGGAATGACTTATGTATTGTAGCATGATGTTGGAATTGTCATCTTGAAATTATGAATGGTTGATTCCCTATCGTTAAACATATTTTCAGTCGGACTATAACCTATTATTGGACTGATTTGTCATGATAGAATGTAGTTAGTTGATGTGTGGATGTTGGTGAATGTCATGACTCAAGGATGAAATGAATGATCTTATATGTATTTAGCTTTTGAGGTTGAGTTTTGATTTGAGCTATGTTTTCAATGATTCTTCTCATATGATTTCCGCTGGAATTCATGTTTAGATGGTAATTCACATGTGTAGTGTGGTAGTGAGTTTAATTCCAAGCATGTTGGCATGTATTGTGTGGAGTGCTTCTACTAGTTACACACACATGTGGGGGGTTAAATGATGATGTTGAAGCTTGATATTGTGATTATGAATGGTGCATTAGGGGCTGATGAGAGCACTTATCATGGATTAGGATTCATGTATGCCTTGCCCACACATGCATCATGAAAATGGATTTCCAATTGAGGCTTCATCGAGGTTAATCGAATTTGACCGATTGGATGCAATGTGGTAAAATTGTGTACCGGATTGATCGGTCGTGGATTAATTGTAAGTTAAATGGGTCCGAAAGGACATGTTTTGATTTGTGTTCCTGTGTGGAACGAGTGCACTCCCCGGGTTGAGTCTAGTTAAATGGAGTTAAGTAGAGATGAGTTGTGTACTTGTCTTTTGCGGATTGAGATTATTTATGATTCGCTGGTCCTTGAGAATCCAATTGGTTTGTCCGAGTGCACCGGCTTGCTAGGTGTTGTTGCTTGGGACTTTAGTCTTAACAAGCAGGGTTGCCTAGGAGTTTAGACTTGATGGGCAGGCGTTGCTCAAAGGCGTTGGCCTTGAGGAGCAGGAGTTGCTCGAAGGCATTGGCCTTGAGGAGCAGGAGTTGCTCGAAGGCGTTGGCCTTGAGGAGTAGGAGTTGCTCGTAGGCGTTGGCCTTGAGGAGCATGTCTATTTGATAAGTGTTTGCTCGAGGGTTTCGGTCTCGAAGAGCAAGTTTATTCTCTATGTGTATGGACTTGCATGTTGGATTAGTGTGTGTGTGACACTTATACATGCATGATGAATGAGAATGTTGATGCATGAGGGAATATGTATGTTAGAGATACATTCATGCAGGTTGTTATGATGTGATGCATGATGGAATATGTATGATTAGAGATACATTTATGCAGGTTGTTATAATGTAACGCATGATGGAATATGTATGTTAAAGATACATTCATGCAAGTTGTTATGATATGAATGGCATTATGTGGATTATACACTATGATGCAGTTTTAGGAGATGTGTATGCGTGATTAGAAAATGATGCACCTTGCCAATCTTTGATCTGAATGATTATATTGTTATGCTATCGTATTTTCGATGTTGATAGTGATATTATAAACCATTACTGAGTTTGTTAAACTCACCCCTCTTTCTTGTGTTTTGTTTTGGGGCTGTGTGGTGCGACACGCAGACGGACAGGATCTCCTCTTTGAGGAAAGGTCGGAGATGACTTGGATGTGATCGTGGAGATCGTTGTGTGACTTATTTTCCTTTGGTTTTATGCTTTATGTTTAGAACTTTTGTGTAGGTTCTTTGTTTTGGATTTATGTCACATTTTACAGTTATATTTGCTTAAGACTTATTTTGAGCCAGTGTAGGCTTTAGTTAACTAAGCATGTGGGTTTGAGATTAGTTGTTTACTTTGTGATAAGCAACACTCCTTCTTTCCTTCTTATTTACTCTTGCTCAAAGGATTATGCGTACTCCGTAATTCTGTTAAATCGCCCGTGGTTAGGGTTAAGTCTTCCGCTAGATCATTTCTCAATCTTCCCTTCGTCGCCCCCGCGCGCTTGACCGGCCCCTGGACCGGGTTCGGCTCGGGTCGGGCATCGCCGGGGCTTGACAAGTAATCCTAGTTATCTACTTTGGCAAGCTGTAAATAGAGTATTGAAATACTTGAGATGAACAATAAACTATAAAAAAAATTAGTGGATATCCTACCGTATTAGAAGGTTTCTCTAATGCCAGTTGGATTAATGATCAAGATGATTACTCATCAACGAGTGGATGGGTACTCACTCTTGGTGAGGGAGCTATTTCTTGGAGATATAAGAAATAAATAATTATAATGGATTATACTATGGCATATGAGTTTGTGGCTTTACATGCAAGCAGCAAAGACGTTGAATGGGTAAAGAATTTGTTGTTAGAAATTCATGTTTGGGCTAAGCTAATGACATCGATTTCTATACATTGTGATAATGAGTCCACACTAACACGGGCGTATAGTAAGGTGTATCATGAAAAGTCCAAACATATTGGAGACTAAGACAGAGTTATGTTAAGAGAATTATTCTCCAATGGAGTTATAATAGTGGACTATGTGTAATCAAGTTAAAACTTGGTGGATCCTTTCACAAAAGGACTTGCAAGGAATATGGTATTGTAAACATCAGCTAGGATGGGATTGAAGCCCATTTAAACATAATCATTCTTGATGGAATTCAACTTGTCACTTAAAGATATTCGAGTTCTCAAGTTGAAAGAGTAAAGTACATCATAAGTTGTAAAGGTAAATACTTAAAAAAATATTAAGTCATCCCTAGGTAAAGTAATTGGTACATGTAATGTATATAGAGGAGGCTTAGATTTGTTCTCTTAATATACTTACAACAATGTTATTGTGGTGTTAAAGTTGCAGGGACACCTCTGATAAGTTTACTTGTATAAATGTGGAAGTAAGGCCACTTCACATGAGACTAGGGTTTATCTCTCTAGAGTGCTTATAAAATCAAAATATAGTTACAAGGCCAAATAGTGTGAGTTACATCATTACATCCTAAAGGAACTAAAGACTTGATGTGACATGTAAACCCAGTTAATCTCATGGATAGTTAGTTCAAGGACATTGTTCTACTATGCTTTCCGGTTAACTTTGGTTAGTATTTACTAAGTGGAGGTTCAAGCTGTAAAAGACCTTCATTTATGCATCAATCTTAGCCATATTTTTTTATTTTTAAAATGGGGGCAGCTTGTAAAATCTTTTTGAAAATGGTGGGAAATTGTTGAAAAATTTTAAAATTTTAAGATACCAATCGATCAGGCTATTTGTAGCAAATTACTATTGACTTTTTATCGATCAGTCCAAGGAACCGATCTATCTATTTAAGCTTCTAGAGGTAAATTTTAAGAAGAGCAATCGATTAGCCCTCGAGGGTGATTGATTGCCCAACAGTTATAACCATTTTCTTTCTATTATTTTTGGTTTTTCATGAAGGGCTGCGTCTTTTTGAAAGGGGATTCCATCCCAAATGAAATATGAGTCAATTTTCACTTGTAAAGAAAAGAGCTTTTGCACTTCCCTTTTAATCAAAACCTGGTTTCATCAAAATACCTTATTCTCTCGTTCCACAATAATAGAAGACAAAGATATTGGCCTCAAGTTCCTAAAGGTGATATGAGATTTGTATTTAAAAGTGTGATTTGCAAACAAAGAGGAAAGGCGTTATTATATCTTGAGAAGATTTGTGGAGTTTTCAGTTACACATTAAAATCGAGGATTTGGTAGTGGCAAATACTATTTTTAAGAAAGCGTTTTCATGCCTTGAAACATAGCTTGTTGTAGTGCATTTCCTACAACAATTTCAAAGCATTGAAGTGGTCATTCCAATAAAAATTCACTTTTTCATTTCATCTACCATTGTCTTTGAAGATTGAAGAACGAAGAATTCCCACCAACAACATCTCCCTTAAGTGTGGCCCATCCGCTTCCTAAGCAAATGGGTTGACGACTTAGGGAATGATGTTTGGTGTCCCTTGTCACATAGGGTGTGTACTTTGTTGTTTTGTATTGGCCACTTGAATCCCTTCAATTGTGGAAATGCTGGCATTGGTCCCCTCCTAGAGTGTGTTCTCGGGGCTGGGGCTGCCTTTGGGTAATTTGTGTGTTCAACTGTCTATCAATGTTATATCACAGTAATTGCCGACCCTTTGATAGATCTTTTGAGGGTTGGATTTGAGCTCCTTTATAGTGAGGGTGATCTCCTAGTATTGTTTTGGTGCAATTGAGGTTTTTGTGTTTGACTGTTTTCCCTAAAGGCTTTATGCTTAGGATGCAAAGTTTCGATTTGGATTTTGCTCTATACCGTAATGTAAATTTGAGGGGAAAACAATGCTCTGTGCGGCATCTCACAACCTCTTTTGACCGCAGCAAACTATGGTAGTATATGAGGCACGGCTCATGCTCAATTGTGTAAGCTAGTGGATCATGGGCCGTTGAATCGGAATCTGATGACCACACGTTATTTAAGGGGCATATTGTTTTTGAGTAACACAAACTGTCAAACCAAGATTAATTCGAGGGTTTATGATGCATTAACCCACATAGTTGCACATGAGTCAGGTTTAACCATCATCCACTGCATGTGTCTCCATTTTTAACCGTTAAATATCTCTCCCACGTCTTTCCTTACAGAAAAATGAACACAACTAAAGCAATTACTCTACGGCAGTCCGGATTCCCCCTCAACCTGCAAAAATACTATGCAGATCATTTAATGATCAACCTTTGGCAGACCCAAGCATTCTTCCTCCGTTTCTCAGGCATCGTCCGGGTAGGGGGAGCTATCAGCCATTGACCCCGGAATGACGGTGTATGTACTAAGTATGTGCTAACACATACGCTAATGTACAGTAGCATGGTCGTCATTGATCTTAGGATAAACGGCTCCTGCCTACCTGACATATACCATGGCGGATGGTAGGCATGCGGACCAAAAATTCTTCCTGGTCATTTACTACTATTACTCATTACCAAGGAGTATTTCTTTTTTATTCCTTACACGAAGGTTTTTGAAGTCTGAGTGCTAAAACAATTGATCACCGATATTGTGCGATCTCCCTAGTTTTGTGCACAGCGTCATGGTTTTTATCATAGCTCAACCAAAGATTGTCATTCTTCCCTTTACTTTGGTTTTGTCTCAATTCTTCTAGTTATGGGTTTCTCAATTTGATTCCATCCCCTCTTTTTATCGATCTGGCATCCTTTAAATTCTCTATTAAGGTGATTCAGCATCTTTCTTGTATCAGCATGTTTTGCATTCTTCGTGCTCCTTACTCACTTTGAGCCAAGCATACAGAATACATATAAAGCGTCTATTTTCAAGATCAACATACAATACATTAACATAAATAAACATTTGTGTTAACAAGCACTAGCGTGTTCTTTGTTGATTTTAAAAATTAATATTTTACATGTATTTCTTATGCTCAACTCATTGTCAAAACAAAAATATAAAAAATACTTCAGGTGGAAAAGGGCTGGCTGGGCCTGCCATCTATTAATGGGCCAAATTTGAAGCCTGCCCTTAACTAACGGGCTGTTCACAATAGGACCCAGGCCCAGCCCGCACCCAAAGGGCCGGGTCTGAGCTATACCCAGCCCTTTGCCATCTCGCTCTCACCAACATCACCAGTCAGTAAAATTTTTCAAGTATTCTGTACAAGGTGAAATATAGATATGCTTCTTCTGTTTCAAAGTTTTTGTAGCTGGTGGATAATTATTATTATGCATGCATGTTATCTCTCTACTAATGATTCTTGCTTTTCTCCACTTTATAAGGGATTTGAATGATATATGTTCATGCTCTTTCTTCTCAAATGCGTCCCACATTGCATGGCTCATTTTTTAGAAGGGTTTAAGGAGATCTAATCTCTGCAGTAGAATGCAATCTCTGGACCATCATATCCTCACTCCAATCCTTAGATTTGATTCTAGATTTAATAGATTCTATGTTTATTGCTAACATGCAAGGGTCAATTTCTTTGTCAATTGTAGTCAACCCTTTTTTTCAGTCACTTGCTCAGACAATTCGCGGTTCTCCAAGCTCTCTCTCTTCATCAGTTGTTGTTGTACATTCTGAAGCTCAAGAACCGTGTTATTTAAGCTACTGGCAGTACATGCTGTGAATCTAGCTTGCTTCTAGGGTGATTATACAGTTGATTACATGAAGGCCTTATTTTGGAATTGTAGTGGGATTGGTCCCAAAATCACTATATTTCGTGAGTATAAACTGTCTAAATTACATAGTCATGATCTTATTTTATTATCTGAGACTTTTGCTAAAGATGGAAAGGCCTCCCGAGTTGCTCGTCGCCTACAATGGCCTCATTTTTGGGAAGCCCCTTCGACTAGATATAAGGATGGTATCATGATCTTATGGCAGAATCATTTGCAAGTTCAAATCTTATCATGTAGCGATTAGTATGCCCAACTTGCTATATCTCTGCATGGTGGCAAATACTTTTGCCTAACATTTCTACATTCATCATCTATTGGTTTTATTCAACATGTCCAATGGGAAACTATGTTAAATATTCACAACAATATATCTTTTCCATGGTGCTTATGTGGGGATTTTAATGTTGTTTCTAGCCCCCAGGATAAGTGGGGGGCAAGAATTAAACTTCAAAAAATTGATCAATTTTAATAACTTCATTTCATATATTGGGGTAACGGAGATCCCTTTCAGAGGCTACAGGCTCACTTGGCACAACAAGCAAGATGGGGGACATTACATAAAGCAAATAATTGACAAAGGGTTTGGATCTATCAATTGGTTTGACCTCTTCCCTTCTACTTTTTTACATCACTTACCTATTATTGGGTCAGATCATGCTCCAGCAATCTTATATACTACTCAGGATCAGGTGTTCTGCCCTAGACCTACTTGGTTTATGGCATTTTGGATGAATGTTACTAGACATTCTGAAGTTATTGATCATGCTTGGTATAATCAAGTTTGTGGGTCTCCTTTTGCCTTCAGTGTTAACCTTAAACAGACAATGGACTCTCTTGTCCATTGGAACAAGACACACATTGGGAATATTCACAAACTTGTGGATTTTTGCTATAAACAATTGGCAGACATTCAATTCTAAATTAAACAATTGCCCCTTCGCTTACTTGTGCAACAAATTTCAAGAGTTATCATATGAATATAAGAGATTGTGTCTATTCCAGAAAAGTATATATGCTCAAAAGTCTCAAATTCAATGGCTTCAGGCAGGAGACCAGAATACTAAGTTCTTCCACAAGACAATTCAAACCCATTATCAACGGAATCTTATCATGTTTCTAAAAGATGACACGGGTACCTTTCAATCTGATATTGACTATTGAAAATATTCTTTTAAATCACTTCAAGACTATCTACAACGATTGTTCCTCTCAGAATCTGCTATATTAAAACGTGTTCATCCTTTTATTTCCTATGAAGATAATTGCAGGTTTTGACCCAAGTTGTTGATATTGAAATCAAACAAGCTATTTTTCAATTTGGGTCAAACAAAGAGCCCAAGCCCCGATGGTTTCTCTGGCTTATTTCACCACGCATTGGTATACCATTGGATCTGATGTTTGTGCTTATATAAAAAGATTTATTTCCATTGGAGTTTTTTTCAAAATCTTTTAACCATACCTATATTGCTCTGATCCCCAAAGCTGAGGCACCTACTGCTGCCAACTAGTTTAGACCCATCAGTCTCTGTAATTTTTTATATAGAATTATTGCTCGTATTATCGTAAACAGATTGCAGCCAATTATTTAGCGAATTATTACTCCAAATCAAGGAGCTTTTGTTAAAGGAAGATCTATACATGACAATATAGAGGTGGGTCAGGAACTGTTTCATAAGTTAAAGAAAGAAGGTGGTATGATGGCTATTAAATTTGACTTTTCTGAGGCATATGACTCCTTAAGATGGAGTTTTGTTAATACCTTTATTAGCCTTCGGTTTTGATAGAGATTAGGTTCGTAAAATAATGTACTTCATTTCTACTGTTTCATACAACATTTTAACGAATGGAAGCCCAGGACAAGTGTTTAACCCCCAAAAGGATATTTGGCAAGAGGGCTAAACAAGAATAGTAATGGGAAAAGAGGTGCCATGGATAAGGCTGGAGGAACTGCGGATGACGATAGAATCAATAGCATTCAAAATGATTCCATCACAAAGTTGGCTAGTTGGTCAGCTGCTTGATTATGCTCTCGATATATATAATAGAAACGTAAATTGCAGAAGTATGTGTGCCAAGAAGAAGGGATTTTAGAATCATTGATCAAATCAATTGTAGTTTTGGAATCACCCATAATAAAAAGAGAGGAAAGATGTAGATAAGAAGCCAGTTGAAGATCAGTAAGGCAAGCCAAAGCCTCGGCTTGGATAGCAAAACTCAGAGGGGCGGAGGATGCGAATTCCCCGCAATGAATTGACCTGTGTGCTCACAGATAACACCCCCAATAGCAACTGTGTGAGATGATGTTCTATAGGTGCCATCAAAGTTGAGAGAGAAGTACCCAACAGAATGCGAGTTTTTCTCTGATAGTTACGGAGTTTAGTAATGTTTCTAGAGATAGAAAGTTGATAAGTACGTAAGTTCGGGACTTAGATTGAAAATGATATTATTCTTGTAAGACCATATATGCCACATCAAAACCAAGAGTCCTTCAAAAGCCCAAATGTGGGTGAGAGTAGGTAGCCGAAATGTGCCCTTAAGAAGATACATTAGATAATTCTTAATATCTTCAAAGGCTGGAGAAATGTCCAAACATACTTATGAAATGGCAAGACAAAAAAATGTGAGTCCCGGATTCAGAATGACAACCACAAAGCCCACAAGGGCTGGGAAATATGAAGCATGTGATATGGCACGTCTGCTGTGGGCAAACCTCTACGGTATGCTTTCCAAACCAAGTGTAATGCGTTGAGGAACTTTTGCCTCCAAATTATGTTCTAGCAAAAATTTTGACATTGAGAGTTATTATTGAATAAGGCATATGCTGATGACACTGTAAATTTACCATGAGGAGTATGGGTCCAAGCTAGCTCATCCTAAGAAGTGTCTATGAGAGGGGTGGCCAAGATATTTAATGCAACCGATTTTGGCCAATTGGCAAACATAAGTTTTCACCCCACTGCCCAGTTTCAGATAAATTTGATTCACTGTAGCATTTTCAGGCAACGTTGGAGATTAAGGAATAAGATCCCCACTAATACACCAAATATCTTTAAATAGAGAAATAGATTTACCATTAGAGACCATCCATGAAGAATTGGGACGAATATAGTGAATCATCTTGGACTTGAGGCCGACAAGAAGCTGTGAATATATCATTATTCTGAATGTATTTTGTTATAGATGCAATTAATTCATAAAGTACCAGCTTGGATGACAAAATCCCAAACCTTTTTAAGAAGATCACAATTAAAATTTGCAAACTTTCTAATCCCAAGCCCGCCATCCCATTTAGGAGTCGTAATAGCCTCCCAACTGATTGTATGAATCCTTGACTCTGATTATCATTGCGGGCCCAAAAAAAGTTACGAGAGAGAGAATTCAACTGATGATTGATATAAGATGGCAGTTTGTATACTGTCATGAAGTGAATAGGGAGAGCCGAGATGGCAGATTGAATTAGAGTGCACCTACCTGCTTGACTAAGAAGTCTGCTCTTCCATCCTGATAGTCTGACTTGGACTTTGGATATCAATTCCTGTCAATAGGCTTTTTTGATAAATCCTTTAGATATAGGGATCCCAAGATATTTCTCTATACCCAAAGGGCCTTTAATACGAAATATGTTGCGCAGTTTGACAATGGTTGAACTAGCAACAGTGGGGCTCACCTGCATTTTGTCTTTGTTGTGTCAAGAGATAAACCAGCTGATTTACAATAAAAATGGATTTTGTTAATAGCCTCTCGACATCCTTTAGACCTTTCTCGTAAAAACAAAATCAGATCATCAAAGTATAATAGGTGGTTAATAGAGAGGGCTTCCTGATAGATTTGAATGCCTTTCATCCCATGAACCCCCTTTCCTTGTAAAAGATACATGGATTACACTTATTGTACTATGATACAATAAGAAGATCTTGCTATGATACAATACCTTGCATGGAAAAACATGGAGTGTCCTAACACTCAAGGTAACCACTATGAATCTTACTCAAAATCAAATTAGTCGTTTTCCCCGGTGGCTCATGTGATAATTTTACCAATTACATATTTTGCCTTTAAGATTGAGATTTTTTTTCCACACTTCTTTATGGTGGTGGGGGTGTAGTTATAATTGATTTTATTTGTACACTTTGATTTGGAAAAAGTTCTCCAACCCCACGTAATTTTGAGGATTTATTGTGGTTTTGTGTGTAAAAAAATTCTCCATGGGAAAATAATCCCTCACTGAAAGAACCACACCTATTTTTTCAGTGTTAGTCGTGTATGACTTTTTTTACAAACGAAAAAATCTTATTTTTCTTAAATTATCAACCATATGTTGGATTTTTCACGCATATCGATGTAATGTGTGCAACTATACACTTTTACATATGTGCATATTCTTTATTTTTATTTTTGATATACATATATACATATAATAATAAAAATAAATGAGATATATGTATATAAATTAAGATTTTTTTATATACATTAGAAGTAAAAAGAACATAATTCTCCATCCACTCAATGTTCACATTGATTGCTTAGAATGGAACCCACGTGGCACTAGGTATACATACAAATGTAAATATATATAGTCACATGCATTAAATTAATATGTGAAAATATAAATTATAATTAACTAATACAAAAATTATTTTTTATAGAAAAAAAGATACACATAACAAACACCGAGAGAAAAATGAAATATGATTCTTTATACAATCGTGAGGGATTATTTCTATTTAAACAAATTTGTTCTACACAAGATACCACAATAAATCTTAAAAAAGGGGGGGATTGAAAGAATTATTTTCCCGCTCAAGGTGTGAAAATACATTCCATTGCAACTAACCCCTGCACATAAGCTGATAAAAAAGGCATGGGCAGCACGCTTCTAGTAAGTTATAATTAAAATTTGTACAAGTGTCTTGGACCCACGACTTCCTTACAAGGAAGGGGTGACCAAATAAACATGTTTTGCAGAAAAACGCTACAGATAATACACACATTTGGCAATGGAACTATAATCAACTCCTGCAGAAAGCACGCAAAGTTTCATCCAGGGCTTTCCTGTCATAATCTCCAGTGAAGACACAACTGCCAAGAGGGCCTTTTAGAAGGATAAGTCTTAGCAATCCATCAGCAACCTTCTTATCGACCTAAAGTTAGATTCGCAATAACAGATTAGAACATGAAAAAAAATCCAGACAGCAAAACAATAAACTAAGTTTAGTCCCTCACCGCCATGGTTGCTTTAAACATATCAATAGTCATAACATCAGGTGGTGCTGTTGGGAGCTTGGCCTGTGTTAAAATGTTGTATGTCCGTCTCTTGATGGAGTCATCAATCCAGCCAAGACGATAAGACATGTCAACTGCCATGACCTGCAGAATCATCAGGGTGCAGTTTGTTACCATCAAGAAAAAATTAACAAGAGACCAGAATTTACATAAAAGTGATAAGCCTATACCGTGCCAGCAGCAACAGCCTCCCCATGGAGCCATTCTCCATAGCCCAATCCAGTTTCAATAGCCTGAATTATTTAACAAACAACAAAATAGATTCTCAGCAATATAACTTATCAACAGGGTTAGTCAAGATAGTCGAACATATGGAAAGGACTGGTTAGAATATGTACAAATCTGAACAATATGGCAATCAATACTTGCAAAATCATATTTAAACCACTAGATAATTATTTTATAATATGTTCGCTATGGCAATGGATATTCTGCCTTACAAATCAACAAAAACACTTTCCATTGAATATCAATTTCACATAAATTAAAGCTCAGTAATAAATAAATCAGATCATAAACAAACAAGCCAACAAGGTTATCAAATTGGCATAAATGAGATAAGTATAATTCATTTATATAAATTACAAGGGAACATGGAGCAGGGGAAAGGGGGAAAAGTAAAAAGTAAACAGAAAGGAGTCCTGAACACATACATGACCAAATGTGTGACCCAAGTTCAATGTCGCCCTCAATCCACCTTCTTTTTCATCAAGCGATACAACCTCTGCTTTGTTTTCACATGAACGCTTGATAGCATATGCCATAGCATTCGGATCCCTGCAGGAGCAAATATAAGTTTTCAGTGGAAATAACTATTTATCCAAAGCCTGTTTTTCATTTTTTAATTTCAAAACATGATGCACTATATAAAATAAAATAAAATGGAGGGTAGATGTTTTTTTTTTTGGGGGGGGGGGGGGGGAGGGGGGGACAGATAAGGGTACATGCTTATTACAACAGCAGGGAATAAGACCACAAAGTACAGATAGCAAAAGCGAAAATTGTAATGCATTGTAGAAAAAAAATGAATTACCTAGACAACAATGCCTGCATATTCTTTTCCTGCCACTCAAAAAATTCTGCATCTCTTATAAGACCATACTTCACCACCTCAGCAATACCTGAAGCCAATTCCCTCTCTGGTAAAGTATGCAGCGTGTCTGTATCAATGAGCACACACTGTGGCTGGTAGAAAGCGCCAATCAGATTCTTTCCAAGTGGATGATTTATTCCAGTTTTTCCCCCAACAGAAGAATCAACCTGAAGAAAGAAAAGATCATTTATCGCAACAAAGTTATTTTACAGAAAAGTACTCAGGACAATCAACACTTCACCTGTGCCATGAGAGTGGTAGGAATCTGAATGAAATTGACTCCACGAAGAAATGCAGCAGCAGCAAAGCCACACATGTCACCAATAACACCACCTCCAAGGGCAACAAATGTGCAACGCCGATCCAGACGGGACTCAATTGCTTTGTCAAACACCTTCATCAAGGTACCCTATAAAAGCACCCACGAATTTTACCCCATACCATTAGAGAGTGTTTTTTCTTTTGAAGGTGGGGAATGGAGTTTAACAACTTAAAATTAAGCTTTTGTGCACTCACCATCTCTTTATACTTCTCACCATCAGGCAATATCACGCTTTCAACAGAGACATTTGAATTTCCGAAAGTCAAAGCAGCAATTACTTTATCAAGGTAGAGCGGGGCAACAGTCGTATTGGTCACGACCAAAACTCTTTTTCCGTGAACATGCCTAAAAATAGCCATTTAATTATTGCTTAGGATACATGCTTACGAAACTACTAAAATCCACAGGGATCTAGCAAATCATTGGAAGTCCAAAAAGCTGTGAAGGACAGATCGACAAACATGTAAAAACTACTAAAATCCACAAAGAACTAGGGAGATTATTGTAAATCCAAAAACTAGTGAATAACAGATCGACAAACATCTTAAACCTTATTTAAAGACTGCTTCAGAGTTTTCAAGCAAACTGTTCTAAATTGCACACACCGATAACTTTTTCCTCCAAACAACAGGTTTAGTAGCTAGAAAAGAAACGAGTTAACACATGCAGCAATTTAAATCGAATAGCCAAATACATAGCAAAAAAAATACAATAATTAGTATCATCAGACTATAAGTTGTACTTCAGAATAGAGATTACGCAATACTAGACAAAAAATCACATTAACATGATTATCATCCAGTGACTAAATACAATAACAAATATCATAAGATTGTAAGTTGCAACTCAGAATAGAGATTATGCAGAACCAGACTAAGAATCACATGAGCATACTTATCATTCAGTGACAAGCATTTTTCTTACATAGAAGAGCAAAAATTTGCTCATTTCAACATAGAAATCGTAGTCAGTATAACTTAGAATTCAGTGACTAGCATCACAAATTAGTAGTCAGCAAACAGAAACGTCTCGTAATTAACGTAGAAAAGAATTTAATCATTTTAACATAAATTAGTCCAACTGTATAACTAGAAATACTACCCAAAAATTAACGAGTAAAAATATGAACCTCTGCAGAAGATCAGGCTCGTCGAGCAACCCGGACCCGATATAGATCGGGTAGCTCCGATTGCCCAAATCCACATCGACCACCGTCTTGACCTTCTCAGTCCGGGCCTCCTCCATCACCGGAGCCGAACTGGCGGCGACCCTGAACCGGTTCAAGCCCACACTTGCCGGGGCAAATCGAACCTGGGTTATAACTTTCAAATCCGATCGAGCGACCAGACCCCCGATCGAGACCCGTCTCGGGAGAGAAGAGAGGCCGGGGCGAACCACGGAGCGGAGGCCGGAGGACGAGGAGGAGGGGCCCGCAGAGAGGATCGAAGTTGCAGAGGAAGCCATGGGCAAGGGGATGAGGGTCGGTGGAGACGCGGGGAGGGGAAAAGGTGGGGACTTTAGGGAGAATTGGGGGCTGGTCTGGTGCCGCCGTCGCGGCGGCCATGGCTGACCGGTGTGGGGAGTTGAAGAAGCTGAGCTCACGTGGGTAGGTGGAGGCTGGGGTCGGAAACAAACGTGCGGAATTTCCTTTGTTTTTTCCGGTGTTTTCGCACGTGCGAAATATGGGCTTTGTTTTTGCATTTTTGGGCTCCTGGGCATGAAATAAGAGGAATGGGCTAATGCTGGGCCAGGGTAGTGGGCATCCGGATGGATGAGAAAGGCCTTTCCGCCCGTTACTCTTCTCGGATTTATAGAAATAGAAAGTAAAGAAAGAGTAAGAAAAAGTAAACTAGAGTACGGCGAGGTAATAATAGTAACAATGGTAGTGGTGTTGGTTATAGTGGTAAATATATTGATAATAACGATAGTGGTGATAGAAATAGTTATAAAGTCAATATTAAGAATATTAAAAATATAAGTCTTTGGTAAGTAAATAGTTTTTGAAAATTCATAATATAAAGGATAAAAAGTGTTGAGGGCAAATTTTTGACCTATTTTTTTCAAGTTTCTACTCTAATTTCTCTTTCTAAGTTTCCAAACATTTCTCTTTCTAAGTTTCCAAACATACTCTTTAGGTTTTGGGCTCCTGGGCATGAAATAAGAGGAATGGGCTAATGGTTGGCCAACTGTAGTGGGCATAAGGATGGATGAGAGAGGCCATTTCGCTCCACTCAACAAGATTAATTTCTCTTTAAAAATAAAAATAGTAAATACAGAAAGAAAAAGAAAAAATGAACCCAAGTAAAAAAGAATTTAGGAGATTCTTAAAAAATATTTATTATTTGGTTGCACAAATAATATTACAGAAAATTAAAATTAAAATTCACCAATAGTGGTAATAGTGATGGTGATAGCTAAAGACAATGAGAGTAGTAATAGTGACGACGGTACTAGTAGTAGCAGTAGCGGTAGTAATGGTGAGGTGATAGTCGTGTTGACGTCAGTAACAATAATAGCAGTGACAACAATAGTGGTAATAGTACTAGTAAGAATGGTGGAAGTATCGGTAGCAATGATGGTAGTAATAGCAGCAATTACAAAGTCTATATTAAAAATATTAAAGACACAAGTCTTTGATAAATATACATTTTTTTCAAAATTTAAAGGGTAGAAAATTTTGAGGGCAAAATTTTCACTTATGTTCTTCAAAGTTTTTACTCTAATTTTTCTCTTCTCCACTTTTCACTTCTCTCTTCTCCACTTTTCACTTCTCCAAACATACCCTCTAGGGTTTAAAACAAAGTTTTATTGATATTTTAGCCTACCATCTCTCCTCAAGGCTAAAGATGTCCAAGAAGGGACATGTTCGGGTTCAAGCGGTATATTGCCTCATAATTATGTCATTTATTGAGTAGTGATGCGCGTAGATGCACACTGGTCACGATTCAGCAGTTCAATTACAAATGCACCATTTGTAATAAAAGACTGGTAGGTTTTCCATTACCAGCGTGTCCACTCTTGAATATATGTGTTGCACTAAGCACATGTTAACTTTTTCCTCAAATATATACACAAGACAGGAGAAACGAGAATAATTTTGTTGTTCATGAGTTTATAGCTCAAACATGGCATTCTTGTTAGATTTTGTGATACATGATTACTTCTCAATCAAAACCATGTCCATTTTATGTAACAAAAAAAACCACGTCCATTTGTTATCTCATAGTTTATTTTGTAAAACCAGATGAGATACTTATTTTGGGATGGAGGGAATATGTGCCGGACAAAGCATTCAATACACTGATAACTCAACTATAGTACATTCACCTTGCTTATGCAAAACAATATTTACTATCAAGAACACTAAAGTTTACACAATGTGGATTAATAAAATTGATAGCTTTTTATCATTCTGAACATATTTATGATGAGGATTCATAGTTTAACTATTGGAATTGTTTGCTTAGAACCACAAAGAGGAGTTCGCCAAGAGCACATGTCCTTAATCTCCAACCATAAGTGGTTAACAACTATAAACATAGGCTTAAACCTCAATCATACTAGGGGCTAGACAACCTTATTTATTTTAGCCTCCCTAAGATTTTTCCTCGGTTCCATTTCGATGGTGAACCCAGGTTGACCTGATCTGACCACCAAAACGCAACCCAGCCCAAACCACAAAAAGAGGCAACTTAAAATGCCAATTTAAACATAAGTTTTTAATTATTTTATCATCTTTATCAATTCATATGTATTCAGATTAACGATTATGTGAGTTTCTTATTATAAGTTGTCATCAGTGTTATATAGTTCAATGCGGCCCTAGGTGATAGATCAACCAAACTATTTAAAGTAAGAGCACTAGTTTTAATTGAAGTGGGGATTAGTCATGACAGATTTTATTTTCACACTTTGAGTAGAAATTTTTTTTCCCATGCCCCATATTTTTTAGGATTTGCTGTGGTTTCTTGATTTGAAACAAAATTTTTCCAAGGTAAAATAAGCTCTCATGATTGAGCAATGAAGCTCAACAAAGGTCAAGAATGCCCTGTAATGTGTGTGCTATAAGAGCATTTGGCTTTATTTACGAGGATACGGCAATCGATTTAAGGAATCGGAGGTAGCAAAATAAAAACTAGATTAAGGAACCAGACAGAATGAAGTTCGAAGGTGGAACTCACTGTAAATTAACAAACCAAGATGTGGCCTATGTAATTATCTTTGATAGATTGAATTAGCTTGAGTAATAGCCTTATGTTCTATCAAAAGAAGAAGAAAAAAGTGATAGGGAATAAAAATCACTTCAATTAAGACCAAGGTTGCTAATCTCATTACATTTGGAAAGAACCTCACTCTCAATGTCTTTGTGTCTGTGAGTGTAATGCACCTCTCAATGTTATTGATATAATTTAGATTAGTTGATGGTAAAGATTTTTCTTCCCCAGTTGACTTGTTCGCATTGAATATATGATGCATAAACATAATTTGTATCACTGACCACATCTTTAATCTACTAATCAAGAATATCATATTATACTTCTGCCAATTGATCCCTAAAATATAAAGGCTTGTGTTTGTATATTAATTTCTATTATCGATAATTTTCATCTTGTTTTTATTCTTTTGTTACTAAATTTTCAATAACATGAACTAATAATCATGGTGCCATTTGAATAGCTAACTGGAAACAAAAGGTAACACCTTTTTCTAACGAATATCAATTACGGCAATAAACTTCAAATTTACTAATTAACCCAAGACTACCTTAAGGCCATAAAAGAAAAGTTAAATATTCTTGTGAAATCATAGAAAAACCCTAGACAATTTTTCCATCATTGGGCAAATTTAATTTGAACTTTGCATTATTAATTGAGCATGTCAAATCCTTTCCCAAGCAATCTCTTTCATTGCAATTTCAACCCTAAATTTTGTTTGTTTTCTCAAACCTGACCTTATTTGAGAATCAACATTACCATTGCTTAGCCTACATCTATGCGTAGTCTTGTATCCCCAACCACAGAACTTTGAGAACTCTGAGTTTATTTGTCTATAAGATTCCTCCATGAGAAATATCAAGATATTGAATTATACAAAGAAAATAACAAGTCACTCAGCCCTTCTCTTATACTAAATGATAATAAATTACTACTATTAGTATCCATTAATGAATGCATAGAGTCAGATAGGAGAACTACATTTTTGTTGATCTACACCTCAACTTCCAATGTACTAACCAGAGTGGATGATCCAAAAAAAAGTACTCAATCCGTCCTATAATAATAGCTACATTTGAAAAAAATAGTAGTTTTTATTAAATGGTGAAACCCACGTATAAGAGAAAGAAAAATAAGTTGATGATACTCTTTTTTAAGTACTCGACTACTTAAATTGAACATAATGGAGCTATTAATACGGAACAAATTTTTTACTAAATAGCACTATTAATTTAGGACGGAGGGAGTACTAACCAGAGTGGCCAATTCATTGTTCTCCTTTATTCCTAAGCAAGGAAACTTTGAAATGAAAAGGAAATCTTACTAAAGAGCTAGCCATGAAATGTCAAACAAAAATGCATCTTTTAAAAAAAATCTATACTACATTCAATCACAATAGCATCCCTCAAGGTGTTTTTCCTTACATTCAATCACAATAGCATAACCCTCAAATGGTCATGTTAATCACATTGTCGTTCAACTTTTTTTTTTGTTGCTACAAACACAATGTGATTCAACTTAAAATTAAATTAAGTAGCACATTTGTCTTTGAATTATTTTTAGATAGGTAATTTTCTTCCTACAGATTCATACTTGTTCTACACACCATGAATATATCATCTAAGGCTAGAAAAAAAGTAATCCCTCCATCCTATATTAATAGCTCAGTTTAATTTTTCAAAATGAACTAATTTTAATTCTTCTTGAAAAACCAAATGAAACAATTAATGTGGGACAGAGGGAGTATGAAAATGCCAAAATCTTACTCTAATTAAACATTATATTCCCAACTCCCTTGGCTCATTTTCTATAATTTAAGCAAACTTTAAAGCCATACTTCATTAACCTACCATCCTTCTTCATTCATTAATTGTTGGTAACATCCCTTCTTAAAATTCAAATTCCTTTGAAGACCTACCATCATGTGCCTCCTACATCTTATACGCCCTCCATCCCATATTAAGTGTCTTATTTGGTTTTTCAAAATGAATCAAGATTAGTTCATTTCAAAAAACCAAATACGGACAGAGGTAATATATTGATGCACATAATTACAAAGAAGAAAAGGAGGTAAACTATCCACCTTTTCCTTCATTATACCTCTGTGTGTGTATGAGAGAGAGAGAGAGAGCATCGAAAAAATCCCATCATGCTTGCTTCAACATGTAACGCACTATGCATAAGTGACCACACGTCTCTATAAGAACTTCATTGCATTATTATTTAACAACCTGTAGTTGGTTGCTAATAAAAAACTTCATCAGCTTGAGATCTACCCCATGGCGTACTTTTGGGTCCAGCTTCGAGCAGTAGCTTCATACTTGAACTTGTCGGTCTTGCAGATATGAGCAATTTCAGGCACTAATGGATCATCAGGATTTGGGTCTGTGAGCAGAGAGCATATTGACAGTAGAACCTGCATGATTAGAAACGTTATTCAAGTAAATTCCACAAAAAATTTACTGCAAAAGTTAAGTTAAAAGAAGAGTATTATGCAATCAAAATTAGAGATAAAAATAAGTATACTTTTGATATGGTAAGTGCCGGACTCCACTGCTCTTTCAGAATGTCCAAACAGATGTTGCCATTACTGTTAATGTTTGGATGGAAGACTTTAGTTATAAAAGCAACCTGCAGACAGTTCTCAATCAATTGGTTAGCAATTCTTGCAAACAGATATAATATCAAACAAGAAGCTTTTATACTTTATTTGTTTAGCTTGTAGGGCATATAAAAAGTGTAGAAATCAATTATAAAGGATAAGGAGTATTTCATGAGATATATAAGAAACCAGCTGAACAGGACAAAGAGAGACCAAATTAGGAATGATGATTATCGTTTATACCTTTGGAGGTTTAAAAGGGTAATCAGGTGGGAAGTGGATGGTTACAAGAAAAACACCCCCCGCGTAGGGACTATCATTGGGGCCAATAATTGTTGCTTGCCAGTGGAACATGTCATCTGCTACAGGACCTGCAATTCTTATTCAAATTAATCTCATACACCAAGCAAGTACTCCCTCGGTCTGGTAACAATTGTCTGGATTAGAAAACCAAAATGAACTAAAATCAGTTCATTTTGGTTTTCTAATCCAGACACTAATTATGAAACGGAGGGAGTAATACATATAGGTTTTAAGAACAAAACAGAATGCCATAGAGGATTATTTTCTTAGCTAGCTTATCTTGTAATATCCTTTATACCTGCACTGCATGAAGTTGGAGGGTCCCTTTGCAGCTCTTTGAGCTCTTTGATAATTCTCTTGGAAGCCATCCAAGCAAAATATTGTTTGTAGATATCAGAAAAGAAGCAGAGGAGCTGGTAACACAAGGCTGCTAGGAAACCGAAGAATAAGCTCTATGTATATGGAAAGAAAGAGAATGAAGATGGGAAATGGATTCTGAATTGAAGGTAGGACGGGCTCAGGGCATAGATTCCAGAAGACAAAGTGGCAAGTCAAGAATCAAATCAAAGACCCCATAGAATTGACTAATCACTTTGTGAAAAGGCAATTGGAGCCAAGAACTACTTGAACGTTAAAATAAGCCAGATACTTTTTAAATGATTACTCAGCTTTCACTTTGAAATGGTATTATCCCTTCATTTTACAGTGCATGAATGTCATTATGCCGACTCAGACCAAATGGTCGGTGTTTGTCATTGATCTAGAAAAGTCCAACTTTGCTTCGAGAGAAAAGCAAAATATTCGTGCCTATCACAAACCTGAGAATCCTCAAGTTATTCTGTTCACTCTTTTAGCACAAGTTTTAAATCTTCTCATGCGTCAACTACTATTTTACTTGAAGATCCTTGGAGGATAGATAAAGACCAGTAAGAGATTTGATGGCTAATGTTTTGGTTCATTTGTTTAAGCTTGACAAGGTGTTCCCTGAAATTGCGTACCATCAACACAGAATCAAATGCCTCGAACGTGGTATCTGACTGTTTCGGGAAGCCCTAGCACAGTGGGAGAGTTAAACCAATCTCGACTACCCACATCCCACATGGAAGCCGTTTAATGCACAAAGCAGAACGATTTTATTTTTGGTTGCTCAATAGATCTACAGGTTTAGCCATACCCGCAAAGAAGGTGAAGGGATGTACTGTCTTCATTGGGGGGCAATAGAGTCATTCCGGGCAAAATAGGAGAAAAAAGTACTCTTAAGACAAATGCAATTCTGTGAAGGTCGTATAGTAGGCAACCGCAAGCTTGTTGCCAGGCTACCACTAGCCTCTCCATGCAACATGAAATTTTAGCCAACAGTTTCTTAGCTTACAAAGAATAATACAAAAACATGTAGTCAGATCATAAGTCCACAGCAGGAAATGAATAACAATTAATACTTCAAGTAAAAATATCCTCCTCAAGGCTGCAAATGCAAAGAGAAATCTTGGGATCCCAAGAGCACTGTCGCTATTTGTAATTCAATTACAAATCATCATAAGACCGAGAAATCGAAGCAAATTCACTTAATGCTCTAATTGAGCCCTAATAAGAAACTGTCAGTCAACTATACATCCAAGGCAAGGCCGCTTCTTTCTTCTTAAGAAAAAACGCAAGTGATAGACATAAGGATGGCTTGTGCTCAGAGGTCTGCTTTCCCAGCTATTTTTGTCTCACAAAATAGAGCAGCCTTTTTGCGCCTTTCTCTTCTTCTTTTTCTTCTGTTTGGGAGGCTGGAGAACCACCTTGATAGCCGCATCAAAAACTGCCTTGACATTCTGCGGACAGTCCACAAAGAAAATCGTCAAATCTAGCAATCATAGCCAGAGTTATACAGGTAAAAGAATAAGAAACAGGTAACTAACTACCTGCTGTGTCTTCGAACTACACTCAATATAAGCAGGCGCTCCGATTAACTTCCTAAGCTCTTCTCCCTATAACACAACAATGACAAAAAACAGAAAACATTAAATAAACAACATCATTATATGTCAAAATAGATCAATCCAAGATCATATAGGTGAGCCAACTGAAACACTCACCTGAACAGTTGTAATAGGTACAGCTCCAGGATGGTCTATGAAGAACTGCTTGTCATCTCGCAAATCTATAGGTAGAGCAATTAATAGGAAAAAAACTGTCACAAGTCTTTAACAACAACAACAAAAAATATTAAAAGTTAAATTATTAAATAGATTTGATTTATCCATATTAGGGCACTTTATGGGTATAATTGTCTTCCCAACAGTGCTGGAGCCCTGCAAAACATACCCATACAAACAGATAGGTGTAGGCAAACACTGATGAATATCTATTATGAATATATCACGTTTACCACACTCTAAGCAGCAACGCTTGTCATGTTCAATCGCATTTCCTACTTTACATTCCCTGAATTGGTTATTCAAGATGGTTGTAAAATTTTTCAGCAATCTCCTTAATCTTTATCTCAGACACATTAAATTAAAAATGATGCAAAAGAAATCTTAAGTTAATTATGACTCGCCTATTTTGAAAATGTGATGCTAGAATACGAGGTACAGGTTTAGCCACCAGAACTAAAGGATGAAAGAACATGCTTCTGTAACAAAGAGATCATGTGATCTCAAATCCAGCGAGTCGGTTGGATGATAGAAGATGACTCAAAAGAATCCCTGAAGCACCTAGAATGTAAACATGGAAAAAAAAATACAATAAAACTGGTTCTAGTTGGCTGCATTACACAATTTATCATGCCAAAGAGAATAACCATGTGTACCAAATAGAAGAAAGCTTCAAAAAAAATTGAGTTCATTCAACGACTTTTCCATATTATGCACACAATTTTCATAACACCATACATAAGAATACATACAAAGTTCCAATTTTCCTCTCATAAACAGCTGACCCTAAATCAAACGGCACAGATCACGATAAGACACCTAGTTCAAAAGCTTTGAGAATAAAAAGATACAGCCAACATAACCGACGTAAGCTGTGTTAGTAGACTCAGTACTAGCTTAAGGAATGAGCCGCAAAAACAAACATTAGAAACTATCAAATCACTACGGATTGGAATCCTAATAATTTAATCTTTCTTTCTTTATTTCGTCATTACTTTAGGTATTAAATACGATTCAAAACTGAACTAAAAGCACCAAGGCCATCTAATTAGCATACAAAAACGGTCCAATAGCTACGGATTCTTGGAGGCAATAATAGGACACAGAAAGCCAACAGCATAATGGAGAGAATAATATAGGTCCGTGACATCCAGAATGACAAGCCTTTGTCTATTAAAATTCGAAAACATATAATATGTATAATATGTAATAGCTACATAGTTCATGCAACTTTTTTGCTCACTAGGGCTAAATCCTAAAAAATGGTACAATAAACAAATGGCCATCAAAATTCGAAAACATTTCACAGAATGAACTTCTCATGAGTTTCAAACACTTGGGCATGCCTAATTAAATTGAAGACAAGCTAATTTCAAAAAAAGATGGGTGAAAAAAAAAGAAAACCTGTAAAACCACGAAATAAGAAGGAAAATAGTTTAGTACGCCAAAAGAAAGTTGCAATGAGAAGAGCTGAAGGAAGTAAACTACTTACCAAGTTTCGTTCCAACAAGAATAATGGGAACTCCTGGCGCATAGTGCCTCAATTCAGGAATCCACTGAATCCAACACAAAACAAAATGTTAGATAATAATCCGATAAGAAGGCAAAAGAAAGAGAACAAAGGAAATGGACCTCATCAAGGGGCAATAAAGAGGGAATTGAGAAGCTACGATAAAAACTAGTACCTTCTTAGCAACATTCTCATAACTCGCCTTACTGATAAGAGAGAATGCTAGCAGAAAAACATCAGCTCCACGATAGCTCAAAGGTCTCAATCTATTGTAATCCTCCTGGCCTGATTCGTCGAATTACCAACTTAGAACAAAGAAAGTAAAATCGAGAAAACGGTACGGAAATTTTGTTTTTCACTAGAACTGCAAGGCTGGAACTTGCCTGCAGTATCCCATAACCCAAGGTTCACCGTGTTTCCATCAACAACTACATTTGCACTGAAATTGTCGAAAACAGTTGGTACATAGTCCTGTCAAGTGAATAACAGATCACAAATAAATAACTTTATATGACAATTTTCATCAGTCAATCAACTAGGAACAAAGGAAAAGTCTAAGAAAAGAAGTTCCACCCATCATACATCAGACCACGAATTCAGCAGAAGAAACTCATCAACACATTGAACATTTTTCAACGTTTCCGAAAAATCAAAATGGAAGGCTAACACAAAGCAACCCAATACATAGTGTCAGGGCCATCAAAAACCTTAATCATTGAAATTCACAACATACAATCCAACCCCCTGAAAAACATAGAAAGAAAGTTGTTCAATGTCCTTGAAACCGAAAAACCATGTCCGATCACCATATCCCCTGTCAAGTAATTTTCAAAAGCAAACTTCATACATAAAAACCGCTACAAACAACTTCCAAATTCTCTCAATTTCCAAAAGCAAACATCATTCAAAAACCTCAACTTTTAAAAGCTAAAAAATTCTTCCAGCCACCATCCATCACTGAATCGGCATCTATAAGCCCAAATGCAGCTAAATTTCCCAGCTTTTCACAGACGATAAGCACTAAAAACACAAAAATCCAACAAACACCAGACAAAATACAAACGAAGCGAGGAAAAAGCTCACAGTGGGAAAGGTATTGCTGGTGTAGGATATCAGCATGCAGGTCTTCCCCACCGCGCCGTCCCCCACCGTCACGCACTTGATAAACCTCGACGCACTCATCTCCTCTCTCTCTCTCTCCCACCCAGCACCCCACCACCTCTCAGATCTCCCTCACACCCCTCACTTCCACCTTATTCTCCGGGAAGCAGAACGGGAAAAAGCACATTCCTCAGCAGACGACGAAGACACCGACGGAAACCCGACGGCCGATGGATCCAGAATCCGGCCGGAAGCAGGCGAACGGAAAACCCTAGAGATCCGGGAGGGGAAATCGGAAGGGATAAGCAGAGGGGGAGGGGAAAGGTCCGATCTTTGTCGACCTCAGGGTGGTGGGGGTTTAGGTGGGCGGCGGGAAAAGATGCGACGGAACCGGTCGCCGATATGACAGCTAATCAGCCCAACCAACTCCCCCGGCCCAGGCCCAACTAATACCAGATAAAATCCTCCTCCATGCATCTTTATTTCAATTCATTTAATTTTTTCATTATTTTAATCAACATCTTTATAATTTATTTTCTTTGATTTGTCAACTCAAAAAATATTAGCTTATTTCATTTACTATGTGGGTGCGATCAGATTAAAAGCCATTGGGGGTAAAATTGTTTAAAGGTTAAATAAGCCATAAATTTATATTTTTTGTGACCTTTTTTTTATTATTATTATTATGGCACCCTTTAGGATCTTCATCCGACGGCTATCCTTAAATTTTTCTTTTCTCTCCCGCTATCCTTTGAGATCCGCTAGTGAAGTTATGGAAATTTGATTATGCATCAATTAGCACGTAGTCTGTATTTTGATTAACTATAGGTTTGAAAGGATTTTTGTGATCAACAATTCATGAAGCTTCATTAGCAACCAGCAGTTTTGATCTACTTTTTTTTTACTCTAGAAATTCTATTATGTGTTAATTAGCGTAGTCTTTATCCTGATTAGCTATAGGTTTGAAAGGATTTTTGTGATCTACAACTCATAAAGCTTCACAAACAACTAGCATATTTGATCTACTTTCTTTATCCTTCTTCTCACTTTCTATTATTAGGAAAGAGCTCTATGAGTGCAATATTTACACCCTAACCCTTGCCCTATTTTAGAGGCCTCGACCCCTCTACCACGGTGACCCTCTTCAACGTACATGCCAGTGTGAGCTAGATTTCTCGTTTGATTATATTCTTAAACGGCCATTGCCACACTACCCTTGTGGGTCTCCATGATAATTAAGACCCCAAGGTTTGGACTATGGAGCCATGGAAGTTGGAGGATCCAGAGTTTGAAATTTGAAAACAAAAACCTCAGTCCTCTTTATTGCCATTTTTGAGAAAAAAGGTGAGAAAGGTGAAAGCCAAAAGCAAAGGAGATAGGTACATTTTTTATCATAAATATAATCAATGTCATTTCCCTCCCCCAACATTTGAGATATTTGGATAATTGCTGAGAATATTTGAAGGTGGGCCATCTTTGATCTTCAATTAGTTAGTTTGATTTGAGTGGTTAGTTTCAACAGAACCCTCTCCAGAAGTTTGTTCGGATGTGGGCCTATCGACCCCTGGAATGAATGGACAAAATCATTTAATGGCGTGGATCGAAGGTGGGTGAAACAGTAGGACCCACTAAGTGATGGCGACTACTCTTTCACTGAGATTTCACTTGGCCCAACAGTGACCTGTCAGGCCCAAGCCCATCATGATGTGAAAACAGCCGGCGGACAGTTGCGAGGGGCCCACACACTCTTCTCTACTAATTGCATGAGGTGGGGGGCAACAAACTGGATTGACCAAGCAATACTTAAATCCTCCGCAAATCACGCTAATTAAGAGGCATGATTAGAGCAATGATAAGGTAAATAAAGTTAATTAGGAGGCATGATTTAGGGCAAATATACTCTGTAACGACCACACCCATGTGCTGTGGTCACCTCACCGACTCTTCACCTGTCCAGGGGAATCATGTAGGCGGACCAGTGCTATGTTTCCTTCATTATTAAGATTCGGCCCACCTAATGTCTTTTATCGATTACACACTTTCTTTACATGCCTGGGGAGGTGGGACCCACTTCATGTTCACCACTTTCCTTCTGCAGCACAAGGAAGAATATTGCTGTCAGTCTTGTTTGTTTGTTGAAATGTCAAGGGCTGTAGGCTTCTAACTTTAGGAATTCAGAAATAAACTTCCAAATTTCCATTTGGGGAAAGGCGTTATTGCATTGTATCAAGCATAATATGCCAAGTAATGCAATAAAACTGTGAAAGATACTCACCTGGATGAATGGATAAAGATTTGGTAACCTGCTTTTGTTGCTCCAAAGTCCAAAGCAAGAAGACAAGGATACATCAAAAATGATTTTGGCAATTGGTGCACCAACTAAGTTGCAACTTGGAGTGTTGAGATGTTTTATAGAAAATCCTAATGTCCAATGTCATATTTCAACAAAATAAACGTAAAAAATATATTACCAAACAACCAAGTACAATAGATAAAGAAGCACCTCCCCCCTTCCCCCAAAATCGAAGG
Organism: Saururus chinensis; assembly: GCA_035235625.1. NCBI lineage: Eukaryota > Viridiplantae > Streptophyta > Magnoliopsida > Piperales > Saururaceae > Saururus > Saururus chinensis. The sequence continues at coordinate 6,156,363 of CP141150.1, forward strand.
TAAAAACCCATTGGGCGAATCAGCCCAATCAACCAATCTACTATAATTATAAAGTTTAATACAATCACAGTTAAACCTTCAAAGAGGTTTAATTCGCCCTCTTATAGATCAATCATTTATCACAAAGATAAACAAAATACGGAGTACAAAAAACTTGAGAAGTCGCTTAGTCTTCTTTTTTTCTCCCCTTACACAAAAGATACACCCTTGAACTCTAAAAAACTGATTTGAATAATTCGGATGAAGATGATGAGAATCTCTCGATCCAATGTCGCTCGTCGGTACAAAATCTCTCTCACCGTCACCCTCCTCTTTTCTGTTCATGCACACAACGAAGAAGAAAGAATCTCTCCTCTCTTTCGCTTTATGCACACATCAAACCAAGTTTCTCGCCTCTTTGTTGTTTACACACACCACAAAGAAAACCCCTGTTTCATTTTGTGTATTCACCGCACCACGAAAACATGTTGGCCATTGCTTTTATTTCTTCACATATCCTGCATAAACACGGAATTGGACTTTTGTCTTCACACGTCACTGAAATCACTCGCCGGTTGATTTCTCATGCATATCAACTTATATATGGGCTTATCAAATCGTGGGTGGAGCCCACTTATGGGGTGAACCCCAATTCCATAGCAATCTCCCCCTCCATCCCATGAGGGAGACTCACCCTGACACGGAGACTCGGTGTGAGTCCATGCCGGTCATCTCAATGCAAAGATCATGTTTGTCTCTTGGAACTGTCTTCATCATCATGTCTAATGGATTCCTGTGTATGTGAACTTTCTCAAGAGACATATCACCATTCTTTAACACATCCATGGTCCAATGATATCTTAGATCAATGTGTTTTATCCTACTGTGGTAAGTGACATTCTTGCTTAAGTCGAGTGCACTCTGATTATCACATATAATCACATATTTCATCTAAGTCAACCTAACTCACCAAGGAACCTCTTCAACCACAACAGTTCCTTGCTAGCTTTTGTTGTTGCAATATATCTTGCCTCTGTTGTAGAAAGAGCAACACACTTCTGCAATTTTGAACTTTTGATTCCCATGAGATAGATCCCCCTGTAAAAGTAAATAGGTAGCCCGAAGTAGACTTCTTTCCATCAAGTTCTCCTGCCCCAATCTGCATCAACCAAGCCTTCTAATATTGGTTTAGAACTACCAAAACATAAACATAGCTTAGTAGACCTTCTCAAGTACCTCAGAATCCACTTCACTGTTGCCCAATGTTCTTTACCTGGATTAGCAAGAAACTTGCTCATAACACCAACTGCATAAGCAATATCTGGCCTTGTACACACCATAACATATATAAGACTACCAACTGCAGATGCATAAGGAACCTTTTTTTTCATTTCCTCAATCTCTATTCAACTTAAGTCACTTTTCTTCAGTTTGAACTGACTCCCAAGTGGAACACTAACTGGCTTAGCATCCTTCATATTGAACTTTACAAGTATCTTCTCAATATACTTTTCCTGTGACACCCATAGCTTCCTAGCTTTCATGTCACGCTGAATAGACATGTCCAATATCTGCGTTGTTGGACCCAAATCCTTCATAACAAAGGATTTGTTTAAACTCTTCTTCAGATTTACAATTTTGGCATTGCCCTTCCCTACAATCAACATGTCATCAACATAAAGTAATAGAATTATGAAATCATTTTCACCAAACTGTTTGATAAACACACAATGATCAGAAACATATTTCTTGTAGTCAATTCTTTTCATGAAATACTCAAATTTCTTGTACCATTGCCTAAGAGCTATTTAATGTCATACAAGTTCTTCTTCAATTTGTACACCATCTGTTTTTTTTCTTTTACTACAAACCCTTCAGGCTGTTCTATATAAATTGTTTCATCTAAATAACCATAAAGAAATGCAATCTTTACATCTAATTATTCAACCTCCAAGTCCATACTTACAGCTAATGTCAAAGCAACTCTAATTGAAGACATTTTCACTACTGGGGAAAAGATTTCATCAAAATCAATCTCTTTCTTCTAGCCAAAGTCCTTCACTACCAACCTTACCTTATATCTTGGTTTTGAATTGTTCTCATTATGTTTAATCCGGTAGACCCACTTATTCTTCAATACTCTCCTCCCCTTAGGAAGATCCACCAACTCATAGATGTGGTTGTCATGCATAGACTTCATATTATCTTCCACGGTTTTCATCTACTGCTCCTTCTCACTATGAGTTTTTGCTTCACTAAAATTTTATGGTTCTCCACTTTCAGTGATTGTCATATATTCTGATGATGGGTATTTGGTCGAGGGAACTGGTTCTTAAGTGGACTTTCTCATATTTATTGGCTCTCCTTGCTCAAAAAATCTTTTGTCCCTGCTCAACATTATCATCATCAAAATAATCATCATTAATCTCATAAATAATCTCATCCTCACCTACATTGTCACTAGGCAAAGATGTCGGTTCTTCAATCTCTGACTCTTCATCTTGAGTCACCTCATTTCCCTGAGGTTGATGGCTTATTTATTCTTGCAAGACCTTCCTGAGTTTTCTTCTAAATGACTTCATCTTTTTCAAGATCTTCAACTGCTTGATCATCTCTAAAAACAACATCCATGTTGCAAATTACTTTTTTATTCCTCAGATCCCACAGTTTGTATCCAAACTTGTCATTTCTATAACCTAAAAATATGCATTCTATAGATTTTTGATCTAACTTAGCCCTTTATTCTTTAGGCACATGTGCAAATGTCTTGCACCCAAATACTTTCAAGTGTGAATAGTTTACTTCCCTTCTACTTCAAACTCTTTTTGGTATGTCACTTTCCAAATCATACGTAGGAGACTTGTTGATCAAACAACAAGTTGTGTTCATTACCTCACCCCAGAAGCTCTTAGGCAACTTTGTTGAAGATAAGATACTTCTAATTCTCTCTGAGATTGTTCTGTTCATCCTCTCATCCACTCCATTTTGTTGAGGAGTATGAGGAATTGTCTTCTCATGCCTAATCTTATACTTACTACAATACTCATCAAATTCTGTAGAACAGTACTCACCACCATTGTCACTTCTAAGGCACTTCAATTGCTTACCAGTTTCTCTTTCAACCATGATATAAAAGTTCTTCAAGATTTCAAACACATCACTCTTAGTCTTCATGTCATAAGCCCATAACTTTCTAGAAACATTATTAATGAAAGTAACATAATAACTAAAACCAACAAGAAATTTTACCTCCATAGGACCACACACATCTGAATGCACCAACTCAAGAATTTTAGATTTCATTGTACTTGTGCTAGCAAAAGATGTCCGATGTTGCTTGTGTATCAAACAATGATCACAAGGGCTAATTGAAGTACCTTTGACCTTGAAAAGCAGATTTTGCTTCTTCAGAATCTCTAGTCGTTTCTCACTCATGTGACCCAATCGATGGTGCTACAAGTTAATTGTGAACTCATTTGAGGAGATATTAACCTCCCCTTAAACTAGACTAGTTTCAATCTTGTATAGGGTGCAACACTTCTTTCCCTTAGCTATAACTAAAGAACATTTTACCAATTTACACATTCTCTGATAGAAGTGTGATCCAAAGCCTTCATTATTAAGTACATTTGTAGACAACAAATTCATTATGAGATCTGGAATATGTCTGACACTCTTCAACTATAACCTGTAACATATGTTAGTCACAATATGCACATCACTTTGACCAATGATCTTCGAGGTACCATTGGTAAGTAGAAAAGAGATCCTAGTTAAAAGTAACATGGAAGGATGCACCTGAGTTAACTACCCAATTAGCATCACAACTAGCTGCTAAACATTCATTCTCATAATCAACCATAATTACTAAGTCATCCTGAATAACATTGGCATCTTACCCACTCTTTTCATTGTTGTCTTTCATTTTCTGATCTTTCTTAAGTTTTCAATAGTCATTCTTAATATGACATGTCTTATCATAATAGTAGTAGCACTTCAAGTTCTTCGTAGACTTGGATTTGCTTCTACTATTGTCCATTTTAAAATTATCCTTGGTTTTTAATCTACCCCTATTTTCCCCTGACACTAAGGCTTGAGACCCATAAGCTGGCTTCAAAGACTTTCTTCTTAATTATTCATTCAGCAGACTGCTTGTCATTATGGCCATTGTCAACTTCCCATCTAGAGCTGAATTATTTAAAGAAATAATTAGTGTCTCACAACTGTCTAGTAAAGAACTAAGAAGTAGAATAGTCTGTCACTCATTATCTAAAGTCATCTTTATTTTAGCAAGTTGGCTGATTATACTCTTTATTTCATTCAGGTGTTCCCCAATACTACCTCCATCCTTGAACTTCAAATTGATCAATTTCTTTATCAGAAAAGTTTTGTTGCCTACAGTCTTTCTTTTATATACTTCAATAAACTTATCCCAAATTGCATTTACAGACAATTCATCAGCTATACTATAATACACAACTTCATCCACCCACTTTGTTAAATAAGCCCAATCAACCAATCCACTATAATTATAAAATTTAATACAATCACCGTTAAACCTTCAAAAAGGTTTAATTCTCCCTCTTATAGATCAATCATTTATTACAAAGATAAACAAAAACACAAAATATAAAAAACCTGAGAAGTCACTTAGTTTTCTCTTTTTCTCCCCCTTCACAAAAAAATACACCCTTGAACTCTAAAAAATTGATCTAAATAACTGAGATGAAGATGATGAGAATCTCCCAATCCGGTGTCTCTCGTCAGTACAAAATCTCTCTCACCGTCGCCCTCCTCTTTTACTGTTCATGCACACAATGAAAAAGAAAAAGTGCCTCTCTATTATTTACGCACACCACAAAGAAAACCCCTGTTTCGTTTTGTGCATTCACCGAACCACGAAAACACTTTGGCCACTGCTTTTATTTCTTCACATATCCTGCATAAACAGGGAATTGGACTTTTATCTTCACACGTCACTGAAATCACTCACCGGTGATTTCTCATGCATATCATGGGCTTATCTAATCGTGGGTGGGGCCCACTCATGGGGTGGACCCCAATTCCACAGCATCGAGGAACAAAAAGTTCTGACTAATTTCTTGAACTAATTCTGTTATTGATCACTTCCATGAAGACACTGGAGTGGAGAACGTAGAATTGACTCGTTCTTTTGAGTACAATAGAATTGGCAGAGTCCTTAAATATGTTGATGATTACGTTTTCAGAATATTTTCTTACATCCATAGTGGAGGAAATGAAGCAGTAAAAATCTAATTTAATTAATGAATAAACTTGTTTCGCTTGTTGAGGATCCATGAACTGAAGTGAGGCCTACCACAGCCACCACAGAATGTGTCGCACATATGCAGATCAGGACCCTGGTGTCCATGTTTTATGCCTTGATCTGAAATTTGCGGTTGGCCCCTTCGAACACACTTGACGTGTTTACTGCTTGAGCCTTTTGTCAGCATTCTTCTTCCGAACTGACAATGTCTAGTTCAATCATATTACATGACGTAGCTTGGGGCTGCACCTTAATTCTTTTCGCAGCTGATTGTTGATTTTCTACTACTGTCCTAGATGGCACCTTCACCGCAGCAGGTAACCTGGACAAATAAATACAATTGTTCCACGTAACAAAGAGATCATAGTATTGAAAAGAAAAAAGAAGACATTCTCTAACCTCGTATACCTTTTATGTGGGCCAACTATTCGTTGACTAGGCTGTACAGTTACTTTAGGAGGATCTTTTGATTGTGTTTGCCCTAATGTAAGAGGAGTCATCAATATGAGCTAAAGAGATCCGTTTCAGAAGGTGGGAGGCAATTAGGCAAAAATAAACCATATACCGGCAATTTCTCTGAGAAATCTTAGTCCTTGTGAATGTACTTTTGTGGTATACTGGCCTGCATTACTATTCAGACAACCACTTAAGATTTAGTGTTCCATGCTATAATTTGACATGAAAAGAGTTCAACAGGTGGCAAGAATGACAAACACATTTCCCAACCCATTTCATTTAGGGGGAAAAAAGGAGAAGCAAAAAGGTTCTCAGAGATGAACCGGGTTCAGAACTCTCAACTAAAAAAGTGCTTAGAAGCTTTAAAGTCGTTATGGTTTTAAAAGCAAAACTACAAGCGTATAAAATTACGCAAAAAGGGCAACCTGGAAAACCTGTCCAGGTCCATCTATTGCCCACAATCATAACCCTGGGAAATTATACATAGAACTATGTGGGAAGATGGAAGCAATGTTAGATCTTGTATACCTTGTCGAAAAGGTGAATCACTGATTGCAGGAAATTACAGGTCTTATAGAATTGCCCAAGGTTAGAGCAACAAAAACGGTGTTTTCTGTATTTCTTCAATCAGTGGATTTAGAATGATCAGTCCACATATTCTAATAAAGTTCATCATTAATGTCAATCAATTGATAAGTGACGCACACAACAACAGGCAATGAGATCTTGAGTAGTTCATATTAAATAATATTCCAAATATTACATGTGAATCAGGGACAGCAGAACTTCAACAAAGAATCTCATTTGTGGACAATATTGCATATACCGTGAAGTTGAAAAGGCTTGTTATAATATAAATTTAAAAACACCAATATGAGCATAAGATGGTCGGATATACCTCAACACCTTCTTTAGGCCATCCACAGACAATACTTTTGCAGGTTTAGCCAGATTTGTTCTATCGGTTAGTGGGTTTACTAAGTGAATCCCCTGTGATTTCAGATAATGATGATTTTGCATGAATGCTGTTCTTAAGTTCCTACACAACATTAAAATTCAAATAGGTAATGAACACACGTAACTGGGAACACCAAAAATACAATAAAAAGCAGATATCAAATTAGTTAAGAATTGAAAAGCCTTCCAATTAAATATGTAATTAAGAACTCCTACTTACCCAGCCTTAAGCTCAGTCCGTGAACTTGTATAACTTTTAGCAGTTTTCTGCCAAAAAACAACATAGAATAAGAGAAGATGGGTTGTGCATCATCATCATACGCCTAATCCCAGCTATCTGGGGTCAGCGAGAGGATGGGTTCTGTATATTTAATTTTCTTTTCAAAAAAATAGCAATACTTACTGAATTATGATATTTGCAATATGCTCCATAACGCCTGAAACATTGAAGTGAAAAACGAAGAAACGTTCAGGAAGGTCAAAGACTGGCCACACTAAGAACAGTAAAATTCAAAAGACATGCGGGGATGTTAGAACACATGTTTGTTAAGTGAAACATCCATAATTTATAGCTTCACACAGAAGAAGTTTGCACTGAATATCTTGTATTCATTCATACAAGCAACAATAAATCTTTGCCATAATAGAAATGGAAATGTTATATATATATATATATATATATATACACACACACACACACACACACATAGGAAAATGATACAGTGAGCCACTATATCCATGAGCCAGGTGAACCGCCTGATTCCTATGTGAGGGTTGATTGCAACACCCCAAATCCTTATTTTTTGCCCTCAGATGGGGATCGCGCAACCAAGATTCCTGCCGCTCACCATGGCTCATGGATATATCACTCTCTCTCTCTCTCTCTCTCTCTCACTATATATATATATATATGTAAACAAAACCAAGTACCAATATTAATTCATTATGACACCTGCTCATCATAACATTGAGCTTAAACAAAAGTGCATATAACATGTTCAGACAAAGACTAGCAAAATTCTTCAGTTGGCGATCTTCCAGATGGAGGCAGATGGTCAATATAGTAATAAATTCAGAGATAATACAGAACTATACTTATTATAGTAGAATTAGTCGTTTTTCTTATCTTGTCTGCATCCAATCAAAGCCCAAAACATTCAATACTCGAATGGACAGATGTTTACTCTGTTGGTTTACATTATCAGTCTGTTCACCATTATGTATTTTGAATAAATTGGCACTCCATAAGAGTGAATAAATTGGTATTCCACATCCTACACAGGCTATCAAATTAGGCTTTGGTGTAAAATGGTCATCTAACACTATCTAACATGTGAAATAGCTTAATTAAATTTGGCGTTATAGCAAGCCTGATTTATCAGCAAATTTATTATGGACCTTTTCCATGTCCAATTAGGACTGATTGGAGGTTACACATTCCTTTTATGGTATATTTTTGTTACCTAGTTAATTGTATTTCCATTAGGACTTGTGTTTCATAGTAGTTAGAATTTACTTATCTTAATTCAATTTCAATCATTAATTAAGTTATTCCAAGTTAGATTAGGATTTACTTATTGTAGTTAACTAAGGCTTTGCCTAAATTCTATAAAAAGGGAACTGTAGCAATTAATTGGCATTCACTGTTTATTCAGCAACCACGAAATTAACTTTCGTATCTTCATCCATAGATCCAAGGCTCAGTTGCGCCAAAGTCTCTACTCTCTTTCCTTCATCACTACTCCCCTTTCTTCTATTCTCCTATATCACCTTTCTTCCAGCATTCCCTTACATATTACCATTGAAGTTCCTTAGTTCTCTAAGGGGGTATATCAAAATTCATCAGCTAGTATTTGCATTATGCTCTGCAGAGGCCAAATTGGACCCAAGTAGGATAACATCTAACATTAAGCAAATCCTACATTAATTGGAAAAAAAAATTCAAAAGCTTCCACGACAAAATTAATAGCAAATTTAATTTAAACTATTATTATAAATCTAAAAAAATACAAATCCAAGGTTCATACACATAAGAACAGCTCATACTTATTTATAACCATTGTACAAGACATCCCATCCTTTCTCTTTCCCTTACAAACCCCATAATCTGCAGATGTTCCCAACTTCATGATTTGACCTGCTGAATATACACTCAAAGAGAATCCTTTACCCTGTCAAATAGAAAAATAATGATCACATACCAACAAAAATCATACACATGCAATTGTGTAGGATCTATTGGCAAGTGTACCTGGGCATCTTTCCGAACATTTGCATTGAATAATGCAAAAACTGTCCCAATTGGTTCCTTTGAGTTGTTTGTATAGGCATCACCAAACAAGAAAACTGAAATATTTAGTTCATCCAAACACCCCAGTTTCCAGATGCAGAAATCTTTCCCTGTAGAACTCATTTTCGGTAATCCCTTCTCGCTTAGAACACCTACAGTAGCCCAGCAACCAGAAATAGTATCTCCCATCAGCAGATTCCTGATAAAAACATTTAAAAGTGTTAAAAAATTAGTCTATGACAGTTAATTAAATGAATTTCACAAAGTGGCATTAAAAGCATTAATTTGAATCTATTGGCTACAAGTCAACCAGATCATAATCATAATGCGCCTTCTTCCAAAAATTTGAGTTCAACAACATGAATCTTATGCCTCCACTCTAGCCTGTCTTGTGATAACTCTTCATAAAAGATAGCATAGTCATATTCTTCCTTACAACCTCTATCAAGTCCTCTTGGGTCACCCTCTCCCTATTTGGCTAATTCCACTTACAGCCCCTCCAACCTTCTTACTAGGGGATCGCTTGGTCTCCTTTGGATATGTCCATTCCAACGCAATTTCACTCTCTAAGCTTCTCCCCCAATGGTGCTACCCCTAAGTTCTCACAAATATACTCATTTATGATCATGTCTCCCCTAGTTATCCCACACATCAACCACATCTTCATTTGGTCTACATTCAGTTTATAAATATATGAGTAAATAAAATAACTCAATCTCATATATTCGCTTTCTGTGTTAGACATACGAATAAATGAAATGCACATAAATCATTTACAACAAAAAAAGTGATTTCTCTCTACAATAGAACCACGGCTCTAGGTGAATTGGGTTTGTAGGTATCGAGGCAAGTAATAATTAAAATTAACGCAAATACTAACAATTGCAGATCCAAGGTAAAATAGTCAGCATTTTAGTATAAGATACAAGCAAAGGATAGATGATGGGAAGGATAAAAGTGCTGGTAAAACAATGTTGACAAGCTAAAGGTGTTTCAAATGTACACATTATCGCACAGTTTCATGCTATCAGTCAACTCAAAGTTCATTTTGAAATGACTTGGTTTAGGTAAGAGATAAATACCCAATTGTATGCAACTGGATGAACCTAATATCAGAGAAGTGGTTACTGAGCTCCACAGCTGTCACCAACTGATTTCTGAAAACAAAAGAGAACAATGAAAACAATTGCCACAAGCCAAAAACGCATAAAAAAGAAAGTTTGCAGCATCCAATCGTACGGGGCAAGGACTTACTGTATTCGCAAACCCGAAAACTTCTCAACTTCTACGGCATTAGAACGCTTTTTTTGTTTTGACTTAGAGGCAAGGACAACTGGTTTGGGCTCATCTAATAAGTAATCTTTCACAGCTTCCCTAAAGACGGACATGTCCACCTTCTGGTCACGCTTGGGGGATCCACCATCAGATAGGTAACCTGGAACCACAATTTGATCACTGTTACAGCACAACCCATCTTCCCTAACACAATACAAGTGCCACTAATGTAAAATGCGCAACACATGAATCAAACAAAGTGAGATACGTCAATTCTTTGCACGCTAGAGGAGATGAGATACAGTCATATTAAAAACACATCTTCCCTACCACACTAAAAATGAAACTGATATAACAATGCATCATAAAATGAATCGAATAAAGGGCGGTACGGTATATTAATACATACTGCATAAACAAAAGAGATCAGAGATACCCAGTTCTATTATTGCTTCTAGACATCTAAAATTGGGTAATAGGATGAATCAACACCCAGAAGACAGGCCGGTAGAAACTTCAGAAAGAAATGAAGAGAAGAAATATACCAGAAGCAAAAGGGTGGTTGGAGGGAGGAGAACCAGGTGGGGTCTCCGGAATCCTTTCCTGGAGGGAGAGGAGGAGGTCCAGATCCTCTTGCTGGGTGGACATGGCCGCTCCTCTGAGGAAGAGACGTCCGGAGTTCAGGCTGGGAAGAGGCTTGTTTGGTAGGCGGGACTCGGGAGAGAGCGGCTAGTTTTGGGAGGGAGACGAAAACACTCTTTTGGAGGGAAAACTAAATGGGCCTCCCATGGCCAAATGCAGATTGGGCCCAATAATCCACCAAAACAAAATGGGCCACATACATATGCCACGAAGCCCATTCAGACGGAGCTATATTGGCAATGAAAATGCCAAGGCCGCTCGCACCCAGCGACCCCCTCACGACAGTGTGGGGCCCATCTGTACATGCCCATAAGCGCGAGCGTGACAAGGGCGTCGATGTTGCGAGCGGGCGCTAGCACAACTCTAGCGGGAAAATCCAACAGCTCGTGGAGCGGTGGAGGATTGTGTCCAAGCGATTCCCACCATCCGCCGCGCCGCCGCCCCCGTCTCCGGCACCACCACAGCGGACTCCGCCGTAGCAAGTTCACGCCACCTCCAACCAGGTTTGGCGGGCGCCGCTTCTCCTCCTTCCGTTTCCTCTCTCTTCTTCCTTCCATCTCCTCCGCCGAGTTCCATCCTCTGTTTCCTCCTCCTCGCTCATCTTATCCAAAAATCGTAACTTTGAAGCAAAAAGCTGCTGTTTTTCTTCTGCACCATGGCTGCTTCGGTGGGTGTTTGTGGTGTATGATGCAATTCGGTTCATCTTGCAGTCCTTCCGGACCATGTAAGTGGCGCAAAACGGCACCTCTCATGCGAGGAGGCCACAAGCTCGAGCTTCCTTCCTGCTCCTCCACCCTGACCTTCAGGTCCTCCACTTCCATGCGCGCTGTGTCTCATAATTCCTTTCAGGCACTTCGCCGCGGCTTTGTCTTGACCTTTTCCTCCTCTCCCCGCCGTAGCTTCCTCGTTTGGAGCCTCAGCCCCCCTCCTCGTCTTTACCCATTGTCATGCCATGAGAGAGGCAGCAAGCCCAAGATTCCATTGTATACTTCAGTCGTGTCCGAGCCCAGGTTTAAAACTAGCAGCCCAGCTGCGCAGTCCCAACAATGCTTGGACCTGACCCAGGAGGGGGAGGAGTTGCCGGCTATGGAAGTTCAAACTGCTTTCTCAGTCGATGCTGACTTGAAGCCGCCGCCCGTAGCGGCGTCCGTGGAGGTGATGGACCTGGAGGAGCTTCCCGAGCAGTGGCGGCGGTCGAGGCTCGCGTGGCTGTGCAAGGAGCTGCCCGCCCACAAGGCGGCGACAGTCATCAGGATACTCAACGGTCAGCGGAAATGGATTACCCAAGGGGACGCCACCTACGTCGTTGTGCATTGTATGCGCATTCGCGAAAACGAGACCGCTTTCAGGGTGTGTATTTTGGCTCTTTCCAATGCCTTCCCTTTGTTTGTATTAATTCCTGACTTATGATAAGTCTGAAACCTGGAAACTTCGTTAGCTTTTTAAGTAGTGACCCAGTTTATCAGACCAATTTGGTTTATCTAAATTTTACTTTTATTTCTGCTAAAAGGATTTTTCTGTTTTTTTTTAAATGATTAGTGTGGTAGCTGAAAATGTTGTATTGATCTCAGGTGTACAAATGGATGCTTCAGCAACACTGGTTTCAATTTGATTTTGCTCTTGCGACCAAATTGGCTGATTATCTTGGTAAAGACCGAAAATTTGCAAAATGCAGGGAGTTATTTGATCAGATAATCAACCAGGGTCATGTGCCCAGTGAATCTACATTTCATATATTAATTGTTGCTTACCTTAGTGCGCCTGTGCAAGGATGCTTGGAAGAAGCATGCTCAATATACAATCGCATGATCCAGCTGGGAGAATATAGGCCTCGCCTTAGTTTGCATAATTCTCTGTTTAGAGCTATCACCGGTAAACCAGGGGTTACCTCTAAATATTATCTGAACCAGGCTGAATTTATTTTCCAAAATATAGTGACATCTCAGCTCGAAATACACAAGGATATTATTGCAGGGCTCGTTTGGCTCCATAGTTATCAGGACACTGTAGATAGAGAACGGATTGCATCTCTTAGATTAGAGATGCAACAGTTAGGAATTGAGGAGGAGTCGGATGTTCTGGTATCTATATTGAGGGTGTGTGCCAAAGAAGGGGATGTAGAAGAAGCAGAAAGAACCTGGTGCAAGCTTCTTGAATCTCATTGCATGATACCTTCTCAAGCTTTTACTTGTCGAATGGAAGTTTATGCAAAGGCCGGTGAACCTGTTAAATCATACGAGATATTCAAGGAGATGAAGGAGCTGGTCAAGACTCCCAGTGTAGTTTCATATCATAAGATCATTGAGATAATGTCAAGAGCCAAGGAGGTAGACATTGTTGAAGCTCTGATGGATGAATTTATATTAAGTGGATTGAAGCCCATTATGCCTTCATACATTGACATGATGGTTATGTATTTCAAGATGGACATGCATGACAAAGTTGAGTCAGCTTTCTCTCAGTGCCTTTCAAAGTGTCGCCCCAATAGATCTGTCTACTGTATTTATTTGGATTCCCTGGTGACAGTTGGTAACCTTGACAAAGCAGAGGTGTTGTTCAATGAAATGCAAGTAAATGGGGCAATTGGCATTAATAGCAGATCTTGCAACCTTATATTAGGAGCTTATCTCAGAGCGGAAGAGCATATGAAGGCTGAAAAGATATATGATATGATGTGTCAGAAGAAATATGACATTGAAACTTCATTAATGGAAAAAATGGAAGAGATACTGAGCATGAAGAGAAATGTAGTGAAGAAGCCAATAAGCCTGAAGCTTGACAAAGAGCAGCGTGAAATTCTGATGGGCTTGCTATTAGGTGGTGTGAAAATCGTTTCAGATGATGGTAAGAATAAGGCTATTGTCTTTGAGTTCAAGGAAAAATCAGAAATCCATTCTGTTCTAAAGGTACATATACACGGGATGTACTATGAATGGTTGAAATCGACTGACAGGTTATATGATGGAAGTGATGAGATACCTCATCAATTTGCTACAGTCATGCATTCGTGTTTTGATTTTTATGCTGACCAATTTTGGCCAAAAGGCCGTCCTGCAATTCCGAAGCTCATTCATAGATGGTTGTCAGCTCGTGTTTTAGCATATTGGTACACATATGGTGGCCTGAGAACCTCCTCGGGGGATATTGTGCTCAAGCTGAAGAGTGGTAGTCGTCAGGATGTTGAGAGAGTGGTGAAGATATTTAAAGCAAAATCTTTGAACTGCAAGGTTAAGATGAAGGGGAAAGTATATTGGATAGGTTTCCAAGGAAGTGATGCTGTTTGGTTTTGGAAACTGGTGGAACCTTATATCCTCGAGGACTTGAGAGATTTTTTGAAAGTTGATGGCAACATTTTGACATATGAGAGAAAAGAAGACCAGCACATTCAATACGACTCAGAGTTTAACGTGGATGGTAACATTTCTGATTACAGTGGAGACGATAATGGTTCTTAGGGTATGCAGCACTATAACAACCAGGCAACATTAGATTGAACCATGCCAGTTTCTTTGGACTCTTCTTCATCAACGCTCCTTTTAATGTTCATCTTGCCCTACCCACTTACTCCAGCGCCGTGAGTCACTGAGTAGACTCATTCTAGTGTGAGCCAGAGAGAGGCTTTTGGACCATTATTAGTTCTCTCCTTTTCTCTACATTATTTTCTGCCCGCTGCATTTGAGCGTTTTGCTGCTGCCCTTTTAGTTCCCCTGTGCCCCTCATGTATGTATGTGCTTCCCTACCCCTCTTAAGAATTCACAGAAAGTTGTGCAGTGGGCTGTCTCCAATTGTTCACTCAAAAGGGAAAAAAATCTAAAATCCAAGTTAATTATCTAGTTATGGAGAATTAAGTTAATCATTTGCCTTAAAATACATGGATTACTCTACCTGAGTTAAATAAAGAATCCAAGCGTTGAAAATTTTTCTCCAGTGTGAAGTAATTTTTCAGTGCTCCTTCTTTTGATTGTATTTGCTGTAGAAGCAAAAGTTCTACTCATCGATGGATGGAAGCAAACAGCTGGTCTCTGAGTTAGAGATGTCACCGGGTAGGTTTTGTTACCAGCTTGCTTTGTCTAACTCGAACTTGATATTATTTAATAAATGATAACTTGAACCCGATATGAATAGTTATTTAGGTTAAATTTTGGACATTAAGGTCGAGGTAGGTTTTATTAAAATATAAAAAAAAATTAAAAAATTTTATTTATAACTTTAATTGAAGTTAGTCATGTTAAATCACCTAAAGCTTGATGGTTCAATGTAAAAACTCAAACCAACTTATTAGAGTTGTGTTGGGTTTTACCATAACCTGCATAGGACATCGGACATACACTAGAAGCCCAACAATTTGACAAAAAATTTAGTAATGGTATAATCAATTGGTGTTAGAGATAGAGAGTTCGATCACGATCCAAGGTCACTCATTAAAAGTTAAAAATTAACTACACTTAAAAAAAATTGTTTAATCAACTTTAAATTCACCTTAACTCAAACTTGATACAAGGAGTATCCAACTGATTGGATGATGACACGAAGCAGGAAGCACAAGCAAGGGCCCGCACCTTTGTCATCCTGCAACAAGCACTAGTTACATGTATGATTCCTAACGTAAACATGCAGCGAATTTGAATTTGAAGAAATCATGATTATTTTGTGTTTTAAAAGCATTTTTAAATAGCACGAATGGTAGGTAGTAAAAAAAAATTTTCTTTAAATACAAAACAAACCCTTCGATTAAATATCCATGTCATAATAACTGGGGTTCACAAATACGTATATCAAATCATATGATATTATTTAACGTCTGAAAATTCATAAATACTAGTTCATCCATCTAAGTATAAGTCTGTCACCCGTCTAAAAATAAATAATCAAGTTGACTCTCACGCTTAAGGTACGCTTACATATCGGAGTTGCAAAAGCGCAAAATCTTCTTCTTGTAACAACAATAGAATCTCTCCGCTTTCAGGAGAAGAGCTTTCAAATAACAAAAGGTTTTATTAATATTTTTCGGATCGGGCCAACATCACCCGAAGTTAGTTACCTACGTACTCATTAGACAACATCTCCAATGTTTCCAACAAGATCGGATCCAGACGTAGTTCTACCTAATACTACACTATACTAAGAAGCATAGCATCACACATGCAATGCTTAAGTATTTTCAAGCAACTTATATTTTATGCAAGTCCTTTAATTGTTCCACTTGTTCTAATTAAACAAGTAATATCAATCAATGTTATTAATTATCTCTCGAACCATTGTTCAATAATTAATATCCCCATCTAATCTCAATGCTAGACAGACTCATCAGATGTCAACCTAAGTGACAAATGATAACAAAACACCCTGGAATCCACCAGGCCCCTGGAATCCACCAAGAAGTGTCATCTCCCAACCTAGCCCATAAGGACCTGACCGGAGTGGAAGGGCATGACCCACAACTGCACTTGAACAGAAGTGGTCAGAGACGCCAACCAAGTAGGATGTCAGCGACCCTAATTACGTGTACACTAAAAGATCTTCAATAGATCTGCGATGAGCCCGGCTCACAAGGAACTCCCTCTAATGGGGAGGTGCAACTACACGGTCAAATCAGCGGCTCCTCAATAGAGCTAAAACTTAGGAGCCCATTCTGAACCCTATCTTGCTCATCTATAAGTCAGGATTCCGAATGACTATCCCATACCCTATTAGTCCCTTCTAGACTAAGGTTTACAACTCGAGACATGTCATCGGTTCATCAACCAAGGCAAATCGTCAGGTTAAAGGCTTTGTTCACTATAAGAACTAGTCCCAGACCCCTCTGAGGTATTTTAGTCTTTACCTTGATTAGGTGTTCTCCCCACAAACCAATAACCAATATATATTGATTAGTCTTTATTAACCTTAGTGTACTGATACAACTTAACGCATCAATAACAAAAGCATGCAGTAGATTAAGCAACATAAATAACATGCAAACATACAAGTGCATAAATAATAACGAAGGCCCATTGCACTCATTTGCAGGGCTAGGGCTCAGCGAATTCAAGCCCGAATGTGTAGATAACTCTAACGCTTCCCGCGAGTTACATATATAATACTCTAGTTGATCGATGTACTCAATTGCAGACACGTGTAACACGCTGCATTAAACCTTGAGAATTATGGTTCTTCCCCTTGTTTCCCATGACACTGTGACATGTCAAGGTCTTCATGTCTTTTACTAGTCACCCCCTTCCTTTTGAAGCCATTTAATGTCATTCTAGGGCAACCTAATGCTCGGTTGCTAGGTTATTCGTTTTAGTGGAAATAGAACATACTACCCCCTAAGGGCATTAGAGTAATTCCACCACTTGGGGTATGCTACCCTCCCTTGGGTCATTTGGTCATATCACTACCCTTTTAATTATTTTAAGTCATAATCCTCTCAGGAGGCTCCACTCTCAAACTGACATGCACTTCCATTCACATGAATGTGGTGGATCCACTCAAAGGGGTATTTCTATCATTTGGTTTAAAGCCTTAATGACATCCAATGGGTCCAAAATTAGACTCAAGGGTACTACTGGCCTTTATAGACTTTGTGTAATTTTTCTGGCACGTGACGGGGTCGTGAACCCCTTGAACCGACCCAGGTTTTTACTAATGGTTTATAATTAACCCTAGGGGCAAAATGGTTAATTACCTACTCACTGGGATTTTTTCTCACCAAACAGTTTGGCCTTTAATTAGGTTACCCATTAAATTCTCACTACAAATTTTCCTAAATATTAGATCAACTCATAGGCTCCTGAACCGGAGCCTCTAAATCGGGAAAATGATTTTCACAAGATAACTTAACTACCAGGGGTAAAAAGGTCTTTTCATAGTCTATGGAATTTTTCCAGAAACTCGGTCAGAATAATCCCAAACCTCTCCAGGTACATGAGTATTTTTATAGAATTTTTTGGACACTTTTAGCCCATTAACCGGACCCGGTTCACTCCCCTCCTCATTTATCTTTTTTTTTTTAAACCGACCCGGCCCGGGTCTTGAACCACCTAGTTTGGGTCACCCAACCCGAACCCGGGCAGACGACCCATAGCGGGTCATCTTCCCCGAGTCCGGTGAGGACTCCCTAGAGGCGGCTTCCAGGCTGCCACAGCGGGGCGACGGCCAGGACCGACAGGATTGCCGCCAGGCGGCGATCCCATCAGGCCTAGCCCCGCTGCCGACCACCGGGCCTGCACCCAATTTTATCGACGCGGCCCGCCAGAGACTTAGCCTCTGGTGTCCACGGCGAGGCGGGAGGCTAGCCTCACCGGATCGCCTCTAGGCGGCGATCCTGTTTGGCTAGGCTCCGCTGCCGTCTTGTGGCTGCCAGAGCCACAAGATCCTTTTTTTTTATTATTGTGCGGCAACGGCAGTAGCTGCCGCCGCCAAGCATCCCCGGCCGCCGCGGCCAAGGCCAAAATCGGCACGCCGTTCCAGCCATGGGTCCAGCCACCAGCGGTCGGCCGGTGGCCGGCCGGTGACTGGCCGACAGTTGAACAGTAAATAAATAACTATTTAAAAAAAACTGCATGAACAGTAATTGCAGAGATTACTGTTTATGTCAATTACAAATATAGTTTATCTTCTAATTTACAAATCTATGCAAATCTCGACTCGAAATCCAACCTCAATGGCCGAGTTGCCGTCGATCCACCGCCGCAAACGCTTTGCTGGAGTCTTGCCGGAGAATTCCCTCATCTCCTTCACCGTCCCAAAAGCTCCCCAAATCGGACAAAAGACCCCCCTCTAAATTGTGTCATAAGAAAGCCTTATATAAACATGGGGATTAGGGTTCCTAATCCCTCAAGAATTTGGGTAATACTCCTCAATTAGGCCACCTTATTGGGCCTTAAAAATTAATTTCGGAATTATAAACAACCGGGCCCATAAAACGACTTAAACGGGCCAAATACAGTCTAAATCGGGTAAACGGGTCCTGCACGATATGTTCAACTTCAAACGGTCGTATCTCCCTCATCCAGACTCCGATTCGCGCATTTTTGGTGGCATTTTGAAACTCTTTCTGTTTATTTTATATCCATATAGATTTAATCCACCAATTCTAAGCATTTATTAAGTTATTATAATAAGAAGATCAAGGGGTCCAACACCCTAATTTCCCGTAGTTAACTTCGGAAATTTAGAAAACTTCGGGAATTTAGAAAATTCCCGAACGTTACATTTTGCCTTCTTCTATGGTCCACGGACACATTATTAAGTTTTTTCCCTTGGTGACATTATAAAATGTTTCATACAGGTTTTAATGAATGATGTAGGAAAGAACCAAACTTATACAAATTGAGGTATATGACATTTATACCTAACGACCTATTATAATAATAATAATAATTATTATTATTATTATTATTATTTACAATGCCAATTATTAAAGAAAATGTAGTACACAATTGCCTGTAGACTGGTTTTACATGTGCAGGAATGAGCATGCATTCCATAACTCCCCTATGTGGTACGTAACTATTTACTCTGTCTCTCTCTCTCCTATATTAATAGATTTATTTAGTTTTTCAAATTAAACTTATAAATTTCGTGGTATATGACTTTTACACCTAACGACCTATTATTATTAATGCCAATTATTAGGGAAAAGGTAGTATAAGCATGTGTGCAAACTGGTTTTATATGTGTAGGAATGGGCATGCATTCCATATTCCAATCCCCTCTATGTAGCAACATTTTTTCTCTCTCTCTCTTCTATATTAATAGTTTTATTTAAAATAAATTTTAGTTTATTTTGAAAAACTAAATAAAAATGAAGCTATCAATGTGAGATGGAGAGAGTATTACAGATATAAAACCAATCCACGAGCATATATCATGAGAGGCATGGGCCAAAGTAAAATAGCAAGCCAAGTCCATCTTAAGATAAGTCTTTTGCACAAATAACAAACAAAATATACACGTATTTCTAATTTATCTACCTCCATCAAGCTAGAAAATAGATGGGTCTGTTTACTTTAAACAAGACATGGAGTGGCACTAATAGGTTTACCTGCCTATTATTTTATGAGTTATGTTATTATATGTGGCTTATTGAATTTCAATATGAGATAACAATATTCTCTATATCTTAAATTAATACTCTATTCATCCTATATTAATATCTAATTTAGAAAAATAGTAATTTTTTTATTAAATGGTGAAACCTATGTCTAAGAGAAAAGGAAATAAACTCATGATACTCTATTTTAAATACTCAGCCACTTAAATCAAACAAAATAAAACTTTTAATGGAGCTATTAATTTAAAATGAAGGAAGTAGCTATATTTGGTTTTTTAACTTGAGCTAAAAATAGTTTATTTTATAAAACCAAATATAGCTACTCTCTATGTCTAATATTAATAATTATATTTAAAAAAATATATTAAATAGTAAAACTTACATCCAAAAGAAGGAAAAATAAGATTATAATAGTCTATAATAAGTACTAAACTATTTAAATCGAACAAATTGGAGCTATTAATATGAAATAAATTTAATTATTAAATAAAACTATTAATCTAAAATGAAGGAGTACTAATTTAGGACAAAAGGTAATATTATTATTGGCTGAAAAAGCTTTTGCTTACTTACATATGTGAAAGTGCACCTGTTTTATGGGAAAGTTGAAAATGTAGCCCGGAAATGACAAAAACAGAAGGTTGCGCATCCAGGGAATCGAACCCTGGTCAGTACCGTGGGAGGGTACTATGATACCACTACACCAGATGCGCTCATTTGCTCCAAAGCCGACATAAAACTTTATTTATTTTCTAACTTTTTGTCGCCCTGATGTATTTATTACCTTCATCCTGCCAAAGCATTGTGGCGTGCAAGCGATCACAGCATTTTCAGTATCTTTCACATAAAAACATACGCACATTTTTTTAACACATACTTCTTCCATGTTATATTAATAATTTTATTTGATAAAAAAATTTATTTTATATTAATAACTTTATTTTATTTAATTTAAATGATTAAATATTTAAAAGAGTATCATAAGCTTATTATATCTTCTCTTAGATGTGAGTTTTACCATTCAATAAATATCATTATTTTTCTAAATATAATTATTAATATAAAACAGAAAAAGCATAAGCAATTCTAATTGGCATCATAGGACTAATGTAACATCTCAATAAGGTCAAAGGAATGACATATTTTGCTTCCATGCTAAAAATTCTTGTGTGCAAACTTTTCTTGTGTTCTTACGCTACACTTTGCTTCACGAGTTCATCTTATGCATCTTATCATAATCTAGGTCGATTGAATAGATGGTGATCACTAGTGTATGTTTGATTGATATCTAATTAGGGTTTGAACAAATCCGTTGACACAAGGGTCCCAATCAAGGCATAGTCAGCTGGCAAATTGGATTTGTATTGTTCCTTGACAGACATTAATCCTTGGATTAGTGGAAAACTAGGATGATTTTATGTAGCTATAAGCCTATAACACTTGACTAGTCATGGTCCATGTTGTGGAACTAGTTGTGACACGATAAGATTGATGGCTTGGATCCCTTCTTGAACTTAAATGGCAACGTGTCAAGATTGATCGACGGTCCAAATCGACCGCTGTGATGCAAAAGAGACGTGTTAAGAGACTTTAACACCCCTCCGCCTTTTCCACAAAACAAATCCCACCTTCTCAGTTTATTCTAATTCTCACCACACCCCACACGTGGTAAGGCACATGCTTTTGTATGAACATGTTGTGGGCGTTTTCGTCATTTGCATTGCTGGGCTATTGAGCCAAGATGCTAATGGCCCACAAAACGTCTCCGACTGTGTCGGTGCAAACGTACGGACCTAAGAGGACAGAGCTACCGCCAGTCATGGGCCGGCCCCAGAAATCTGCCTTACAAGGGAGAATCACATCCACCGGCCCACTGGGCCCCCTAAATGGTGTTTTGTCCTTGCGAGCATCATGGAAGGAAATGTAGCATCTGAACCGTTCAACTGAAGTGGGCTCCATCTATTCAACTTTCCCACAAGAACCATTTTTACACTCAAATTGTTATTGTTTGCTACCAGAATCTAAAAATCCACACATTAGCCAATTTCATACTCAATTATTGATCTTAACAAAAAAAAATATTATATGAGAAGAATTTTTTATGTTTATTATAGATAATGAACCTAATATAAGAAAATGGGAGTCGTTAATATTTAAAATTAATGATGCATATATTAATACACATTAGTATCATTGGACCTAACACTAACATGTACTATGTCATAGAGGTGTCCGAAAAATGCCTACCATGCAACAACAGATAGTCCGTTTCGCTACTCCGTAACAACTAACATGTATGCTATCAATTTGCTAAATAAATAGCTCTGCATTGCTAGACTCACCGTCTTGAACAAACAGCTTTAGGCCGATGCTAAACAGGCTCAGGCATTGAGCAGCCAAAATTTCAAAGTTTAGTTAGTACCTAATCCTGTTCACTGTCCCCCCCTAACTGCAAGAACATCATTGTTTACCAATAAGAGGCCCACCTAATCATAGCCTCCTCAACCACCAGCTGGGTAGTTAACTACAGTTGAGATAATCACGTTATTAGGTAGATGCAGCTGACCCCCAAGACATTGATCGCATACTTTGTTCAACAAAAAATATCAGCTGATGCAACAGTGGGGCTACCTTCCTCCCTTACACATCACTCTGACGTAGATTCCTTTCCAATCATGTACTTCAATACTTGTGGAAAATTGCCAATTAAATGTTTGTGGTTAAGTCATGATAGGCATGCCTAACATCATGAATCACATATTATTGCAATCTTACCGCATAAGCATGGCCACTTGCCCATGTTGCAAATATGGCAAAAGGTAGTATCCAATCGATTAAATACTATTATATCAAGTCTAATTAGATCAATTAGGTCGCGAGGGGGGGGGGGGGGAAGGTGTAGTGGTTTTAAATTGAGGTTGTTTAGCCAGAGCTGCAGCTTCAATGAGCTATAACTTCATGGGCGGCCATGATCTAATAGCCAAAGGGTTATAACTCACTTAAGCTGCATATCTGACTAATTTGTTCCTTTTAAATTTGATTAATGTTGAATTAATGGTCAATCGACGAATTAACTCGACTTGATGTAAATGGTTTTCAATTGCTTGTAGCTTGAGCTTAAAACTCTTGTGCCCTCTTTCTTCTTAGCAGTTGTTATGTTCCTCAAGCAACACTTGTGCGTGATGAGTTCATCTTTCTCATCTTACCATAATCGAGGTCGATTGAGTAGATAAATACTAATAAATATTTCATTCATATCGGATTAGGGTTTGAATTAATCCATTGAAACAATGAGCCCCATGTGTTTAGGTGGCCCCATTGTTCTCCTAGTCATAGTCATAGAGGAATTGGACTTTGCGAGGCCTCAAAAGTCAGCTGCCAAATTGGATTTATATTATTCCTTGGCAGCCATTAAACCTTGGATTAGCAGAATTGTAAGATTTGAAGTAACTTTGACACTTGACTTGTCGTGGTCCATGTTGTCGAACTTAGCACGCCAAGATCGACGGCTGGGATTTCCTTCTTGACCCTCAATAGTGATGTGTCATGAGAGATCGAGGGTCGAGATTCACCACTTTGACTGAAAGAAGACGTCTTAAGACTTTGATCCCCACATGTTTTTCCACAAACCAAATCCCACTTTCTCAGTTGTTTCTCAAGCTCACCACTTTGCCCACACGTGAAACCGCACGAGTTAGTAGGTAGGTTCGTATATACATGATACGGGCATTTTCGTTATTTGAATTGCTCGGCAGGTGGGCCACAGTACCGGTGGCCCAACAAATTTCTCCCACTGTCGGTGGATATGTACGACGAAAGAGACAAAGCAACCGCCCGCCCACCGTCAGCCCACCGGACCCAATCCATCGTATACGGGGGAATCATTCCCATCGGCCCACTGGGCCCATGACGTTGTACCCTAAATAGTATAAGTTGTGTAGCGAGCGACCTGTCGAGGGAGACGTAGCATCTGAACCGTTCAACTGAAGTGGGACCCGTGCATTGATCAAATATCGGCAAACTTTACATGTGGGAACAAAATTGTCCTTTATTTGTTGGTTAAAAAATATCATGGAGAGTGTTCAAACTTCAATGATATCATTAACTTTGGAAGCATTTTTCATATTTTCTACTTACAATGAACCTAGCCAAATCATGCATAAGAGCCTTTAATATTTAATATAATAATATATGTATTAACGTATACACTAATATACACTAGTGCATATGCCGTTGATCTTATAGATGAACGGCTCCCATATACAACTTAAGCTAGGCTCATGATATAAAGAGCATAAAAAATACTTCTTATACTTAGTGGTTGGTGCCCATGTAAAAGTGGTAAGTTAAAAAAACCAAAGTGGCAGGTATTTATATCTTTTTTAAAATAGAGAAATTTTATAATACCATATGAATCTTTTACAATTGAAATTTTGATTTTTTATAGATTAATTTATTGCTCAAAAAATACACCACTTGATTATGATTACGACAATAGATATTACAACCACCCAAGAGGTTACTTTGGCCTAAGTTAAAAAATCACAATATATTGAAATTGATGCTTTGATAATGAACGGAGACCAGCAAGTCTGAGGTTATCTTGAATCACTTAGAATTAATTAAATTTAAATGCCTTCACTTTAGAATTGCTTATCTTCATATGCACAAATGGGGGTAAAATTTTCAGAATGGCATGATGGAACCAACGCTACTAAGATGGAAAAATAAACATGAACACAATGGAAATTTTGTCTATGAGAAATCTATTATCACCATCTCACCCATATAAGAAAATTAAAATTTCATGTTTTTGAGATTTGTAATGAATGTTTGTATCATTATTATCATCTTTTATTGGGCTCAAAAAGTTGACAATCAAGAATAGACTAACTCTCAAAGATTTATTTAATTGACAACCCCAACTTACAATTCTACAATTTAAAAGGAAATAAATATGAAAGATTGAGAAAGAGGTGTGAATACTCGCTAATGATTCTTTTGATACCCTTTCTATCTCACATTAGTTGCTAACTGCTCCACTTAGTTTTTCAAACAAGCTAAATTAGTTTATTTAAAAAAATTAAATAAAAATATTAATGTGAGACAATGAGAATATTTATTACCACTTATTGCCATTTGAAAAGTGATTAATGCATAATAAATATGGGCCCAATCTTTGTCAAAATCAGTACCGCCACATTTAAACAATTTGAAACAAACACAAGTACACTAAATTACCCTTTGCAGAGTAATTATTGAATAATAAATGATGGAGACAATCTTTGTCAAAATTCAATAACATTGAAAGAATTTTAAATATAAAAACAAGTGGAAAAAGTAATTTCAATGAAAAGACGAAAACACCCTGCAGCCATTATGGAACAAAGATGGAGTCTCCTCTTTTCGGTTCCTGTCGTACGGCTGTGGGGCTGGTCGGTCGTGCCACCCGCAATAGCCGGTTGTCAACGACTGTCCCCGTGCGTCGGTCGTGTCTTCGTGACCGGATGCCCTGGTTTCCCGCGAAAAGTTGAAGAGTCCTGAGCTTCCCTCCCTCCCGTCCCAGACTCCTTTTGCTTCTTGTCCTCATTCCCCTCCCCATTGGGCATACGTCGTCTTCATCATCATCTTCCACCTCCCCTTCTCAAATCTGCCTGCTCTGCTCAGCTATCTTGTCAGTGATCTCCCTCCCATATTGATATCCAAATTTTTCTTTTTTCTTTCGGTTCTAGTTCAATGTTTAGGTGGGGTGCATGGTGATGACTCGTGGGCAATGGCTGACTCTTTAACGATATTTAAAAAAAAAAGTTTTACTGCAAGGGAGGAGGTGGAAAAGTTTGAAATTTTTTTAGAAAACAACAATAGTTTAGGTGGGTGTCTGTCGTAAGGGCTGTGGTCTTGCCTTTGTTTGCTTGTGAAATTCTCCCCGTGGAGGCATTTATAACCCAAGAGCTGAATTGGGTCCTAGTATTTGACTTGTTAATTGGCGAAGAGGGGAGAATATAGTGGTTTGGATTGTATAGCTCTGGAAAATCTTCCTTTTCACTCTTATTGGAGCTGGGCTTGTGGTAAGGAATCGAGTTGGGGGGTCAAAATTTTGTGATGAAATTGGTGGTTTGATTGGTGAGTTGTATATATTTGCAGAGCGTTGGGAATTCTGGACTTGCTTTGTTTGATAGAAGACTCATTCTAGTCTAGGAAATCTCTCTCAATAAGGCAAGGCCTATAGCTATGAAAGTGAGATAGATTTTATGAGGTGGTCTTGGCTGGCACATATATTAATGGCTGTTTATGAATTTCGGCCTTCCCAAGTTGATGAAAGTCTAACAGACTGAAACAGTGGGTTCTGGGAAGGAAAATAGCAAATTAGCAATGACAGTCGAAGTGGGAGACGGGGAGAAGAGGGGTGAAGGGAAGACTGTCCTCGTTGGAATTCGACTTGATGGTAATGGCCGAGACTTGCTCAACTGGGCACTGGCAAAAGTTGCAGGGCCTGGAGACAAAGTTGTCGCAGTCCATGTTTGTAGAAAATTGGGTATGGGAGTTCAAATTTATATGAATTGCATAGTGTTAATACCACTTACAAAAAATCAGAGGTGATGATTTCTGTTCTAAATTCTGGCTACTTTCTTACAGATGCTTGCTCGAAGGAGAACCCTGAGTTGAGTGTGGAGAAGGCACTGAATGACTTTCTGACCGTGTATGAGGTCTTCTGCATTCTAAAAAATGTATGTTCTTCCTCTATAGGCTTTTGTTGATCTTTTGGTTGCTAACAAGAAAAAATTATGGATTTTTTATCCAAGAGTCGGTTATATGTCGTCCTTGCTTAGATGACTTAGTATAAGCAGATCATTAGAAATAATTCAAAATTTCCATTTTTCCATTATTTCGTAACGCTGTTAGCTTTTTCCATATGCATGTCTAATGGAAATTTGTGTCCACAAAACTCAATATTGAGTGTTTCGTTCATGTTAGCTCATATGTTGCATTACATGGTAAAGAGTTAGGATTTAAATTAAGATAATGTCTATCTGATTTGTATATGAGGGCTTTCAGGTAGGCCTTGTGGGCCAGATTTGTCATGGGAAATCAACCAGGAGAGTTCTTGTGCATGAAGCAAAAGCTCGTGCTGCTAAAGCATTGGTTGTGGGATTAAGCAACCATTTTGCTCTTGGGTAAGTATTGCATATTCAGTTTAGCTTAACATGTTATCAGTGGTAATACTCGCTGCTTGAACAGCAATGCCTTTCAGGTGTCCTGTCTCCTTAGCAAAATACTGTGCGAAGGTGTTACCTCTTACTACTGCTGTTCTTGCTGTTCATAATGGGAAGATCATTTTTCAAAGGGATGCAATAAATGAAATCTTAGGTACAGTAGCTGGCCCTTTTGCATTTTAATAAATTTTAATTACGAAGACTAAAAATTTTGGAAGATTAGAAACTTAACGATCACAACAACACTCGTCTGGGTTTTCAATGGCAGGTCGAAAAGAAAATCACAGATCAAGCCTTCGCGCTTTATTCCTCCCCGATTCTAATATCATTGACAAAGAATCACCTGGCTTTAAAAGTTCTGAGGTGTCTGATGTAGTTAAAGAAACCAGTAATGGAGTTGAAGATTATGGAAATGACTTGGAGATGGTGGGGCGTATGAGTAGTCAGATAAACTTGAATGAAGATGAAGCAGGAAGGTTATCCTCATGTACAGTTAACAACACAACTGAGATTGACCCCTCAGATCTTGCTGATGAAGATCGTAACCAACTTGTTCAGGAGCAAGTTGTGGAAAATTCCTCGAGTGCCATAACTCTTCTTATAAGAAAATTGCCAGAATCTAGACCTGGTTGGCCACTTTTACGAAGAGCAGTCTCAGCTAATGTGGAGTCTCTGAACGATACTAAAGCCCAAAAATTGTCGGTGGTTCAATGGGTAATGAACCTGCCAGACAGGTCTTTACCTGCAACCCCTTTTTCACACATTCGTCTTGTTGACTCTCAGAGTCCATTTAGAAAAGAAATTCTGGAATCATATGAAATAGGTAGTAGGAATTTCAAAGAGTTGGAAGCTCTTTTGGCAAGCAGATTATCCAATTGCAAATGGTTTACCTACTATGAGCTCCAGGCTTACACTAGTTATTTTGCTTCAGGTAGTGTCTGTTTTATATCTACATCTATTTTGTCCCAGTCTATTACTTAATACGTGACAACTTTGTGTGCTTGTCAACAGAAAATCTGATTGGCAAGGGAGGGAGTGGCCGGGTTTACAAAGGCTTTCTTCAAGATGGCCAAGGAATAGCTGTAAAGTTACAAAGAGCATCTAAAGAAGCATGGAAGGATTTCCTTCTAGAAGTAGACATATTAACTAGTTTGCAGCACAAACATGTTGTAACTCTAATTGGCATATGCGTCAAAGATAATTATCTGATATCCATTTACACTTTCTTTTCCAAACGAAGTTTAGAAGAAAACCTCCATGGTAATTTTAAGAGCTTAACTAATTTATTTCGCATGTTTCTAGTTCTTATGTCAAATCTTGTATCATTTAATATTTTCATGAACAGGTGAAGGTGATAAATGTGCTCTATCCTGGGATGTGAGGTATAAAGTAGCTCTTGGAGTTGCTGAAGCTCTAAGCTACCTACATAGCAAACAGCCGCAGCCAGTGATTCATAGAGATGTCAAATCTTCAAACATTCTCTTGTCTGACAAATCCGAACCAATGGTACCTACTCTCTCTTTTATCCCCCAGTTTGAAATGACATACAATCAAATGCAAGAAGTCTGATTTATTGGCATTTGCAATATTAACTTCATTTCTACATGGCAGTTATCTGACTTTGGACTTGCAATATGGGGACCAACAACCTCAAATTATGTTACACAAATTGACGTTCTTGGAACTTTTGGGTATGTTGTCTCTGTCAATGTTAAGTAAACGGAAATTCTTTTGCAACCATTTGTGTTACCTGATGAGACTACTACCTCAGGTACCTTGCTCCTGAATATCTCATGTATGGAAAGGTCAGTGACAAGATCGATGTCTACTCTTACGGCGTGGTCCTCCTTGAATTGTTATCTGGTAGAAAATCGATCAACACAGAGAGTCCCAAGGGGAAAGAGAGCTTAGTCATGTGGGTAAGTAGCTTCTCATTTGCAGCGTATTGGATGGGTACGAAAGCTCAATTTCCTGTAATTAGCTAGTGTTTTTTAAACTGATCACTACTGCGTCTCTTTTCCTGGAAAGGCACTGCCGATACTGGAAAGAGGGGATTTAAAAAATCTGCTCGACCCAAAGCTTGCTGACGAAATTGATGAGAAGCAGATACATAGAATGACGAAGGCGGCCTCTTTGTGCCTTCAAAGAGCAGCGCAGCTTCGCCCCCAGATGAGTCAGGTATGTGTAAATGATGCCACTTAAAATATTTAGCTAATTAAACATCGAGACCAAGCCTAATGAGCTAACCGTACTCATCCATTTTTTTTTATCTTGCAGATAATAGAACTTCTGCAAGGTGAGGCGGACGAGGCAGAATGGTTAATTTCTCGTGCAGATGATCTTAAGGAAGATGAATACCGCTGGGAACTACACCTAGATCCTGATTTCAAAAACTTTCTAGGGTTTGGATTGCTTGGGGGAGAGGATGTGATGTCATTGAGTGATGTCGAACAAAACAATAAGCATTTTGTAGAACGGTACACACAAGAAAGATGGAGCACATCATCTAGCTACGAGTAAAATGTACACTGCCATTTTGCTTCCAGAAAATTTTGTGGCCACATTGGCAAGGCGTTTTGTGCAATAATAATATCATGTACATACATTCTCAATTGTTCCCCAAGTTGTGAATATAATGCTAAATTTGCAAATCTTAAAGATAAAAAACCGGAAAATTATGAAGAAAATTTCCATAAGATTGGATCGAATGACAAAAATGAATTGCACTCTGTATCCATTGTAGCTATAAAGAAAAGTAAAAAGAATGGAATGTGTATTTACAACGTGCCAAAAAAGCATGATCTGTTCTTATCCTCTCTCTTCCTCCCCATCTCTCCTGCGTGCCAAATCTCTTGTCTCTCCACCAAACTGCGTGCCAAATCTCTTGCCTCTCCACCAAACACGCAAGAAACAACCTGGACAAAGTAGGCCGCACAACCAGCTAAAAAGCCTCAACACGAAAACTTCACAGTTCGCAGAACTCAGTTTCTCCTCTCACCGATGCTCACGCCCTTGACTCCTTATATACTCACTCTCACTCTCACGCTCACTGCACCCCCACCAAAATTGCACTTCAGAACGGAAGCACATAAGGCAGTGCATAGACATCAACCTCCGGCAAGTAGCGGGCCCGAGGTGCACCCACTACAACGGCAGCTTCCCGACATGCGCTATTCTCACTAAGCCTGCTTCTCTTAGCTTCCTGGTTGCATGGTTGTCTCTCCTTTCTCTTGAGGAGCCATTCCATGTCATCTGAATCTGGGTTTTCCGTCTGAAGTTCTGGAGGTGTCCAATTAGTTATCAATTCCCTAAACAAGTTCGCATCTGTTTTTACTGACGGCGTCTTATACTCGCATTCAATACTTCTTTGTGTAGTTTGCTCCTGCCTCTGCAGTTCCTCAGCTGACGGGGCTGGGCCGATAGCAACTTCACTGAATTTGCCAAAAGAGTGAGAACAAGAAGGACCTTCATTCCTCGGTGGTTCTTGGTCTTTTTGTTTTGCCAAAGGCAACCGGATGCGAAGCTTACTCGCTAAACAAAAATCTTGGAAGTCAGAGGCTTATATACAATACCACTCGCAAGTAAAAATCCTAAAAACGCAAACAAAATTACCATGAACGAGATGACTCTTGCCATGCTGGGTGGTGTTGGTCGGTGGCTCTGGCTTCTTCCTCTTGCAGTTGCTGTTCTGGGTACTGTCAGAAGAATCATCGGATCCGGCACCACCATTACAAACGCGAACCGGCTGCTCATGTTCTTCTGTAAGTCCACTCTTCTCAAGTTGCTCGGCTGCTGTTGGTTTTTTATCTACATAGTGATTCACCTTGCTCCTATCATCCTTGTGCCTCTTGTCACCACCGTTGTTGTTCTCTTCTTTGTCCTTCCTACTTTTCCTGGATTTCTCTTTCTTTTCCTTCTTTTCCCTCTTCCTCTCTTTCCTCCTTTCTTTCTTGGCCTTTTCCCTTTCTTTCTGGAGCTTCAGAGCACCAGGGGGTTTGTCAATTCCACAAGAGAATTAAGCAGACGCCAGCATACAAGAGAGATGATGCAACAGATTTGATAACTCAAACCAGTATATGGCCAAGAGACCATCTCAACATGTTGAAGATCAACACAAAGAATGCAATATAAGAATATCACAGCAAGGCATACAGGTAATGGGATGTTTCTGTGTCCTATTGACACTAATTGTACCAACTTAAAAACATTTTATAGACTAGGATGCTTGAAGTTTCATGATGATCCATTTTGTTTCATCGGCTATATATATCTACTTAGTCATCCGAAAACCATTCACTAAGGCGTGGACACTCTCAGTACTGAGTTTATCAAAGACGTGTACCCAACTCATTTTCGATTACACAATCACATTTTTCATAATTTGAGAAGACAAGGGCTTTTATAAAAACAGGCTTCAGATGCCACATAAAACAAATTTCAATAATTTGTCATGTCGGTATGCCAAAAGGGCGGACAACTAGCTGAAAGGCTTAACTTCAGAGAAACCAAAGTATCTCTTCAGTTCAAAAGTTTGAAGAAAATAATGAAGGCGCTAGAATGCAATAATATGATACATATTTCACCTTCGCAAAAACTTAGAAAAATAAAAATAAAGAACTCGTCCAACATCTATACCCCAATTCTTTGAAACATTCTTTAAAAAACAGCTAAAAAAGTTTAACGGGAAAAGACAATTTAGAAGTTGTCGACCCTTAAAAACATTCGGTATAAAACAGAAACTCCAGAACATTCGAAAATAGCACAAACAAGCCGCCTAAGAAATCAAACTACAAATGACCCAGTAAGTGGCTTCGTATTCTAGTCCCTTAGAACCCTTAAAATTGTCGTCTCCTGGTATAGAGGCAGCAAAATCCTCAATTATCGATTCCTCCGCTTTTTCTACGCATCTAAATAGAATATACATCATAACAATCAACACTATGCCTGGCATTGATTGACACTATAATTACTACGTCCACATAGAAGCAAGCAAATCAGGTTCAAGTAACACAGACATCCACAGCATGCAACACAGACATCCCGAAACGCCTCACCACGCATGCAATGGAGTTTTATTTCGATCAAAACGCGTTGGAAATTCAGTTCGGCAAAACCCAGTTTTCGCATGATGTCATATTTCTCATCACTTCCAGCCCCAGATCACCTGAATCAGGGGGGGCGGATTAAAATTGCAGTTTGTTAAAACCCCGAAAGAATACCCACGCAAGGAAAAGGCCTCATGCCGTGATTTGAACACTCGCAGTCCAAAACAATAGCAACCCAATGCCAGATCTAAGGTTTTGTTTGTAAAATCAAGATTAAAAGCCGACAACCTCTTCGGCAAAGGCCAATTTCAACACGCAAACCATGTACTCAATCAAATCGAACCCACCAATAGCTCCTATTCTCGTCCCTCGGCAATGCCATTCAATCTCCTCACACGCCCTATTTAACCTACCAACAAGAACCTACCGTCTACATGAACAAGAAACCCACGACTCATTCACATAGAAGAGACCCAACCGTGCGAAAGAGAGGGAGAGACAGAACTCGAATCGATCATCATCATCATAAATAGCAAAGCTCAAATCTGCTCTACTGAAACCAACCTTAATCGATTCGATCAGGCCCTCCTCATGGAGCCCCGTCCTCTCGTACCCCGGCGGCGGATACGGAAAGCACCGAGACATCTTCCCCCAAAATCCAAACCGATTCAAATCAAACCCCCCCGACAAAATTCCCAATCCACAAATCCAAAGCCCTAGTTTACTCTTCGTCTACTGCAGATTTCGCCCCGGAAACCGGTCGCCGGAGATCAGAGCGATCAGATCTCTTCTAGGGTTAGGGTTTCGGGAGCGATGGCGGGCTGCGGTCGGAAGAGAGCAAGCGAAACTCCGAGGGAAAGCCGGGTATTTATGGACGCGAAGGGGCGGTGGGGCGAGAGAAACGCGGAAAGGCTCGCACGTGCTCCGACCCGGCACGGGGGTTCCTCTTTCGCAGCTCTTCGGCCCACCGACCCGGTCTCGCTTCCCAAAACCGGGTCAGACCGGCCAATTGGGCTGGGCCCTGATTAGTGACAATGCATAAAAAAGAGCCCTGATTAGTGATAATGCATGAAAAAGGTGTGACCCGGGTGAGTTGAGCCGAGAACCGGGAGGCCAGCCCGGTGGGTGTTTCCTTTTCTTGTTTGTTAGGGGGTGTGATTGTGTGGTTTGATTACTTGCCAAAATAGGATTTGATTGGTATTTTAATGCATGCTTAGCCAAAAAAAGGCAGTTTCTTCCAACAACGCAGCCATTGCCGGTGCTAATGAATCTCTATGTGACTAAACTGGGTAAGCTGTTTGCAAAATTGTTCCGCTAGTTACCCATTGGTTCTTCCATTTAGTCTGCTTTGGTGATTCAATTATGTCATGATTTTAGAATGATATATATATATATATATAAAATTAAAGTGAAAAGGGGGTCAAATTTTTTGACATATTATCTTTTCAAAAAAACTTTTAATTTATTTTAAAAAAATTATATTATTATTAAAGTGAGAAGAGGGGCAAATTTTTCATGTTATACTTATATTATTCTTTGAAATAAATTTTTAATTATTTTTAAAATAAATTTATACTATTGCTATTATTATAGTAAGAAGGGGAAATTTTGGTTATGTTAGGGCTATATTGCCCTTTAAAAAAAATTTAATTAATTTAGAAATAAGGAGATACTACCATAATTTTATATGCCTATATTACTCTTTTAAATAAATTTTTAATTAATTTAGAATTTAAGAAACTTAAAATATTAGAATGATTTTTATGCCTATAGTATCCCCTTTTATACAATTATTGAAGTGAGAAAAAAAAAGGGGGGTGGAGGGGGTTTTATATTAGCCTTTCAAATAAACTCTTAATTGATTAGTATTCAAGAGACTTAAAATATCACAATGATTTTTATGCCTATATTGTCCATTTCAAAAAACTCTTAATTAGTTTAGAATGGGATTTTTGTAATGTTATGCTTATACTTCTCTTCCAAAGAAACTCTAAATTAAATTAGAAGGAGATTTTTATCACTATGCTTATATTGCCATTTAAAAAAAATTATTAATTTAGAATTCAAGTGACTTAAACTATTACAATAATTTCTACGCCTATATTGCCTTTTTAAATAAACTCTCAATTAATTTAAAATTCAAGGGACTTAAAATATTATAATAATTTTTTTAATAAGTATAACCTTATTGCTACATAAAAAATATAAATTTTATAGTCCTAATTACTTTATAACTTATTAAAGTGAGAATAAGTGAGAAGGGGGGCTGGGATTTTTGTCATACTGTGTCTATATTGTCCTTTCAAATAAATTTTTAATTAATTTAAATTTTAAGATACTTAAAATATGATAATAATTTTTTCAATAAATATAACCTTGTTGTCACATAAAAAAATATGGATTTCATAGTCCTAATTTATTTAGAACTTATTAAAATGAGAAGGAGGGACAAATATTTTTGTCACATAAATCTTAAATTACCCTTAATCTATATAATATTATTAAAGTGAAAATAGAGTCGGGATTTTTGTCTAAACTTTTATATATAGATTGGGTAAGATAATTAAACTTGAAACTCAATTGGATATGGTAATATAAGACTAGATCTAGGTTGTGCAACTCTTGCATTATGCACATACACTTCTACTAGTAAGAAAAAAAAAGTAAAAATAAGGTGCGTATAGATGTCACATGGGAGAAAATGCTGCAACTTATTTTTATTGTCTCCAACCCATCATTCCTATGAGTGATTATGAAAAGTGTTTTTCAATGGACTAATAAGTGGGCATTTCTCTTGCTAAAAACTACTACTACTTAATAAAAAACAACGCTATAATTATACCGTTAAAATTTAAAAGGCTTCAAACCAATGTCATACCATATAGGCACATACTACTCTTATCTTTACTCTCCCTCTATTCTCCAAATTTAAGTAGATGTTTCTCTCAATTATTAACGAAACCGAAGGCCCTGAATTGGCAAACCCATTTCATACTACACATGATATATGATTGACTCTCCTTAAATTGTTTTTTTTTTTTGGCAATTCAATTCTCTAAACTAGAGTGGAGGACTCTTCCTCAATTATTAAAGACATTAGAGTCTATCATTTTTTAATCTTATTACAAGACAAAGCTCATGGGGTTGTTTAAATTATTCTTATTTTGTTTTTAAAAAAACTCTTCCAAGTTCTTATTTCTTAAACAAAGCTAATTTTATTGACTATGCCAAAACTTAGGGATGTTGTCAGGTTTTGCCAAACCCAAATCCGATACCAATTAAAAATTGGTAACCCAAACCCGACCTAACCTGATTAGGCCAACCCGATTTGACCAGTTAGAATAAATATATACATATATATATATATATATATATATATATATATATATATATATATATATATATATATATATATATATATATATATATAATGACTTAATACTAAATAGAAGGTGTAAACTTTTAAATAATTATTCAATTTTATCTTTTTCCCATAAAAAATATTAAGAATTATCATCAAAATACAAATAAAAATATAAAAGATTATATTTGTTTTTAATTGGGTCAAATTGGGTTGGGTTGGTTCACATAAAACCTGAACTCGACCCAAATAGCTATTCGAATTGAATTTGGAAAATCAAATCCGACCTAAAGGCTAAACCAGACCTGAAATGTACACATGGCCACTTGCACACGCAGCCAAAGGGGCAACCCAAGGGGGCGAGGGGTTGGACAGTGATGACCCAAGGCTCTGAAGGTAGTAGAGTGATGGCCGACGAAGATTGCCCTTGTCGTTGCTATGCTGAGGTAGGTTGACTAGAGGCCAATCGGCATGTGGCGGGTAGGATGGTAAAAGGGTTAAAATTGACATTGTATAGCACAGTCAAACACATCACAGGCAAAGAGGCAAAGCTATGTCTGACCAAGGGTTGGCGAGGCCGTCACCATGACAAGGCAAGCCAAAAACATCCCATAGCCACAGCGGAACGATCCTCCTTCGACCGGTTTACACTGTATACATTTAAAAAATGGGGTCCAACAAAGGGGAAAGCAGTCCATTCTGGGCGGAGGAGGCCAAGCAGCTTCCAATGGAGACCCCTTGCCTTCGCTGAACCCGAGGGGATGCCAAAGTAGTCATACTGGAGACCGGTGTTTCAGAAGCATCCCTAGAAACACAAAAATGAGTAGAGGGAGATGTTAGTCGTTGTGCAGCTTGGTGTGGAGTATAGGGGTTAAATGTGGCCAACAAGTGGAGAGAGGTTGGGAACAATGGCCTCCCGCCATTGCCATTCCAAGTGGAGCCAACTTCGATGACTGGTGACAATTTTCCACTAGTGGTTGTGCACCGGAGGCTAAATAGATTCAGGGCAACTCGTTTTTTCCTCTGATAAGACAAAGCTAGTAGGTCAGAGAAGAGGAGTGGGGCAAGGGGAGGCCAAGAGGGGGGCAGTAGAGACAATCTCCTGCCTTAGCAGGGCCAAGGTAGAGCGGTTGGCAGCTGACTGTGTAAGGACCCTCATCTTTAAACTGGTTTTGGTTTTCTTAAATTATTGGATTATCGTGAGATTTACGTGTTTTCTGATCTTATTTGGTGATTTCGTAAATAAATAGAGTTTGTGATAGTTTTAACCAAAATTTACTTCAATATTAATAGTTTTAAGTGATTTTAAATCAAATGTGAATTTTTGAGATTTTTCGGAATTTTCACTATTTTCCCAAAAATTAGGGTTTTGGCGGGACCCCTGTGGGCCCTACCGTCAAAAATTTTATTTTTGTGTTAAATGAACCTAGACATATACTTAAGGTCACACAAAAATTTTCAAAATTTTATTAGGCTTAATTTGTGCTTAAATTTGCAAAATACCCACTTTTAGCCTACATTTCATATTTACACCCCAAAACTTACCTATGCCTACCCCAACCCTTACTATAAAAGGGCAAACCAGAGCCATTTCCATTTTTGGGAATATGCTAAGGAAGGAGGGCTGGCCTAATCCCCACTTAGGCCCGAATTAGAAGCCGATTAAGGTAAGCTTGCTCTAATTAAGCACTAATCCATGGCTTTTCTCTTCATTTCTTCCAAATCTACCATTTTCCCCTTGATTCAATTCGTTTTTGACCATCAAAAGCTACTGATTTGTGTTTTACTACAAACCCTAACATTCAAAATTCGATTTTTACTACCAACAAGCCCTAGATCTAAGGTTTAATTAGGGATTTCTTGAGTAAATCGATTTCCATTATAGTTTAATTCAAACTCATTGTGTTTTCAAGGATTTCAAGAAGGGTGACTCTTCAATCCAAGCTTAATCAAGTGCTAAGGTAATGGGTCTTCAAAATCTCTGTTTATCCATGGTAAAACTCTTCATTTTTGGCTTATTTCGAAATGGTATGCTTGATTTAGTGTGTTAATGGTAAGATTAGAAAATGGAATTATTTAATCCCGATTTCTTAGGGTTTTGCATTATTATGGTTTGGTTTGATGTTCTGGAAGTCAAGGAGGACTTTTGATGATGTTTAGGGTGTTAGATGTGGATTTGAAGTGTTATCTATGGTGTTTCGGTTTGGATTTGCGAAAGGAAGAAGATGACTATTCTGCCGTGTTGGCGATCGATCGGCCTTGCAGGGCGATCGATCGGCTGAACTGAAAATTTCAAATTTTTGCGTGTAACCGATCGAACGGCCTGAAGGGCGATCGATCGGCTACACAGAAAATTGTATGTTGTGTGTATGATGCCTATTTTGATGATTCCACTTTAGCTTGCCAATTTTATATGAATGTGGAGTGTTGTAAGCTATGTTAGGCTACTGGAAATGCATGCTATTAAGTTTATGGAGTTGAGATTTATGCTTAGAGATGGTGGAATGACTTATGTTTTGTGGCATAATGTTGGAATCGTTATCTTGAAATTATGAACGGTTGTTTCCCTTTGGTTAAGCATGTTTTCAGTAGGACTACAATCATTGTTGGACTGATTTGTCATGATAGATTGTGGTTAATGGTGTGTGAATGTTGGTGAATGTCGTGACTCAATGATGAAATGAGTGATGTTATATGTGTTTAACCTTTGTGGTTGAGTTTTGAATCTAGCTATGATTTCAACGATTCTTCTACTATGATTTCCGTTGGAATTCATGTTTAGATAGAAATTCACATGTGTAGTGTGGTAGTGAGTTGATTTTCAAGCATGTTGATATGCATTATGTGAAATGCTTATACTAGATACACACACATGTGGGGTTAAATGATGATGTTGAAGCTTAATATTGTGATTATGAATGATGCATTAGGGGCTGGTGAGAGCACTTATCATGATTAGGATTCATGTATGCTTTGCCCACGCATGTACCATGCTGCACGCATCATGAAAATGGATTTCCAATTGAGGCTTCATCGTGATTAATCGAATTTGACCGATTGGATGCAATGTGATGGAATTGTGTGCCGGATTGATCGGTCATGGATTAATCGCAAGTTGTTTGGTCCGAAAGGACATATTTTGATTTGAAGTTCCTGTGTGGAACGATTTGAAGTTCCTGTGTGGAACGAGTGCACTCCCCGGGTTGAGTCTTGTTTAATGGAATGATGTGGGGACGAGTTGTGTACTTGTCTTGCGGATATGTGAGAATATTATTATGTGTGTCATCTGGACCCTGAGAATCCAGTGTGGTATGCCGTGTGCACCCCGCTACCACATGTTCTCTGTGTGAGAACTCGGGCTCTTCCCTCCGCAGGAGATGTCCCTGGGCGAACACCCCTGCTCTAGATTCTCTGTGTGAGAATGGGACATCCTTGGCCAGGATCGTCCAGGGCGAGCAGTATTAGGGATTGACAACCCCGATCTTTCTTGAATTCTTGTGTAGAATTTTGGACCATGACACGCCTTCGTGGCCTTGTCTATGCTCCCGTCTGTGTGACATTAATGTGTGATTACTCCTTGATGGAGGTTGATTGTGATGATATAATACATGTGGGAATATGTATGTTAGAGATACATCCATGCATGTTGATGTTATGCATGTGGAATATGTATGTTAGAGATACATCCATGCATGCTGATTTTGATGTTATGCATGTGGAATATGTATGTTAGAGATACATCCATGCAGGTTGAATTGTGAAATAATGCATGTGGGAATATGTATGTTTGAGATACATCCATGCAGTTTGAGTTATGCATTATGATGCAGTTTATAAGTGATGTGAATATGTGATCAGAAAATGATACACCTTGCACATCGTTGATTTGAAAGATTATATCGCCATGCTATCGTATTTTCGATGTTGTTAGTGATATTAAAACCATTGCTGGGTTTGTTAAACTCACCCGTCTTTTTGTGTTTTGATTTGGGGCTGCGTGGTGCGACACGCAGACGGACAGGATTGCCTCTTTGAGGAAAGGTCAGACATAGCTTGGGTGTGATGATGGAGATCGTTGTGTGACTTACTTTCGTTTGTTTCATGCTTTATGTTAGAACCTTTGTGTAGGGTTCTTGTTTTGAATTTATGTCATATTTTACAGTTGTGATACTTATGACTTATTTTGAGCCGGTGTGGGCTTTACTTAACTAAACTTGTGGGTTTGAGTTTGTTGTTTACTTTGTGATAAGCAACATCTTTTCCTTTCCTTTTATTTACTCTTGCTCAAAGGATTGTGCGCACTCCGTATTTCTGTTGATCACCCGTGGTTAGGGTTAAGTCTTCCGCTAAATTGTTTTCTCAATTTTCACTTCGTCGCCCCCGCGCGCTTGACCGTCCCTTGGACCGGGTTCGGCTCGGGTCGGGCATCGCCGGGGCGTGACATGAACGGCCGAAAGGGAGGACACCCTTGTCATCACCAAGCAGTGGTGGACCTGAGGCCCGACTGGACTAACAGGTGGACTCAAAAAAAGGGGAAAGAAACTTCTAGCTTCTTCCCCGGGTTGGGCGTAGAAATGTGCTCCATCCCTTTTATGTACTTTTCTTTCTCCTCTTTCTCATTTCCTTTCTTTTTCACTTTTTTGCACTAATTCCTCTTTGGCACAATGAGCCTCCGGCTCGTAACTAAGGCCGACACATGGCTTTATAGTTACAAATATCGAGTAAAAATAAGAAAATCAAATACCCTATAGTCCCTGTCAAACAATGAGCATAAAATAACAAAAAAGTTACAAAAAATAGTAAAAAAGTCAAGGATGTCACATCATTCAATTCCAAATATTACAATAAAATCATTAATCTCATTAGATCCTCAAGACTAAAATATACAAAGTACTTGAATATAGTTTTAATCACTGAAATCAGTCGGACATCCCATTTTATTCTAACATATACAAAATATTTCTAATGCAATATTTATGAAAAAAATAAATTGAAAAAATTTGGTATGTGACATGATTTTTAAGTGATTTGAGGATAGTTTAATAAAATTATTTACGTAGAGTCTTTTAGATGTTTTGCCACATACCAACATCATACTAGAGGCTGATATGACATAGACTCTTATTTTTAGGTTATATTAGTTTTACTTTGTAATATATTTTTCACTCTCAAACTTGGATTCACATGTTCTTAGTATTGTTGGAAAGCACTCAACGAGCTCTATCAATGAGATATTACATGACTTTATTTTCTCATACTGTTTTTTAGCTTCACTTATATTATATATTTTTTGATAATAAGTTTTTCTATATAATATATAATTAGATTCACGTATTATAGACACCCAACACCCTTTGGAAGCTTTTGAATAACTCTATTAAGTAAGACCTATAGCCAAACTGGTCCTTAATATGAATAGCATGTTCTGACACAAAGTTGTTCAACTTTATTGTCTTCACCAACCTATGACATAATATTTAGCCTATAAAATTTAGACGTGCAGTTGTTTACTATGAGTATATTTAGGTTAATATAAAGTTTACATATATAATTTATCATCATTTAGTTCATTAAAGCTTATATTACAACTATAACATGAGACTTTTCTTCAATATATACCTTATTTTTAATTTATGTTATATTATCTTATCTAATCTGTATTAATATGCATTATACATATACATTCTTAATATGTCATATTTTTATGATATTTTCATGGAACCACACATGTTCTCGGGATGACATTTAATTGAAATAGTGGGCATTTTAAAGATGGGCCCCACAAAATTCAGCCCCTAATAAACTTAGTGGCCCATTCTTTAATGGAATCTAGCCGTGGAATAATAAAATCAAAGATAAGATTTTAGAATGCCAAGATGATGGAGGCCCACATTAGTAGGTTCAATTTCATGGCCCACCCTCTTTGCATGGGCCTCGTCCTCCAATTCCAAGGAATCACACCTTTGTGGGACCTATGTGGTGTCCCTAATACATGGGTTCTCAAGTGATCCCTCTTGCTCTAAGCGCTTGGATTCATCATTCATGATTTTGTTAGCAAAAAAATTAGATGGACTTTAGTATAATTAAGCAATGACATCTTCTTAGGGTCCATTTGTTTGGTCTAACTCTGAATCTGAAAAGCCAATTAAAAATTTTGAATAGCCTACTATTTGAATTTCACACTGAATTTAAATTTGAATCAGATTTACATCTGAATCTAAATACAATCAATTTTAAAAAAAATTAAAATAAACTATTTTTAATTTGTACCAAAAAACTTTATTACACTAAAGATCATATGTATAGAAAAAGTTCAAATTGACTATTTTATTGAGTCGCATCCACACTGTTGGACACTCACCGTAAATAAAAAATTACTTCCATTATTTATTTCATTGAATATTTGACTACTATTTAAGCAATCTACACCATCCAACTCAAAGGAAACATTGAATGAAAATTTTGAAGTAGAAATAGAAAGGTCTAAGATTATGCCCATCAAATTCCTGTTTTTATGTCATTAAATAGTACATGTTAAAGTTAACAATGTTCCCACTGAGTTTTTTACTTCTTGACAGGTCAAATGGATAATTGTTTGTGATCTCTTTAAACAATAGATAAGTGACTATCAAGCTCTTCAGCACTACACACAATGTAAAAATGAACCATTGTGAAATATTAGCCACATTACTGAGATAGAAGTCATATACACAATGTAAACTTCAGTTGAGTCCAACAAATAGTTAAAAAAAATTAAAACTCTATCAGAAGTAGTTTGAAATCATGGAAAAGCTCTATTATCTCTGAAAGGTAGCTTTCTAGTTCAGAAATACTTTCATAGATTCAAAAACTTCAATTTAGTCCAACATACAGTTAAAAAATAAAACCATGACAGAAGCAATTAGAAATTATGGAAAATTTAGGACCTGGCCACGACAACAATTATCTCTGGAAGGAAATAACCCATTAGAAGGAGCTACATGATTCTATATAATTTTGCTATAAGGACCATTTCATAATATACAATTATTCCATAATTTAGAAACAAATTGACAATAAACAACACAACACAACACAAAGGACAACAATAACAATTATCCACAATATACAATTAAATTTCATCCCAGGATGGAGAAAAATCAGAGAAAAAGAAATAAATTGACAACAAACAACACAGCACAGAGGACAACATTAACCTATTCAACATAATAATTATCCACAATATACAATTAAATTGCATCCCAGGATGGAGAAAAATGACAATAAAACAGAGATAATGGCTTACGCTAATGAATATGCAAGCTTCCTACAATTTCTCAAAGCAACAACAAATGCAAACCAAAAAGAGAGTCAATAGATTTAAATCCAGTACCTTTTTACCATTTTTTGACAGAAGTATTCCGACTGTTCCCAAAATGCAAAGAGGCACCAAAAACCCCGAGTTCAACTGCCCAGAGAAAAAATATATATGTAATTGCTCTAGAATACTAAGGACTATAAAAACTATTACATTTAGAACTTTTCATGTGAATAGTACAACAATGCTCTAGAGTTGAGTAAAAACTAGACATATATTACCTTGATGAAACCGAAGCAGAAGCAATAAGCAATAGGAAGAAAAATCCACCAAAACAGAATTTAATCCGAAAACTCACCAAGCAGAAGGACCCAACATCCAAACTCGAAAAAAACAAAACTGATAAACTAAGCACGCAATAGTATATATGGATTTAGCTAGTGACATAGAATCATTTATCAGACCAGTATCGTACCAATCGATGCAAACACCAAAAACACTTTGGAACAAATGAGATGAAAGACGAGAACAAATCCTTTATGATTAGATGATTTGAACTTGAAATAGCGGGCGGGAGAGAGAAAGACAGAGGAGAGTAGTGAAAATGATGGGAGAGGATGGGGCCTCGGTAGAAGGAGAGAGTAGAGAAAAACTAGAAACCTTTTTCAGTCTTGGCTCGGGGTGGAGGGCCCTTCTGCCATTTTGGTGTTTATGTAGCGAATTGCCATGGAATTAAAATTTTTTATTCCATTCAGCTCCAGCCTTTGATTTTGTGGAAACCATGAATGTCCTTGCATAGACATTCAACAAAGTGAAATCGGTCAAAAAGGATAAAAATCTCAGTATAGGGTAGGACGATCAAAAGTCAAAACTAATTAAATCAATCATGGCTTAACAACAA
The DNA here is from genome assembly GCA_035235625.1 of Saururus chinensis. Lineage (NCBI taxonomy): Eukaryota > Viridiplantae > Streptophyta > Magnoliopsida > Piperales > Saururaceae > Saururus > Saururus chinensis. The sequence goes on from CP141150.1 coordinate 6,200,104, forward strand.
AAAAAACAAAGAATATGAATATGATCCAAACACAGAAGAGAAGCCCCAAAATCCACCCGCCTTTCACTACCAAAATCAAATAAAACCATATCTATTTCTTCTCAAACGACGTCCCTTACTTGAGCTTAAAATAGATCTATAACAAAGAAAACCCATATTAGAACTTCAACCAAAATCTCACCTTTCAACCACCAAGAGCTCATATTTCAGAGGCCGAGAGAGACTTTGAACTGCTTTTCCCTTCTTCCCTCTTTTGTAGAATAACACCTTCTATGATGTCTTTTTCGGTTTGAGAAATTGGCAGCAATCAATTTCAGGGAACAATGAAGACAATGAGAGGAGAGGGATGAGGGACGAGGGAGATGAAGAGAGGGAAAGTGGGGAGGCCGACGAGAAGGAGAGGACAGGGTCAAAAGAGTGAGCAAAGGCTGCTGCGGGTGGGATTGGGAGAGCAGAGGAGATGAGATAAGAGGAGCGGAGATGGGACGAAGGTCAGGGTTGGGTTTTAGGTTTTCAGAGGCAGTAAGTAAATAAAATGCATCTGACCATCTAATCTATATTTTGAACGTACCTCTGATTTAACTACTGATTCAGTGACTGAATTTAGTCCTAAACAAATGCACTGAAAAGCTACTTAAAAGCTTCTTTTGAGTAACTTATTCAGATTTAGGTCTGAATTAGACCAAACGAATGGAGCCTTAAAGGGGACTCACTTAGTTTTATGAGTCAATCTCTCTCTCAAATGAATATATTACTAGACAAAATGAGTGTCGAGAAACCAAAGTATCAACATTAAAATATTTACATAGATGTATAGGGGATTATGAAACCAATAAAAAACAAAGAGAATTGATCTAGCACTTGATAAGCCAAACAATTTGCAACATAAGTCACCAAAATGTTTATAAATACCCCCCCGTCTTAAATTAATAGCTCCATTGGACAAAAAAATTGGTCTATAATAATAACTCCATTTGTTCAATTTAAGTGATTGAGTACTTAAAAAAATGTATCATAAGCTTATTTTTTCTTCTCTTAGATATAAGTTTCACCATTCAATAATAACTATTTTTTTTAAATTGAGTTATTAATATAGGATGGAGGGAGTATTAATTAATGCATCCAAGTTGTTCCTTAGGATTGTTTTATAAAAAAAGATTTAGTAGGACAATTTTAAATATTTGGTAACAAAGACAATGAAGTATATAATATTAGAGGCCTGTTTTTATGGGCCTGGCTTACGTGCATTGCATGAGCCCAGACCCTTAGGACCATCGGATTTAAATTCGATGGCCCATGTTACTCAAGGACATTTAATCCTTGAGTAACATGGGCTATCAGATTTGGATCCAATTGCCCTAAGGGCTTGGGCTCAAGTAGTCGCATGTGAGCCTAGATTCTTACAAACTTTTGCATTGATATTAATGCAAATCCAAACTTCTCAAAATAATTCTAATGAACTCATAATTATGACTCGTTTAGATATAATTAGAGGCCTAAGTTGAAAATTGTAAACAAGATATATTTATATATTGTAATATATTTTTAATTATATATATTAAAATAGAAAATAAACAGATAAGATTTTATTATCCCAAAGGCTTAAGCTTTTGGGAAACTTGGTTAACTTATATAATATTAGTGGTCTAAGTTATAAAATCTTAAGGCATTTATAGTCTAATTGTATTTCACACATTGTATGTAAGATCTGATAATTTTTGTTTCCTAATTGTCTTATTTGTAGTTGACTTGTTGAAATTTAAAGAGTTCGACCTTTTAGCCCTACCAGTTAGATAACTCTTTGAATAGGTTAAATTTTGGCACGAGACTAGCTAGTATGATTAAAAACTAGAAAGAAAGTGCTTTGAAATACCACAAAGAATATGCAAATTGGAGTTCTGATAAGTAAAATATGAGTGACCCAAGATTGACTTAGTAGCCCCAACTATAGGAGGATTAGGAATCTCAATCCATTTCTTTTATAAATAGGTTTTAACAACATTAATTAGATAGAATAATTTTTTAGATTTGGCTGAGATTTTGTAATGCCCTAGCCTCCCAAGGAAAGTAATTTAATTATTTTCTCCTTAAATTCTTTGATGCTTAATATAGAATTAAAGGTTCATCATGCTTAATTATAATTCCCATATTTTCTTCTTTTAGAACTCTTAATTTTTTTTAGTTCATGAACCCTAAAACCCTTGTTTTGATGTAAAATATTGTCATGCCCCGACCCATGTTTTTCTTAATTATAATCAAGAAACACAATATTTTACATCAAAATAAGGGTTTTAGGGTTCATGAAATAAGAAATTTTTGGAGGTTTTGATAGAAGAAGACATAAGAATTATATTAGGCATGATGAACCTTCAATTCCCCATTACGTATCAAAAGATTAAGGAAAAAATAATTTAATTACTTACCTTGAGGGAGGTTAGGGCATCATAAACACAACCAAATATAAAAAATTCGAAAACTCTCTAATTAAGGCTCTTAAAACCTATTAATAGGCGAAAAAGATTAAGAACCCTAATCCACTTAGGGTTTGGGCTACTAAGTCAACCTTGGGTCACCCAAATTAGCCATTGAACTATTATTCTTGTAATTCACTTTAAATTAGCCAAAAGGCTTAATAAAAAGTCTTAATTTTATGTCTAAATTGGGAAATCGGGTATGGTGTATCTAGTACAAATTTGATCGGTCATAACTCACTCATATGAACTTTCATTTGTGCATTTTTTGTGGCATTTTGAAATTTTTTCTATTTAGTTTCTAACCATACTAGTCTCAACCCTAAATTCAACCTATTCAAAGAGTTATCTAACTCATAAAGGTAAATGGTCAAACTTCTTAAATTTCTACAAGTCAACTACAAATAAGACAATTAAAATACAAGAATTATTAGATCTTACACTTAGAATATGACGTAAATAAATAAAGTTTTATTTTCTCAATAGCTCGAGCCTTTGGGAAGCTTGGTTATCTTACATATACAACATTTTTTAAAATTCATTAGCTTGCCTTCTAGAGATGCACAATTACTATCAATAGATAATATTGTTGATCCACTTACTGTTGCAATAATGATGCATATTCAAATATTGATGCTTTTATAAGTGAATTAGTATTATCGTTTTAAAAAATATTTTAGTTACATCAAGCATCATATGTGATAAACCTACTGCATCATTCAAATGCTATTGATTAGTAAGGCCCACTTTTTTGGAAGCTGCTAATCAACAAGGTTTAGATAATGAAGTAGGTTCATTATGTATGGAACTTAATCTCAATTTAAATCGTATGGACAACTATACTAAACTTCATACTTTGATAGAGCTTCGTGGGATGCTTCCAGTAGGGCATAATTGGAGTTTATACTTGTAACTCAGTTTGTTGCTACTAGTGCCTTGGTCATCTTGGCCACCTCCATCATCCTTACAAAGGCTTCAACTTGCAAGAGGGATTGTTATTGGAGTGTTTCCTTTAAGATTTCTCACTTATTATTCATGGTGATGCCAACAGCCTCATTGATATACTAAAGAAGTTTGAGCTGTCTTGGCATTAAAAAAGATCCTCTTTAAATTAAGATCCATAGAGATAAGCTTTTTAGTCGTTATAAAACCCAAGACATGCTCAATTTTAATTAAATTTTTTAAGAGATCAATAAAAAAAATTGAAGGCGTCTACCACCTTATGTTTTTACCCCGCCTACATTGCCTATATACAGTTGGTAGATATCTATCATCTAAATGTATACATATGGTATATATCTACAAATTATGTTAAAGAGGTGGGCTAGCTAAAAAAGGGGGATGCATGCCTTCCAAATGCTCGTGGAGAACTAACTAATCATGTGCCATAAGCTTATCCTACTAAATTAATACATTGTTAATTATGATTCCTTTACAATTCTCTTATGGTTCTGCTTAATATTGCTTATGGCTCCTCACTTACATTATCCAAATACTCATTTAGAAGAGGATTATTGCGTCATCCAAATAGCTTCATTTTATTGAACTCCATTACCAAAGTGCAGTTTTTTTTATTATGTTTAGGGATAGTGCTGGTCATGATCTGCCTTATCTAACAAACTTCATGCCGGCTTGATAAACATTTTTCGATAATTGGATTGGAGGCCACAAGAGGAACCTTACCACCATCTCGGCCATTAATATTAGAACAAGTTTATGTGCACTTGGCGCATGCCCATGTCGCATGCTCATAGGCACGTGCCAAACATTTTGGGGCCATACGATTTTTATAGTGAGGCGTCCGAAGCTCAAGTGACAGGTGGGTTTCTATAACACACATCTCTCCTTTAATACATACACACACCTTAATTTCGATCCAATGGTGCACATAATACATATTAATTATTGGCTTAATATTATTTGCCACTAAGATTTAAGTACCAAAGAGCCTGCTATTGACTTGGTCCATCTTTCTTGCAGTTCACTCCACCTTCATGAGTTAAGTGAGAGCGAAAGTATCCAGTAGGGTAGTTCTATGCGCATGGTTGAAAAATAGATCTATTTTTTTTTTATACTTAAAACTAAAATTAATACTTAAAATTACTCATATTTAGACATATAAAAAATATTAAAATATATTGACTGAATGAATACACCTCCACTTTAACTTGTTCAAAGGTTCCAAATTCCACTTAGGTAATTTCTCTAGTGGCCACCCAATTTTTACTATTTACAAGGGCTTTTTTCATCCAACCATCATTAATAAAGTTCAAAACCCTATACATAATAATGAATTAATGATCTCATGCTTTTTTTCCTTCCCACTGCACTGAAAGTGCATGGACACCTTTGGTTGTGGGACCCACGTAGAAAAAGCGACGGTCCGCGTTTTAATGGGGCCCACATGTCACATGTGCCCCAATACATTCTTTTTTTACTACAGTAGTTTTGTACCATCTTATTTTCACGCTATGCGGTAGAGAAGGGCCATGTACGGCCGAGATTCCTACGTACGCTCGCCTCCCGCTTACTCTCCACACACGCGCAACGACGTGAGGACCCAAATGAACCGCGGGCCCCGTAACTTCTTCCCAGCGCGCGCGCCGCGAGCAGAACACACAAAGCCTTTCGCAGGTGGCAGAATCAGTTAAAAAAGTCCCGGAACTGAAACTTTCAGAGGAAAAGGCCAGCGAGAATCTGTGGAGGTGGCGGATTTTGTGTGGCGAAGAGGGAAGAAGAAGACGCAGAGAAGGAGAGAGGGGCGGGATAGCTGAATCGGTGGGGACAGAGGCGACTCTTCAAATCGCCGGTCATTGCTCTCTTTTTTCTCCACTCGGTCTTTTTTCCCACGGCGCAAAGTTTGCTCCTTTTCTTCCTGTCTTCCTTACCTCTGCTGCTTAGGGTTCTCTGTATGTCCCAGTTCGGTCTTGTTCGGCTTTGCGCGAGCAACCGTTGGAGTGCTCGAGTTTGCTCCAGAACCGGACTGGATTTGCATTGAACGCGCCGAATTGTCATCTGGGTATGGGTTGAAATTTTGTTTTTTATGTATTTTGGGTTTGATTCTTAAAAGTCGTCCTCGTGGACTTCGAGCCATCAAGTGATCGAATTTTGGCCATTTTCTGTGTGTTGGCGTCGAAATATCATCTAGGTTTTGCTCAAAATTTGAATTTGGCGTTTTCTTCATTCCTTTGGTCGTCACAATTTCTCTGGTTTCGCTTTGGTGATGCTCAAAGTCTGATGGTTTATTCGCCTGTTTGAGGTGCTAATTTAGTTGGGATTCTAGATTTGCATCTTTTTTTTATCACCAATGGATGACGGAGAGCTCGAATTTTCCAACCATGAGGTCTTTTCCAGCCCAAACATGGGCGACCAACTTCCCAGCAGCTGCTCTATGGACAGCTTTTTTGAGGAGATCCTGAAAGACACCCACGCCTGCACCCACACCCACACTTGCAACCCTCCGGGCCCTGATTTTACCCACACCCACACTTGCTTCCATGTCCACACCAAGATCCTCTCCGGCCCCGGCAGCGAGGACAAGCACACCACTACTACCGATGACACTGCGGAATCCACTGAGAAGACCTCAAAGAAGCGACCTTTAGGCAATCGCGAGGCAGTCCGCAAGTACCGTGAGAAGAAGAAGGCTCGGGCTGCATCTTTGGAGGATGAAGTTGTTCGATTGAGGGCACTCAATCAGCAGCTGATGAAGAGGCTGCAGGGGCAAGCTGTGCTCGAGGCGGAGATTGCGAGGCTTAAGTGCTTGTTAGTGGATATCCGGGGTAGGATTGAAGGGGAAATTGGGTGTTTCCCGTATAAGTTAGGCAAGGGAGGGGATGGCGGGGTAATGAGTTCACTCCAGCCGCAGCCAAATTTATCTAGTGGATATGTGCTGAATTCCTGTGATTTAAGGTGTGATGACCAGCTCAGTTGCCTGCATCCCAGTGTGGATGGTGAGGGAGTAAGTGAACCTGGGTTTGGAGTCTGCGATGTTGGGAATGTTCACTGCAGTGGCGGGACTGTGAATTTGGGGATGAAGGAGTTCTCAGGGTGTGGAAATGTGAATGTTGGAGGAGCTGGTATTCCATCCATTAATAAGCGCAAAGGTGAGCTTTTTCTGCTTATTTTTTTAATACAAAAGTTCCAAAAACTTCTTTCGTATCTATTTGCTAAATTGTTGTTTTGGTGTTTTTGATAATGATTCTCATTTTGTTGGTTTATTAACATCACTTATATGCGAAAGTGAAGTTTTGTGTGGTGATTTTTCCTTACTACTGATTTTTGATTGATTTAATAATTATTATATGGCTATTGTTGTGTTAATTGTGGTTGTTCAAAGTATTGAATGGAAAAAAATTTTAGGATCCTGAAGTAATTTGGATGACTGAGTAACTTATATTTTATAATTTCCAAAATTGTATAGTTATGTTTTCATACGCTAATAATTATCAGTAATTTAAAGACTGTGGTTCATTTCACAATCGTGATTGTCTCCTCTGGATTTGGTGAAAGTATACTTTGTCTAATATGATTTGGTGATACTTGGCTACCAAGTATTGTAGGCATTGCCTATGAAAGGGGGATGATTACGCTGGAGAGAACATTGGGGATGGTGGGGACCTGACCCCTGCCCCAGCTCCAAAGATCTTAACTAGGTGGAATAGGCCCAAATGCCTTGGTAACTATCAAATTGATACTTCTTGTAATGAAACTGTTAGTCGATTTACTGAGTTTCTTTTAAAAAAATGATTTGTTAGGCAAGAAGCGATGGTGTTCTGATGAAAGCAATGGTTACAGCGTCCGCATTGTAACATATTAGTTTTTCCTTTTTTTTTTGTTTAATTCCAGTTGCTGGACATCTTTTGAGCATCTTTTATTTTTGTTTGTTGTCTATTGCCAGTTTAGTCTGGGCTTGTAACAAGTAGCTCGTTTCCTTACAGGGGCTCGGACTGCAACAGAAGCTTGAAGAACAAGAAACATTATATGCAATAAGTAGTTTAGTAGAACTGCAATTTTGGCTTCTTCATGGTATTTAAGTCTTATAGTTCTTAGCGGAGGCCATTTTGGAATTAGCTTTTGCATGGTTACCGGGTCTATGCAGAATTTTCTTCTTTTTTTTGTATTATTTTGATATTGCTTTTACTCTATATTAGATATTGTATGAAGAACCTTTCTTGGGTTCAATATATTTGGAAATGAACAACAAGAAAAGTCATGGGGCTTATGGTTGGATCCTAGAAAAATCCAACCATAGGCCTTATTTGCTAGGCATTGATAAATTACTTTGCCTTGTTTTATTATTTTTTCAATTACTGATGTATACACTGTGGTTCGTTGTCACAATAATTAGTGGCAATTTTGCCAGATAATTCTTACCTGGAAACGAAGAGAACTAATTGAGATAGGACAAACCTATAAAAGATAAATGCTTCAATGAGTAGTTGCTGATGATTTTTAAGTTAATGCCACGTATTTTTTCTTTTATTTCTTTCAAGGATTTGAAACACTTGCCACCTGAAAGTTTATGTTCATATTATTTTAATGGTTGATAAAACCTTAGTGTTTCCTGCACTTTGGCAGTTTTTTAAAGTGTATTACATAGAATACCTAAGGTAAACTAATTTTCCAGTGACCTAGCCTTTTCAGGCTGGAGGCTTTCACAATTATGCAGTGAATCTTGTAGCTAGATCCAAATGCATGTCTAGAAAGCAATGTTTGATGCTAAAAAAAGGAAGAGAATCTTGTAGCCTCAGGCTGCGTTATGCATATTTGTTTGTGACGGAAGGGAATCATATTTGTGTGCAACCGATTTCGACAAGTGGTAGCGGAAGGGTTTGCTTGTTTGGTTGTTTTGCATTGGGCTGAAGTTGATGTTCTGGTGTGCTGGGCTGCAAATTGAAGGCCCAGTTGACCATGTTAGTACAATATTATGCAGAAATAGACTACGCCGGGCTGCCGCAAGAAGGTTAAGTTGTCAATTTTAACTGTGTCCTTGATAAAAAAACAGTCCGCCAGAGTTAATCTGAATGATAGGGCCTTGTCAAACTACTAAGAAACTGGTCTAAACAATGAAACCTAGCTTTCTAACTGGTGCGTGAGTGTTACGCCTTGTCACTGTATCCGTGATATGCATTTTCTTATTAACAGGATGTTGGAAATAACTTCAACCAGAAGTTTAGTTTTTGAAAAACTAAATAGCCCAAACTCTATTCTCCTGTTACAAATGCCTCCTATCATCGTTACTTGGTACACCATTGAGCAAGGAATAGCAGTACCATATAGCTCGCTCCTTGTGATGTTTTTTTGGAAGACCCTCAAGGTCGTAATTCTTTAACTTGATGGGGTTGCTACTTGGTGAGTTGAGAATTGCCAGCTAGAAAAGAAAAGAGAGATTAGGGCACCACTCAATCCAATAACGTGACCAGGGTTTTCTTTTTTGTGTTAACAACTTGGATATGGATTGAGGGTGCAACAATATAGGAGTAGGTGGCTCTACCTTTTGGTCCCTCCTTTTGTCAACCCTTAGGACTGCAACAAAATTGGTGGAGCCTAAAGTGATGGACCAAGATCATGATTGACAATCATATTGTAGGAAATTTTGTAGACAACTAATTTGAAGATTTGATTCGCTTGGAAATATTCTTAGCATGTCACAAGCTCGCTCCATCCCATATTAATAGTTAAAATTTAAAATATAGTAATTTTTATTAAATGGTGATGGGAAAATAGGCTTATGATATATTTTTTAAAGTATTTAATCACTTAAATTAAATAAAATAAAACTATTAATATAGAATAAATCTTTTGCCTAATGGAGTTATTAATTTAGGAGGGTAAGAGTAAAAGATAAGAAGCTGGATGAGAAAATTACAAACTTTTTTTTTTTTGAAAAAAAATTATGATTATATGAAAGAATAATGCTAAAGCTACGTCGAATCGTTTACAGGATGGATTGTGCAAATGCCAACATAGGTTTTAGCATGTTCCTTGTCCTAAAGAAGTCTTTGGAAAAAAAAAATTACATACAATCATGGAAGGCTGTATCGATACGGATGAGAGTATCGATGATTATGGATACGGGTACGTGCCGATAATACGCTTGGAATGTGCTGAAACGAGCGTAAACCCTTTTATAAATATAAAAAAATATTATTATTAATAATATATTATTATAATATTTCTTTTAGAACATAATAAGATCATAAAATATCGTATAAACTGATACAAGTAATCTAAAATCAGTTTATTTGGAACCATATACTATTATGTTCTCCGTCTCATACAAATTATTGTTCATTCTTTTCCATATTAAATGCTTTAAAATTAATTTATTTTAAAAATAAATATGAGTATAAGTTATATGTTTAAATAAATGTATATTTGTGGAGCACTATATATATAAAAAAATAATTATGTAAATTACATGGACCTACCCGTATTCATCTCATATAACTTTAAAAATATTATTTTTTAATATAACAAAAATATAAACTTTTAAAGAAGTTGGATTTGAATTGTATTTTTATTTTTAAGAAAAAAAATTTAAATTTTTTTTTGAAAATTTTTTCTTTTTTGAAAAAAAATTTATTTTTTTAAATAAAAAAATATTTTTTTAATACCATATCGATATATATCGGCTGTATCGATACAATACGACCGATATATATGGGATCCGGTGTAAGAGGCGTACCACCCCCGTACCTATATCGATTTTAACTGATATAGGTATGTATCAGTCGATACAATACATCCTGTCATGGGAAGGGAATATGTGGTTCTTGTTCTTCCACTTATCCCCTTTGAGTAGTGGCTTTGAGCTTGAAAATCCTATGAATGATGATGGTGCAAATGTGTTCAAAGCCCAGAGTCTTGAGTGAGTCTGGTGATTGAATTCTGCCTCCGGATTGAAAGCACTGATCAGAAGAAATTGTGTTGGCATTGGACTCAACCAAAAGCTGTGCTCAGCCAGGGACGTACGCATGATTGGATGGCTGCAGACCAGTTCGTTCTCTGCATTGGACGATCAGTCGAAGTAGATACTTTTGTCCCAAATTCAGTGAGCGGATGCAGCCGTCAGAGGTCGTTCTTTAATTTGTCCTCCAACCGAGTTTGTGTTACTTTGTATGTTTTTACCCCTAAATTAAACATTGAACGGTACACAGATTCCCCTCAGTTGAACTAGGAGGTATTTCAGATTGCCCAAGGAAAGCTCCCACATATGGGGCCTTTCTAACAGTGTCCATCCCGAACAAGAGGGCTTCATAAGACAGCCATCTAACTTGAACTATTTACATAAAGCAGATTGCATGTTCTGTGAGTTGTGGAAGTTTAAATTAGACTGGGCGATTGATCGCTGTGTTAGAGCGATTGATTAGTCCATGTTTATGGAAGCACAATAATTAGAATGATCGATCGTAGTCTAGAGTGATTGATTGACACCTGATTTGGTTGTCTAGGAAACAAAGCTGAGAATTAGTGATCGATCGACATTCAGAAGTGCTCGATTACTCATGGGACTAGAAGTGGCCGATGTGAAGAATGATTGAATGCTAGTACCTAATGATAGATCGATTGGTGTGCAGGATTTTAGAAAACCCCAATTTAGACTCTTCTTGATTGAATAGTTGGAGGTTTTATTATCTAAATAAATAGATATGAACTTATACGTCCTAATGGGGTATAAAAGACTTTTTTATCCTTTTTGGGACTATGTTGTTGGTCATTGAAGAGACTTAAGAAACTTATAAGTATCTTGTAACTGTTCTCTCTACAAAATAGTAAAATTGTGTAATCTCGTGGACGTAGGCACCATTGTTGAACTACGCAAACTTTAGTGTATTATCTCTTTATTGTCTTTTTTGCTTGAATATGTTCTTCACAAGGATCCAATTGCTACGTAGACTATAAGCTAGATCGATTATAACAGGCATATAATCCACAACATGTTCTCCCTCGATAATGGTGATTAAACTTAATCCAAAATCTATTTCAACAGATCTCAAACTTTTGCACCTTGGGCCACCTTCAGATAGTCGATACACAGATAAAACATACAACTTACAACAGGATGTATAAGAGCTTTTGTTGCTTCTACCCACTACGACAGGATTACAAAAATTTGGGCAATCATGCCAAAAAGAAACAAGTATAAGATTTAGACGAAAAAGTTACGCAATTTTTTTTATGTTCTACATTCTTTCTAAAACGTAGATTCATTCTTGATCATGAAAACATGTCTTTGCTGATTTACATGTTGCTGGTGAAGATTATGCTTGGCCATCTAAAAGGATAGCCGTTCAAACAAGCAATGGTGTGTGTGAAAATAGAACTCTTTGGTTTTGGTCCCCGTTCACAAGGCCGAATTAATGTTATGAAACTAGTGGTGTAGTCGTTGACCCAAAATATTTTTAGGTTCGAGTCATCTCTTATTTCAAAATTTATACTTTATGTTACACAAAAAAATGTCAATTATACACTATAAAAAAAGGACTATTAATGACATTTTTAAGCATTGCTAACAGCTATACAAGCGTCGCTAAATGTGTCGATAAAAGTCAAGTCACTAATTCTAATTAGCGATGTTTATGCAAAAACATTGCTAATAGTGAAATATTCGCAACACTTTTATTTGGATCTCTAATATCATTTTTTTGCGACGTTTTATTAAATGTCACAAATAATAAATTATTAGCGACACTTATATACATGCATATCTAATAATTATTTATTAGTGACGCTTTATAAATGTTGTTAATATTAAAAAATTTTGAAAAAAAATTTAAAATTATTATTGACGCTTATTTTTGCGTCGCTAAAAAGAAAAAAAGAAAAAAATTATTAGCGACACTTTTAAAAGTATTGCGAATAAAAAAATAAAAACGTTATTAGTGACACTTTTAAAAGCGTTGCTAATAAAAAAGAAAAAAGAAACATAAGCTTAATAAAAAGAAGATATAAAAAGCGTTGCTAAAAAAAATAAAAAAAAGTTATTAGCGACACTTTTAAAAGTGTCTTTAATATATAAAATAATAATAATAAACAAAACCAAGCATGCGGTGGGATTCCGGGGAGTGGGCGGTCTTGGGGGGGGGGGAGGGGAGAAGAAGAGGAAGTGGGTGGGTTTATACTGCATTGGCGAAATTTAGCCTGCACAGACTAAAAAATTTGGTGCGCGCGCTAAAAGAGTTATTTGCGACACTTCATGAGAAACGTCGCTAATAATAATACTTTTGTGACACTTACAAGAAATCGTCACAAATAATGATACTATTTGCGATGCTTTCTTATAAACATCACAAATAATATTATTTTTAAATTAAATAAAATCCTCTCTCTTTACCCTCTCTCTCTTCTCTGTCGTTACCCTTTCTCTCCTCTCTCTTCCTCTTCTATCTCTCTCTATACACTCTCCTCTCTCTCACTCTCCTCTGTAACACCTCTCTCATCATTCTCTCTAGATCTCTCCCCCCTCTCTCTCCCCTATCTCTCTCTCTATCTCCTCTCAGTCTCTCTCTTCTCCCCCTCTCCCTTTTATGATTTATTATATTTAAAAATTAATATTTTTTAAAAATGTATTAGCGACGCATAGAAACATCATCACTACTACCTCATACACCAATGCATCGCTACTTGTAACAGTGACACATCTTTCTATGCGTCACTAATATATATTTTTTATTAATTTTAAAATATAATAGATAATAAAAGAGAGAGGGAGAGAGAAGGGAAAGCGAGGGGGGAGAGAAAGAATAGAGAGTGAGAGGGGAGAGAGAGTGAGAGAAGGGGCAAGAAATTAATTTTTATTTTTTTAAGATTTTTTATGATATTATTATATTTGAAAAATAAAAAATTAAAAAAAACATATTAGTGATGCTTATGAAGATAGAGAGAGGGTAGAGAGTGAAGAAAGAGAAAGAGGATGAGAGAGGTGAGAGGAAAGAGGAGAGAGAGGGAGGAGAAAGCTTTTTTTAAATAAACCTATTTGCGATGCTCATTAAAGAGCATTGCAAATACTAACATTTATTAAAAAAATTTATATTATTTGCGATGTTGAGTAAAGAATATAAGTGTTGCAACTAGTAGACCTATTTGTGACGTTCTTTACTCAGCATCGCAAATAGTATAAGACTTTTTTTTAATAAATGTTAGCATTTGTGCTGCTAAGAAAAGAGCGTTACAAATAGGCTTAGTTGTGACGCATTGCGACAATCATTACTGAGCATCGCAAATAGGCTTATTTTAAAAAAAAATCTTTCTCCTCTCTCTCTCTCTACCCTCTCTCTTCTCTCTCTATGCACTCTCTCTCCTCTTTCTTCACTCTATCTACTCTCCCTCTTCTTCACTCACTCTCTCTCTTCTTTGTCTCCTCACATCTCTCTATGAACTCTCTCCTCTCTCTTCTTCCCTTCTCTCTCTACATACGCTCTCTCTCTTTCTCCTCTCTCTCTCTCTCTCATCTCTCTCTCTCTTCACTCTCTCTCTGCCCTCTCTCTCTCATCTTCTCTTCTCTCTACCTTCTCTCTCTCTCCCCTCTCCCCTCTACCCTCTCTCTTCTCTTTCTCCTCTCCTCTCTCTCTATGCATTCTCTCTCCTCTCTCTTCTTCCCTTCTCTCTCTACATACGCTCTCTCTCTTTCTCCTCTCTCTCTCTCATCTCTCTCTCTCTTCACTCTCTCTCTGCCCTCTCTCTCTCATCTTCTCTTCTCTCTACCTTCTCTCTCTCTCCCCTCTCCCCTCTACCCTCTCTCTTCTCTTTCTCCTCTCCTCTCTCTCTATGCATTCTCTCTCCTCTCTCTTCTTCTCTTCTCTCTCTACCATCTCTCTCTCTCCACTCTCTCTACCCTCTCTCTTTTATTATAAATTATAATTTAAAATTAATAAAAAAATTTAAATAAAATATATTAGCATGCTTGTGAAATTGGGTCGCTAGTACCCTCTTTCTTCTTTTATTTTAATTTTTATTATTTTTAAAATATAATAATATCATAAAAAATCCCAAAAAATATAAATTAATTTCCTCCCCCTCTCTCGCTCTCCCCATCTCTCTCTCTCTCTCTCATTTCTCTCTCTCCTCTCTCTCCCTCCCCTCTTTCTCTCCTCACTCTCTCTACCCTCTCTCTCCTCTCCTCTCTCTCTCTCTCTCTCTCGTTTCACTCTCTCCTCTAGTCTCTCTCTATCTACTCTCACTCTCTCTTCTCTCTCCACTATCTTCTCTACATATCTCTCTTCACTCTCTTTCTCGTCTTTCTCTCTCTCCCCTCTCTGGTCTCTTTTTCTTCTCTCTTCACTCTTGTCTCTCTCTTTCTTCTCTTTCTTTCTCTCACACATTTACACATGCGAACATGAGCCCTAGCTCTAAGGAGTGGGGACAAAGTAGGGAAAATTTATTTATTATATATAAAAATAATAAATATTAATTAAAGTATATTATATTTGAATTTTTTTTATATTTTTTATTATATATTTAAATAATAAATATAAAATAAAATAATGAAACTATTAGCGATATTTTTTAAAAGCATCGCCAATAGTGGTATTATTAGCTCCGCTTTTAACAAAGCGTAGCTAATAAGCTTGATTTTTTTTAAAAAATTATTTTATTTGCAACGCTTTTTTGGAAGTGTCATTAATAGTACAACTATTAAAGACACTTTTATAAAAACAACGGTATTATTAGTACTATTTGCGACACGTTTATAAAAGTGTCGCAAATAGTTCTAAATTTTTTATTTAAAATTTATAACTATTAGTGATATTTTTTAGAAAGTGTTGCTAATATTACAACTATTAGCGATGCTTTTTATGAAGCGTTGCTAATAGTATCAGTATTTGAGACGTTCTATAAAAAGCGTCATTAATAGTATTACTATTGACAACACTTATGTAAATGCATCATTAATAGTGAAATATTAGCAATGCTTATTTTTGCGTCTCAAATATCAATTTTTTTGTAATGCTTTATTAAACGTCACAAATAATAAATTATTAGCAACACTTATATACATACGTCGCTAATAATTAATTATTAATGACACTTTATAAAGTGTTGCTAATATTAAAATATTTAAATTTTTTTAGAAATTATTATCGATGTTTATTTTGTGTTTGTAAAAAAAAAATTAAAAAATTAGTGACACTTTTAAAAATATCCCTAATAAAAAAGAAAAAAGAAACAAAAGCTTAATGAAAAGAGGAAATAAAAAAGTAATTAGCGACGCTTTCAAAAGTGTTGCTACATAAAAAAAGAAAAAATAAAAGCCAATATAAAAAATAATTTTAAAAAAGCAAAATCCCGCCTCTAGTGGAATTATGGGTAGTGGGTGGTTGGGGGGGGGGGTATGCCGTGCTGGCAAAATTTCGCCCACATGGATGAAAAATTCTGGCATGCGCACAAAAAGAGTTATTAGTGACGCTTTGTTAGAAACGTTGCTATTAATAATACTTTTGCAACACTTACAAGAAATCGTTGCAAATATGGATACTATTTGCGACACTTTTTTATAAGCATTACAAATAATATTAATTTTAAATTAAATACAATCCTCTCTATTTACCCTCTCTCTCTCTCCTTTCTCTTCCTCTTCTATCTCTTTCTATACACTCTTCTCTCACTCTCTCTCTCCCCTCTCTGTAACATCTCTCTCCTCACTCTCTCTAGATCTCTCCCCCTCTATCTCCTTCGTCTCTCTCTTCCACTTCTCTCTCCTCCTCACTCTTTTATTATCTATTATATTTAAAAAATAATTTATTTTAAAAATATATTAGTGATGCATAGAAAATAACGTTGCTACTACCTCATAGACCAATGCATCGCTATTACACTAGATAGTAGCGATGCATATCCGTATGCGTCGCTACTACATTAGGTAGTAGTGACACATCTTTCTATGCATCACTAATATATATTTTTTAATTTTTTTATTAATTTGAAAATATAATAGATAATAAAAGAGAGGGAGAGAGAGAGAAGGGGAAGCGAGAGGGGGAGAGAGAGATAAAGAAGAGAGAGGAGAGAGAGGTAGAGAGAGAGGGAGAGAGGGAGGAGAAAGATTTTTTTTTAAAAATAAGCCTATTTGAGATGCTTAGTAAAGAGCGTTGCAAATACTAATATTTATTATTATTTGCGACGCTGAGAAAAGAACGTCACAAATAGGTCTAGTAGTTGCGACACTTATGTATAAGTGTCACAACTACATAAACTATTTGCGATGTTCTTTTCTCATCATCGCAAATAGTATAAACTTGTTTTTAATAAACGTTAGTATTTGTGACATTCAGTAATACTTGTCGCAAATAGGCTTATTTTTTTAAAAAATCTTTTTCCTCTCTCCCTCTCTATGCTCTTCTCTCTCTATGTACACACTATCTCTTTCTCCTCTCTCTCTTCATTCTCTCTCTACCCTCTCTCTTCACTCTCTCTCCTCTCCTCTCTTTATGCACTCTCTCTTCTCTCTACCCTCTCTCTTTCTCCTCTCTCTCTCTTCACTCTCTCTACCCTCTTCACTCTCTCCTCTCTCTTCTCTTTCTCTTCTCTCTTTTCTTCACTTCTCTTTGGACTAGCTCTTCTTCTCTTCTCTCTCTACCCTAGGTAGTAGTGACACATACACAATTTCATAAGAGTCACTAATATGTTTTATTTTTATTTTTAAAATATAATAATATAATAAAAAATTCCAAAAATATAAATTAATTTCTTCCCCCCCTCTCTCTTCTTTCTCTCTTATCTCTCTACCCTATTTCTCTCTCACTCTCTCCCCTCTCTCGTCTCTTTCTCTTCTCTCTCTCTTTCTTTCTCTCACACATTTATTGCGTAAACGTGAGCCCTAGCTCTAAGGAGGAGTAAGGATAAAGTAGAGAAATTTTATTTATTATATATAAAAATAATAAATATTAATTATACTATATTATATTTGAGAAATTTATTTTAAAATTTTTAGTATTTATTTATTATATATTATATATTTAAATAATAAATATTAAATAAAATAAAATAATAAATTTATTAGCAACATTTTTTTAAAAGTGTCGCTTGTAGTGGTATTATTAGCTCTGCTTTTAACAAAGCATAGCTAATAAGCTTAATTTTTTTTAAATAAATTTATTTTATTTGAAACGCTTTTTTGGAAGTGTTGTTAATAGTACAACTATTAGTGACACTTTTATAAAAGCGTCGCTATTTTTAGTACTATTTGAAACACTTTTATAAAAGCATGGCAAATAGTTCTAATTTTTTTATTTTTATTTAAAATATAACTATTAGTGATGTTCTTTAGAAAGTGTCACTAATATTACAACTATTAGTGATACTTTTTATGAAGCGTCGCTATAGTATCAGTATTTGAGATGCTTTATAAAAAATGTCGTTAATAGTACTATTATTGGAGACACTTTATAAAAAGTGTCGTTAATAATTAATTTTTTTGTAAAGTTTTGCTATGTGTCACAAATAGTTATTTTTAGCGACGCTTTGCATGGCATCGCTAACAAAAGCATCGTTAATAACACTTTTTGTTATAGTGATAGTCAAAAGAAAAAAAACAGAAGTGTTGCTAATATCACTTTTTGTTATAGTGATAGTCAAAACAAAAAAATGCGTAAATCTATCCTATGAATTATATAAAAGTGATATGTAAATACATGTATTGCTGTTATTAAATTAGTATATTAACTAAAATTAACAAATTTTATAATTTTTAAAAAAAATCTTATTCTCATAATATGCAATGAAAAGTAAAACCATAACAAGACTTTTAATATGATTACATCAGATAAAATTTGAAAAGTACGTATATTAGATTCTACAACGTCACTTGAATTAGGGAGCTTTCTTAAAATTTTGAAATCGATGGGAAAGGGCAAGGGCTTAAATGTCCTTTCTACAAGAACTCTCCTTAAGAGGAGGGTTAAAAACTAAATGTTTTTTTAAGTTGACATGACATTTTACATGTTGATGTAACATAAAATTTTTTTCCTTTAAAAATCAAAGTAGCAGGCAAACAAGCCCTAGATTAAGAGTTTTTGTTGAGTTTTATGAGCAATGCAACTCTCATTTGTACAAAAATGAATGCACCACACACAAAAGAATTGCATGGGATCCAACCTTCATTGCATAGTTACTGTATGCGAGCATGTGTGCCACGCTTGATAGACCCTATATTTTTAACCCTGCACATGAACGGAGTGTTAGAATATTATAAAATAAATAAATAAATTTTTTTTCCTAATTATTTGAGCTTTTAGAAAAAATGATTATCTTATAATCAAAAGGTTTAGTAGGGGAAGAATTTTTGGTACGCATGCCTTTGTGACATTAACATGTAGTAACATGTTAGTGCACGTCTTTGTGATATTAACGTGCACTAGGACAAAAAATTCTTCCCATATGATGACCTAATTGGTACCTTCTCCAATGTTAACACCACACAGATGTATATTTCCTTGCAGTCGTTTAGACTAATCGACAATGTGCTGGAAGCTTTTCATTTCACTCATAGTAGACAGGAAACGAATGATTCTTCACATAGATAGAGCCATGCAGATGATGATCTTATGACATGCGGGGGTCGAAGAAGAGCTTAATCATGGGACCTAAGTACCCTATAGCAGGTCCACAAGCTTTATAAGTTAAGTTCTGTAAAGCTAATGAAGAGCAAAAATTATTCTGATTGTTCATATGGTGAACTCCTCTTGAGATTGAGACACTAACTTAATCTAAACCATCCTGCCAGTTGGCCTACATAATCCGTCATCTAGCAATTATCAAACTCTCAAGTGTCAAGTTAGTTCTTCCTTACGATAAAAAACACAAGTTAGTTCTTCTGTGTCTTTTCATCTTCCAAGCTAATGGTCCATTGTACAGTACACTAAACATATCTTAACATATTGTGTTGGAGTAACCACCCATCAATAACTACTGCAAGGACAGTCATCTCTGATACTCCCTCATAGTAGTTTTTATTAAATAGTGAATTCTACATCTAAGAGATCGGATAGGAAAATAAGCTTATAATACTTTTTTTTAAGTACTCAACTATTTAAATTTAACAAAATGAAACTATTAAAATGGAGTAAACTTCTTTTCCAAATAAAGCTATTAATGTTAGATGAAGGGAGTATCTTCAAGTAATGCACTTCCTTCACCAACCACAAAAAAAAATTCTGACTTCCGTTCTCAATGATCATAGGTAAACTGCATAGTCTGCATACATATCTCCACAATTGAAAACCTCTCTCTCTCTCATACACACATCCATATGGATGTTGGAGATCATGGCACTGGAATATAGGATATAGTTTTCAAAGTTAACCAATTATGTCAGACTCCACTAAAGACTATATAGTGTGCCCAACAGAATGATTTTATAACACATGGGGATCTATCAGTGAGCCCAGCACGAGTGCATCATTGCCTTGTCATCCTCCTCTCCCTCGCAAACCTTCCACCCTCCATTAAAACTCCCTACCACCTCCCCACCAATCAAGCAACCCCACTTGTTTCACTAATTATTTTCTTCCCGGGTTTTGATTCTAAATGACATCTCCAAAAAGCTCTTACCCTTTAATGGAACCATGCCTTCCAACTTTTCCATTGTACTGCAGTGGCCTATCAGATCAATATTATAGATACAAGGTCTATAACTCTCTGCCTGAGTTGATTGGTGATACTGGTAATGGCGCACTCTTGGTGGAGCTAAGCAAGCTGGCGGGGAGATGTATGGTGAGTTGCAGAGTGGGATCAACCACAATCTGACCCACTAAGGGAAGAGCCAGCCGCTCTCTATAAAGACCCGCATAGAGTTGAACCACATTCCCAGCGAGTCTGTAGCATCTAACCTGCAGCTGACCATGGAGGATAATTTGTCAAACTCCAAGTGCTGGTTTTTATTGCTTCTGCTTGCTGGGGTGGTGGTTGAGGTTGGAGCTGGTAAGGAGGAGAAGAATGTGTATATTGTGTACATGGGAGCTACTTCTTCCTTGCCTGCCAGTGTGTCTGCAAGGGAAGTGCATGCCCAGCTTCTTGCTTCTGTAGTTCAAAGGTGAATCACATGCTGGCTTGCTCTTTTATTATTTGATCATGTTTTTAATTAACTAATGAATCTTCCTAAGTCTATGAAAGTTTACTTGTCTGTTAATTAATGACTTGACATAATGCAAGTAGGACCTATTAGGCTTTGATTTAGGGGGGACCCACATCAGGTTTTAATCTAAATTTTTGTAGTATTGACTTAGATTAGCCATCCAAAACCGGTTCATTAGTTAAGTGTTTTAGCTTTGGACCGTTAGAAATAGTATTTAGAGGCTATAATTGATATGGGGTGTGTCTATTAATACCCTCATTTTCGCTAAGCTTGAGCCAAAACCGCCGCTAAACATAGTTTCAGGGGCGGATTTTGGGTTATGTTTAGGAGTAATAAGGGTATGAATAGGCATACCTATTGATTGATAAGATTTGGAATTCTTGCTTTCCGAATGCAGCAGCATTGCTACTTTTAATGCTGCTTTCCTTGAACTCTGCTTCTCAATTCATTGTTTTTTCCGGCGGGAAACTTTCAGGAATGAAGGCCATGTTGCCAAGACAATAGTGCACAGCTACCGGCATGGTTTCTCTGGATTTGCTGCTCGTCTATCTCCGGCTGAGGCAAAGAAAATGGCCAAAATTCCGGGCGTTGTATCAGTCTTTCAGGACCCCGTTTTGCAGCTCCACACAACTCGATCATGGGATTTTCTGCAGTACCAGACCGAGCTTGAGACTGACTCAAGTGCTGGCTCTGATGTCAGTTCATCTCCGGCTGAGGACACCATCATCGGACTTCTGGATACAGGTGAATTGGTTGCTGTATTGCTTTTCTATGTGATTTGTCACGGATCGTTTATCGTTTTTTCAAAAATTTATTTATCTTCTTATTTAGGAATCTGGCCGGAGTCTGAGAGCTTTAATGATCAAGGCCTTGGTGCTATTCCAAAGAAGTGGAAAGGAATTTGCATGGAAGGAAACAATTTCAATGCTTCCAACTGTAACAAGTATACCAATATCAGTTTTTTCTGATCTTATCTTGCTCTACATAGTACTTAGGATTCAGTAGCCGATATGTCACTCTCACACAACCACACAGAACCCAATTCATTTCATTTGAGCTTTGTAAGGATTGTACCGATCCTGCGAATTTAGGTCCCAAGTGATGAAAGATTGAATGCCTTAAACTCAGCTCTAATCAGAGCTAGAGAGTGATCTTCAACCTTGCTTGACCCACGTTGAAGTCCCTCAAACTGATTGAAAGTTACAAACTGTTAAGATAACCAAGTTTCCCGGGAGCTATAGGGAAAGAGTTATTATAATATTTACTGCTGGGAGCTCATTTTTATTTGAGGGCATATTTTCCAAGATCCTAGTTTATTATCCTCCTCTGTCTTCTTATTATGTCCACATGCAAAGCTTTGTAGGCTCCTGCACGTGCCAGGGGCGTGTTGGTTATCTTACATGCTATGAGAGGTCCAGCTTATAGGAAGTCCTCGGTTTTAGTCTCGTTGGAGACACTTATACCGGGGTAAGTTTTTCCCTGCTCAAGCTTCGGGAAAATTGGTTATCTTAGCCAAACCCCCAACTTTTGCTTCCCAAAGGTATGCATGATGGAAGATCTGATCAAAAGGTGAAAGGGAGAGCTGATTTTTGGTCGCTCTGTTTTTGCTCAATTGCCTCTCTCTTTTTGTCTCATAGAGACTGTTTTATAGAGGCAACGGGCCATAGAATTTAACACAATCATGAATGAATGATCACATCATCCGTGTCTGAAAATTTTCTACTGTAAAAGCATTTTCTACAAATCATGGAAGCAATATGTTGTATCGACAGGAAACTAATAGGTGCAAGGTATTACAATGATTCCGCAAGTGTATTATCTACTTATCCCCATGATCAGACAGCAAGGGACACCCTCGGCCATGGGACACACACTGCCTCCACAGCAGCTGGAAGTCCAGTAAATGATGCCTCTTACTATGGCCTTGCCATGGGGACGGCCAAAGGTGGCTCACCTACATCAAGGATAGCAGTTTATAGAGTCTGTGCTTCCAATGGTTGCCGCGGTTCAGCTATTTTAGCTGCATTTGATGATGCCATATCAGATGGTGTGGATGTTCTTTCTCTATCTCTTGGGGCATCTGCTTTTAGAATGCCTGATTTCTACAATGACCCAATTGCCATTGGGGCCTTCCATGCTGTCGAGAAGGGCATCATTGTTGTTTGCTCAGCAGGAAATGATGGTCCTGACGAGGCAACTGTGGTGAATGCTGCGCCTTGGATCTTAACTGTTGGTGCATCTACCATAGACCGGGATTTTGAGTCTGATATCATATTGGGTGGGAACAGGGTTCTTAAGGTAAGCCTATGAATCTTGTTCTCCATTACTTTTCTCCAACATTTGCTTTTGTTGGCAAGGATTTGCCACTTTTGATGGTATCCTCAGCCTTTTAACTAATTTCTTTTATATGGAACATGTATACGACTTTAGAAGTTAAAATCACAATCCTCTTTAGAAGTTAAAATCACAATCCTTTCTGAATTATTCATCTTAATTCCATTTCTTTCAATGCAGGGCGAGTCAATAAATTTCTCCTCTCTGAATAAATCACCTATTTATCCAATCATATACGGCCAGTCAGCTAAATCTAAATCAGGCTCTGATGATGATGCAAGGTATGTACAAGCTACAACCCCTCTTATTTTTCCAACTTAATTTTAATTCTGAAATTACTTTCATCTGACTTGTTTTGAATTTGCAATCCTCAGTAACTGCAATCCTGGTTCATTAGATGGGACTAAGATCAATGGAAAAATTGTGCTATGTAAGAATTCAGATTCTTCATATTCCAAAAAGCAAAAGATGGAAGGGATCAAGAGTTTAGGTGGGCTTGGACTTGTTCAGGTGGATGACAAACAAAAAGCTGTTGCTTTCACTTACGGAGAATTTCCATTAACTGTGATATCTTCAGCAGCAGCTGCTGAGATCCTTTCTTACATCAACTCCACCAGGTAAAAAATACTCAAAACCAGCAGCTCAATTTCCCTAACGATTGGACCTGTAATTAACCTAAAGTGTTTGTCATCATTTCTTTGCTATCAGAACTAGGAAAAGAATACTCTTGTCTTCTAGTTGTTTAAAGGTATGATTCCCAAATATTAGTAATCTGTTTTCATGTTTTAGCAATCCAGTTGCAACAATTCTACCAACGGTCTCGGTAAACAAATATAAACCTGCACCAGCGTTGGCATATTTTTCATCTAGAGGCCCCTCTGTCCAAACGACAAATATCCTCAAGGCAAGCATCTATCTGCTTTCTTTTCCTCAACGACATATATCAATGTTGTGCTTATTTAAGTGAGATTGTTGTTAACCATGATTTCAAAAATTAACAAAAAAAGGTAAAGTTTTCCTAATTGGATCATGCAGCCAGATGTTGCTGCACCAGGTGTAAATATTCTTGCTGCATTTGTGCCCAAAAATGACTCATCTGAAGTCCCACCAGGCCAGAACCCATCTTCTTTCAGCTTGCTGTCTGGAACTTCCATGGCTTGCCCCCATGTTTCTGGCATTGCTGCCACAATCAAATCCAAGAACCCCAGCTGGGGCCCCTCTGCCATTAAATCAGCTATTATGACAACTGGTAAGTACCCAAATCTTCTATAATTAATCTTCAATCTGCTACTTGTAGCTTCAATGTGACTCTTATAAACATTATGAATGCTTGCAACAAATATCAAGTAAGCATTTTTCTAGCTAGTTTAACTAATAATTACGCGAATAATGTGCAGCATCACAAACAAACAATGAAAAGGCTCCTCTTGCACAAGATTCTGGCTCAGCTGCAACCCCATACGACTATGGATCGGGGGAAGTAAGTCCAACAGGGGCTCTTCAACCAGGTCTAGTGTATGAAACAGACAAAGATGAGTATTTGCTCTTTCTCTGCAATTATGGGTACCATGAATCCACAATCAAGCTCATATCATCTGTTCCAGAAGGATTTACATGCCCAAAGGACTCAAGTAATGGTCTGATATCAAACCTCAACTACCCATCAATTGCAGTGTCTAAATTTGATGGAAAAGGGAGCAAAACAGTAAACAGGACAGTCACAAATGTGGGGCAAGATGATGAAACTACTTATACTGCAACTGTGGCATCTCCTAGCGGATTAGATGTTAAGGTCATTCCTGAAAAGCTCCAGTTTACCAAAGCCGTCAAGAAGTTGAGCTATCAAGTAGTCTTTTCGTCAGCATCAACAGTGACAAGTGATATTTTTGGGTCAATAACTTGGGCTAATAGGAAATACAAAGTTAGAACTCCTTTTGTAATTACAAGCAAGTGAACAGGCAGTTCATCGTCAATAACATTGCAATCAAAATAGCAACCTTCTGTGCATGATTACTGATGAAAAGATTGAGGAGCTTTAGCATAAACAACTAGTTACATAACCAGCCATATACCCATGCATTTGGAACTTCAAAATGTCTCTTCAAATTTTTTCTGATTGCCTCGCATAATCAAATGTTACTCGTTTTGAAATAAATTATTGTTTCTGTTTTCTTAATGAAATAAATGTTAATTTTCATACCTTAGTAAGTGTTGCGATAAAAGAAACTCATGGAAAGAAGTTAATCGAATCAAACATGTATGCTCAGTCCGTAAGACAAAATTCGCCCTCCCTACTAGTACTTAAGAATTACTTGGGCATATGTCTCCCAAGGTAAGACGGTCCACCACACATTATAGAATTACCTTCACACAGCTTATGCAACAAACTAATGTTATGCACTTCCTTTCACAGAAAACGGTAATAAAATCTAGTAAATGATTCTTTAGAAAAATAATTTTTAGTATTTTATAAGAAATCTTGTTGAAGACAACCCATCTAGTTTAAACAGATGCATCCGCATGTTAACAAATACATTTTAGTGAAAAGAAAATCAGATCTATTTTAGGTTAAGAGAAAGCCATATGAATTTGTCTAAAAAATAATTATTTTATTGACTCAACAGACCCAGCTTGGTTGGTCGCACATGCAAACTGTGCCGGCTTGATGTCGGCAGCATGCGACGGGTTAGCCTACCTAGGTGTATGGGTCCAACATGTATCTACCCTATAAAAGCGAGGTGACCCAAGGGCTTAACTTGAAAGGCCAAACTTATGCCTTATATACCAACATCATCACCATTTATTAGGCAATGTGAGACTATTCACAACATTCAACCAATTCATATGTGTGATTCTCATTCACTTGAAAGTGGGCTTGGGTCTCAATACCCAAATGCATTTAGCCCATATACACACATCTTATAATCACCCACATGAATGATAATTGGCTAGATAATTATGCAAAACAATGTAGATAAAACATGACAACAAATATTGAAAAGTTCGTGCATAGGGGAAAGACAACTTTTGGCTTTGAACCTTCCATTGTGAAAACTACCGGGTCTACTGGTTAATCAGTGAAAATGATGTCTTAAACTGTTCAACTGTTTGTGTAAACCAAAACAATAGAATTCACACAGTCACTTCTCATACACAACATGGTTCTCATGATTATGTTCATTTTAGCCCTAAACAAACCTGATTTTGTTGAGTGCTATAGAAGATTTAGCCTTAAAATCCTTATAGAAGCAGCCCCTTTACACTCATATAGGCGATTCTTATTAGGATTATCTAGTCATATCCTACTTGAATTAATTCAAGCTATAAGAACCACTAAAAGCAAAACTTATCTTAATTTACTTTGCAGGCATCACTATTTCATCACATGAATGAGGACGAGATGCTATCTCAATAGTGATTCCCCTTGGATCTCTCACAATTGGATTGTTCCCTTCAACTTAGATCTTTGGATATTTAGTCAACTAGGTTAGGTAGCCATTATGGTGACTCTTAATGCATAGGCTTCAATCCCATTCCTCTCAACGAACTGCTCACTTGTTCTTTTGTTAAACCCTTATTAAGTAGATCCACAATATTTTCTTTTGACCTAACATACTCAATATAAATTATTCCACTAGAGAACAATTATTTTATGGTATTATGCCTCCGACATATATGTCGACACTTACCATTATATAAGTTTCTTTGTGCCTGTCCTAGAACCAATTGGCTATTACAACTGATGCAAATAGGTGACACAAGTTTCCTCCACATTGGAATATCCTTTAAAAAATGACGAAGCCACTTAGCCTCTTTGCTTGCTCTATCAAGTGCAATAAATTTATATTTCATTGTGGATCTTGCATGCATATTTGTTTAGAGAATTTCCAAGACATTGCTGCACCTCCAAGAGTAAAGACATACCATCTATGGATTTTGAGTCTTTTGTATCAAATATCCAGTTTGCATCACAGTAACTCTTTAGTACTGTTAGATATCTTGTATAATGCAGTCTATAGTTTAAAGTATATCTTAGATATCTAAGAACCCTGACTATAGCCTTTTAGTGGCCTGTCCCTAGATTGCTATTATATCTAAATTTACTTACTGAGTATGCTATGTTTGGTCTCGTATAATTTATTATGTAATTAAAACTGCCAATAATTAGGGAATATTAAAGTTGTGATATACTCTCACCAGTGTTTTTGCTTAAGTGCAATGTTATATCCACATGTGTTCTCGCTAGACATTATCATTCTTATTGAATTTCTCTAGGATTTTCTAAATATAACGAGATTGAGACAATGCATATCCATCAAATGTTTTAATGATTTTCATCCCTAGTATAACATCTACAACACCCATATCTTTCATGTCAAACTGTTTGTTTAACATCCTCTTAGTAGCTTTAATGATATTATCATTACTACCAAAATAAGCATATCATCCACATATAAACATACAATGACATAACCATTAGGTCTTTCTTTGATATAAATATATTTAACACATTCATTGATTTTGAATCCATTTGATATCATCATTTTGTCAAAATTTTCTTACCACTGCTTTGGTTCTTATTTAAGCCAATAGAGAGATTTAACAAGTCCACATTATTTTCTTCACCCAGTACAACAAACCCTTCAGGTTGTTGTATATATATTTCTTCATTCAAGTCGCCATTCAAGAATGCGGTTTTCACATCCATTTGATGTATTTCAAGATTATAAAAAGTAGTAATACTGATTAACATCCTAATGAAATTTATCCTTGTGACTAGTAAATATGTATCAAAGTAATCTTGACCTTCCTTTTGCTTGTATCCTTAAATAAAAAGTTTGACTTTATATTTTCAATTGATCTATCAACTTTCATCTTCCTTTTGAATATCCACTTGTACCTTATAGGTTTACTTTCTCCTAAGTATAATTTTGCATAATAGATTCAATGTTACTATTTATAGTCTCTTTCTAATATGCCGCTTCAGGGGAGGGCATAACTTCCTTAAAGCTTCGAGGTTCATTTTCTAACAAATAAGTCAAAAAATTCGGACCAAAGGACTTTGACGTTCTAGCACATTTGCTAAGTTTGGTTCATCATCTTCTTCCTCTTGATCTTCACTG
The DNA here is from genome assembly GCA_035235625.1 of Saururus chinensis. Lineage (NCBI taxonomy): Eukaryota > Viridiplantae > Streptophyta > Magnoliopsida > Piperales > Saururaceae > Saururus > Saururus chinensis. The sequence goes on from CP141150.1 coordinate 6,228,108, forward strand.
TTGTCCTATGTAACATCTAAAGTTCTTTTAAGAGAACTTTTCTCTTGTGCAGAATTCCACGAAAAAATATGTTAAAAAAAAGAAACATTCATTTATTCAATCACAGTATTGACATTTACATTATGAATATTTGATTCGTAAACAAGAAAACGATATGCACTACTATTATTGACATAACTAATGAATACACAATCAATGGTCTTTGGTACAATCTTAATCCTCTTGGGATTATGGACCACCACTTTTGCCAAACACCCCCACACGTTTAAGAATTTGTAGGAAGTTTTTTGACTTTTTCGTAATTCATACGGTGCCATCAAGGTTTTCTTATGAGGTATTTTGTTGAATATATAATTTGTTGAAAGCAAAGGTTCCCCCCACATGTTCTAGGGTAATCCATAACTTATTAACATGACATTTATCATTTCTTTTGAAGTTTTATTTTTTCGTTTAGCAACTCTATTTTGTTGAGGTGAATAAGGTGTTGTAGTTTGGTGTATAATACCCTATTGTGAACAGAATTCACCAAAAGGTGATTTATAATCCCCACCTCTATTACTCCTTAAAACTTTTATGTTCTTACCAAGTTGATTCTCAACCTCTATTTTGTATAGTACAAACATATTTATAGCCTCATCCTTAGTAAGTACGCATAACAATATTGAGTGCAATGGTCAATAAATGTAAGAAAATACTTTTTACCTCATCTTGTTTGAATATGTATTAAGTTACAAACATCTCTGTGAATTCATTCAAGAGGTTTAGTACTTCTCTCAATCATTTGGAATGATTTCCTTGTCAATTTTGATTTCACACATGTTTCACATTTATGCTGAGAGTTAATATTAAATTTAGGCAAATATTTCATATTAATCAATCTTCACATAACATCATAATTAACATGTCTTAATCTAACATGCCACACATCATCACATGACTCAATCATACAAAAAAAAGAAGCATTAGCATTCTTAATATTAGCAACATGTACAATAGTCAATACATTGAGCTTGAAAAACATTTTATTAAGATACAATTTTCTCACATACATCCTACTCTTAGTCAATACAAACATATCCTATTTAAACATCAATTTGAACCTATTCTTGCTTAGCAATGATCCTGACACTAAATTCTTTTGAATTTCTGGCATATAGACCACATTGTTGAGAGTAAGTTCCTTGCCCGAAGTCATCTTGAGTACCACATTTTTAATACCTTCAACATTCGCAGTAGAAGAATTGCCTATGAAAAATTATTCACCATTTTCCACTAGTTGATAAATGGAGAACATTTTTCTGTTTGAGTACACATGACAAGTGGCCCCAGTGTCCACCTACCATTCTCTTACATTAGTGACCATGTTTACTTCAGAAACCACAATGGAAAGGCTGATGTCATTCACATTGTTTGAGAGATTCTCCAATTCAGTCACATTAGCTTGTGCATTTTTCTTCTTGAAATCCTATTATTTCTTCCACTTGTGACAATCCTTAGCCTTGTGGCCTTGCTTATCACACACATAGTACTTTTCCTTGAACTTAACTTTGTTGGAGTCGTTGTTTGACTATCCTCTAGGATTTTTTTCTTTTTGTTGTTGAAGTTGTTATTTTTATGCTCTTGTTCCACAACCTTGACTTTGGCTTCTATGCCATGACCTCTGGTTTTCTTTTGAGAAGCACAATTGTCTTCTTCTATCATCAACTTTACAATCAAGTCTTCCATGTTCATCTCCTTACGCTTATGATTTAAGTAATTCTTAAAATCCTTCCAAAAAGGTGGTAAATTTTTAATTATAGCAGCCACCTAAAAGAACTCACTCAAAATCATACCTTTTGCATATATATCATGCAAGATCACTTGGAGCTCTTGGACTTGATTAATCATAGTCTTAGAATCCATCATTTTGAAGTCCAAGAATTTGCCTACAACAAATTTCTTCGTTCTTGCATCTTCTATCTTGTACTTCTTATCCAAGGATTCCCAGAGTGCTTTAGCACTCATCATCGAACTGTACACATTGTGCAACATATTGTCTAGCCCATTAAGAATATAATTTTGGCACATAAAATCTTCATGTTTCAATGCATTGACTGCCGCAACAACCTATTTGTCATCCTTTTTATCCTTAGTGAGAATCAGAACATCCTTTTGCAGGAATCGAGCCAAATTCAACATGGTAAGATAAAATAGCATCTTCTACTACCATCTCTTAAAATCTGCACCACATAATTTTTTCGGCTTCTCTCCTTTCACTTGAACAGGACCAGGAGCATTCATAGTAGTGGGGATTATGACTGAAGTCATATTGGTACCCTCTGTAGCCATTTCTATTGAACAGAGGATAATCTTAGTTTCGAAATATTTAGAACACAATTTTAAAATACTAGTCACAACAGTAAAGTACAAAAAAAAAATAGAATTATGTCTTAAGATTGTTAATTTCCGTACCTTAGTAAGTGTTGTAATGAAAGAAACACACAAAAAGAAGTTAATCAAATTAAGCGTGTACACTCTGTCTTTAAGACAAAATTCACCTTCTCTATTAGTGCTTAGGAATCAAGACGATCCACCACACATTGTAGAAGCACCGTCACACAGCGTATTCACCGAACCAATGTTATCCACTTGCTCTCATAGAAGATGATGACGAAATCCAGTAAAGGATTCTTTAGAAAAATAATTTTTACTGTTTTGTAAGAAATTCAGATGAAGGCAACCTATCCTGTTTAAACGGATGTGTCCGCCCGTTAACATATACATTTCAGTGAAAAGAAAACCGGACTCATTTTGGGTTAAGAAAAAACTAAATGAATATGTCTAAAAAATAATTATCTTGTTGACCAAACCCAACTTAGCAAGCCGGTTGTACGTGTGAACCGAATTGAGCCAGCCAGATGGATGACATTACGCGTAGGTTAGCCTACCTAGATGCATGGGTCTATTATGTATATCCCCTAAAAAAGTGGGGTAGCCTAAGGGTCTAACTTGAAAGATCAAACTTATGCCTTATATACAAATACTATCACAAATTTTTAGGAGATGTAGGATTATTTATAATATTTAATTAATTCACATGTGTAATTTTTACCCACTTCTAATAAGAAATTGAAGTTTCTAAAATGTAGTATGGGCTAAAAATTACAAGTAGTAATAACACTATTATAAAGAAGTTATAACACTATAGTAAATTAGCTCACTTCATGTTTGATTAAGTTCTACATGTTGATTTGATTAGAAAATTAAATATTACTCGCATGAATGATTGTTGTGTATGTTTTATAGTAAATACTTGACTGAAGAGTGAAAACATTTTATGGTAAATACTTGATTGAATAGTGAAAACATTTGAATCAACAAACTTCCACTACTGACACCCAACAATTATAACTACTTATCTAGAGCTGCAGTGAGTCCCACCATGTGGATAAGTACCAGTCACAGGAACAAGAAGGCGATTTTGGCTTGGCCAAACTCAATCCTGTTCTACCATTTTATGATAAGAATGTTCGGGCAATTACATGCAAACCAACAAAACAGAACATATGGACAGTACTGCTGCCAGATATGCAGAGTCCTCCAAATTCCTCCCGGCTTCCAGGAAACTTCATGTGGCTGATGTGCAGGAAACTTGATGTGACATAACACCCGATTCTCTTCTTTAAAAACCTCTCACCATGCTCTTCGGATAACACAGCTTGATCATATTCCTTTCTGCACGGATCATGGTGATAATGAAGAAAGTTATCTTCCTAGTAGTTGTGACATTGGTTTTGTCTGCAGCTCTCTGTACTACAGACTTTGAAGATGTGAAAGAAATAGAGGAAGAAGGAGACGAAGACGACTTACATCTCGAGAACAAGCACAGTTGCCAGGATGAACCTACCATCTGCTATGTGAAGGGATCCCCTGGGCCATACTGCTGCAAGGTGTGTGTTGACATCCTCACAGACCGGAGGCACTGTGGGTCCTGCAAGCATAGGTGCAAGGAGAGAGAATTCTGCTGCAATGGTAAGTGCACGCCTGTTTCTCCTTCAGGCTGCGACTCATTGAAGTTGGCTATGTAGAAGAGTCTTCTTTTGTGCCCCTGGTCGGACTTGAGCTACAGGCTACAGCTTGTACTGTTGAGGGAATGCAGAACTTATTTGTTTTGTGTTATTGTCAGCATTTAGCAATCTCAGTGCATATTTTTTATTCTATGATGGTAGTGTAGTGCTCTAGTTGTGAATGTATGTCCTCAATGTGTGTTGATTGATGTGCATCCATAAGCTAATGTCAATAAATGTTCATTTTCCTCATCTGTATATCAATAAATGTCTTTCGTGCTTACCAAATAAGGCTGCTATGGGCGAAACTCCCAGGACGCAGCCTTGCAACACCCAAGAAAAATATGCCCTTTTTCCAACATAAATATGTATAGGAATGGAGAATTATTTTGACGGAGCAATATCTGTGAAGAAGATTATCAATATCTCTATGGCATGAAAGTTGGAGAAGTAATCAACCCTTGACACCTCCACGCAGTGTGCAACAGCCGATGTCAATGTTCAAGTTGCATGCAAACCAAGGGGCTTACACTTCCCAATGCAAACACGAGAGAGGGCAACAACCCTCTTTCCTTGGTCACACACGAGAGCTAGAGGGAGCTGCCAGAGAGAAGAGAAGGGGGCGTATAGTGGCTGGTAGAGGAACAGTGGGATTAGCGGCGATTAGTGCACTGACGTTGTAATATTAAAGAATTTTTATTTTTTTAATTTTATATGTAGAAATGAGTGAGTTTGACCTTTCTATTTTTTCAGTTAAATAACTAATTATATAGATAGATTTTAAGAATTATGCAGTTAGAAATTAGATGGAAATGTCTGGTTGCTACACTGCATAATTTTGATTGAGCTCTTGCAACTTCTCATAGTCTGTTTTTCTTTTGGAATTTTTTTAAACTTTGGTTGCCACATTGTGTAAATTTAATTGATTCAAAACACAACTTGCTATGTATGAGTGTTGCACATTAGTATTCTGATTGAGCTCTTACATGCTATACTTTTCATATGGTGGACTTGGCTGAATGAGTTGAATGCACTAAAATATAAGTACTAGAGTTGATAATATGATTTTGAGTTGGAAATTGTTTGCAGTGTGACACCAGTCTTCTGTAGTTTAGAAATATTACATTTCATTGTCGTTAATTGAAGACACAGTTTCATGATGATATGGAATTGTAAGAGGGAGGATTTTGAGGAAATGGTGGGGATTTCCACAAGGACCATTCCCTATTTTAGTAAAAATGTATTATTTGGAAGGGCTTGAGTGGCTTGTTTCGAGAGTTATCATCCTCAGTAGTGAGCAAGGAAGCACGGATAAGGCACCCAAATAATACATGCATTTTTAAAATACTATGCTGATAAGTTTATGCTATTAGGCATGAAGTAACAAGGGCAGTTTAAAAAACACACAATATAAATAATACTTTCATAAAAGCAGGGTGTGTCTCTCACCCAAAACTACCCCTAGGGCTTCTTTGTGTGTATCAAAGATGCTCTTAGGGTTTACAAGCTCTCATGTCTTTCCACAAGTGTCTAAGACACCTATCCATCCTATGGACTTTGCTGCGGGTACAAAGCAGCCTCCTCTTATTCATCCACGGATCATCACAAAACACTGTGCGCTTATGGATAGAAGAGACATTAGTGATTATAAGAGTAGAGAGTCTTCCTTTAATACTCTCTACCCTAACTCGCATAGCCCTACAAAATATTCATGCCCTTCATTAGGGGCTAACAACCCTTTTTGTCCTTCCCTAGGGGCTCATCAGGGTAAAATAGGAATTGTCCATCCGATTTCAACCGTATTATAATTGTGCCGTTATCCAATCGATTGAGCTCTATGGAGGCACCCAACATCAGCTTCAGACAAACAAATCAATAATGAGTTCTCAGACTCATGAAGGACAATTTTTCTTTCAAAATATTCTATCTCAATATTTATTTTTTTAAAAACCCTAGTCTCGCCTCTATAAGCCATGAGAGTGTCACTATTAACGACTAGAAAGATAGGGTTGGTCGCTTATTTTAATGAGATAGTTACCTTTTCTTCATCCCATTTTAATAACTTTATCTCCATGCTCGTACTGATTTTATAAACTATTTTTGAGAATCTTCCTTCTACAAGGAACGATTCTCTAAAACCGTTTTTCAAACATAATTTAGAGTCATTCCTAATTAAAATAGTGGTGAAGCTATATTTTCTCTATCTTACAGGTACAATGTGTATAATTCATAATCAAAATTTGAGGATAAACCATTCGATAAAATGAATATACGAGGCAGTTATAAAATCACAACATATCATTCATATCCTACTTCAAAGGATAATCATTTGATAAATCACATATGTACAAAAATTATACCTCACAGCTGGAAACTAACTCTAATACATAGCATGCTAGAGTCATATGTATATTAAATTTAGAAGACAACCAAAGTTAACATTCATGCCATAAGATAAGATAAAAATCCCTACCTCAATTTCCGTACAAGTTTGAAGATCACACAACATATCATTCATATCCTACTCCATGCATTTGGATGTCCATTTTTTGGGCTTTAACGGGCTTTAAAGCTCTCTAATAGGAAAATCACTTCGCAACGATGACCGGCACGCTCATTGATGGCGAACAAAACCTCCCTTTACCCGGAGATGTTTCTTGCTTTCCTTTCCCATAGGCAACTAACAGAACCACCCCTTCCCTAGAGACATTTCCTACTTTTCGGGTCCATAGGCAATGGGTAGAACCTTTCCTTACCTGGGGGCATTTCTCTCTCTCTCTCTCTCTCTCTCTGTGCAGCCTATTGGCAAAGGACAAAGCCTCCTCTAACTCCAAGCTGCTTCTCTCTCTTTCTCTATCTAGCCCGAGGGCATCAGATAGAGTCTCCTCATGCCCTAGGTTGTTTCCCCCTCTAAAGTACTTAACTCGAGGAATGACCTTCCATTGCATAGAGCACCCTCGAATTAGCTAAGAACGCATCTTAAAAGACTTAAATCAGACTCAAAACAACTTAGAACGAGAGAAATGAAGTTTGAGGAGCATGAGAGGGAAGAAATAGAAAAACTGAAACCCCCCACACCTATTTATAGATTGTGTGAGGCGGTTTGGGCATGCCACGCATTACACGGAGCCTAAAACGCGCATCACACCGCAGACATGGGGCCTAGCCCCCGCATACCCAGCACGTTGCGAGGTGCACGTAATGCATGTGTCCCGCATCATGCTGAAGTGTGTCGTCATTGGCACCAACTGACACAATAATTAATTGTCTAATATTTATTTTTTTCAAAAAAAATAAAAACTTCAAACACACGTAACTTTCTCTCCTGAACTCTGATTCATGCATTCTTTATACTGTTGGGCTCCTATTGACATGCCCTACCAGACTAGAACCACATAGGTGGCTTATCCCATACTTTCTAGTGGATCCTGCCCAAGCAGCATGCTTCTTGAGGTTGTAACTTTAGACCCCGGTATTCAATTTGTGTGGTTCAAGGCTCATTACGCTCATTTTTCATAGCCCTACCACGACCTTAAGAAAGGCCACCGAGTAAACACCTCTAAATAATTTAAAATCACTAAAAACTCAAAAAATAACTTTATTAGAACGTAAAATCATATCGAAATTTCATGATCATTACACAAAGACCTTTAGAGATCTTTGAACGTAAAATCATAATTTAAATTTCATGACTCTCAAGCTAGTTGAAATGGAGGTGCAAGCCCACATTCTTAGGGTCTAAACAACTTTAAACATATGTATGTAACACAATACATAGGATTGCCCGTGCAATTTGTGTGTACTTAGTATGGTACATATGGATTTTTTTATGCGGTGGACTTGCAAATTATCATTTGTCTAGACCTAGCCATACCAGTGAGTGCAATATGCTCTCTTATGCCTTAAATGGACTTTGAGCTTTGATAATACTATTTGTTGGGACATGCATGGACCCGTATTATTTATGATTTCATTTGCTTGGATACTTGAAATTGTTATTGTGATAATAATTTATCATTAGGTTAAGATTAATGAAATATTAATCATGAAGGTGTAGATAACTTTGGATTAGGTGAGAAGACATGATTAAAAGCTTGCCTTGGTTAATAAATCAATGGTAGTTTTCAGTTTTGACCTTAGTTCTAGATAAATTAATAGGGTTTGGGATGATTATTTTGAGTCCTTGCTGAATGGATGGGCACTTATATGGTTTGAGACGATTATTCTGAATCTTAGCTCTATGGTAAACTTTTGATTTGGTAGTGTCATTGCACCTCCCCATTGGTAAGAGCTTTGCGTGACCCAGGCTTAATAGATTTTCACAAGATTATTTAGTATACACACTGTTACGGTCTAGTGACATCTTGCTTATTTGGCATTTTTTGACACTTTTGTTCGAGAGTAATGTTGGGCCTAACCCATTTGCTCTCGCCAGGTCCTTTGGGGCTAGGTAGGTAATTCCACTTCGAGGTGGAATTTAGGGTCACTATGGATGATAACTTTTTGAGGATTATCCAAGGTGGGTTTTATCACTTCTCCCTTAGGATGACATGTGCGTGTCTATATTTCTACGAGATTAAATAAGGTTATTAATTATTAAACAAAAGTTCACTAGACAATTAATGAAGTTGTTTGATATTGATTGGTAATTAGAACAAGCAGAACAATTAAAGAACTTACATGAAATGTTTGTTGTTTAGAAACACTTAAACATTGTATGGATGATTCTACACATCATGAGATTTAGCTAGTTGCTAAGCAAAACTACATTTGGCTCCAATCTTGTTTGAAGTAACATTAGATATGTTATCCAATAAGTATGTAAACAACTATCATCTTAATGGCGTTGGCCTGATCTAAATAATATTAACTAATCCTTTTATTCTTTTGAAAGCTCTTCTCCTGAGGGGGGACATGTTCCATAGTTATTTGGTCATTGTTGGTTGTAGGTTCTTGAGGCAAGGACTAGTGAGACTTGGATCGACAGTAAGAGATTGAGATGACATTATTATAGTGGGATTTAGTTTTTTACTTGTACACTTTTGTAAGTAATTGTATTACTTACTTAAGAGCCAACTTTACCTGTTGTTTATTTTCATATGGATGACAGACTTGTATTTAGATGAATAGCCTACTATTTATAAATGTTTGAGATGTGTAGTAGTATCATATGTTTTGATATCTAGAAATTTAATTAGATGATTTACTTTGCATGTAAGAAAATAAAAGATATTCAAGTGATTTATCATGTTATATTTTAAAATGAGGTTTGAAAATTTGGCTCATGACAAATGTTGTGCACGGGTGCACTTGGCTCGGCTCAATGGTTTATTTCTGTTATTTAGGCTAGTTTTCCTTATGTTAGCAGTTGACTATTATTTGCATCTTGTTATTGAATTGTAATAGGTACACTAGTGGACCACGGGTGATCCGGGCCCCACTAGTGGCACGATCCCCTTGTGGGGGGGCACGACTCCCCATAAGGGGGTCGTCTCCCTCCTTGGACTGGTATGATTATTGAATTCTAGTATTTTCTCCCCTTTCTTCTAACTTCTTTCCCTTTCTCTGCGTAGAACTCCTGTGTACCGATTGTGCCTACACCGGGCACAACATTGGTATCGGAGCTCTTACGATCCCCGGCCATGGCTCGAGGCAAGCAAGCTGCCACGGCCCCAGAAAGTCAGCCTGAGAAAGAGGTTCTCGCCTATGCGAACAGTCCCAAATCAATGCCTGAATCCAGCTGCAAGTTCACGATGGCATAACTCATGGCGGAGATCAAGGCTCTGAGCGTGGGAGTAGCCAAGATCGATGTTTTGGGATTGGCCGTTGCCCAGCTTCAGGCAGAGCGCGCACCACCTCTTCTGTCCAAGCCGCCAGCTTCCATGGAGAAGGGGGGTCTGTCCTAGGCTCCAGAACCTCTCCGCTCTGACTTCCCAGTGCCGGCAGACTGCAAGATGCGATTTGCCCAGGACTGTCTGTGCTTTGGCACTGTCGACCAGGCCATGGATGGGAGGCGCTAGGCCTGGGACTCACGAGGCACACCAGGTGTTCGGGAAAATGCCCCAATGGTGCCGCCTCCCTGAAACTTGTACTAGGAGATGGAGGATGACTAGGAGGAGTACCCAGGACACCGCGGAGCACCCCGTGGTGGGGCAGAACCCCATTTGGCCTGCCTTCAGTTCCTACATTATAATGGGGATGACGACCACGTTGAGTGGCTGTACAAGGCGGAGAAGTTTTTCGCCTACCAGGGGACACAGTTTAAGGCTGAATGACTGCGAATAGCAGCTTTCCACCTAGATGGGGATGCCTCGGTATGGTTTCAGAGCTTTGAGAAGGAGGTGTGCTACCCCACTTGGACCGCCTTCTCCGATGAATTGTGCATCCAGTTTGGCCCAAATGAGTTCCAAGACTTCAACGAAATGCTCTCCTCCCTGCGCCAGACATCCACCGTTCGAGCATACTACATGGAGTTCATGAAGGTGGCCAACCACCTCCCAGATTGGCCGGTGGCCGCCTTGGTGGGCACATTCAAGAGAGGGCTCAAACCTAAAATTTCTTAGGAGATGCGCCATTTCCCCTGTTCCAGCATGTGGGATGTCGTGCATCATGCATGTATCGAGGAAGAGAAACTGACTAGACAGAGGCGTGGGGGCCGGATCAGACCTTTTCCTAGGGTTGTTGTGCCCGCCTCCACTCTTGCTGCCCCAACCAGCAGCTCAGTAGCTGGCTGCGCTGGCCAAGTATCCCCTCAGACTGGCCCGATTGTCTGCTGTCTCACTCCGGCTCAAATGGACAAACGCTGTTCGAAAGGGCTTTGTTTTCACTGCGATGAGAAGTTCGTTTCGGGGCACCATTGTTCCGTCAAGGGCAGTCTCTTAGTGGAGGAGATCGATGAAGAGACAGAGGTGACGGATGGGTCTGACTTAGGAAACTATGATGAGATGCTGCCAAAGATTTCTGTTCGTGCCTTCTCCGGGGCATTCACTCCACGCACAATGCGGGTACAGGGTTATCTCAAGTGGCAGCAGGTGGCCATTCTGATTGACAGTGGGTCTACTCACAACTTTATCAACGACAAGGTTGCCCAGCGACTAGGCTGCTTCGTATCTAACTCGACGCTCTTTGATGTATTGATCGGTGATGGCAAGCACCTCCAGAGCTCCAGTGTTTGTACCCAGGCCGCTCTCTCCATTCAGGGCCACACATTCGTGACCGACCTCTTCTTGCTTCCGACGAAGGGGGCGGACGTGGTGTTAGGGGTACAGTGGCTCCAAGAGCTTGGGGATGTTCTCTGGAACTTTAAGGACCTGGTGATGGATTTTGCAATTCACGGGCAACGGGTGCGCCTCCAAGGCTCTCAGCCTGGCACTCTCCTGTATGCGCAGTCGATGGGGTCCTTATTCTGGTTCACATCGCAGGGGCTACTCCTCCAGCAGTGGGCATTGGTGGACGTTGTGCAGGCTGCATTGCCGCATGATCTTCTTGACCTCTTGGAGGAGTATGGTGCGGTGTTCGTTGCACCGCAGGGCCTTCCTCTGGTACGGTCACATGATCACTCTATCCCTATCCTTCCAGGTGCTTCTCGAGCCAATGTCCGTCCATATCATTATCCTTACATTCAGAAGGCTGAAACAGAATGTCTGGTGGTGGACATGCTTTATTCTGGTATCATTCGGCCTAGCACGAGCTCCTTCTCTTCCCCAGTGTTGCTGGTCCGTAAGAAAGATGGTACTTGGCGTTTCTGTGTTGATTACCGGGCATTGAATGCTATCACAGTGAATGACAAATATCCTATACCGGTGGTGGAGGAGCTTCTGGATAAGCTGTCCGGTGCTACTGTATTTAGTAAACTTGGCCTTCGTTCAGGTTATCATCAGATCCGAATGCAGCCCACCGATGTGCACAAGACCACCTTCCGCACTCATGATGGTCATTACAAGTTCCTGGTTATGCTGTTCGGCCTCATGAACGCCCCCTCTACATTTTAGAGCCTTATGAATGACCTCTTCCGACCCTTCCTCCGCCGCTTCATTTTGGTATTCTTTGATGATATCCTTGTCTATAGCAAGTCATGGGACGACCACTTGGAGCATCTCAGGTTTGTCTTTGATATCTTGCAAGCTAATTCATTGTTTCTTAAATGATCGAAGTGTTCGTTTGGCAGCCCACAAGTGGAATACTTGGGTCATATTATCTCTCGTGATAGTGTTGCTACAGACCCCTCTAAGGTGACCGCCATGCTGTCCTGGCCATCCCCTACTTGCGCCCAGGCGCTGCTAGGCTTCCTTGGCCTTACTGGCTATTATTGGCGCTTTATTCACTGCTATGGCCAGATTGCTCACCCTCTTACTCAGCTGTTACAGAAAGGCGCCTTTCGTTGGTCTGACACTTCCCAGGCGGCCTTTGAGGAGTTGAAGCAAGCTATGACAACCACCCCTATTTTGATTCTTCTTGATTTCAGCCGGCCATTTGTGGTTGAGACCGATGCTTCGAATGCCGGCCTGGGGGCGGTACTACTTCAGGAGGAGCGTCCCATTGCCTACTTCAGCAAGGCTTTGGCTAGCCGCTCCCTGTCCCTCTCTGTCTATGAGAAAGAGATGCTGGCCATTGTTCTCGCGGTTGACAAATGACGCCCTTATTTGCTTGGCCAGCGGTTTCTCATTCGCACTGACCACCAACCGCTCAAGTATTTTCTTGAACAACAGGTGTCCACTCCCGCGCAGCAGTGGTGGGTCAGCAAGCTCTTGGGCTATGACTATGAGGTTGTGTACAAGAAGGGATCTGACAACACCGTGGCCGACGCATTGTCTCGCCGCCCCACTCTAGGTTCGTGTTTGGCAATTTCCGGTCCGGTTTGTCCATTCCTTGCTGAATTGAAACAAGCGTATCAAAATGATTCCCCGACCACCACATTGATTGTGGCCCTCCAGTCTGACCCGTCAGCGTGCCCTTGCTTTGCCTGGAAGGATGGCCTTCTCTTCTGGAAAGACCGTCTTTGGGTGCCTGAGGTTACCGACCTACGATAGCATATCAAAGCCCACTTCCATGCCTCCCCCTTGGCGGGTCATGAAGGTGCCCTCCGCACCTATAAACGGGTCAGTCAGAGCTTCTTGTGGCAGGGCGTATGTCGAGCGGTGACTGCTTATGTGGCCGCTTGTGATGTCTGTCAACGTGCCAAGTCCGCCACCACCTCTCCTGCCGGGTTACTTCATCCATTGCTCATTCCAGATAAGGTTTGGGACGATGTTTCTATGGACTTTGTGGAGGCCTTGCCATTGGTCCAAGGCAAGTTGGTGATCATGGTGGTGGTGGATCGGCTATCCAAATACGCCCATTTTAGTGCTCTGGGTCATCCCTACACCGCCAAGTCTGTGGCGGAACTATACGTTCGTGAGGTAGCCAAATTGCACAGTATGCCTTGCACTATCATTTCTGATCGCGATAGGATTTTTATCTCTCAGTTTTGGTAGGAGTTCTTCACTTTACAGGGCACTTCTTTGCACATGAGTACCGCCTATCACCCGCAGACGGATGGGCAAACTGAGGTCGTCAACCGATGTTTGGAACAGTACCTACGCTATTTTACTATGTCTCAACCCCGTCGTTGGCTTCAGCTCCTTTCGTGGGCCGAGTGGTCTTATAATACTGCTTATCACACTTGAGCCGGATTTACTCCTTTTGAGGTATTATATGGGCGGCCACCCCCTACCGTGCTCTCTTATGTTCCCCATCGGTCCTCAATGGCCGAGGTTGACTACATGCTCCAGACTCGGGATGAGGTTCTTCGCCAGCTTAAGGCGAACCTGTCTAAGGCTTAGAACAGAATGAAGCAGATTTATGATAGCCATCACACAGAGCGCGAGTTTGCCGTGGGGGACTTGGTTTATGTCTCCGTTCTTCCTCAACGCCAGACCTCCTTGTTCCAGCCCGAGCACTCTAAGCTTGCCCCTTGATTTCATGGCCCCTATGTTGTCGAAGAGCGCATTGGATCCGTTGCCTACCGCCTCACTCTACCGCTGGGTTCAATGGTCCATCCTGTTTTTCATGTTTCCAGGCTGTGCCGTTGCATCGGTGACCCCTCCCTGGCCGTGGATGCTCCACCTCTTCCATTGATGGGTTCAGTGGCTTCTTCTGACCCCGTTCCTGCAGCGTTGCTTGATAAGCGCCGTGTCTGCTACTCTGGTCGTATTACCACAGAGGTTTTAGTTTCTTGGCAGGGCCAGCCACTTGAGGATGCTACGTGGTTGTCTGAGGATGTGTGACGCCCCGACCCGCAAACTGACCTGGGCCGGGGGTCCAGAAATCGATGAAACCCAAACCCAGAACCAAAAGCAGCACACTCTAAGTGTGAGAGTCTTCACGTTCCTCTACGTGCTACGGAACTTTAGCGCTCTGTTGCGCGTAGGCAAGAACTGGCCTAATTATATAACTAATTCGGACCGGGCCAATGTTGCATTGCCGTTGGTTGCCTACGTACATATCGGCTAACATCCACGATGTTACTCCGATACGATCGGATCCGGACGTAGTTCTGCCTATTGGCTACTACATACAACCAGCATACCAAAAACACATACGTATAAAATATGTATCTCTGAATATTTAATCGGAGTTATACGAAAACACCGGCAACACACGTCTCGCTCTATCATAGAGACGAGCACCACACAACCAATACGAAAACCCGATAAAACATCGGCAACACACATCTCACTCTATCATAGAGTTGAGCACCACACAACTACCACAACATGCCTCACTCTATCCTAGAGCAAGACCATCACAACGTTCCTCACTCTATCCTAGAGCAAGACCACACATCACACGTCTCGCTCCATCACTGAGCCGAGACCACACATCACACGTCTCGCTCCATCATTGAGCCGAGACCACATACATCACACGTCTCGCTATATCACTTAGCCGAGACCACACGCATCACATGTCTTGCTCTATCCTAGAGTGAGACGGAACACAATCATAGGTCTCGCTCTATCACTGAGCCGAGACCGAACACACACACAACCCGTCTTGCTCTAACCCAGAGCGAGACGGCACACATCATGGCATATAAGCAAAGCGTATCATAAGATAAACACACGCACAACCCGTCTCTCTCTAACCCAGAGGGAGACGGCACACATCATGCATATAAGCATAGCATAACAGTATATAAACACAATCATAGGTCTCGCTCTATCACTGAGCCGAGACCGAACACACATACAACCCGTCTCGCTCTAACCCAGAGCGAGATGGCACACATCATGGCATATCAAATACCCCATCTAGCACATGCATTCAATAATTATAATAGGAGGTAAGAAACCCTTACTCCCCTGACGTCTCACGAGGTAGCGGTATTCGGGATGCACGTTTCTGGGCGTCCTCCCCTTCAGATCCGGAGACAGCGGGCAGAGCCTCCTCTAGCCTCCATACGTTCCTCGCCTTCCACAAAAAGACTCTCCCCTTTCCCGGAAACCCCATTTTCTGCGCCCGTGGACGGCGGATAGAACCTCCCCTACTCGGGGTGTCCTTCACACATCGTGGCCCTTTAGTGGGGAACAGAGCCTCCCCTACATCGGGCCACTTCTCTCGATCTAGCCCGGTAAAGTAGGACAGAGCCTCCTCTCTCTCCGGGCCATCTCTTTCTCACTCTTAGGGCAGGAGGGCGGCAGACAGAGCCTCCTCTTGCCCCGGGTCGTTCCTCCCTTATAGCAGCACCAACTCGAGGAATGGACCATGCCATTGCGTAGATCACCCTCTAATTAGCTAGGAACGCCTCAAGAACGGAAGAAAACGGACTCCGAACGAGTCCTGAAACTCCTCTGGAAAATAACGGGAATCCGGTATTTATAGAGGAGGAGCCAAGAGCGTACGAGACGCCCTCGGGGGCATGCGCGCCACGCGTCGCGCGCCTGCACGGTGCGCCATGCGCTGCACCTGCGGACATGCCCCGCATCACGCGGGGCCCTGCCCCGCGCTGCGTGGGCCGACGCACAGCTCCTGGGCGTCGCGCGGGAGCCAGTCCACGACACGGGCCCCGTCCCACGTCCGCGCGGGCCCCCCGCCACATGGCGCCGCACCGTGCGTCGGGCAGTGCGGCTGACGCCAGTCGCTGGCGTCATGCTGACGCCAATTATTTTGTCCCATATGATTAAAATAATATATTTTCTATATTATTTTAATCCAAAAATACCTAAACTTCAACGCGCAATATCTTCTTACCCCGAAGTCGGAATCGCGCGTTCTATGCACTGATGGACTTGTATTGATGAGCCCTTCAATAGAAGACCACACATGGGTAGGTTATCCTGCTCTTTTTGAGTGGGCCCCGCCCATATGGCATGCTTCTCGAGGCCATAGCTTTTGCTCCAGACCTCCGTTTCGTGCGTTCTTTGATTCGACACGCTCGTTACTCCGAGCTCTACCCGGATACGGGGATTTCACCTAATGAAACCCCCTAACCCTAAACATAAATTACCAAATTACCCTTAACCCACCCGGGTTAAGCGTAACAGGAAAACGAGTTGTTACAGGATGAGTTTCTGCTCCGGTACCCTTCATGGTCGCCTTGAGGACAAGGCGTGTGCAGAAGCGTGGTGGAATGTTGTGCACGGGTGCACTTGGCTCGGCTCAGCTCAGTGGTTTATTTCTATTATTTAGGCTAGTTTCCCTTATGTTAGCAATTGACTATTATTTGCATCTTGTTATTGAATTGTAATAGGTACACTAGTGGACCACGGGTGATCCAGGCCCCACTAGTGGCATGACCCCCTTGTGGGGGGGCGCAACTCCCCATAAGGGGGTCATCTCCCTCCTTGGATGGGTATGATTATTGAATTCCAGTATTTTCTCCCCTTTCTTCCAACTTCTTTCCCTTTCTCTGCGTAGAACTCTTGTGTACCGATTGTGCCTACACCGGGCACAATAAATGCCCTACTTAAACTAGGACCAGCATGCCCTTTAACATTGCTTCTTCATGGGCTTTCCCTAAGGTGTCTCGTTCACAGTTATGAGCTCAATCTTATTGAGCCCATAGAGGCATAACACACCCTCATGCCCATGGGGGGCTGATGCCTATGTTTGTCCATGCAGGCCCACATACGTCGTGCACTCGCCAAGGCCTACTAAGTGATATGCATGAATGCACACGTATGAATAGATATAACTAATACATAAATATAAGTGTATGTGTGTGTGTAAGTGTTACTTGGGCCCACCAATGTGTGTGCCATAACAGGTAAGAGGTTGTGGGTCCACTCCTGTGAACATTTTAAAACGAGCCCACCTGCAAAGTGTCTTCTATTGCTAGTCGACATATGTCAATAAAAGCTAGCTACAGTCGGTCATCCTTTGAAGGTAACCGGTTGTAGCCGGTATCCACTGCCACTTGCCCACTCGCAATAAGAGTCTCGTCTTGGGGTCATTGCATTTGGGCACATCTAAAGGGTTGTTTATGTGTTAATGTTTTTAGAAATGGAAGTAGAAATTGAAGCAGAATTTTCCAATAATTCACCACTAAATCATAATTATGTTTGATAATAGAAGTTTTTAGAATAAATTCAGATCTCATGTCAAACCCATTTTTAAAACTTTAAACTAATATAACTTTTTCTCTCGAACTCGGATATGCACATTTTTTGTACTATTGCGCTCTTAAATTCAAGCTCTATCAAACAAGATCTCATAGGTAATTTTAAACTTTTAAAGTAGGCCCCAACTATTACAAACACACTTCTCGAGGCTCAAATCAATATGAGAGGTAACCGTTAAAAAATGACGGAATCTGTAATTCCGAAAGGGGGGCTTAGAGTCGGAATCGACAGAATCACCTCACGAGGAATTTTTAATTCCACCCACTTTCTATACACAAACATGATTGTAATAATTTTGACCGAAATTGAGGCGGAACCTATTAAAATTCAACATCCAAACAGCCCCTACACATCTTCCCTATCTCCACATTCCTTAGACCCTTGTTAACATTCTCTGGCTCACCCTATCCAGTATGACAAGGCAGGTCAATATGGGCTAAACCCATACCATGACCTAACACCAATTTAGTTTTTATGGACCTACAATATACTACACATTAACTGATGCAGAGTAAGTTACCGAGCAAAAGAAGCTTATGTAGTGTAAGTTTGTTGTATTTTATTACTAATAGCTCTGTTGGGGTTAAATTGTTAGAAGTGGACATTATATTTAATGGGTTAAGCCCATATAATTAAGGTGGGCATGATATTTATGTGGGCCGAGCCCATATAGTAGAGAGAGCCCAAACCCACTTCATATTGAATGAGAATAACATATGTGAATTGGTTAAAGGAGTGAATACTTCCGCATCGCCTAGAAGAAAGTGATGGTGTTGGTATATAAGGCATTAATTTGACCTTTCAAGTTATGCCCTTGGGCCAACCTACTTTTGTGGGCTAACCTACACGTGCGCCGCCGCCGTCTAGCTCAGCTCGGTTTGGTCCGGTTTGCATGCGCAACCGGCCGGCCGGGTCTGGTCGGGTTGGGTTGGGTTCAATAAGATAATATTTTTGGGACAAATTCATTTAGTTTTGTTTTCTATAAGGGTTGTCTTTAACTGAATTTCTTATAAAATCATTGAAAACGATTTCTGCAAAAATCTAATTTGGGATTACCATTTATTTCTATTTCTGTGAGAGCATACATACTGTGGTTCGCTGAATGTACTGTGTTGGAGGTGCTCCTACAGTACGTAGTTGATCGTCTTATCCTGAGATGCAAACGTCCAAGAGTCCTAAGCACCGTTAAAGAGGGCAAATTCTGTCTTAAGGACAGAGTGACTTACTTGATTCGATTATAATCTTTGCAGTAAGATTTCTTGTCACCATAATTACAAAGGTACAAAAATAATCATAAATTAGTGTATTGTATATTTCTTCACATAAACCTAATACACTTAACTTTTTTTTTACTAATGTTACGAAGAAAGTATAGTTTAAACTTTTTGAGTTAGCATTAGGATACCGTGACCTGCACTGCTAGAAGGTCGGATCCTGCTTCATGTTCTTCGCAGGGTGAACTCTGGGGCAAGGTGCCTGCTTGCAATGTGTAGTGTAACCTTTCTTAGTTTTAATTTTCTTAAACACATGGTGGCCAAGTTGCTTTCAGCAGGTAAAAAATAAAAATTGCTTAGCAAAACAGTACAAGTCACAAGAAAAGAAAAAAAAAGAAAATGAAAGCAGTCCCTAGTCCCCATTGTAGGAGCTGGTTCATCAAAAGATAAACGAACTCAGAAAACAACTGCATTATTTATGCTGCAAGAAACCATACAGAAGTACTTTGCCAAAAATGTAAAAAAACATACAGAAGCATTACAGTGCCTCCACATCCACAATAAGATTGAAGAGCTTATCTGCAACACTGCATCTCACACACTCTGTGAACATTCCACCCCTAATTTAGAACATAACTTCTAGGAAGGACAATGGCTTCTGTCCAAAATTATCAGAGCAACAGCAGTGTTTCGCATCCTGAAGAAGCCAATACACATAAACCGCTACAACAAATATCTGAAGCATTGCAATTGTTCCTGCAAGTCCCGCAGTTCCAAGGATCAGTCAATACATTAACGCAGGTTTTCTTGCAACACTAGGGGCCAGGGGAGCCTTAGCGGAAGCAGGTGGCTGGCTCCTTCTGGCAAGAGACCTTTTTTGGGTGGAAAAAACTGTTTATCCTCTGGAGAGCTGCAAGAACTGTTTCTACTGCTCCATTTGCCTGCGCTGTCAGCCAGCCCGAAACCACAACCAAGAGGAGCATGATGAGTCGTTTTGTGTTCATGGTGTCAGCAATAGCAAGTAAAGAGGCAGTGAGTGAACAAGAGAAGCAGAAACAAGGGGAAGATCGGAGTGAGTTGCAATTGTTTTCAACGCAAAATAGGCTTCACCCGGCCCCCTTATATAAGCGGAAGAGTAAGCATACGAATGAGATGAACATGCCTCACTTGCTAACTAGCCTAAGTCTGGGCAACATTTTCTGTGGTCTCTACGTACAGTAAGCTAGAGCATAAGGAACACATGGCAGCGGTACATCCAGAAAATTGATGGCACATATTAATACATGTTAGGTCAAGGCATTGATGGTAACGTGTCCTATTGTTAATTTTAAATATCAACGGCTCTTATATTTTTTATGCTAAGCACACTATCGAAGCATAGAAAATGCGTCCGTAAGTATGCCATTGCTTTCTAATTTTTACTGAAGGAAGAAAAGAAAAGGACGAAACTACGTTGATGATATGGTTTGTCCAAATGTGGGGAATGTGCATCTTGTGTTGTACCCAGACTCCAGATTGTGAACATAAGCGAAATTTCCTGGAAACTCAACGTTAGTCTAAGTTTATGTGTCATATTATTGACAAAAATAATTCTTAGTAGACTCATTTCTGACAGATCAATCAATCACCAGTTATGGAGCCGGTTCAGTGTTTTATAATTGGACTGGCCGGGCTGGACCAATTAGGTTCAATTATACCTGGCCCATAAAACGGGCCGATTCATTCGAGTCACCTAGCCCAAAATTTCTACGTCGGATCACACTGGCCCACAAAGGACAGTAAAAAGTGAGACAAGAAGGACCACCTCCTAAAATACTTTTTATGTGTTGTAGTACAATTATTTTATTGCATATTCAGTACTTAACTATTTATAAATTATTAATTTATAAAAATAACTTTATTTGAGTTATATTCTTGGGACAAGGGAGTAGCTCTACAAACAAAACTCCTAAGCTTTGGGGAGATAGAGACCCATGCATCATTCCTCAATCTTGAGTCTCCTAGAAACCTATGAGTCAGTCCTCCATCTTGAGTCTCCTATATGTGGCTAAAAGGGCTCTCTTTGGAGTCAACTAGACACTAGGCTCATGCATCCTTAACTATGGAATATACAGGTTAAGAGACAATTGTACATTACAAGGATTAAACATATGGTTTACTTAATCCACTATCATAAATGCAATTCTATCATGTATACATCCATCATGCAAGTAAATAATGTTATTATATCTCTCACTTGAAAATTATAAATTAATGCACCATCGGTAGACCCATCATTGTGTCAGTGCATGTGTCGATGACTATTGATACCTTCATCAATGTGTGTCAAACCCTTGCCAATAATGAGTAAATTGCATATATCCAAATTTGCCAATGTTGTCACCAGTGCATCAGTTTCACTGCCGATGCACATTCTAACACCAATGCATCCCTGCATTGAGATGTTGGTATTATTTATCTTCCTCCAACTATCAATGTTATCACTAACCTGTCAATGGTGACATCAATTATTGAGCTAGAAGAGAAACAAATATCATATTAGTATTGAAAACATTCCCCTTCATAAATCCATAAAAAACATGACATCTAAACTATAAAATAATTAGTCTAAACTATGATTTCTACTATTGAATCCAAATGATTTATGATTATCGTCAATTAATCTAAATCTTGTAAAACTCCATGAAATAAACCATAACATTAGATCATGCTTTATAACAAGTCACTACAACATATTTTTCTAACTAAGAATCCATAGTCAAATAAGCATATGGGGTTCAAGATTAGCAATCAATGTAACGCCCGAGATTTTTCACACATTTTCCTTAAAATTCACGGAAATTTTTTTCAATATAACATCTGTAAATCGGAGGAAAAATGACGAAACCAAAACCTGATAAAACAGTTTATAATTTAAAACACTAAACATCCACATACGATCAATCATCGTACGACCAAAGCAAATATCATCAGGCGCTACTCGAAAACACACGTACGAATAAATTTGCTATGATCATAGACTTTTAAATACAAATCCCTCCCAGGCATCCCTGAGTACAAGTCCCATAACAGTCCACTGACTGATCCAAATGAAAGTCCAGAATAAACATATCTTAACGTCTCGTCTCACCCAATACATGAGATCGTGGCACAAATAAACTCGCAATGAGTCAAGCAGATACCTGAGTCAACGGGAATCAATCCACCGCTGAAACGAGTGTCCATCTCCAGGAGCTCTCCGCACAACCTGCAAAACCTCCCGTACAACGGGGCTAAAAAGTAGGGTGGTGAGTATTTTCATACTCAGTAGGAAAATACCCAGTAGGGGAAATCCCAAACGGTGAACTTCATAAGTTCAAAAACACATGCGTCATGCAACTCAAACATGAAGCAGAAGCATAATATAATCATATCGTGCACATACGCATCCGATCATATCAAAGGCACCATCGTGCCACAGACATACCGAAGGCACCATCGTGCCAAAATCATACTATCCAATCAACTTACACAAACACCCTTATCCAGGGTCATACAAACTTACTCGTACCGCCGTACGCTTACTCGTACAGCTTACACATACTTGTACAACCTTACTCGTACAATCATACTCGTACACAAACTCTTACAGTCGTGCTCATCCACATACTCTTACAGTCGTGCTCCTACTCATACGCTTACCGTCCTGCTCATACACACTCTTACAGTCCTGCTCATACACATACAGTCGTACTCACACTCATACAGTTGTACTCATACACATAATCGTACACATATCAACGACCACTGAAGCTCATTACAACTAATAAGCTCCAGCGTCGAAATGGAAAAGAATGCCACTGGGCAACACCTTAACCTCCGGGGAGTGACTAGACGCCATGGACTTTTCCAAAGGTAAGGCACACCAATGCTCATGGGGCACTGGATCAAACAGGTAAGAGTAGATCCATGATACTACTTACCTGAGCGCGCAAACATAAACACCCACACATAAGGGGTCATACAGTTGCCCACCATAATGGGTCTTATAGTGCCAGAGAATTGCCCACCATAATGGGTCTTATAGTGCCAGAGAATCGCCCACCATAATGGGTCTTATAGTGCCATAGAATTGCCCACCATAATGGGTCTTATAGTGCCATTGCCACTCTTGGGCAGAAAACATACAGTGCCACTCTTGGGCGGAAACATACAATGCTCTCAACAGAGCATCAAACGTCTAGGCTTATACAACACACAGACCAAATCAAAAACATACTTCGCCCTCAACAGAGCATCAAACGTCTGGGCTTCATACAGCACGCAGACAAAGTCAGAGACATACATCGCTCTCAACAGAGCATTAAACGTCTGGGCTTATACAGCACACAGACCAAATCAGAAACAACGTCGCTCTCAGCAGAGCATCAGACGTCCGGTGCTCTATACAACACACAGACAACATCCCGCAGGATAAACACCATGGCAAGACATGAGAAATGCTCGGCCGACTCATTAGCGGCCAGCTCAAACACGGAACTTAATCTGTCGAACCCTCAGGTCTCAAACTCACAACGCTATCATTAGCTGTGCTTATAATTCAAGTTTGAATTAAGTATATTATGCGGTACAATTATGCCACACAAACTCACAGTCCTCGACTGATCAAACCGAAGCTGAGCCCGATCCAAAACCCAAGTTCGTCAGGGCAGCAGACTTCACTTACCCGTCCACATCATGGACAAAACTCACCGTACAACAAACTCTTACAGTCTTACATACTTCGCCATCCATCTTATGGCCAAATCCTCTTACACTGACATCCTCAAATAACGCTCCTCAGAGCCGACCCAGTTGTCGCCCTCTTACTTATATCTCACTTATTATACTTACTTTTCACTTCATAATCTGTACGTTATGCTTGTACAATTATGAACACTCTTACTGTCTGACAATCGCCCAACATACAATCCAACCCAAACTGATCCATTCTAATCCTTGCCCGTCATACGCTTATCTTCTGTCATACGCTTACACAACCGTATCCAAATTCAGACAAAGATTTTGTCACCTCTTACTGTCCATCGCCCATACCTCTGCCCACAAACACATACGCACATCCAAAGCATAGGCAAAATGCCATCATACACACGTATGTCTTACAAATATGTATAACATACACATACGGTCATACATACATAACTTACAAACATACACGCTAGCCATCACTAGCACATGCATCCATATGTCAAACATACACGCTAGCCATCACTAGCACATGCACTGACATTCATACATACTCCAAACATGCACGCTAGCCATCACTAGCACATGCATAATTCATACATACTCCAAACATGCACGCTAGCCATCACTAGCACATGCATACATCAAACATACTTCAAACATGCACGCTAGCCATCACTAGCACATTCATACATCAAACATAGCGTACTGACACATTTGCTAGCCGTCGCCAGCGCATACATAATCCACATTCATAAAACATGCATACATCTCATGCATATCAATCATACCATACAATCATGCTTACACGCACATCATGCAATCGGATCGTTACTTAACATCCAAGCATGAAGTCATACAATCCTAGCATGCTGCTACTCATTCAAAGCATGCTTCATGAATTTACGAGTTCAAAGCTCCCCTACCTCGTAACCATGACGTTCGATGGTGAGCACCCGACGGTGGCAGCGTCGGCGGCGGAGTTGGTGGCCAAAACCGTTGCCTGGATGAGAGAGCTACTGTCCCGAGGATTTTAGGATGCGCCGGAACTATCACGGCCAAACAGGGTGTCAGAAATCAATGCTGTAAAGCCCGCGATCCACGACAGCACACTAGGGCGGCCGGGAGAAATATTGTGCCAACATAAGTGGCGGTGCTACCATAGGTCGAGGGTGTACTCACTGAAGATGGGCCGGTGGCTAAAACGTGCTCAGCCGGCCACAAAGACATTGAAATCGGCCGTGGACAGCACCCAACGGCGACGATTTCGGTCAACAAAGGCCCACATATGGGCAGAGAGTGTGGGGCAACGCTAGAGAACAAAGGAGAGGTGGAGGACAGCTCTGTGTCAACTCCACTCAGTGGCAAAGCCAACCGATGGTCAGGCGGCGCGAATGCGGCGCCTAACCCAGAAGTACACGCGTGGCCACATGCACACGCGACCCAAAAGGGGCGGGGGAAGAGGGCTGAACAGAGACGACCCAAGGCCCATAAAAGCCAACAGGGCTAAGGCCCTAACGGTGGCCAATCTAAGCGGCGGCAAGGGGAGGGTCACGGTCGAGCAAAGGCTATGAGGCCGTCACTGGCCAAGGCCTGTGCAGGTGAACTCATCCACCTTTTGTCATGGTAAGTCATACAAATTCTTGCCCGAGGCCGTTCGGTACCGATGGCGTAAAATGGGCAAGAGGGGTCCAACGACACACATACCGGTAAGGCGGAACTAGCTGCAGCTACGGGCTGCAAGGCTGAACAAGGCCCAGAGGGGTGGCCCATTGGCATCACCGGGTTGGGGTGGAGCCGAACTAAGGTCCACCAAATCAAATCCGGCGTCCGACTGATAACGTCAGTCACAACGTCCAAAACGGACGTAGACCAAAAATAGGGGACGCCCGGACTGAGCAAGGGAGATACGGAGGGGACGGAGGCTGAACCGGTCTGGGTGGGGCTGTCCCAAGACCAGGGCCGAGCCCACGGTGGTCAAGTCACCCTCACCCACCAACGATGGTGGTGCCAGCCCACTGAAAAATCCACCCACAGTACCGCGCAAATCGGACTGGGCGGAGCAGAGGACAGCAGAGGGGATGGAACCGGGCTGGGTAGGGTGGTCCACTGCCTTCGCCGGAGGAAGGCGAGGCTGGAGGAAGGCCGAATCGGCCACGAATCACCACCGGCGGCCACTGTTTGCCCAAAACAGTGCGTCGGCAGAACAGTGCAGAGAGGGAGGAATAGGATGGGGCGGCGGTACGGAGGCCCACCGGGCCAGGAAGGATGGCCTCCCACCTTCGCCGGCCTGGGGCGGAGCCGTGGCCGGCTAGTCGGGCCTTGGCGGCCCACGGCGGCGGCGGTGGTACACAAGACAGTGAGAGAGGGAGAAGAAACTCACCGGAGGAAAACGAACTCAGGGGCCGGCGGGACTGGCCAGGGCGGCGGCCCTGCCATCGCCGGCTTGAGGCTGGCCAGACGGAGGCCGGGCGGAGCCCACCAGCCACCGCCGGCGCCGTCCAAATCACGAGACAGAGGGAGAGGTGGAATCGGGGAAAACAGGCGGGAAGGCGGGGCCGGGACGGCGGCTCCCCTGCCGTTGCACGGCCGGGGCGGAGCCGGTGCGGCGGCCCACTGGCCCACCGGCGGCCGGGCACGAGGGACAGACGGACAAAGGGGGGGGCACACTGTTCACCAATTCCTAGATCGGGCCGAGCCCGATCTTTTATCTGTTCTCTTTTTTTTTTCCACTTACGTCCCCAATGCGCGTTAACTCACTGGTTACGCGCTAAACCTCCAAAATTTGCGCCGTAAGCGCGCAGCGAGGCCCGTGGCCCACGACCAAGCCCCACACCCGACTCTACGGGTATAAATATGGAGGAAATACACAAATACACATACGCTGAAACGTCACATTTTTCTGCCAAAAATGACCAGAAAAATAGCAAGAAAATCCCATAAAATCGTAGAAAAATCAGGGACCTTACAATTAACATAAAACCATGAATCCATCATAATTTGAGTAGCTCATAATCAATAAGATTATGTAGGGTTTAAGGTTAGGAATCTGACCATTCCCATGGAATGAAAATCCTTTCACACGTGTGTTGTCAGCTATTCCCTATAGAATTTCTTCCCTCTCTTGATTCTTCTTGATTTGGAGTGCCCTTAACCTTCTCCCTCTTAATTTGAAGAGAATGAGAGCTTAAAGGAACTCAAAGGGTATTTATAAGGGAGAATGGAAGAAATTTTGGTATATCACTGTCAAACTGGGTGGTTTTTTAGCCAATCAGGGAACTGCCAAACACATTGGTGGCACATTAGTGAAAATAGTCCAACTTCGAATAACCATTACTTCCTCATATAAACTTTGACTTACATATTATTGGTGGAGTTTTGAAGATATTTATGTCTACTTAAAATTTTATATAAAAAATATTTATATAGAAAAAGTTATGCTATAAGAAATCTAAGGGTTAGATCGATAGGCATTGGTGGGTCACTAACATCACATCTGGTCTAAATTTGAATGATCTTAATTTCTTCATCTGAAGTCCGATTTGTGCCTTCTTGGAATAGTTTTGAAGCTATTTTCATCTACTTTCTAGCCCCCAAGTTTTACGCTAAAATTCTAAATATGGAGTAGTTATTCCATTGAAAAATCCCAAAGATCAAATTCATTGTTTTCCATGTGGACTCATAAACTTCCCTACCATTACTTCTTCATCCAAGCCCCGATTTGCATTTTCTTAGTGGCCCTTTGAAGCTCTTTCTCTCTACTCTTTAGTACTAAAGTTTCATACCCAACTCTATGTACATATGAAGTTATTCTATTGAGAAGACCAAAGGGTTAAACTCATTGATTTCCACGTAGTCAAGTTTATAGAATTTAAAAAATTCCCAAGTGTTACAATATTACAGCAAGTATGGCAAGTGACAGTGTGGGGGAGGAGAGAGCTCAAAGGTCAATGTTTGATAAGGTAAGTAGGGCTGCAAAAATACGGCCAACCTGCAAGCCCGACCCAAAAATAAGGGGGCTTGGGCCTTAAAAATAGGTTATGGGCTGGGCCAGGCTTTAAATATAAATCCCATCAATTTTTGGGCCTGGCCCGGGCATGGAAAAAATAAAAATACAAGCCCGGCCCGGCCCGCAAAACCAAATGGAATACAATAATTTTGATTTACCAAATGGAATGTACTCCATACCAAATAGAATGTAATGATTTTTATTTATCAAATAGAATACAATGAAGTGTTTATATAATTACTTAGTTTTTAAGCTTCTCATATATTTATTTCTCTACTTAAAATATAAATTTATCATCTCCGATAGTAAAATACTTAAAGTTAAAAAAAATTATATCACTTCTCTTTTGGCCCGAAAGCCCATGGCCTGGACCGAGCCCGTCTAAATTTTGGGCCGTGCCAAAATTTTTAACCTTAATCACGGGCTTGGGTCGGGCTTTGAAAATTTATTTCTTTGGGCCGGGCTTGGGCCTACTCTGGCCCGTCAGGGCCCAAGCCATTAGCAGCCCTAAAGGTAAGAAGCCTAGCCGACTTTATTACATGTTTTGGATGATAATTTCCTACTTAATATTTATGTTATCATGCAAAAAATATGTAGACCTATTGCCTCATAGGAGCTATCATCGGTCACCTACTGAAAAAGGGAGCAAAGCTCTCAGAATCACTAGTTGATGACAGTCTGGTCGAGCTCGATCCCTCACTTGGCAGTGGCATCCGACTGTCACTATGGCCTAAGGCTAGAAGCCTTTGGTCACACACAAAGAAGAACATGCATTGTATGTCAAATCCGAGTTATGGTTAGATTACTTGAGCCATTTACGCTTGGTCGGGCCCTACTAGGTGGGGCCTAGATCGGGCCAAGTCTAATTTTTTTTTAAAAAAAAGGAGGAAAGAATTAAATTGGGACTAGTTCAAGGGGACTAGATAGTGTAAAAAATTTGTAAAAATTGACATTAGACCTGAAGAGTGTGAGTAGGGTTGCAAGTTTGCACGCAGGCTCGTTGGCCTAACCCTGTCCACAAAATTGCAGGCTTAGGCTTGAATAGTTTAGGCTCGTTGTATATCAGGCTTGGCCAAGGCCCAAGCGAAAAAAGCTCAAAGGCTCGCAAGCCTAGTCCAAAATGAGGAAAATATTTTTTTTTTGTTATATGAGATAGTCCCACTTTGTTGGGATAAGAAAATTTCAAGGGAGAAGTTGCCTATTAATGAGAAGCAAAACATCCAAACCCATATCCATTTTCTATGAAGGTCCCAACCCAAAATGCTAAAGGCCTATTAGTGAGACCTTACTCAAAGGCTAAAGTCTTTTTTAAATATAATATTAAAAAAACCCCAAAAGACTATGGCCCAACCCGGGCCCGCATATAGGGCCGACCATCTTTCTAGTTGAGAGGTATTTTTTGGGTCGGGCCCAAGCCTATGACTAGTCCGCCAAGGCTCGACATGCTTGCAGTCCTAAGTGTGAGGAGTGCCTCTACTGAGTTACAACTTAGGGAAAAATCTCATATGCTATGAAATAACCATTTTACCCTAATAGTTAAACAATAGTTTAATTACCCTACTTGGGCTCCAGTTCAGGGGGACAGTGAGTGGAGTTTAAAATTGAAAAAAAAAAAAAATTCCATGAGAAGTAAGGGTGTATCCTAATTATGACAACCACACAATGGGAAAAAGCTCCAATAACTAGTTTAATGATCCTTTTGGCCTTAGGATTAGGGTGTGAGCCAATGAGTGAACCCAGATAGATTCAAGGGGTTTATGACCCTATAAAATGCCAAAAAAATTACCCTAAATTCATGGCACAAGAAGTATGCTTGAACCCAGTTTTAGACCCATTAATATTCACAAAGGCCTTGAATGCAATAATAAAAATATATGAATGCCCTTGGGGATAGTCCGTGGTTCGCCGTCTCAGTGCAATCACGCCGAGATCTCTACTGAGCCACGAGATTTGGTAGAAATCAAAATCTTAATTTTGGCGTGATCCTAGCGAGATTTCGTCAGGATAGCCAAGATCAGACAAGAGGCAGTTTCGGGATCGGGCTACCATTCCAGAAGGACCAAAGTAGAACATCCCACATGGCCCCGCCCCCTATCTTCCCTTGTTCACATGTTGGAGGAGGCACCACCAGCCAATGGCCTCCGGCCGAACTCCAATGGCCAGCCACTCACTGGAGACATCAAGGTCAACGCTTCTGACTGCTTTTTGGCCCCTCCAAGCTGGTTTCATCTTTCCCCTAGTCAGCCCCTATTCCTCTGTTGCATGACTTTCTGTCACCGAAGTGAGCCGACAAGGGCTGGACGACTGGTGTGGGCGGAGGCCAATGATTCAAATCTGAAAGCTCTACACCATTGCCATCTCAGGATAATCATCGGTATCCAAAATCTACCGGCAGCAGGGGACCTCGTCGAGTGTGTCTCCTGCCCAGTTTCAAGTTCCAAGTTCCAAGTTGGATTGGAACTTCCAAGTTCCAACCAAACCAAAAGAGGGGAAGTACTTAAAACAGGTTTCTTCAAAACTTCTAACTCAATGAGGACTCTTTCCAAATCCAACCCTATAAAAATTCTTCAATGGAGATAAAAATCAGTATCGAAGTTCAAAGCCCCAAAATTGTCACCGGCTAGCAAGAGGTTTTATTTGTCTTTTTGCTCTATTCATCTCTATTTTCATAATTGCATAATAAAACTCGAATTCCGGCCAATTTGGATATCTCTCTATAATATGTTTCTCTCTTGAAAAAATTTTAAACTCGGATTGCCACTGGGAAATTTTTTACAAATTCAAATCATAACTTGAAATGTCTGGGTGCTGCATTGCATAATTTTGATTGAGCTCCTGCAACTTCTCATAATCCATTTTTCTTTTGGATTTTTTTTAAACTGTGATTGCCACACTGTGTAAATTTAATTGATTCAAAACACAACTTGATATGTATGAGTGTTGCACCTCAGTATTCTGATTGAGCTCTTACATGCTATACTTTTCATATGGTGGACTTGGCTCAATGAGTTGAATGCACTGAAATATAAGTACTAGAGTGGATAGTATGATTTTGAGTTGGAAATTGTTTGCAGTGTGACACCAGTCTTCTATAGTTTAGAAATATTGCATTTCATTGTTGTTAATTGAAGACACAATTTCGTGATGATATGGAATTGTAAGAGGGAGGATTTTGAGGAAATGGTGGGGATTTCCACAAGGACCATTCCCTATTTTAGTGAAATTGTATTATTTGGAAGGGCCTGTGTGGCTTGTTTCGAGAGTTATCATTCTCAGTCATGAGCAAGGAAGCATGGATAAGGCGCCCAAATAATATATGCATTTTTAAAATATTCAGTTGAAAATTTTATACTATCAAGCATGAAGTAACAAGGGCAATTTCAAAAACACACAATATAAATAATACTTTTACAAAAATAGGGTGTGCTTCTCACCCAAAACTACCCCTAGAGCTTCTTCATGCATGCCAAAGATACTCCTAGGGTTTGCAAGTTCTCATATATTTCCACAAGTGTCTTAGACACCTATCCATCCTATGGACTTTACTGCGGTACAAAGCAGCCTCCTCTTACTCCTCCACGAATCATCGCAAAACACCGTATGCTTGTCGATAAAAGAGACATTAGTGATTATAAGAGTAGAGAGTCTTCCTTTGATACTCTCTACCCTAACACACATAGCCCTACAAAATATTCATGTCCTTCATTAGGGGCTAACCACCCTTCTTGCCTTTCCCCAGGGGCTCATCAGGGTAAAATTGGTATTGTCCATCTGATTCCAACCGTATTATAATATAATGTCCCTGATTTTTCTACGATTTTATGTATTTTTCCTGTTATTTTTTTGGTCATTTTCGGCGGAAAAATGTGACATTTTGGCGTATTTGTATATATACCCCATATTTATACCTGTAGAGTCAGGTGTGGGGCTTAGTCACGGGCCGTAGGCTTCGCCACGCACTTACGACACGAATTTTGGAGGTACAACTCGTAATCGGGAGGTTAACACACATTAAGGACATGGATGTAAAAATTAAAAAGATTATATAAATCTGGAACCCGAAGAACAGATTCCAGAAACTTTGGTTCCAGTAGCTTTTTCACGTCCAATGAGTTGGAAGAGAAACCCGAGCTCGATTCCAGTCACTCCGTTCTCCCTCCTCCGTTGTCGGATTTTGCTGGTTCTTATCAAGATCCTCTTTGCCTCACCGCCAAGAGTCCGTAAGTACTGGCTATGACCGCCACCATGGCCTCTTCGCTCCTCCATGAGATACCGAACTTTTCTTAGGGTTTTTTCCTCCTTCAAATTCCGTTTTTGAGCCATGGGGGTGCGATTTTGACATCGTTTGCGGCCGCCCTCAAATAGACTTATATTTTTTTGGCCGCTAGGAACCCATAGGGGCTGGCTAGAGCCGCCGCCATGCTTTCTTCGCTCCGCTGTGAGCTACCGGTACTTTGGTTGGGTTTTGGTTTGATTTTCATTTCACTGTCTGGAGCATTTTTTTGAGACACCGGTTTCCGGTAGTCGTCCGGCCACCAGATGGACTCCGTCCAGCCTACCTTGACCCAATGTCGGTTGGGGGTTGTCGTTTCTGACCTCGCTTCATTCCTATTATTTTGCTCCGCCCAATTAGACATTTTGGGTGTGTGTCGGGTCGTTGGCATCGGCAAGCCGTGGGCCATTTGGCCATCGTGGGCTCTGCCCCGGCTCGGCGACAGTGAGGGCCATCCCCGATTGGCCCAATTATACACTCTGCCCGGAATGGGCCACTTGCTATTGCCCTATACCGTGCGAGATGCACAACCGCCCGCACCATGGTGTTGGTTGTGGGTGGCGATCGGCGATGTTGCCATTTCGATCGGCCACCACTTCCTGGCCCTAGCTCCGTTGCCCCTTTGTGGGCCTTGGGCCGCTACTGTCTGACCCATCTCCCCCTAGAGTGGCACTTTTTGGTCGCGTGTGCATGTGGCCATGTGTGCGTTTCAAGGTTTAGGTGTCATATTTGTGCTGCATGACCGGCAGATGGCTCCGTCACCATTTGAGTTGACCACCAGAGCCGTCCTCCACCTCTCCTCTATCCTTGAGTGTCGCCCCATGCCCTCCGCCCTTATGTGGGCCTTTGTTGATGCGAAATCACCGCCGTTGGGTGCTATCTACGGCCGATTTCAATGTCATGCGGCCGGCCGAGTACTTCTTAGTTGCCGGCCAACCTTCAGTGAGTACACCCTCGACATCTGGTCACACCACCATTCTTGTTGGCAAGACCTTTCTCCCGACTGCCCCTAGTGTGCCGCTGTGGACCGCGGATTTTGTCGCATTGACCTGTGTCACCCCATGTGGCAGTGATTACTTCCGGCACTTCTTAAAATCCTCAGGATGACAACTTTCTCAGTTAGGTAATGCTTTTGGCTGCCAGCACCGCCGTTGTGTGCTCACCATCAAATGTCATGATTATGAGGTAGGGGAGCTTTGAACTCGTAATTTCATGATAGCATGCTTTGAATGAGTAGCAGCATGCTAGGACTATATGATTGAATGCTATGGATGTTAGATTATGATCCATTTGCATGATGTAAGAGGATGAATTATGTCATGTTGAAATGCATATGACATGCATGTTGGTTGTAAGTATGTTTGAAGTATGTATGTGCTAGTGATGGCTAGCGTGTATGTTTGTAAGCTACGTATATTGAAGTATGCATGTGCTAGTGATGACTAGCGTGTATGTTGGTATACTCTGGTATGGATGTGTATGCATGTGCTAGTGATGGCTAGCATGTTTCTTGGTAAGCTTCGTATGTGGATTGAGTATGTGCTAGTGATGGCTAGCGTGTTTGTTGGTAAACTTCGTATGTTGATTGAATATGTGCTAGTGATGGCTAGCATGTTTATTGGTAAGTTTTGTATGTGTATGTACTAGTGATGGCTAGCGAGAATGTTTGTAAACTATGTATGTATAAAAGTATGTGTTGTTATACGTATGTGTGATAGACATACGTATGTATGATGGCTATTTGCCTATGCTATGGATATGTGTAAGTGTATGTAGGCATAGGTATGGGTGATGGATAGCAAGAGGTGACAGAGGTTTTGTCATGGATTTGTTATGGATGTGTAAGCATATGACAGATGATAGAGGATATAAGTTTGATGGGAGAGGATTGGAGTAGTTTTTTGGTTTGGATCAAAGTATATGTTGGGAGGTTGTCAAACAGCAAGAGTGTGCATAATTATACAAGCATAGCGTACAGATTATGATGTGAGAAGTAAGAATAATAAGTGAGGTATAAGTAAGAGGGTGATAATTGGGTTTGGCTTTGAGGAGCTTAGTTTGATGACGTATGTGTAACATTTTTTGGCCAT
Source organism: Saururus chinensis (assembly GCA_035235625.1). Classification (NCBI taxonomy): domain Eukaryota; kingdom Viridiplantae; phylum Streptophyta; class Magnoliopsida; order Piperales; family Saururaceae; genus Saururus; species Saururus chinensis. The sequence goes on from CP141150.1 coordinate 6,262,066, forward strand.
AAGGTGGATGGCTGAGTATGTAAAGCTGTAAGGATTCGTTGTACGGTGAGTTTTGATCACGAGATGGACGGGTTAAGTTAAGTATGCTGCCCCTGACGAACTAGGGTTTCGGATCGGGCTCAGCTACAGTTTGATCAGTGGAGCACGGTATGTTTGAGAGCTTTTGGTGGCATAAGTACCGCATAAATTACTTAATTCAAACTTGAATTATAAGCACAACTAATGATAGCGTTGTGAGTTGAGACCTAAGGGTTTGACAGATTAAGTTCTGTGTTTGAGCTAGGCAAAAATGAGTCGGCTGAGCATTTCTCATGTCTTGCCATGGTGTTTATCCTGCGGGATGTTGTCTGTGTGCTGTATAGAGCACCAGACATTTGATGCTCTGTTGAGACCGATATATGTTTTTGATTTGGTCTGTGTGCTATATTAAGCCCAGACATCTAATGCTCTGTTGAGAGTGATATATGTTTTCGATTTGGTCTATGTGCTATATAAGCCCAGACGTTTGATGCTCTATTGAGAGTGCTGTATGATTTTTGACCAAGAGTGGCATTGTATGATTCCGCCCAATAGTGGCACTGTATGATTTTTGCCCAAGAGTGGCACTGACACTATAAGACCCATTATGGTGGGTAATTCTATGACACTATAAGACCCATTATGGTAAAAAATTCTATGGCACTATAAGACCCATTATGGTGAGCAATTCTATGGCACTATAAGACCCATTATGGTGGGCAATTGTATGACCCCTTATATATGAGTGTTTATGTTTGCACTCTCAGGTAAGTAGTATCATGGACTTGCTCTTACCTGTTTGATCCTGTGCCTCATGAGCACTGGTGTGCCTTGCCTTCGGAAAAGTCTATGACGTTTAGTGACTCCCTGGAGGTTAAGGCAATGCCCCAGTGGCATTCTTTTCTATTTCGACGCTGGAGTTTATTAGTTGTAATAAGCTTCAGTGGTTGATAGTATGAGCACGACTGTAAGAATATGAGTATGAGCACAACTATAAGAGTATGTGATAAGTATGAAATATATATCTATTTTATATGCCTTTTTACCTTATTTGCTAGTATATATTAGGTTAATTTAGAGTTAGTTATGGTTTATTTAGATTAAGATAGATATTAGTATTTTAGTTTAATTATTAATGATTTTGTAGTTATTAGTAGTTTAGACATGTATTTAAATCAAGATGGAATTTTAGTTACTTTCTACATGTCTAAAGTATGATATTTTATATTTTGTAGGAAAAGTGCGCTTATCGAAGTACTTGGACGATGTTTGAAATGATTAAAAATAGTCTTGACATGCTTTAAAGTGATTTGGATAACTTTTAGGAGTTATAAACAAGTTAGAAATTAATATGGACATGAAGAAAAAGCTTAATGAACAGAATATGAACTGTCCAGGAAAACTGTCCAGATTGAAAAAACAGTGTAGCCGTTCGAACGGGCATGCAGGGCGTTCGAACGGCATAACATGCAGTTTCCTTCTTTGACCCAAATTCTAATCTTTTTCATATTGGACTTCTTCCTACGGAACTTATGCCTATAAAAAGACATATTTGGCTTAAAATTGAGGATTCCAGTAGATTTTATGAAGAGAAATATGAAGAAGAAGATGGAAGAGAACTCAAAGCTTTTAATGAAGATTCAAGTGCTTTCTTCTACCATGGAAGGCTAGACTTTTCTTTTACTTAGGAGTTGATGAAGCTATAGATAAGTTTCAGTTTCTTTTCTTTTTAATTTAGATCTCAGTTGTGAATGATGATAATTGTATGATATGGATTTCCTTTTTAATGGAAGAGCTTTTAATGTTTATTCAAGTCTATGTTGATTTATTGTCTTGTAAATGATAGATTGATATGGTTTTGATATTTGCATCGATTCTAATTTCTGTGATTTAGATGAGATGGTCATACAATAGTTTTAATGTTCAGATAATTGATGACTTAGATGAGTTATACTAAGATTAGACGGGTCATGCCTATAGCTAGTTTAGTGTAGATGATTCGTGCTATTGTCGAAGATAGTTCATGCCATTGAATTTAATTAATGATTATTTCTAAAGTAATTCTAGCTTGTAGCTGAGAATACTTGTTCATATTCACACTAGATTTAGATTAAAAGTTAAGGAATTGTTATTGTTCTATAGTGGATTCAATTTCCTAAGTAAATTCCATCAAATTAATCTCTTGCTTTTAAACTAGTTGATTTCTTTCTTTTGCTTAATTTAAGTTTAAGTTCGTTCTAGTTTTTAATCAGCAAATTCCTCTTTAGATTTAGTAATAATTCATCCGTCCCTGAGGTTCGATAACCCTTAAATACTTATCCTAGTATAATTACCTTGTACACTTGCAAAGGGTTTAATTATAAATGATCAAGTTTTTGGCGCCGTTGCCGGGGATGGTGTTGATTTGTTACTAAATTAGTATTAGGATAATTTTATTTAATTTAGATTCAGTTTACTTTAGTTTTTAGGTTAATTCTTAGTTTTTTACTTCTTTTTTTTTAATTTGATCTTGTAGGCTGAGTTGAAGATCGTTCTCTCTACACTTGTGGCCACAAGTGGACATCGACAAGCATAGTCCTTCTTTTCGGTTTGCAAGATCATTTTCTCTCTTTATTTTTAGTTTTTTTCTTAGTTAGTTTTTGCTTATTCTTCCCCTTTTTACATTTAAAATTGTGTGGTGTGTTTGTATTGTATGCGTGGTCGTCGCTTCTTACTCCCCCGATTAGTACCATTTGACCCTGAGCCTGAGCGGACATCTAGGATAGCTGAGTTACCCTCGACCTACATCCCCACACCCCCAAACTCTCCCACCAATTCCTCCACCCACACTACTTCTAGCCTCATAATGGCCGAACATCAGTTAGTAGATGCACCACTCAAAGCTCTAAGGGAGTATTACACTCCCAATGAGTACACCTCTCCTTCATGCATTAGGTTGCCAGCGGTTGTTGCTCAAAATTATGAGATTAAGCCCAATGTTATTCAAATGCTTCCATCCTTTTATGGGCTTAATAATGAAAACCCGTATAGGCACCTAGATGACTTTTTAGAACTATGCACAACTTTTAAGCTCTCAAATTTAACTGATGAAGCTGTTAAACTTTGCCTTTTTTCTTTCACATTGAAAGATAAGGCTAAGGAATGGCTTCACTCATTAGAGCCAAACACTATCACAACATGGACCCAAATGCAACAAGAGTTCCTTAAAAAGTACCTCCCCATAGGTAAGACCAACCAAATGAGAAAGGCCATAACCACTTTTGCCCAACTTCCCACTGAATAATTCCATGAGAGTTGGGATAGACTTAAGGACCTTCTTAGGAGGTGTCCTCATCATGCTGTCCCTAAGTGGCAATTAGTACAACATTTTTATGAGGGTCTTACTGAACAAAACCGTTATCTTGTTGATGCAAGTTGTGGGGGTACCTTTTTGTTAAAAAATAAAAATGAGGCATGGAAACTTTTTGAGGACTTGAGTGAAAATTCTCTTCAACATGCTGCGTTGAATAGAAATGAGAGTGGATTATCTACCTTGAACAATGCCCCCTCTAGGGGTGGCTTGTATGAAGTCAAAAACCCATTAGACCTCTCCTCCAAAGTTGATACTTTGAGTAGGAAGCTGGACCTCCTTATGACTTCAACCCATCAGCCCACTCCCTTCACTCAAGATGCATGCACAATATGCCTTAGCCCGGCCCATACTATCATGGAGTGCCCCTCTGCCTCTCAATTTCCTGAGCTTGTCCAAGACCATGTGAATGTCACCCAATCCTTCCCTAGGACTGAGAACAATCAATTTTCAAATACATATAACCCTGGGTGGAGGAATCATCCTAACTTTTCTTGGCAGACACAAAACCAAGGGGTTATGGTTAACCAACTCCCTAGGCAACCATTCCAAGTCCTACCAGCCCCTATCCACCAACCTCAAGTGCAACCTCCATATGTCCAATCCAATAGGAGTCTAAGTTTTGAAGAAAAGGTCTTGAGTGCCTTGCAAGGCCTTCAATCTCAATCTCAACTCCTCCACTCTCACACACAATCTATAGCAAAGTTAGAAGCCCAAATTGGATAACTAGCTAATGTTATTAACAAGAGAGAGATGGGGACGTTGCCAAGTCAACCCCTACCAAACCCTAAAAGTCAATTTCAGGTAGAGGGAGCTTCTCCCTCTAATGAACTAGTTAATTCCATAATGACCCTTAGGAGTGGGAGGATTGTTGACAAGAGTGTTGGGGGGACACCAGTGACAGATGATAGGAGTGAGGAGTTAGAGAGGGCAGCCTCTAATGAACCTCAAGTAGAAGTTAGTGCACCACATGAGAAGGAGTTTGTATCTCCCTCCCCTTCCTCAGAGCCACAGTCTAAGACCACTTCCGAGGGATCTTATATCCCTAGGGCACCTTTTCCTCAGTGTCTTGACATGGCCCCACCATTTAGAAAGAGCACAGCTAGGACTGATGAGATTCTTGAGACTTTCAAACAAGTCAAAATTAATCTCCCCCTCTTAGAAGTCATTAAGCAAGTCCCTGCTTATGCTAAGTTCCTTAAAGACCTATGCACTCAAAAGCGTAAATCCAAGACCCATGTGTCTAAGAAGGTCTTTTTCACCGAGCAAGTTAGCTCTCTTTTGAAGTTTGACACCCCACCTAAGTATAAGGACCTTGGAGTACCCACTATTTCTTGTGTCATAGGTGATCACTCCATCCATAGAGCCCTCCTTGACCTTGGTGCAAGTGTCAATCTACTCCCTTACTCGGTGTATGAGCAACTAGGGTTAGGAGAATTGCAGCCTACATCAGTTACCTTGCAGCTAGCCAACCGTTCTGTGCGTAAGCCTTGGGGAGTCATTGAGGATGTCTTAGTGAAGGTTGACCGGTTCTTTTTCCCTGTTGATTTTATTGTCTCAGATATGGAGATCGGTGCCAACCCCACATATCAGATTCCTATCATTCTAGGTCATCCATTCCTTGCCACAGCTAATGCATGCATAAATTGTAGGACGGGGGTAATGGAAATGACTTTTGGGAACATAAAAGTGCAACTAAATGTTTTTGATGTGTCTAACCATTTGCCTGCAACTTCTAATGTTGAATGTTTTATGGTAGATAATTTTAGATTTGATGCTTATGATAGAAGTCCATCTTTTGTAGCATCAGCCCATAATCAAGTCGTGCCTTCTAATTTTTCTACATCATCTTTTTGGAGACTTAAGAGAAGAGCCAATGCTAATATCTACGAGCCGCCCTGATATATTTGAGAATGTTGGCAATGTCTGGCTAAAGAGAATAAACTTAGCGCTTCTTGGGAGGCAACCCATGTTTTTGATATATTTCTTTTCCTTTTGATTATTTTTTTTGCTTCATTTAGGCTTTATTTATTTATTTTCTCAGTTTTTTTACTCTCATTATAGTGTATCTTCTTTTATGGGATATAATACTTTAGGTTTGGGGAAATGTTCATCACTTATATTTATTTCTTTTCTCCAATCTTATGTACTTCATTTTCAGATTAGTGGATTAGTTATGCTTTCAGGTGATATCTTTCTTTCCCTCTCTTACTTATTCTTGTCATTGTAGTATATATTTTCTTTAACATTGAGGACAATGTTCAGTTTAGGTTTGGGGGTGTAGAAAGATATTTTTCTTTATTATTTTTCTTTTAGGATGTTTTAGAGTATTTTTTTTCATTTTTCTTTTGTTTTCTTTTAAGTGGGTTTTATCGCTTATTTTCATTTAAAAGTATATGTCTGTTTTTAAAGAGATCAATTTCATGAAGAAAGTTCAAGTAATTAATTAAGTGATGAAAATGATTAAGTGAGTAATTTTTATTTTATTTTCATTATATTGGATAATTGTGCTTATATTTTTAAATCATATTTCACACACATGAAACTTGTAGGAATATAATTTTATGATTTATTACTTGTAATCTTAGTGGGATATCTTTAACTGAGCATATATTTTTGAAAACTTGGCAATTGAGTAATTTTTAATATTTTATGATAGATCTTTATGCTTAGCTTTTATTTGAAAAAAATGGGATAAGTGTGTATAGAAAAAAAGAATGAAAAAAAAATTGAAAAAAAAAGTTGAAAAAAAATAGATTGAATGAAAAAAAATGATGAAAATAAAATAAAATAAAGGTTTGTTTCTCTTTTTACTGAGTAACCGGACCTTGTGCCTAGGCAAGTATAAGGGATCGCATCAAAAGGTGAAAAGTTGAATTAAATTCTTTTATGACTTGCTTGGTTCTGTAGCCTTTATAGTTCGAGTTATTAAGCTTGAGGGGTGTTTCAACACCTAGTGCCTTGAGCCAACTGGATTAGGGACACTGGCCTAACACTTTTTACATGGACTATTTAGAAAGCTTAATAGAACTAAGTATTGCACAAGTCATATTTTGAAGTATATTATGCTCTTATTCCCTGAATTTAATTAAATTTGAAGGCTATTTCATGAGGGTTTATTATGAGATGTTAAAGATGAAAGATTGTCATTGTTATATTTTTGAGTTAGTGAACTTTAATGAGCTTGGTTAATGGGTCACATAAAATATGCTTGTTAATAAAGAATGAAATCATATGACTATAAAGTTTCTACACTTTATGTTTTTGAAATGTATATATGTAGTTGCACAATTATTTCTAAGATGGGGTTATAGAATGGATTATTCCTTACTTGAAAGTGATCAGATCTTAATTGTTTACTTGTTTCAAGTATTTGTGGTTGGTTCTTTTTAAAAATAGTTATGTGTTTTTAAGAGAAATTTGTTTTTCAAATTTTTGTTTTCTTGTTTGTTTGTTTTATTATTTTTTTAGGTTTCGATGTTTGTGGGTATCATTACTGCAAACCCTCACGAGACACAACTCGTTCAACTAGGGTCACCTAGGGGTTTAAAGGCTTGTTGCATACACTAAATGCAATCGTGATTCCCTACGAAAGTGACTTTTATTTATTTTTCTAGATTAGTTGTTTTATTTTGTTTTTGTTTTGCTCGAGGACTAGCAAAATATAGGTTTGGGGGTATTTGATAAGTATGAAATATATATCTATTTTATATGTCTTTTTACCTTATTTGCTAGTATAGATTAGGTTAATTTAGAGTTAGTTATGGTTTATTTAGATTAAGATAGATATTAGTATTTTAGTTTAATTATTAATAATTTTGTAGTTATTAGTAGTTTAGACATGTATTTAAATCAGGATGGAATTTTAGTTACTTTCTACATGTCTAAAGTATGATATTTTATATTTTGTAGGAAAAGTGCGCTTATTGAAGTACTTGGACGATGTTTGAAATGATTAAAAATAGTCTTAACATGCTTTAAAGTGATTTGGACAACTTTTCGGAGTTATAAACAAGTTGGAAATTAATATGGACATGAAGAAAAAGCTTAATGAACAGAATATGAACTGTCCAAGAAAACTATCTAGATTGAAAAAACAGTGTAGCCATTCGAACGGGCATGCAGGGCGTTCGAACGGCATAACGTGCAATTTCCTTGTTTGACCCAAATTCCAATCCTTTTCATATTGGACTTCTTCCTACGGAACTTATGCCTATAAAAGACATATTTGACTTAAAATTGAGGATTCCAGTAGATTTTATGAAGAGAAAAAGGAAGAAGAAGATGGAAGAGAACTCAAAGCTTTTAATGAAGATTCAAGTGCTTTCTTCTACCATGGAAGGCTAGACTTTTCTTTTACTTAGGAGTTGATGAAGCTATAGATAAGTTTCAGTTTCTTTTCTTTTTAATTTAGATCTCAGTTGTGAATGATGATAATTGTATGATATGGATTTCCTTTTTAATGGAAGAGCTTTTAATGTTTATTCAAGTCTATGTTGATTTATTGTCTTGTAGATGATAGATTGATATGGTTTTGATATTTGCATCAATTCTAATTTCTGTGATTTAGATGAGATGGTCATACAATAGTTTTAATGTTCAGATAATTGATGACTTGGATGAGTTATACTAAGATTAGACGGGTCATGCCTATAGCTAGTTTAGTGTAGATGATTCGTGCTATTGTCGAAGATAGTTCATGCCATGGAATTTAATTAATGATTCTTTCTAAAGTAATTCTAGCTTGTAGCTGAGAATACTTGTTCATATTCACACTAGATTTAGATTAAAAGTTAAGGAATTGTTATTGTTCTATAGTGGATTCAATTTCCTAAGTAAATTTCATCAAATTAATCTTTTGCTTTTAAACTAGTTGATTTCTTTCTTTTGCTTAATTTAAGTTTAAGTTCTTTCTAGTTTTTAATCAGCAAATTTCTCTTTAGATTTAGTAATAATTCATCCGTCCCTGAGGTTCGATAACCCTTAAATACTTATCCTAGTATAATTACCTTGTACACTTGCAAAGGGTTTAATTATAAACGATCAGTATAAGTATGAGTAAGATTGTAAGCTTATGATTCTGAGTAAGACTGTACGAGTAAGGTCATACGAGTAAATATATGATTGTATGAGTAAGGTCATACAAGTATGTATAAGTTGTATGAGTATGTGTACAATGATACTAGTAAGGTTGTAAGACCCTGGATAAGGGTGTTTGTGTAAGTTTAATTTGATGGTATGATTTTGGCACGATGGTGCATTTGGTATGATTTTGGCATGATGGTGCATTTGGTATGATTTTGGAACAATGGTGCTTTTGGTATGATTTTATGCATATGAGCATGATTATGATATGCTTGCTTGAGTGCTTCATGTTTGAGTTACATGAATGCATCTATGTATGGATTTACTGAGTTCACTATTTAGAACTCCCCTACTGGGTATTTTCCTACTGAGTATGAAAATACTCATTACCCCATTTTTTAGCCCCGTTGTACGAGAGGTATTTGCAGGTTTGTGACGAATAGCTCCTGGAGATGGACGCTCATTTCCACAGTGGATTGATTCCCTTGGACTCAAGTATATCCTTGACTCACTACAAGTTTTGTTTGTGCCATGATCTGTTGTATTGGGTGAGATGAGAAATCAAGTGTTTATATGTTCTGGACTTTCGTTTGGATTAGACTATGGACTCTTATGGGACTTGCACTCAGGGATGCCTGGGAGAGATTTGTATTTAAAGTCTATGTTCATTTCAATTTAGTCATACAATTGTTTTCGAGTAGCGCTTGAAGATATTTGCTTTGACCGTACGATGTTTCATCGAATGTGTAAAAATTTGATTAGGAAAAATGGATGTGTTATGTTTTAAATTATAAAATTATTTTCACAGGTTTCGTATTTGTCATTTTCCCCAATTTATAGCAGTTATATGGCAAAAAATTTCCTTGAATTTTGAGGAAAATGTATGAAAAATCTCAGGCATTACATATAATTGTGCCCTTATCCAATCCATTGAGCTCTATCGAGGCACCCAACATCAGCTTTAGACAAACAAATCAATAATGAGTTCCCAGACTCATGAAGGGCAATTTTTCTTTC